>CP136058.1:329164638-330459638 GCA_032464435.1 Aegilops umbellulata | reverse complement strand
GTTCCCGTCCAGAACAGGTCTCCGGACGACGGTGCACCTGGCCCCACGGTGGGCGCCAAATGTCGGGTGGTTGGTGCGACATATGCCAACGGGTGGCTTATCTATTTGGGAGCCAGTAAGATGTCGCCGGTGCCTGGAAGCGGGATAAGGCGAAGACATGCACGTCGGCGAATCTTAGCCAGCTTCGGGGCTCTCCGTGGAGATAACACCCCTACTGCTGCTCTGCGGGGTCTTCGCATGATCACTCGATGAACAAGTAGCTACAAGGTGCTCCTCGAGCTGTTTGGCGAGAGGAAGAAGAAGGGCAAGGCTAGCTCTACTCCTCACTCTCTATGTGTGGTAAAACCTAGATGAGATCAACCCTTTGCATGGGTGCCCCGGGGGGTTTATATAGGCCTACCCCCGGGGGTACAATGGTAATCCGGCTAGGAGCGGGTCCCGGCCGTCAGTGTCTACGCTTGCCGGCTTCTGCGCCGGCTGCTGGGGCCCGCCGGCTGGTGGGCCCCGCTGGCTGCCGGCATCTTGGTCGACAGGCAGGCCCTACTGCCTAGGGCCCTGTCGGCGGCCGATTACTATTGCCTCAATCCTGATGATGAGGGCTTTATGGAGGTAAGCGTGGCTACAGCGCCGCCGCCGGGCGGGCGATCGCTGTAGCCTCACGTCGTCTTGTATTCTTAATGGGGCGCCTCCTTCGAGGGAAGGAGCAAGCCGGCTTGGGAAAGCCGGCCATGTCTTGGGCCAACTGGGGGAGGCCTGGCCGCCTTCGGGTGTCTCTCTGCCCAAAGGGGCCCACCGCCCGTGGGACGCGCTGACAACCCGTCGTGGATGGCGCCATAGTCATCATGGTAACAGTGCCGCGCCGGACGGGTCAGGGCTACCCCATATGGCGCACAGTGCCAGGCGTGCTCCGGGTTTCGGGGGTGGCAGGCTTTACTGTAGCCTCGCCCCGTCCCATCGCCGTTATGTGGGTGCGGGCCTCGAGGGTACGATCTTGACCGCGTCGTGGGAGCCGGCTTCTTGGAGTCGGCCTTCTCGTAGCCGGCTTCTCGGAGCCGGCCCTCTCGCGGCTTTCTTCATGAGGGTTAAGGCCGGGCCGCCTTCCGGCAGTCGGCCTGAGAGGCAGCCGACAGGGGGAAGGCGGCCTCACGTCTTGGTTTCTTGGAGGCCGGATCGGCTCATAATTTTTTTCTGAAGTGCCAAGGGGAGCCGGCTAGGCTACGCGTGGTCATTTACCCCGACACTTCTTTAACAGAAGCTTATTTATACGGTCTTCATGCCCCACACATGTGTCAAACTTCCACATGTACCTTTTTTCTCACCATTATATGCATCGATATGACTTAAGTTTTGGCCAAGCTGGGTTGCCTGGCTCCTGTGCTTACCCCTACGTTCCCGATTGTTCGGCTAGGTGGTAAAGGGAGCACCTCTGCGATTGTTACTGCCGGGTCAGCCGGATGTGTACCTCAGACTGGGTGAAGCCGAAAGCTAGCGTTCTTAAGGGAATATTCGGTCGGTGGAATAAAGATGATTTTTTTATTAATTTTCATGCGCCCCCAGATGCTTTTTCTGTGTTTTATGCAATCCGGACATGCACTTTAGGGCATGCCTCCCCAGCGAAAGGAACCCTTAACGGAACTATTCTCTCTGCAAGATGTTTCTTACTAACCATGTAATATAACATAACTAGTTGGGCACTTGTCTGATAAAGCACTAATGACCCATACGCCTAGTCTCCATGCATACCACATATCTTGTATAACCACTATGGTAATCAGATACACTCCGGACCGTCGGGTCCCGAGGTTGAAGCGAAAAGGTCGGCAACGACAAACGATCTACAATCCGCCTAGAAGGCATTACATATGTCAATCCAAAATTACACAGTCATTTCGACTGATTGTATTCCTCTTCTATACCATCTAACATGCTGTCTAGTTTACAGTCCTGCTGGGAATACATTGCGGCCAATTCCGCTTGGCCATACACTAAGCTTACAGGGATCTCCTTCCCGTCAGGCCCCACCGGTCCGACCTCGGCCATATGGTTTGGGTCAGACCTTGTAAAACGGGTCTTCACCATAGCCCAGGACTCTCCAGCGCCTTGTCGGCAGGCCGATATCTCCCACAACCGGAAGCGCCGCCGAGCTCCCTTCCGCTTCTCCGCAAGCTCTCCAAGGCCATCGGGCGTGGAGTGGGCAGGCCATAAGGCTTGGGAAACGCCTTGCATTGCCTGCCGAATTCACTCATGCAGTTGCAGGAGTTCGGGAAGAAGGTCACCCGTAGAACCGGGCATCTCCTCTGCAGGACGACCTGTGAGCATACCTATAGACAATACTCTGTTATTTGACTTCCTCACCGAACTCATTTTTCAAAGTTCGCTCAAGCACTTACTAAATATGCCGCGTCGAAGCCGCTGATTCTCCTTCGTGGAGTCCGACAGCTGGCCACGAACGTCCTTAAGTTCAACATCCAGCTTGGTGTTGGCATCTTGGAGATTATTCTTCTCTCGCCTCACCTTTGTCAACGTACTCTCATCGGCCTCTAACTGGCGCAAGAGTTGTTGCTTCTTCGGATCAAGTCCGGCGCCATCTGCAACATCAATTGTCAGATTTTCACCCAAACCGCACAATACTAATCTTTCGAAGTGTATCTTACCTAAGGGGGTCCCTTTAGGCTCCCCTGCTGCGGCTAGTGCGGCCTCTTGTTGGGCCTTGCACTTTTCCAGCTCCTGGGACAGCACGTGTTCTTCTCGGTAAGAACCTGCATGTTATATGATCCTTAAATCAGTTACTTTAACTGTTTCAAGTCTCGGGGGCTACTGGTATATATATATTTAACCAAAATTTGCTTACCCGTATGTCTTTCACATACTGCTCCGTGGCTCTGGCTAAACCATCTTGAGCGGCACGGAGGTACCCATCTCCCGAATTAAACGCATCTAAAGCCTCTCGGGAGAAACAAGCGTCGCGTAAAATTGTTCGGCGACGCCTGTGGTTCATGGCACTCTCCACTTCATAATTTGTGGCAGACAGCCTGTCCGCATCCTCTATCGGAGGAGCGCCCGGTGCACACCTTGTGCTCGCCTCCGTTTCCTGGCCGGTCACTGGAACCTGGCTGGTGGAAGCGCGATTGGCATCCTCTCCGGATATAGTTCGGCGAGGTCTCTTCGTCCTGAAAAAGGCACAAACGTTAATATGCCCTGGCGGAATAATACCGCGGAAACGGAGAATGCGTTACCTTTGCACCGGCACCTCGGTCCGGACTGCATCTCTTTTTTCCCCATGGGGCCCTGCGGCCCCTCGTGGGCTATCCGCCGCAGGTTCGCCTTCCCGCCTCGGGAATCTCCCCTGTGAAACACGGTTGTTGTTAGAAACGCCGGAATACGGATAAATGGAATCCCCTTCAAGGGAATAAAGACTCCGGTTCCTGTCACCTGGGAGGCCGGGATTAACCCAGGGTAATCTGCCACAATAGCGACCAAGGTGTTGTCCTTGCTTAGCTGATGAAACACCCCGTCGATAAGCTCCACCGATATGTCTGAATCCTCTTTAGAGTCCGGATCGAGGGACCGTTCTGGGTCCTCGGGTTGTGGAGGACGGCTGCTTATATCTTTCACTTCCTGTCACAGTTCCTGCATTGAAGTCGTCAGACTACATATCTGACCATGGAAGTATCAAATAAATGGGCAAGCGCAGTTGTTCACTTACCCAACTTGGAGGTTCATACATAGTGAATCCCGCCCGCGGGTAAACGCGGAGGAACTCCTCCTTCTCTCCCTTGTACAAGGAAGACATAACCTTTATTAGGGAGGCAGCCGAGTCTGGCCCTTTACGGCCGTATCGCATGGCGTCATCCTCCCCATTAAAATCCCACATAGGGCGGCCTCTGTATTGAAGCGGCTGCACCCCTCGCGTAATGCTTGCGGCCATGACTCCAATCATGGTTAGTCTGGAATGAGCCAACAGTCTTATCCGGCCCATCAGGTAAAGGACATCCCTGTCGTTTTCTCTCTGAGAGCTCCGTGGGCGCCAGCTCAGGCTTTTCTTCAAAGGAGCACTGTTTAACTCAGGGAGACCCGCCCGAATAGGGTCCGGCAGTGGGACGTCGTCTATGTAAAACCATTCCGAAGGCCGGTCCTCGGACGCCTTCTTCGGGGTTCCGGATAGATATCCGGTCCCGGCGATGCGCCATATTTCGGCTCCGCCCACTTGGTATATAGACCCCTCTTGAGAATGGGGCACCAGGCAGAATATCTTCTTCCACAGCGCGAAATGAGCCTCGACGCCTAAGAATAGCTCACAAAGGGCAACGAAGCCCGCAATGTGTAACATGGAGCCGGGCGTGAGATGATGCAGCTGGAGGCCGTAGAACTCCATAAGCCCGTGGAGAAATGGGTGGATTGGAAATCTCAGTCCCCTTATCAGATAGGGAACAAGGCACACCCGTTCTCCTTTAGAAGGATTGGGGGTGTTCTCCGCTTGTTTTCCGCCACGGTAGGTGGCGAGACCGGCTCGGACCGGGACCATGTATGCTTGAGGGAGGAATCCCTTGGCCTGAAGAGACACTAACTCGCTATGCGGAATGGTGCAACTCTCCCAATCCCCGGGCTTGGGACCGGAAGGGCGAGGGGAGGAGCTGCGACGGCTGGCCATGTTGGAATGGACCTTAGCTGGGAAAGCTCTGATGACAACTCGCGGAGAGGAGAAGAAGCGATTCGGATCTAAATCCCCATCCCATTAAATAGGCGGCTCATTTGTATGGCTAAGGGTGTGGATGTAAGAACGCCCCGGGCTTTTCGCATTCGTTCAACACGTGGAAGACAACCATTATTGGGCGCAGAAGCCGAGGAGCGCTATAAAAATCGGACGTTATTCGTACAGGTACATAGAATTCGGGAAAGAACCCGCCTTGCAATGCCGAAGACAATTTGCGCGCCGGACTCGTCGTCATTGAAGCCTGGTTCGGGGGCTACTGAGGGAGTCCTGGATTAGGGGGTGTTCGGATAGCCGGACTATACCTTCGCCGGACTCCTGGACTATGAAGATACAAGATTGAAGACTTCGTCCCGTGTCCGGAAGGAGCTTTCCTTGGCGTGGAAGGCAAGCTAGGCGATGCGGATGCTCAAGATCTCCTACCATTGTAACCGACTCTGTGTAACCCTAACCCTATCCGGTGTCTATATAAACCGGAGGGTTGTAGTCCGTAGGACAGAATAATCATCATACACAATCATACCATAGGCTAGCTTCTAGGGTTTAGCCTCCTTGATCTCGAGGTAGATCTACTCTTGTACTACCCATATCATCAATATTAATCAAGCAGGAGTAGGGTTTTACCTCCATCGAGAGGGCCCGAACCTGGGTAAACATCGTGTCCCTTGTCTCCTGTTACCATCCGGCCTTGACGCACAGTTCGGGAACCCCTACCCGAGATCCGCCGGTTTTGACACCGACAGTTATCCTTTCTGATCTATCTATTCAAGAGTCCGTAGTAAAATAATGTCACGACCGGTTTTCCGGGTATTAAATTCCAGAAAAATGGTTGTTGTGCTCACCGGCCCCAGGATTACTGTTAGCGGATGAGGCACTAACTTGTACAGAAATTCCAGGCATAAATACAACATAAGTGGTACAAGACCATTTGGGTCTGCGGGTACAACAATTTGGTTTCTAGTGGTTGATGGCGGAAGCGGTTTGTGGTTCACCACGGTCTATGGGACTCCATTTCTCACGGGAACAGCTGACCAGGCCAACTCCTATCTTCGCGAGGCTGCTATCACCGTTGCTTAGTTTCCGCGGCTGTCATCGCAACGCTCCTCTCCAAGCAAGCAATCTGGCCAAGACAATAGCCAGGGACAAGCCAGTGAGTACTTTGAATGTACTCGCAAACATTGAAAACACAGGTATAATATAACCACTAATGATCATGCTCTGCAATATTTTATGATCACATCGTCAATCATAAATAAAGATCTTTTATGCATGCAAGCAGGTTATATATGCAACAGGAATATCTAATGATAGAATAGTAATAAAATGCACCGATCGGATGTCTGAAGCGACGTCTCGAAAGGATAGTAAAATGAGAATGCCTCAGTCGGGCGTCTTAGCGACGCCACATAAAGGGCTTGTAAGGTAATTAAATAACAAGCATGCCACAGTCGGGTGTCTAAGCGACACCACAGAAAGGGCTTGTAAAGTAAATAAGATAACAAGCATGCCACAGTCGGGCGTCTAAGCGGCACCACAGAAAGGGCTTGTAAAGTAAATGAGATAACAAGCATGCCACAGTCGGGCGTCTAAGCGACACCACCGAAAGGGCTTATAAAGTAAATAAGATAACAAGCATGCCACAGTCGGGCGTCTAAGCGACACCACAGAAAGGGCTTGTATGAAAGGGAAATAACAAATATGCCACAGTCGGGCGTCTGAGCAACGCCACATAAAGGGCTTATAAAATAACATAATCATAGTGAATATCCAGGAGGTGGTACCGTCCCAGGGATATTCATTATTTCAAATAATGCAAACGGTTAGTCCACAATGATAATAACCATAACCATCATATATCACAAGTCATAATCAATATTCGGGTTTAGTAGTTTCTCCTCCGAAGACCGACACTAAGACCGACACTTGCCCCATCCCAGACTGTAATCCTTAACCATGGACACGGCTATTCAAATAGGTTTAAACTATGCAGAGGGTGTACTCTTTACCCACTAGTAATGGATTCCTTTAGTCCATCGGGACTAATTCCATCTACGATCTTTTAATTGAAAACACACCTATCCGCACACACCAGCCTAACTTACCAGTGTCTGGAAATCACCCACGACACCCGTTAAGCAAAACTCTAAGTGGGGAGGCTATAACCTCGACGTAGCATGGGATCACAAAATTTATACCGCGCGCAAACTAGGGGAGCTACCCCTTCGGCTACAACCAAAACACCCATGCCCCCGGGTCAGGTGGCATGCCTACCGGATGGCTCTGGTATCTTCCACCATGGCCTCTCTGTACGGTGTGTGCTAGGAAAGGGGTTGACAACTTACTGAACCGTACCCTACCTATGGCAGGGACAAGTGGTAGTACGAAACAAGCATGGGGGTTACCGGAACAAGACTCGATCTATGGTCGACTCAGGAGGCTTATAAATTCCCTGCATGACATGTATAACAAATATATTTCAACCAACAAAATCAACACTCATTATACCTCACTATGCCATACCGAACATAACCGTCCCGACGGAGACCGGCGACAAGCTCACGCCTACCCAAGGCCGAGGCTTTCCCGGATTACTTTCTGGCATGCATGCAAGGCACATGAGGATGATTACCATCACATGTATATTCATTTCCAACAGCAAGGGAAATCACTAATATGCATCCATGCAAATGATCATATCACATGAAATAACAAGTTCTCCGAAATAAGTTGGTGTTATAAACGTGTCAACTAACACACCACAAATATTATGCCGGGGTTCAGAATGCTTTCCTTCAAAGGGGTGGAAAGGCAGGGTGCACTCCAAATATTTTGAAAGCTTTCTTCTCTTAAAAAATCCTACTTTCAAAAATACGCAAATAACACATATTTCAAAAACAGTACAAAAAAGTTGTTTGGAAAATTTTCAAATAAATCTTAAAATAAACTAGACATAATTTGAGAGATGTAGGAAAAAGAATCAACTCATTTGGATTTATACTTAAAAAGATATAACCAGTCAAAGTTCTGGTCAAAATCTGTTTTTAAATAATTAAACAGAAAAAGAAAAACGTTTCGAACTGACCACGTCGAAGGCGTATTTTGAAATTACGCCTCCACTTATCCAGCGTGGGCGCGCATGGTGTCACTGACAGTGGGCCCGCCTGGCCCACAGGTCAGGTTTGACTAGTCTTCCCTCCCCTCCTTTCTCTCTGCCCGAGCGGGGCGGAACTCTGGCGAGGGTCGCCGGTGAACGACGAGTCCTTGCGGTGTGTTGAGGGCGGGGATGGATCCGCGGATCGAGGGTGGTCCTTCCGGTGGTTGTAGAGTCGTCGGAGATGGAGGGAATCGCCGTCGACGAGCTTCGCGGCGACCGGTGGTTTCGGGAGCAAAGTGGTTTTGTGGCTCCGGTGGCTCTCCGTCGCAGCTGGGGGTCTGGGCAGCTCCACAAGATGGATTGGAGTCGTTTGGTGGCGTTGGGAGGACCGGAGAGGCTCTGGTTGCGCCGGAATGGCCGGGGTAGTAGCGGCGGCAGGAGTTGCCGGGGAGGAAGAAGACGACCTTCTCGGGTCAATTGGCCGGCGAACCGCCCTACTATGCTGCAGGGCGACGTGGCAGTGGTTGGTCGGCTCCAGGAGCTACCGACGAAAGCTCCACTGTCCATGGAGGCGACCTGGCGCGCTGTGGTGGTCGGGGCGGTGCTGCCCATGGCGGTGGCGGATGCGGCCACGGGCGTGCCGCCAAGAGGGCTCTGGTGGCGGCGCTGTAGGGCGCCAGGGCGGGCTGGCGTGTTGTGGCGAGAAGGGGAGCGCGTGGCATGGTTCTGCAGGGCGGGCAGAGCCCAGGGGTGCGACGCGTCGGCTCGGGCGTGGCACGTACAAAACGCGTGCTCTGCTCGCGCCCAAAGCACGCACGGAACATGCTCGATGAAATGCCAGTGCATGCCATCGGGCTTGGGTGAGGCTGGCACTTAGCAGACCTAGGTTAGCAGCATCTGGGAGTCTAGTGGACATGTTAGTTTAATCAGAGGTGCAAGTTCATAGTGCAATGACAAAAGTCATGTCAAAACAGATCATGCCCATAAGGTGTTTGACAAAATGCCAATGGCACTTAGGCATTTCTTGGAGTGGCCAAATTCTCCAGATCAGTGTCTCCTTAGATGCAAGAGAGAGTGGCAGTGTTAGTTTGTCAAATGCAGAAACTTGTTAGTGCAAGTCTTGCTGAACTTCAATTCTTGTCAGGAGATAAAAGGCATCATTACATGAACCAAAAATGATCCAATAGGTGCATGCTCCTGGACTTAAGGGTTTTGCAGGGAGGGCTACAAGTAGGAAAAGAATCAAGAGCCAAGGAGCAAGCACAAGTATGGTTGCTGCACAAACCATCAAGTTGGAACAGAATGAAATGAGGTTTATACACTCATATTTTTCAAATAACATCATTGGGTTTTTGCATAAAGTTGAATCATAGGCTATTACCAACATCCCATAATTTTGGTGAAGGCTAGAAAGAAATATTTAAATAGGCTGTAGTGAAAATTTGCACTCTGGACCAGAGAAGAGAATTGGGTATAGAGCTCAAAATATTTCATGTATGAAAGATGTTTTTGCATAAAAGTGATTTAATAACATCACATGACATCTCCAAATTTTGGTTGGAATTTTAAGTGAATTTATCAAATGGTTGTAGTTCAAATATGACCATTAAACTTTGAAAAACCAATTTTCAAGAAAGTAAAGATCAAGCAAATTAATTATGTAATTAGTTCTACTAAAAAAAGAAAAGTTTTTCTTGAGAGGCTAAAGAAGTCCAATAACATAATTGAAAAGTTTTCATTTTGTGGAAACACTCCATAATAACAAGGGAGAAAAAGGTTCAAAAATAAAAAGGGAGTCCAGAAAATAAAAGTTTTAAATTTCCTGGCAAAATTTTTATTTAAAAAACAAAGTTAAAATTTTGGGGTGTCACAACACTACCCCCCTGAAGAAAAATCTCGTCCTCGAGATTTGATAAGGGTTGTTTTTGAAAAACAAATACTCCACGGTCACGTGTTTTAGCAAGCGTTCGAGCGGTTGTGAGTCTGCTGCCGGGTTGCTGTGTGAAATCAAATACTCCACGTCGTGAGAAGGTGCAGATGTAGCAACTTAGGGAAAAGAAGTCTCACCCCAGGATTATTCATGGAAGAAAACAGTAATGCAACAGAATCACTCAAATTAATTGAAACTAAAGATTTACTTGCTGCGCAAACTCGGGGTACCACGCATAAGTTACATCTCATAAATAAATGTTGCAAAAAAAATAAACACAGCAGCGACGTCTACAATGAAAACGGCAACTGGACGGGGTCCCGAGAAAACGTCTCTGGTCCTGGGATGCACTCTTCTTCTATCGGGGAAAGTGGATTGACTAGTCGATGCACGTGTCTCTCCTGGTCGGGCCTTAGTGCTCTGCCGATGGCGATCTGAGGATTTAAATCTGCGAGGCTTTGGAGATAACCCATCACGCATTGGGTTAAACGCTCTTGAGCGATGACGTACTGGACAAGGTTGGCCAGGACTGGGTCTCTCTCAATTCACCCATCGGGAAAAGATATTACTCCCCCGGGCGCTGCACGGCTCGGGAAGTAATAATACCCTTGTTCGCTGGCATAGGGTACCGCGAATCGAAGGCGAGCAAGCGCTTCGTATGCAGCAGCTTCTATGGCCATCTGAGGGGTCGGCATAGATTTCCCCACGAAGGAGACCTCTATTGGGTCTTGGTTTGAGGTTACCAGAGGGATGTGCACTATTGCCCAATATCTCGAGGTGGAAGAGGTGATTCTTGATTTGAACAGCTCGTACTGGAGTGGCTGGGTAGCACCCATGGTACTGCAGGTAAAATCCCACAATATCTTGACGAAACTACCCGGGGTTGCATCTGGGGCTCTCAGGTAAATGCTGGGGCTCGGCATGGCAAGAAATGGTTGTGAGGGTGGTGCACAAGGTGAGAGGTGCTTGGCAAGGTCACGCGGTGGCCTCTTTATAGCACTGGAGCTGGTTCATTTTTACCGTTGTGAATGGTAAGAAAATTTCCAGATCTGTCCCAAGGTCGAGGTCAATGCCACAAATACACATATTTCACCGAGGTGATGTGTTACTGTGGGGGTTGTCGGGGAGGTTTTTGGCAACTGTGTCTGGGGTAGAAATCTATAATGCAAGTTGGCATTTCCATGCAAGGATACAGAGGCACAACGACAGGCGGCGTTTATTTACAAGGTCACGCGATTACAAAGCGAGGATACACTGGAACTTGATACGACTCGGGTGACTTAGTCTACCTCGTTTACATCCAAGCGGGCGTGCCTTGTGGATGTTGAGGCTTCTCCACGGGTCTCGTCGTCGGAATTAGCTGGAGTGGGCTGAGGGGCTGCAGGCTCGGGGTAGCGATGATGACCATCTCGGGGATTGCTGGTCACAACCCCGTTGGAGTGTGCTCCCAATATGCGACGAAGCACTTCTGGGGTTATCGCAGCACCTTGGCCGATGGCTGGAGCATTCCTCAGGGACTCGATCAGGTGTCCAAATAGCACGACTGGTTGTCGGCGTTGGGCTCGTTCTCTTCTCTTGCCGGGGCTTGACGAACCAGCTCTCCACAAGCTGTGATTAGATCAATAGTGATTTGATCGCACAGTTCCTCTAGTGCACTTACATAGCGCACTAGGTGCAACAATGCAGGATCTGTCTCGTGATCTCCGTTGGCAACTTGGGGTGGTCTACCATACCCTTCACGTCTGGGGTAGTAGTGGAACGAGCGACAGTTAACTCTGGGCAACAAGTGCCGGAGGTGAACTATAGCTTCTCGAGCAGCTAGTTGGATGGCTTGTGGATCAAAGGAAGTCGTCCTTCCAGTGAACCTGTAGGGGCGCTCGGGTGCTAGACCCCTACCATAGATGTGCACAGTGGCACAGAATTGTCGGCTCTCACCGCTCATGGATCCTTGGTACACAACATACTCTGGGGGCTCTTCTAACGCATAGGCATGACGGGTGAGGTTTGCGAGTATGGTCACAAAGCCTCCAAGGTTGGTTGCTGTGGTCTCATTGTGGACGATGGGTCCTGGCATTTTAGCTCGGTTTGGGTAGAGGCTGTGCTGTGTTGGGTTGAGGCTAGCGTGCCCTTTTATAGAAAAGGGAACGGAGTCTTCCTTCGCACGCTTGCGAGAAAGACTATTCAGGATTCGGTCACTGGCGCGTGAGCGACAGGTTGGGTTGATAGGTTGGGCACCGACTGCCAAAAGGTGTCGGGTCGCTGTGTGGCTATCTTGCAAGGGAAGCTTGGCAGGGGTTTGGTTGAGGTCTGGTGGGTTGGTTTACCTAAGTTTATTGACCTAGCTAAGATAGGATTAGCCAATGGTCAGCCTGGCTCTGATACCAAGTTTGTCACGATCTATGGTATTAAATTCCAGAAAAATGGCCGTTGTGCTCACCAGCCCCAGGATTACTGTTAGCTAATGAGGCACTAACTTGTACAAAAATTCCAGGCATAAATACAACATAAGTGGTACTATACCATTCGGGTCTATGGGTACAACAATTTGGTTTCTAATGGTTGATGGCGGAAGCGGTTTGTGGTTCACCACGGTGTATGGGACTCCATTTCTCACGGGAACAGCTGACCAGGCCAACTCCTATCTTCGCGAGGCTGCTATCACCGTTGCTTAGTTTCCGCGGCTGTCATCGCAACGCTCCTCTCCAAGCAAGCAATCTGGCCAAGACAATAGCCAGGGACAAGCCAGTGAGTACTTTGAATGTACTCGCAAACATTGAGAACACAGGTATAATATAACCACTGATGATCATGCTCTGCAATATTTTATGATCACATCGTCAATCATAAATAAAGATCTTTTATGCATGCAAGCAGGTTATATATGCAACAGGAATATGTAATGACAGAATAGTAATTAAATGCACCGATCGGATGTCTGAAGCGACGTCTCGAAAGGATAGTAAAATGAGCATGCCTTAGTCGGGCGTCTTAGCGATGCCACATAAAGGGCTTGTAAGGTAATTAAATAACAAGCATGCCACAGTCGGGTGTCTAAGCGACACCACAGAAAGGGCTTGTAAAGTAAATAAGATAACAAGCATGCCACAGTCGGGCGTCTAAGCGACACCACAGAAAGGGCATGTAAAGTAAATAAGATAACAAGCATGCCACAGTCGGGCCTCTAAGCGACACCACAGAAAGGGCTTGTGAAGTAAATAAGATAACAAGCATGCCACAGTCGGGCGTCTAAGCGACACCATAGAAAGGGCTTGTATGAAAGGGAAATAACAAACATGCCAGAGTCGGGCGTCTGAGCGATGCCACATAAAGGGCTTATAAAATAACATAATCATAGTGAATATCCAGGAGGTGGTACCGTCCCAGGGATATTCATTATTTCAAATAATGCAAACGGTTAGTCCACAATGATAATAACCATAACCATCATATATCACAAGTCATAATCAATATTCGGGTTTAGTAGTTTCTCCTCCGAAGACCGACACTAAGACCGACACTTGACCCATCCCAGACTGTAATCCTTAACCATGGACATGGCTATTCGAATAGGTTTAAACTCTGCAGAGGGTGTACTCTTTACCCAGTAGTAATGGATTCCTTTAGTCCATCGGGACTAATTCCATCTACGGTCTTTTAATTGAAAACACACCTATCCGCACACACCAGCCTAACTTACCAGTGTCTGGAAATCACCCACGACACCCGTTAAGCAAAACTCTAAGTGGGGAGGCTACAACCTCGATGTAGCATGGGATCACAAAATTTATACCGCGCGCAAACTAGGGGAGCTACCCCTTCGGCTACAACCGAAACACCCATGCCCCCGGGTCAGGTGGCATGCCTACCGGATGCCTCCGGTATCTTCCACCATGGCCTCTCTATACGGTGTGTGCTAGGAAAGGGGTTGACAACTTACTGAACCGTACCCTACCTATGGCAGGGACAAGTGGTAGTACTAAACAAGCATGGGGGTTACCGGAACAAGACTCGATCTATGGTCGACTCAGGAGGCTTATAAATTCCCTGCATGACATGTATAACAAATATATTTCAACCAACAAAATCAACACTCATTATACCTCACTATGCCATACCGAACATAACCGTCCCGACGGAGACCGGCGACAAGCTCACGCCTACCCAAGGCCGAGGCTTTCCCGGATTACTTTCTGGCATGCATGCAAGGCACATGAGGATGATTACCATCACATGTATATTCATTTCCAACCGCAAGGGAAATCACTAACATGCATCCATGCAAATGATCATATCACATGAAATAACAAGTTCTCCGAAATAAGATGGTGTTATAAACGTGTCAACTAACACACCGAAAATATTATGCCGGGGTTCAGAATGCTTGCCTTCAAGGGGTGGAAAGGCAGGGTGCACTCCAAATCTTTTGAAAGCTTTCTTCTCTTCAAAAATCCTACTTTCAAAAATATGCAAATAACACATATTTCAAAAACAGTACAAAAAAGTTGTTTGGAAAATTTTCAAATAAATCTTAAAATGAACTAGACAGAATTTGAGAGATGTAGGAAAAAGAATCAACTCATTCGGAGTTATACTTAAAAAGATATAACCAGTCAAAGTTCTGGTCAAAATCTGTTTTTAAATAATTAAACAGAAAAAGAAAAACGTTTCGAACTGACCACGTCGAAGGCGTATTTTGAAATTACGCCTCCACTTATCCAGCGTGGGCGCGCATGGTGTCACTGACAGTGGGCCCGCCTGGCCCACTGGTCAGGTTTGACTAGTCTTCCCTCCCCTCCTTTCTCTCTGCCCGAGCGGGGCGGAACTCCGGCGAGGGTCGCCGGCGAACGGCGAGTCCTTGCGGGGTGTTGAGGGCGGGGATGGATCCGCGGATCGATGGCGGTCCTTCCGGTGGTTGTAGAGTCGTCGGAGATGGAGGGAATCGCCGTCGACGAGCTTCGCGGCGGCCGGTGGTTTCGGGAGAAAAGTGGTTTTGTGGCTCCGGTGGCTCTCCGTTGCAGCTGGGGGTCTGGGCGGCTCCGCAAGATGGATTGGAGTCGTTTGGTGGCGTTGGGAGGACCGGAGAGGCTCTGGTTGCACCGGAATGGCCGGGGTAGTAGCGGCGGCAGGAGTTGCCGGGGAGGAAGAAGACGACCTTCTCGGGTCGATTGGCTGCCATGGGGGAACTGGAGGAGTGGGCTGAGGTTGCGGGCGTGCTCAGAGGGGCTCGGGGTCCCTTTTTATAACGTGGCCATGTCGGTTTGCGGCGGCAGGGGATAAGTTCACCGGTGAACCGCCCTACTGTGCTGCAGGGAGACGTGGCAGTGGTTGGTCGGCTCCAGGAGCTACCGACGAAAGCTCCACTGTCCATGGAGGCGATCTGGCGCGCTGTGGTGGTTGGGGCGGTGCTGCCCATGGCGGTGGCGGATGTGGCCGCGGGCGTGCCGCCTAGAGGGCTCTGGTGGCGACGCTGTAGGGTGCCAGGGCAGGCTGGCGTGTTGTGGCGAGAAGGGGAGCGCGTGGCATGGTTCTGCAGGGCGGGCAGAGCCCAGGGGTGCGACGCGTCGGCTCGGGCGTGGCACGTGCAAAACGCGTGCTCTGCTCGCGCCCAGAGCACGCACGGAACGTGCTCGATGAAATGCCAGTGCATGCCATCGGGCTTGGGTGAGGCTGGCACTTAGCAGACCTAGGTTAGGAGCATCTGGGAGTCTAGTGGACATGTTAGTTTGATCAGAGGTGCAAGTTCATAGTGCAATGACAAAAGTCATGTCAAAACAGATCATGCCCATAAGGTGTTTGACAAAATGCCAAGGGCACTTAGGCATTTCTTGGAGTGGCCAAATTCTCCAGATCAGTGTCTCCTTAGATGCAAGAGAGAGTGGCAAGGTTAGTTTGTCAAATGCAGAAACTTGTTAGTGCAAGTCTTGCTGAACTTCAATTCTAGTCAGGAGATAAAAGGCATCATTACATGAACCAAAAATGATCCAATAGGTGCATGCTCCTGGACTTAAGGGTTTTGCAGGGAGGGCTACAAGTAGGAAAAGAATCAAGAGCCAAGGAGCAAGCAAAAGTATGGTTGATGCACAAACCATCAAGTTGGAACAGAATCAAAATGAGGTTGATACACTCATATTTTTCAAATAACATCATTGGGTTTTTTCATAAAGTTGAATCATAGGCTATTACCAACATCCCATAATTTTGGTGAAGGCTAGAAAGAAATATTTAAATAGGCTATAGTGCAAATTTGCACTTTGGACCAGAGAAGGGAATTGGGTATAGAGCTCAAAATATTTCATGTATAAAAGATGTTTTTGCATAAAAGTGATTTAATAACATCACATGACATCTCCAAATTTTGGTTGGAATTTTAAGTGAATTTATCAAATGGTTGTAGTTCAAATATGGTCATAAAACTTTGAAAAACCAATTTTCAAGAAAATAAAGATCAAGCAAATTAATTATGTAATTAGTTCTACTAACAAAAAGAAAAGTTTTTCTTGAGAGGCTAAACAAGTCCAATAACATAATTGAAAAGTTTTCATTTTGTGGAAAATCTCCATAATAACAAGGGAGAAAAAGGTTCAAAAATAAAAAGGGAGTCCGGAAAATAAAAGTTTTAAATTTCCTCGCAAAATTTTTATTTAACAAACAAAGTTAAAATTTTGGGGTGTCACAAATAACACTAAGTTATTCTTTCTACTCGATCTATCCTATGAACTTATAAGGTCCATGGTTGCAAAGGACCAATTCCCATATATAAGATAAACTTATACCAAAGAGTGTTTAAGAGAAGCATCCATGATAAGATCAGCATTGTGTCCATGGGCATGAATGCAATGTTCAAGGTCAACTCCCACTTCTCCAATACACAACTTCTCATTTACTGCTCTCAGTTAAGAATGTTTAGATTTTGAAAGTTTAACTGGCGGAATACCATAAGGTTATGACCCATGAAGACTTTTGGGTTCACACAAATTAAGGAAGGTATATGTTCAACCCATCGGGGTATCTTAGAAACATATACCACAACTCTAGGAGTAATTCATACAAGCTCGAAAGCATCACATGGTTGAGAAAGCAGAGGATACAATTCACCCAAGGCATTATGTATCCGAGGACGGCTCAGAAGATTATTGAATATGAAGGATGATGTCAGATAAAATCCAACAAAGTATCTGACGATCCATAAAAGTGTTAATGTGAGTACTGGCACAATCAAAGGAAGAAACAATGCAAAGGCACTAGATTATAGAAACAATTGACTAATTCAAAGTCCAAATGCAAAGGAATTTATGATTTTCAAATCAAGGGATCAGAAGCAAACGCTCCGATTAAGGATGGATAACTTTAGTAAGCTTATGGGGTACAACCAACGACAATTTGATTGGTCGAGATCCAGCTCATGTTAAAAATGACGTCTGAGCCGGAAGGATGAATTCTAGGATCTGATTGAGGATTGCAAGCATTCGCAGCATATTGAATCAATGGACTCAAAATGATAATGAAAAAGGATGCCAATAAGATTACCAGACTTATGGGATTGATCAAAATGCTAGCAAGCAAGAATTTCAAGAGAATTAGGATGTCAAAGATTTTTAGAAGAACGAATGGTATTTCAAAGACTTCTGTGAAATACATGAACCAACTGGGGATGAGCAGATACTCGATAGGTGCAAGAAATTATCCGTAGGGGTATTGATGTGGCAAGGAACTACAAGGCAGTAGGCACAAAGTATTCTCAGAGCAATAAAGAGAATTTCAGGGTATCTTGTAATAACAAGATCAACGGGGAATGATTGTAAGAATGGCAAGTGTACGTGGTTATCCGTAGGGATTTATCGTTGGAAGGGAATTGCAATAGCGATGGCACAAAGTCTCGAGAGAACATCGGAGGGTATCTTCGGAATCCCTCGATGCACCAAGCAATCATTTGGAGTGAGGGTCTCTCCAAGAGGAGTAATTACGAGAACCTAGAGTTAGAGTTAGCAAAATCATTTAACACGAATAGAACAAAGATCAGAGTCCCAGAGTATAGACAAGGAGTAAAATATCCTAATACCACCAATGGTGACGTGGGCCCGTAAGCCACACAGCCATTTTAGTAAAAGTTTTGCAATTGACTAGACTCGACTTCGACCAAGGAGTTTGGAAGGGGGATTCCTACAGGCAGTCGGCTTCGATACCAACTTGTGACACCCCGATTCAACCGTACACTAATCATACACACAAATGTGTACGATCAAGATCAGGGACTCATGGGAAGATATCACAACACAATTCTAAAAATAATAAGTCATACAAGCATCATATTACAAGTCAGGGGCCTCGATGGCTCGAACACAAGTGCTCGATCATAGATGAGTCAGTAGAAGCAACAATATCTGAGTACAGACATAAGTTAAACAAGTTGCCATAAGACTGCTAGCACAAACTAGGATACAGATCAAAAGAGGCGCAGGCCTCCTGCCTGGGATCCTCCTAAACTACTCCTGGTCATCGTCGACAGCCTGCACGTAGTAGTAGGCACCTCTGGTGTAGGAGTCGTCGTCAGTGGTGTCTGGCTCCTGGGCTCCATCATCTGGTTGCGACGATCGAGACGGAAAGGAAAGTGGGGAAAGAGGGAGCAAAGCAACCGTGAGTACTCATCCAAAGTACTCGCAAGCAAGGATCTACACTACATATGCATGGGTATTAGTGTAAAGGGGCAATATTGGCGGACTGAACTGCAGAATGCCAGAATAAGAGGGGGATAGCTAGTCCTGTCGAAGACTACGCTTATGGCAACGTCCATATTGCAGCATGTAGAAGAGAGTAGATGTTAAGTTCACCAAGTATCATCGCATAGCATAATCCTACCCGGCGATCCTCTCCTCGTCGCCCTGTGAGAGAGTGATCATCGGGTTGTATCTGGCACTTGAAAGGGTGTCTTTTATTAAGTATCCGGTTCTAGTAGTCATAAGGTCAAGGTATAACTCCGGGTCTTCCTTTTACCGAGGGACACGGCTATTGAATAGATAAACTTCCCTGCAGGGGTGCACCACACTACCCAACATGCTCGATCCCTCTGGCCGGACACACTTTCCTGGGTCATGCCCGGCCTCGGAAGATCAACATGTCACAGCCCTACCTAGGCACAACAGAGAGCTCAGCACGCCGGTCTAAATCCTACACATTGCGAACGCGGCCCGTAAGCAGACCTAGCCTCCCTAATACAAGAGCTGGCATTCCAGTCCAATCCGACACGTGCCGCTCAGTCGCTGATGTCAAGAAGGCTTCTGCTGATACCATGACGTCGAGTGCCCATAACTGTTCCCGCATAGTTTGTTAGTGCGTATAGGCAAGTGGCCAGACTCAGATCAAATACCAAGATCTCTTTAAGCGTGTTATTTTGAAGTAACCGCGGACGCCGACCAGGGCCAGGGCCACCTGTCTCCTAGGTGGTTACAACCTGCCCCGTCGCTCCGCCGTAAAGTAACGCTCGGGGGCCGTCAGGAACCCAGGCCCACCACTACCTGGGTGGAACCACCTGCCCCTTCATCCCCCATCTCCGAACAGTAGCATAAGTAATGTAACAGTATAAAGTATATAGTATATGCCCGTGATCACCTCCCAAAGTGATCACGGCCCAGTAGTATAGCATGGCAGATGGACAAGAGTGTTGGGCCACTGATGGAATACTAGCATCCTATACTAAGCATTTAGGATAGTAGGTAAAGGTATCAACAATTGTAGCAACAATGCCAGGCTATGCATCAGAATAGGATTAACAGAAAGCAGTAACATGCTACACTACTCTAATGCAAGCAGTAGATAGACGGAATAGGCAATATCGGGTTGATCAAGGGGGGGCTTGCCTGGTTGCTCTGGCAAGAAGGAGGGGTCGTGAACACCATAGTCGTACTGCGCAGCAGTGTCAGTCTCGGTGTCTAACGAGACAAGAGGAGGAAGAAACAATAAATATGGAGCAAACAAAGCATCACAAAATATAACAAGGCAACACAAGGTGCTAGGGGTGACCTATCGCGGTAGTAATCGATACTGGTGAAGGGGGGAAACATCTGGGAAATTATTCCTAGTGTTTGACGTTTTCGGACAAATGGACCGGAGGGGGAAGGTTGCATGTTTGCTATGCTAGGGATGTGTGGCAAATGAACAGACTACGTATTCGGATTCGTCTCATCGTTCTAAGCAACTTTCATGTAAAAGTATTTTCATCCGAGCTACAAATTATTTTATAATAATTTTCAAAGATTTAATCAATTTCTAGAATTATTAAATTCATTTAATTTGGAAAAATCATTTATTGCGTCAGCGTGATGTGAGCATGACGTCACCGGTCAACTCTGACCGTTGACTAGTCAAGCTGACGGTGGGGCCCATATGTCATGGACTCAATTAGTTAAGCAGGTTTAGTTAGTCTAATCTAGTTTATTAGGCTAATTAAGCAAGGTTAATTAAGTTAATTAATTACCCAATTAATTATTTAATTAATTATTTTGTTTTCTCTTTTTTTTTAGAAAAAGGGGGCTGGGGGCCTGAAAGTGCAACTATCCCTGGGTGGTTTTGGTAATTCCTAACAACATATAGCTCATTAAGCTAACATTATTCCAAGATTAATATTTCAGCAAAAACTCAATGAATGGCATGGCATGGATGAGGAAAGTGGATCCCTCAAAATTATAAGGACAAAAGATTGGCTCAAGCTTCAAGATCAAGACTCTACATTTTATATTTTAGTGATCCAAGATCACATTGAGTCTATAGGAAAAGCCAATACTATCAAGGAGGGATGAGGTGTTGTTTAATGAGCCTCTTGCTTCATGTGCTTAGTGATATGCTCCAAAATCCTCAACTACCTTCCCACATCCACATATGACCTAAACCAAAAGTTAAACTCGGCCTCACCGATTCTTTCTATCCGGCGCCACCGAGTTTCACATGTCATAGCCACTGCCACAAACCCTAGAAATTCGGTTTCACCGATAGGGATCTCGGTCTCACCGAGATGGGATTGCAATTTCTCTGTTTCCCTTCGTAATGTTTCGGTCTAGCCGAAGTGAGCGATCGGTCCCACCGAGATTGCAATGTAAACTCTCTGTTTCCCTTTCGTAACATTTCGGTCTCACCGAAAAGAGCGAACCGGTCCCACCGAGTTTACCTGACCAACTCTCTGGTTAGCTTATTACCAAAATCGGTCCCACCGAGTTTGTGTAATCGGTCACATCGAGATTATGTTATGCCCTAACCCTAACCATATTAGTCCTACCAAGTTGCATCTCAGTCCCACCGAAAATCCTAACGGTCACTAGGTTTGCTGAATCGGTCCGACCGAGTTTAACTATTCGGTCCCATCGAGTTTGGCAGATTGTGTGTAACTGTAAGATTTTGTGTGGAGGCTATATATACCCACCCACCCACTCTTCATTCGTGGAGAAAGCCATCAGAACACATCTACACTTCCAATACACATGTTCTGAGAGAGAACCACCTACACTTGTGTTGAGGTCAAGATATTCCATTCCTACCATATGAATCTGGATCTCTAGCCTTCCCCAAGTTGCTTTCCACTCAAATCTTCTTTCCACCAAATCCAAATCCTGTGAGAGAGAGTTGAGTGTTGGGGAGACTATCAATTGAAGCACAAGAGCAAGGAGTTCATCATCAACACACCATTTGTTACTTCTTGGAGAGTGGTGTCTCCTAGATTGGCTAGGTGTCACTTAGGAGCCTCCGACAAGATTGTGGAGTTTAACCAAGGAGTTTGTAAGGGCAAGGAGATCGCCTACTTCGTGAAGATCTACCGCTAGTGAGGCAAGTCCTTCATGGGCGATGGCCGTGATGGAATAGACAAGGTTGCTTCTTCGTGGACCCTTCGTGGGTGGAGCCCTCCGTGGACTCGCGCAACCATTACCCTCCATGGGTTGAAGTCTCCATCAACGTGGATGTACGATAGCACCACCTACCGGAACCATCCAAAAACATCCGTGTCTCCAATTGCGTTTGAATCCTCCAAACCCTTCCCTTTACATTCTTGCAAGTTGCATGCTTTACTTTCCGCTGCTCATATACTCTTTTGAAGCTTGCTTGAATTGTGTGGAGATTGCTTGACTTGTGCTAAGATAGCTAAAATCTGCCAAGAACTAAAATTGGGAAAAGGCTAGATTTTTATTTGGTCAAGTAGTCTAATCACCCCCCCTCTAGACATACTTCCGATCCTACAAGTGGTATCAGAGCTTGGTCTCCATTTGCTTTGATTTCCATACCTTTTGGTGGTCATAGCCTTGGTTTCACAACCTAGGAGAGTATGGCGTCTAGCGAGGGAAATTATCACCATAGAGGTTCTTACTTTGGGAACTAATGTTGCTAGTTGGAAGCATAAGATGAAAATGCATATTCTTGGACATAACCCCGCCGTTTGGGCTATCGTGTGTGTTGGCTTGCAAGGTGACTTCTTTGATGGGAAAGAACCAAACCGTGAAGCTACCGCGGAAGAGTTGAAGATGATGCAATACAACGCTCAAGCTTGTGATATCCTCTTCAACGGATTGTGCCCCGAAGAATTCAACAAAATCAGCCGTCTTGAGAATGCAAAGGAAATTTGGGATACTTTGATTGATATGCACGAAGGTACCGACTCTGTCAAGGAATCCAAATTGGATGTGCTTCAAAGTCAACTTGACAAGTTCAAAATGAAGGATGGTGAAGGTGTCGCTGAAATGTACTCTAGGCTTGCTCTTATCACAAATGAGATTGCCGGCTTAGGGAGTGAAGAGATGACCGATAGATTCATCATCAAGAAGATCCTAAGAGCCTTGGATGGAAAATATGACACTGTGTGCACATTGATCCAAATGATGCCCAATTAAAAAGATCTCAAGCCAATGGAAGTCATTGGAAGAATTGTTGCTCATGAGATGTCACTCAAGGATAAATAG
This sequence comes from Aegilops umbellulata, assembly GCA_032464435.1. Lineage (NCBI taxonomy): Eukaryota > Viridiplantae > Streptophyta > Magnoliopsida > Poales > Poaceae > Aegilops > Aegilops umbellulata. The sequence goes on along the minus strand of CP136058.1, from coordinate 330,436,968 downwards.
GAACTTCACAACAAATCAAGTGGTGCTTACAAAGCCTCATGTGAAGCCCCCACATCATCAAGTGAGAAACAAACCTTCAATGAAGAATTGAGCTTAATGGTGAAGAATTTCAACAAATTCTACAATATTAGAAGCAAAGATAGAAGCTCCAAGTCAAGGTCCTACAATGACAAAAGATCTTCTAGTCGAGAGCGAAACTGCTACAATTGTGGAAGGCCCGGACACTATTCCAATGAGTGTACGGCTCCCTACAAGAGAAGAGAAGATTCTCCCAAGAGAAGAAGTAGAAGAGAAGAATCACCATCTAGAGAAAGAAGGAGTAGAGATGATCGTTATGAACGAAGATACTCATGGAGAAGCAAGAATTCGGAAAGAAAGGACAAGTCATCAAGGAGCTACACAAAACGAAGACATCAAGCTCATGTTGGTGAATGGGTATCTGGCTCCGACTCCGACAACCACTCCGAGAGAACCTATCACTCCGATTTTGAATATACTCAAGATGAAGGTGTTGCCGGTCTAGCACTTGTGTCAACCAACTCCTACGACATATTTGACTCACCAAATGAAGGAGTTGGAACATGCTTCATGGCTAAAGGCCCAAAGGTATCACATCCCGAGTATGTTGATTTCAATAGTGATGAAGATGACTTGTTAGGTGATGATGATTTACTTGTTGACAACTCTAGTGATGAATACTATGATGAAACGTCAATTAATAATGCTAATCAAGATAAAACGAATGACAATGATAAGGAGAAGATTGAGTCTCTAACTAAAGAACTAAATACTCTTAAGTTAGCTCATGAAACTATCTTAGGAGATCATCGAGAACTTTTAAGGGCGCATGAGAAATTAAGCTCTGAAAAGCTCAACCTTGAGCAAGAGCATGAGTTCTTAAAATCAATCAATGATGATCTTCGTAAGAAAAGTTCTTCTTACATTGCCAAGCATTTACTTTTATCCACTTACATGCCTCAAGTCAAGTCTAGTAACAAGAACAAAAAAGATTCTTCCTCTAGTAGTAACAATGATCATGCCAAATCCAATATTGTTGCTTCTAGTAGTTCTCTTGATTCCACTAATGATTCTCTTAGCCAAGTTACACTTGAGCAAGAAAATAGCTTATTGAAGGGAATTATAGAGAAAGGAGCTTACAAGAGCCTTGCCGGAAGTAAGCAATTCGAGGAAATTGTACGCAAGCAAGGAAGGCACCGGAAGAATCAAGGTGTTGGTTTTGAACGAAAGTTCAATGCCAATGGAGTTGAATGGGAAGAAGATCAATACCCCAAGAAGAAGTTTGTTCCTCAACAAGAGAAGTATGATCCAACTTCTTTTAAAGGGACACAAGCTCAAGATGATCTTCCACCACAAGACTACAAGAAAAAAGGCAAGGACAAACTTCAAGAGGAAATTGATGCATTTGAAGAAGCTCATAAGACCTTAGTCAAGTGGATTCCCAAGACTACTTCAAGTTCCACTTCATCAAGTACAACTACAACACCAAGGATTCCCATCAAGATGGTGTGGATCCAAAGGAAGAAGAACTAGAGAGTTCTTGAGGGTGAGTCCGCCAACATACTTCACTCTCATCATCTTGGCAAGAACAAGTGCAATCAATTTTCACATCTTGCACTAGTTCAAGGAGTCACAAACCCTCTTGTTGGTAAGACAAGGGACAAGGTAATCTAAAAGCTTTCATAGACATCATCTTGTGTGTGCATCACTCTATGTCTATGGATATCCTTGTTTGTTCCTTGTGGGACTAACCCATGTAGGTATTGAAAGTGCAACTCACTCCAATGGATAGCTCCAAATGATCTACATCGACATTGAGCATCCACATCTTCAACATCTACATGAAGTCATCATTGACAAAACCCAAGGTTAGTTCATCCCTCTTAGGGGGAATATCACATCTAGGGGGAGCTTTACTCTAAGAATTGAGCTAAAGCAACTCTAATGGTGTGAACAGAACAATGCTTTATGTAAAAGTGGTAACCCCACTTGTGCTTAAACGATGAGTATGACCTATGATCAAATGTTCTCATTTGACTCCTAAGTCAATATACTCATATATAGATGACCTAGTCATCGCCAATTGCTTGATAGATGCTAGAATTGCTTGTGCATGCTTTGCCACATATTTCAATTGCCATTTTATTGTGTGAGCATGTTGATTGCATATTTTACTCATTCGAGGACATCCACTTGTTGTTTTGATTGATTGATTTTCTTTCCTTTTGCCAAGTGGATGGACAAGAATGCCTAAGAACCCTCTCTAGCTATCTATGCTTTTCTCGTCTCAAACTCTATTCATGCTACATCACAAAATTTGATCAAGTCAGATTCAAACCACTCTATGTGAGGAGCACTCGGAGTTCCCGATTTGTCATAGACTTAAACTTCTAAAACTTCTTTGTGCTTTTCGGTCTGACCGATTCCTCCATTTCGGTCATACCGAGATCACTAAGTCGATCTAGGTTTTCACCTTGGTGCAACCGACTTGAACTTTTCGGTCACACCGAGTTGCTATAACTGTCAACAGTTATGCATCTCGGTGCCACCGAGTTGTTCCACTCGGTCACACCGACTGGGTTGGGCTATATATACTCACGGGCAAAATTTTGGAAATTTCTCCGAAACCTCTTCGCCCGCGCATAGCTCACTCTGCCTACTGGGTCTCCGGATCGTCCTCCTCGTCGCCAGCCGCCTCCTGTCGCTGGTCTCCGCCGCCGTCAACGGATTTCGTCTCCGCCGTTGCCGCCGTAGTGAGTTCACCGCCAAACTAGAGTATGGACTCGATCACAGTGCCATCCCCGTCTGATTCCTAGCACATTGTGTTCATTATGATTCTTGCTACAATTCAAACACTTCTATCCAGTCAAAACAATCCTTAGAATAGATGCGATTTGAAAATTTAGGTTTAGGTTTCCGCCGAAACCATCTCGGACCCACTGGGTTGCGGAACTCGGTTCCACCGATTCGGCCACGGCCATTGCACACGTGGTTCTCGGTCTGACCGAGAATTGCAAATCGGTGTGACCGGGTTCTGGACTTTGTGAAACCCTAGCAGTCTCGGTGCCACCGAACTGTGACTCGGTCTGACCGAGTTCACTTGTTTTGGTTCCAAAAGCTGCTTCGGTATCACCAAGTTTGCAAATCGGTTGATCCGAAATGCTTTCTGTGGAAAACAAAAACTAAGTTTTTGACTCATTATTTTGCAAAAATCTCTGCATTTTGTGATGCTCATCCACTCTATCTCATCTACAATCTATTCACAGGGTCTGCAGTCAGAGTTTGCAACATGTCTGATCAGAGTGACAGCCAGAACAAATCAGAGGAGCAGGTTCACATGAGTGAGGGCACTAGTCCCTCTAGTAGCTCTGATGAGGGTAGTAGAAGCACCCCAAGCAACTTGCCCAAGGCTGCCACTAGAGCAAGCAAGAAGAGAACTTCTGAATCTGAGGATGAAGATTATGTGGCAGAAGAGGAAGCCACTTCTAAGAAGAAGGTGCTAAGGAAAGAATATGGCTCAGCTGCAGCCACAAAGCCTGGAATGCATAAAAAGGCACCTGCAAGGAGAGTTCCTACTTCCAAGACTAGGAAGGTTGCCACTGGAGAAACCTTGAAATTTACCATGGAGTCTGAAGAAGAAGCAGGTGGCCAAGACAAGAAGAAAAAGAGAGTCAGAACCACTACTGCTAGAGTTCTTGGCAAACCCTCCATGAGGAGAGACTCTGAGGAAGAAGAAGAGGAAGAAGAGGTTGCTGCACTAGCACCCAAGGCACAGAAGCTTATGGGTGATGCCATAAGGTCAGGGGCTGCATCATCAAAGCCCAAAGAAGCACCCAAAGCTGCCTCCAAGCCCAAGAGTGCACCTAAGAGGAACACTAGGAACATATCTGCTGCTGAGAAGAACAAGGCCCCAGTGCCTGATGTTGCTGCTGAAGAAGAAGAAGAAGGACAAGTTCTCAGGAAGCTCAAGCCCAAGATTCCAGACCACAACGATGCTCATCCTGTGGCTGAGGACATGAAAATCAGGAGAGATTCAGGGCTGAGGAAATGGAGAGAGGCAGATCCATATGCTTCACGGAGAAGAACTGCTATTGATTACAGATTCCACACCAAGGAACAGCAAGACTTTTATGAGACAGTGCTGCTGGACAAGAAACCCATAGTGTGTGACATGAGATGGGTTGACTGGGAGTATATCAAGGAGAATGAAGAACACTATCCTGGAGTGCTTGATAGCTTCAAAGCTTGTGGAGTTGCAGACTTTGTTGGGCAGAAGCTCACAAAGTGGAATGAGGAGCTCATAATGCAATTCTACTCCACAGCACATTTCTATCCAGATGGCAGGATAGTATGGATGACTGAAGGCACAAGATACCAATCTACAGTTGCAGAATGGGCTCAGCTGATCAATTCCTTCGAAGAGCAAGAAGATGACTTGGATGTCTATGCCAAGAAGAAGATGGATCACAATTCCATGTCAAACATGTACAAGGAGATCCCAGACAAAGCTCTTGAAACTTTCAAGTTTGGGTCAGTTCACTTCCTTGTATCAGGGCTGCCTACAATCAACTGGATCCTAAGGCACACTCTCTTGCCCAAGTCAGGTGATCACAAAATGATCAGAGGCCATGCAATAAACTTGCTTCACATATTTGATGTGCCACAGAAGTTCAAAGTAATGAGCCTCATAGTTGAGACCATCAAGAGGACAGCAGCTGATCAAAAGAGGAGTTGTGGATATGCCCCACAAATTCAGGAGTTGATTAACTCGAAGATGGGCACAGGCACATATTTGTGGATAAGGAACACCTGCCCATCCATCCAGATTTTGAGGACAATCAAGTTGTGATGAATGAGAATGAACCATCATCTGCACAAGCTCAAGCAAAGAAGGAGAAGGCAAAGATGGAGAAAGCTTCCAGGACGCCAACTCAAGAGGAGGCATCTGAGTACTTTTTGAAGAACAAGCAGGAGCAGCTCGGTTACCTGATAGCATCAACTCTAAGAATTGAGAAAGGACTGGCCACCCTAACTCGAAACCAAGAGAGCCTGGAAAGAATCATGGAACAAAAGTTCTCTGACCTAGATGTGAAAGTAACTGAGATTCAGTCTGTTGTGGAGCAACTACAGGATGATATGCAGGAGAGGAAGGGCAAGACCACAACTGATGCATTAGCCAGAGTACCTAGAGCTCAGAGATCATCTGCAGTGCCAGTTCCTAACACCAGAGCTACTACTTCTGCACCAGCTATAGCCTCAGTTCCACCAGCTCCAGCTCCTACCCCAGCAGCTCCAACTACTTCTACTGAAGCCTTCGTCCTTGGCGTCATCTGGAGTCCACCACCTGAAGACCAAGCCTGAGAGTCATTTTAGTGCTATGCATTTTCTATGAACTTTTTGGTAACTTGTTGCCAAAGGGGGAGAAAAATTTATAGATCATAGGCTTTGAGAGAGAAAGTTTGCATTTGTTCTCTCTTGTCTTCTTGGTTGAACTTTATTTGCTTTTGAGTGCTTGAGATACTATGATTTTATCTGTGAGACATTAATGATCATGTGTTTGATCATAAGCTACACTTATGCTTGTTGGATGTTACTATCAATTTATCCTTATTTTGATCATTCACTTTGCTTGGTGATGAGTGCATGTATTTAATTCTTATCATTTTGAGCGCTCCACCAAGATGTATGTGACATGGAAGAGTAACCCATGATCCTAACTCACTGCGCATTTGCAGTCCAAAGCAAATCTTAAAATATGCACAAATTTAGGGGGAGCTCTTGCTTATCACATACTTCTCAAAGCGACGATATCTTTCACTCTTATTATCATTTGTCGAAGCTTTGATCTATATGTTGTCATCAATTACCAAAAAGGGGGAGATTGGAAGTGCAACTATCCCTGGGTGGTTTTGGTAATTCCTAACAACATATAGCTCATTGAGCTAACATTATTCCAAGATTAATATTTCAGGAAAAGCTCAATGAATGGCATGACATGGATGAGGAAAGTGGATCCCTCAAAATTATAAGGACAAAAGATTGGCTCAAGCTTCAAGATCAAGACTCTACATTTTATATTTTAGTGATTCAAGATCACATTGAGTCTATAGGAAAATACAATACTATCAAGGAGGGATGAGGTGTTGTTTAATGAGCCTCTTGCTTCATGTGCTTAGTGATATGCTCCAAAATCCTCAACTACCTTCCCACATCCACATATGACCTAAACCAAAAGTTAAACTCGGCCTCACTGATTCTTTCTATCCGGTTTCACATGTCATAGCCACTGCCACAAACCCTAGCAATTCGGTTTCACCGATAGGGATCTCGGTCTCACCGAGATGGGATTGCAATTTCTCTGTTTCCCTTCGTAACGTTTCGGTCTAACCGAAGTGAGCGATCGGTCCCACCGAGATTGCAATGTAAACTCTCTGTTTCCCTTTCATAACATTTCGGTCTCACCGAAAAGAGCGAACCGGTCCCACCAAGTTTACCTGACCAACTCTCTGGTTAGCTTATTACCAAAATCGGTCCCACCGAGTTTGTGTAATCGGTCACACCGAGAATATGTTATGCCCTAACCCTAACCATATCGGTCCTACCGAGTTGCATCTCAGTCCCACCGAAAATCCTAACGGTCACTACGTTTGCTGAATCGGTCCGACTGAGTTTAACTATTCGGTCCCATCGAGTTTGGCAGATTGTGTGTAACGGTTAGATTTTGTGTGAAGGCTATATATACCCATCCACCCACTCTTCATTCGTGGAGAAAGCCATCAAGTCACATCTGCACTTCCAATACACATGTTCTGAGAGAGAACCACCTACACTTGTGTTGAGGTCAAGATATTCCATTCCTACCATATGAATCTTGATCTCTAGCCTTCCCCAAGTTGCTTTCCACTCAAATCTTCTTTCCACCAAATCCAAATCCTGTGAGAGAGAGTTGAGTATTGGGGAGACTATCATTTGAAGCACAAGAGCAAAGAGTTCATCATCAACACACCATCTGTTACTTCTTGGAGAGTGGTGTCTCCTAGATTGGCTAGGTGTCACTTGGGAGCCTCCGACAAGATTGTGGAGTTGAACCAAGGAGTTTGTAAGGGAAAGGAGATCGCCTACTTCGTGAAGATCTACCGCTAGTGAGGCAAGTCCTTCGTGGGCGATGGCCGTGATGGAATAGACAAGGTTTCTTCTTCGTGGACCCTTTGTGGGTGGAGCCCTCCATGGACTCGCGCAACCGTTACCCTCCGTGGGTTGAAGTCTCCATCAACGTGGATGTACGATAGCACCACCTATCGGAACCACGCCAAAAACATCCGTGTCTCCAATTGCGTTTGAATCCTCCAAACCCTTCCCTTTACATTCTTGCAAGTTGCATGCTTTACTTTCCGCTGCTCATATACTCTTTTGCATGCTTGCTTGAATTGTGTGGGGATTGCTTCACTTGTGCTAAGATAGCTAAAATTTGCCAAGAACTAAAATTGGGAAAAGGCTAGATTTTTATTTGGTCAAGTAATTTAATCACCCCCCCTCTAGACATACTTCCGATCCTACAGGTCCCCACTAGGAAGTGGCCCAAATGCCTAGCCACGGGGGCGGTTAGCGGGCACCGGTCACCGGGCGCTGGGCGCGAGCGGGCGCAGCTGCGGGCGAAGCCGCAACCCGCCCAAGAGCAAGGCGCGGAAGGAGCAGGGCCGAGCGGCGCGGCTGGTGCAGCCGGCCATCGGCGGCGGCAGGGGGCAGACCCTGGCGGCGCTGCGGGAGGGGGTGTGGCAGCGGGGCAGCGGTGGTGCCGGCGATGAGCAGCGGCAGTTGGCAGCAGAGCAGCAAGCAGCTGAGGATGGCTCAGTAGCAGAAGTAGCCAGCAGCTATGCAGTAGAGCAGAGTAACGGCTGGACGAGCGGTGGCAGCAAAGCAGCGGCGACATCAGCAGTTGAGCAGGCGTAGGCCTGGGCGAGGATCCACGGCGGGCGCGGCGAGGCAAGCACTAGGCGGAGATGGGCGCGGTTGGCAGCGCCAGCGACAGCAGCAGTAGAGGCGGCGGCGTAGCAGAACAAGGCATCAACGGGAGGAGGCCGAGCGGCTGGCAGCGGCCACGCGTGCGCGTGGGGCGAGGCCTGAGCGCGGCGAGCGCGCACGGGGGAAGCGGGCGGGTGCGGCCCGATGTGTGGGGCGACGTAGTACGCGCAGGGGCGAGCACGGACTGTTGCGGTCGGGTGTGCTTGGCCATCGGCCATGCAGGGCACGAGGAGAGGAGGTATGGGTCTCGTTGGAAGGCGAGGAAGACAAGGAGCACAACGTCATGCTCGGACATGAGCGGTAGTGGCTGTGGCCACGGTTGCGCCATGCCCGGCAACGAGGAGCTTCATCTCCGATGGCGTCGATGGCTACGGGAACCAAATCGAACGGGGCAGCGAGGGAATTCAAGAGGGAGCTCACAGCAGATGCGTAGAGCAGCTCAGCGGCCTGGGGGATGGCTCGGCGTTGCCGGAATCGATGGCGACGATCGAGAGGGCCGAGGATGATGAAGATGATGCAGGGCTCGGTGCAGGGGGTCCTGGCTCTAGTGACGTAGGGGATGATAGCGGAGCAGAGGGACTCGAAATCAGGAGCCGGGGAGGAGGGTAGCCACGCCGGCGAGCTTCGCCATTCTGATGGGTGGTTCAGTGTGGGGGAACCGGAGAGGGAGAAAGCATGGGGGAAAGGCAAGAGGGCTCTAGGGTTTCAGGGCAAGGGGGAAAGCGTCGTCGGCCTTATAGGCGCCGGGGAGGCGGCGGATGGATGCCACGCCGTCCGCCAGCGGCCGTTGCGGGCATCGGTGTGGCCACGCCTCCCTTGTGTACAGGAGGGAGGGGCGCGGGCAGGCTGGGACGGCCTCTATAGGAGCCCGCCTTCGGGCTATCTTCGCAATCGTGTATCCCCGCGTGAATTATTCTGGTTAGTCGTATTCTATATGATTTAAGTGTAATCTGGAAACGATTTTTAGCAACTAAATGCCCATTTTGAATAGGAATCTCGCTCGTTGGCGGATTTTGCTCTCGGGTCGCGATGAACTTGCGTTTTTGCAATTTTACTGCCTGAGTTGTTCGATTTGAACTTCCCCTTGTGCTAGATTGAACTTCTTCCAATATTGCCCAAATGGGGCTTGCGATATACCGTTGGAAAGCTATGGACATGAGTATCATGACCCAAGTTATATTTTTGGCAAAGTGTAAGCGGTTTAAGAGCAGTTTTGAAAATAGTGTTTTCTTCATACAAAAAATGTGAATCGTATTTTCGATCGCATTTCAAAACTGTTTATTGGAATGAGGCAAATAATATGGTATTGGAAAGCTGCTGCAAAACCGCTCCTTCCACATGTTGAAATTTTTCTCTAATTCCCTATGGTTAAAGAGTAATTTGGAAAATCATGAAATTTCACAAATCAAACAGCCGAGTTCGTATTTTTGATGTCATTTCTAAATGGCTAATCTAGTTGAGGGAAATGATATGGCATTGGAAAGCTTATGAGAATGCGCTACCTTATCACGTTGGAAGTTTTCCTTATTTTGAACGGTTTAAGAATACTTTAGAAAATGGTACAAGTTCCACCGAGTTTGTATTTTCGAGATAATCTTTTAACCGTGCATCCAAATGCAGCAAATGATATGGCGTTCGAAAGCTTGAGGAAATGCGAAACATTTTGGTATATATTGCTTCTCCCAATTCTTTATTGTTTTAAGTCAATTTTGACAATTTCTAAAAACGTATTTTCGCCGTAATGTCTACAAACTTTAGCGGAATGGGGCAAATAATACACCATTGAAAAGCTGCGGAAAATGCGAAACTTTTTTATGTTGATGGTTTTCTCTGATTCCTGGTCATTTTCAAGTAATTTCAAAAATGGCGAGATCATACATTCTGCCTTTATCGCGAAACAGATTCTTTGAAAATGCATCGCGTGAGGAACTTGAACTTCTCGGCATGTGTACTTGAACTTCACTCTGTTTTTCACGTGCTTTTTTTGTCATGGCTCTCCATCCACTCACCGGAATTGAACAAGTGATATACCGATGGAAAGCTAGTGTAAAACACGCAACTTTCCCGTGTTGATCATTTTTTTCATACTCGCGACGGTTTTAAAAGTTTTCATCTGAAATTCATTCAATGTAGTACTTGAACTTCCTGCTGTTCTCACGTTGAACTTGTGTGATGTATTTTCGTTTGTAATTTTTTCATCCATTCGTCACTGTTACACAAATGATATTCCTTTTGTACAAACCTCTCTCACAATATATTTTTTAACTTTCTCTGACCGAGGACTTGAACTTATAGCAATAAAAAATTTGTACCTTGCCTTTTAATTAATTTTCCTCATATTAAATACATACCATGTAGTACATGAACTTTTCCCATTTTTATATTTTGATTTTTTTTCTTTTTGAGATCAAATTGCACCCAAATAATAACTGAACTTCTTTGTGGATTGAGAGAATTATTTTAAAACGCACAAAAATTCTTTTTATGTTTTTGAGCATGGAAATACAAGGTGAACCTCTCCCGCAAGAAATTTTGAACTTCTCCGGACAAAGCACTTCAACTTCTTTCAACAAGACTTTTAAGCTTTTATTTTTCTATACTTTTATTCTCACCTGAAATGCATTCCTTGCAGTAGTTGAACTTCTCGTTGTTTTCACTATGAACTTCTGTCACGTATTTTTGTTCAACCTATCATAAGAAATTTTGAACTTTCTCGGGCCGAGCACTTGAACTTCTAGCAACAAAATTTTAGGTTTTGCATTTTCATTTTTTAATATAAAATGCACACCATGGTGTATGTGAACTTCTGGCAGTTATAAATCTGAACTTCTGAGATCATGCGTTCTGCCTTTATTGGAAAAACAGAGTCTCCGAAAATGCACTACGTTAAGAGGTTGAACTTCTACAGGACGTCCTTTTGAACTTCACTGTATTTTTCGCGTGTTGTTTTTTGCCCGTAACTCCTCAACCACATACCGGAATTGAGCAAATGATATACCGATGGAAAGCTATTGAAAACACACAACTTTCCCCGTGTTGATAATTTTCCATACTCTTGACGGTTGAAAAGATTTTTTCAATACATAAAAACATGCTCTAATTGGTATACATGAAACTTTTAAACCGTACATCAGAATGTAGCATATAATATACAGTTGAAAAGCTTATGAATAGGAGCAACTTTTTCATGTGGACGATTGTTACAAATTCGTTACCGTTTGATAGCAATTTAAAAAATGGGAAAACAATATTGTTTTTGCCTTTTTTTACCTAGAATTGAAGGTCGGACGTCACGCAATATAAATTTTGAACTATGCAGGGAGGAGCACGTGAACTTTTTGAAACAAACCTTTTAAGCTTTTAGTTTTTCTATGTTTTATTCTCATCTGAAACGAATTTTGTGTACTAATTGAACTGCTTGTTGTTTTTACCTTGAACTTATGTGCCATATTTTTGTTCGTAATTCCTCATCTGTTCGTCGGAGTTTCACAAATGATATACCTTTAGGAACATGTTAAAAAGATGCAAATTTTTACCATACGGTACTTTTGTTTCGAACAACATACACCAACTTGGTTTTGCTGTTTTTTGGAATAGAGCATATGATATCCCCTTTGGGAAAGTTGTTGAATAGGAGAAACTTTTTTCATGCAGAACATTTTTGTTTCAAATTTGAAATGGATTGAGAGAATTATATTAAAACACTAAAAAGAACATGTTTTATGTGTTTTTGCACAAGTAAACACACGGTGAACTTCTGTTACAAGAATTATTGAATTTCCTGGGCCGGCCACGTGAACTTCTAGCAAAACTCCTTTTAGAATTTTGCCTTGTTATTATTATTTTTCTTATATGAAACACACTCCATGTAGTAGTTAAACCACTGGTTGTTTTCACTTTGAACTTCTCTCTGCTTTTTATGTTGTTTTTTTGTTTTCTTGAACATGTAAATCCTAGGTTTTAATATACTTTGAACTTTTGTTTTACTTTAGTTTGAACTTCACATTTTTTTAATTTTTTAGTATAGAATTAACTTTTTATTTTTAAATAAACATCAAATTTGATTGTTGTTTCATTATGAACTTCATGGTTGATTCTTTAATAACAACAAATATCTAAGTTTTTTTTAAACGATAAATTTTTAGTAAACATCGATCCACTTAGTTATTTTTACTTTGAATCTCTGGTTTTTAACAATGGTAAAAATTATTTTTGAACTTATTTTAGTTGTTCCTTTTATTTTAATTTAAACTTCTTCATTTTATGCTGTACTAAACAGAAAAAATTGAGTTTTTTTATAAACTTTGAAATTCTCTTTTTTAGTTTGAACTTGTTTGTTTTATTTTAGGAAAGAAGAACATTTTTAAATAAACACCGAAACATTTTTCATTTTTTAAATTGAACTTCATACCCTTATTTTCCCTAGAAACATAAAGAATTTTGTGTTTTCCGTATCCATCGAAGTACATCCGCTATTTTTAGTTTGAACTTCTTCATTTTATTTCTTTGGTAAAAAGGAAAATCTATGTTTTTTTATAAACATCAAACTTCTCTATTATTGTAATTCGGATTTCTTGGTTTATTTATTTTAGTAACCAAAAATTCCTAGTTTTGTAATAAAAATTTGACCGGCCCGTTATTTAAATTTGAACTTCTAGAGCTTTTTATATTTTTCCTTGAAACGGGGAAGACTTTGAGTTTTCTGTATACATCTAACTACCCGTTTAAAAAAATGAACTTCTTGAGTTTATTCTTTTAGTAACGAGAAAAATCTGAGTTTTGTATAAACATCGAACTGCTCTATTTTTTAAATTTGGACTTCTTGATTTTATTTCCCTTCAACGAAAAGAATCCAAGTTTTGCAATAAATAAATAAAATATTTTGAACTGCTGTGTTACTTTAATTTGACCTTCTAGATTTTTTTAGAAACGGGGGACATCTTTTTTATAACTCTTCAACAACTTTTTGTTTTTAGTTTGAACTTCTTCGTTTCTAATTTAGTAGTCTGGAAAATTCGAGTTTTTGTAATAAACATCAACAAATCTTTCTTGACAACAATTCATGAACTTTCTTGGACTTGACATTCTCGAACACAACATTTTTTAACCTTTCACAAAAATAACAATATGTACTCAACATACTTTGACCTTCTCGAACACAACACTTTGAACTTCGCAAAAAAATACACAGTTGAACAAGCACAACAACGGAACAATTTCTCTTCTACTATACTTTCTCTAAATGACGTCTCGTTCACATGCGAGAAAGTAACGCATCAACTTAGGAGTGGCTTTGTTCCTTTTAACAAACAAGCATTAACACAAACATGTTGTGGGCAACAAACACCAATAGAAAGAGAGATGCATCAGCATCAACAATATACAGATGAGAGAGATTAGAACAGCGGCAGTAGCTAAGATGAATATCAAACCGCCGCTATCCCTCACTCTTAACTTTTGCGCCCTGCTTCTCTTGTTGACGCCCTGCCCCATCTGCATCTTCTTCCTCCTCCTAATCACCAACACCAGCGGTGGCCGCTACACCACCACCAGCGGATGTCACCGACGAGGCACGTACAAAGAAGAAGAGCAAGAGGATCTCGCAGCCTCTGCAGGAGGTGGGAGAGGAGCGGGATGCGGTGACCGAGAGATGCATCGAACACTGTGGGCTCCCCATAGGCGGCGCGACCATCACATGTACCGTGGACCCGGAAGGGGGTCGCGGGGGTGCATGTTGTGGATTTGGCAAAAGGTCGCAGGGGCAAGAGGACAAAGGGAGGGACGGGCGCGTGTCGCCACGGTGCAGCACGCGGATGGGGGCGGCGGGCTCCGGTGGTCAGCAGCGGGTGGGGCGTTGGGGCGAGCGGGCCGGCGGTAGGAGGTGCGTCGGGGACGGGGGTGGCGGTGGGAGGCACGTCTGGCAGAGGGGTGCGGTGGGCGGCGACGGGTGGCGCGCTTGGGCCGAGAGGGCGGTGGCAGGAGGTGTTCCTGAGCCAGGGTGGCGGCGGCAGGAGGTGAGCCGGAGCCAGGGCGGCGGCAGCGGGAGGATGGGGCATACGTGGTGCGAGAGGTGGTGGTGGTTGGGAAGTTCGTGGTGTGGGGAGTGGGCCGGTCGGAGGGGCTTGATGGGACGGGCCAGGTTTTTCTGTGTTGCGTTTTCGGGAGTTCGGGAACATCCCGTCCGGCCCTTGTAGGCGCTCCGTGATTCAAATAGTTATTCTAATCCTGGGATTAGAATAGTGTTGTCATATATATATATATATATATAAGTTAAAGTTTATCCTATGAGAGTCCTTCTGATTGGTGTAAGATTTAGAAGTTAAAGTTTATCTAATGTATTTATTTACCAGTTGATCTAGATTGAAGATGTCTCTTACTTTATGCAAGAAAATTATCTGCTTACTCGTGGTATCAGCACATACTGACCTCATGCTGGAGAATATCCTTTTAAGCCCCATGATCAACCGGATAAATAGTAAGGTGTCCTTGCTTACAACAATTGGATATGTATTACAAAAATAAATTGCTTGAATTGATTTATTATCGAAAACAAAACATGACTATTTGGGGTTGTTGCTTATTGCTTTTCTTTTCTTTACTTATTGCATGTTTGGTTCTTGGTGTAGAGAAGATAGGGTATATTGCACTGTGTCATACAAGGTGTGAGGTGTCCTTAAATGCTTGCTCTATCTATTTGTTTACTGCTTACCATGCCATACAAAGTGCCACTTGAATCTTCCCACTTCTAGGCATGTGTGTCTGTCCCACATCTATGTTGGTAAGATTGTGCACTTGTCGTGAAAGTTGCCATCTCAACAATCTTCACTTCCATTAAATTGCTCAATTTTTTTATCTGATCATTAATGTAACTGTTGTACCCTATGATTTCTTTCCTAAAAACCATGCCCATTTAATTTTTTTATCGTCATCGGTATAACAATATATTTAGTGGTAAATCACTTCCTTTATTTAAGTGATTGGCCTTCAACACACACAATGAAACAAAGTATTATTTTGTGTGTCCTTACTTTCTCACTAACCTGATTATCACAAACACCATATATAGAATTCATGGACAAAAAAGACATAGGAAGGCCATTGCCTATTCCATTGCATATTAATGGGGACACCCACTAGGTTATCGTTCTTGTCAATTTTTGAACCTAATGATACAGCTATATATTTCTATCATTAGAAGAAAACTATCAGACAAAATGGTTAAAAATGGATCGCTCAATCAGCTTAAAGACAGTGGAATAGCCAGACAGAAGGAAAAGTCTTATCAGAATTACCAGGAAGATTGCTATTGTGCTAACCACCTATTGTAGATCGCATGTGCTTTGCACATATAAATACCTATGTAGGTTTTGCACTTGAATTGTGTAGCTATAAAATTTCCAGTTTGTTGTGTTTCTATCATATAGCACTGTTGTCGGCGTCAAAACCGGAGGATCTCGGGTAGGGGGTCCCGAACTGTGCGTCTAGGCGGATGGTAACATAAGACGGGGGACACGATGTTTTTACCCAGGTTCGGGCCCTCTCGATGGAGGTAAAACCCTACTCCTGCTTGATTGATCTTGATGATATGGGTATTACAAGAGTTTATCTACCACGAGATCGAAGAGGCTAAACCCTAGAAGCTAGGCTATGGTATGATTGTTGTTTTTGGTCCTACGGACTAAACCCTCCGGTTTATCTAAACACAAGAGGGGGCTAGGGTTACACATAGTCGGTTAGAAGGAAGGAGATCTACATATCCGTATTGCCAAGCTTGCCTTCCACGCCAAGGAGAGTCCCATCCGGACACGGGACGAAGTCTTCAATCTTGTATCTTCATAGTCCAACAGTCCGGTCAAAGGATATAGTCCGACTATCCGAATACCCCCTAATCCAAGACTCCCTCAATAGCCCCTGAACCAGGCTTCAATGAAGATGAGTCCGGCGCGCAGATTGTCTTCGGCATTGCAAGGCGGGTTCCTCCTCCGAATACTTCCTAAAAGATTTTGAACACGAGGACCATGTCCGGCTCTGCAAAACAAGTTCCACATACAACCGTAGAGAGAATAGTATTTCCACAAATCTAATCAGCTGACATACCCTGTAGTGTGACATCACACCACAACCATGTCTTTATTCGAATCGTTTTTCATGACCAATCCCAGCGTGTTCCGCAAGGCGGTTTCCTCGTCACGTCTTGTCGAAGCAGAGATCGTGTTCCCTTTATTACGGGATTCCCATCAATACGGATGTGGGTAACCCAACCGCGCCATTAATTACATCGCTTGGGGGATAAGCGAGTTTTACCAGGTTGGTGGGGCGCATAGTTTCGTCCGCCCTTATAAAGGGACAAGGGTTCTCCTTTTTCTACCCATGCCTTCTTCCTCATTGCTCATCCATTCTTGTGCACTCGAGCTCCAGCGCCCAAGTCCGCATCCTTCTCCTCAAACCTCTCCAAACATGTCCGGAGCGGGAGGTAAGTGGATGGTCTCCTCCGTCATGGAGGGAGACGTCAAAAAGCTAAGGGGAGTCGGATACCTGTGGGCTCATGTTTCGCACACCGGCTCGCAGATGAGGGGCAGCTCATCCCTACCCCCAGGCCCCATGAGAGGGTAGTATTCCTTACCCACTTCCTCCACGGACTGGGATTTCCCCTCCACCCATTTGTCCGTGGGCTCATGTTCTACTACGACCTGGATTTTCACGATCTGGCCCCAAACTTCATCCTCAACATCTCGTCGTTTATAGTCGTGTGTGAGGCCTTCCTCCGCATCAAGCCCCACTTCGGCCTATGGCTGAAAATCTTCAACGTCAAACCGAAGGTGGTGGGCGGCCAGCAGGCGAAGTGCGGAGGCGCCATGGTTGGCAAAATGCCCGACGTCACATGGCTCGAGGGCTCCTATGTGGAGACCATAAAGGAGTGGCAATCGGGGTGGTTCTACATCACCGAGCCACGCGACTCCAAATGGGCTGCGGCCCCCGAATTCCGATCCAGAATCCCCACGCGGCTCACCTCCTAGAAAGAGAAGGGCCTTCCTTGGGGCGATCCGGTAGAGCTGACCGGACTCCAGACCTGCATCCAAAATATGATAAACAGGAAGCTCAAGCTTGTCAACATAGTCCAGGTCATGCTCATCCGCCGGATCCTCCCATGTCAACAACGGGCGTTCAATTTGTGGGAGTTCGACCCGGCCCAGCACCAGACTCTGAGCGAGCTCTTCGACACGACGCACAAGGACGTTTGGAAGGTGCTGTTTAAGAGTGCCGAGGTTCCCCCTCCCCTCACCGAGGATCGCGGACTCAGCGCGCAGCGCCAAGCCGGCACGGTAAGCTCTTTTATTACTTATAGGGTATTCATTCTCCATAGTTTAACCATGTGCGGGATCTGAGCTCCCATGCCTTTGACAGGACTGGGTGGAGACATCAGAGCAGATTGACTGCCCGGCCCCTCTGCTCGAAGACCCTGCAGACGCTCTCCTGACAGAGATGCGGACTCCGGCTCCTTATGAGGTGCCGGAGAAGAAGATCAAGAAGAAGGCCACGGGAACCCGAAAGAGTTCCCGGTGCCAGGTGGTATCGGACTCATCGTCTGATAACTCCAAGACGCACTCCTCCCGTGAAAACGAGGAGGAGGAAGATAAAGGTTCTCCCCCTCCAGCCGTGGGAGACAAGAAAAGGAAGGCCGCCCCAACCGGGGAGGCCGGAGGGTCCAAGAAGGGAAGGACTCTCCTTCCGGACTGTTCCACCACCGCCGCCGACAGCGAAAACGAGTGGTTACCCAGGGCCAAGCCCCTGGCGAAGTCGTAAGTATTCGGATACCAGAGTAACTCATGGCATAGTTTTATTGCACAGCTTCTCCTAACACCGAATATGGTTATGCAGTCCATCCCGGGCCCGTGTCAACGTATCCTCGTCGAGCGGTTCTTTGGACTCGTCGGATATGAATAGCGATTCAGTTCCGACTGCCTCCTCTCCTCGCCCCACGGACAATGTAGACGTATTGTCTCAAGGGGCATCGAGCCGAGGGGAGGTAGTCCTGGAGGCGCCTCAAGGCGACCTTCCGGACTCCAGGCGCAAAGGGAGCAAGACTCCCACGGGCTCCAAGTTCGCCCCCCAGTCGAGCACCATGCTGGAACCTCCAGTGGTTCCGGACTCCGGTAGGCGGCCCCCTTCCAAGAGGGGCAAGCCGCCCGTGCCGGTGACCTCTGTCCATCCAGAGGCACCGGACAACCTGCTGGGAGCTCTTCGCGGTGCTTCCATCGACGAAGAGCATCGCACTATTATGAGTGCGGTGATCAAGAAGGTTCAGTCCGCCAAGAGCGGACTGATTGAAGCATGTGCCAGCCTTCTTACAGGCTTTGAGGTATGTATTTAAAATATAGAAAAATATTACCGCATAGACAGTAGCCCCTAATGCTCTGTTTGGTGTTCACAAAGAAAAGCCGAATAGAGGATCAAATAATATTTGCAGGAGTCTAATACAAGTATGTCTATATGCGTATGCAGGCTTCGGTGCTAACCTCTGCCGCACTGACTGCAGAGGTCGCCGTACTGAAGCAGAACCTCGAGCGGTCCGAGGAAGAGCTCGGCCTTGCCAAGAGGCAGCTTGAGGAGAACAAAGGTAAGTAATACCTTGTCTATATATATATATATATATATATATATATATATATATATATATATATATATATATATATATATATATATATATATAAGATGTGGTTGCAAAATGATAGGATCATCATGGATGTGCCAGGGGCCATGACCGAGGTGGCTACCCTGAAGCAAGCACTGTCCGAGGCCGAAAACAAAGTGACCAAGGAGCGCACCGAGCAGGAGAAACAAGAGGCACGGTTGGGCGAGGTGCAGCAAGAGCTCCAGGCTCTTGTGAAGAAGCATGAGACTTTGGAGCTTGACTCGAAGACGCGAGAGTCCGAACTTGCTGCGGCCCTCGAGAGCACAAAGCATGCCAAGGCTGAAGCCCAAAAGGCCCTCCAGGAAATTGAGGCGATGAGGAAGATAGTGGCGGTGTAACGCCCCGGGTTCGATGCGCCAGGTGTCCGCTAGTTATTCGCCGTCATTGTCATGTCATGTGCTTGCGTGTTGCACTTTGCCATGTCATCTTCTGCATTTCATATTATGTCATCATGTGCATCGCATTCGCATACGTGTTCGTTTCATGTATCCGAGCATTTTCCCCGTTGTCCGTTTTGCAATCCGGAGCTCCTATGTTCCCCAGCGTCCCCTTTTACCTTTTTTCCGTGAGCGGGTATTAAACCTTCTCGAAATGGACCGAGGTTTGCCAAGCGGCCTTGGTATAGCACCGGTAGACCGCCTGTCAAGTTTCGGGTCAATCAGAGGTCGTTTGATACTCCAACGGTTAATCGGGTGACCGCAAAGGCCTCTGGTGTGTTGCAGCCCAACACCTCTCCAAAATGGCCCAAAACCCTTCTAAGTCACTCCCATGTCCATCGCCGTTCGATCACGATCGCGTGGCCGAAAACCGTGCTCAATTTGGAGCCTCCTAGCCCCTCCTACCTATATATATGTGTCTCTCCCCGAAATTTCGGGCAGATGAACCCTACATCCATGCCTTTGGTTGTAATTATGGGGTGCCATAGCTTGAGTCAATCGAGCTCTACTTTTGCTATAAAATGTTACTAGCAGATTATTTACATGTTATTCGATTTTGCCAAACTTGTAGTTGATCCTTGCATGCTATGATGTTGTTGTTGCCATGTCTAGCTTCTATGCCATGTCTTCTTGATGGATGTATGCTTAGATTATCATGCAATGCTCTGTAGTGAGTGCATCGAGCTCGTAAACATGCCTACTTGTTATCTGTTTTTTACATGTCCAGTTTTCTGCTAAGCCTGAAAACTGGAACAAAACTTGCTTAATTAACATGGGTGCTACTATATTTTCTGGTCCTTTTTGGCTCATGGTCAGTAAGGGGCTTTTGTTCTATGCTTTGAGTAGATTCATGCCATGCCTTGTTTTGCTATATTGTGTTCCTTTAGCAGGTTGTTTCCTTCCTCTAAACATGTCATCCTGATGTTAATTTCTGGCATGTTGATATTTTCACTAAGTCTGTGAAGCTGATATGTTTTGCACTTTTGCCATGCTTGTTTGAACCTGTTATGGTGTGATTTAGCCATAGCTCAGTGATCATCTTTTGTCAAGCATCTTGAGTGGATCACTGTCATATGCTTTGTTGATATGTTTGGGTGCAGTAGTTTAATTTCCTGTTGCATGCTAAGTGGCATCATGCTGTTACTTGCAGAATCTTGTCATTCTTGTTTTGCTCGTCATTTGCAAACCGTGCATCCGATTCCGGTGATCTTTATGTCGATTTCAACCGAAATCACCTCACCTTTCCAGTGGCATACTTGGTTTTCCAAGATTATGCCTTGTTAATCCTTTTTCCTTCCGGAGCACGCATATGCATTGCATATCACATCTCGCATATCATGCCATGTGTATGTGGTGGTTGTTTACTATGTTGTTTGTTTGTTTCCGGGTTGCTTATCTCGTTAGCTTCGGTTTCGTTCCGGAGTTGTGAGGATTCGTTCGACTACGTCCGTTTGTCTTATTCATGGACTCGTTCTTCTTCCTTGCGGGATCTCAGGCAAGATGACCATACCCTCGAAATCTCTTCTATCTTTGCTTGCTAGTTGCTCGCTCTTTTGCTATGCCTATGCTGCGATACCTACCACTTGCTTATCATGACTCCCATATTGTTAAACCAAGCCTCTAACCCACCTTGTCCTAGCAAACCGTTGTTTGGCTATGTTACCGCTTTGCTCAGCCCCTCTTATAGCGTTGTTAGTTGCAGGTGAAGATGAAGTTTGTTCCTTGTGGAACATGGAGATGTTGTTCCTTGTTGGAACATGTTTACTTGTTGGGATATCACAATATATCTTATTTAATTAATGCATCTATATACTTGGTAGAGGGTGGAAGGCTCGGCCTTATGCCTGGTGTTTTGTTCCACTCTTGCCGCCCTAGTTTCCGTCATATCGGTGTTATGTTCCCGGATTTTGCGTCCCTAACGCGGTCGGGTGATTTATGGGACCCCCTTGACAGCTCGCTTTGAATAAGACTTTTCCAGCAAGGCCCAAACATTGGTTTTACCATTTGCCTACCACCTATCCCTTTCCCTTGGGTCGGCCAGCCCGAGGGTCATCTTTATTTAGCCCCCCCGGGCCAATGCTTGTCTAAGTGTTGGTCCAAACTAGAGCACCGTGCGGGACCGTCCCTTGGCAACTTGGGTTATGTTGGTACCTGTATGCTTCGCTTATCCGGTGTTGCCCTGAGAACGAGATATGTGCAGCTCCTATCAGGATGTCGGCGCATCGGGCGGTTTTGCTGGACTTGTTTTATTACTGTCGAAATGTCTTGTAGCCGGGATTCCGAGACTGATCGGGTCTTCCCGGGGAGAAGGAATATCCTTTGTTGATCGTGAGAGCTTATAATGGGCTAAGTTGGGACACCCCTGCAGGGTTTGAACTTTCGAAAGCCGTGCCCGCAGTTATGTGGAAGATGGGAATTTGTTAATGTCCGGTTGTAGAAAACCCGAAGTTGATCTTAATTAAAATACACCAACCGCGTGTGTAACCGTGATGGTCTCTTCTCGGCGGAGTCCGGGAAGTGAACACGGTGTTGGAGTTATGCTTGACGTAAGTAGTTTTAGGATCACTTCTTGATCATAGTTGTTCGACCGTGCTTTTGCCTTCTCTTGTCGCTCTCATTTGCGTATGTTAGCCACCATACATGCTAGTCGCTTGCTGCAGCTCCACCTCACTACCCTGTCCTACCTTTAAGCTTAAATAGTCTTGATCTCGCGGGTGTGAGATTGCCGAGTCCCCGTGACTCACAGATACTTCCTAAACCAGTTTGCAGGTGCCGATGAAACCGTGCAGGTGACGCACCCGAGCTCAAGGAGGAGCTCGATGAAGATCTTATCCTTTACGTTGTTTCGTTCTAGTCGATCAGTAGTGGAGCCCAGTTGGGGTCGATCAGGGACCTTTGTCGCTTTTGGGGTTCTTCTTTTATTTTGGCTCCGTAGTCGGGCCCTGATTGTATTTGTATGATGTAATGTTTTGCTCATGTATTGTGTGAAGTGGCGATTGTAAGCCAACTATGTATCTCTTTCCCTTATGTATTACATGGGTTGTGTGAAGATTACCTCACTTGCGACATTGCTTTCAATGCGGTCATGCCTCTAAGTCGTGCTTTGACACGTGGGAGATATAGCCGCATCAAGGGCGTTACAAGTTGGTATCAGAGCCTTCCCCGACCTTAGGAGCCCCCACTGTTTGATCGTTTAGCGGCCGAGTTGTGTCTAGAAAAATGTTTTGAGTCTTAGGATTATATATATCGGAGAGTAGGATTCTTTTTACTCCTCAGTCCCTTCGTCGCTCTGGTAAGGCATCCTGACGTAGAGTTTTGACTCTTCTCTTCTCAAATTTCACTAAAAAAAATTTAGGATCACGCGGGTATCTTAGAATCGTTCCGATGGTTTTATGATGACAACATTGTCTTGGTGCCTCCTGTCAGCAGGGGTTTAGTGGAGGTGTCCCGGGGAGTTGAGCTCCGAGGTGTTGTCGTCATAATTTTATCGTTGCAGTTCTGGAATACCTGAGTTTAGTACGCCGACATCGAAAATCTCTTTTGTACAGTTGTTGGTGAGATAACCCTGATACCCCAGTACTGAGGCGAGTGCGGGAGTATTGCCATAACTCGTATAACAGATGCTTTTCGAAGGTTGAGGTAGACGATTTCCGGAGTTTTCTTGGTTATGTGTTGAAGGATGGATACAGCTGGATCTAGGTATTGTTAGTTTGGGTGATATATTTTGTGTCCCCTGTATCCCCAACACCTGATTGCATAACCAGAAAGTTTAGGGAGTTTATAGGTGGGAATTCAAGTAGCTCCTAGAATATCTTTCTAACGGACACAGGATACGATATGGGATCTATCATATGTTTGTTTCCGGCTTATTCTGCGAGCCAATCCTTTGTTTTGTTTTAGTTTGTGGTATTCGAGTTGCTTCGAAGTCAAGTGTTGATCCATACCTTCCCTAAACGATGTTATCATATTTCTATGGAAATACTAATCCTTCTTGATCATCAAGATTATCATGCCAACTATTTTTCAACCGGTGTGTCCCTCTTCAAGTGGATCCGATCACTTCAACATTCGCAAGATCAATTATCAGTTCTTCTCAACGGTGTTTGCTTCATCCGTTCCAAGTTGTCTTTGTTTTCCCGCCCTCCCACCCTTTTTCTTCAAGTACTCAGATTTCTCAATCAAGTTCCTTTTTATTGATGGAAGTTTCTTCATTCTTTCCTTCAATGTTCTTATCCGGTGATTATCATGAAGATGGTCAGGAGTTTCAAGTTCATCATTCATCATTCTTTTCTTCTCCGGTGGATTTAATTCAAGATTTCGGTGTTGATCTTATCCCTTTTCCTCTTTTCACAATGCTTTCCAATTCCGGTGCACCAATTAATAATTCACCTCTCGCTATTCATTTGTTCCACAGTGATGAAGATATCTCAGAAGATTCAAGTTTCCATTCTCAATTCACTCAAGTTCTTTTGAGGATGTTATCTCATTCAAGCCATTTAAATCAACCGATGCAATCTCTCCTTTCAAGTTATCGTTCAACGGTGTTTCTTTTGAGTGGGCCCTAACCCACAGGTCTTTTTCCAGGATCTTACATGACTCGTCTAATTTGCCTGGAGCTTCTCAAATTCTTTTCAAAGTTTGACGTAAGAATGAATTATCATCAGTCATATGTATTTCCCCAAGATCTTTCAAATTCTTTCATCGTTGGTTCAACCTTTCTAATTTTCATCCTGGAGTATCTCAACAATTCATGGTGATGTTTCTCATCGTCATTCTCAACATTTGAAGACCGAAGAAGAGTTTCCCTTAAATCTTGCTCCATTCTCTTCAAGATTCATTGTTCTAGCTTGTTGCCATCCTCTCATAATTGTTTTCGATTGTGAGAATAATTTTCACCCATCCGGAGCATTTCAGGAGTCTTTTCAGTTTGATTCTCCGAAGGCCATCATTTCAGAAGAATTATTCATTATCAGCTTCGTCTATCGTTCTCCAAATCTTTCCGGTGCATCTTTCAATATTCTCTAATCAGTTCATGATCTGTTCGTTCTCATGTATCTAAATCCTAGCAAGCATCTTCGTTCATTTGCTAATTCTTCCCGGTGTTTCTTTGTCTTTTCTTTGTTCATTTTCAATTCTTACGGTGGTTCGTTCAAGAGTTCTCTCCCATCGTTATCATGTAGATTCATTCGTTCTTCCCAAATCCCACCGGTGGTTCCATCAATACCTTCCCAAGTTTGCGCCATATCTATCTTAATCCTTTCTACGAGAATAAGTAGTATGCCAAATCCACTGCTTGTCATCAATTTATTTGGTGAAGGATGAGCATAAGGTAATTCTTGTTCTAGTTTCATTCAAGTAATTAATTCCTTCTTCCGGAGTTCGTAATGGTATCAATTTCTCAGTTTTATGTTGTTCATCTTCGTCCGGAGTTCCAAGTTTTCTGTATTATCTCATCGAGAAGCTCCATCTAAATCATCGCAAGGCTTCACCTTCTGTTTTCAACTTCTCTTTCTTTTATCATCCTTTTTATTATCGTAGTTCTTCATGGAGGCTCTACATGATGGTTCATCAAGGGTTCTTTTCATTCTTCAATTGTTCATCAAGATTTTCTCTCGGAGTCAAGATGCGCCAAGCTTTACTCTAAAGTAAACATGGTGCTCAACACTTGTTTGTTTTGAGGAGTTCAAGTATTCTTCTTTTTGCATTTCGAAGTGCAATCTTTCTCTCTTATCTTTTGAGGTGGTGTTATGTCATTCTTGATATTTTTCTTCATGTTTCATGATTCACAAGTTGTCAACAATGAGATATTTAAACCCATCATATTTCCTTTGTCCATGTGTTGTTTCAACCCATAATAATCTCTTTGTTGGAGTTATCTTGGTATAGATTTCACCTAAAGCTTTCCTAAGGATTGTTGCTATCTGTGGTGCTTATCAATGTTTCAAGTTATCTCTCTATCATCTTGGTGAAGAAGTTTTTCATCTCTTTGGTGCTCTCAATCAAATCAATGGTTTCCATTAGTGGCCGGTTGTCACCCCATCATTTTGATATGTTTGCCATAAGCCCACTACAAGCTTATTCGTTTCGTTGTTGGTTTTCCAACAACTCCGTTCTATCCTTCTTTTTAAGGGTGCTTTCCAAACTCATTTGTGGTAGAAGTTGTCATTTTCTTCTCCATTCCTTTATTCCAATGATCTATCTTCAATTTTTCTTCCGGAGGCATTGTGATGTTGTTCTCTTCAACCCATCTTCTTGTTTTGTCAGGATCGTGTTCTTTTCGTGCTTATCCATTTAACCGGAGTGTCGTGTTTTCATTCGAGTTCTCTCATCTTATCTAGTCTTGCATCTCTTCTCAACCGGGGTGCTGTCTGAAATCTTTCTTACCCCTTGTGCCATTTTTAAATAGTTCCGGAGACAGTGTGTTGTTGATCTCTTCAAGTATCCTCTCATCTTGTCAAGTTCATGTTCTATTCCTTCCATTTTCAGTCGGAGTGTTGCCCAAATTATGTCATTCTTGTTCCTTCTCTATCGAGTTTTAACCGGAGTGGTTTCAATATCTATCTTGTCACTTAAGCTCTTCTTTCTCGCCGTATTCCTTGTTCCTTGTCCTACGGAGCATTTCATTTCGTTCATCTCCATGGTATTCCTTCTTTCATTTTGCTCAACCTCTCAAGGTTCTTTGGTTTCATTCGTTTGTCAAAGAAGCAACTTAGTTTTACCTCTTCTCTTTCTCTTCCGTTTTCCCCTCCGGTGCCATCCTAGATCTCGGGACGAGATCCTCTCGTAGTGGTGGAGTGTTGTAACGCCCCGGGTTCGATGCGCCAGGTGTCCGCTAGTTATTCGCCGTCGTTGCCATGTCATGTGCTTGCGTGTTGCACTTTGCCATGTCATCTTCTGCATTTCATATTATGTCATCATGTGCATCGCATTCGCATACGTGTTCGTTTCATGTATCCGAGCATTTTCCCCGTTGTCCGTTTTACAATCCGGCGCTCCTATGTTCCCCGGCGTCCCCTTTTACCTTTTTTCCGTGAGCGGGTATTAAACCTTCTCGGAACGGACCGAGGTTTGCCAAGCGGCCTTGGTATAGCACCGGTAGACCGCCTGTCAAGTTTCGGGTCAATCGGAGGTCGTTTGATACTCCAACGGTTAACCGGGTGACCGCAAAGGCCTCTGGTGTGTTGCAGCCCAACACCTCTCCAAAGTGGCCCAAAACCCTTCTAAGTCACTCTCATGTCCATCGCCGTTCGATCACGATCGCGTGGCCGAAAACCGTGCTCAATTTGGAGCCTCCTAGCCCCTCCTACCTATATATATGTGTCTCTCCCCGAAATTTCGGGCAGATGAACCCTAGCCCCGCTCCCCTCGCGCCGCCGGACATATCCGTCCCGCCGCCGGACGTGTCCACCACCGCTGCCACGTCGCTCCAGCCAATCCGGGCACGCCACGTCAGCAGCGCCGCTGCTCCCGCCCACTCACGCGCCGCCACGTCACCCCGCCTCCGTCTTCCACCGCGCGTCGCCGCCAGGGCCCGCCAAGCCCATCGCGGGCCCTGCAAGCCCATCGGAGTCCGCCGCCGCCCGCAGCGCTTGTTCCCCGCTGCCTCGCGCCTCCCTCGTCGGGATCGGGCAGGGCCCGATCTCCCTAGCCGTCGCGCTGGCTGGCAGGCCACCGGAGCCCCACCGCCGGCGATCTCCTCCGCCGTGGCCGACCGCGCACCGAGCCCCGCGCGGCCCCGCCTCGCTCCGGCGACGCCCCGGCCGGCGCCGCCGCTCGCCGCCCGCGCCTTCCTCCACGCCTCCCCGGCTTCCCCCTCGTCGCCGGAGACCTTCCCCGGCCTTCTCCCTCCTCTCCGGCGTCTCTCCGGCGAGATCCGATCGTGCATCGGGAAGCGTGCACTCGAGGTTGACCCTGAGATTTCCACCAAGTCCCCGAAATTCTATCATTTTATTGCTATGTTCATCAAGCCATATCTCTGCTTCCGTGGCTCCGTTTTGGGCGTATAGCATATCGGTTTGTTCGCCTCGATGAGTACATCATTTCATCTCATTGCATCATTTTCATTTGAGCTCATCTTGATTCCCGAAATTCTGTTAGAAGAGGACTATGTGATGTTAGTTTCAGATCTGTTTCAGTACTTGCACTTTTGTCATTTTTGCCATGATTGATGTGTGCATCCTATGAAGTTGAGTCCTACATGTGTTTTGAAATAGGCCATGCTATCTTTCCAGAGGTGTATGCCATGTATTTTTGTGATATTTGTGGTGACTAGCACAAGCATGCAAACTAGGGTACATAATGTTGCTGATTTCAGAGACGGTAATTTCATTAAGTTATTTCCTGTTGTTATTTTTATGCCATGTGTTCATGTTGTTTCAGAGAGATCTATGCCTCTTTTGAGCATGATCATTAAGGGTCTTTTGAGCATATGGATTTGCTCTATACATCCATGCCTTTGGTTGTAATTATGGAGTGCCATAGCTTGAGTCAATCGAGCTCTACTTTTGCTATAAAATGTTACTGGCAGATTGTTTACATGTTATTCGATTTTGCCAAACTTGTTGTAGTTGATCCTTGCATGCTATGATGTTGTTGTTGCCATTTATAGCTTCTATGCCATGTCTTCTTGATGGATGTATGCTTAGATTATCATGCAATGCTGTGTAGTGAGCGCATCGAGCTCGTAAACATGCCTACTTGTTATCTGTTTTTGACATGTCCAGTTTTCTGCTAAGTCTGAAAACTGGAACAAAACTTGCTTAATTAACATGGGTGCTACTATATTTTCTGGTCCTTTTTGGCTCATGGTCAGTAAGGGGCTTTTGTTCTATGCTTTGAGTAGATTCATGCCATGCCTTGGTTTGCTATATTGTGTTCCTTTAGCAGGTTGTTTCCTTCCTCTAAACATGTCATCCTGATGTTAATTTCTGGCATGTTGATATTTTCACTAAGTTTGTGAAGCTGATATGTTTTGCACTTTTGCCATGCTTGTTTGAACCTGTTATAGTGTGATTTAGCCATAGCTCAGTGATCATCTTTTGTCAAGCATCTTGAGTGGATCACTGTCATATGCTTTGTTGATATGTTTGGGTGTAGTAGTTTAATTTCTTGTTGCATGCTAAGTGGCATCATGCTGTTACTTGCAGAATCTTGTCATTTTTGTTTTGCTCGTCATTTGCAAACCGTGCATCCGATTCCGGTGATCTTTATGTCGATTTCAACCGAAATCACCTCACCTTTCCAGTGGCATACTTGGTTTTCCAAGATTATGCCTTGTTCATCCTTTTTCCTTCCGGAGCACGCATATGCATTGCATATCACATCTCGCATATCATGCCATGTGTATGTGGTGGTTGTTTACTATGTTGTTTGTTTGTTTCCGGGTTGCTTATCTCGTTAGCTTCGGTTTCGTTCCGGAGTTGTGAGGATTCGTTCGACTACGTCCGTTTGTCTTATTCATGGACTCGTTCTTCTTCCTTGCGGGATCTCAGGCAAGATGACCATACCCTCGAAATCTCTTCTATCTTTGCTTGCTAGTTGCTCGCTCTTTTGCTATGCCTATGCTGCGATACCTACCACTTGCTTATCATGACTCCCATATTGTTAAACCAAGCCTCTAACCCACCTTGTCCTAGCAAACCGTTGTTTGGCTATGTTACCGCTTTGCTCAGCCCCTCTTATAGCGTTGTTAGTTGCAGGTGAAGATGAAGTTTGTTCCTTGTGGAACATGGAGATGTTGTTCCTTGTTGGAACATGTTTACTTGTTGGGATATCACAATATATCTTATTTAATTAATGCATCTATATACTTGGTAGAGGGTGGAAGGCTCGGCCTTATGCCTGGTGTTTTGTTCCACTCTTGCCGCCCTAGTTTCCGTCATATCGGTGTTATGTTCCCGGATTTTGCGTCCCTAACGCGGTCGGGTGATTTATGGGACCCCCTTGACAGCTCGCTTTGAATAAGACTTTTCCAGCAAGGCCCAAACATTGGTTTTACCATTTGCCTACCACCTATCCCTTTCCCTTGGGTCGGCCAGCCCGAGGGTCATCTTTATTTAGCCCCCCCGGGCCAATGCTTGTCTAAGTGTTGGTCCAAACTAGAGCACCGTGCGGGACCGTCCCTTGGCAACTTGGGTTATGTTGGTACCTGTATGCTTCGCTTATCCGGTGTTGCCCTGAGAACGAGATATGTGCAGCTCCTATCAGGATGTCGGCGCATCGGGCGGTTTTGCTGGACTTGTTTTATTACTGTCGAAATGTCTTGTAGCCGGGATTCCGAGACTGATCGGGTCTTCCCGGGGAGAAGGAATATCCTTTGTTAATCGTGAGAGCTTATAATGGGCTAAGTTGGGACACCCCTGCAGGGTTTGAACTTTCGAAAGCCGTGCCCGCGGTTATGTGGAAGATGGGAATTTGTTAATGTCCGGTTGTAGAAAACCCGAAGTTGATCTTAATTAAAATACACCAACCGCGTGTGTAACCGTGATGGTCTCTTCTCGGCGGAGTCCGGGAAGTGAACACGGTGTTGGAGTTATGCTTGACGTAAGTAGTTTCAGGATCACTTCTTGATCATAGTTGTTCGACCGTGCTTTTGCCTTCTCTTCTCGCTCTCATTTGCGTATGTTAGCCACCATATATGCTAGTCGCTTGCTGCAGGTCCACCTCACTACCCTGTCCTACCTTTAAGCTTAAATAGTCTTGATCTCGCAGGTGTGAGATTGATGAGTCCCCGTGACTCACAGATACTTCCAAAACCAGTTTGCAGGTGCCGATGAAACCGTGCAGGTGACGCACCCGAGCTCAAGGAGGAGCTCGATGAAGATCTTATCCTTTATGTTGTTTCATTCTAGTCGATCAGTAGTGGAGCCCAGTTGGGTTCGATCGGGGACCTTTGTCGCTTTTGGGGTTCCTCTTTTATTTTGGCTTCGTAGTCGGGCCCTGATTGTATTTGTATGATGTAATGTTTTGCTCATGTATTGTGTGAAGTGGCGATTGTAAGCCAACTATGTATCTCTTTCCCTTATGTATTACATGGGTTGTGTGAAGATTACCTCACTTGCGACATTGCTTTCAATGCGGTTATGCCTCTAAGTCGTGCTTCGACACGTGGGAGGTAAAGCCGCATCGAGGGCGTTACAGGAGGGTAAGGCATTCATTATGCAAAGCAAGCATGTGAAAGTAAATTACTTGTTACTTACCCGAGTCCGGAGCTCTCCAGGAGCATTCGCAGATTTGCCCCGCAGCGTGTCGGATGCCGCAAAGTACTACCAGGCCGAGGAGGGAAGCTCGACGGAGAAGTTGTTCTGGTCTCAGTATACTGGGACCGAACACCCGATGCCTGTGAGCGACCAGCTGAAGCAACTGGTCGAGCTGCACAAGGCGGCCGAACAGGCCATGAGGGGCCTTATAGTCTGGATGTGGCCTGGCGACTCCCTTCCCAACAGCTACTTCGGCCTGGTGAGGCGGCTTGTGGATGCCTACCCACGGCTGGAACTCCTAAAGCGGTCCGTCTGCATCGAAGGTGCACGCCGGGCTTTTGCCCGCGCGAAGGTGCACTGGGCCAAGATGGACGCCGAGAAGCTGGTGAAGGAGGGGCCGCAGCAGGGCAAGGAGCATTGCCACCCTGAAATGTATTATGAGGGTGTCCTGAAGGGTGCCCGTCTTGTGGCGGACGAGTGTGCGAAGGATGTAATTTTTGAATGAACTTGCTCGTGTGATCCTGTATTACGAGAACTTGTTCATATGCGCTATGCAACGCTTGTTTGAATTTAAAATATTACCTTATGTGCGACTGTTTATCAAATCTGAAAGATGGCCAGTCATCGGCTTCTGCCCCCCTGCCACGAGTGCTGGGGTGTTCGGGGTAAATCTGAGCACTCTTTTTCCCATTGTTGGGTCCTTCGAGGGAGGTGCTCAGCGCAACGAACAAGGCAATCGGACTATAATGCTTTATCACTCTCACTTAGCCATAGAACTCTACAATTTTAAATTTTGGCGAAGCCCCTAGTGTTCGGAAGGCCGAATTCGGGGCGCTATACATGCCTAAGCCGTACAAAGCCGACTCCTCGCCCTAAGCGACATAAGTCTTTAGGGACTCGAGACCTCTCGAACAACGAGCAGCTCTCGCCTTATCATGACAGTCAGTTTTAGCTTTCTCTACTGAGGTGCTTGCCCAGATGAACTGGGGCACAATCGCAGTAGTTCTCCAGTGCTACCTTAGCCGATATAGCGGAACGTAAGGTACCAAAACATGGGAGCCGGGTAAACCCAACTATTGACCCAAGATATGATTCAGAGCTGATGCATATAATGCTATAAGTTCGGGGTGCCGCACTGTCGAAAGTGTTCGGACTTCTCACGCCGTATTATGGGGTACTTAAGCCCCTGGCGCATTGGCCGTACCAGAGTGTACGGGTGCTGAATGTCATAAATCAACACATATATAAAAAGGAATAGAGAATGCGACAATAGAGTAGTGCTATGCATTGTTTATTCAAAAGGGTGCGTCGAAGCATAATGATACAAGTAGTGCGATAAGCAAAAAATAGGACTATTTGACATGTCCCCTCCAAGGGCAAGCTACGGAATGGTATTTAAAGCAGGTATTTCACTCGTTATCAGAGACTACTTGGGAGTTCCATGGTGCGACGTAGCTTTCTGCCTCCTTGGTTGTTGTATCGTGTGTCCGGCAATCATACTGCCGGACGAGGCTTCCAGAGAGTAAAGTCCTGAAAGAGAGAAAAAATAACAAAGCGGGAAGCCCAAAGTGCGGTTGAGCCGCATTTTGGTGCGTGTCGTAGTCGTGCCCCCCACCTATGCCCATGGTATTTTCAATGTGTAATTATGTATGTGTGGCACGGATTTTGCCGTTTGGTTGGGACTGGGGTGGGGGCCTCATTGCTATGCGAGCTCGGAACGTGCCAGGCGGTCTTGTTGCAGATTACTCCGGGCGTGCTTGACGGTGTCCGGGTGTTTGATCGCCGAACTGGTTGATTGCCTTAAGAGGCTGCTTTGCACTTATGCTGCGAGGGCCTTAGTGTGCTCCTCCGTGCGGAGAGAGTGCTCTGTGTTTCCATTGACTGTGATGACCCCTCGAGGTCCTGGCATCTTGAGCTCGAGGTATGCATAATGCGGTACCGCATTGAACCTTGCAAATGCGGTTCACCTGAGCAGTGCATGATAGCCACTGCGGAACGGGACTATATCGAAGATTAACTCCTCGCTTCGGAAGTTATCCGGGGATCCGAAGACCACTTCTAGTGTGACTGAGCCTGTGCAATTGGCCTCTACACCTGGTATGATGCCTTTGAAGGTCGTTTTTGTGGGTTTGATCCTTGAGGGGTCTATACCCATTTTGCGCACTGTGTCCTGATAAAGCAGGTTCAGGCTGCTGCCGCCGTCCATAAGGACTCGAGTAAGGTGAAATCCGTCTATGATTGGGTCTAGGACCAGTGCGGTGAATCCGCCATGACGAATACTAGTGGGGAGGTCTGTGCAATCGAAGGTGATCGGACAGGAGGACCATGGGTTGAACTTTGGGGCGACTGGCTCCAACGCATATACGTCCCTTAGCGCACGCTTCCGCTCCCTCTTGGGGATGTGGGTTGCGTATATCATGTTCACCGTCCGCACTTGTGGGGGGAACCTCTTCTGTCCTTCGGTGTTCGGTGGCCGAGGCTCCTCCTCGTCATCGCTATGTAGCCCCTTATCCTTGTTTTAGGCATTTAACTTGCCGTCCTGCTTGAACACCCAACATTCTCTGTTGGTGTGGTTGGCTGGCTTGTCGGGGGTGCCATGTATTTGACATGAGCGATCGAGTATTCGGTCCAAAATGGACGGGCCCGGAGTGCTTCTTTTGAATGGCTTTTTCCGCTGACCGGGTTTAGAGCCTCTGAATCCGGCATTTGACTGTCGTATCCTCGGCATTGTCACTGTTGATACGGTGCTTGTGTTTGTTGCGACGTGACATGCCATTCCTATCCTTGGTATCCGAAGTGCCAGGGTTCTTTGATATGTTATAGCTGCAAGCCAGCCAGTTGTCCTCTCCCGCGCAAAAGCGGGTCATGAATGTCCTAAGGGCTGCCATAGATTTCGGATTTTCCTGGCCAAGATGTCGGGCGAGCCACTCGTCGCGGATATTATGCTTAAAATCTGCTAGGGCCTCTGCATCCGGACAGTCGACGGTTTGATTTTTCTTGGTTAGGAACTGTGTCCAGAATTGCCTAGCCGATTCCTCTGGCTGCTGAATTATGTGGCTCAAGTCATCGGCATCTGGTGGTCACACATAATTGCCCTGGAAGTTGTCGAGGAATGCGGCTTCCAGATCTTCCCAACAGCCAATGGATTCTGCTGGCAAGCTGTTTAGCCAATGCCGAGCTGGTCCTTTGAGTTTGAGTGGAAGGTATTTGATGGCGTGTAGATCATCACCGCAGGCCATGTGGATGTGCAGGAGGAAGTCCACGGTCCATACCGCAGGATCTGTTGTACCATCGTATGATTCGATATTTACGGGTTTGAAACCCTCTGGGATTTCGTGATCCATTACTTCGTCTGTGAAGCATAGGGGTTGTGCAGTGCCTCTGTACTGGGCTATATCATGACGCAGCTCATATGAGTCTTGTCCGCTATGTTCGGCCCGACCGGATTTACTTTGACTGTATCCGGCGTGACGGTTATCGTCTCGCATAGTGGCGCGCCCTCGTGATCCGTAGATCGATCTTGCGTGTTTTACTTTGTCCTCCAATACGTCTCGCAGGTCTAGCGTATTTCCTCGTGCCTTGACATTTTTATTTGAGCGGCGCCGGGGTGCGAGCTGGGCCTTTGGCAGAAATGCCGCTCTGTCGCAGCCACGAGGTGGCCGATCAACCACGTCATACGCTGGAGATGTAGGTTTTAATGCTTCCTCCTCCAGTCGGGGTAGCAACCTACGCTTGGGGTAACTCTTGGAGGGGCGTTCAAGTTCATATTACTAGGCCGCAAGGACTTCGGTCCATCTGTCGGCTAGCAAATCTTGATCAGCTCGAAGCTACTGTTGCTTTCTCTTAAGGCTATTTGTCGTGGCTATAAGATGGCGCTTGAAGCGCTCTTGCTCGACGGGATCCTCAGGCACGACAAATTCGTCATCGTCGAGGCTTGACTCGTCTTCGGAGGGAGGCATGTAATTATCATCCTCCGCCTCTCCATCTGCCGCTCTCTCAGGAGGGCTGGCTTCTCCATCCTCCTACTCTAAATCTTGCTGGAGGGGATTGTCGTTATCTTCGGCGTTGTCCGGAGTGCTATTATCTCCTGTGTCGGTATCACCGCTTCTTGGAGGAGTCATCCTCCGCTCTCCCGTCGCCATTGCCTTCTTTGGGTGTGTCCACCATATATATATCATATGAAGAGGTGGTTGTCCAGTGCCCTGTGGGCAGTGGTTCTTGTTCGTCTCCTGCATCGTCGTCCATACCGTCGATGTCTTCGGAGTCGAAGTCGAGCATGTCGGTCAAATCATCGACAGTGGCTACTAAGTGGGTGGTGGGTGGGCGGCGAATTTCTTCGTCATCCGCGTCCCAATCCTGCCGGACATAGTTCGGCCAGGACTCTCCTGACAAGGAGAGAGACCTTAGTGAGTTCAGAATGTCGCCGAAGGGCGAGTGCTGAAAGATATCCGCGGAGGTGAACTCCATGATCGGCGCCCAGTCGGATTCGATAGGCACGGGCGCGGGCGGTTCGGAGTCCGTGGCCGGGGAAGAATCCGACAGTTTGGCATCACGGCTCTTGTGAAGGGTAAGGTCGATACTCGGCTCGATCGCCGCTGAGAATGCGGCCTCCGTGGCGGGGTCTATCCACCCGTCCATGGATGGCGCAAGTGGCTCCGAATTGAGGGTCGGAGCGATTGTCGGTGCGGTCTCCTGAACACTGTCCGATGGTAGAGCTAAATCATGCTCATCGTGACCGTGCAGTACACTCAGCAGGGGCTCGAATCCGTCGAAGATCAAGTCTCCATAGATGTCGGCCATGTAGTTTAAGCTTCCAAACCTGACCTGGTGGCCAGGGGCATAACTCTCGATCTGCTCCAGATGGCCAAGCGAGTTGGCCCGCAGTGTGAAGCCGCCGAATATAGATCTGTCCGGGGAGAAAAGTCTCACCCTGGACTGCATCGCTATCGATGATCGAAGGGGCCATCAATCCTAAAGATGACGACACAGAGGAACTCTCAATGAAAGCACCAATGTCGGTGTCAAAACCGACGGATCTCGGGTAGGGGGTCCCGAACTGTGCGTCTAGGCGGATGGTAACAGGAGACGGGGGACACGATGTTTTTACCCAGGTTCAGGCCCTCTCGATGGAGGTAAAAACCTACTCCTGCTTGATTGATCTTGATGATAAGGGTATTACAAGAGTGGATCTACCACGAGATCGAAGTGGCTAAACCCTAGAAGCTAGCCTATGGTATGATTGTTGTTCTTGGTCCTACGACTAAACCCTCCGGTTTATATAAACACCGGAGGGGGCTAGGGTTACACAGAGTCGGTTACAAGGAAGGAGATCTACATATCCGTATTGCCAAGCTTGCCTTCCACGCCAAGGAGAGTCCCATCCAGACACGGGACGAAGTCTTCAATCTTGTATCTTCATAGTCCAACAGTCCGGCTGTCCGGATACCCCCTAATCCAGGACTCCCTCAACTGCCATCTGCCATGTTTACTCCAGAAAAATATAATATGCTATAGGTTTCTGTGCTCATTAGCCAAGTATTTAACTTGCCTCCTTCTTGCACCCCCCTCTCTCAGTTGATAACATTTGTCTGTTGTGTAACACATCCTGTAATTTAAAGTGCAAAAAGGAGAACAAAGAAAGGCTGCAATATGCAAATAACTTCTGGTTTAAGTCGGGTTAGCAAACCTTTTGCCGGTAGAAACACTAATCCTATGTTGTGTGTCTTATCTTAATGTCAGTGTGTTGCTTATGTTTACGCTTGTCCCGTCTTGTGTTTTGATAGTAGGATCAATTTGGCTGACGCCTGGTGCCTGGAACTTCTCCAGTTGGACCCCTACTTGGTTCTTTTGATGTCCCAAGTCCATGAACATGTCAAAACACCTACAAAGACCACAAAACAAAGGAAAATTAACAAAAACTTAATAAAAATAAAAAACTAAATACCGAAAACTATGCGTTGGAGGCATGAATAAGCACTAGATGGATATGATATGAGGGATTTTGGCACTAGAATATATTCTAAAAAGTATGCTTAAAATCCACTCATCGGAATCCCCAATCTTAAATCTTGCTTGTCTTCGAGCAAAAAGGTTTATAAACCAAAGTTATCCATCTAGCCCATCAATAACATTATTGCCCATAGGCTTATCATTGTCTTCTCTGCAAGTTGTAAGCAAGATAATACATATTTGTACAAGGTAGCACATGCTCAGCTAGGTAATATTTATTTTGATCACCAAACCACTAGAGCTTTCAGTAAATATTTCTATGCTCTTTGTCAAAGTTCAATCTAGCATGAAAACAAATACTTGGATCCTCTTATTAGCTTATTCATTTCTTTTTTTTGTTTTTATTTTTAAACAAACTTGAGCACAGAGAGTTGTCAAATAGTCAAGATATAGATTTTTCCATTCATGCCCACTAACGTTCTCAAGTCAAGGCTCTCAAGCACTTACTTCAGTTGTGGTGCATCCAGAATAGGTACTTCTAAGTTCTCAAGATTATGCCAAAAGGTGATATGTGGGGTTTTGTCGTGGCTTTAGTTTGAGCACTATATGTTGTCTCTTTCGAGCTCTTGCAATCATTACTCATTTATTACAACATACACAAACATTTAAGATAAATATGAATAGTATTTGTTGTAGTGTTGCCACTGCGAATGTTAACAAACTCGTAGCCGAAATCCAAGCCAAAACTCTATTGGATCGTTCATTGACCAGCGAAGTTCTTAGCATAACATCAAGAGAGGAGACGAAGTCACATTTACACGGCATAAAGTAGCATATAGCAACAAGGCCATGGAATCAACGAGAAGTTGAAGCACCATGTATTGCAACGCAGATTCTGGCATAATGTTGAATACTATGAAATATCGATTCCATATAAACAACGCTCAAAGCAAGGACCACCGAGTCTATCGTTTTAAACACTATGGGGTTGAGCTACTCCATAACTTTTTCTTCTAAAATAGTTTTGACAAGTGTCAAACTTTTTATTCAAGCATCATCATTTCTTTTCTATTGTAAAAGTAGAGATCATGGCAATGTCTTCCAAAGGATCACAAGACTATTCTAAAGCTAAGAAAAAACTTGAACAAAGTGCATACAGTATTAACTTGGCAATATGGGGCCTAACTTGAGCAAGAGATTCTCTTGTACCAATACAGAGCAAACATACTTAAGCAAGCATATCAAAGAGTGGGACACATGATTTCATAGTATTTATTAGATAAAGATCATTACACAAGACCCTACACATGAAAAAATAACTTCCTCCAAATTAGAAATTTGCAAGAACTAGTCTTAAGATAATTATGAAATGAAAAGAGAAAGTACAGTTTATTAAAGGAGAGTATGGAAAGTGGTTACCTCCCCTAGCTTAAATGTAAGCAATGGTATAAAACTTTTTTACTGTTGAGGTACAGATAACCTCTCCCTTAAAATGGACATGGACCTATGCTTCATCAAACATTTTTTATATGGTCCAGTACAACAGGACACTTGTAGTTGAAGACTTTGTTGAATCGAAGTGACCGAATGGCTTGTGTGGATTTGCATACAGTTGGCACCATATTGTACGTGTCACCACACTACATACAAGCCTCAGCGAAAATAACACACAAAATAAAAAGAACACAGTATGACTTATGAGCGTTGTTCATATGCCCAATTGGGAAAAAGAAGTAAAATAAAACATGAAGAACTACAAAGTTTATTGGTTTGAAGGCTTCAAAGGTAAATAATAGACATTAAAGTACAAACGGGTGGTTAAAATATAACCCACTGACCTCGCCTCTAAGAAATGAACAAATTGGGCATTTTCTTGCCTTGGTACGAGCGCACATACGACCGTGGTCCGCCGTCTTGCACTCTGTTGTGGTACACAACATTGGCACCTAGCCATACGAGCACGCGTAGGAGCGCTTGTGCTCATATAGAACACCATCTTGTGCTCTGTATCTCCGGCCGCTTCTGCCCGAGCATGGCGCAGGCGCTCATACGAGCATATGTGCTCGTATGAGACTCCGTCCTTCGCTCTAGACAACTGCTTTTCTTCATATGACATGCCGTGGTTGCCTCTGGATGTTTTTGTTGGTGCCTCCCTCACTCGATACAACCGTGAATAGGGCCGTTGGTGGTCGTATAAAATGCCATATTTTCTTCTTCGTCTGGAACTTTCTATTCTTTGGATTCCTGCGGGTCAGTTCCAACACTTGTACTAGGAAAATATTTAGAAGATCTAATAGTGCAATTGTACCACATAAAAAATGAGCAGACGAAATATTTCACCTAATGAATACTTAACCAAACTAACTTTAATAGAAGTTCATACAAAGTCAAATGCAAACTACACACAAAACTAAGAAAGTCACCTACTTACTTTAGGGCTTCCTCCCGGTAGCGCTTTATTTAGAACCATATAGCTAGGCTTTGACGCTCCATATATCCACCCAGATCCCATGGCATGTCGACCCGGTGTGTAGACGGACTTGCCTCCGACCACTGTTTGGAGCACCTCATAGCAAAGTGTGGTCAAAGTCATATCCTCTTGCGGTGCATCGGCATCATGTATGTAAAGAGGTCCTTGCTCTCAAGTGAGAACCGATGCACTAAACTAGGAAGACATGTCTCCATGTAATTCTACAATGCAAGGGTAAGATACTTTTGAATAAATTTTGATACGTCATCTTGGCTACCATTATAGGGGAACACTTCATAAAATTATTCCTTTGGGGTGGATAATTCAACACTCCTTAATGGTTTCCCCTGCATAAGAAAATCGCCCAAAGAAGCATAGATGGAATTGGGGGAGACGTCTCACTACCTCCCCGACCAGCCGTTTCGCCAACAGTAATAACCTTCCGTCCAAATTGGCATATGTTGGATGGTCGATTTCACCCAACATACATAAATATGTAAGAGAGGGTATCATATTGCGCAAGACAATCGGTACCAGTACAAACTAGTTTTCCTCTTATTCCCCGGGATCTAATTAAATTACTCAAACATGGTGATGGAGTACGTAGAGCTGAGGGATGAGTTATTAGCCAACACGAAGTTGGAGATAGAGAGGCATTGAAGTGGTGATGAAGAGGGCGACGGCCCTCCGGTCGGTGCCGAGCATGGAGGCTCCTTCTCCCTTCCTTCTTCCTTGTCTTGGCCCTTCTCTCTATGGTGAAGTTGTTGTAATGGACATGTGGTGGTTGTAGATGAGACTTATGGAGGGTGGAGATGTCTTCTTGCGGCAGCTAGGGTTGGAGGTCTTCTTATAGGAGTCCTCCTCTGGTCTCCTCCATTGATGTAGCCTCCTCCCCTTCATCCAAGGGCTCTAGGGGAGCGAAATCCATGTCCAACACAAGCCTTGGTCGTTAAGGAACCCATAGGGGGAAATGGGGATGAAATCAGAGCAAAATCAGGAAAGTTTTCCCCAAATTCTCGAGCCGTTGGGAGCGCGTAGTAGAGCCCATGCTCGTATGGAAGGTCGTCATACATTCTGGACTTCTGGAGTAGTTTCATATTCTGGTCGCCATTTGTTCATACGAACTCCGATTTTGACCTGCTTGGGCTCGTTGGATTGCTAGTGAAAAGCCCAATGCGTCTGAGGCCTTGGATCTTAAATTTGGATAATTTGATAAATTTAAAATCATCAAACTCTCCAAAGTGCCTTGATGTGGTGTGTGGAACTTCTCTGGTTTGATCCCCAACTTGGTTCTTTTGATGTCCCAAGTCCATGAACACGTCGACACACCTACAAAGACCACAAAACACAGGAAAACTAATGAAAACTAAATATAAATAAAAAGTATGTAGCAAACCTGGTAAAACAAGTAAATACTCAAAACTATGCATTGGAGACATGAATAAGTGCTAGATGGCTGTCATATGAGGAATTTGGCACTAGAATATACTCTAAAAAGTATGCATAAAATCCACTCATCACTCGCTAGCTAAGGTCTGGCATCCATAACTAAGCTCCAGATACTTTGGGTTCGTCCATTTCTAAGCTAAGGTCTGTAAGTACATCTGATTGTCTTGACGGAATACCAAGACAGTCTTGATCTTGGAACACACCAGGCCCATCGAAAGACTAATAAGAGTCATATGGATGTATGACTGGCATGTGGACCTACCTATCTCAGTTACCACTTGATACGTCTCCAACGTATCTATAATTTTTTATTGCTCCATGCTATATTATCTACTGTTTTGGACTATATTGGGCTTTATTTTCCACTTTAATATTATTTTTGGGACTAACCTATTAACCGAAGGCCCAGCCCAGAATTGCTGTTTTTTGCCTATTTCAGAGTTTCGGAGAAACAGAATATCAAACGGAGTCCAAACGGAATGAAACCTTCGGGAACATGATTTTCTTATCAGATAAGACCCAGGAGACTTGGACCCTCCATCAAGAAAGCCACGAGGCGGTCACGAGGGTGGAGGGCGCCCCCTAGGGCGCGCCCCCTGCCTCGCGGGCCCCTCGGAGCTCCACCGACATACTCCTTCCTCCTATATATACCTACGTACCCCCAAATGATCAGATACGGAGCCAAAACCTAATTCCACCGCCGCAACTTTCTGTATCCACGAGATCCCATCTTGGGGCCTGTTCCGGAGCTCCGCCGGAGAGGGCCATCATCACGGAGGGCTTCTACATCATCCTAGCCCCTCCGATGAAGTGTGAGTAGTTTACCTTAGACCTTCGGGTCCATAGTTAGTAGCTAGATGGCTTCTTCTCTCTTTTTGGATCTCAATACAATTTTCTCCCCCTCTCTCGTGGAGAGCTATTCGATGTAATATTCTTTTTGCGGTGTGTTTGTTGAGACCGATGAATTGTGGGTTTATGATCAAGTCTATCTATGAATAATATTTGAATCTTCTCTGAATTCTTTTATGTATGATTGGTTATCTCTGCAAGTCTCTTCGAATTATCAATTTGGTTTGGCCTACTAGATTGGTTTTTCTTGCCATGGAAGAAGTGCTTAGCTTTGGGTTCAATCTTGCGGTGTCCTTTCCCAGTGACAGAAGGGCCGGCAAGGCACGTATTGTATTGTTGCCATCGAGGATAACAAGATGGGATTTTTATCATATTGCATGAAACTATCCCTCTACATCATGTCATCTTGCTTAAGGCGTTACTCTGTTTTTAACTTAATACTCTAGATGCATGCTAGATAGCGGTCGATGAGTGGAGTAATAGTAGTAGATGCAGGCAGGAGTCGGTCTACTTGTCTCTGACGTGATGCCTATATACATGATCATACCTAGATATTATCATAACTATGCTCAATTATGTCAATTGCTCAACAGTAATTTGTTCACCCACCGTAGAATACTTATGCTCTTAAGAGAAGCCACTAGTGAAATCTATGGCCCCCGGGTCTATTCTCATCATATCAATCTCCATCACTTTATTATTGCTTTCCTTTTTACTTTGCCTTTTACTTTTCACTTTGCTTCTCTATATCAAAAATACCAAAAATATTATCTATCTTCTCTATCAGATCTTACTCCCGTAAGTGACTGTGAAGGGATTGACAACCCCTAATCGCGTTGGTTGCGTTGAGCTATTTGTTTTGTGTAGGTACGAGGGACTCGAGCGTAGCCTCCTACTGGATTGATACCTTGGTTCTCAAAAACTGAGGGAAATACTTACGCTACTTTGCTGCATCATCCTCTCCTCTTCGGGGAAATTCAACGCAGTGCTCAAGAGGTAGCAAGAAAAATTTCTTGCGCCGTTGCCGGGGAGTCTGCGCAAAAGTCAACATACCAAGTACCCATCACAATCCCTATCTCTCGCATTACATTAGTTGCCATTTGCCTCTCGTTTTCCTCTCCCCACTTCACCCTTGCCGTTTTATTCGCCCTCACTTTTCCATTTGCCTCTTTCTCGCTTTCCTTGTCGTCATGGCTAGTCTTATATCTTCTCCGTTATCTCCCGAGAATTAAGTCTTAAATTTTAAACAAAGGGAGGGAGAAAATCTAAAAGACGCTTGGTATAGAATTTGCAATGCTCAAAACAGATCTACTAGGAAGCAATCTACTTCAGTTCTTCTTTGCAATTTTTATGTAGGTGCTAGTCCTTGGTATAGATATATCCTTGACACCATTACCGGAGGGAATTTCTTGGGTAGCCATACTTTTGATTCTTATAATGCTATGATAGATCTATTTGTCTCGCCACCTCTTTTGATTAATGGAACTGTGTTAACTTTGGAGCATGTTATGCAAAGACTTGAAATTATTGAAAATAAAGTTGCTACCATTGAATCAATTGAAAATCTAGATAAAAAGATCCACAATCAAATTACCCAATATGGATCTAAGGTAGGAATGACTTTGAAGAATATTAAGGAAAAGGAACCCATGGTTAATGAGAAAATAAATCTATATTCCACTAGAATTGATAGACTTGAGGGTATCATTACCAACTTGGGAACTGCTTTTTCTTCCGTTAAGAACACTCCAAGTTAGTCTACTAAAAATACTAAGCTTATTTATGGTCCTAATAATAAGGGTGAATCATATAGTAAGGAAACCGCGGATCTTAAATCTATAAGTATTCATCCCGATCTTTTTGCAATCATTAGGGAACCATTTGCTACAAATGAATTTTTCAATCTTATGCCTAAGAGTTTGATAATTATTAGAAAGAAAGAAATTTCTAAGGAAGATAGATGCCTCATTGAAGAATTGCCTACCAAAGATGGCAATACCTAGATCTATCCTTGTTTTTA
This sequence comes from Aegilops umbellulata, assembly GCA_032464435.1. Taxonomy (NCBI): domain Eukaryota; kingdom Viridiplantae; phylum Streptophyta; class Magnoliopsida; order Poales; family Poaceae; genus Aegilops; species Aegilops umbellulata. The sequence continues at coordinate 330,393,863 of CP136058.1, read as the reverse complement.
TGCCTAGCTCGGAGCGTTAAATGATAGCGCTTGTTGGGAGGCAACCCAATTTTATTTTAGTTTTTTTGTTTTTGCTTCTGGTTAAGAATAAATAATCTATCTACCTTCTGTTTAGATGTGGTTTTGTTTTTTAATTAGTGTTTGTGCCAAGTTAAACCTATAGGATCTTCTTGGATGATAGTTATTTGATCTTGCTGTAATTTCCAGAGTCTTTCTGTTCACGAAAACAATTGTTAAATATCACCAGAACATGATAAAATACTGATTCTAATTGCTGCTGATCAATAAACAAATTTTCTAGGTTGTCCTATTTTGGTAGATGTTTTTGAGTTCCAGAAGTGTGCATTAGTTACATATTACTATAGACTGTTCTGTTTTTGACAGATTCTGTTTTTCGTGTGTTGTTTGCTTATTTTGATGGATCTATGGCTAGTAAAAGAGTTTATAATCCATAGAGAAGTTGGAATACAGTAGGTTTAACACCAATATAAATAAATAATGAGTTCATTACAGTACCTTGAAGTGGTCTTTTGTTTTCTTTCACTAACGGAGCTCACGAGATTTCTATTGAGTTTTGTGTTGTGAAGTTTTCAAGTTTTGGGTGAAATCTTTTGATGGATTATGGAACAAGGAGTGGCAAGAGCCTAATCTTGGGGATTCCCATGGAACCCCCAAGATAATCCAAGGACACCAAAAAGTCAAAGCTTGGGGATGCCCCGGAAGGCATCCCCTCTTTCGTCTACTTCCATCGGTAATTTTACTTGGAGCTATATTTTTATTCACCACATGATATGTGTTTTGCTTGGAGCGTCTTGTATTATTTGTGTCTTTGTTTGTTAGTGTGCCACAATCATCCTTGCTGTACACACCTTTTGAGAGAGCCATACATAATTTGGAATTTGATAGAATACTCTATGTGCTTCACTTATATCTTTTGAGCTTTATAGTTTTGCTCTATGTGCTTCACTTATATCTTTTGAGCTTTATAGTTTTGCTCTAGTGCTTCACTTATATCTTTTAGAGCACGATGGTGGATTTTTTTTAAAGAAACTATTGATCTCTCATGCTTCACTTAGATTATTTTGAGAGCCTTTAATAGCATGGTAATTTGCTTAATAATAATAAGCTTGGTATTCAAGATTTGTAAAACTTTCTTTTGAGTGTGTTGAATACTAAGAAAAGATTGATGCTTGATAATTGTTTTAGATATGAAGATGGTGATATTAGAGTCATGCTAGCTGAGTAGTTGTGAATTTGAGAAATACTTGTGTTAAAGTTTGTGATTCCCGTAGCATGCACCGTTATGTGATGAAGTCGGAGCATGATTTATTTATTGATTGTCTTCCTGATGAGTGGCGGTCGGGGACGAGCGATGGTCTTTTCCTACGAATCTATCCCCCTAGGAGCATGCGCGTAATACTTTGCTTTGATAACTTCTAGATTTTTGCAATAAGTATATGAGTTCTTTATGACTAATGTTGAGTCCATGGATTATACGCATTTTCCCCTCCTTCCACCATTGCTAGCCTCTCCAATACCGCGCACCTTTCGCCGGTATCATACACCCACCATATACCTTCCTCAAAAGAGCCACCATACCTACCTATCATGGCATTTCCATAGCCATTCCGAGATATATTGCCATGACACTTTCCACCGTTCCGTTTATTATGACACGCTCCATCATTGTCATATTGCTAGCATGATCATGTAGTGGACATTGTATTTGTGGCAAAGCCACCGTTCATAATTCTTTCATACATGTCACTCTTGATTCATTGCATATCCCGGTACATCGCCGGAGGCATTCATATAGAGTCATATTTTGTTCTAAGTATTGAGTTGTAATTGTTGAGTTGTATGAAAAATAAAAAGTGTGATGATCATCATTTTTAGAGCATTGTCCCAAGTGAGGAAAGGATGACGGAGACTATGATTCCACCACCAGTCGGGATGAGACTCCGGACGAAAAAAAAGAGTCCATAAAAAAGGCCCAAATAAAAATAAAAAATGAGAGAAAAAGAGAGAAGGGACAATGTTACTATCCTTTTACCACACTTGTGCTTCAAAGTAGCACCATGTCTTCATGATAGAGAGTCTCTCATTTTTTCACTTTCATATACTAGTGGGAATTTTACATTATATAACTTGGCTCGTATATTCCAATGATGGGATTCCTCAAAATGCCCTAGGTCTTCGTGAGCAAGCGAGTTGGATGCACACCCACTTAGTTTCTTTTGTTGAGCTTTCATATACTTATAGCTCTAGTGCATCCGTTGCATGGCAATCCCTACTCACTCACATTGATATCTATTGATGGGCATCTCCATAGCCCATTGATACGCCTAGTTGATGTGAGACTATCTTCCCCCTTTTTGTCTTCTCCACAACCACCACTCTATTCCACATATAGTGCTATATCCATGGCTCACGCTCATGTATTGCGTGAAGATCGAAAAAGTTTTGAAAATGTCAAAAGTATGAAACAATTGCTTGGCTTGTCATCGGGGTTGTGCATGATTTAAATACTTTGTGTGGGGAAGATAGAGCATAGCCAGACTATATGATTTTGTAGGGATAGCTTTCTTTGGCCATGTTATTTTGAGAAGACATAATTGCTTTGTTAGTATGCTTGAAGTATTATTATTTTTATGTCAACATGAACTTTTGTCTTGAATCTTTTGGATCTGAATATTCATACCACAATTAAGAAGATTTACATTGGAATTATGCCAAGTAGCACTCCGCATCAAAATTTCTCTTTTTTATCATTTACCTACTCGAGGACGAGCAGGAATTAAGCTTGGGGATGCCTGATACGTCTCCAACGTATCTATAATTTTTTATTGCTCCATGCTATATTATCTACTATTTTGGACTATATTGGGCTTTATTTTTCACTTTTATATTATTTTTGGGACTAACCTATTAACCGGAGGCCCAGCCCAGAATTGCTGTGTTTTTGCCTATTTCAGAGTTTCGGAGAAATAGAATATCAAACGGAGTCCAAACGGAATGAAACCTTCAGGAACGTGATTTTCTCATCAGATAAGACCCAGGAGACTTGGACCCTCCGTCAAGAAACCCACGAGGCGATCACGAGGGTGGAGGGAGCCCCCCCTAGGGCGCGCCTCCTACCTCGTGGGCCCCTCGGAGCTCCACCGACGTACTCCTTCCTCCTATATATACCTACATACCCCCAAACGATCAGATACGGAGCCAAAAACCTAATTCCACCGCCGCAACTTTCTGTATCCACGAGATCCCATCTTGGGGCCTATTCCGGAGCTCCGCCGGAGAGGACCATCATCACGGAGGGCTTCTACATCATCCTAGCCCCTCCGATGAAGTGTGAGTAGTTTACCTCAAACCTTCGGGTCCATAGTTAGTAGCTAGATGGCTTCTTCTCTCTTTTTGGATCTCAATACAATGTTCTCCCCCTCTCTCGTGAAGATCTATTCGATGTAATATTCTTTTTGCGGTGTGTTTGTTGAGACCAATGAATTGTGGGTTTATGATCAAGTCTATCTATGAATAATATTTGAATCTTCTCTGAATTCTTTTATGTATGATTGGTTATCTTTGCAAGTCTCTTCGAATTATCAGTTTGGTTTGGCCTACTAGATTGGTTTTTCTTGCCATGGGAGAAGTGCTTAGCTTTGGGTTCAATCTTGCGGTGTCCTTTCCCAGTGATAGAAGGGGCAGCAAGGCACGTATTGTATTGTTGCCATCGAGGATAACAAGATGGGGTTTTTATCATATTGCATGAAACTATCCCTCTACATCATGTCATCTTGCTTAAGGCATCTATTTGTAACTTAATACTCTAGATGCATGCTGGATAGCGATGGATGAGTGGAGTAATAGTAGTAGATGCAGGCAGGAGTCGGTCTACTTGTCTCGGACGTGATGCCTATATACATGATCATACCTAGATATTCTCATAACTATGCTCAATTTTGTCAATTGCTCAACAGTAATTTGTTCACCCACCGTAGAATACGTATGCTCTTGAGAGAAGCCACTAGTGAAATCTATGGGCCCCGGGTCTATTCTCATCATATCAATCTCCATCACTTTATTACTGCTTTGCTTTTTTACTTTGCCTTTTACTTTTCACTTTGCTTCTCTATATCAAAAATACCAAAAATATTATCTATCTTCTCTATCAGATCTCACTACCGTAAGTGACCATGAAGGGATTGACAACCCCTAATCGCGTTGGTTGCGTTGAGCTATTTGTTTTGTGTAGGTACGAGGGACTCGAGCGTAGCCTCCTACTGGATTGATACCTTGGTTCTCAAAAACTGAGGGAAATACTTAGGCTACTTTGCTGCATCATCCTCTCCTCTTCGGGGAAATCCAACGTGGTGCTCAAGAGGTAGCACCACTCATCAATGATGTCACATCAATGGGTAGTAACACTAGTACCCACGACTGCTATTCACACGGTTGTTACTCCAATGTAGACAGTTTATGAAACCGTGTGCTCGAGCAGGTTGGCAATGGGGGTGTCAATCGTTGATGGTAAGGAAAATCGTGTGCATGATATGTCTCCAACATATCTATAATTTTTAATTGTTCCATGCTATTATATTATCATTCTGGATGTTTTACATTCATTTTATAGCAACTTTATATCATTTTTGGGACTAACCTATTGACATAGTGCCCAGTGCCAGTTGCTATTTTTTGCATGTTTTTTACTTCATGGAATATCCATATCAAACAGGATCCAAACGGAGCGAAACATTTTGGATATTTTTTTCTGCCCAGAAGACAACTTGGTAGACAAGGAAGTGCACGAGGGAAGGCCCATGGGGCCCACCATCCACCGGGCGCGCCAGAGGCCCCTAGCGTGCCCTGATTGGTGGTGGGGCCCATGGAGGTCCTTTCCACAACCTCTCAGCTCTATAAATACCCAAATATTCCAGAAACCCTAAGGGAGTTGATGAAAAACAATTCCAGCCGCCGCAAGTTCCAGAACCATGAGATCCAATTTAGAGCCATTTCCGGCACCTTGCCGGAGGGGAACACGATCACTGAGGGGTTCATTATCCTCATTGGTGCTCCTCTGATGATGCGTGAGTAGTTTACCATAGATCTACGGGTTCGTAGGCAGTAGCTAGATGGCTTCTTCTCTCTTTTCGATTCTCAATACAATGTTCTCCTCGATATTCTTGGAGATATATTTGATGTAATTACTTTTTATGGTGTGTTTGTTGGCATCCGATGAATTGCGAGTTTATGATCGGTTCTATGTATGAATATTATTTGAGTCTTCTTTGATCTCTTATATGCATGATTGTTACAGCCTCGTATTTCTTCTCCAAAACTTTGGTTTGGTTTGGCCAACTAGATTGATTTTTCTTGCAATGGGAAGAGGTGCTTTGTGATGGGTTCGATCTTGCGGTGCTCAATCTCAATGACAGAAGGAGACATGACACGAATGTATCATTTCCATTAACGATAAAAAGATGGGGTCTATACCTACATGAATAGATCTTGTCTACATCATGTCATCATTCTTATTGCATTACTCTATTTTTCCATGAACTTAGTACACTAGATGCATGTTGGATAGCGGTCGATGTGTGGAGTAATAGTAGTAGATGCAGGCACGAGTCGGTCTACTAATCTTGGACGTGATGCCTATATACATGATTATTGCCTTGGATATCGTCATGATTATTTTCTTTTCTATCAATTGCCCAACAGTAATTTGTTTACCCATCGTACGCAATTTTCTCGAGAGAAGCCACTAGTGAAATCTACAGCCCCCGGGTCTATTTCCTATCATATTATTTTCAGATCTATTATTCCAAAAACCAAAAAATACCTTGCTGCACTTTTTCTTTATTTATTTTATTTTGTGTTTTCGCTAGATCTATTTATCCAATCTCATACAATTTAATCTATCTCAATACCAAGGAGGGATTGACAACCCCTCTTACGTGTTGGGTTGGAAGTATTTTGTTCTTTGTGTGCATGTACTGTTTACATACTGTTGCTTGGTTCTCCTACTGGATTGATAACCTTGGTTTCATAACTGATGGAAACACTTACCGTTGTTGTGCTGCAGCATCCCCTTCTCTTCGGGGAAATACCAGTGCAGATACAAGCAACCAGGAAGTATTTCTAGCGCCATTGCCGGGGAGACATCATCAACATCCATCAGGTTCCTAATTAGAAATCTCATATCCTTGCAATTTACATTATTTTCCATTTGGCTCTCGTTTTCATCTCCCCCACTTTTAAAACATTTTTGCGAAAAGCACAAAAATATCTGCCTTTTATTTGCCTTCTTTCCATTCGATCTTTTGTTTGCATGAGATCTTGTTTGTGTAGTCACGATGTCTCAAGAAAATACCAAACTATGTGATTTTTATAATACTAATAATAATGATTTTATTAGTACTCCGATTGCTCCTCCCGCTACTAGTGCAGAGTCCTATGATATTAATGCCGCTTTGTTGAATCTTGTTATGAAGGATCAATTTTCCGATACTCCTAATGAGGATGTCGCGTCCCATCTAAACACTTTCATAGAATTGTTTGATATGCAAAAGAACAAAGATGTAGACAATGATATTGTGAAATTAAAATGTTTTCCTTTCTCTTTGCGGGATCGTGCAAAAATTTGGTTTCTTCTTTGCTTCACAACGGTATCGATTGTTTGGATAAGCTCAAAGATGCTTTTATTACTAAGTATTTTCAGCCCATGAAAATTATTTCCCTTAGATGTCAAATCATGAATTTCAAGCAACTTGAGCATGAACATGTTGCCCAATCTTGGGAAAGAATGAAATTAATGATAAGAATTTGTCCTACTCGTGTCGGGGCGGACGGCGTCCCCCGCGAGCACCTATGGGGCCGGAGCCCCTTTCGTTGTCCGGTGAGGGGGGCGGAGGGAGCACGGAGAGCAGATCGAGGCGAGCACACGGGCGGTTTACCCAGGTTCGGGCCGCGATGGGCGCGTAAAACCCTACTCCTGCTTGGTTGTATTGAACTGGGGAGCTCGGGAGCTTGGAGAGCTAGCTGCACCGAGCGTATGGCTGTCTGGATCCGAACCTCCGAACCCCCTCTACGTTGCACACGGGCCTCCTTTTATAGCGCAAAGGGGTCACCGACAGGTGTCAACGTAAGAGAAAGGGGTAAAAATGTAAAAGGGGTGGAAGTTGTAACAGTGCGGGAACAGTGGCGCTACAGTGCGGCACAGTGTTATCATACCTACTTCTGACGGTAGGGGACAAGGGCATTAAATGCCCGTCACGGTCGCCCGGACAGCACCGAGGCGGACCGCTAGGTGCGCCACCGCTCGCCACGATGGTGGCTGCATGCCACCGCATACCCCAGGCTGCGCGGTGCCCCGCCACGTGCCCTTGGGGGAAGCCCCGGAGCGACGCGTGGGCGGGCGAGCTGGAGCGCAGTCCTGAGGTGGCGATTTGCCGCGGCAAGTGGCTTGCCGCGGGGGTCGTCTTCCTGTGCCTGATAGCTTGTCGGCTATCAGGCCTTGCCGGGGCGCATGGCGCGCCGTGGCGGGCTTCTCTTGTGGTGCCTGGGTTCGGCCTTCCCGACAAGCTCCTCTTGTCGGGGTCTCGATCTTCTGTCTCGTATACTTTGTTCTTGGATGGTATTACACGGGCTCAGTCGTCCCGGCAAGCTCCTCTTGCCGGGGTCTTGTCTTCTTGGCCCGGCAAGCCCCTCTTGCCGGGGGCCTTGTCTTCTTGGCTCGGCAAGCTCCTCTTGCCGGGGGCCTTGTCTTGAATGCTTGGTCTTCTCTTGGCGCTTCCTGGGCGGGCCTCGCCGCAGGGTGCTACAACTGCCCGTGCACAAGTCTGGGGTACTAAGGTACCCCTACTTTAGTACACCGACAACTCGTGTTTTAAATCTTTGGATGATTATACAAAAAAATATGCGGGATTGAATTTTGTTTCTAGAAATCTTTTGGATTCCGCCGCGGGTGGTACTTTTATGGAAATTACTCTGGGTGAAGCTACTAAATTGTTAGATAATATCATGGCAAATTATTCACAATGGCATACCGAAAGAGCACCTACTAGTAAAAAGGTTAATTTTGTTGAAGAAATTAATACTTTGAGTGAAAAAGTTGATGCTCTTGTGAAATTGGTTGCTAGTAAAAATGCTCCTATTGATCTTAGTGATGTGCCTTTGTCAACTTTGATTGAGCAAAATGATGATCCCGTAGATGTGAATTTTGTCTCGCGAAACAATTTTAATAACAATGCTTATAGAGGTAATTTTAATCCTAGGGCTTTTACTGGAAATTCCTTTAATAATTATGGCAATTCATATGGTAATTCTTCTTACAATAATAATAGGAACCCCTCTGATCTTGAGAGTAATATTAAAGAATTTATTAATGCTCAATTTTTTCAATACTATGATAGAAGAAAAATTGAGTAAACTTGATGATATGTCTAGAAACATTGATAGAATTTCACATGATGTAGAATCTCAAGATTAAAAAAATTCCACATAAGGTTGATGTCAATGAATCAATTAAAGCTTTATATGTTTCTATGGATGAAAGTAAAAAATTGAAACGCTATGCTTAGAGCTAAAAGAGAATTTTTAGAAAGAGCATTTTCTACCGATTGCTTTAACCATGATGATGAAGATCTTAAAATTATTGGTGTTTCTTATATTGATTACTTGTATAGTAATATTAAAATTGATGATAAAGGGACTGAAGAAGAGTCAGCTTTAGCTAGAAGGCGTCCCCATAATTCGGAGGGTGAAAATTTTGTTGAAAAAATTGATTAAAGCGGGTTTGAAGATGTCATACTTTAACTAGTGATGTGCCCACTCTTTTGTATTACAAAGATTTTAATTATGATAGTTGCTCTTCGATTGAATGTATTTATCTGTTGCAATCCATGACAAGTTCACCCAATGCCTATGAACAAAATAAAGCTTTTACTAAACATATTGTAGAAGCTATGATGAAAGCTTTAGAAGAAAAGTTGGAATTATATATTTCAGTACCTAGAAAATTATATGATGAGTGCGAACCAACCTTTAAAGTCAAGATTAAAAATTATGAGTGCTTTGCTTTATGTGATCTAGGTGCTAGTGTTTCCACAATTCTGAAATCTCTATGTGATGTGCTTGGTCTTACCAATATTGAAGAGTGTTCACTTAATTTGCACTTGGTGGATTCCACTATTAAAAAACCTTTGGAAGGATTAATAATGTTCTTATTCTTGCAAATAGGAATTATGTGCTCATAGATTTTATTGTTCTTGATATTGATTGCGATCCGTCTTGCCCCATAATACTTGGTAAATCGTTTCTATGAACTATATGTGCCGTGATTGATATGAAAGATGGTAATATTAAATTTCAATTTCACTAAGAAAGGGTATGGAACACTTCTGTAGAATAAGAATTAATCGACCATATGAATGGATTATGAGGGCAACCTATGGAGCAAAAACTAAAGAAGACAATACTTGAACCTATGCATTATGCCTAGCTAGGGGCATAAAACGATGCTGCTTGTTGGAGGCAACACAATGAATACAATAATGTTTTCCTATTTTCTGTCTGTTTTTATGTGTTCACACAATTATTCTACTGTTATGATTGTGTTTTTATGTTTTAATTAGTGTCTGTGCCAAGTAAAGCCTTTAGGATTATGTTGGGTGATAGTTGATTTGATCCTGTTGAAAAACAAAAAAATTACTTCCAGTAGCAGAATTGATGTGCTCTGCTAGAGCGACGAAAAATTCCGATTTTTTACAAAAGATTGATATACAAATTTCCTACATTGTCCTAATTTTTCAGAATTTTTGGAGTTACAGAATTATGGTTAAAGTAAAGATTACTAAAGACTGTTCTGTTTTTGACAGATTCTGTTTTCGTTGCATTATGTGCTTATTTTGATGAATCTATGGATTGTATTGGAGGGTATAAGCCATAGTAAAGTTAGAATACAGTAGGTATAATGCAATAATAAAATATGAATGGGTTTGCAACAACACTTAAAGTGGTGATTTGCTTTATTATACAAACAGATCTCACGAAGGTTTTGTTAAGTTTTGTGTGATTGAAGTTTTCAAGTTTTGGGTGAGATCACGATGAATGAAGGAATAAGGAGTGAAAAGAGCCTAAGCTTGGGGATGCCCATGGCACCCGAAGATACTATTCAAGGAGAACCAAGCACTAAGCTTGGGGATGCCCCGGAAGGCATCCCCTCTTTCTTCTAACAACCATCGGTATTTTTACTTGGAGCTATATTTTTATTCGTCACATATCATGAGTTTTGAGTGTCTTGTATTATACGAGTCTTTGCTTGTTTTGCTTTTTAGTTTGTCACAATCATCCTTGCTGGACACACCTATTTGAGAAAGTCATAATGATGCTATGATTTGTTAGAATTGCTCTGTGTGCTTCACTTAAATTTTTTGAGCTATGGAATTGCTCTAGTTCCTCACTTATATATTTTTAAGCATGGTGGTTCTTTAATTTTGAAGAAATACTCTCATGCTTCACTTAGATTAATTTGAGAGTTAGTAAAATTTTGAAGAAATTCTCTCATGCTTCACTTATATTATTTTGAGAGATGAAAATTTTTATGCTCGTGTTTTTCACTTAATTTTTTTAGAGCTTGTTATAAGCAATGGTAATACATAAAACTAGTCCTAAAGTGATGGATATTCAAGTGGGATATAATAAAAACTTTCATGAAGATCACTGGACATTATAAACTTGATTCTTTGTAATAGTTTTAGCATATGATGATAGTAATATGTGAGTCATGTTGATGAGTAATTATGCTTTAGTAAGAATATTGGTGTTAAGGTTTCTTATTCTCTATGCAAGCATTAAAGTCAATAGTTATGCAATGAAATTACATCCTATTTGTGGTGCACTATTTGGTGTTAGTTATGTCTAATGCTCATTTATGAGAATTTTCATTTCTTAGTTGGTTGCTTCTCAATCTATTTAATAGCCTTTCCTTGTACTAAGTAGGAATACTACTTGTGCATCCAAAATCCTTAAACCCAGTTATGCCATATGAGTCCACAATACCTACCTATATGCGGTATTTCTGTGCCGTTCTAAGTAAATTTGCATGTGCCAACTCTAATTTTCAAAATGAATTTCTTTTTTGTGTGCCCATGCCGCTCATGAAGCGGCAGGGGGTGGCCAATATTTTTCCATGCTAGATGTGTTATTCTCAAGACGAGTGTTTATTCACTTGTCATTGCACGAGAATGTGGCGGTAATAGGATGCCTAGTCCCGAAATGAAAAAAATTACTTTATGTGGTCAAATAATACATTCCTTGGAAGGTGTTGGTATGGATGGCACCCGTGGATACGTCTAGTCATGGATTGTGAAAGAATGGTTGAAAAAAGGAATAAACTTTATTTTATGTTTGGGAACCACCTATGATGTATCTAGCATGGAAAGTATTGGGAATTACTCGGTCGGTTTCGTTGACGGAAAGTATCCACCTATGATGTATAAAGTTTATTCCTTTTTCCTCCCAAAACATTGTTATCTCTCAATTTAAGCTTTGAGCTCTGGCACCTCTATAAATCTCTGCTTCCCTCTATGAAGGGCCTATCTATTTACTTTATGCAATTTTTATTTTTTACTTGAGTCTCCATCTTCTCTTATAAAAGCACCAACTAGGGAGCACTATGATCATACTTATGCATTGGATGTAGCTAATATTCAAGTGTGTTTCATGAATGGATCAATGATTGAGCATGATGGGCTAGGGATAACTTTCTTTAGTGTTGATATTTTCAAAGACATGTTTGCTTGTTGATATGCTTGAGTATTAAAATCTTCATGTCAAATGTAGACTATTGCTTTGAACCATCTAAAAGTCCATATGTCCATGCTACAAAAGAAAAGAATACGAGTTGAACATGTTAGGCAGCATTCCACATCAAAAATGTTGTTTTTTTAATCATTCACCTACTTGAGGACGAGCAGGAATTAAGCTTGGGGGTGCTGATACGCCTCCAACATATCTATAATTTTGTATTGTTCCATGTTGTTATATTATCATTCTTGGATGTTTTAAATTCATTTTATAGCAACTTTATATAATTTTTTGGGACAAACCTATTGACATAGTGCCCAGTGCCAGTTGTCGTTTTTTGCTTGTTTTTTACTTTGCAGAATATCCATATCAAGCGGAGTCCAAACGGAGCGAAACTTTTTGGAGATTTTTTTCTGCCAGACAACTTGGGAGCCAAGGAAGTGCATAAAGGAAGGCCTATGGGGCCGACCACCCACCTGGGCGCGCCAGAGGCCCCTGGCGCGCCCTGATGGGTGGTAGGGCCCACGGAGGTCCTTTCCACCACCTCTCAGCTCTATAAATACCAAAATATTCTAGAAACCCTACGGGAGTCGACGAAAAACAATTCCAGCCGCTTCAAGTTGCAGAACCACGAGATCCAATATAGAGCCCTTTTCCGACACCTTGCCAGAGGGGAACACGATCACGGAGGGGTTCATCATCCTCATTGGTGCTCCTCCGATGATGCGTGAGTAGTTTACCACAGACTACGGGTCCGTAGGCACTAGCTAGATGGCTTCTTCTCTCTTATTGATTCTCAATACAATATTATCCTCGGTGTTCTTGGAGATCTATTCGATGTAATGACTTTTTGCGGTGTATTTTTTGGGATTCGATGAATTACGAGTTTAGATTAGTTCTATCTATGAATATTATTTCAGTCTTCTTTGATCTCTTATATGCATGATTATTATAGCCTCGTATTTCTTCTCCGAAATTTTGGTTTGGTTTGGCCAACTAGATTAATTTTTCTTGCAATGGTAACAGGTGCTTTGTGATGGGTTCGATCTTGTAGTGCTCAATCTCAGTGACAGAACGAGACATGACACGCATGTATCATTGCCATTAAGGATAAAAAGATAGGGTCTATTCCTACATGAATATTGTCTACATCGTGTCATCGTTCTTATTGCATTACTCCATTTTTCCATGAACTTAATACACTAGATGCATGCTGAATAGCGGTCGATGTGTGGAGTAATAATAGTAGATGCAGGCATGAGTCAGTCTACTAGTCTTGGACGTGATGCCTATATACATGATCATTGCCTTGGATATCTCATGATTATTTGCTTCTCTATCAATTTCCCAACAGTAATTTGTTTACCCACCAAATGCTCTTTTCTCGAGAGAAGCCACTAGTGAAATCTACGCCCCCCCGGGTCTATTTCCTATCATATTATTTTCAGATATATTATTCCAAAAACCCAAAGATACCTTGCTACACTTTTTCTTTATTTATTTTATTTTGTGTTTTCGCTAGATCTATTTATCAAGTCTCATAAAATTTAATCTATCTCAATACCAATGAGGGATTGACAACCCCTCTTACGCGTTGGTTTGCAAGTATTTTGTTCTTTGTGTGCAGGTACCGTTTACATAGTGTTGCTTGGTTCTCCTACTTGATTTATAACCTTGGTTTCACAACTGAGGGAAATACTTACCATTGATGTGATGTATCATCCTCTCCTCTTCAGAGAAATACCAACGCAGATACAAGCAATCAATGCACTAGACCATTGTTAGTATAAACCTACCGTGTGTGACTAGACAAGCAAACACAAACAATTGCATTTGACAAGCTGTGGGTGATAACTAAACAATAACAAATAGCCCCTAAATAATTAATGTATGCAATCAATCCACTCATCGCACATATTTTCCTTCAGTACTGCAGGATGCTGCTAACACGACACTACGATCAGAGACCCTTCGACGAAACTGTGTGCGATGCAATAATCGCAAACGGTGGTGTAAAAAAAACCGTCAAAAAAGGTACAAAACGTTTGCGATGACGGATGCATCAAACATGGTTCAAATTTTAGTTGCGTGTGCGATTCAGGGCATACGGTTCAGTTCAATTAACTGTTTGCGATGAGGATGAACAAAATAAATGGGCAGCCAGATGAAGGTGTGTGCGATGTATAGAATACGGTTCACTCGGATGAACTGTTTGTGATTAGAACACAAAAGAAACGGTCGGCCCGATCAAGGTGTGTGCGATGTACAGCATACAGTTCACTCGGCTGAACTGTTTGTGATTAGGCAAGAGAACAGCAACGGTTCAATATAACAAGATATGTGTGATACGCGGCAAACAGGTCTGTAATCAGAAATGTGTGTGAAGACCGATAATAACGCAGACGATTGCTTCTAATAAGACGTATGTGATATGCTCTGTCTACACAACATCTATTGGCCATTGTGGGACGGGCGGTCATCCGGATACGCCATAAGGATGTGAAGAGGCATTCCTATCAGCAAGGACTAGTTGTTCCACTAGTAGCTCATGTAAGAAAACTATCAAGTTAAGTGTGCTCAGGCTGGAGCAGCCATCAGATGGGTGACTAGATGGGAAGTTGTGTCAATAATAAATTAGCTGATGGGATGGATTCCCTCAGCTAATTTAACCTAGGGGTCCTTGTTTTTTATTTTTATTTTATTTTTTAACACATGTTAAAGAAGGTCTACCGCATTACTTTTTGTAACATCCCGATTCTCGGAATGTTTAAGATTTTTTTTCCAAAAATCAGGGCGAGAAAATTTCGTTTGGTTTATTTTTTAACAAAGCTTAAATTGGACTTTTGTAATTTAGATGATTTAAATTTAACTAATGCATACCTATATTAAAGATTTGAGTTTACTTCTTTTCTTTTAACCGTGTTTTATTTTCTCGTCTATATTAAAAATTTGAAGGCTATAAGAGGAAGCCATCTCATATTCGTCATCAAACATGCATTGTTCCCTCTCATATTCGTCATCAAACATGCATTGTTCCCTCTCATACCTATACTAAAAATTTGAAGGCCGTAAGAGGAAGCTATCTCATATTCGTCATCAAACATGCATTGTTCCCTCTCGGAACCACGAACCTTCTAGCGAGTTGCTCCATTTGTGAGGGGTGTGTGTCCAAACGTTCGTCAAACATGCCAATTTCTTTACCACATCATCTTGGTGGCATGACATTACATCAACCAAGGTTTCATGTGTTTCTAATCATTTTTCTATTTTTTTGAATTAAAATGCCATGTCAATGTGTCCATGTCGTGAGACCAATATGTTTGAAAATTCCTTCTAATTTACTGCACATGGAATTAACTTGCACACAAGTACACAGATATGATTTTTCAAACCGTTTTGGTTAGGTGTTGCATTAGATGTAGTTCAAATTTGAATTGCGGTCATTAAATGGTTAGAAAATCACTTAAATGTCTTCAACTGGTCAAATGACCCCCAGAATTTTCCAAAATTTCACATTATAGTTGTAGTAGTGCATGTTAGACGTAGAAAAAATTTGAAGGCCGTAAGAGGAAGCTATCTCCCATTCGTCATCAAACATGCATTGTTCCCTCTCGGAACCACGAACCTGCTAGCGAGTTGCTCCGATTTGTGAGGGGTGTGTCGGTGGGAAACGACACCTATGGGATCACAAGAATCCCTACTGCGGTTGCGGGGTGCGGGGTTGAGAGAAGAGTGGGTCTGACAGAGAAGCACGCGGTTCGTTTATCCAGGTTCGGGCCACGAGGATGCGTAAATCCCTACTCCTGCTTTGGTGGATGTATTCTGTGTTCTTGAGCTAGCTACGGGGTGTAACGAGCTCCAAAAAGCCAAATCCTTCTCCTGTGCGCCATGGACCTCCTTTTATAGGCGAAAGGGGCTTCCACAGTGGCACACAGGAGGTGTAAAGGTCTACAGTGGCACGAGGTTATCCCTCGTATTACAGGACAAGGTGCATTTAATGCATCGCTTAGGTGTCCTCTTACTTTATCGGGGACAGGGGCGAGGCCCGTCCCGTCCGTTGCCACTCCTCCAAGTTTCGACATGCGCCCTGGCCAGCGATGCATGCGGTGCCATGTAAGTAAGCAGGCAGTTGAGGTGGCGCGGTGGCGGAGCCTCCACGAAGGGATGCATGTTGCCGCGCAGGTGCCTGCCCAGCTGGTTTGGTCGAACGGAGGTGGAGATTTGGCTGGCGCGGGCCTGATGGTGGCCCTGCTGGCGCGCTTGGTGAGGGCCTTGCCGGGTGTCCCGACAAGGGTCTTGCCGGGTGACCCGGCAAGGGTCTTGCCGTGGCGCGCAGGCGTCCCCGGCAAGGATCTTGCCGGGGGTCTTGTGGGTTCCTTCGGCGAGGATGGCTGCCTTCCCATCCTCACTTGATCTTGACTGTCCTTTTTCTTCACAAAGATCTGCATGCCACCATAGAGGTGCCTTCCCGAGCACTGGCCCCACACTAATGATGGCGCTGGGGGCCGTGGGATCAAGGGTGGCTCACTCCATTGGTGTGGGGCGAGCTGCCCCGGCAAGGGTCTTGCCGGGGCTGCCGAGGCTTCCCGGCAAGGGTCTTGTCGGGGGGAACCTGCTTCGTCCCTCTGCTCTTTGTGGCCTTGGCCTTGGCGTTGCTTTGATTCGCCTTGTGTCTTCGGTCTTAGCTTAGCTCACCTCCCTCGCTCTGCTTGGTGTGGTCGCGGGCGTGGCTCCGACTGCTTGTGCACAGGTAAAGGGGTACAAAAATGTGCCCCTAGTTTTGTACACCGATAGGAGCCCCCGGGCCTGGGCCACACATAAGCGCGACACGTTGTTGGGTCAGGCCCAAAACGGTGCGCGGGCAGGCAGGGCGGTTTTTTACCGCCGTAAGATTTTTCGCGCGCTGTGCTTCCCACGACCCGCAAGCGCGGCGCGGCGTGGAGGGGCGTGCGTGACGTGGGCGGCATGCGTGGGGCGGTGCTCACACGCATGCGTCACATCGTGGTAAATGGGCGGCGCGACCCGCGGCTTCCCCATAAAAAGGGATAACCGTGGGCGCATTGTTCCTTTTACCCTTCGCGCAACCCCACTCTCGGAGATCTCCGCCCGTCTCCCTCCTCTCCTCCATGCTTCGCCTCCGCTCGCCGCCATTGTGCTCCTGCCGCCCTCTGCTCCTCCATCCTTGTTTAGCTACCATGGCACCAAAATCCACCAAGGGCAAAGGGGTGGCCAAGGATGCCGGGTTGTGGAGCCGCCGAAGGGCGCGCTGTCGGGGGACCAGACGCAGTCCGCCTTCTTCTTCCCCTCGACGGTCGACGTGTTCGAGCTTCGGGACTCCTTCAAGCCCTTGTGGGGAGTGAATACGGGGGAGGATTCGGGGCACCCGGCCACGCGCGTCATCCCCGCTGCCTGCGCCGAGCCTGCCCCAAATCGGTATCCCTTCTTTGTTGATTACTTCTCTTGCGGGCTCTATCCTCCCTTTTCCGATTTCTTCAGCGACATCATGCACACCTTCGGCTTCCGTCTTTTGGATTTTACTCCGAATGCGGTGGCGTGCATGGCCCGTTTCGCACACCTTTGCGAAGGCTTCGCCGGGGTGCACCCCAACACGGCGCTTTTCCGCCACTACTTCTACCCTCGGATCCAGACAGGGGGTGCCATCTCTGGTTGCATCACCAAGATCCCAAGATCCAAGGAGGCATACCCGGACGGCGCCATGAAGGAGAGGTAGGATGAGTGGCAGGGCCGGTGGTGCTGGATTGAGGAGGAGGACCCGCCGGCGTTCTACAAAGTTCGCCGGGCGCCGCCAGTTCATGGCAGCGATTGCAGCGATGTCGATGCCGCCGACGGAAAGCTCTCTGTTGCCACCACTAGGATTCTCCGGCTTACCCAGGCCGGGCTCACCGTCGAAATGATCGAGGCGGACTTCATCCGCCGCTGGATTGCTCCGCTGCATAACAAGGGGAGGCCAGCCTGGCTCTTCACGAACCCTGCTTACATCATGCGACTCCGCTCAGGCCTCGACCACAACTTCACGGTGATGGCGCACGCCCACTTCTGCCAGCGGCTCTTCCAGCTTGACGTGGGCCACGACGGCGAGGTCGAGCGGATCGGCAAGATTGCGAGGGCCGCCGCGAAGGCCGGTAAGGTCCTCGAGGGGCCGTTGTTCAAGCTGCCAACGAGGGTGGTCTCATTGTGCAACAACTCGCATCGGTCCGCGATCATTGCCATGATGCCGGACTGCAATGCGCACGGCCCCGTCCCGACCTGGAAGGAGCCGAAGGATGCAGAAGTGCAACAGTTCTTTGACACCCTACACGAGAGGTATGTTGATGCCGTTGCCGAGCAGCTGCTTGTCGAGGACACCTCCCAGGCGGAGCTGGATTACATCGCCACCAGGGCGAGGGAGGCACAGCTTGCCAGGGAGTCCAGCGATGCCGGTGGTGTGGAGGACAAGGCCGCGACGGCCGCAAAGGCGGAGGAGCTCGCCCGGTGGGCGGCGGCCGCCGGGGGAACTAGCAGCGCCGGCACCGAGGCTCCGCTGGTTGAGGATGTGACTAGCGAGTCGTCATCGGAGGGGGAGGAGATCGCAAACCCGACGCCACCTTCGGGGAGGGGGCGAGTCCTACGACGGGCCAGCTCTGGCGAGCCGGTCCGGCCCGGCAGGGCTGCGCAGCCGCAGCTGACCTTGGAGGGGTCCCGGCCCCACACGAGGGCCGCGGCGGCGAAGAAGCCGGCGAAGGTCGCGATGAAGAAGAAGACAGTCGCCCCTTCTTCATCCAAGCATGCCCAAACGGCGCCTCCTTCCCCTCCACCGGCGAACATCAGCGCAGGGATCACCTTTGATTTTGGATCCCTCAGTCCGAGGAGGAAGAGGAAGACCACAGAGGAGGAGGAGGACGATGAGTAAGCATCCGGTTCCTCTCTGTCATCTTTGCCTCCTCACCCTGTGTTACTTATCTTGTCTTGTCGCAATCCTTGTAGGGACGCGGAGACGCTGGCCCAGAGGGTGAAGAGGGCCAAGGTCTCGGCGGGTGGCCAGCCCCCGGCTGGTGCTTCAAGGGCGCCATTGGTGGTGTTGAGCAGCTCGGACAGCAGCCCCGGGCAAAGCCCCCAGCGTAAGTTCATCATTCTTCTCTCTTCGACATGTGTCAGGGGCACGACACTTTGGTGCTGACCTTGCCAGGTGTATAGGAGGGGAGCGGCAGCAGGAGGAGCCACAGGGGGCCACTCCCAACACGCCGCCCCCATCGACCACGCCGCCCCGAGGGGCAACCCCGGCAAGGGTGCCAAGCACCGGGCCCACACCCATGGAGGAGGAGGAAGAGAACTTGGGCGCCGGTGGCTCTGCCTTGGCGCTAGATGTTGGCGGGGAGGGGACTTCCGTTTCCCAGCCAGGTGCCGACACCGGTAAGTCGTTGCCATTCGTACCTGCTTCTTCTTCTTCTTTCTGGTTCTTGGTCTTGGATTTGCCTCACCCCTGTCTTCGGCGCCCAGATTCCTCCTTGATGGACTCAGAGGACGTGGACGCCTTCATCGAGGGCGTCGCCAAGGTCGCCGACGAGGCCGCCAAGGGGCCCGCCGGTGAGGCCGGGAAGGCCGCCACTGAGGAGCCCGGCAAGGGGCCTGCCGGGGAGGCCGGTGGGGCCGCTACCGAGGAGGAGGAGGGGGAGGAGGAGGCTGGTGACCAGCCTTCCTGCTCTGCTGCTTCCGGCTCCGGCAAGTACCTGAGGGTGAGCGATGACTTGTTTGTTCACCTCCTAGGCGTGTCGAGCACCCGGGCACCCGTCGAGGGAGAGGTGTTCGACGACGAGGTGCTTGCCGCTGCTGGGCTTGGAGTCGTCGACGAGCCAATTGTTGGTGGCGACGGCTCGCAGGAGGAGAGGCTCCTCCAGGCCATGGGCGCCAGCTTCCGGAAGCTCCAGGCGCTCTACGTGGACAAGGTGAAGTCCAGGACGGCAGTGATGGAGAAGGCGGAGGCGGATCTCCAGGAGCGCGTCGCCGAAGCGCAGAACTGGTTCCGTGAGGCCCATGAGGAGCTCAAGGCTGCCCAGGGCGAGCAAGCCAGGCGCGACGTGGAGCTCACCATGAAGCTCGCCGATGTCGAGAAAGCTCAGGAGGCGGCGAAGAACTCAGCCGAGGCTGCCGAGGCCGTTCGGACCCAGCGCGAGGCCGCACTGAACTCCCAGGAGGAGGACCTCGCCGCACGCGAGGAGAAGCTCGCCGCCACACTTCACGGCAAGGATCCAGAGGTGGAGAAGCTTGACTTGCAGCAGACCGGTGAGCTGGAGCAGAGGCGCAAAGAGGCACTCAATGCTCAGGCCCAGGTCCACGCCGGCAAGGTGAAGGAGCTGGAGGAGGAGCGCAACAGGCTGACGGAGCAGGCCTTGAAGCTGTCCCGGGAAAAGGACACACTCAACAGTGCTCTGACAGAGGCGTAGGGCACGATCATCAGCAAGGCCGGGGAGCTCTCCGAGGCCAACAACTCCATCAGAGACCTCAAGCTGAAGCTGGAGGGTCTCGAGAAGGTGATGTCGGAGGCTACAACCCGAGAGGAGACCCTGGCCAAGGAGCTGGAGGGCGAGAAGCTGTTGCGGAAGAACGAGGGCCTCAACTTTGTGGAGCACGTGGAGGGCGAGAACCGTTGGCTCGATCGCCTCGCCACCGTTGCCAACCAGGTCGCCGCGCAGCTGGCCATCATGGGGATGCCGTACGTGAGGTATGCCCCGGAGTGGGGCGTGAGTGCCAATTGCAGCCTGACCATGTTTTTTGAGAAGGTCGTCGAAGCTCTGGAGCAGCTCCACGACAACCGGACGGCCTCACTGGCCGAGGAGTCCCGAATACTTTGCCAGGGTGCCATGACCAAGGTTCTCACCAACGTGGCGCACTGGCACCCCGACCTCGACTTCGACGCCGCGTTGGAGAGCTTGCCAAACGGGACCGACCTTGCACCGCTCAGGGAGCGCATTGAGCCCATCATCAGTCGAGTCGGCGGAATTCTGAGGGTGGAGGGCCAGTGCCAGGATTAGGCACCTAGTTTTCTTATCGCCGCTGCAGGTTCATAACCAAGACAATTGCTATCTCTAGTTAGAACCGCAGTAACAATTTGATGTAACATAACTCTGCAGCACTTTTTAGTATCATGCATGTTATTTCCCTGTTCGATTCTTCCTTTATATATGCACCCTACACCAACTGGGCGGGCTCGCCGGTGCGGAAGTCCAAAGCGGCGTCTTGGGGACAGATCCCCATTGTCCTACCGGGTATGCGTGCTGCCGGGCGAGCCACCTTACCGCTCTTAACGCGGCCGCTCGAAATGTCGAGCTTGACTCGAGTCAGAATCGAGAGCGTTGTCAATTGCGGAAGGCTACCTTAACGCGGCCGCCCGAACTGTCGAGCTTGACTCGAGTCAGAATCGAGGGCGTTGTCAACCGCGGAAGGCTACCCTGCCGCCCTTGACGCAGTCGCTTGAGCTATTGAGCGGACTCGAAACAGGGCAAGGGCGTCGCCAACAGCGGGAGAGGCCCCTGGCGCGTAGGTTTTCCATACAAAGGCCAGATCTCCGAGGACGATAACCTCATATAAAAAGGAAAGGAAGTAGTCCGGGTTCGGTGTGACTTAGCTTCTGCTTGTAGTCGCGTCGGCATCGATCTTCCGCCCCCCTCTCCTTCTTCTCTTAGAGCCATCGCCATGAAGAAACACTCACTTAACTGCTAAAACTGATTCTCACAAACGCGCCCCCTACCTGGCACGCCAAAGATGTCGGTGGGAAACGACACCTATGGGATCAAAAGAATCCCTACTGCGGTTGCGGGGTGCGGGGTTGAGAGAAGAGCGGGTCTGACAGAGAAGCACATGGTTCGTTTATCCAGGTTTGAGCCGCAAGGATGCGTAAAAACCTACTCCTGCTTTGGTGGATGTATTCTGTGTTCTTGAGCTAGCTACGGGGTGTAACGAGCTCCAAAAAGCCAAATCCTTCTCCCGTGTGCCATGGACCTCCTTTTATAGGCGAAAGGGGCTGCCACAGTGGCACACAGGAGGTGTAAAGGTCTACAGGGCACGAGGTTATCCCTCGTATTATAGGACAAGGTGCATTTAATGCATCGCTTAGGTGTCCTCTTACTTTATCAGGGAAGGGGGCGAGGCCCGTCCCGTCCGTCGCTGCTCCTCCAAGCTTCAACACGCGCCCTGGCCAGCGATGCATGCGGTGCCATGTAAGTAGGCAGGCAGCTGAGGTGGCGCGGTGGCAGAACCTCCACGAAGGGCTGCATGTTGCCATGCAGGTGCCTGCCTAGCTGGTTGGGTCGAACGGCGGTGGAGATTTGGCTGGTGCGGGCCTGATGGTGGCCCTGCTGGCACGCTTGGCGACGGCCTTGCCAGGTGGCCCGGCAAGGGTCTTGCCGGGTGACCCGGCAAGGGTCTTGCCATGGCGCGCAGGCGTCCCCAGCATGGGTCTTGTCGGTGTCAAAACCGGCGGATCTCGGGTAGGGGGTCCCGAACTGTGCGTCTAGGCGGATGGTAACAGGAAACAAGGGACACAATGTTTTACCCAGGTTCGGGCCCTCTTGATGGAGGTAAAACCCTACGTCCTGCTTGATTAATATTGATGATATGGGTAGTACAAGAGTAGATCTACCACGAGATCAAGGAGGCTAAACCCTAGAAGCTAGCCTATGGTATGATTGTTGTATATTGGAGTTGTCGTCCTACGGACTAAAACCCTCCGATTTATATAGACACCGGAGAGGGTTAGGGTTACACAAAGTCGGTTACAATGGTAGAAGATCTAAATATCCGCATCGCCAAGCTTGCCTTCTACGCCAAGAAAGTCCCATCCGGACACGGGACGAAGTCTTCAATCTTGTATCTTCATAGTCCAGGAGTCCGGCTGAAGGTATAGTCCGGCCATCCGGACACCCCCTAATCCAGGACTCCCTCAGTAGCCCCTGAACCAGGCTTCAATGACGACGAGTCCGGCGCGCAGATTGTCTTCGGCATTGCAAGGCGGGTTCCTCCTCCAAGTTCTTCATAAAAGATTTTAAACACCAAGGATAGTGTCCGGCTCTGCAAAATAAGTTTCCACATATTGCCATAGAGAGAATAAAATTAACACAAATCTAATCTGCTGACATATTCCGTAGCATGACATCACACTACGGCCAAGCCTTTATTCAAATCGTTTTCACTTCTCCACCTCAGCGTGTTTTGCGAGGAGGTTTCCTTGGCACGTCTTGTCAAAGCAGAGATCCTGTCCCCCATTTACGGGATTCTCATCAATACGGACATGGGTAACCCAACCGCGCCATTTATCACGGCGCTTGGGAAGCAAGCGAGTTTTACTAGGCTGGCGGGGACGCATAGCCGCATCCGCCCATATAAGGGGATAAGGATCCACCCTTTTTACCTACGCCTTCTTCCTCCTTTGCCTATCCATCTTCCGCGCACTCGAGCTCCAGCGCCCAAGCCCGCACTTCCCACCTCAACCTTCTCCAGCAATGTCCGGAGCGGGAGGCAAGTGGATGGTCTCCTCCGTCACGGAGGGCCATGTCAAAAAGCTGAGGAAGGCCGGATACTTGTCCAAAGACATCGCACACCAGCTCCCTGAAAAGGGGCAGCTTCTCCCCACCCCAGAGCCCCATGAGAGGGTTGTATTCCTTCCCCACTTCCTCCGTGGACTGGGCTTTCCTCTCCACCCATTTGTCTGGGGGCTCATGTTCTACTATGGACTGGATTTCCACGATCTGGCCTCGAACTTCATCCTCAACATCTCGGCGTTTATCGTCGTGTGCGAGTCTTTCCTCTGCATCCGCCCCCATTTCGGCCTCTGGCTCAAGACCTTCAATGTCAAGCCAAAGGTGGTGCGCGGCAACCAGGCGGAGTGCGGAGGCGCCATGGCGGGCAAGATGGCCAACGTCCTATGGCTCGAGGGCTCCTTTGTGGAGACCCTGAAGGGGTGGCAATCAGGGTGGTACTACATCACCGAGCCGCGCGATCCGGAATGGATCGCAACCCCTAAGTTCCGGTCCAGACCCCCCACGCGGCTCATGTCCTGGAAAGAGACGGGCTTGTCGTGGGGCTACAAAGAAGAGGTGACCAGACTGCAAAAACGCATCCAAATCCTGGTGAACAAGTAGCTAAGGCTTGTCAATGTAGTCCAGGTTATGGTCGTCCCCTGGATCCTCCCGTGTCAACAACGGGACTTCAATCTGTGGGAGTTCGACCCGGCGTAGCACCCAACCCTGAGCAGGCTCTTTGACATGACGTACGAAGATGTCTGGAAGGTGCTATTCAAAGGCGCCGAGGCTCCCGCGTCCGCTTCCGAGGACCGTGGATTCAGCTCGCAGCGTCACGCTGATGAGGTAAGTTATTTTTACCTTTTACAGGACATATGTTTCTCATAGTTTGACTCTATGCGGGATCTAAACCCCCTTACCTTTAACAGGCATGGCAGGTGAAGTCCGGACAGATCGACTGTCCGGCTCCTTTGCCCGAAGACCTAGCAGACGCTCGTTTATCGAAGCTGCTGGCTCCGGCGCCTTACGTGGTGCCGGAGAAGAAGGCCAAGAAGAAGAAGGCCAAGAAGAAGAAGGCCACGGGGACTCGAAAGAGTTCCCGTCATGTGGTGGTGTCGGATTCATCGTCTGACGGATCCGAGACGCTCTCCTCCCGTGAAGACGAGGAGGAGGAAGAAGAAACCTCTCCCCCTCTAGCACGGGGAGGAAAGAAGAGGAAGGCCGCCCCAGCAGGGGAGGCCGAAGGGTCCAAGAAGAGGAAGACCCCTCCGCCGGACTACTCCCCCGACGGCGACAAGGACGAAGAGGAGTGGCCGTACAGGGCCAAGCGTCCGGCGAAATCGTAAGTATTCGGATACCAGAGTAACTCATAATATCCCTGTTGTTGCATAGCTTTTCCCTAATGTCGAATATAATTATGCAGGCCGCCCCGGGCTGGACTCGATGAGTCGTCGAGCGGCTCCCTGGATTCATCAGACGTGAACTCAGTTCCGCCCGCTGTCTCCCCCCGCACTGCGGACGACGCTGAAGTGGTGTCGCGACAAGCTCCGGGGCAAGAGGAGGTGCTCCTGGAGGAGCCGCGAGGCGACCTCCTGGACCCCAGGAGTAACGGGGACAAGACCCCCCAGGGCTCCAAGTCCGGCTTTGAGCCGGACACCGCGCTGGAATCCTCAATAGTTCCGGACCGCGGTAGGCGAACGTCTTCTAAGAGGAGCAAGCCTTCTGAGCCGGTAGCCTCCGTCCAGCCGGAGGTGCCGGACAATCTGCTGGAGGTGCTTAACGGCGCCTCCATCGACGAGGAGCACCATACTATTATGAGTACGGTGATCCAGAAGGTTCAGTCCGCCAAGAGCGGACTGACTGAGGCTTGTGCCAGCCTTCTAACAGGTTTCGAGGTAAGTAAAATATGTAAAAATATTACCGCATAGATAGTAGCCCCTGATGCTTTGTTTGGCGTTCGGAAATAAAAGACGAATAGAGGATCTATTAAATTTCGCAGGAGTCTAACAAAAAGGAGTCAATATGCGTATGCAGGCTTCGCTGCTGGCCACCGCCGCACTGACTGCGGAGGTGGGTGCCCTGAAGAAGGGCCTCCAGCAGACCGAGCAAGAGCTCGGCCTTGCCAAACGGCAGCTCAAGGAGAAGGATGGTAAGAGATACCTTATAGAAAAGTATATACAAAAAAGATGCAATTGCAAAAAATGACAGGATTGTACTGCTTATTGTAGGGGCCACGACTGAGGTGGCGACCCTCAAGCAGGCGTTGTCCGAGGCCGAGAAGAGAGCGGCCACGGAGCACACCGAGCGAGAGAAATTTGAGGCCCAGGTTGGCGAGGTGCGGCAAGAGCTTCAGGCTCTCATGAAAAAACATGAGAGTTTGGAGCAGGACTCGAAGACGCGAGCATCCGAGCTTGCTACGACCCTTGAAACTGCCAAGTCTGCCAAGACCGAAGCCCAGAAAGCCCTCCAGGAATTGGATGCGGTGAAAAAGATAGCGGCGGGTAAGGCATTCTCTATGCAAAGCAGACATATAAAAGTAAACTACTTCTTACTTACCCGAATCCGGAGTTCTCCAGGGGCATTCGCAGATCTTCCCCGCAGCGTATCCGATGCCGCCGTATTCTAACGAGCCGAGGAAGGCAGCTCGACGGAGAGGTGTTCTGGTCTCAGTACGCTGAGGCCGGACACCCTGTGCCCTTGAGCGACCAGCTGAAGCAGCTGGTCGAGCTCCACAAGGCGGCCGAACAGGCCCTGAAGGGCTTCATAGTTCGGCTGTGGCCTGGAGAGGCCCTGCCTGGGAGCTACTTCGGGCTGGTGCGGCGGCTGGTGGAGGCCTGTCCAAGGCTCGAGGTCATCAAGCGCTTCGTCTGCGTCGAAGGTGCCCGTAGGACCCTTGCCCGTGCAAAGGTGCACTGGGTAAGCTGGACGGTGAGAAGCTTGTGAGGGACGGGCCGCCGCCGGGGAAGGAGCATCGCAAGCCCGAGAACTATTACAAGAATGTTCTTGCTGGTGCCCTCCTTATGGCGGATGAATGTACCAAGGATGTAATTTTTTAATGAACTCGCTCGTGTTATCATGGGCGCTGAAAACTTGTTCATATGCGCTAAGAACTGCTTGTTGAATTTAAAATATTACTTTCTGTGCAGTCGTTTATCAAAAATTGAGAGATGGCCAGTCGTCGGCTTCTGCCCCCATGCCACTAGTGCTGGGGTGTTCAGGATAACCCTGAGCGCTCTTTTTCCCATGATCGGGTCCGTCGAGGGAGGCGCTCAGCACAACGAACAAGGCAATCGGACTATAATGCTTGAACATTCTCACTTAGCCATAGAACTCTATAATTTTAAATTTTGGCGAAGCCCCTAGTATTCAGAAGACCGAGTTCGGGGCGCTATCCACGCCTTGGCCGGACAAAGCCGGTTCATCGCTCGAAGCGGCATAAGTCTTTAAGGACTCGAAAAACCTCTCGAATAGCGACCGGTCTCTCGCCTCATCATGACAGTCAGTTTTAGCTTTCTCTACTGAGGTGCTCAGCCCAGCTCAACTGGGGCACAATCGCAGTAGTTCTCCTAGTGCTACCTTAGCCGATATAGCGGAACGTAAGGCACCAAAACATAGGAGCCGGGCAAACCCAACTATTGACCCAAATCATGATTCGGAGCCGATGCATATAGTGCTATAAGTTTGGGGTGCTGCACTTGTGAAAGTGTTCGGTCTTCTCACACCATATTAAGGGGTACTGAAGCCCCTGGCGTATTTGCCGTACCACGGTGTACGGGTGCAACATGTTATTAATAAACATATATATAAAAAGAGGATAATGCAAAAAATAGACAAAAGCTATGCATTGTTTATAGAAAGGCTGCTATCTAAGCAGAACGATACAAATAGTGCGATAAGCAAAAGAAATTGGACTATTTAACATGTCCTCGCCAGGGGCAGTCCGCGGAATTGTATTCAAAACAGGTATACTGCTCGTAATAGAGACCACCTGGAAGTTCCATAATGTGGCATGGCTTGTCTGCTTTCCTGGATCTTGCATCGTTTGTGCGGCAGTTGAATTGCCGAACAGGTCGTCCGAAGTGTGGAGTCCTAAAAGTAAGAGAAAATTTAAAAAAGAATTTGGCAGCCCCTAGTACGGTTTAGGCCGTGTTTTGGGCGTGCCGTGATGGTGCCCCTCCCCTTGTGCCCATGGTATTTCAAGAACGTAGTTATGTGCGCGAAGCATTGGTTTTGCTATATCGCGAGGGCCAGGGTTGGGGCCGCATTGCTACGCTAGCTCGGAACGTGCCAGGCGGTCTTGTTGTAGGTTACTCCAGGTGCGCTTGACAGTGTTCGGCTTTTTAAGGGCCAGACTGGAGAACTGCCTAGAGAGGCTGCTTTGTACTTCTGCTGCGAGCGCTGCCGTGTGCTCCTCCGTTCGGAGGGAGCGTTTGGTGTTTCCGTTGATCGTGATTACTCCTCGAGGGCCTGGCATCTTGATCTTGAGGTATGCATAGCGCAGTACCGCATTGAACTTTGCGAATGCGGTTCGCCCGAGCAGTGCGTGATAGCCACTACGGAACGGGACTATGTCGAAGATTAACTCCTTGCTTCGGAAGTTATCTGGAGATCCGAAGACCACTTCAAGTGTGACTGAACCTGTACAGTTGGCCTCTACACCTGGTATGACGCGTTTAAAGGTCCTTTTGGTGGGATTGATCCTTGAGGGATCTATGCCCATTTTTCGCACTGTATCCTGGTAAAGCAGGTTCAGGCTGCTGCCGCCGTCCATAAGGACTCTTGTGAGATGAAATCCGTCAATGATTGGGTCAAGAACCAATGCGGCGAACCCGCCATGGAGGATGCTAGTGGGGTGGTCCCTTCAATCAAAGGTGATCGGGCAAGAGGACCATGGGTTGAACTTTGGGGCGACTGGCTCCATCGCGTATACGTCCCGTAATGCGCGCTTCCGCTCCCTTTTAGGGATGTGGGTTGCGTATATCATGTTCACCGTCCGCACTTGTGGGGGAAAACCCTTCTGTCCATTGTTGTTCGGCGGCCTGGGCTCCTCCTCGTTGTTGCTATGCAGCCCCTTGTCTCTGTTTTCGGCATTTAACTTGCCTGCCTGCTTGAACACCCAACAATCCCTGTTGGTGTGATTGGCTGGCTTTTCGGGGGTGCCATGTATCTGGCACAAGCGGTCGAGTATTCGGTCCAAACTGGACGGGCCCTGAGTGTTTGTTTTGAATGGCTTTTTCTGCTGACCGGATTTGTAGCCTCGGAATCCGGCATTTACTGCCGTATCCTCGTTGTTGTCGCTGTTAACGCGGCACTTTTGCTTGTTCCGGCACGACCTGCCACTTTTGTCCTTGGTATCCGAATTACCAAGGTTCTTGGCTAAGTTGTTGCTGCAAGCTAGCCAGCTGTCTTCTCCCGCGCAAAAGCGGGTCATGAGTGTGGTAAGGGCTGCCATAGATTTCGGCTTTTCCTGTCCCAGGTGCCGGGCGAGCCACTCGTCACAGATATTATGCTTGAAGGCCGCTAGGGCCTCTGTGTCCGGACAGTCGACTATTTGGTTTTTCTTTGTTGGGAAGCGCGTCCAGAATTGCCTGGCTGATTCCTCTGGCTGCTGAATTATGTGGCTTAGGTCATCGGCGTCCGGTGGTTGCACATAGGTACCCTGGAAATTGTCGAGGAATGCGGCTTCCAGGTCCTCCCAAGAACCGATTGAATCTGCTGGCAAGCTGTTAAGCCAATGTCGGGCCGGTCCCTTAAGTTTGAGCGGGAGGTATTTGATGGCGTGTAGATCATCACCGCGGGCCATGTGGATATGAAGGAGATAATCCTCGATCCATACCGCAGGATCTGTTGTGCCATCGTATGATTCAATGTTCATGGGTTTGAAGCCCTCAGGGATTTTATGATCCATTACTTCATCTGTGAAGCATAGTGGGTGTGCGGCGCCTCTGTACTAGGCTATATCATGACGCAGCTCAAAGGAGCTTTGTCTATTGTGTTCGGCCCGGCCGGATTTATTGTATCCGGAGTGACGATCACCGTCATGTGCCGTGGGGCGCCCGCGCGATCCGTAGATTGATCTTGTTTGCCTTGCCTTGTCCTCCAGTATATCTGGCAGGTCTGGCGCGTTTTCCCGTGCCTTAGCGTGTTTTGAGCGGCGTCGGGGCATGGCTTGAGTGGAGGGCCTAGAGGCCTCTCTGTCACGGCCACGAGGTGGACGGTCGGCCATGTCATGCGCTGGTGATATAGGTGCTTCCTCCTCTAATCGGGGTAGCAGCCTACGTTTTGGGTAACGCTTGGAGGGGCGTTCGAGTTCGTACTCTTCGGCCGCAAGGACTTCACTCCATCTGTCAGCTAGCAAATCTTGATCAGCTCTAAGCTATTGCTTCTTTTTCTTGAGGCTGCTTGCCGTGGCTAAAAGCCTGCGTTTAAAACGCTCTTGTTCGGCGGGATTTGATGGCATGACGAATTCGTCGTCGTCGAGGCTTGCCTCGTCTTCGGAGGGAGGCATATAATTGTCATCCTAAACCTCTCGGTCTGCCGCTCTCTCATGAGGGCTGGCTTCTCCATCCTCCTGTGCCGAATTTTGCTGGAGGGGGTGTTCTTCGGCGGTATCCGGAGTAGTATTATCTCCAGTGCCGGAATCACCATTTTTGCTTTGGCGGGATTTAGAGCGGCGCCGCTGACGCCGGCGCTTGGGATGTTTCTTAGAGGTGTCATCCCCCGCTGTTCCATCGCCTTCTCCATATTTTGGAGTGTCCACCATATATATGTCATACGACGAGGTGGCCTTCCAGCGCCCTACAGGTGCTGGTTCTTGTTCGTCTCCTGCATCTCGTCCATACCGTCGATGTCTTCGGAGTCGAAGTCGAGCATGTCGGTTAAATTGTCGAAAGTGGCTACGAAGTGGGTGGTGGGTGGGCTTTGAATTTCTTCGTCGTCCGTATCCCAACCTTGCTGACTGTAGTCCGGCCAGGACTCTCCTGATAAAGAGAGAGACTTTAGCGAATTCAGGATGTCGCCGAAGGGCGGGTGCTGAAAGATGTCCGGGCGGTGAACTCCATTATCGGCGCCCAATCGGATTCGGTCGGCAGGGGCGCGGGGGGCTTGGAGTCTGGAGAGGAATCCGGCTCCTCGGAGTCACGGGCCATGCAGTGTGCGGGGCTGGTGTTCGGCTCGATCGCCTTTGAGATCGCAGCCCCCGAGGTGGCGTCCAACCGCTCATCCTCGATCGTCGCAGCAGGCTCCGAATTAAGGGTCGGAACCGATGCGCGTGCGGCCTCCAGGACACTATTCGGCGACAGAGCTAGATCATGCCCATCGAGACAGTGCGGCACGCTTTGCTGTGGCTCGAATCCGTCGAAGATCAAGTCTCCGCGGATGTCAGCCGTGTAGTTCAAACTTCCAAACCTGACCTAATGGCCATGGGCGTAGCTTTCGATCTGCTCTAGGCGGCCAAGCTAATTGGCCCGCAGTGCAAAGCCGTCGAAGACGAAGATCTGTCTGGGGAGAAAAGTCTCATCCAGGACCGCATCGTCCTTGATGCTCAAGGGAGCCATCGGGCCTAAGAGTGACGACACGGAGGAGCTCTCAATGGAAGCACCAATGTCGGTGTCAAAACCGGCGGATCTCGGGTAGGGGGTCCCGAACTGTGCGTCTAGGCGGATGGTAACAGGAAACAAGGGACACAATGTTTTACCCAGGTTCGGGCCCTCTTGATGGTGGTAAAACCCTACGTCCTGCTTGATTAATATTGATGATATGGGTAGTACAAGAGTAGATCTACCACGAGATCAAGGAGGCTAAACCCTAGAAGCTAGCCTATGGTATGATTGTTGTATGTTGGAGTTGTCGTCCTACGGACTAAAACCCTCCGGTTTATATAGACACAGGAGAGGGTTAGGGTTACACAAAGTCGGTTACAATGGTAGGAGATCTAAATATCCGCATCGCCAAGCTTGCCTTCCACGCCAAGGAAAGTCCCATCCGGACACGGGATGAAGTCTTCAATCTTGTATCTTCATAGTCCAGGAGTCCGGCTGAAGGTATAGTCCGGCCATCCGGACACCCCCTAATCCAGGACTCCCTCAGGTCTTGCCGTGGCACGCAGGCATCCCCGGCAAGGATCTTGCCGGGGGTCTTGTGGGTTCCTTCGGCGAGGATGGCTGCCTTCCCATCCTCACTTGATCTTAACTGTCCTTTGTCTTCACAAAGATCTGCATGCCACCACAGAGGTGCCTTACCGAGCCCTGGCCCCATGCTAATGATGGCGCTGGGGGCTGTGGGCTCAAGGGTGGCTCACTCCATTGGTGTGGGGCGAGCTGCCCCGGCAAGGGTCTTGCCGGGGCTGCCGAGGCTGCCCGGAAAGGGTCTTGTCGGGGGGAACCTGCTTCGTCCCTCTGCTCGTTGTGGCCTTGGCCTTGGCATTGCTTTGCTTCGTCTTGTGTCTTCGGTCTTACCTTAGCTCACCTCCCTCGCTTTGCTTGGTGTGGTCGCGGGCGTGGCTCCGACTGCCCGTGTACAGGTAAAGGGGTACAAAAATGTGCCCCTAGTTTTGTACACCGATAGGGTGTATGTCCAAACTTTTGTCAAACATGCCAATTTATTTACCACATCATCTTGGTGGCATGACATTAAATCAAGCAAGGTTTCATGTTTTTGTGATCATTTTTTTAATTTTTTGGAATTAAAATGCCATGGCATGCACTCCATGCATGTGCCCATGCCTTGACACCAATATGTTTGAAAATTCCTTCTAATTTACTGCACATGGAATTAGCTCGCACATAAGTACACAAAAATATGATTTTTCAAACCTTTATGGTTAGGCGTTGCATGTAGATGTAGTTCAAATTTGAATTACGGTCATTAAATGGTTAGAAAATCACTTAAATTTCTTTAAAATGTCAAATGACCCCTGAAATTTACCAAATTTTCATATGACAGTTGTATTAGTGCACGTTAAACGTAGGAAAAAATTTGAAGGCCGTAAGAGGAAGCTATCTCCCGTTCATCATTAAACATGCATTGTTCCCTCTCATAACCACAAACCTTCTAGCGAGTTGGTCTAGTTTGTGAGGGGTGTGTCTCCAAACATTCGTCAAACATGCCAATTTCTTTACCACATCATCTTGGTGGCATGACATTACATCAACCAAGGTCTCATGTGTTTCTGATCATTTTTCTATTTTTTTGAATAAAAATGCCATCTCACTCCATGCATTGCATGTGTCCATGTCATGAGACCAATATGTTTGAAAATTCCTTCTAATTTACTGCACATGGAATTAACTCGCACACAAGTACATAGATATGATTTTTCAAACCGTCTTGGTTAGGCGTTACATGTAGATGTAGTTCAAATTTGAATTACGGTCATTAAATGGTTAGCAAATCACTTAAATGTCTTCAAAAGGTCAAATGACCCCTAGAATTTTCCAAAATTTCACATTACAGTTGTAGTAGTGCACGTTAGACGTAGAAAAAATTTCAATGTCGTAAGAGGAAGCTATCTCCCGTTCGTCATCAAACTTGCATTGTTCCTTCTCGGAACCACGAACCTTCTAGCGACTTGCTTCGTTTTGTGAGGCGTGTGTGTCCAAACTTTCGTCAAACAAGCCAATTTGTTTGCCACATCATCTTGGTTGCATGACATTACATCAACCAAGGTTTCATGTGTTTCTAATTTTTTTGGGGAATTAAAATGCCATGCCACTCCATGCATACGTATTTTTTTTACTGTGGACTGTGGGGCAAAACCCCCACAGAAGATCAAAACTTTATTGAAATAAAGAACAATTACAACAAGTTGATTACAAGGAGTAACCAGAATACAAAGGCTAAGAAGGAAAGCTTACAAAAACTAGCTTAAGGGGGGAGGAAAGAGATCCATTTGAGCAAGTCATCTTTGTAAGCAGATTTGATTATGTGCTGCATTAGGCTAATATCATGTCTAAAAGCAAATCTCCATCTATTGAAACTTGCCCTCTCACTTCTGAACACTTTGGCATTTCTGATGATCCAAATATTCCAGCAAGCAATGAATACCACTTCAGTGAAGAAAGGCTTATCAAAACTTCTCCTTGCCTGAGTAACCAACTCTATCATGGAGGTGCCAGCTGACCAATCAATCTGCAGATAGTTCCAGATCCTAATACTGAAATTGCAGTTGAAGAATAAGTGATCCCTGGTTTCTCTAGCCAGCAAGGGGCAGAGCCTACAATGGACACCATCTTCCATGTGCCAATGCCTTCTCTCAACCATATCCTTGGTGTTCAACCGGTCCATAATAAGCATCCAAGCAAAGACCTTGATCTTGAGGGTACAGGAGGATTTCCAAACCCAACAGAGCAAAGGGTTGAAGGACTCAGACACAAAAGTGTGGGAGTAAAACATCTTAGGCTTGAACACCTTGGATGATTCCTGCCAGAACCATAGGTCCTTTCAACTGGGGTCTCTGTTGTGGGAATCCATCAAATCCTTAATCAAATTTAACTCATCAAAGGCTTGAGCAGATAAAGGAAGGTGGAAAAGTTGGTGCATATCCTGGGTATTGAAAATTTCCTTAACTGAAACCCAGGGGTCCTTGGCAAAAGAAAATAGCCTTGGAAATCTTGTCTGCAGACTAGAAACTTCAGTGCCAAGGTTCCAATTATCAGACCAAAAAAGAGCAGTGTCCCCTTCATTAATCTGCACCCAGGAGCAATCTCTGAAATTTTGCATTACTTTACAAATATCCCTCCACCAGAAGGAGCCACAATCATTTGTCCCTGGGGCATTCTTTCATAATAATATGAATCCCAAACTAGGGAGACCCAAGGTATATCTCTTTTGTTCAGGAAGTTACTGGCATGCTTGAGAAGAAGGGCCACATTCTGAACCCCCAGATTAAGAATACCAAGACCCCCTTTGTTTTTTGGCCTACAAATGAGTTCCCAAGCAGTAAGAGATGGGGCTGGCTCATCTCTATGCCTTCTCCAGAGGCACTGCCTTTGGATTCTTTCCAACTGTTTGAGAATACCAGCAGGGAGAGCTAGGCTACACAAAAATAATATTGGCATTGAAGATAGAGCAGAGTTAAGGAACTGCGGCCTTTCACCTTGGTTAAGAAATGATGAACTGGCAGTCATTCTTCTTTCCATACAGCCAACCAAAGGCATGAAGTCCACCATTTTTGGCCTTGTGGTCCCCACAGGCAAGCCAAGATATGTGAATGGCATTTTACCAATTTTGCAACCAAAAGTAGCAGCTAGATCCTCCATTACAGCAGAGTCAACATTGATTGGAATAATGAAGGATTTATGGTAGTTGACATCCAGACCTGTGGACTGGGAGAACACCTTTAACATATCCTTCAGGGCCAGAAGCTGAACCCTGTCTGCAGGTAGGATGATCAATGTATCATCAGCATACTGGATCACAGGGTAATCTCTATCATGGCAAGGTATAGGTAGGTGAAGAACCCCCTTCCTGAACATATCATTAATCACTGTTTGTAACAAATCAGCAGCTATGACAAAGATAAGAGGAGATACAGGGTCACCCTGTCTGACTCCTTTTTTGCAAACAAACTTCCTTCCAGGGACACCATTAAGAAGAACAGAAGAAGTACCAGTGGCTAGGAGCTGCTTCATCCAAAGAATCCACTTATCATTGAAGCCCTTATGCCTTAGGATTTGGAAAGTAGCTTCATGCTCAACAGAATCAAAGACCTTCTCAAAGTCCAGTTTGAGAATTACTATGGGTCTCTTTGACTGATGACATTGGTGCAAATATTCAAAGGTCCAACCCAGGCAATCCTGGATTGTTCTGGTCTTAATGAAACCATATTGATTTTTTTGAATGCACTACATAATCATGTCTTGGAATCTATTTGCAGCCATTTTGGACAGAAATTTGAGCCCCATACTAGTGAGAGAGATAGGCCTATAATCCCCCACTTCCTCAGGTGATAGCTTTTTGGGCACCAGAGTAATAAAAGAAATGTTGATGTTCTCCAAGACAGCAGTTCCTTCATGAAAAGCCTGAGCCAGCTCATAAAAGTCATTTGAAATTAGGTGCCAGCATTTTTTTAAAAACAGGCCATCAAAACCATCAGGAACAGGTGCTTTATCCACCGGCATGTGCTTAACCACATTGTCCATTTCTTCCTTTTCAAAAGGCTTAGTGAGCACCTCAAGGCCAGCCACAGGTGTAATAAGTGAGGGTAAATCAAAACCCATCACAATCCCTCTAGAGGTGCCCATTCTATTCTTAAAGCAACTCTAGATAATTCCAGCCATTTGGGAGTGATCAGAGACCACAGATCCATCAGGTAGCTTCAAACTAGCTATAGAGTTCCTCCTGTGTCTCTCAGTGGCCATAGCATGAAAGAATTTGGTGTTCTCTCCCCCAACCTTGAAATACCTGATACTGCATCTCTTTTTCCAGTATAGAAACTGCAAGTGCAGAAGCTTTTCCAAATGGGTCTTGACAATTCTTCTGAAGTTATGCTCCTGTATAAAAAGAGGTCTCCATTCCTCCAATTCATCAAGAAGGAAAATAACATGATTGCATTTGCTAATTAATAATCTCAATTTGGAAACATTCATTTGCCACCTCTTGAGGCACATTCTCAAGCTTTTAAATTTGTCTGTAATTCTAGCAGTTATATGTGTTTTCCTAGAGGGTTGTTTCCAAGATGATTCAACACAGTCCATGATACCCTCTAGCTCTAGCCAATAATTTTCAAACCTAAAGAGATTTGATTTTGGAATGGAAGTCTTAATGGAGACCAAGCAAGGTACATGATCAGAGGCATTCCTGGCCAAGGGCAGAACTTCAGTCATAGGATAATCAGTGATCCAGTCCACAGAGGTGAAGAACCAGTCCAGCTGCTCAAGAAGTGGGATATCTTGCATATTCGACCAGGTGTAGGATCTGCCCTTGATTGGAAGTTCAAGGAGGCCCAGGTGTCCAATTATCTCATTGAAAATAAACATGTCATTTATGTCTCCACCAGGCAAGTTTCTGTTATCCACAGACCAAAGGAAATTAAAATCACCAAGCAACAACCAGTGCTCATTGAGAGGGATAGACAGGTTGTATAACCAATTAACAAAATTGTCCCTGGCTTCACCCTGACAAGGTCCATAAACAGTAACTAAAGTCCAAGTTTCATTGTTCTGTCTGGAAGTAAACTGGACAACCATAGCAAACTGCTGCACTTCAATTAGAGTGCCACTAAAAATAGAAGAATTCTAGACCACAAGAATTCCTCCAGAAGCTCCAATGGAAGGAGAGCAAACAAAAGAGTCAAATCCTTTGGGGCAGAAAGATTTAATTGACCTAGATTCAAAGGAGGAGCATTTAGTTTCTTGCAGACAGGCAATTGAACATTGGCTTTCCGCAATTTTCTACCAAACAGCCCTCTATCTAGCTTCAGAATTCAGACCTCTTACATTCCAGCATAGAATATTCCAGTTTCTACAAATATTACTCATTATAGCATAAGATAAAGTCCACAAACCACATGGTACACAATACCACATTTCCAGAAGAGCACAGAATAGTCAGACCTGACATTAATACACACAAAAGTTCATGAGGTAGAATACTGCCTAAACATAAAGATAGAGCAAATTTAAGGGCTTGCCAAACCCAACATGCCAAGGACACACTAATCATCATTCTTAGGCGAAGCAACAGCTGGTGGGTCCACCATAAGTGCATACACAGATAGAAGGACAGCGTCAATTTCCAGCTCTCGCCCAACTTCTTGAAGTCGACTGACAGGAGTTGCAGGAGGTATTCCTTCAGAAGCAGGCTCATCATGCATCTGGGCCGTGAAAGCCTTAGCTTTGGGCTTCTTTCTCTTGGGCTGAAGAGTGGGCTCCTGGAAGGTGGTCTTGAACCCATCATGCTGAGCAGAGCTTCTGGTGCAACGCCTAACTGAGGTGTCCACAATTGGAGTTGGCGCCAAGGTTTTTCGTGGCCTGCGAGCTTTAGCCACCGCAGCTGTAGGGGAGGACGTCTACACAGGCTGCACATCAACATGGTCAGAAAAGAGCGCCCTGGCAGCAGGCCTAGCTGGCTCTTGTTCTCTCCAAGTAAGACGCGGCAGGTCTGAGTCACTGAATGCAAGATCCCAGCTTCTCTTAGATAGAACAACGGGCGACAATGGCTGTAGCAGGACCGGCCTGGGAACAGTGAAAGCTACCGGAGCTTGCAGAAGGCTCTCAAAAGATCTCTTCCAAACCATAGGAGGAGGCAGAGGAGGCCCAAAAGGAATCGCAGGCAAGAAAATCTCCTCCCTGACAGCAGGAGGCTGATAAACAACAATGGCCTAGTTGTTAGCTGCATCTTCATCAACCAAAGGCATAACAGGCGCTTCAGGCAGATCATCTTCCACCACAACAATGGGCGGATCCTGGTGGGCTGAGAGATCCACCACCATTGATTCTTGGTCTTGTGCATGTTCAGGTTCCACGTTGTCATTCCAATTACCCCAATTGTCATCAGCCACCTCATTGATCACACGCTCAGGCGGTGGAGGTGGGACTGCATTCCACCCCAAGGCAGGGTAAGCAGGAAGATTGAACGGGGGCAGCTCAGGAAATGGAACACCAGGAACTAGATGCGGATTTCCATTGATGGGCATCCAATCCTCATCCTGGGGAATCTGCTCAGCGAAGTTCGCACCCAAAATATACAATGGCGCAGTCCAAGAAACACTAGCACCACCGTAAGCCGCATAATCCATGAATAACACATCACGTGGCACAAGAACATCCTCTGGGAACGAAGCAAACACCAGAGTACGAACCAGATATGGGTCCTCACTATCCCAGTGGTGAAACTTGCCAAAAGTGCTCACA
Source organism: Aegilops umbellulata (assembly GCA_032464435.1). Classification (NCBI taxonomy): domain Eukaryota; kingdom Viridiplantae; phylum Streptophyta; class Magnoliopsida; order Poales; family Poaceae; genus Aegilops; species Aegilops umbellulata. The sequence continues at coordinate 330,355,693 of CP136058.1, read as the reverse complement.
GCTGCCCTGATGCATTCAGTATTACGAAGATCCAACGGAATACCAAGAAACATAAGCAGCCCCTGACAAAAACCCTGGACACCACGAAAAGATTCACCCTCGTCGTGCTTCATAAATCGCACAAAACGGTCATTACCCAGTGGCTGTGGCGGAAGTTGCAGCAAACAAAACCTAATAGGGGCGTCCCGAAGCTCAAAAAGCCCTACCGAACGGATCCAAGGCTGCGCTGACCTAACAAGAACACCATGCGCTTGCAGCCACTGCACTACTTCTTCTCTAGCAGCATGAATCTCATCAGGCTGGGGGATAGGCATTACCTCCGCAAGCATGAACTCCTCATGACGACGCACAATTGGGGTATGTGGCGTCACAAAAGTGCGCGGGAGTCGATCTTCCCCACCATCGACGATGTGGTGGCCAGCAGGGACATACAGCAGCAGATAAAAGTGAAAGTTCGCCATCGGAGCCGAGAGCTCCACCTCCAAGGATGGTGAATGGAGAGGTGGGGGAGGGGTTGCAGGCAGCGAGGCCGATGGTGTCTTGGGGCCGGGGCTGATGGAACTTGACGGCGGCGTAAATGCGGAAGTGCAAGGGAGGTCCAAGTTTGGTAAAAGAGTTGTCAGAGAGATATTCCCGTAGCGCGCCTCGGAAGATGGAGCGTTAACGGGTTTGGCTTGCCAAACGAGCCCCAAGATTCTAGCAAACTTGTCGTAATCTTTTTTGACGTGACCAGACCAGAGGCAAGAGATACACCAGAACTTGTTGCATACGTATTCATGCATATGTGTCCATGTCGTGATACAAATATGTTTAAAAATTCCTTCTAGTTTACTGCACATGGAATTAACTCGCACACAGGTACACAAATATGATTCTTCAAACCGTTTTGGTTTGGCGTTGCATGTATATGTTGTTCAAATTTGAATTACGGTCATTAAGTGGCTAGAAAATCACTTAAATGTTTTTTAAAAGGTCAAATAACCCCTAGAATTTTCAAAAATTTCACATTACAGTTGTAGTAGTGCATGTTAGACGTAGAAAAAAAATTGAAGGCCATACGAGGAAGCCATCTTCCGTCCGTCGTCAAACATGCATTGTTCCCTCTCGGAACCACGAGCCTTCTAGTGAGTTGCTCCGATTTGTGAGGGGTGTGTGTCCAAACTTTGGTCAAACATGCCAAATTTTTTACCACGTCATCTTAGTGGCATGACATTGTATCAACCAAGGTTTCACGTGTTTCTGATTTTTTTTATGTTTTGGAATTAAAATGCCATGTCACTCCATGCTTAATTGTGTCATAGCCGTTAGACCAATATGTTCGAAAATTCCTTCCAATTTATTGCACATGGAATTAAATCACACACAAGTACAGGAAATATGAGTTTTCAAACTGTTATGGTTAGCTGTTGCATGTACATGTAGTTCAAATTTCAATTACGGTCATTAAATGGCTAGAAAATCACTTAAATGTCTTAGAAGGTCAAATGACCCCTGAAATTTTCCAAAATTTTACATGACAGTTTTATTAGTACTACAAAATTTCCCGTTCATTTAAAACACCATCCGTTGGCACTTTATTCCAAATTCATCTTTCATAGCTAATAAAAAATATCTACAACATCACAAACAGTTGTTTTCTAGGAACCGTTTGCGATAAAAATATCGGGGTCTATTTAAGTCTCCCTCCTTAAGCTTCGCCGGCTCGTCTACTCTAGTGTCGGCAACCCCCGAATCCACGAATCCCGATCCCCATTCCCGCACCCCCTTCTTGCAAAGATGACACCGTGGAAACGCTTCGTGAAGGCCCGTATGATGGCCGTGTCCCCCCTCCCCCGAGCGCTGCCGCCTATGCGGAGAGTGCCACCGCATCCGCATTGAGCGCGGCCGCTTCCACCGAGAGGGCATCTGTGGCAGCCGACAGGGCAGCTACATCAGCCGAGACGGCTGCAGCTGCTGCAAACGCCGAGAGCACTTGAGCTGTCGTCCGTGCCACTGATGTCACCCTGGACCGGGTCGAGGCCATCCACGCCAAGATCGAGGATGCACACGCCAATATATTCCAGGCAACCTCAGACTCCAGCATGCAACCCACGTCTGAAAAGGCAGCGGTGGCCATGGAGCACATGCTTCCTCATGAGGTCGCCGAGCGGGAGCTGGAGATGCAGGAGGCGGCAGAGATCGAGGAGCGCTAGGAGGAGGAGTTGCGCATGGCCAAGGTAGAGGTAGAGAAGAGTCTGTCCATCGAGGAAACGGTGGTGGAGTACCAACGCGATCTCTGTCGCGGCCACTACTACGAGTACTACAACCTTGAGGGTAGTGTCGAGGACGTGGACGAGGATGAGGACGCGGTCGACTTCAGCAGGGGGGACGCAGAGTCCACCAACGGCGGCATGTTACCAGGACAGGTCATCGACGTCTCATCTCACACCGGCGATGCATAGGCCGACGCGATGGTGGATTTTTAATTATGCGTACTTAGGCTTTGTTTATAATGGTGGTCTTTTGTTAAAGCAATGTTTAGGTCAACTGGCTCTGTGCAATTACTAAAATTGCTTGATTCAGTAAGTGTGGTATGTCTTCTGTACGCTCTTTTGTGTGCCCAAATTAGCAAGCAATGTTAAATTATGCAATGACGTACCTGATGAAATTTCCACCAAAATTTGAATTATCAAACTCATCCCATACGCGTAAAGCAGAAGAATCGTTCGCGATGCACACAATCGTTCAAAGTGAATGGTCTGGCGGCACCGCGCGTGTTCAAAGTGAATGTGCCCATGCCTTGATACCAAAATTTGAATTATCAAACTCATCCCATGCGCATAAAGCAGAAGAATCGTTTACGATACACACAATCGTTCAAAGTGAATGGTTCGGCGGCACCGCACGCAAAGTTTCCCTCCAAAATTCCAAATTTTTGGCCTACCGCCAAAATATCTACCCCCGTCCCCCTTCCCCCCTTCCCCACCCACTTTTCTCCTCGACCACAAGTCACATTTCCTCTGTTTCCTCCTTCCTTCCTTCCTTGCTAATCTATAGCCGCTTCCTCGCTCTTGCTGTCTCGCATCCTACCACCGGGGTCGACATGGTCTTCTTCAAAGACCTCTCCAGCGGTTCCTCCTCTGGCGACTACTCCTTCACCACCCGGGTATGCCTCCCTTCTCTCTCTTGGGCTATGACTTGGAATGAAAGATTTTTACCCGACGGTCGATTTGAGTCATTTCTTCCTCTTGTAGCTCCCTAGGACCATCAGTGGCAATGCATGGAGCGGGGTGGCTGAAGATCTATCTGCTCATTGTCACCATCAATCTCCATGTGTGCAGCTAGTTGTGTTTGATTCTGTGGACAGTGGGAGGAAGTTTCTGGCATGTGCAGAGAAGCTTAGACCCTCTTTCGTTGTTACAAATCATTTGTTAGATGTGATTCAGACACTTTCACGGTCCCAACCCATTTATACCACACCTTCAACCAAACGCATCCTAAGACAGTGTGGCACCTCGGCTCAGAGTGACCGGTTTACCATGTATTGCCAGCCCAGAGAACATGTCTTCTGGCAACACACAACATCTTGGTACAGAAAACAACTGCTTTATTGATGCTAGCGGACAAGAGTTTATATTACAACAGTTGTCGAGGCCAAGCGGCACGCCCGCTGCGGCTGAACAATATGTACATTATTTAGTGAACATAAAGGGGCATCGATCATAACAACTACGCGGCAGCGGAATAACGTCGTAGCGGAAGCTCCATATCATAGGGACACCGATTTGGACATGATCTAGACTCGAGCAACCCTCCTTCCCAACGAGACTTTCCTGAAATCTGGCATGACATGCCAGGTCATTACATTGAATGTACTTGCAAGCTCACAACAGGCATAATCATAATGGCAAACAATATCATGATAATTAACCAATTAATAATAATGCAACACTATATGTCCAACATGTTGTGATCATACTCGAACATCCCTCGGGACAACTTACCAACCGTGATCATCCTCGGATCACAAACAAACCACCATCATGGTCTTAACAAGAGTAACTCGTGATCCTTACGGCGATCACAACCACGACCAATATTTGGTCCCGAACATCTCGATGGCCTTTCCGCCATCATCAACAGTGCAAAGTTCATAACTTAGTGTGCAAATTTTATTAAATGTTGACTCATGGTGGGACCTACTACGAGGTGTCCGTGATCGTGGACTCGGCTATCGATAGATTATACACTCTGCAGAGGTAGCACACTGTACCCACACCACGGAACCCATGGCCTCGCACTCCCATTCGGGTGGACCAACGGAATTCCGACGAAACCCTTCCATTGCCATGACACTCTCCCGGCCACTCCGACCCAATCCCCAACGGGCTAGTCCTGGGTGGCCCCGTGTCTACCAAAGACACAATGACCACCGTCGTGGCCAAAACGGTCCCACTTGGGGACCCGGTACCATAATCTCAACAACGGGCACACAAGGTTATGCCTGCTTACCGGGCTAGGGTAAGCACGCCATAACCTTCCCTAGTTGGAGGCACCGACCAGAGGCAATGTCAATGGACCGAATCAAGGCCTTCCCACAAAGGCAAATGTGGTTGCACTGGGACATGACCCAGTCAACGATATATCCAAGTTAAGTTATATTCAGGTTCAACTTAAAATGAAAATGACCGGTGTCATAGCATGCCATGAAATGCAGAACTACACATGCATCACTTAGTAACGAAAATGATCGATGTCAACCATACTCACACTAAGCATAAACATCAACAACTTATATTACTTTGCTGGTCAAGGTAACTCACATTTTAACCAAAATATTTTGCAGCAAGTTTCATTATTTTCTCCTGCCAGAAAATAAGTTCGATTAATTTCTCACATGCATAGCAAAGATTATACCACAAACTAATCCTAATTTCTTTACCAACCAAGTTAGGTTCAAACATTCTGTAAGTCAAGTAAAATGACTAAACAAGTACTTAACAGAATATTTTCTAGAAATTTTTTACCATTTTATTTATGTAAGAAAATAACTTTAAGTAATTACTAACATGCATAACAAAATTATTCTTATCATCACCACAGATAGATCTTAGCTTTACTTCACCAACTAAGCTAGTTTCAACATACTGTAAACCAATAATAATAACTAACTAACACTTTACTGAATATAAATAACTCAATAGTTATTTAAATGCATGAATTAATCATTTAATTCAAGTAAGAAAATCATAAATATTGAAATGACACCATGAAAATGTTGATCTGGCTTGCCTTAGTGCAGATGAGGCTCACAAGCCTTCTGGTGATCCTCAAGACAAGCCTCACCCTGTGAAAATAATTTTAAACACAAAAAGAAAACATCAAGAACACTTCTGAAAATCACCAGAAATTCTAAACAGCTCAGAAAAATCTCATCTTTGGTGAGCTGCTAGATTTCTTTGCAAAGAACAAAATGCAAAAAGAATCAATTCATTTGGACTTATGGTTGAAGAGTTATGGTTGTTTGAAGTGTTCTGTAAATCCAAATGAATTTGAATAAAAATAAACAGACTGGGGGGTGACGTCGAAGATGTAAAGCCCAGGGGTGCCACCACTCGTACCGCTTCGTGCGCATACAGAGTGGCTGACTAGCGGGCCCCGCTAGTCAGGTGAGGAGGGGGGGATAAGGAAACAGAGGGAGTCGCAGCTCCGCCGGAGCTCTCACCGGCGACGAGGGCTCCTTGGCCAAAACAAGAGGGAGGGATCGAGAGAGGGGGTTGAGGCGCACCTGCCCATACCCGTAGCGTAGCTACGGTAGTCGGACGGTGTTGGAGTCTTCCTCGCAAGCGGAGGCAGAACACGGTGGTCGCCGGAGATGAGGAACACGGCGAGCAGAGGCAGCTCCAGGGGATCCAGAGGGACGGGATGGCTTCATCGGAGAGAGGCGGAGGCCCTGGAAAGGTCGCCCTGGCCTGGGAGGGGCTGGAGCTACCGCGGCAACCAGAGGGGATCGTCGGTGAGCTCGAGCTCGGGCGACGGCCCGCGGCCTGCCCGGCCGGGCTACGGCTTCCTACTCGCTTGTGGGGTGTGTGGGAGTGCTGGATGGTGCTTGAGGAGGCTGGGGGCGGCTCCATTTATAGGCGAGCGGCGAGGGGGTTTCGGGCTCCACCGGTGGACACATGTCCACGGCGCCCGGTGACAAGCGGCATCAGTGAGAGGGGGAGAAGGCGACGTAGCTCACGCGGCAACTGTCGGCGAACGGGGACGAGCACAGGAACAAGGAGAAGGCGACGAGCACAGTGTGCACCGCACTGTGAGTTTGGCCGGACCGTGCCCATGTTCGCTGCGGCAAGCTCCAGCGTCGGCGAGAACCAGGGAGGAGTAAATGGCATTGATACGATGACGGTGGCGAGGTTTGGCATGCTTAGGCAGGCGGGGAGGCGAGCACGCGAGCAATAGAGGCTCAGGCGCGTCGCAGAACGCGTTGGCTGCATGCCAGCACGCCTGGACGAACGCGGTCACCGCGTGAACTATGACCTCATGTCGACCTAAGCCCAAACTTCATGTCTGGCATGTTGTTCGTGGTAGTTTTGAATGTTACCACGCTTTGGTTTGGACCCAGGTGCAGTAGAGAAGTTTTTACATGCCAAGTAATTTTCTGGTCAGTAACTTTGAGCAGTTACTGGGGGCAAACGGCTGAGAGTTGGAGGTTGTGCTTTGGAGGTTAGCCATGAGTTACTAAGGTGAAGATGCACAAGAAAAACCAGGCACAATGGAGCAAGTAAAATGGTAGTTGCTGTAGAAACCACCATTTCTGTCCAGAATAGAAAATATTTTCTATAGCAAAAATATTCCAAAAGTGATGAAATATTTTTGCTCAGGAAGGTGCCCTAGGGTTCAAAGAATATTTGTGGATTATCTCAGATTTTTCTAAGCCATAAAAATTGGGGTTGCTCTGGAGCATAGTGATCTAGCTAGGGTTTTTGGAAGGAAAATGAATATTTTTCATTAGAAAAATATTCCAAAGATTATTTTGGGGTGGATCAGAAGGGGAATGATGATTAGAGAGGGAAATGGAGCACTTGGGTGAAAGCCAAGGGTACCCAAGTGTTTAAGTCCATATGAAAAGATTCAAAAACTCCAAGTTTCAAATTGAATCCAAATAAAAATCAAGCAAATGAGAGAGGGCAAAAACCAGGCTGTCACAAACCTCCCCCGCTTAGTATGAATCTCGTCCTCGAGATTCAGTTGCTTGGGAAAACCACTCTGGATAACGTGATTGTAGAAATTCTTCCCGCTCCCAAGTTGATTCTTACTCTGTGTGATGCTCCCACTGAACTTTGTAAAATTTCCTTACTTTACTGCGAGTGACCCTTTCCATCTGATCCAAAATTCTAAACGGTCTCTCTTCATAAGTTAAATCATTTGCCAACTCTACCTCAGCCATAGCAGTCCTTTTCTCAGGCGGGGATATGCATCGTCTCAATTGTGAAACATGAAACACGTTGTGCACATCTGCCAACTCAGCGGGTAGTTCCAATTGATATGCAACAGTACCCACACGAGACATAACCGAGAATGGACCAATAAATCTGGGTGCCAACTTTCCACGAGTCTGAAATCTCTTGATTCGTTTCGTAGGAGTGACTCGGAGGTATACGTGTTCTCCGGGTTCAAAGCTGATCTATCGGTGCTTTGCATCATAATAACTTTTCTGTCGAGATTTGGCCAATTGCAATCTGTCTCTGATTTCCTTAACTTGTTTCTCAGCTTCCATCATGAGATCTGTTCCGAAGATACTGCTATCTCCAGTTTGAGACCAATTTAAAGGAGTGTGGCACTTACTGCCATACGGAGCTTCATACGATGACATTTTCAGACTGGTCTGGAAGCTGTTGTTATAGGAAAACTCGGCATAGGGCAAACAGTCTTCCCATTTGGGTCCTTGTGCTAAAGCACAGGCTCGCAACATATCTTCGAGTATTTGATTTACCCGTTCTGTCTGTCCATCCGTCTAGGGATGATAAGAAGTACTATATTTCAGTGTTGTCCCCAAGGCTTGATGGAGGCGTGACCAAAAAGCGTAGGTAAACAGGGATCCTCGGTCAGAAGTGATAGTTTGGGGTACTCCATGTAGACTGACTATTCTGGATACATACAGCTGTGAAAGTTGATATGCTCTATATCTGGTGCTGATCGGAACGAAGTGAGCAACCTTGGTTAGGGTGTCCACTATGACCCAGATTGCATCATTGCCTCGCTGAGTCTTAGGAAATCCCGTAATGAAATCCATAAAAATGTAATCCCATTTCCATTGTGAAACTGGCAGCGGTTGGCGGAGTCCGGCTAGCTTCTGATGCTCTGCCTTCACCTTGTTACATATGTCGCAACAGGCCACAAAATAGGCAATGTCTTTCTTCATTCCATCCCACCAGAATATTTGTCTAAGGTCCTCATACATTTTCGTACCTCCCAGGTGAATGGAATATGAGGATTCGTCTGCTTCTGACAGGATTTTCTCCTTTAAGTCCGGTTGATTAGGTACACAAATCCATCCACGGAATCGGAGGGTACCGAATTTTTCCTTGGAGAAATCTGGGGTCTGCTCTGCCATCTGGCCCTTGGCACGTCTTTGCAGCTCGGCGTCAGCTGGCTGGGCCTTGCGGATCTCTGCCTCAAGTGTGGGGGTAACTTCCAAAATATTAGCGAGGCCCGCATCTACTATGACCAGGTTGAGCTGAGCGATCTCTTCTTGGAGTTCGGAAGGCAAGGACTCCAATATGACATTCAAGTTGACGGGCCTTCGACTGAGTGCATCGGCAACCACGTTGGCCTTACCCAGGTGGTAATTTATTCCAAGGTCATAATCATTGACCAACTCTAGCCATCTTCATTGACGAAGGTTTAAATCTAGCTGAGTAAAGATGTATTTGAGACTTTTGTGGTTGGTAAAAATTTGGCACCTTTTTCCAATGAGGTAGTGTCTCCAAATTTTTAGCGCATGAACCACCGCAGCCAATTTCAAATCATGAGTAGGATAATTTCCCTCATGGGGTTGTAGCTGTCGCGATGCATATGCTACTACCTTGCTGTCTTGCATAAGTACGCAACCAATGCCTTGCCTGGAGGCATCACAATACACATCAAAACTGTGATAAATGTCTGGAAGAGTCAATACAGGTGCAGTTGTCAGCCGTATCTTTAGCTCATTAAAACTTTTCTCACAGTCCTCCATCCATTCAAACTTCTTATCCTTTTTTAGCAGCTCCGTCATGGGTTTAGCAATCTTGGAAAACCCTTCAATGAAACGACGGTAATATCCAGCTAATCCGAGGAAACTCTGGATCTGCGTCACGGTCGTGGGCGGCACCCAATCGAGCACATCCTTTACTTTGCTCGGGTCCGCGGCTATACCTTCGGCGGATAGTACATGTCCGAGAAACCCAACTTGCTTGAGCCAAAATTCGCATTTACTGAATTTGGCGTACAGCTGATGGTCGCAGAGTCATGTAGCACTGCTCGGAGATGATCCTTGTGCTCTTATTCACCCTTGGAGTAAATGAGGATGTCATCGATGAAGACTACCACGAATTTGTCGAGGAAGTCCATGAATACTTTGTTCATCATATGCATGAAGAAAGCAGGGGCATTGGTGAGACCAAAGGATATCACGGTATATTCATAAAGACCCTACCGAGTAGTGAATGCGGTCTTAGGAATATCCTCCTTTTTAATCTTGAGCTGATGATATCCGGTCCGTAAATCGATCTTAGAGAATACTTTAGCCCCACTGAGCTGATCAAAGAGATCATCAATCCTTGGCAGGGGATATTTGTTTTTGATGGTGACCTCATTCAGCTGGCGGTAATCTACACACATGCGGAGACTGCCATCCTTTTTTTGTCCACGAAAATAGTAGGTGATCCCCATGGTGAAGAGCTGGGATGAATATATCCTTTCTGGAGCAACTCATCAAGCTGTTTCTTTAGCTCCACTAATTCTGATGAGGGCATCCGGTAGTACTTTTGTATAACAGTGCAGTTCCGGGCACAAGATCTATTGCAAATTCCAGTTCCCAATCTGGTGGCATGCCTGGCAGTTCTTCTGGAAATACATCAAGGTACTCGCTAACCACAGGGATTAATTCCAACTCAGCCACAACGGTGCAAACCAAGTCTTGTTTGGGTATATTCTTGCGAGCATAGAATTTGGTAGTCTGCCCATTCAGACTGGTCAATGTGACTTCTCGTGTTGCGTAGTTTATGCAAACTTGATATTGGGTCAACCAATTCATACCCAATATAATATCCAACTTTTCAGACTCAATGATTATCAGGGAGGTTGGACAGTAGACTCCGTTGTTATTGATTTCTAGATCAAGGCAGACCAGATTGCTCTTGATTATGAATCCCGGGGTTTGTACCAGCATATTTTTTCCCAAAAGCGTACAAGGAAATTTGTTTTGGGCAGCAAAACTCCAAGAAATAAAAGAATGGGAAGCCCCAGAGTAAAATAAAATTACGGCAGGTATGTCATTAATAGAAAACATACCAATGACGACTTCTGGTTTCTCTTGGGCTTCATTGGCGGAGATATGATGCACGTACCCAGTGAAGTTTTGTCGGGTCGGCCATGACTCCATAAAGTTGACTTGTGGCTTGATTAGGGCATTCGCCTTGTTGTTCTTGGGCATTGTCTGGCATAATGTCCGTTCTGCCCACAACTGAAGCAAGAATTATTGCGCTGACGCTCTTCATGCAATGGGTTGGTCATGACATTCTTGACTTGAGTTGTGGTCTTGTTAACATTTTGCTGCCAATTTGGCTTGTATTCCACCTGAGTCTGCTGCCAGGTACGAGCCTTTTGCACTGGTTGCCCATCCTTCTTTGGCTCAAATTTACGTTTGTTTTCGTTGTTAATAGGCCTATTATTTGCTATAAGCTTGTGCTCCCGTTCAGCAATGAAAGCCTTGTTCACCAGAGTTTGGAAATCTGGGAAATCAAGCATACTGAGAGTACACCGGAGTTGTGGATTTAAGCCTCCAAGAAATCGGTCAATCTTCCTTTCTTCGGTGGCCACGTCATAAAGAGAGTAACGAGCCAGGTGATTGAATTTTTGCAAATATTCAGCCACAGACTGATTTCCTTGGACGAGTGCGAGAACTTCACGCTGCTTGGTCTTCATAACTCTAGTAGGGATATCATATTTCCGGAACTGATCCTTAAATTTTTCCCAGGTAATTTCTTCATCAATAGGCCACATGGATTTTGCATTTTTCCCACCATATGGCAGCTGCGCCTTCAAGGTAATGAGTTGCAAATGGAACTTTATCATTTTCTTCAGTACGAGCAATCTCAAGCTTTTTCTCAATGGTGCGCAACCAATCGTCTGCATCCAGTGGGTCAACAATCTGACTGAAACTGGGTGGCTTGGTCCTTTGAAAATCTGACAGCTTTGAGTGATGACCGTTCTAATTTCCATTCTGTCCAACCATAGCTTGCACACTTCTCAATATTTCAATCAGATCATTGTTCCTTCTTTCCTCAAACATACGCAAAATTTGCTCGGTGGAGGTGGTGGCAGAATGTACGGCTCGGGAGAATGTCCTGCCTGTCGTGCGGAACGACGAACAGGAGTTCCCTCACGAACGTTGCTACTGCTGCCTCCCCGCGTCATCCTATTGTGGAATTTTTCCCAAGACAACGCAATCGAGATGAGAAACATCCAAGAATAAATTTGGGGAAAAGCCAGCAACAAATCCCAGAAGAAAACAAAAGAGCGAAAAAAATACGGCGAATAAAGTCCAACATAATTATACATAGACTCATACATGAAAGATAAACAACACGCTAGGTTCAACTACTCTCATACATGCAACATAACATCATGACTCGTACGGCTACATCCGTACATCATCCGGACGACCGCAAATACTCAAAGATAGTACTGCTCTGCAGGTGCTGCGGTGTCCTCCCCTGAAGCAGTCTTGGATCTAGAACTGACGTGGTTAACAGAAACCTTCGAGTTAAAGGTAACACGACGACGCTGCCTCGAGGGCTCTCCCTCAGGGGCAGGGGTAGGATGAAGCATCGGGGCTACAGGAGTAGTGAGGAGTGAAACCCACTCGGCAGGAGTATTGAGAGGATTCACGGCCGAGACGCCCGTGCTACTCGGAGGAGTAACCGGCGAAATAGGGGAACTAGAACTGACTTTAATATAAGGGGTAAATCCCATAGAAGATGGAGTAGTGGCAGATCTAGTAGTGACTAAAGTAGCGGCTAAAGCAGTACGGGCACGAGTCAGCTCTCGAGCCAGCTCGTGGATCATAAGATAGCTAGCAGTGACATAACGAGCAAGGTGGCTGGCAACACTATCAGACTCCGGATCAATGATAGGGAAACGGACACGACCATTGTCGTGTAGAGAAGGGTAGTAATGGAAACCTAGGTGGTTCTGCATTCGTACCTCGTTGTAGCGAAGCTCGACAAGGACCTCGAATGCAACAAACTGGACAGCCTGAGAAGCGGTGGAGGCGTAACCGCTTCGAGAAGTACGAGTGTAAGAGCTTGAATCGGAACTAGTGCGCAGAGTGATCACTGAGTGATACTCATACACCAAATCAGCTAGATGCTCCCGGTACACACGATAGACTGGGTCGTCTCCGAGAGGGTACAGCCGACACCACACGTTGCGAAGGAGGTGCAGTGACATGTACGGCATCAGCTGCAACTGGCACGGATACGGCACCGGAGCCATCTACACCCACAACTATTAGCAGGTTAGCATAAAAATTATAAACCAAGTGCATGCAATGCAACAACCATCTACAATTGCTACCGGCACTCAACTTAAACTCGTATCTAACATCCAGTTATCACGTCATAGTCTAGCGTGGCCTACAGTCAGCGCGACTCTGATACCAAGCGTCATGGCACCCCGGCTTAGAGCGACCGATTTACCATGTATTGCCAGCCTAGAGACCATGTCTTCTGGCAACACACAACATTTTGGTACAGAAAACAACCGCTTTATTGATGCTAGCGGACCAGAGTTTATATTACAACAGTTGTCGAGGCCAAGCGGCACGCCCGATGCGGCTGAACAATATGTACATTATTTAGTGAACATAAAGGGCCTCGATCATAACAACTATGCGGCAGTGGAATGACGTCGTAGCGGAAGCTCCATATCACAGGAACACCGATGTGGACACGATCTAGACTCAAGCAGCGCTCCTTCCCAACGAGACTTTCCTGAAATCTGGCATGACACTCCAGGTCAGTACACTGAATGTACTTGCAAGCTCACAACAGGCATAATCATAATGGCAACCCAATATCATGATAATTAACCAATTAATAATAATGCAACACTATATGTCAAACATGTTGTGATCATACTCGAACGTCCCTCGGGACAACTTACCAACCCTGATCATCCTGGGATCACAAACAAACCACCATCATGGTCTTAACAAGAGTAACTCGTGATCCTTACGGCGATCACAACCACCACCAATATTTGGTCCCGAACATCTCGATGGCCTTTCCGCCATCATCAACAGTGCAAGGTTCATAACTTAGTGTGCAAATTTTGTTAAATGTTGACTCAAGGTGGGACCTACTATGAGGTGTCCGTGACCGTGGACTCGGCTATCGATAGATTATACACTCTGCAGAGGTAGCACACAGTACCCACACCACGGAACCCATGGCCTCGCACTCCCATTCGGGTGGACCAACGGCATTCCGACGAAACCCTTCCATTGCCATGACACTCTCCCGGCCACTCTGACCCAATCCCCAACAGGCTAGTCCTGGGTGGCCCCGTGTCTACCAAAGACACAACGACCACCATCGTGGCCAAAACGATCCCACTCGAGGACCCGGTACCATAATCTCAACAACGGGCACACAAGGTTATGCCTGCTCACCGGGCCAGGGTAAGCACGCCATAACCTTCCCTAGTTGGAGGCACCGACCAGAGGCAATGTCAATGGACCGAATCAAGGCCTTCCCATAAAGGCAAATGTGGTTGCACTGGGAAAAACTCGATTCAGCGGCACCATGACCCAATCAACGATATATTCAAGTTAAGTTATATTCAGGTTCAACTTAAAATGAAAATGACCGGTGTCATAGCATGCCATGAAATGCAGAACTACACATGCATCACTTAGTAACGATAATGACTGATGTCAACCATATTCACACTAAGCATAAACATCAACAACTTATATTACTTTGTTGGTCAACGTAACTCACATTTTAACCAAAATATTTTGCAGCAAGTTTTATTATTTTCTCATGCCAGAAAATAACTTCGATTAATTTCTCACATGCATAGCAAAGATTATACCACAAACAAATCCTAATTTCTTTACCGAACAAGTTAGGTTCAAACATTCTGTAAGTCAAGTAAAATGACTAAACAAGTACTTAACAGGATATTTTCTAGCAAATTTTTACCATTTTATTTATGTAAGAAAATAACTTTAAGTAATTACTAACATGCAAAACAAAATTATTTTTATCATCACCACAAATAGATCTTAGCTTTACTTCACCAACTAAGCTAGTTTCAACATACTGTAAACCAATAATAATAACTAACTAACACTTTACTGAATATAAATAACTCAATAGTTATTTAAATGCATGAATTAATCATTTCTTTCAAGTAAGAAAATCATAAATATTGAAATGACACCATGAAAATGTTGTTGTGGCTTGCCTTAGTGTAGATGAGGCTCACAAGCCTTCTGGTGATCCTCAGGACAAGCCTCACCCTCTGAAAATAATTTTAAACACAAAAAGAAAACATCAAGAACACTTCTAAAAATCACCAGAAATTCTAAACAGCTCAGAAAAATCTCATCTTTGGTGAGCTGCTAGATTTCTTTGCAAAGATCAAAATGCAAAAAGAATCAATTCATTTGGACTTATGGTTGAAGAGTTATGGTTGTTTGAAGTGTTCTATAAATTCAAATGAATTTGAATAAAAATAAACAGACTGGGGGTGACATCGAAGGCGTAAAGCCCAGGGGCGCCACCACTCGTACCGCTTCACACGCGTACAGAGTGGCTGACTAGCGGGCCCCTCTAGTCAGGTGAGGAGGAGGGGAGAAGGAAACAACGGGAGTCGCCGCTCCGCCGGAGCTCTCGCCGGCGACGAGGGCTCCTTGGCCAAAACAAGAGGGAGGGATCGAGAGAGGGGGTTGAGGCGCACCTGCCCTTACCCGTAGCGTAGCTAGGGGCGGTCGGCAGGTGTCGGAATCTTCCTCACAAGCGGAGGCAGAACATGGTGGTCGCCGGAGATGAGGAAGACGGCGAGCAGAGGCAGCTCCAGGGGCTCCAGAGGGACGGGATGGCTTCACCGGAGAGAGGCGGAGGCCCTGGAAGGGTCGCCCTGGCCTGGAGCTACCGCGGCGACCAGAGGGGATCGCCGGCGAGCTTGAGATCGGGCGACGGCCCGCGGCCTGCCCGGCCGGGCTACGGCCTACTCGCTTGTGGGGTGTGTGGGAGTGCTGGATGGTGCTTGAGGAGGCTGGGGCGGCGCCATTTATAGGCGAGCGGCGAGGGGGTTTTGGTTCCGCCGGTGGACACTTGTCCACGGCGCCCAGCGACGAGCAGTTTCATTGAGAGAGGGAGAAGGCGACGCAGCTCACGCGGCAACTATTGGTGAACGGGGACGAGCACAGGAACGAGTTGAAGGCGACGAGCACAGTGCGCACCGTACTGTGGGTTTGGCCGGACCGTGCCCATGCTCGCTGCGGCGAGCTCCGGCGTCGGCGAGCGCTAGGGAGGAGTAAATGGCGTTGAGACGATGATGGTGGCGAGGTTTGGCACGCTTTGGCAGGCGGGGAAGCGAGCACGCGAGCAATAGAGGCTCGGGCGCGTCGCAGAGCGTGTCGGCTGCATGCCAGCACGCCTGGACGAACGCGGTCACCGCGTGAACTATGACCTCATGCCGACCTGAGCCCGAACTTCATGTCTGGCATGTTGTTCATGGTAGTTTTGAATGTTACAATGCTTTGGTTTGGATCCAGGTGTAGTAGAGAAGTTTTTACATGCCAAGTAATTTTCTGGTCAGTAACTTTGAGCAGTTACTGGGGGCAAACGGCTGGGAGTTGGAGGTTGTGCTTTGGAGGTTAGCCATGAGTTACTAAGGTGAAGATGCACAAGAAAAACTAGGCACAATGGAGCAAGTAAAATGGTAGTTGCTGTAGAAACCACCATTTCTGTCCAGAACAGAAAATATTTTCTGTAGCAAATATATTCCAAAAAGTGATGAAATATTTTTGCTCAGGAAGGTGCCCTAGGGTTCAAAGAATATTTGTGAATTATCTCAGATTTTTCTAAGCCATAAAAATTGGGGTTGCTATGGAGCATAGTGATCTAGCTAGGGTTTTTGGAAGGAAAATGAATATTTTTCATTTAAGAAAAATATTCCAAAGATTATTTTGGGGTGGATCAGAAGGGGAATGATGATTAGAGAGGGAAATGGAGCACTTGGGTGAAAGCCAAGGGTACCCAAGTGTTTAAGTCCATATGAAAAGATTCAAAAACTCCAAGTTTCAAATTGAATCCAAATAAAAATCAAGCAAATAAGAGAGGGCAAAAACCAGGCTGTCACAGACAGTGTCACAGTTTGTACCTAGTATCTTAAATTGTTGCCATCTCATCAGCGGTGCCATTAGAAAATTATTTGGCACCGCTTCAGCAGTTTGTGCAGCCAACTTTGGTCCACGCATCCGAGCAGCAAGCAGTAAAATACAAGATCTTTATGGCACGAAGGAACTGGGCATCGGAGCAACTACATGCTCCGGAGTCCGGGTACCTGAGTTTTTTTCTGCTGCATCAGCTCGCCAGTGCAGGGCACCGATGCAAGATGTAGCAACAGTTGTCTTTACCCCAGTTTTGGCATACATAGTGGACGGCCTTAGTGCTATTAGTTCTATGTTACTAAATTTATGCATGTACACACGTGTTAGTATCAATTTGCAGTCATCCAAACACTGCACTATGCTGTTGCAGTTATATTTACCTTCCTCGTAAAATGTTCAATTTGTTATTTATTGTACATGAGTAAGAACTTGTAGCGTCGTTGTAGTTAATTATAGCTTCTGATGTTCTAGAATTTGGTTGTTGTCTCAGTACCAATTATTTCATTTGCACATTGATCTTTTTGAGAAGATATGTCATAATTAACATGTTTCTTTAGTTTTTCAAAATAAGCATTGGTGATTTTCTATGTTGCTATAAACCCATTTTCCCTACAATTGTTACTGATCTAGTTTTAAATATTATAGGATGAACGGAAGTGTTCTTACTTGGAGTGGGTTGATCAAGAGTGGCCACAGTCTTTGAAGATCTGCCTAACGAAGCTCTAGAGCATGTATGAGGAAGAGAACACACGTAGGCTTAGAGAAAGTCTTGTCAACGCTGAAGGATATTTTAAGATGCGGGATAAAAAGTTAAAGGTGGAGAATGAGCTCAGATTTTTTAAATCAGACTTTGCTAAGATGGTGTTGGCGAAGGAGGAGGCACTTTCCCAATTGGCCCGTGCAAAACGGGTTCTTACTGAACTGAAAGCAGAGGTGGATAATACGAGCCTGGATGATCTCGAGTAGGGAAACGAATATATTGTTCTTATGAAGTTGAAGTAGCTATATGTTGTACTTGGTTGTTTTCATGTAGCTACCATGCTGTAATGTTATAATATATTTATGTGCCTGATATGAAATTGGCAAACAGTTGTTCGATATGAAATGTGAATTTGCGTAATACTGGAATTATTAATCGTAAACTAATAAACCTGCTAAATGTGTCATGGACCTTTGCAAACGGTTCTAGCATTAAAAGCGCTTGCGATGGATAGCCCAATGCCACACAGTTTTCTTCATCAAATTGTGTGTGATATAGTTGATAAAAGCAAACAGTTAACCAAGCAAGACCGAGTGTGATAGTTACACCTTCCACACACGAGCCTACACATAAAACTGTGTGGGATGTACGTCCGAACGGAAATGTTTTCCATGGATTGACTGTGTGCGATGTACATAAGAACGGAAACGTATTCCTTGGATTGACTGTGCGTGGTATACATACGAACAGAAATATTTTTCTGGGATTCACCGTGTGGGATGTACATACCTACGGAAATGATTTTCTCGGATTACTGTGTGGGATGTACATACCTACGAAAATGATTTTCTCGGATTACCGTGTGGGATGTACATACCTACGGAAATGATTGGGTTTCGATGCCTCGCCCGATCGCACACGGCCCCAGCCTGGGTCCCGGGAGGGCCTATCCCCGACGATTTTTAGGTCGTGTGGGAAGGACACCCTATCGCACACACTCACTTGGCAACGGTTCCAAATGCCGTCGCCGAAAGGGGTTAAAAACCGTTTGTTTAGGACCGACGTGCACCAGTGCTTGGTCAAATAATTGGAGATAGCTCAAGTGATCAAACACAATTTATTTGTTTATAACGTGTGGGAACATTGTTGGTCACAGACATTTTGCAAAGCTTGATGGTATGTGATCATGTATTATTGCACACATTTTATGTATGTTGATCGTGTGATGCATAAGTCAGTTCTTACGGTTTGTTAACCTGCACCCATGGGCTTTGTTCTCAATATCGCACACGATTGATTTGTCATACGTGTGTGCTCCATTTTTATTATTGCACACAGTTATTTATTTCGAATATTGTGCAACTGCTTGAGATCATTTCGGCATTCAAAATTATCATCCCTGCACATTTGAACAAATAGACCATTTTGTAGAAAGCATGTGTAGTACACCATCATCATCCACATGAACATATAGTCAAATAATGAACATATATATAGTCAAATTTATTAGTACATCCATTATATCATCACACCACATGAACATATATATAGTAAAATTTTGATCATAGCAAAGGCAGTATCGCAGACATTCAACTGTAGGATTAACTAGGAAATGTTTGATATCCCAAATCCATACTTCTCATAGATAGCATATTGGGTGAGGAATGAAGCAATCTTTATTCTTGTCTCCCTCATGTCATCATCAGGCATCCGTTGCTCGTCCATCAATGTTAGGATCTGCGTTATTATGTTAAGATTTGTTGTGCAGGGATTAATAGTAGTGAAGTACTATAGAGATATGGTCTTATTGAGATTAAGTTGTATGTAGTATTCGCAGTTGTGTAGAGTCTAGCCATATGTTTGTAAACATAGTGTTGACACGTCTCCAATGTATCTACAATTTTTTTATTGTTTCATTCTATTATATTATCAATCTTGTATGATTTATATGTAATTTTATGTTATTTTTTGGAACTAACCTATTAACCTAGGTCCTAGTGCCGAGTGCCAGTTCCTGTTTTTGCCTATTTAATTGTTTCGCGAAAAAAACTATACCAAACAAAGTCCAAATACTATGAAACTTTACGACGATTTTTTCTGGACTAGAAGGGACCCTAGAAGCTTCGAGAGGAGACCAGACACTGCATGAGAGAGACACAAGCTCACACGACGCACCCCAAGGGGGGCGCCGTCTGAGCTTGTGGCCCTCGCAACCCAGTTTGACCTAATTCCATGCCCATAAATTCCCTAAAATCTACAAACCACCAAAGTGAGACCCAAAAATTATTCCGCCACCGCAAGCATCTGTTCTTCCGCGATCCCATCTGGATGCCTCCGCCGGTACTCTGCCAGAGTGGAAATCAGTCATGGAGGGCTTCTACATCAACCTTGTTGCACCTCCGATGATGTGTGAGTAGTTCCTCACCGGACCTTTGGGTCCATAGCAGTAGCTCTCTCTCTCTCTCTCTCTCTCTCTCTCTCTCTGATCTTCAATACTACATTCTCTTCAGAGATCGATATGATGTAATCCTTTTATGCGTGTGTTTGTTGGGGTCCAATGATTTGTGGGTTTGTGATCAGATTATTCATTGAAAGTAACTGGGTTATATTCTGAAATTTGTTACGTGTGATTGTTATAGCTATGTAATGCTTTTTGATCTATGAGTTATCTTTGGCCAAGTTGATGATTACATCTTCAGTGGAAGTGGTGCATAATAGTAGGTTCAATCTTGCGGTGTCTCGCCTCGTGGCAGAAGGGGTAGTGAGGCACGTATTTATATTGTTGCTACTAAGGATAAAACGACGGGGTTAGATAATATTAGTTGATCTTATTTTGTCTACATTATGTCATCATACTTAATGCATTACTCTATTTTTCATGAACTTAATACATAGAGAGGCAAGAATAGAAGCACTCTCAAAGTGGAGTAATGGTAGTATATGCAGATGGATGTTGGTCTACTTTTCATTGACGTAATGCGTATGTACTGACCATGCCATGAAACATCATAGATATGTGCTATTCTATCAATTGCCCAACAGTAATTTGTTCATCCACCGTAACGTTGTGCTTATGAGAGATACCTCTAGTGAAAGCTATTGGCCCCCGAATTCATTAAAATCATCTTACTAAAACCCTAAATACAGTTGCAGTTTATTTACTTTTATTTTACTTTGCAATTTCTATAGCTCCTACTATCAGATTTGATCCTTGCAATTAATAAGGACAAGGGGATTGACAATCCTCTTGCCCGTGTTGGGTGCAAGTATTTCCTCTTGTGTGTGTAGGTACTGCTAAAGGATGTTTGTTTGAATCTCATATTGGTTCGATAAACCTTGGTTATTTAATAAGGGAAATACTTTCTGCTATTGTACTACTTCACACTTCCTCTTCAGGGAAATCCCAACGCATTTCACAGGTAACAATTACCCACAAAGGCTGGTCCCGGTTGGCTCCCAAGGACACTGAAATTATGTTCAAAAAATGAGTTACGCCTTATGGTTAAGAGTATATAATCGAATTTTGCACTTAATATAATCATGTATTTAAGAATGTGTTTGTGAGGCAATTTCAACACATTAGTTCATTATGGACAAGGTTTGTGTAAACTATAGCATATAAGCAACTAGAAATCAGGTATCAGTATCTCACGTACCTTAATATCGGCTATGTGCTGCAAATTTTCTTGTTATTGATGCCCCTCGAGCTCGCTCCTAAACGTTGGTTGTACTTAACAAATTCTCTACAAAACAAGATGGACAGTCGTGTAATCAACTATAAAATGGGAGACGGGTATGGGCTATGAAACAGAATTGACAATACCTTACCAAGAAATCTTTAATGAATGTCAAATCCAAAGGAATGAGTGAGTTCTTCACAAAATCAAGGTAGTAGGTTGTGCTAAGATTTGGTACAATCACAATCAAGATCCAGTGGTCTCTTCAAGAAGAAAAAACTTCATCAGAAAAATATTGTTGGATGTGGGGTTCCGCCAAAACCCTTAAGGTTCGAACTCTGGGGTGCGCGCGATGTTCTTTCCCTCCTACCGATCCGCACCCTAGCTCACTCAGATCTCACGGACGAACTCGACGAACTCGCAACACAGAAAGACACGAGATTTATACTGGTTCGGGCCACCGTTGTGGTGTAATACCCTACTCCAGTGTGTGGTGGTGGATTGCCTCTTGGGCTGATGATGAACAGTACAAGGGGAAGAACAGCCTCCTAAGGTTGAGGTGTTCTTGTGCTTTGTGGACTTCTGGATGAGAGCTTGACCGGTCCAACCTGCCTCTACTGTGGTGGCTAGCTCTACTTATATAGGCCCTGGTCCTCTCCCCAAATAATGAGCGGGAAGGGAGCCAACAACTGCAGGCAAATTTGAAAGGGGACAGCTAGTACAAGCTAGCCTGACAAAAGTGGTCTTCGCCTACTAAAGGCTCTGGTGATGACGCCGTCTCGGGCTCCATGGTGACCTCCGCCTTGTCGTCCTACTGGTCTTGGTCTCGTTGCACTGATATGGAAACCTTTTCCTGATGCTTCGGTACTCCACGCCTGCGCCTGCCTCCTTAGCACCAAAGAGGAAACAAGGACGCTGCACGCGATGGCGCCTGCCTGGCGCCCGCCTGGTGTCGATCGTCATGGCTCACGTCACGAGAGCCTCGTGAGTTTTACCCTCCCTTGATATCTCCTCCCCTCGTGAGCCTGCCTGGCTAGACCGCTCCCGAGGAGGTCTTGTGTCATCCGCCTCGCAAGGGTATTGATTGCCTTGTCGATAAAGATGGGTCATACGGCCCGCTAGCTTAGCCACGCCGTGGGCCGCAGGCAGGCAAGTCTGGGGACCGCTGTTCCCAGAACGCCGACAGTAGCCCATGGGCCCAAGGCGCGCTCGAGCTTGGCTTCAAGGCGAAGCCAAGGGTCAAGTACGAAGTGTTGCGGGCCCCAAAAGCCTGCGGCCTCGGTTGACGCATGGAGGTTGATTGGACGTGGCCGTCTCCGCTTCCCCACGCTGCCTCGGCAACTGCACAATTTGACAAAAGGCCGGCGTAGACAGCGCTTCCCTTCATTGCTTCTTCCTCGCCTTGCTCCAGATCCCCTTTCTCGCTTCTCGCCACCAATATCTCTAGATCTGCTTCAATCTTGTCCTGCACCTGCGACAGTCCACCTCTGCGCCGGCTTGGTACGAACCAGCTCTTGAAGCGCCCATCGTCATAGAAAAGAGCCTCGCCTCCACGCGCTTGCTAACGGCGGGGGGAGCAACGAATGGGGGAAGACGGAGCTCCGACTCGCCTCCGATGTGCCGGAGCCTGAGGGGAGCACCTTCTTCCCCTTCTTCTCGAGCAGCGTCACCGTTGGGTTGGTTCCTCCCTTCCCTGACTTCTTTTATGAGGTCCTCGACCATTACGGGTTGTAGGCGCTGCACCTCCATCCCAAATCTGTCCTCCTCCTATCCATCTTCGCCTACTACTGTGAGGCGTATCTGGGCGTAATGCCTTCCGTGGTGCTCCTACCCACTTTTTCCTCCTTTGCGTCAGTGAGGGACACGTCTCCGGGTGCGCCAATTTCATCGTGTCTGTAGGATCGAAAGTATGTCTAGAGGGGGATGATTAGACTACTTGACCAAATAAAAATCTAGCCTTTTCCCAATTTTAGTTCTTGGCAGATTTTAGCAACTTTGGACAAGTCAAGCAATCTTAACACAATTCAAGCAAGCATGCAAAGAGTATATGAGCAGCGGAAAGTAAAGCATGCAACTTGCAAGAATGTAAAGGGAAGGGTTTGGAGGAATCAAACGCAATAGGAGACACGGAAGTTTTTGTCATGGTTCCGATAGGTGGTGCTATCGTACATCCACGTTGATGGAGACTTCAACCCACGAAGGGTAACGGTTGCGCGAGTCCACGCAGGGCTCCACCCACGAAGGGTCCACGAAGAAGCAACCTTATCTATCCCACCATGGCCGTCGCCCATGAAGGACTTGCCTCACTAGCGGTAGATCTTCATGAAGTAGGCGATCTCCTTGCCCTTACAAACTCCTTGGTTAAACTCCACAATCTTGTCAGAGGCTCCCAAGTGACACCTAGCCAATCTAGGAGACACCACTCTCCAAGAAGTAACAAATGGTGTGTTGATGATGAAATCCTTGCTCTTGTGCTTCAAATGATAGTCTCCCCAACACTCAACTCTCTCTCATAGGGTATGGATTTGGTGGAAAGAAGATTTGAGTGGAAAGCAACTTGGGGAAGGCTAGAGATCAAGATTCATATGGTAGGAATGGAATATCTTGTCCTCAACACAAGTGTAGGTGGTTCTCTCTCAGAAAATGCAAGTTGGAAGTGTAGGTTCGTTTTGATGGCTCTCTCCACGAATGAGGAGGAGGTGGAGGGGTACATATAGCGTCCACACAAAATCTAACCGTTACACACAACTTGCCAAACTCGGTGGGACCGAATTGGTAAACTCGGTCGGACCGATTCAGCAAATCTAGTGACCGTTAGGATTTTCGATGGGACCGACATGTAACTCGGTAGGACCGATACGGTTAGGGTTAGGGCATAACGTAATCTCAGTGAGACCGATTACACAAACTCGGTGAGACCGATTTTGGTAATAACCTAACCAGAGAGTTGGTCAGGTAAACTCGGCGGGACCGATTCGTTCATCTCGGTGAGACCGAAATGTTACGAAGGGGAAACAGAGAGTTTACATTGCAATCTCGGTGGGACCGATCGCTCATCTCGGTGAGACCGAAATGTTACGAAGGGAAATAGAGAGATTACAATCCCATCTCGATGAGACCGAGATCCCTATCGGTGAGATCGATTTGCCTAGGGTTTGTGGCGGTGGCTATGACATCTGAACTCGGTGGCGCCAGATAGAAATAATCGGTGGGGCCGAGTTTGACTTTTGGTTTAGGTCATATGTGGATGTGAGAAAGTAGTTGAGGGCTTTGGAGCATATCACTAAGCATTTTGAGCAAGAGCCTCATTAAGCAACATCTCATCCCTCCTTGATAGTATTGGCTTTTCCTATAGACTCAATGTGATCTTGGATCACTAAAATAGAAAATGTAGAGTCTTGAGCTTTGAGCATGAGCCAATACTTTTGTCCTTAGCATTTTGAGGGGTCCACTTTTCTCATCCATGCCATGCCAATCATTGAGCTTTCCTAAAATATTAATTCTTGAAATAGCATTAGCTCAATGATCTATATGTTGTTAGGAATTACCAAAACCACCTAAGGATAGTTGCACTTTCAATCCCCCCTTTTTGGTAATTGATGACAACATATAGATCAAAGCTTCGACAAATGATAATAAGAGTGAAAAACATTGTCGCTTTGAGAAGTATGTGAAAAGTAAGAGCTCCCCCTAAATTTGTGCATAGTTTAAGATTTTCTTTGGACTGCAAATGCACAATGAGTTAGGATCATGGGTTACTCTTCCATGTCACATACATATTGGTGGAGCGCTCAAAATGATAATAATCAAATACATGCACTCATCACCAAGCAAAGTGAATGATCATATGAGGATATAAAAGGATAATGTCATCCAACAAGCATTAAGGTAGCATATGATCAAACACATGATCATCCAAGTATCACACAAAAGCATAAAGTATCTCAAACAAGCAAATAACAAAGTTCAACCACCAAAAACAAGAGAGAACAAAGAGCAACACTCTCTCTCAAAGCCTATGATCTATACATTTTCTCCCCCTTTGGCAACAAGTTACCAAAAAGTTCATAAAAATGCATAGTGCTAGATCGACTCTCAGGCTTGGTCTTCGGGTGGTGGTGTAGATAAGACTCCAAGGACGAAGGCATCAGTTGATGTAGATGGAGCTGGTGGAGTGAGTGCTGGAGCTGGTGGCACTAAAGCTGTAGCTGGTGTAGATGAAGTTGCTCTGGTGTCTATTACTAGCATAGCAGTAGATC
Organism: Aegilops umbellulata; assembly: GCA_032464435.1. NCBI lineage: Eukaryota > Viridiplantae > Streptophyta > Magnoliopsida > Poales > Poaceae > Aegilops > Aegilops umbellulata. The sequence goes on along the minus strand of CP136058.1, from coordinate 330,330,412 downwards.
TCTGTCCTCTGGGCACTCTAGCAAAAGCATCAATGGTAGACTTGCCCTTCTTCTCCTGCACTTCATCCTAAAGTTGCTCAACAACTGACTATATCTTAGTGACCTTCACATCTAAGTCATAGAACTTCTTCTCCATGATCCTCTCCAAGCTCTCCTGGTTTTGAGTCAGGGTGGCCAATCCCTTCTCAATCCTCAGAGTGGAGGCAATCAAGTAGCCAAGCTGATCTTGCTTGCTCTTCAGAAGATACTAAGATGCATCATCAATGGTTGGCATCTTTGTAGCCTTTTCAGTCCTTGTCTTCTCCCTCTTTGCTTGTGCTTGCACAGAAGATGGTTCATTTTCATCCATCACCACAGTGTTGTCCTCAAAGTCTGGGTAGATGGGTAGGTGCTCCTTATCCAAAAGATATGTGCCAGTGCCATCTTGGAGTTGATTAGCTCCTGGATCTATGGGGCATACCCACAACTTCTCTTCTGATCAGCTACAGTCTTCTTGATTGTTTCCACAATCAGGCTCATAACCTTGAACTTCTGTGGGACATCAAATATATGCAGCAAGTTGATGGAATGTCCTCTAATCATTCTGTGATCTCCTGATTTTGGTAGCAATGTGTGCCTTAAAATCCAATTGATTGTAGGCAGGCCTGACAGCAAGTGTTTCACAGAACCAAATTGGTGAGTCTCAAGGTCTACATCAGGAATCTCCTTGTACATGCTAGCCATTGAGTTGTGATCCTTCTTCTTCTTGGAATAGACATCCAAGTCATCTTCATTCTCCTCAGGAGCATTGATCAATTTTTCCCATTCTTCAACTGTTGACTGTTACCTAGTACCTCCAGACATCCAGACAATCCTTCCATCTGGGTAGAAATGAGTTGTGGAGTAGAACTGCATAATAAGCTCATCATTCCACTTCGTGAGCTTCTGCCCAACAAAGTCCTCTACTCCACAAGAATTGAAACTATAATAGACTCTAGGATAGTGTTCTTCATTTTCCTTGATGTACTTCCAGTCCACCCATCTCATATCACAAACTGTAGGCTTCTGTCAAGCAACACTGTCTCATAGAAGTCCTGATGTTCCTCTGTATGGAACCTGTAGTCCACAGCAGTCCTCCTCCTGGTGGCATATGGATCAGACTCTCTCCATAGCCTCAATCCTGAATCCTTCCTGATTTTCATGTTCTCAGCTACTGGATGAGCATCATTGTGATCTGGAATTTTGGGCTTCAACTTCCTCAAGACATGTGACTCATCTTCTTCTTCTTCTAAAGCAGCTTCAGGCACTGGGGCCTTGTTCTTCTCTGCAGCTGGAATATTCCTTGTACTCCTCTTGGGTGCAGTTTCGGGTTTTGGAGCAGCTGCCTTGGGAGCTTCTTTGGGCATAGATGGAGCATCCCCTGATCTTATAGCATCTCCCATAAGCTTTTGAGCTTTAGGAGCTGGTGCAGCAACCTCTTCCTCTTCCTCTTCAGAATCCTTCCTCATTAACGGCTTGCCAAGAACTCTGGCAGTAGTGGTTCTGGCCTTCTTCTTCTTATTATTCTCTCCAGATGCTTCTTCTTCATATTCAATGGTGAACTTCATAGTTTCACCTATGGCAACTTTTCTTGGCTTAGACATGGGCTGTCTTTTTGCTGGAGCCTTTGTTTTCATTCCTGGCTTAGTGGCAGCAGCTGTGCTATACTCTTGCTTCAGCACTTTCTTCTTTGAAGTGGCCTCTTCCTCAACAGCCACATAGTCCTCATCCTCAGAATCTAAGGTTCTTTTCTTTCTGGCCCTGGTGGCTGCCTTAGGCAAGTTGTTGGGTGTGCTCCTACTTCCATCATTAGAGCTGCTAGAGGGACTAGTGCCCTCACTCATGTGAACTGGCTCCTCATACTTCTTCTGACTGTCACTCTGATCTGACATGATGCAAACACTGACAGCAGACCCTGCGAATAGATTATAGATGAGGTAGATTGGATGAGCATCACAGAGTGCAGAGGTTTTTGCAAAAGAATAAGTCAAAAACTTAGTTTTAGTTTTCCATAGAAAGCATTTCGGATCTACCGATTTGACAACTCGGTGATATCGAAGCAGCTTTTGGAAGCTGAACTAGTGAACTCGGACAGACCGAGTCACAGTTCGGTGGCACCAAGACTGCTAGGGTTTCACAAAGAATTGAACTCGGTCACACCGATTTGCAATTCTCGGTCAGACCGAGAATCACATGTGCAATGGCCTTAGCCAAATCGGTGGAACCGATTTCAACAACTCGGTCGGTCCGAGATGGTTTCGGCGGAAATCTAACCCTAAATTTTCAATCCACAACTAAACTATGGAGTGATTTCGCTGGATAGAGTGATCTCAATCGTGGCAAGATACATGGCAAAACAATGTGCTAGGAATTCGGAGTGAGATTAGGACAAGGATCAAGTCCATACCCTAAGTGCGGCGATGGACCTGCTACGGCGGCAACGGCGGAGACGATATCCGTTGACAGCGGCGGAGACCAGCGGGGGGAGGCAGCTGGCGATGAGCAGGACGATCCGAAGACCCAGGGAGGTAGAGCAGGCTGAGCGCGGGCGAAGGGGTTCGGAAAAAATTCCAAATTTTGGAATGGTGGCACTGAGATGCATAACTGCAAGCAGTTACGGCAACTCGGTGTGACCGAAAAGTTCAAATCGGTTGCACCGAGATTGAAAACCTAGATTGACTTAGTGATCTCGGTATGACCGAAATGGATGAATCGGTCAGACCGAAACGCACAAAGAAGTTTTGGAAGTTTAAGTCTATGACAAATCGGGGACTCCGAGTGCTCCTCACACAGAGTGGTTCGAATCTGACCTGGTCAAACTTTGTGATGTAGCATGAATAGAGTTTGAGAGAAGAAAAGCATAGATAGCTAGAGAAGGTTCTTAGGCATTCTTGTACATCCACTTGGCAAAAGAAAAAGGAACCAAGCAATCAAAGCAACAAGTGGATGTCCTTGAATGAGTAAATTATGCAACCAACATGCTCACGCAATAAAATGGCAAATGAAATATGTGGCAAAGCATGCACAACCAATTCTAGCATCTATCAAGCAATTGGTGATGACTAGGTCATCTATATATGAGTATATTGACTTAGGAGTCAAATGAGAACATTTGATCATAGGTCATACTCATCGTTTAAGCACAAGTGGGGTTACCGCTTTTACATAAAGCGTTGTTGTGTTCACACCATTAGAGTTGCTTTAGCTTAATTCTTAGAGTAAAGCTCCCCCTAGATGTGAGATCCCCCCAAAGAGGGATGAACTAACCTTGGGTTTTGTTGATGATGACTTCATGTAGGTGTTGAAGATGTGGATGATCAATGTTGATGTAGATCATTTGGAGAAATCCTTTGGAGTGAGTTGCACTTTCAATACCTACACGGGTTAGTCCCACAAGGAACAAACAAGGATATCCATAGAGATACAGTGATGCACGCACAAGATGATGTCTATGAAAGCATTAGGTTACCTTGTCCCTTGTCTTGTCAACAAGAGGGTTTGTGACTCCTTGAACTAGTGCAAGATGTGGAAGTTGATTGCACTTGTTCTTGCCAAAATGATAAGAGTGAAGTATGTTGGCGGAGTCACCCTCATGAACTCTCTAGTTCTTCTTCTTCTGGATCCACACCATCTTGATGGGAATCCTCGAAGTTGTAGTTGTACTTGATGAAGTAGAACTTGATGTAGTCTTGGGAACCCACTTGACCAAGGCCTTAGGAGCTTCTTCAAGTGCATCAATTTCCTCTTGAAGCTTATCCTTCCCTTTTTGCTTGTGGTCTTGTGGTGGAAGATCATCTTGAGCTTGTGTCCCTTTGAAGGAAGTAGGATAATACTTCTCTTGTTGAGGAACAAACTTCGTCTTGGGGTATTGATCTTCCTCCCACTCAACTCCATTGGCATTGAACTTTCGTTCAAAACCAACACCTTGGTTCTTCCGGTGCCTTCCTTGCTTGCGTACAATTTCCTCAAATTGCTTACTCCCGGCAAGGCTCTTGTAAACACCTTTCTATATAATTCCCTTCAATAAGCTATTTTCTTGCTCAAGTGTAACTTGGCTAAGAGAATCATTAGTGGAATCAAGAGAACTACTAGAAGCAACAACATTGGATTTAGCATGATTATTGTTACTACTAGAGGAAGAATCTTTCTTATTCTTGTTACTAGACTTGACTTGAGGCATGTAAGTAGATAAGATTAAATGCTTGGCAATGTAAGAACTTTTCTTGCGAAGATCATCATTGATTGCCTTTAAGAACTCATGCTCTTGCTCAAGGTTGATCTTTTCAAAACATAATTTCTCATGAGTCCTTAAAAGTTCTCGATGATCTCCTAAGATAGTTTCATGAGCTAACTTAAGAGTGTTTAGTTCTTTAGTTAGAGACTCAATCTTCTCCTTATCATTGTCATTCGTTTTATCTTGATTAGAATGATTAACTGACGTTTCATCATAGTATTCATCACTAGAGTTGTCAACAAGTAAATCATCATCACCTAACAAGTCATCTTCATCACTATTGAAATCAACATACTCGGGGTGTGATACCTTTGGGCCTTTAGCCATGATGAATCTTCCAAGTCCTTCATTTGGTGAATCAAATATGTCGTAGGAGTTGGTTGACACAAGTGCTAGAGCGGCAACACCTTCATCTTGAGTATATTCGGAGTCGGAGTGATAGCTTCTCTTGGAGTGATTGTCGGAGTCGGAGCCGGATACCCATTCACCAACATGAGCTTGATGTCTTCGTTTTGTGTAGCTCCTTGATGACTTGTCCTTCCTTTCTGAATATTTGCTTCTCAGGGATGTTCTTCGTTCATAACGATCATCTCTACTCCTTCTCTCTCTTGATGGTGATTCTTCTCTTCTACTTCTTCTTTTTGGAGAATCTTCTCTTCTCTCGTAGTGTGCCGTACACTCATTGGAATAGTGTCCGGGTCTTCCACAATTTTAGCAGTTTCGCTCTCTCTGATACCACTTATAGGATCGAAAGTATGTCTAGAGGGGGGGTGATTAGACTACTTGACCAAATAAAAATCTAGCCCTTTCCCAATTTTAGTGTTTGGCAGATTTTAACAACTTTGGACAAGTCAAGCAATCTTAACACAATTCAAGCAAGCATGCAAAGAGTACATGAGCAGCGGAAAGTAAAGCATGCAACTTGCAAGAATGTAAAGGGAAGGGTTTGGAGGAATCAAACGCAATAGGAGACACGAAAGTTTTTGTCGTGGTTCCGATAGGTGGTGCTATCGTACATCCACGTTGATGGAGACTTCAACTCACGAAGGGTAACGGTTGCGCGAGTCCATGGAGGGCTCCACCCACGAAGGGTCCACGAAGAAGCAACCTTGTCTATCCCACCATGGTCGTCGCCCACGAAGGACTTGCCTCACTAGTGGTAGATCTTCACGAAGTAGGCGATCTCCTTGCCCTTACAAACTCCTTGGTTCAACTCCACAATCTTGTCGGAGGCTCCCAAGTGACACCTAGCCAATCTAGGAGACACCACTCTCCAAGAAGTAACAAATGGTGTGTTGATGATGAACTCCTTGCTCTTGTGCTTCAAATGATAGTCTCCCCAACACTCAACTCTCTCTCATAGGGTATGGATTTGGTGGAAAGAAGATTTGAGTGGAAAGCAACTTGGGGAAGGATAGAGATCAAGATTCATATGGTAGGAATGGAATATCTTGGCCTCAACACAAGTGTAGGTGGTTCTCTCTCAGAAAATGCAAGTTGGAAGTGTAGGTTCGTTCTGATGGCTCTCTCCACGAATGAAGAGGAGGTGGAGGGGTATATATAGCCTCCACACAAAATCTAACCGTTACACACAACTTGCCAAACTCGGTGGGACCGAATTGGTAAACTCGGCTGGACCGATTCAGCAAATCTAGTGACCGTTAGGATTTTTGGTGGGACCGACATGCAACTCGGTAGGACCGATACGGTTAGGGTTAGGGCATAACGTAATCTTGGTGAGACCGATTACACAAACTCGGTGAGACCAATTTTGGTAATAAGCTAACCAGAGAGTTGGTCAGGTAAACTCGGTGGGGCCGATTCGCTCATCTCGGTGAGACCAAAACGTTACGAAGGGAAACAGATTGATTGCAATCCCATCTCGGTGAGACCGATTTGCCTAGGGTTTGTGGCAGTGGCTATGACATCTGAACTCGGTGGTGCCGGATAGAAAGAATCGGTGGGGCCGAGTTTGACTTTTGGTTTAGTTCATATGTGGATGTGAGAAAGTAGTTGAGGGCTTTGGAGCATATCACTAAGCATTTTGAGCAAGAGCCTCATTAAGGAACACCTCATCCCTCCTTTATAGTATTGGCTTTTCCTATAGACTCAATGTGATCTTGGATCACTAAAATAGAAAATGTAGAGTCTTGAGCTTTGAGCTTGAGCCAATCCTTTTGTCCTTAGCATTTTGAGGGGTCCACTTTTCTCATCCATGCCATGCCAATCATTGAGCTTTCCTGAAATATTAATTCTTGAAATAGCATTAGCTCAATGAGCTATTTGTTGTTACTCCCTCCTTCCATCTATATAGGGCCTAAGTTTTGAATCTCTCATACAAAGGCTGTTGCATAAAAAGAGGAGCAAATATTGGGAATAGTACTTGGCCAACCAAATCGCATGCAAGATTATTTTGGGAGCCATGCAGCCCGCACTCCTCCCTCTCTATTAATCCCTCGCATGCAACTTCCTCTCCCCCTTTTTCTGCATGTAGCTCAATAATAACTCCTCCACGCCTTCATGCATTGTCCAAAAAAGAGCTCGCTCCTGCTACTCCCCCTTTTTCTACATGCATGCAAATAAATGATGTCGGCCATCGCGTTTTCGCGAGGACGAGCGCGCGACCTGCGAGGGGGAATTAACTGGGAGACACATCGGTTAGCTCGTTTGGCCTTGTATAGATGGAAAAATAAAATTTGGGGTTAGGCCTTATATAGATGGAAGGAGGGAGTAGGAATTACGAAAACCACCTAGGGATAGTTGCACTTTCAGCGTCCGGCAAGGCCAACTCAATCTCGAGCACCGGGAAGAGGGCCGAGAACATTCGGGCCAAATGGGTCATGATGGATGCTAAATGCGCCCACCCGCACCTGGTACTACCGACGGAGGCACCCCAGTCCAACAAGGGATGGCTCCGCGCAGAGCTTCCCGGAGCGAGCATTGCCGGTGTTGGCGCAGATGCATGCAGACCTGAAGCCTAGCAACGCGCAGGCCGCGAAGGTCACTGGGGCCATGCTCCTGAGGGAGTTCCTGGTGCTGCGCGTCGCCCCGATTCAAGCGCGTGCCCTCCCCTTGTGGGAGCTTGGAAGTGATGATGACAAGACCTGCCTGAGGCAGGGGGCCCTTCCTGGTGCCGAACTGGCCGTTGTCCTGCGCCTCCTGGTTGGGGAGAACCAGGTGTATCCGCCGGGCGTCTTCACTCCTTTGTTCCTGTGCGAAGACTGGGAGCCATTTGTGGTTTCCAGGCCGATCTTCGACGCGCGCAGGTTGGTGCCGCCAACGCTCGCAGGAGCTTCCGCAACACCGAATCCGATAGAGGTGTCCTCTGACGAGTCTCGTGGGGAGGAGGAAGAAGAGGTGGACTCGAAGAAGACTCTGGAGGACGTGGGGGAGACTCCTCCTTTGAGCAAGGCCGAGATCCTCCGCGCCCTTCCTGACGACGCCGAGACCGATGCTCGCCAGGAGGAGAGGGAACAACCTCTCGTCCCGACAAGGGGTAGGTCGTCGTTGGTTCCTCGAGACGCTGCCTCTGTCTTGATGCCTCTTGAGGCCGGCTCCGGCCCTTCTGCCGCCGGGGCCCGCGTGCTGACTTCTCAGGCCCCGACGCTGTCAGGCTTCAAGCTCCCCAAGCGGCAATATGTCGCGGTGGATCGGTAAGTGTTCGACCTCCATCTTGTTGTTGCTCATGTCGCTGCTTCCTGACTTTCGTCTTTGGCTGTCCAGGCCACACGCCCACAGCGAAGAAGAGGAAGGAGGGTACGGTGCCCGCGCCCTCTTCTGCTAAGAAAGGAGGCGCCAGCACCCGCACCTCCCCAGCCTGGTCGTCTTTGCGAGGCCAGGAGGAGCATCACCGGGGGGAGTCAGCCCCCACGGCCCCGCTGGCTCCGGAAGTGCAGGCGTCTAGCCCGGTTAAAGAGGTCCCAGCTGCTCTAGAGCCCGCAGTCTCCCAGGCCTTGGTGACGATGTCGCCTCCTTCCACTGCTGCACCTCCACTCCCAGGTTCTTCTGCTCCTACTGTTGTCTTGGAACGCGCTCTTTCGAAGATGACCCAATTGTAGGCAGATCTCCTAAGCACGGACCCGCGCATGGTGGCCGGCCGTTTGGAGCTGGCTGGCTGGCTTCACTCCGACTTGGTGTTTCGCGCGGCGCTGAGCCGGGCCACGACATCTTCCGATAAGGAGAAACAGAGTGCCACCAATGTTGCAGCCGATCGTGAGGCGGTGATGAAGGATGCTAAGGCCGCCCGCGACCGCTGCCAAGAGCTGGAGGACGAGCTGCAGAGCCTGTGCGACAAGCACGCCGAAGAAGCGTGCGGCCGCCTGGCGAAGGAGGAGGTGAAGGCCCGGGAGGACGCCATCAAGAATCGTGATATTAAGCTGGCGGAGTTGGGGAAGGCACAGGCCACCGAGCGCAACCGGTTGGAAGAGCTGGAGCGGAAGGTGAAGGCGAGGGAGGTCGATCTTGACGCCAAGGCGCGGGTCCTGGCCGAAGATCGTGTGGCTTTCGCCGACCTCGAGGAGAGATCTCGCAAGGCACTGAAGACGCTCTACGAGCACGGCCTGGAGAAGTCGCTGGCCACCGATGAGGACGGCCCCGCCCGGCTGCTTCCTCCCTTGGTGAAGGCACTTGAGGAGGTTGTGGACGGTATCGGTCCCATGGCGGAGGCAGAGGCTCGCGTCCTGTCTTCGACTGCACTGACTCATGTCTTCAGCCATTTGCACCTCCGTGACCCCAACGCTTGTATTGACGAGCTGCTGGAGCCTGTGGCTGAAGATCACTGCGAAGCCGCCGCCACGGTCGTGCAAGGTCAGTTGGAGGCCCTGCTGAAGAGGTTCTGCGGCTTTGCCTCCGCACCCTTGTCCGGCGACGCCGCCGATCCTGCAGCTGATGGCGCAGGTGAAGACGACGTCACCCATGGAGGAGCGCCTTCCTCCAGTGATGGTGGTGTTCAGGGGTGACCCGTGGCTAGTGTCTTGTTTCGTTCCTGCAACATGCATCAGGCCTCATGGAGGCGTTTAGACTTTTCATTTGGTATTGTGAGGACAATATGTTTGTAATGTTTGCTTCGAGATTTTGTGCTTTCCTTCCTATTTGCTTTGTGTTCTGCGTTGGCAGAGCCCGGCCCCACGCATACCTCAACCGCCATTGGGCCGATCGGAGACCAGGACGGACCAAAGAGTGAGGGGCTATGTGACCAGTTAGGCTCCTGAGTCGCAATGCTCAGGAGTCCCCCTTGACGCGCAAACAACTTATAGGGAGAGTTCAGGAGGATAGATTAGTGTTCTACGTCGGCAGAGCCCGGCCCCGCGCATACCTCAACCGCCATTGGGCTGACCGGAGACTAGGACGGACCAAGGAGTGAGGGGCTACGTGACCAGTTAGGATCTTGAGTCGTGATGCTCAGGAGTCCCCCTTGACGCGCAAACAGCTTCCATACCTGTCCTCACCGAGGCCTCGGGAGGGGCGTGCGACGACCAGGTCCGGGAGACCTGGTTAGGTGGCGTGCGCTTGGGCGTGACCCGAGCACAGCCCCTAGGTCCGGGAGACCTGATTGGATGGCGTGCGCTTGGGCGTGACCCGAGCGCAGCCCCCGTGCCCAGCCCCCTCGCACGACTCTCCCGAGGGAAGGCATCGCGGTGAGGCCGGACGCTGAGCTTTGGGGCTCCCTGAGGTTGGTACGACCGTGAAGCCGCCCTCAGTTGTTTATCACCAGCGCGGAGTATAGTGCTTCTGCTTGTGCATGGGCATAGCCGCTCCTCGACAGTGTCGACGGCCAGCGCGGATCATGGTGCTTCCACTTGTGCGTGGGAGGGGGACCCCCTTCAGGTGGAGCCCCCGGGGCGTGTACAGCCCCGCCCTAACATGTGGCTTGCACGACAGGGTTGCGAGGTGTATCTGGGCACTCGTGAGCCAGCGCGGGACTCACGAGGCCCTACCTCAAGGCGGGTTGTGCCTGATCTTGAGTCTTCATGTATGTATGTTCCTGCAATGAGGTTAGGTGCAATCACTCTACGTCCTCAGGTCTCGACCCTCGAGCGAGCTCAGCCATCGCTGGTATGCCAGGTCGTGATGATGTGGTCAAGGCCAGGGTGAGGGCTGGAGAGCCAGTAAGAGCTCTTGAGTCGCGATGCTCAGGAGCACCCCTTTTAACACGCAAGCGAATTGCACGGGGTGAATGGACCCATGGCGGGTGGTGATCGAGCATGTGAATATCAAGCATGGAAGGTAAATCGGCTTGGGTAAAAGCAGAAATATACACGCCACTGGGTCAGGCCTGAGCGGCTTGGGGATGATGCAGCCCGAGGGGCGCCCCCAGCAAGGTAAGCTAAAGACATAAGAAAAGGATACACGCCACAGGGATGGACCCATGCGGCCTAGGAATAATGCAGCCCGAGGGGCGCTCCCAGCTAAATGAACTTGGAAAATGTCACCTGGTTCTGTCGACGAAGAAGAGTTGGGGCAGCTGAAGGTACGCAGCGAAGGAATGGCTCCTCATGAGCCACCGAGGCCCTGAGCCTCGGGAGGCTCTGGGGGCTCTGGTGGTTCCCTGAGGACCATCTCCATTCCTGCCAGGACGGCGCGGTGCCTGGCTTCCTGAGCTGCCATGATGCGCCGCATGTTGCGCTGGTAGGCTGACGACATGATCGACAGGCCGAAGGGCATGCGAACGTAGCTGTGCGGCGGACCCTCGCAGCTTCCCACACACGAAGGCCAGAAAAGCTCCTGAGATGCGGCCCTGTTGAGCCTTGGGACGTCGATGCAGACACGCAGCCTGCATCCTCGCCTCGATGGGGAGCTGCGCCTTGTGAGCGGCGTTCGCCGCGCATGGCCCTTACGTCTTGAAGTTCCTGTGTGGTCTCGGTGATGAACTCCTGAGCGGTGGGTGCTCCTCGCCCTGCGTTCTCCTGAGGGAAACGTGCCGTGAAGCACGCCTCCAAGTGGTGCCCAAGCGCCTCCCTCGTGATATGGGCAAGATTCGAGGCCTTCCAGAAGAAAGCCCCCGAGCCCTGCCCGAGGAGGGCGCCGGGCACGCCTTCCTATGTGACGGATGGAGGCGCCCCTGGAGCGGGCGCTGATCCTGACGAGGTTCCAACCCCGATGCCACCCTGCTGAGGCCCAGCACGGCGTAGCTGCTTCTTCTTGGGGATGGCCTCCGAAGGGCCCTCACCTTTGTTGTCGGGGTCATCGATTGCTGCAGCTTGGAAGGCGCGCTCGAGGGAGCACACCGCATCTCTCTCTTCACATGGGACCGTGATGATTCCGCCGCTTCCCGGCATCTTGAGGACATTCTAGCCATGGTGGGTGACGGCCATGAACTTGGTCAGGGCTGGATACCCGAGGATGGCGTTGTACGGCAGACGGATGTGCGCAACGTCCAAGTCAATGAGCTCGGTGCGGTAGTTTTTGCGTTCCCCGAAGGTGACAGGGAGGCGGACCTGCCCTATTGGTGTGGTGGAACCGTCTGTCACTCTTGAGAAGGGCTTGGTAGGCTGAAGCTGGTCATAGGGGACTTGAAGGTTGTCGAATGTGTCGACGGACAGGACGTTAAGCCCTGCGCCGCCATCGATGAGGGTCTTGGTAACTTGCACGTTGCTGATGACTGGTGAACAAAGCATCGGGAGGGCGCCAGCGGTGGCTGCGCACTTGAGCTGATTTACCGAGTTGAAGGTGATGGCGCACTGGGACCACTTGAGCGGACGCGTGGCCTCGAGCTTGGGGAGTACTGCATTCACCTCACGAGCAAACTGTTTGAAGATGCACTGCGAGGTTGGGGCCTGAGCTCCGCCCAAGATGCAGGCGATTGCACGCGGCTCCTGGAAGCTGATACATCTCCAACGTATCTATAATTTTTTATTGCTCCATGCTATATTATCTACTGTTTTTGGACTATATTGGGCTTTATTTTCCACTTTTATATTATTTTTGGGACTAACCTATTAACCGGAGGCCCAGCCCAGAATTGTTGTTTTTTGCCTATTTCAGTGTTTCGGAGAAACAGAATATCAAATGGAGTCCAAATGGAATAAAATCTTCGGGAACGTGATTCTCTCACCGAACGTGATCCAGAGGACTTGGACCCTACGCCAAGGCATCGAAGAGGCGGTCACGAGGGTGGGGGGCGCCCCCCCCTAGGGCGCGCCCCCTGCCTCATGGGCCCCTCGAAGCTCCACCGACGTACTCCTTCCTCCTATATATACCTACGTACCCCCAAACAATCAGAACAGGAGCCAAAAACCTAATTCCACCGCCGCAACCTTCTGTATCCACGAGATCCCATCTTGGGGCCTATTCCGAAGCTTCGCCGGAGAGGGCCGTCATCACGGAGGGCTTCTACATCATCATAGCCTCTCCGATGAAGTGTGAGTAGTTTATCTCAGACCTTCGGGTCCATAGTTACTAGCTAGATGGCTTCTTCTCTCTTTTTGGATCTCAATACAAAGTTCTCCCCTCTCTTGTGGAGATCTATTCGATGTAATCTTCTTTTTGCGGTGTGTTTGTTGAGACCGATGAATTGTGGGTTTATGATCAAGTCTATCTTTGAATAACATTTGAATCTTCTCTGAATTCTTTTATGTATGATTGGTTATCTTTGCAAGTCTCTTCGAATTATCAGTTTGGTTTGGCCTACTAGATTGGTTTTTCTTGCCATGGGAGAAGTGCTTAGCTTTGGGTTCAATCTTGCGGTGTCCTTTCCCAGTGACAGAAGGGGCAGCAAGGCACGTATTGCATCGTTGCCATCGAGGATAACAAGATGGGGTTTATTTCATATTGCATGAATTTATCTCTCTACATCATGTCATCTTGCTTAAAGCGTTACTCTGTTTCTAACTTAGTACTCTAGATGCATGCTGGATAGCGGTCGATGAGTGGAGTAATAGTAGTAGATGCAGGCAAGAGTCGGTCTACTTGTCACGGACGTGATGCCTATATACATGATCATACCTTAGATATTCTCATAACTATGCTCAATTCTGTCAATTGCTCAACAGTAATTTGTTCACCCACCGTAGAATACTTATGCTCTTGAGAGAAGCCACTAGTGAAACCTATGGCCCCCGGGTCTATTCTCATCATATCAATCTCCATCACTTTAATCTTGCTTTGCTTTTTACTTTGCCTTTTACTTTTTACTTTGCATCTCTATACCAAAAATACCAAAAACATTATCTATCAGTTCTCACTCTCGTAAGTGACCGTGAAGGGATTGACAACCCCTAATCGCGTTGGTTGCGAGTTGCTATCATTTTGTGCAGGTACGAGGGACTTGAGCGTTGCCTCCTACTGGATTGATACCTTGGTTCTCAAAAACTGAGGGAAATACTTATGCTACTCTGCTGCATCATCCTCTCCTCTTCGAGGAAAACCAACGCAGGCTCAAGAGGTAGCAAGAAGAATTTCTGGCGCCGTTGTCGGGGAGTCTACGCAAGAAGTCAACATACCGAGTACCCATCACAATCTCTATCTCTCGCATTACATTAGTTACCATTTGCCTCTCATTTTCCTCTCCCCCACTTCACACTTGCCATTTTATTTGCCCTCTCCTTCTCCTTCTCCTTCTCCTTCTTTTTTCCGTTTGCCTTTTTTCTCGCTTGCCTTTTGTTTCCTCGTGTGTTGGATTGCTTGTTTGTCACGATGGCTCAAGATACTACCAAATTGTGTGACTTCACCAATGCCAATAATAATGATTTCCTTAGCACTCCGATTGCTCCTCTTGCCAATACTGAATCTTGTGAAATCAATACTGCTTTGTTGAATCTTGTTATGAAAGATCAATTCGCCGTCCTTCCTAGTGAAGATGCCGCTACTCATCTTAATAGCTTCATTGATTTATGTGATATGCAAAAGAAAAAAGATGTCGATAATGATGTCGTTAAATTGAAGCTATTTCCTTTTTCGCTTAGAGATCGTGCTAAAGATTGGTTTTCGTCTTTGCCTAAAAATAGTATTGATTCTTGGAACAAGTGCAAAGATGCTTTTATCTCTAAGTATTTTCCTCCCGCTAAGATTATCGCTCTTAGAAACGATATTATGAATTTTAAGCAACTTGATCATGAACATGTTGCACAAGCTTGGGAGAGAATGAAATTAATGCTACATAATTGTCCTACTCATGGTTTGAATTTATGGATGATTATACAAAAATTTTATGCCAGATTGAATTTTGCTTCTAGAAATCTTTTAGATTCAGCCGCGGGAGGCACTTTTATGGAAATCGCTTTAGGAGATGCTACTAAACTCTTAGATAATATTATGGTTAATTACTCTCAATGGCACACTGAAAGATCTACTAATAAAAAGTGCATGCGATAGAAGAAATCAATGTTTTGAGTGGAAAGATGGATGAACTTATGAAATTATTTGCTACTAAAAGTGTTTCTTCTGATCCTAATGATATGCCTTTATCCACTTTGATTGAGAATAATAATGAATCTATGGATGTGAATTTTGTTGGTAGGAATAATTTTGGCAACAAAGCGTATAGAGGGAATTTTAATCCTAGGCCTTATCCTAGTAATCCTTCTAATAATTATGGAAATTCCTACAACAACTCTTATGGAAATTTTAATAAGATGCCCTTTGAATTTGAGAATAGTGTCAAAGAGTTTATGAATTCACAAAAGAATTTTAATGCTTTGCTTGAAGAGAAATTGCTTAAAGTTGATGATTTGGCTAGGAACGTTGATAGAATTTCTCTTGAGGTTGATTCTTTAAAGCTTAGATCTATTCCTCCTAAGCATGATATCAATGAGTCTCTCAAGGCCATGAGAATTTCCATTGATGAGTGCAAGGAAAGAACCGCTAGGATGCGTGCTACGAAAGATGCCTTTATTAAAGCGTGTTCTTCCAATTCCTATGAAAATCAAGATGAAGATCTAAAAGTTATTGATGTGTCCCCTATCAAATCTTTGTTTTGCAATATGAATCTTCATGAAACTGAATATGATCTTCCTTTACCTAGAAGGCGTTCTAAAAATTCAGAGTATTTAGACCTTTATGATGAAATTGATGAAAGTGGGATTGAAAGAAATAAAACCCTAGATGTTGCTAAACCCACTATATTGGATTTCAAGGAATTTAATTATGAAAGTTGCTCTCTAATTGATTGTATTTCCTTGTTGCAATCCGTGCTAAATTCTCCTCATGCTTATAGTCAAAAGAAAGCCTTTACCGAACACATTGTTGATGCCTTGATGCAATCCTATGAAGAAAAACTTGAGTTGAAAGTTTCTATCCCTAGAAAACTCTATGATGAGTGGGAACCAACTATTAAAATTAAAATTAAAGATCATGAGTTTTATGCTTTGTGTGATTTGGATGCTAGTGTCTCCACTATCCCCAAAACTTTGTGTGATTTGCTAGATTTCCATGATTTTGACGATTGCTCTCTAAATTTGCATCTTGCGGATTCCACTATAAAAAAACATATGGGTAGAATTAATGATGTTCTTATTATTGCAAATAGGAATTATGTGCCCGTAGATTTTATCGTTCTTGATATAGATTGCAATCCTTCTTGCCCTATTATTCTTGGTAGACCTTTCCTTAGAACGGTTGGTGCGATTATTGATATGAAGGAAAGGAATATTAGATTTCAATTTCCATTAAAAAAGGGCATGGAACACTTTCCTAGAAAGAAAATAAGATTGCCATATGAAACTATCATGAGAGATACCTACGGATTGCCTACCAAAGATGGCAATACCTAAATCTATCCTCGCTTTTATGCCTAACTAGGGGCGTTAAACGATAGCGCTTGTTGGGAGGCAACCCAATTTTATTTTGAGTTTTTTTTTGCTTCTGTTTAGGAATAAATAATCCATCTACCTTCTGTTTGGATGTGGTTTTGTGTTTTAATTACTGTTTGTGCCAAACAGAGTGTCACTAGTATGCCTCTACTTGACTAGCTCGTTGATCAAAGATGGTTATGTTTCCTAGCCATTGACATGAGTTGTCATTTGATTAACGGGATCACTTCATTAGGAGAATGATGTGATTGACTTGACCCATTCCGCTAGCTTAGCACATGATCGTTTAGTATTCTGCTATTGCTTTCTTCGTGACTTATACATGTTCCTATGACTATGAGATTATGCAACTCCCGTTTACCGGAGGAACACTTTGTGTGCTACCAAACATCACAACGTAATTGGGTGATTATAAAGGTGCTCTACAGGTGTCTCCGAAGGTACTTGTTGGGTTGGCGTATTTCGAGATTAGGATTTGTCACTTCGATTGTCGGAGAGGTATCTCTGGGCCCACTCGGTAATGCACATCACTTAAGCCTTGCAAGCATTGTAACTAATGAGTTAATTGCGGGATGATGTATTACAGAACGAGTAAAGAGACTTGCCGGTAACGAGATTGAACTAGGTATTGAGATACCGACGATCGAATTTCGGACAAGTAACATACTGATGACAAAGGGAACAACATATGTTGTTATGCGGTGTGACCGATAAAGATCTTCGTAGAATATGTGGGAGCCAATATGAGCATCCAGGTTCCGCTATTGGTTATTGACCGGAGACGTGTCTTGGTCATGTCTACATAGTTCTTGAACCCGTAGGGTCCGCACGCTTAAAGTTTCGATGACTGTTATATTATGAGTTTATGAGTTTTGATGTACCGAAGGTTGTTCGGAGTCCCGGATGTGATCACGGACATGACGAGGAGTCTCAAAATGGTCGAGACATGAAGATTGATATATTGGAAGCCTATGTTTGGATATCGGAAGTGTTCCGGATGAAATCGGGATTTTACCAGAGTACCGGAGGTTTAATGGGCCATAGTGGGCCTTAGTGGAGAAGAGGAGGGGCGGCCAGGGCAGGCCACGCACCCCCTCCCCATCTAGTCCGAATAGGACAAGGAGGGGGGCGGCGCCCCCCTTTCCTTCCCCTCTCTCTCCTCCTTCCCCCTTCTCCTAGTCCAACATGGAAAGGGAGGGAGTCCTACTCCCGGTGGGAGTAGGACTCCTCCTGGCGCGGACCTCCTGGTCGGCCGCCTCTCCCCCCTTGCTCCTTTATATACGGGGGCAGGGGGCACCCCAAAGACACAACAATTGATCAGTTGATCTTTTAGCCATGTGTGGTGCCCCCCTCCACCATAGTCCACCTCGATAATACTGTAGCGGTGCTTAGGCGAAGCCCTGCATCGGTAGAACATCATCATCGTCACCACGCCGTCGTGCTGACGAAAATCTCCCTCAACACTCGGCTGGATCGGAGTTCGAGGGACGTCATCGGGCTGAACGTGTGCTAAACTCGGAGGTGTCATGCGTTTGATACTTGATCGGTCGGATCATGAAGACGTACGACTACATCAACCGCGTTGTGCTAACGCTTCCGCTTTTGGTCTACGAGGGTACGTGGGCAACACTCTCCCCTCTTGTTGCTATGCATCACCATGATCTTGCGTGTGCGTAGGATTTTTTTTTGAAATTACTACGTTACCCAATAGTGGCATCTGAGCCAAGTTTTATGCGTAGATGTCATATGCACGAGTAGAACACAAGTGAGTTGTGGGCGATATAAGTCATACTTCTTACCAACATGTCATACTTTGGTTCGGTGGTATTGTTGGATGAAGCGGCCCGGACCGACATTACGCGTACGCTTACGCGAGACTAGTTCTACCGACGTGTTTTGCACACAGGTGGCTGGCGGGTGTCAGTTTCTCCAACTTTAGTTGAACCGAGTGTGGCTAAGCCCGGTCCTTGCGAAGGTTAAAACAGCACCAACTGGACAAACTATCGTTGTGGTGTTGATGCGTAGGTAAGAACGGTTCTTGCTAAGCCCGTAGCAGCCACGTAAAATTTCCAACAACAAAGTAGAGGACGTCTAACTTGTTTTTGTAGGGCATGTTGTGATGTGATATGGTCAAGACATGATGCTAAATTTTATTGTATGAGATGATCATGTTTTTTAACCGAGTTATCGGCAACTGGCAGGAGCCATATGGTTGTCGCTTTATTGTATGCAATGCAATCGCCCTGTAATGCTTTACTTTATCACTAAGAGGTAGCAATAGTCGTAGAAGCATAAGATTGGAGAGACGACAACGATGCTATGATGGAGATCACCGTGTCGCGCCGGTGACGATGGTGATCATGACGGTGCTTCGGAGATGGAGATCACAAGCACAAGATGATGATGGCCATATCATATCACTTATATTGATTGCATGTGATGTTTATCTTTTTATGCATCTTATCTTGCTTTGATTGACGGTAGCATTATAAGATGATCCCTCACTAAATTATCAAAGTATAAGTGTTCTCCCTGAGTATGCACCGTTGCGGAAGTTCTTCGTTCTGAGACACCACGTGATGATCGGGTGTGATAGGCTCTACGTTCAAATACAACGGGTGCAAAACAGTTGCACACGCAGAATACTCATGTTAAACTTGATGAGCCTAGCATATAACAGATATGGCCTCGGAACATGGAGACCGAAAGGTCGAGCGTGAATCATGTAGTAGATATGATCAACATAGTGATGTTCACCATTGAAACTACTCCATCTCATGTGATGATCGGACATGGTTTAGTTGATGTGGATCACGTGATCACTTAGAGGATTAGAGGGATGTCTATCTAAGTGGGAGTTAAGTAATATGATTAATTGAACTTAAATTTATCATGAACTTAGTACCTGATAGTATTTTGCCTATCTATGTTGATTGTAGATAGATGGCCCGTGCTGTTGTTCCGTTTAATTTTAATGCGTTCCTTGAGAAAGCAAAGTTGAAAGATGATGGTAGCAATTACACGGACTGGGTCCGTAACTTGAGGATTATGCTCATTGCTGCACAGAAGAATTACGTCCTGGAAGCACCGCTGGGTGCCAGACCTGCTGCAGGAGCAACACCAGATGTTATGAACGTCTGGCAGAGCAAAGCTGATGACTACTCGATAGTTTAGTGTCCCACGCTTTACAGCTTAGAACCGGGTCTTCAACGACGTTTTGAACGTCATGGAGCATATGAGATGTTCCAGGAGTTGAAGTTAATATTTCAAGCAAATGCCCGGATTGAGAGATATGAAGTCTCCAATAAGTTCTACAGCTGCAAGATGGAGGAAAATAGTTCTGTCAGTGAGCATATTCTCAAAATGTCTGGGTATAACAATCACTTGATTCAACTGGGAGTTAATCTTCCGGATGATAGCGTTATTGACAGAATTCGTCAATCACTGCCACCAAGCTACAAAAGCTTCGTGATGAACTATAACATGCAAGGGATGGATAAGACGATTCTCGAGCTCTTCGCAATGCTAAAGGCTACGGAGGTAGAAATCAAGAAGGACCATCAAGTGTTGATGGTCAATAAGACCACCAGTTTCAAGAAAAAGGGCAAAGGGAAGAAGAAGGGGAACTTCAAGAAGAACAGCAAGCAAGTTGCTGCTCAGGAGAAGACACCCAAGTCTGGACCTAAGCCTGAGACTGAGTGCTTCTACTGCAACCAAACTGGTCACTGGAAGCGGAACTGCCCCAAGTATTTGGTGGATAAGAAGGATGGCAAGGTGAACAAAGGTATATGTGATATACATGTTATTGATGTGTACCTTACTAATGCTCGCAGTAGCACCTGGGTATTTGATACTGGTTCTGTTGCTAATATTTGTAACTCGAAACAGGGACTACGGATTAAGCGAAGATTGGCTAAGGACGAGGTGACGATGCGCGTGGGAAATGGTTCCAAAGTCGATGTGATTGTGGTCGGCACGCTACCTCTACATCTACCTTTGGGATTAGTTTAATACCTGGATAATTGTTATTTGATGCCAGCGTTGAGCATGAACATTATATCTGGATCTTGTTTGATGCGAGACGGTTATTCATTTATATCAGAGAATAATGGTTGTTCTATTTATATGAGTAATATCTTTTATGGTCATACACCCTTGAAGAGTGGTCTATTTTTGTTGAATCTTGATAGTAGTGATACACATATTCATAATATTGAATCCAAAAGATGTAGAGTTGATAATGATAGTGCAACTTATTTGTGGCACTGCCGTTTAGGTCATATTAGTATAAAGCGCATGAAGAAACTCCATACTGATGGACTTTTGGAACCACTTGATTATGAAAAACTTGGTACTTGCGAACCGTGCCTCATGGGCAAGATGACTAAAACACCGTTCTCCGGTACTATGGAGCGAGCAACAGATTTGTTGGAAATCATACATACAGATGTATGTGGTCCGATGAATATTGAGGCTCGTGGCAGATATCATTATTTTCTCACCTTCACAGATGATTTAAGCAGATATGGGTATATCTACTTAATGAAACATAAGTCTGAAACATTTGAAAAGTTCAAAGAATTTCACAGTGAAGTTGAAAATCATTGTAATAAGAAAATAAAGTTTCTACGATCTGATCGTGGAGGAGAATATTTGAGTTACGAGTTTGGTCTTCATTTGAAACAATGCGGAATAGTATCGCAACTCACGCCACCCAGAACACCACAGCGTAATGGTGTGTCCGAACGTCGTAATCGTACTTTACTTGATATGGTGCGATCTATGATGTCTCTTACTGATTTACTGCTATCGTTTTGGGGTTATGCTTTAGAGACGGATTCACGTTAAATAGGACACCATCGAAATCCGTTGAGACGACGCCTTATGAACTGTGGTTTGGCAAGAAACCAAAGTTGTCGTTTCTTAAAGTTTGGGGCTGTGATGCTTATGTGAAAAAGCTTCAACCTGATAAGCTCGAACCCAAATCGGAAAAATGTGTCTCCATAGGATACCCAAAAGAGACTGTTGGGTACACCTTCTATCACAGATCCGAAGGCAAGAATTTTGTTGCTAAATTCAAACCTTTCTAGAGAAGGAGTTTGTCTCAAAAGAGGTGAGTGGGAGGAAAGTAGAACTTGATGAGGTAACTGTACCTGCTCCCTTATTGGAAAGTAGTTCGTCACAGAAATCGGTTTCTGAGACACCTACACCAATTAGTGAGGAAGTTAATGATGATGATCATGAAACTTCAGATCAAGTTGTTACTGAACCTCGTAGGTCAACCAGAGTAAGATTCGCACCAGAGTGGTACGGTAATCCTGTTCTGGAAGTTATGTTGCTAGACCATGACGAACCAACGAACTATGAAGAAGCGATGGTGAGCCTAGATTCCGCAAAATGGCTTGAGGCCATAAAATATGAGATGGGATCCATGTATGAGAACAAAGTGTGGACTTTGTTTGACTTGCCCGATGATCGGCAAGCCATTGAGAATAAATGGATCTTCAAGAAGAAGACTGACGCTGGCGGTAATGTTACTGTCTATAAAGCTCGACTTGTTGCAGAAGGTTTTCAACGAGTTCAAGGGATTGACTACGATGAGACCTTCTCACCCGTAGCGATGCTTAAGTCTGTTTGAATCATGTTAGCAATTGCCACATTTTATGATTATGAAATTTGGCAAATGGATGTAAAAATTGCATTCCTGAATGGATTTCTGGAAGAAGAGTTGTATATGATGCAACCGGACGGTTTTATCGATCCAAAGGGGTGTGCAAGCTCCAGCGATCCATTTATGGACTGGTGCAAGCCTCTCGGAGTTGGAATAAACGCTTTGATAGTGTGATCAAAGCATTTGGTTTTATACAGACTTTTGGAGAAGCCTGTATTTACAAGAAAGTGAGTGGGAGCTCTGTAGCATTTCTGATATTATATGTGAATGACATATTGTTGATTGGAAATGATATAAAATTTCTGGATAGCATAAAGGGATACTTGAATAAGAGTTTTTCAATGAAAGACCTCGGTGAAGCTGCTTATATATTGGGCATCAAGATCTATAGAGATAGATCAAGACGCTTAATTGGACTTTCACAAAGCACATACCTTGAAAAAGTTTTGAAGAAGTTCAAAATGGATCAAGCAAAGAAAGGGTTCTTGCCTGTGTTACAAGGTGTGAAGTTGAGTAAGACTCAATGCCCGACCACTGTAGAAGATAGAGAGAAGATGAAAGATGTTCCCTATGCTTCAGCCATAGGCTCTATCATGTATGCAATGCTGTGTACCAGACCTGATGTGTGCCTTGCTATAAGTTTAGCAGGGAGGTACCAAAGTAATCCAGGAGTGGATCACTGGACAACGATCAAGAACATCCTGAAATACCTGAAAAGGACTAAGGATATGTTTCTCGTTTATGGAGGTGACAAAGAGCTCATCGTGAATGGTTACGTTGATGCAAGCTTTGACACTGATTCGGACGATTCTAAATCGCAAACCGGATACATGTTTACATTGAACGGTGGAGCTGTCAGTTGGTGCAGTTCTAAACAAAGTGCTGTGGCGGGATCTACATGTGAAGAGGAGTACATAGCTGCTTCGGAAGCAGCAAATGAAGGAGTCTGGATGAAGGAGTTCATATCCGATCTAGGTGTCATACCTAGTGCGTCGGGTCCAATGAAAATCTTTTGTGACAATACTGGTGCAATTGCCTTGGCGAAGGAATCCAGATTTCACAAGAGAACCAAGCACATCAAGAGACGCTTCAATTCCATCTGGGATCTAGTCCAGGTGGGAGACATAGAAATTTGCAAGATACATACGGAGCTGAATGTTGCAGACCCGTTGACTAAGCCTCTTCCATGAGCAAAACATGATCAGCACCAAGGCTCCATGGGTGTTAGAATCATTACTGTGTAATGTAGATTATTGACTCTAGTGCAAGTGGGAAACTGAAGAAAATATGCCCTAGAGGCAATAATAAAGTTATTATTTATTTCCTTATATCATGATAAATGTTTATTATTCATGCTAGAATTGTATTAACCGGAAACATGATACATATGTGAATACATAGACAAACAGAGTGTCACTAGTATGCCTCTACTTGACTAGCTCGTTGATCAAAGATGGTTAAGTTTCCTAGCCATTGACATGAGTTGTCATTTGATTAACGAGATCACTTCATTAGGAGGATGATGTGATTGACTTGACCCATTCCGTTAGTTTAGCACACAATCGTTTAGTATTCTGCTATTGCTTTCCTCATGACTTATACATGTTCCTATGACTATGAGATTATGCAATTCCCGTTTACCGGAGGAACACTTTGTGTGCTACCAAACGTCACAACATAACTGGGTGATTATAAAGGTGCTCTACAGGTGTCTTCGGGGGTACTTGTTGGGTTGGCGTATTTCGAGAATAGGATTTGTCACTCCGATTATCAGAGAGGTATCTCTGGGCCCACTCGGTAATGCACATCACTTAAGCCTTGCAAGCATTGCAACTAATGAGTTAGTTGCGGGATGATGTATTACAGAACGAGTAAAGAGACTTGCCGGTAACGAGATTGAACTAGGTATTGAGATACCGACGATCGAATCTCGGACAAGTAACATACCAATGACAAAGGGAACAACGTATGTTGTTATGCGGTTTGACCGATAAAGATCTTCGTAGTATGTGGGAGCCAATATGAGCACCCAGGTTCCGCTATTGGTTATTGACCGGAGACGTGTCTCGGTCATGTCTACATAGTTCTCCCCGTAGGGTCCGCACGCTTAAAGTTTCGATGACGGTTATATTATGATTCTATGAGTTTTGATGTACCGAAGGTTGTTCGGAGTCCCGGATGTGATCACGTACATGACGAGGAGTCTCGAAATGGTCGAGACGTGAAGATTGATATATTGGAAGCCTATATTTGGATATCGGAAGTGTTCCGGGTGAAATCTGGATTTTACCGGAGTACCGGAGGGGTTACCGGAACCCCTAGGGGGTTTAATGGGCCATAGTGGGCCTTAGTGGACAAGAGGAGGGGCGGCCAGGGTAGGCCGTGCGCCCCCTCCCCCTCTAGTCCGAATAGTACAAGGAAGGGGGCGGCGCCCCCCTTTCCTTCCCCTCCCTCTCCTCCTTCCCCCCTTTCTCCTAGTCTAACAAGGAAAGGGAGGGAGTCCTACTCCCGGTGGGAGTAGGACTCCTCCTGGCGCGCCCCTCCTGGCCGGCCGCCTCTCCCCCCTTGCTCCTTTATATACGGGGGCAGGGGGCACCCCAAAGACACAACAATTGATTAGTTGATCTTTTAGCCGTGTGTGGTGCCCCCCTCCACCATAGTCCACCTCGATAATACTGTAGCGGTGCTTAGGCGAAGCCCTGCATCGGTAGAACATCATCATCGTCACCACGTCATCGTGCTGACAAAACTCTCCCTCAACACTCGGCTGGATCGGAGTTCGAGGGACGTCATCGGGCTGAACGTGTGCTGAACTCGGAGGTGTCGTGCGTTCGGTACTTGATCGGTCGGATCGTGAAGACGTACGACTACATCAACCGCGTTCTGCTAACGCTTCCGCTTTTGGTCTACGAGGATACGTGGACAACACTCTCCCCTCTCGTTGCTATGCATCACCATGATCTTGCGTGTGCGTAGGAATTTTTTTGAAATTACTACGTTACCCAACACGCAGGTGGCGCGCGGTCTTGACGAGGCGGCACGAGGAGCGCAGGTGCAGCTTCCCGCGGCCGAGGGATTTCTTGGTAGCTCCTCTCTTCGCGCGCGGGCACCGGGCGTGGTGGATCGCGCCGCAGGGCCGCGCGCCTTGGCGCCAAGGCGCGGTCTTTGGGCAGAGGTGGTGGAGGCGCGCCGTGAGCCATGTCGCCCGTGGCTGGCGGAGGGTGAGGCGGAGAAAGGGACGACGCCGGGAGCCTCCGGCGATGCGAATGAGTTCAGCGACGCGGTCGAGCCACTCCTCGTAGAGGTCGTCGACCGGGCGGTAGCGCAGGAGCTCGTTTGCCGCGAGGAGCGCGGCCCGCGCGTCCATGGGAGCGCGGTGTGCATGGGACGAAGAACCGGCCGGGGTCAACGATGGAGTGGCGGTGCAGCCATCCTGCCGCACCGATGGGTGCAATGAGGACACTTGATGCTCGTTCCTGGTCGGGCCGGTGGCGGCGTTGGCGGCAGGAGACGGGGAACGACGAGATGGCCCGCCGATGGGAGCCGTCTGAGCAACGCAGGCGGTGAGGGCGGCCCGGCGCTCAGCTCGAGCATGGCGAGCGTCCGCCATGGAGACGACGGAGCGACGGAGCGATGGATCGACGAAAAGGAAGCTACGGCGCACCCCCTACCTGGCACACCAAATGTCGGATGTGGGGTTCCGGCAAAACCCTTAAGGTTCGAACCCTGGGGTGCGCGCGAAGTTCTTTCCCTCCTACCGATCCGCGCCCTAGCTCACTAAGATCTCACGCACGTACTCGCAACACCGAAAGACATGAGATTTATACTGGTTCGTGCCATCATTGTGGTGTAATATCCTACTCCAGTGTGTGGTGGTGGATTGCCTCTTGGGCTAATGATGAATAGTACAAGGGGAAGAACAGCCTCCTGAGGTTGAGGTGTTCTTGTGCTTTGTGGACTTGTGGATGAGAGCTCGATCGGTCCAACATGCCTCTACTGTGGTCGCTAGCTCTACTTATATAGGCCCTGGTCCTCTCCCCAAATAATGAGCGGGAAGGGAGCCAACAACGACAGGCAAATTTGAAAGGGGACAACTAGTACAAGCTATCCTAACAAAAGTGGTCTTCGCCTGCTAAAGGCTCTGGTGATGACGCCGTCTCGGGCTCCACGGTGACCTCTGCCTTGCCATCCTGCTGGTCTTGGTCTCGTTGCACTGATATGGAAACCTTTGCCTGATGCCTCGGTACTCCGCGCCTGCGCCTGCCTCCTTAGCACCAAAGAGGAAACAAGGACGATGCGCGCGCTGGCGCCCGCCTGGTGTCGATCGTCATGGTTCACGTCACGAGAGCCTCGTGAGGTTTGCCCCGCCTTGATATCTCCTCTCCTCGTGAGTATGCCTGGCTAGACCGCTCCCGAGGAGGTCTTGCGTCATCCGCCCCGCGAGGCTTGGCCCCTCGCGAGGGTCTTGATTGCCTTGTCGATGAAGATGGGACGTACGGCCCGCTAGCTTAGCCACGCCGTGGGCCGCAGGCAGGCAAGTCTGGGGACTCCCGTTCCCAGAACACCGACAAATATGTTCAATGGAGACAAGTAATGTAGCTAGATGGGTGATCAAAGTTAACAAATTCCTTCGAGGTAATTACTGCGCGGAAGAAACCAACCATTTGAATGTTTACTCTCGCCTTAGTCGCCATTAGCCTGACAGAACAAAGGAATCATCATTTATATCAGTTATAGGCATTTCAACAGAAAATGATGATGACTAGACTTACAAGACAAAGCATCTCATAAGACTCACATCAAGAGGTTTCAAGTTGAAGAGTGAGAAAAATCTTCATAGAATACAAGGAAGGAACCTTGACTTATTCCAAACTGATGCTCAAATGGCACTTCGAAAGCATTCTTCGTTGAGGTTCTGTGAACTCCGGGCTACCAGGCCTTCTTCAGCTTGATGCTGGGGTGGAACTTTCTTCGCTGTGCCCGTAGCCTTCGTAGATCTCGACCGAATGTTGGTGAAGAGGTCGGTGATGGTGAATTTGGTGTCTGCAGAGACGCCGGCGGCTTTGTTGATGTAGAGCCGCACGAGCGCCCCCCACCTGGCGTACCAGAAGTTGGGGTTGCGTGCAGAGCACGCACGTGACACCGCGGACTGGTGATATCCTTTTGCTAGTTCAGGATTTAGGCACGAAGGCACGAACCTACACTACAAAAGTATACATAATAGACACAATGATTTACTCAGGTTCGGGCCACATGGTGCGTAATACCCTACTCCTTGTTTTTGGGTGTGTTTATGGGTGGATCGGAGCTACAAGTCCTTTTCGAGAACGAAAAGCTTAGTGTGCTCCTAGTGGTTTTCTAATAAGACTCCAACTTTTTTCTACTTCTGGGTGCCACAACGGCGTAGTTGCTAAGGAAATGTCATGATCTGACAGGGTAGGTGAGTGCATTAAATTTGCAGTGACGTGTCATCACCTTCTTCTCTCCATGAACGAACTCATGTCCCATCACCATCGCGTGTGGCGATGCTCCAACTTGGAAGCGCCACGTACTATCACAGGTGTCGCCCGCGGGGTGAGCGGGATGGTACCTCGCCCCTTACGGCTAACACACATTCACCACCCAACCTGCATGGTCGTAACATGGCGGACCAGTCCTGATGAGGCAGATCCAGCCCGCCACGCATAAGGTAGTGGAGTTGCTATGCCTTCGAGAGTAAGGAAACGAGGTTGTTGCGAGAGATTTCGTTCCCATGTCTTGGATCTTCGATGGCTTCGACCAAGGAGGGATTTGCTAGGTCCGCGTGTGGTTGGCTTTCTGAACCAAACGTTCACGGTACTGACAACTGTTTGAATGCAAGTAGTAGAAAAAATTGATGCTTTTGAAGGTTTTAATGATATTGGTACATTACTGCAGATCGACATACTAGTGACCCCTCATCACTGACCAACTAGTGGATATCGGTGAGAGATGAGGTCCATCACAGACGGGCTTGGAAAGTAACGTCAGTGATTACACACTACGAGTTATCCTAGTCGCTTAACAATATGGGTCATTTTTTACCGGACTAGTTGTTCTAGTTCACCTGTTGTGATATTGTTCTCTTCACTGACTTCCCTTTTAGTAACCGGTCATTGGTGCATGTGCTAAATTTATAGCTTATCTTTCCTGTGTGGAGGAAAATTGAAACAAAGCATTTCATGCTTCCTCGATCATCGGTCCAGCGTTGTCATGACGAGGGTGCTAGTTCGGCTATCAACTCATGGGTTCCAAATGCCACACATTGAACATGTCAGTAGGATTCACACGAACACGGAGCACCTTTCCCATGACACCGGTGGGCATTCTCTGGCTAGAATATCAAGTGACCCCTCCATTGCTTTGGAGGACAACAATTTTATTTTTTCGAAACTGATGCAAGGCAGAGACGTGGAAAACCATGTGTTTTCTTCACCCTTGATTACGACTTTAATTTTGCCATGTCATTTCCATAAGGGGCCTTTTTGGGCAGTGTTACGTTGTAAGGCAGAGGTGATTACAATCCTTAATATTTTTCCTCAATGGGGAAGAGCAACTTGAATTCTGCGAGGAAGTCCAAAATTATAGGAACCAATTAATAGTTATTTTCACATTGGTGAGATCGATTTGAGCGTTTTGGCCCAAGCTTTTAGGCCCAATCTGGTTTATTATCCATGAGGACAGCGGCCTAGTCAATGGGTGAAGGGCCCAGACAGAGGTGTGCGCTTGATTGCGGCCCAACGAGGCGTGCAACCACGGTTGCAGCATTAGCTTGGGCCTTAGCTGATCTGATGGAGACGAGCGAGTTGCACAGGCCCCTGGTGCAAGCCAGAGCTATGTATCGCCTATTGTGAGGCACAACTTTGGCTCGCCTGTCACACGGGGGCTACTGGACTGGCTCAATACTGTAGCTGCACACGCATGTATTTGTCTGTGTGTGGTTTCTTATTGTCTTCATTTCACTGTTTACATCGGTTTTTCTTTGGGTTTTTTTTTCTTCGACTTCCTATGTTTCTTTCATCGTTTTTCACCCTTTTTTTTGGGGGGGGGGGGGGGGGTTCCTCCTTCTTTTTTTCCTTTTTTAACACATGTCTACATATTTTCTGTACATGATGTACATTTTTCATATACATCAGGAACATTATTTCATACACGTTTAATATTTGTCAAAAACATAAATAAAATTTTTTAAAGTATATGTTTTGATGTGTTGTTTTCGTACACATTGTATGCTAAAACATTTTTTATACATGTTTAACATTTTTAGAATACATGATTACATTTTTTTCAAATATAAATTTCTGGAAATCTTTTGAATATGTGATAAAAACCTTTTTAAATACATGGTGAAACATTTTATGAAAGATACAAAACATTTTTAACACTATGCAATTTTTTTACATTATATAAATAGTTACTTTCAATGTGAAATACACATTTTTCAACACAAGAACATTTTTAAAATGTAAAGTACATTTTTTGAATGGTCTGAAACATTTTTTACATTGTATAACTTTAAAAAACAATGTCATGTACATCTTTTTGAAACACGTGAACATTTATTGAATGTCACAAAAATATTTTTAAAATGTTATCAATGTTTTAGAAATATTTTTCAAATTCACTACAAGCATTGAAAAAAAACCATATATACTTGCACAAGTTTGATTAACCTTAATTTTTTAAATTAGCCATGTGAACACTCCAGCATGAGAATTTGTGTATCATTGATAGGTCGATGATAAAAAAACTAAGGCTAAGGGGAGAGGTTCCCTTCCTTAACTTTCATCATTATCGTTAGGTAGGTCGAGATTCGAACCCAGGTGGCTTAAGTGGAAACAGAACGTAGTCGCCATTGCGCTAGGAGGCTCTCCACATAGATACAGAACATTTTTTTAATTAGGAGAAAATTTATGTACATTGTACAAATATTTATTTTAAATGTGAAAGACACATTTTTGAAACACATGAAGAATTTAAGTACATTTTTTTGGATGGTCTGAAACATTTTTTACATTGTATAGCATTTAAAAAAAATGTCACGTACACCTTTTTGAAACGCATGTACATTTTCCAAATTTGATGAACATTTTCTGGAATGCTATCAACGTTTTTTAAAATTACACTAACAAAGATTTTACACTATTTAACAATTTTCAAATTCGCTACAAACATTTTTAAAAAAAATAGCTGCATTAATTCTTTATGAATATAGGAATTTATAATTTTTCCAAACAATATAAACGTAATATAAAAATAAGAAAAAAAATATGAATGCCAAGTTGGCCTGGCCCATTTAGGGCATCCTTGAGGTGAGGGCATCATTCGTCTCGCATAAAACGAGACATATCCCCACCCCTGGGTGCATCAACTTGTATATCCACGTCCGACGTCATTTCATTTTCTTTGATAGATTGCAATTTAAAAAGAGTAGTAGGTGTGAATTATAATATTCCCAAAAATGCCATGTGTAAGAGTGCATTGGCACATTTTTTCACGTCCTATAGCTCTATCAATTTACGTCTCAGTGTGTTTCCAAACACTTGGTAAACAAAAAAGACCATATATACTTGCACAAGTTTGATTAACATTAATTTCTTTTAATTAGCCACGTGAACACTCCGCCATAAGAATATGTGTATCATATATGGGACCATGATAAATAAACCGAGTCAAAGGAAAGAAGTTGCCTCCCTTAACACTCGTTGTTAGGTGGGTGGGGAGATTGGAACCCAGGTGGCTTGAGTGGAAACATAATGCACTCGCCATTGCGCTAGGAGGCTCTCTACATAGATATAAAACATTTTTTTTAACTATGTGAAGATTCTTTTTTACATTTTATTGATATTTATTTTAAATGTGAAAGACACATTTTTAAAACGCATGAACATTTTCAAAATGTAACATATATATTTTTAGTGGTCTGAATTTTCTTCGCCTTTAGGGAGAAATCCGTGCCCGCCCCAGCAAGAAAACGTATGCGCGTATACGGAAGCGCAATGGCTTTCGTGCTCATCCCTTCCTTCAAAACTACAGGTAACATGTTTTTACATTGTATAACACTTTTTTGAAATGTCACATACATCCTTTTGAAGCGTGCAAACATTTGTCAAATGTTACTAACATTTTTTTTAGAATGCTATCAACGTTTTCTTAAATTACACTAGCAAAGATTTTACGCTGTGTTAACGTTTTTCAAATTCGCTACAAACAATTTTAAGAACAAGGTGCATTAAGTTTTTCAGAACATAGGCACTTAAAATATTTTGAATAATATAAAAAAAAGAAAAAGTGAAACAAATGTGAATGCCAGGTTGGCCTGGCCCATTTAGGGTGTCCTTGAGATGAGGGCACCATTCGTCTCGCATAAAGCGAGACATGTCCCCACCCCCAGGTGCATCAACTTGCATATCCAGGTGTAATACATGTAACTTATAAGAGTAATACATGTAACTTATATCCAGGTCATTTCATTTTATTTGATAGGTTCCAATTTGAAAGAGTAATACATGTAACTTATAAGATCTCTAAAAACATATGATGTGTAAGATTGCATTGTCACATTTTGCGATGCCCTATAGCTCTATCAATTTACGTTTTGATGTGTTTTCAAATACCTGGTAAAATCTGTGTATCATAGATAGGTCGATGATAAAAAAACAAGGCTAAGGGGGAAGTTCCCTCCCTTAACTTTCGTTGTTAGGTAGGCGAGGAGATTCGAACCCAGGTGGCTTGACTGGAAACATAACACACTCGCCATTGTGCTACGAGGCTCTCCCCACAGATACAAAATATTTTTTAAACAATTTGGAGATTTTTTTACATTGTATAAATATTTATTTGATATGTGGAAGACACGTTTTGCATACGCAAGAACATTTTCAAAATGTAACGTACATAAATTTTTCAATGGTCTGAAGCATTTTTTTTACATTGTAGAACATTTCGTTAAAATGGCACGTACATCATTTTGAAACGCGTGAACATTCTTCCAATGCTGCAAACATGTTTTTAATGGTATCAATGTATTTCTTAAAATTACACTTACAAAGATTTTACACTATGTTAACAATTTTCAAATTGAAATATTTTTAAAAACTAGGTGCATTATGTTTTCCAGAATATAGGCATTTATAATATTTTCAAATATATAATAAATTGTTAAAAATGAAACAAATATGAATGGCAAGCTGGCCTGGCTCATTTAGGGCGTCCTTAAGGCGAGGGTATCATTTGCCTCGCATAATGTGAGACATATGCCCACCCCTGGGTGCATCAACTTGCATATACAGGTCTGAAGTCATTTTGTTTTCTTTGATAGGTTTCAATTTGAAAAGAGTAATACATGTGATTTATAAGATTCCCCAAAAATAGAGTGAATTGCAAAAAAACACCACATTTTAAGTTCAATTCCAAAATTCCCATCACATTCCTTGGGTGCTCCAGAAATCTATCGATGTCCTTCCAATTTTTCTTAATCCATTTTATGACATACGAGGCCCACTCCACATGGCACTAAATGGTCAACACAAGGGGAGCTCGTAAGCCGCGCCTTTAGCGCCGCTAAGGCTTACTGGCGCCCACACGGTTCCCACCTGGGCCTGGCCCAACAAGGCCGATGCGACCGCTCTGGACGTTGATAAGAGCGAAAAAAGCAACGATTCAAACTCGACCCACTGCCATCCTGTACAAGTGTGACTAACCACTAGAACAACTCACCTATAGTGAACAATAAAAGCGCCAATAATATAAGAACATGCGGCTGCGCTATTTATTGCATGTATAATGTATCACTTAATTTCTGAATTATTTACAAATACATCGTGAACTTGAATAAGTTCCTCATTTTGGATTAAAAGTTCACAAAATTGGAAAAAGTCCATAAATTTTGAAAAAAGTGCATTGAATTTGAATAAACTCGTCGATTTTGAGGAAAAAATCATCAATTTTAGAAAAATGTTTATCGACTTTCAGAAAAGTTCACCGTTTTGAAAAAAGGTTCATTGATTTTGGAAAAAGTTCATAATTTGGAAAAAAATCATCGACTTTGAAAAAAAAGTTCATCAATTAGGAAAAAGGTTTATCAATTTTGAAAAAAAATTGTAGATTTTAAAAAAGGTTCATCAATTTTAAAAAAGGTTCAACGACTTGTAATAAAGTACATGAATTTGTAAAAAAAATCACCAATAAGAAATAAAATTCACGCCCTTAGCAGAAAAGGAGAAAGAAAAAAAGGAAAATCCGAACAAAACTGTTTCCAAGAAAAAAGAAACAAGAAAGAGAAGAGAAGGGTGAAAATGCTCTAACAAACACTAACATGTGACGTGGCTGAGTGGTTAGGGTAGCTTCCGTGCATTAGCGAGATCCCCAGTTCGAGTGGCACCATCCCTAATGATTTTTTGCGTTTTAAAACAGAAAATTGAAAATGGGCCGGCCCAGTGGGATGTGAGGTTGTGCGCCCGATCGCGTCAATCTACATCCACACCTACTAATAAAGTAAGGTGCCTTTCACCTATTTTTCATCCGTTCATCAATATTTTTATTATTTTAGATTCTTTTATCTATCCGAGGTGGTACTGATTTTTCGCGCATTTATTATTATTATTATTATTATTATTATTATTATTATTATTATTATTATTATTATTATTATTATTATTATTATTATTATTATTATTATTATTATTGAGCTCATGTTTGCGCGTTGCATCGTACCCTGGGCAGCAAAAACTATTGACATGTTCAGTCTTAGGTTGCAGAAAAATCAGAGGCTGAAGAGAGCGAACTCACGGGCTGTCTGAAATAAAAAAATAAAGAGGGCTGGTCAGTGGTTCAAACGCACAACCTTTCCCTTATTTGTCAAAGGTTATAGCTAAACGTACTAGCCTACACTTGTGCAATATTAGACGGGCACTTAAATAGTCACACATCGGTCCTTTACACTGAAACCTGTTAATTTATATACATTCGAGTTGCACGAGTACTAACAAGCATCCCCAAGAAAAAAGTAACAAAGGGTGAGGTGCTGGTCCTGGTGATGTGTGGCTGCACCTACGTGAAGAAGAAAGAAAGAGATGGAAAAAAGGCGAGATCACTAAGAGTGGATAGATACGCACGGCAGTATCCGGTGCGGAAAAGGAGAAGCCAAGCCGGCCGAGTCCGGCGGCAAGGACATCAGTAGGGGAGAGGACGCGTGCAATCACCCAGGTGTCGGTCCCGACCAGCTCGCCACCGACGTCTACTACGGCGGCAACCATGCCGGCGTGGTACAGCTGCACAACCAGGCGGATGTGGAGTCAAGGAGACTCTTCATGAGGGACAGCAAAATCGTGGGCCGCTACGTCAGACACGCCTCACTGGAAAAGATTTGTGGAAAAGGGGGAAGTGCGGAGGCAGTTCCATGAGGTGGTCGCGTGATGCGCTCACCACGCAGCTGCGTGAAGAAGATGCAGCACTGGGCGCATCTAATAATAACCGTTCATGGAATTAGGCTTTACTGTCTACTGGGCTTTGGCCGAGCAAGGCCTAGGTTTCTATCTTTCTCTATTTATTTTTCATTCAAAAAACTCTTAGATTGCTTGAATATCCAAACTTTATTTAGAAGCCTTGTGATTTTTTAGTAGGCTTATTATATATACCATTAAAGATCTAAATAATATATTTACATATTACACATAGTTGAGCAAAATACAAACTCAATACTACACATAGTAAATATTTTCTCTTTTGAAAATACAAACTCAATTTATTTCGTCACCTGTGGCTGGGTTCATCCTGCTCCGTATGTTACTCGTGCATGCTTTAAGTACCAAAAAAAACTAGCTTGGGTGCCGGGCCCTTATTTAAAGGGCCACAACTATTTTGCCATTTGATCCAACAAATTATAAAGAAGGGAAATTAGGCTGTACTAGCAAAAGAGCCCGTGCGTTGCAACGGGGTAATAAAATTATGTTTCGCCACTTATCACAATTGCTCCATCTCGTCATTGTCATCAACCTATTCATCCTTATGCCCTTTTGCAAGTTTTCTTCCGCCCTTTTGCAAGTTTTATTATGTACACGGCCTTGTGGTTTCCATCATCATACTAAGCAAATACCAGTTAGAAAATAGAGGTGGAGGTCAAGGTTTACTCTGAGTGCCATCTTAATAACCGCATCCTCGATCAGTTTTACTTTCCTTGTCAGCAAAATTAATGATTTTGATTTGCTTGTATGTGGGTTACATAACCAAATGCTCCTCGTGGAGCTACTGTCCACATCCCTTGATGGTAATCATTATAGCTGCAATAGAAGGCTGTGATGTTGCATCGAATATATTTGGGTGCGATCATGCATATGGAAAAATTTGATACCATCGACGGTGAAGGGTAAGAAAGATGTAGGTTACCTAAAAATATATTAAACTTGAAAAATAGTACTCCCTCTATAGAAAGAGTGTTTCAATTCTTTGCAGAGGGATTACGTGTCAAATACTGTATGGTCCGGTAGAAAGCATCTACCTAGATTTTTGCGACATCCGTTACTGCATGTGTTGTTGCAGTTGACGGTCAGTTGGTCAGCAGGCAAAGACATGTACATCAGCTTGAGCTCTGAGTCAAAGAGATATGTGAGGGACCGATTCAACGGGGATGACCGTGTCAGCCTCCCAGTGAGAGAGTTGCTTCTGCTGTGAGCTCTCACTCGAGGGAAGCGAGGCATGCAGAGCCAGCCTGGTTTCAAAGATCGGCGAGCTCCCCATCTCGTTGTAAACTTGTAGAGTAATCAATGCCAAATCACAAGTATGTTTAGGGCGATTAAAAGTTGTGGTAGAAGTACTTCTTATCCCGGTCTCTCCATGGAGTGCATATACGTATAAATGGTATAATCGATCACAAGATGACCAACTCCCATATGCTAATATGTGCATACAATGTGATCATCGAGGGTCCTTTATACCATTGATGATTGATTGATGGAAGCAGCGGCTGATGCGATCAATATAGTGGTACTAATGCACCTGATGAAAACGTGTTGCATGGCGTCTAGATCGATGCGTCCGCGTGCTAAGGCTGCCGCTAAGGTGGCGACGACTTTACCGAGGCGAGCCTATTTTTTTAAGAAGCGTGTTGGTTCTTATATTTTTATACATGTATATATCTAGTCCTATGTCTACGTTCAACAGATTCAGATGGAATATCGAAGAGAGATGAACGAAAAAACCGTGTGTATCGTTTGTGCCTGACTCGGACCAATGGGACGTAAAAAATTAGGCTGACGAAAGGATTTTTTAGGTATGTGGTATAATCGATCACAAGATGACCAACTCCCATATGCTAATATGTGCATACAATGTGATCATCGAGGGTCCTTTATACCATTGATGATTGATTGATGGAAGCAGCGGCTGATGCGATCAATATAGTGGCTAATGCACCTGATAAAAACATGTCGCATGGCGTCTAGATCGATGCATCCGCGTGCTAAGGCTGCCGCTAAGGTGGCGATGACTTTACCGAGGCGAGCCTATTTTTTCAAGAAGCATGTTGGTTCTTATATTTTTATATATGTATATACTTAGTCTTATGTCTACGTTCAACAGATTCAGATGGAATATCAAAGAGAGATGAACGAAAAAACCGCGTGTATCGTTTGTGCCTGACTCGGACCAATGAAACGTAAAAAATTAGGCTGACGAAAGGATTTTTTAGGTATGTATGTATATTTAAAATTTATACACATCTTCAGTTTTTATAACATGTTATTTTTTGAGCAAGTGTTTGATAGATAAATATATTGAAGACCATTTTAATCTGCCAGACATAAAAAAATTAGGCCGGCGAAAGGATTTTTCAGGTAGTATGTATGCATATTTAAAGTTTATACACATTTTGAAGACCATTTTGATAAAAAAGAAAAATTAAACAAGAAAAGTACGGGCTCGAACCCACGTCTCCTGGATAGAATACCGACACTCCAGCCAATGTACTACGTATACTTTTGAGCCATCCTTGTCGATAAACCAGAGACCAATGCCGCGAGTTGTGAAAAAAAAAACTGAATCGTTTTCCCTACTTATAGGTGGTATTGATGGGTAATATTTAGCAATTTTAGGAGAAAATCATGTGACGTACCATCAGAAGCAATAGCTGCTTTATTATTGGAAAAGTATTAAAATCAACCGACTTATTTCTCTTTCGCGTAAACCTCTCCTTCTGCGCGACACGTGTCCACTACCAGGCCCACACAACGCTTCCTCATCGGCCTTCCGCGAGGTCTGGCTCTGTCCACACGTTTTTCACCCATCAACTAGTCCTCTTCTCCCCCGCATGATCCCCTTTTGCGCCCCCTCCATGATTTCTCAGCCACCGGACCACCGCTGCATGATGGTGCAGCCGCAGCCACCGCACACCACTGCATACCTCTCCCAGTCATCATGCAGCAAGCTCCACGGCCGGAACACTAGACATCGGAGCCTCCTCTCTCCCAGGCATATCCTAGGCGGTCAACGCGAGCTCACCACGCACCCTCGTCCTCGACGGTCGCCGGCGTCGCAGCGTAGCAACTCATCCCCAGAAGCCGTGCTGCCATGCAACCTCGTCGTCGGCCACTGGAGTTGCAAGTCGCGGGCGGCGGAGCTTCAATGGAGCGCTCGCCGGCGCTCTCAACGCAGCGCTCATCAGCGGCTGCAGTGAAGCTGAGGTGGAGTTGCAAAGCAGCTTCGCCGGAGCCGTCGCCCGTCGGAGCTCTGCCGGGGCTGCAATGAAGCTCGGACGGAGTTGCAATGGAGCTTCGCCGGAGCGTCGGAGCTCTGCCGGGGCTGCAATGAAGCTCGGCCGGAGTTGCAATGGAGCTTCGCCGGAGTGTCGGTGCTGCGTTGAAGCTCCGCCGGAGTTGCAATAGATCTTCGTCGGAGCGTCGATGCTGCGTTGGAGCTCCGCCGGGGCTGCAATGGAGCCGGCCGGAGTTGCTGTGGAGCTCGTCGGACGGCGTCGGTGATGGTTGGAGCACCGCACAGTGTTGCAATGCCACATCGTTGAAGCTGTCGTGATGTGTTGCTGCCGTGGCGTTGTTGTGGTCCAACGGCCTAGCGCTGATCGGACGGCTGAACAGGCGGATGATTTCTCAGAGAAATCATCCGGCTGATTTGTAGTAGCGCCCTTATTATTAGGGAAGATTTACCGTTTGTTTTGTTCTCTACACTTTCCATCTTTGCTGCATGCAAAATGTTTGTCAACTTAATATTTAGAGATCAAGCAAGAGACTGCACTATTAACTTGACTTTTTAAAAGGAAAACCAAGCACGCTAATTGAGCACTTTTCAATTATATGAATATAACTGAGCAGTTTTCACTTATATGAATTTCTTTTACACCTTGGCGTCCATGCTGCCGCCATGTGACACTGTTTACATGTTATCATAAAGCGAGAACTACATTATTAATTAGACATTTTAATAGAAAAAACAAGCGCACTGATTGAGCAGCATTACTGATATGCTTTTTTTATACCTTGGCGCGCGCGCCTTCGCTGGTCGACACCGTTTAGATGTTGTCGTGTCGTGCAGATGAATTTCAGTGGCCATGTTATTATTCTCTCCTGTTGCAACTCACGGGTATGTTTACTAGTCTATACCTACTAGCAAGGTGTGTTTCTCCGATTCTTTCATCCGTTTATGAACGGAATGTATTTTTCTTATTCAAGGTGGTACTAAATTAATGTGTGTTTGTCCGCTAGAAAAGAAAAACATTTGTCCAGACTTCCGTGCGCGCTCTGGTCCGATGAAGCCAGCCCACTTAGTATCCTGCCCACGTAGTTGGGAAGACCTTATTTGCCATGACTGGGCTGGCCCGTGTTCGTGTTTTTCAATGTTCCCATTTTTATTTTTATTTTTCTGTTCATTTCTCTTTCTCTTTTCCATTTATTCCTTTTTCCCTTATTTTTGTTCATTTTCTGTGAACCAAAATTTCCAAAATATATTCAAAACTTCAATTTTTGTTCCAATATTCAAAAAAGTTCCAAATTAAAAAATGTTCGAAACCTTAATTTTTTGCCTCGTCCCAAAATTTTCTCAACATTCAAAAAAATTTCTCATTTTTTACAATTTGTGTTGTATTTTCCAGAATTGTTCGAGATTTTTTTAAAAAAACATATATTATATAAAATGTTCCATATTCGAAGAAATATTATTGTTTTAGTGAAATGTTCATAAATCCAAAATAATATTTGTGTCTAACAAAGCATTTTCTAAAATAGTTTTGAATGTTCAAAAGATGTTCCCATTTTCAGAAAAAAATCTCAAATTTGAAAAATGTTCATGTTTTTATAAAAGTCCCATGTGTTCAAAAAAAAGTTTGTGAATCTCAAAAAATGTTCCTATTTCTAAATTTGTTCCTGTTTATAAAAAATATACTGAAATTTGCAAAAACAAAATTGTTTGTGTTTTGGAAAATTGTTAGAGATTTAAAAAAATGTTCGCATTTCCAAGAATATTCGACAGTTCATACTTTTCTGAAAGTTCTAAAAAAATAAAAATAAATGTTTCGAATCTACACTGTAGTATTTTCTTATATATTCGCCCTGATCATTGGTTAGCATCGCGCATTTGTTATATGTTGTTGGGCTATAAATGAGAGTAATTATGGGCACATGCCAATAAAAAAGAATATATTGTTTGTCTCTGATAGAAAAAAACTACGTGCACGTCAACGCTAAAAAATCAAGAGAATAAACCCTGATAACAAGGAACATTGATGCCTGATTATGCTATTGAAAAGTGATTTATGCGATGCAATTAGTAGTCCATCCGATAACACCATTGTAAGAGAGAGTGGTAGAAGGAGCCGTTTCTCGAAGGTTGTCATGCAGCCACCAAATGAGGAGGCAGGCACAACCCCACTATGGAGGCGGACCCGCAGGAAAAAAAAGGTATGAGTTCGGTACTCGCTACCATGCCGACCAACCCCATCACCATCAAGATTTTACGGGTCAAATATGTCCAGCAAGAAGAAACAACTCCTTGCTCTGTCGCCCATCGTTGCGGAGACCCGTTTTTTGGACACAACAATTATCTTTCCCTTGCTTCTTGCAAAAAGATAATCTTCCCATTGCAACGCACGGGTATACATACTAGTGCCTAAAACAGGCGCTTAAGGCGTCGTTTAGGATTCGCCCAACAGAAGCGAATTTGACTCTGAAGTTAAATTTTCTCAAAAAAGACTGCTAAGTGATAAGAGGGCCCACCTGTCAGGGTCCTATCGACACCTCTCGTCTACCTCCTCCCTGGCCTAGCAATCCTCACCTCCTCCCCAACCAAGCACCGCCATCTCGCATTCGGTCTGCAGACTCTATCGGTTGGGGGCGTTGCCGCCGAGCCCGTGTTCGCAATCCAACCCCCTGTCCACCTCTTGTTCTCTATCCGGAGCGCCTCCTCCTCAGCTTCTCCCGCACAGGTTGCCCACATCAAAACCGCCCCTTGGCGAGCAGAGCGCCGTCGGGCCCTCCACCCTTTTCTCGCTCCACTCACCCTCGTCCATCCCACCTCCCATGTTTGCTCGCCCAACTGTTGAGTATTATGATCATTAGGAAGTATATGATAGACTAGGATTTGGTCCTGCCTTGTCTTATACTCCAAGTTGGTCATTGT
Organism: Aegilops umbellulata; assembly: GCA_032464435.1. NCBI lineage: Eukaryota > Viridiplantae > Streptophyta > Magnoliopsida > Poales > Poaceae > Aegilops > Aegilops umbellulata. The sequence continues at coordinate 330,290,103 of CP136058.1, read as the reverse complement.
ACTCCTATATATATATGCCCACGAGGCTCAACCAATATACAATGATTCCACCAATCCCCCCTCTCTCTCTTCTAACATGGTATTAGAGGTAAGGTCTTAAGTTCAAGTCCTGGCTTTTGTAATTTATCTAAAAATTGTTGCTGCCCCCCTTTGTCCATGTATAGGCCTCTTGAGCCATACCTCTGAGTCTATCCACGTGTTCAAACTTCCCGCGTCATACGTGAGAGGGGGTGTTGAAGTGTATATGTGGATTTTCTTGCTCTTTCCATCAGTTCGGACTTTTGGTTGCGTTGGCTAGTGCATGAAGCTTAACATGGTATCAGCTTAACTGATCCAAACCCTAGCCACCGCCCACCGCTTCCGCCCCGCGTGTCGCCCCAGGGGTGGCTGGCCTCCATGACCGCCACCGGGGGCCGTGCGCCCGTACCTAGGGTTGGTCCGCCAATTGTGTTGACCCGCTGCCCTAGAGATCTTTTCCCGATCCTTGATCCGGGGTTCTCTCTCTCTCTCTCTCTCTCTCTCTCTCTCTCTCGCCGGTCATTTTGACCGGCGCTTACTTTTTGGGTTTTCGATCTAAGATCGGTTTGAGTCGCCCACCGCCGCCATCGACCCCGTGCCTCTACTCTAACACTGGCGCGACCACCCGGCCTCCTCCCCGACCAAGCGGCCTCGCGCGATGCAGTGGCCCGTCCCGGCTGATGGTCGTGTGTCTGCCCGCCCGTCGCATTGTGCCAACCATCATCACCCACATATGATCTGGATCCGACAATACCTCACCTCCACCCCACTCGACTGCATCTTTCCACCAGCACTGACGCCGTGCCGCAATGATGCGTGGACCGGCTGATTGTGATGCATAGCTTGCACCCCTCTCAGGCGTGGGCCGCATGCATGCGTCCCTCGCGTGTGGCCTCGGTGGCTCGGCCACCTCATCATCGACAGGCGCCTCCGACCTTGCGAGCGGCCAGATTGATCACCTGGTCGCTGCTCCACTCCATCTGCCCCGCACGACCGACGTAGCTAGTCCCTTGCGCGCGCCTCCGCAGATCCTGTGAAGATCCTCCCGAGTTCAGCGCGCCCCTCCACCAATCAACCAACGGGCTACCGCTGCATCGCCTCATCAGGCCGTGATACGCCTCCGTCGTATCTACTTTTCCAAACACTTTTGCCCTTGTTTTGGACTCTAACTTGCATGATTTGAATGGAACTAACCCGGACTGACACTGTTTTCAGCAGAATTGCCATGGTGTTATTTTTGTGCAGAAACAAAAGTTCTCGGAATGACCTGAAACTTCACGGAGATTATTTTTGGAAAATATAAAAAATAGTGGTGAAAGAATCAAGGCCAGGGGACCACACCCTTTCCACGAGGGTGGGGGCACGCCCCCTGCCTCGTGGGCCCCTTGGAGCTCCACCGACCTCAACTCCAACTCTATATATTCGTGTTCGGGGAGATAAAATCAGAGAGAAAGATTCATCACGTTTTACGATACGGAGCCGCCGACAAGCCCTAAACTCTCTCGGGAGGGCTGATTTGGAGTCTGTTCGGGGCTCCGGAGAGGGGAATCCGTCGCCATCGTCATCATCAACCATCCTCCATCACCAATTTCATGATGCTCACCGCCGCGCGTGAGTAATTCCATCGTAGGCTTGCTGGACGGTGATGGGTTGGATGAGATTTATCATGTAATCGAGTTAGATTTGTTAGGGTTTGATCCCTAGTATCCACTATGTTCTGAGATTGATGTTGCTATGACTATGCTATGCTGAATGCTTGTCACTAGGGCCCGAGTGCCATGATTTCAGATTTGAACCTATTATGTTTTCATGAATATATGTGAGTTCTTGATCCTATCTTGCAAGTCTATAGTCACCTACTATGTGTTATGATCCGGCAACCCCGAAGTGACAATAATCGGGACCACTCCCGGTGATGATCGTAGTTTGAGGAGTTCATGTATTCACTATGTGTTAATGCTTTGGTCCGGTACTCTATTAAAAGGAGGCCTTAATATCCCTTAGTTTACACTAGGACCCCGCTTCCACGGGAGGGTAGGACAAAAGATGTCATGCAAGTTCTTTTCCATAAGCACGTATGATTATATTTGGAATACATGCCTACATTACATTGATGAATTGGAGCTAGTGCTGTGTCACCCTATGTTATGACTGTTACATGATGAACCGCATCCGACATAATTCTCCATCATCAATCCAATGCCTACGAGCTTTTCATGTATTGTTCTTTGCTTATTTACTTTTCCGTTGCTACTGTTACAATCACTACAAAACCCAAAAATATTACTTTTGCTACCGTTACCGTTACTTCTATATTACTTTGCTACTAAATACTTTGCTGCAGATACTAAGTTATCCAGGTGTGGTTGAATTGACAACTCAACTGCTAATACTTGAAAATATTCTTTGGCTACCCTTGTGTCGAATCAATAAATTTGGGTTGAATACTCTACCCTCAAAAACTGTTGTGATCCCATATACTTGTGCGTTATCAAGACTATTTTCTGGCGCCGTTGCCGGGGAGCATAGCTCTATTCTTTGAGTCACTTGGGATTTATATCTGCTGGTCACTATGAAGAACTTGAAAGACACAAAAACTAAAATTTATCCCTCAACTACGAGGGGAGGTAAGGAACTGCCGTCTAGCTCTGCACTTGATTCACCTTCTGTTTTGAGTAAGCTTGCGACACCTAAACCTGCTTCTGCTATTAATTCTGATATGTCGCATGTTATTGATGATGCCACTTCTGCTATGCATGATACTTATGATGAAACTACTTCTATGCTTGACACTACGGTGCCACTTGGTGAATTTCTTGATGAACAACTTGCTAGGGCTAGAGAGAATGAAATTATTGAAACTGATAATATCGATGAAAGTGATGATGAAGACTCTCCCCCCAAATCTGAATTGCCTGTTGTGCCTGAGGGCTATGTTATGGATGAAGAAACTCCTAGAGACTTTCTTGCTTGCAATGATAGAAGTGATCTTAAGAAATTATTAGCTAAGCCGAAACAAAAAAAATCTGAATGCTAGAATGAAATATGATCCTGCTTATGCTACTTCACCTATCTTTGTTACTGATAAGGATTATGAATTCTCTGTCGACCCTGATATAATTACTTTGGTTGAATCTGATCCTTTTTATGGCTATGAATCTAAAACTGTAGTGGCACATCTTACTAAATTAAATGATATAGCCACCCTATTCACTAATGATGAGAAAACTCGCTACTATTATATCCTTAAGATATTTCCGTTCTCATTAAAGGGTGATACTAAAACATGGTTTAATTCTCTTGATCCTGGTTGTGTGCGTAGTCCCTAGGATATGATTTATTACTTCTCTGCTAAATATTTCCCTGCTCATAAGAAACAAGATGCTTTAAGGGAAATATATAATTTTGTGCAAATTGAAGAAGAGAGTCTCCCACAAGCTTGGGGGAGGCTTCTCCAATTACTTAATGCTTTGCCTGATCATCCTCTTAAGAAAAATGAAATACTTGATATCTTTTACAATGTACTAACCGATGCTTTCAGAGACCACCTGGATAGTTGTGCTGGTTGTGTTTTCAGGGAAAGAACACAAGATGAAGCTGAAATTCTATTGAATAATATGTTGACAAATGAAAATAATTGGACGCTTCCTGAACCAACTCCTAAGACAACTCCGAAGAAGAGGGGTGTGCTATTTCTCAGTCCTGAAGATATGCAAGAGGCAAAGAAATCTATGAAAGAAAAGGGTATTAAAGCTGAAGATGTTAAGAATCCAGGAGTACCAACTATACCAGGAGATCCAGGAGTACCAACTATACCATGCTCCATTAAAAGAAATTATGTTAGAATTGCTTTATGTGATCTTGGAGCCGGTGTTAGTGTTATTCCTCTCTCTTTATATCATAGACTTGATTTGAATAAGTTGACACCTACTAAAATATCTTTGCAAATGGCCGATAAATCAACAACTATACATGTCGGTATTTGTGAGGATGTGCCTGTTGTGGTTGCAAACATTACTGTTTTAACGGACTTTGTTATTCTTGATATTCCCGAGGACGATAGTATGTCTATTATTCTTGGAAGACCCTTTTTGAATACTGCAGGGGCTGTTATTGATTGCAACAAAGGCAATGTCACTTTTCATGTTAATGGTAGTGAGCATATGATACACTTTCCGAGGAAACAACCTCAAGTCCACAATATCAATTCTATTGAAAAAATTCCATCGATTATTTTTGGAGGTTTTGAATTTCCTCTATTTTTGGAGGTTTTGAATTTCCTCTTCCTACTGTCAAAAAGAGATAAGATATTCTTATTATTGGGGATGTGCATATCCCCGTGGAGGTAACATAGTGTTATTCGAAATTTCTCCGGTTCCATGTTATTCGGAATGAGTTTGTTAACAAGACTTGATCAACCTTGTTAGTGGATTCCTTTTGATGAGCATGAGATGGCTGAAGTTAGAAAGCACAAACTTCTGTACCCTCCTTTTACTTTCTGTTATTTAGTTAAAATAAAGCAAAAATAGTATTTTTCTGTCTGTTTTCTGAATTATCCGTGCAATATAAAAATACCCCGAAAATAAAAGTTCTCCAAATGCCCTGCCAATTTAATATGATTTTTTCTGGAATATTTGAGAATATCTGGCACTGAGAACACATCAGGGGGAGCAAGCACCTGGCCACGAGGGTCCAGGGCGCGCCCACCCCCCTGGGCATGCCCCCTGACTCGTGGGCCCATGGTGGCTACCCTCCACTTATTCCTGCACCCACACACTTCTTCTTCCTCCCAAAAAAATAACCAACCAGCTCAAGCACGAGTTCCAGCTCATTTTGCTGCGATTTTCGATCTCCTAGCTCAAAGCACCTCTCACAAAACTACTTTGGGGGATTGTTCCTTGGTGTGTGACTCCTCCATTGGTCCAATTAGTTTTTGTTCTAGTGCTTTATTCATTGCAAAATTTTGCTGCCTAGGTGACCATGTTCTTGAGCTTGCATGTCAAATTTATATGGTTCCAAGTAGTTCTAATGCATGGTATAGTCTCTAGGCACTTGTGGGAGTAGTTGCAATCAATTTTGTTGAGCTTGGTTCACTTTTTTTTGAAGTTACTAAAATTTCAGAAAATGATGAAGAGATTTTTGAGGGGTTCGTCGAGCCGAAGCTCGAACGAAAAGCAAAGTGAAGAAGAAGAGAGGCCCAAATATAATATGCCTCGCATCATGGAGGTTCGGTCGTGTGAATGGCCTTGCGATGATTTCTTGAGAAGAGCCGGGATTTATGATGATTTTTATGAGTTGGCCGAGAATGCAGGCCTCACCGACTTCCTCCGCGACCAACGCGAACAGTATCTCTTACTCACCAATACCTTTGTGCAAAACTTTCATTTCCATTCTAGGAGGTCACCACTTACGGTGGATTTTTATTTATATGATGAGTATAAGGAGATGACCCTTCATGAATTCTGTGAGGTTTGCAAGTTACCTTTTCCGGGTTTCATAGAGGAACCACATAGTAACGATGTGGAGGGGTTTATTGATACAATTGTTGTAGGGGAAACGAGGAAGGTTTCCGACGCACGAATCACTAGCATACACTTTCCTGTTCTACGTTACTTTGCTATATTTGCTAGTAGGTGCTTAATTACTCGCGGAAACTATGGAAACCTGAGTGTCCCAGATATTATTATTTTGTGCCATGCCTTGTTTCGTGATGACACATTTAGTATGGGCGCTATTGTTGCAAAGCGGTTAAATCTTAATCGCACTAAAGGCCCCATCTTGGGAGGCATTTTCGCCTCGGCCTCGCTGCATACTATAACATACCTATTAGGCACTATGAGAAAGAAGAAAAACTGATGCCTTCTGTTTATTTAGATTACAAGAGTATGGTAGCACATGATTTTATTGTTAAAAATAGGGAAAGGGAGCTTAAATACAAACTGTTATTTGATAAGAATCACCCGGAGACTATTACCTTGCGTGCTCCTTCCTTGTTTGATTTATCTGCAGGCCGGTATCTTGTTCCGCTAGTGACCATCCAAGCATACCGGAACCCTACATCAGCCACAGAGCCAGAGCCGGAACCACAATTTGATCCTCCACGACAGTCTAATTACCAGCGGGATCCGGAGATGATTGCCAACCAGTGGCAATCAGAGGCTTCTTCTTCTCAATACGACCCCAACTACAACTTTGGATATTCGCCCGGCCAGCCGTGGCCATAGACCAACTTAGGCCAAAAGCCTAAGCTTGGGGGAGTACGTATCTCCCACCGACAGTACATTTACATTTACACACTCATTGCTTGTTGTCGGTGCTTATACTCATTCACTGTAATATCCATGCTAGTTTATTTTCTTTTTATGCTTTCTTCTTGTGTGTTTGATAAACCTTAAGAAAAACTAAAAAAATTAGTTGCAGCTTTAAGCTAGTTTACTTTCTTGCTGTAGTAGTGATAATTAAAAAGAAAACCCAAAAATATTTCCTGTTCTTCTTTTGCTTGTTGGGAGCTTTCCCGTGTAAATAGTTTTATTTCTCTTCTTTTCTTTGGGGGTCGATAGGAGAAGACCTTGATGAAATTTTTGAAGTGGCTCTTATATGCATTATTGTTGACTTAACCAAGAGCCCATATTGCCTTGTCTTCTCCTTTGTATTGAATGCTTGCAGATTCTAGCTTAGTCCAATGCACGTGCACTATTATTATTATTCACATCATTCGGTCGTGCAAGTGAAAGGCAAACGATATATGATGGACTGATTGAGATAAGAAAAGCTGGTATGAACTCGACCTCTCTTGTTTCTGTAAATATGATTAGTTCATCATTCCTGATTCAGCCTATTATGAATAAACATGTTTGCAATGACAATTAGAGATTATAGTTGCGTATGCCATGCTTAATTAGCTAGGAGCTTATAATGGTTTACCTTGCGTGCCAACATGCTATTAAAATGGTTGTGATGTGGTATGATAGGGTGGTATCCTCCTTTGAATGATTAAAGTGACTTGACTTGGCACATGTTCACACATGTAGTTGAAACAAATCAACATAGCCTTCATGATATTTATGTTCATGGTGGATTATATCCTCCTACTCATGCTTGCACTCAATGCTTATTAATTTTAATGCATGTTCATGACTGTTGTCGCTCTCTAGTTGGTCATTTCCCAGTCCTTTGCTGGCCTTCACTTATACTAAGCGGGAATACTACTTGTGCATCCAATCCCTTAAACCCCAAAGTTATTCCATATGAGTCCACTATACCTTCCTATATGCGGTATCTACCTGCCAAGTAAATTTTTATGTGCCAAACTACAAACCTTCAAATGAAATTCTGTTTTGTATGCTCGAATAGCTCATGTATCAACTAGGGTTGTCCGTATCTTCCATGTTAGGCGGGTTATTGAAAGGATCGAGAAGAGGTGTCTAGAAGGGGGGGGGTGATTAGACACTAAGTACCAAAAGTTATAGTTTTTAATTTCTTTAAGTTGAAGTGGAGTTTTGGCACAAGTTTAACAAACACAATACATATCAAGCAAGCATGCAAAGAGTATATGAGCAGCGGAAAGTAAAGCATGCAACTTGCAAGAATGTAAAGGGAAGGGTTTGGAGGATTCAAACGCAATAGGAGACATGGAAGTTTTTGTCGTGGTTCCGATAGGTGGTGCTATCGTACATCCACGTTGATGGAGACTTCAACCCTCGAAGGGTAACGGTTGCGCGAGTCCACGGAGGGCTCCACCCACGAAGGGTCCACAAACAAGCAACCTTGTCTATCCCACCATGGTCGTCGCCCACGAAGGACTTGCCTCACTAGCGGTAGATCTTCATGAAGTAGGCGATCTCCTTGCCCTTACAAACTCCTTGGTTCAACTCCACAATCTTGTCGGAGGCTCCCAAGTGACACCTAGCCAATCTAGGAGACACCACTCTCCAAGACGTAACAAATGGTGTGTTGATGATGAACTCCTTGCTCTTGTGCTTCAAATGATAGTCTCCCCAACACTCAACTCTCTCTCACAGGATATGGATTTGGTGGAAAGAAGATTTCAGTGGAAAGCAACTTGGGGAAGGCTAGAGATCAAGATTCATATGGTAGGAATGGAATATCTTGGCCTCAACACAAGTGTAAGTGGTTCTCTCTCAGAAAATGCAAGTTGGAAGTGTAGGTTCGTTCTGATGGCTCTCTCCATGAATGAAGAGGAGGTGGAGGGGTATATATAGCCTCCACACAAAATCTAACCGTTACACACAACTTGCCAATCTCGGTGGGACCGAATTGATAAACTCGGCCAGACCGATTCAGCAAATCTAAGGACCGTTAGGATTTTCGGTGGGACCGACATGCAAATCGGTAGGACCGATATGGTTAGGGTTAGGGCATAACGTAATCTCGGTGAGACCGATTACACAAACTCGGTGAGACCGATTTTGGTAATAAGCTAACCAGAGAGTTGGTCAGGTAAATTCGGTGGGACCGATTCGCTCATTTCGGTGAGATCAAAATGTTACGAAAAGGGAACAGAGAGTTTACATTGCTATCTCGGTAGGGACGATTATGCAAATTCGGTGATACCGATTTTGGTAATAGATCCATTCAGAGAGATTGCAATCCCATCTCGGTGAGACCGAGATCCCTATTGGTGAGACCGATTTGCCTAGGGTTTGTGGCAGTGGCTATGACATCTGAACTCGGTGGCGCCAGATAGAAAGAATCGATGGGGCTGAGTTTGACTTTTGGTTTAGGTCATATGTGGATGTGAGAAAGTAGTTGAGGACTTTGGAGCATATCACTAAGCATTTTGAGCAAGAGCCTCATTAAGCAACACCCCATCCCTTCTTGATAGTATTGGCTTTTCCTATAGACTCAATGTGATCTTGGATCACTAAAATAGAAAATGTAGAGTCTTGAGCTTGGAGCTTGAGCCAATCCTTTGTCCTTAGCATCTTGAAGGGGTTCCACATCCTCTAGTCCATGCCACTTCATTGTTGAACTTATCTGAAACATACTAGGTAAAAGTGTTAGTCCAATAAGAGATATGTTCACATTAATTACCAAAACCACCTAGGGAGCACTTGTGCTTTCAATCTCCCCCTTTTTGGTAATTGATGACAACATACATCAAAGTTTTAGATAAATATGTAGAGAATAGTAAGTAAAGCTTTGGAAAGACATGTAACATGCATAGGCTCCCCCTACATGTATGCAATCATGTGAATATGGAATATAGGAGCATGTGAATGCATAAACATGACAGAGTAAGCAATATGTTATATGTATCTTGGCTATATGCATCAGAGCAAATGATGTGAATATGAGAAATGTACCTTCATGCTCATGAGTCCTTCTTGCAAACAGTATGTACATCAGCAAGAATTTCTCATACACATGACTGTGATGCATATACTTACCTTGTGGTCTTGAGTTGGCTTAGGATGGGATGAACCTGCGTAAACAAGGTTAGATAACACAAATACCCCTACTGGCCAGAGCAAACAAAAGAAACCACAAGAGTACCAAGACTGGGATGACATGTAGAGTGAGTACTAAGTACCACATTGGATATAGACATGTCCCCAAAGGTAAAGATGTGCAATAAATTCAAGGATTTCCTTCCCTTAGATGTCTTGCTCCCCCTTAATCTAGCATGGGATACTGGGAGAAGATAGGGAATAGAAAATCAGATCAAAATCAAAGATCAAAGGAAATAAGCAGAGCTAATGCAAACGAGCAAATATGAACATGTCTTTCCCCTCTTGAAGACATGTGACTTCTCTCCTCTTGAACACCAAGCATCCGGGGTCCTTGATGATTACTCTTTCTTCCCTTGAGTATTCTCTCCCCCTATAGATATGATTAAGCTTTGATGTGATCTCTCTCTCCCCCTTTGACATCAATTTCCAAGAAGGGTTCTTCTGGATTTTTGTCATGATGGGTTTGGTCCTTGAGTCACAGAACAAAGCAGCAAGTTGAATGGGATGCTGGTCGAGGACAAGATTCATTGAGTGGAGCTGGATCAAAAAGAATGCAGAAACATGTGGCAAGATGTCTTTCCTGTAGTGAAATCGGTGACACCGAGTTGTATGGTTCGGTTGTACCGAGAGGAGTCGGTTGGACCGAAAGCATCAGAGTGGTGAGACCGAGTTCATCATAGAGAAAACACTTGTCACCTCAGCTCACTAGACAAGTAAGATCTCACAAGGATTTGCAAGGAATTAACTGAAAGATTTGCAATGAATTGGATGCAAGGAATGCAGAACAGAAAATAAAAGAGAATAAACCAAAAAGGAGTCTAGATGAAGTTTTTTTTGAAGAGGGAACAAATATGCATGAGACAAATGCAAGAGCACAGAAAAGAACACAAGAGAACTTCATCTAGAATTGGTCGGTGACAAAGTCACCTATGTTAGAGTATATTGACTTAGGAGTCAAGTGAGATCACTTGATCATAGGTCATACTCATCGTTTAAGCTCAAAATGGGGTTACCATTTTTCGTTTAAGCTTTTTGATGTATTCACATCTTGTCGAGTTGCTCTGACTCATGACTTGGAGTAAAGCTTCTCTAAGATGGAATAACATACCTTGGGTGGTGGTTTTGATCATGATCATGTAGTTGAACTTGTGTGGGTTGCTCAAGGTTGATGTAGCTCGTCAAGAGTTGGGAGCACCACTTGGAGTTTGAGTTCATCTACCTACATGGGTTAGTTTTTGCAAGGAAGATCACTTGTGTATCCAAAATGACAATCATGGAACTCAACATAGAATTTGTCAAAGGATATGTTTGAATGGTTGTGTGCTTCCTTGTTTTCATCCACATTGTGTAGAGACTTGGTGTCGGGTGGTAGGTGCGACATATGCCAACGGGTGGCTTATCATTGTGGGAGCCAATAAGACGTCGCCGGTGCCTGGAAGCGGGATGAGGCGAAGACATACACGCCGGCGAATCTTACCCAGCTTCGGGGCTCTCCGTGGAGATAACACCCCTACTGCTGCTCTGCGGGGTCTCCGCATGATCACTAGATGAACAAGTGGCTACAAGATGCTCCCTGAGCTGTTCGGTGAGAGGAAAAAGAAGGGCACGGCTAGCTCTCTTCTTCTCTCTATGTGGTGTCTAAAACTAACTGAGATCCCCCTTTGCATGGGTGCCCCGGGGGGTTTATATAGGCCTACCCCCCCAGGGGTACAATGGTAATCCGGCTGGGTGCGGGCCCTAGCCGTCAGTGTCTACGCCCGCCGGCTTCTGCGCCGGCTGCTGGGTCCCGCCGGCTGCCGACTCCTTGGCCGACAGGCTGGCCCCACTGCCAAGGGCCTTGTCGGGGGCTGGTTACTGTTGCCTCAATCCTGGTGACGAGGGCTTTGTTGAGGTAAGCATGGCTATAGTGCCGCCATCCAGCGGGCGATCACTGTGGCCTCACCTCGTCTTGTCTCCTTAATGGGGCGCCTCCTTCGAGGGAGGAAGCAAGCCGGATACGGGTAGCCGGCCTTGTCTCGGGCCGACTAGGGGAGGCCTGGCCGCCTTCGGGTGTCTCTCTGCCTGAAGGGGCCCACCGCCCGTGGGCCGTGCTGACAGCCCGTCGTGGATGGCGTCATGGTCAACATGGCAACAGTGCCGCGCCGGACGGGTCATGGCCGCCCCGTACGGCGCACTGTGCCAGGTGTGCTCCGGGATTCCGAGGTGGCAGGCTTTACTGTAGCCATGCCCCGTCTCATCGCCGTTATGTGGATGCAGACTTCGAGGGTGCGATCTTGGCCGCTTCGTGGGAGCCGGCTTCTTGGAGTCGGCCTTCTCGTGGCTGGCTTCTTGGAGCCGGCCCTCCCGCGGCTTTCTTCATGAGGGTCTAGGCCGGGCCGCCTTCCGATAGTCGGCCTAGGAGACAGCCGGCCAGGGGAAGGCGGCCCCACGTCTTGGATTCTTGAAGGACGGATCGGCTCGTAATTTTTTCAAAAGCGCCAAGGGAGCCGGCTAGGCTACCCGTGGTCATTTACTCCGACAGCAGTCCCCGAAGCTGGTTGGGCTCCAAGGCCGAAAAGAGACGAGAAGCTCAATCAGCTTCCTATCTTGAAGGGCCAGCAGCCGGGAGCTAGCCCGGACCCAGCGCGCCATTCTTTGGCAATATCAAAATATGAAGGCGGGAACCGGGTGTTTGCGCGGGCGGGGTTGCGAGCCGACCGCCCGCCGCCTACGCGCCACGTGGCACCCGAAGGCTGGCAAGGCCTGCCAGCCCATGCGCGCGACGGGACATTGCCGCAGTCCGGGCCCGCCACCGCCGGGCCTCGGCCCACACGCGGATCCTCTATGGCCCGGGCGGACTGCACGTCTTCCAGCGGCAGTTGCCGCACGCCGTTTAAGGCGTAATAATCGCGGAACGTGGGGAGTTGGCGCAGTTAATCCCACGCTCCCCCACGCCTCGCCCCCTCGGCTTCGCCGCACGGGGCTATAAGAGCATCTCCAACAGCCGCGCTAAACTAGCGCCGTGCCGCAAATTAGGCCGTTTTAGCGCGCGCGCAACACGGCGGGTTGCTCCAGCGGGCGCGTAAAAACGGCGCGCGCGCTATAACGGGTTGGGTGCACGGTTGAAAACACTTACCCACGCGGCGTATTTTGGGCGCCAGCTACAGCGCGGGGCACACTCGAGCGCTCGTGCCGCACTCTCTCCTCTCCTCGTCCTACGCCCCGCGCGCGCCGGCGCCGGCGCCCTGCCACCCACCCATGGACGCGCACACCGGCGCCCCGCTCACCCCGCTGTACAGCCGCGACCCCCTGCCGCCGCCGCCGCAGGAAACCCTAGCGCGGGAAGCGCTGGCGTCGCCACTGCCGGAGCTCCGCCGAGCGTCGGCCTCGCGCGCAGCCTCTTCTTGCCGCCGCGGATGACCACGGCGCCGGGTGGCGTCGCGCCGGCGCCGTCCCGTGCCGCCGCCGCACCGTCGAAGAAGGTCCCCAATGCGGCGTGGACGAAGAAGGGCAAAACATCCGCGAAGAAAAACAAGGCGGCGGACAGCTCCGGCACCACGAAGGTGAGGGGAAAGAAGCTTGCAGGGCGTTCGACGGCCGCGGCGGCTACCGAAGCGCCGGCGATCTCACTCGTTGAGCCGGCCGCCGACGCACACCACGTGTTCGACGAAATGCCCCCAAGGTGAAAAAATTTCCAACTTTTCTTTTCTTCTTATTTTTTCAATGCATCATCATCACATATAGATAGCTTATTTGCATTGTTCAAAAAACTTTGTAGTCTCAACGATGATGCATACATGTCCACTATGGGTGTTGGGTCCAACAATTCGCATTGGTCTCAAACCAATGACATCCATTTCGAAGACCATGAGTTTGAGGTGGACGAGGATGGTGAGGGAATTGTCGAGGCGCCGAAAGGAAGAGCAGGCAATTACTCAACCAACGATGACAAGTTACTATGCCATACTTATTTGCAAGTGTCGAGGGATCCATCCATTGGAGGTGATCAAAGTAGAGACGCGTATTGGGGGCGAATGAAAGAACACTTTGATGCTCACAACTGGAGTGGAATTGACCGCTCCGAGAGATCACTTCGGTCATGATGGTCGACAATCAACTCGGATTGTCAAAAGTGGGCGGCCGTACAAAAGGCAGTTGACAAGATTAACCCAAGTGGCACAAATGAGGATGATCGAGTAAGTGGCATCTCATATATGTTCATCATACTTGTTTTTGGTGACCGAAGTGCTAACTTGTTTTGTTTTTCTTGTAGTACAACATTGCACAAAACTTGTTCAAAGAAGAGACAAGGACAACCAAGAAGGGGAAGATCAAGAAAGGCAGGGTCTTTACCTTGCCTCATTGCTATGAAGTGTTAAAGGATGATGAGAAATGGAAGAAGCGTGATGGTTTGGAGGATTTGCATTTGAGCAACAAACGGAAGCGAGCAATTGAGATGAATGATGATGAGGAGGAGGATGATGCATCAAGTGATGACGGCAAGAGAAGCCCCACACCCAACTCGGTTTCATACTCGAAGCCAAAACGACCGGATGGGTGCAAGAAAGACAAAAACGAAAAGAAGAAGAGGAAAGGAGATGATGAGCTCAAAAATGCTATGGAAGCTATTGTGAAGGCAAGGGTCGAAGCCAATGAGGTGAGGAAAATGGCAAGGAACCAAGATGTCGTGGCCAAGGAGAGGAGGTTGGCGGCCGAGGAGAGAAGGGTGGCGGCCAAGGAGAGAAAGGTGGCTTTGGAGGAGAGGAAAGTGAGCAACGAGGAGCGAGCTAAGTTCTTGGAATGGGAGAAGCACTTGTTATTCTTGGACACATCTAACCTCAATGCGGCGCAAAAAGAGTATGCCAATCTTGCCCAACAAGAAGTCTTGATCCAAAAAAGAGCCTTGGTTCGTGCAATGGGTGGCGGTGGCCTCGGCGCCATGGGTGGCAGTGGCCTCGGCGCCATGGGAGGCATGGGTGGCTTCGGAGCCATGGGAGGCATGGGTGCACATCCGGCCGCCATGGGAGGCATGGGTGCACCTCCGGCCACCATGGGAGGCATGGGTGCACCTCCGGCCACCATGGGAGGCATGGGTGGCTTTGGAGCACCCTCCAACGCTATGGCCGCCATGGGAGGCATGGGTGCACCTCCGGCCACCATGGGAGGCATGGGTGGCTTTGGAGCACCCTCCAACGCTATGGCCGCCATGGGAGGCATGAGTTTTGCTTCTCTCATGGGAGGCATGGGTGCACCTCTGGCCGCCATGGGTGCAATGTCTTTCGATGTGCTTTCTCACACACATTCCCATGAAGATGCCGTTGAAGATCTTGCCAACACCGTTGGAGCTTCACATGATGCGGTGCGTGATGCGGTGTGTGATGAGGAGAGGGAGGAAGATTCATCTTTGGAGGTGGAAGAGTCGTCTTCGGAAGATGAGGACGAAGACGAAGACGAGGAAGATGAAGATTGATGTGTCTTTCATGTCTTGAACTTTAGTTTGCATTTGAACTTGGTTGGATGAACTTGAGGGCATGAACTTTTATTCATCAACTTGTTTGTGTCAAATTTCACATGTTCATTTTTGTCCAAAATATCATATATGCAATATGCCCGGCGAGTCGCGCGCGCTGTATTTTTGCGCTTTGCTGGAGCGGCGCGCGCGCGCTGCATTATAGCGCGGCTGCTGGAGCCAGCGCAGGCGGACGCGCAAAACCAGCCGCAGCGCGCGCGGTAAACAGGTTTTTTGCGCGCGGCGCTTAGCGCGGCTGTTGAAGATGCTCTAAGTAGGGGGAGGAGAGGGAGCGGCAGAGGCTCGCACGCTCTCCCTCACTCCACCCTTCCCCAACTTCCTTCTCCTTTCTTCCGTCGCCGCAACGCCCCACTGCCACGCCGTTCCGCCGTCAGACCTCTCGGTTCCTCCGGTCCCGCCGTAGCGGGGTTGCGCGCGTCTCCGCCGCCGCACCTTGCTCCCCGCCGCGGTGCTCCCATGGCGTTGTCGAGCTCGTGGGACGGCTCCAATGTCCATGAACACCACGTCGAGTTCCTCCGCCGGACGCGGCGTCTGCCGGGTGCGAACTTCGTGTGGGTTCATCCGCACCGGAGAGGGAGATCTCGCCGGCACCGGAGGAGGGCGAGCAGGTAATCTTCGGCTCGCACTGCCTGCGCGGCTTCGGCCTCCCGGCGAGGGGGTTCCTTTGCTCTTTCCTTGAATTCTACCGCCTCCAGCCGCATCACCTCACCCCCAACGCGGTGATGCTGCTGTCAGCCTTCGTCACCCTCTGCGAGGGCTTTCTTGGTGTTATCCCCACTCTCGAGATCTGGGGTGAATTCTTCCAATGCAAGCTCGGCACCGTCGCCGCGGGCGTGCCCGCCCCATGCGGAGCCTTCATCGCCATGAGGCGGACGGGCGAGAACAATTCGTTCCCGTCCATCCCGCTGATCCAGTCGGTGAAGCTCTGGCAGAAGTCCTATTTTTACGTGAGGAACGTCGTCCAGCAAGGCGACTTTGTCAACCTGCCGGCTTACGTAGCCGGCCCGCTGGCTGGGAGGCCACCCTCATGGAGTTACCGGGCCAGGTCACTGTCTCAGGCCGGGAACGCCGCCGTTGCCCGGCTCCGGGTGATGACCCAATCGGAGGGCCTGACCGGAACCGACCCGGTGGCCGCCTTCGTGGAACGCCGGGTACTTCCGCTCCAAGGCCGGCCTCACATGATCTGTCAGATGAGCGGCCGCTTCGACCCGTGCCGGCTGAGCACCAGGGAGATGCCCCACGTCGAGGTGTCTTACATGGTGAACTACATCTCCAACTGCAAGATCGCCGAGGATTGGCGATACGGCAAGGAGCCGTATTCTCGCGCCAACCCTCCGCCTGCTGTAAGTTTTTATTCTTTTCTTCCTTTTGTGTTGCCGGCTTCATGATGGACGGCTTCTGATCAGCCGGTTTGCTTTTTAGCAGAACCCCCTTCTTCCTCCGGCGGTCGGGGCCGCAGGGGTAGGGCGCCAGCTCCTCCCCGACCGCACGGTGGATGACGTCGACGATCCGGACCTAGGGGCAGCCGGCATGGAGGACGCCTTGGTAGGAGAAGGCGACGAGGCAGGCGGCGCAGGGTTCGGGGTCGCCCTCGAGGACTGGGCGGATGATGACGAGGTCGAAGTCGTTCCACACCGCCAGCCGGCGCTTGATCATTAAGGCACAGGTCCATCCTCCGCGCCGGCTGCCCGTGGTGGTGCGCTGAAACGCCGGGCCGCGTCGACCTACTTCGGCAGTCGGCCGAAGAAGTCCAGGGGCACCACCGCGGCGACCAAGCGGGAAGAAGCGGCCGCAAAGGCGGCCCGCTTCCACAAGGTGGTGAAGTAGCCGCAGGCGGTTTCGGCGTAAGTGTTAAACGTCTTGTATTTTTGCTGTCTTCTTCGATTGGGGCTCTTCTAAATTTTTTTCTTGGCTCACCGGCCAGGGCGCCGCTTTCCCTCAAGCGGGGTCCTGCCGGCTCCGTAATTGGACCGACTGGAGGGTCTTCAGGCTTCCGCCGCGTGGATCCCCGCGCCGACCTCATGGAGGCTACAGAGCGGAACACGCGGGAGGCGCGGGAGGAGTGGGAGGCGGCGGAGCGAAGGGCCGCCCAGGCGGCGAAGGAGAAGTCGGCCAAGGCGCAAGCCGATGCGGCAGCCCAGGCCTGGGCGGAGAAGGAGGCGGAGGCTTCACGCAACCAGCCTCCGCAGCTCGTCGTTTCCCTCCGCGCCATGGCCCCCGACGTCCTCGTGCCCCCGTCAGCGGAAGCCGACTGCGACCGGTCGGAGACGGAGAGGAGGAAGGATAACGTGGTTGTCTTGGAGGAGGTGCCGCGGACGGCGCCGACTGGAGCGGGCCAGAGCGGCCAACCGGCCACGGCGCCGGAGCAGCCGGCTGGGAGCGAGCCGCTAGCAGGAGCCGGCCTCGAGGTGCAGCCGGCATTTCGCCGGCGCGCAGGGGGAGCTACCTCTGTGCCGGAGCCGCACGGATCTGCGGGTGCCAGCCGGACGGCGGAGGCCCTGGAGGCGGCCAGCTCCAGCACGTCCGAGTGGACGCCCAACGGGGGGACGGCCGAGCTGAACACGGCGGCCCAGGAGGTCCGGAACCGGCTTCAGGCTTAGGCTGCCTCGCCGCGGCGATATACCCAAGAGTTCCTCTCGACGCGGGCCGTCATCCGGGTGAGTCTTCTGGCCTTGGTTGATTTGCTTTTTTGATTTCTTCCATTGGGGCACGTCAGCGCACCCACTGGGTGTAGTCCCCAAGTTCCGAGTCAGCTGCTGAGCAGGCGGCTTGGAACTTACTAGGTCCTGACAGCTATCTTATTCTTGCATCCTGTCTAATCTTCCAGGAATACCATAACCTCCGCACTGCTGCCTTCAACTCCCAGGCTCAGGAGCTGGGTCAGAAGGCCGAGGACCTGACCAACAGCCGGAGTGCGTGCTTTGTTTCCTTCATCTCTTGTGGGGGCGCCTCAGCGCACCCACTGGGTGTAGTCCCCGAGATTCAGGCCGACTGCTGAGCAGTCGGGTCGGATCTTCCCCGGCGACTTCTTCCTTATTGATTTTTCCTTTTCCTTCATGCTTGCAGGGGCCAACGCCGACTTGAGGGAGCAGCTCGGCGGGGTCCAGACCGCCCTTCGCGCCAAGGAGGCCGAGTGTAGCGCCTTGGGCCAGGAACGCGACCGCCTGGCCAAGAAGTTGGCCGACCAGGAGGAGAGCCACAAGGTGGCCCTAAAGAAGGTGCAGGACAGCGAGGCCGCCCTCAAAGCTGAATATGAGACCGAGGCAGCGGGCTGGGCCGAGGAGAAACAAGCGCTGAGCAAGGGCTATGGCCGGGTTGAGGATCTGATCGATGGTAAGCCGCCTTCCTCACTCCTTGCTTGCTCATTGTCCTCTGATTTGTCTTCTAATTTGTGATGCTTTTTGTTCTTTGCGCAGACTACTTCCCCGGCTACTCCGTCGTCGCCACTCAGACCATCAAGGCTCACCGCGAGGCACGCCGGCAAGCGGGGGTTGAGATCGCGCCGGACGCGGGCCGGACATTTGAAGAGCAGCTCTTGGCGATCCAAGCCCGGCTGCAGCCGGCTCACCGCATGCTCCGCCGCCTCCAGCGCGTCGGGGCGCAAGTATTGGCCGCCCTTTGGCCTGGCGAGGTGATTCCCCACACCCCCAGCCGGACTGCCGATTGGCTGGAGGTGGCAGTCGGCCGCTTTGAGGCCTGGAAGGCTTCCACTACTCGATCCGGTGCCAGGCGGGCGTTGGAGTTCGTCCGGGCCTGGTATCCTGGGCTGAACTTGGATCAGCTGAGCACTTGGCGGGAGGAGGCTGACGAAGAGCTGGTGGAGGTGCGGCCGGCTATCATCCAGCGTGCTTCGGCGCTTGCCGAGTATACCGACACTAGCGTCTTCGCTCCTGAGGTGGATGACAACGGCGTCGCCCAGCCGGAGGAGTGGTTCGGGTTGAACCCGGCGGAGGAGATCGCTTCCAGTGACGAAGGAGAAGACGAAGAAGGGGAGGAAGGCGAGGACGTCGAGCCAGCCGGTGAAGCGGCCAGCCAGCCTCAGCAAGATCGTGCGTCCAACAACGAGGCGTGTGCTGGCGCGCCTTCTATAGGAGATGGTGATCATGCCGAGGTTCGCCAGCCGGCCACTCTTCCAGCCGGCACTGTCGTCTCTACCGACCTGCTCGACTCGCCAGTTGTTCCCTTGGCTTAATATGCCGTCCTTGCTTTTCCTGCTTGTTACACTTTGAACAATTTTTTGTTAAACTTGCGAAGTTCCACCCACTGGGGGTGTATTCAAACTTATGTTGAACGCCGACCTTGTGAAGGCTTTTGTGTAAATATAATCGTGTGTGTGTTTGGCTTCCATTCGTGTATGCTTTTTATCCTTAGGCTGTTTCCTTTGCCGCCTTCCCCTGGCCGTTGCCTTCCCAGCCGGCAGCTGCTCTGCAGTCTGTGGCTAGGGAAGAACTTGGCTATTTTTTGGGGAAGGCAAGTACTCGAGCTTTCTTATATTGAAGCGAGGTGAATGGAAGACGGCCGGCCGGCTACTCTAGTAGTCGGTCGATGGTGGGAGAAAACCGGCTTTTGTTATATTAGTCCGTTAATCCCTAGCCATTTTTCGTGTGGGAGTCCCTTCCTGCCTTTAACTCTTGCCAGCCGGACAGCCGGTTCTTCGAACTGTGACTTTTGGCAAGAGAGGGCTTGGGTGCCGGCACACTACTTGTCTGACCGCGGGTAGGACTTCTAATATAACTCAAGGCGGCCAGTCCCCGGGCCGACTAGTCAAACCCGGTGCCGGACGAAAAAAGTGAATGTAATGACATAATCATAAGCATGATACTCTTCATTCATAGATAAAAGATGGTAGTCCCCAAGCTCTACTCGGGGGGCCTATTGTCTCGTACTTAGTACAAAAGTTAGCGTGATACATACTGCATTTCAACTGTAAAATCTTCGGAGGAGGTTGGCGTTCCATGGTCGTTCCGACTCCTTGCCGGAGTCGTCTCTCTTTCGTGCCTTCGGCTTCTGTGCGTCAATCAGGTAGTAGGAGTCATTTCCCAGTGCTCTGCTGATGACAAAGGGGCCTTCCCAAGGGGCTGAGAGCTTGTGCTGGCCGGTTGTTCGCGGGATCAGCCGGAGCACAAGATTGCCCTCTTGGAAAGATCTTGGCTTGACCTTCCAGCTATGGTAGCGGCGTAAACCCTGCTGGTAGATGGCGGACCGACTGAGGGCTAATAGCCGGCTCTCTTCCAGCAGGTCGACACCGTCTTCTCGTGCTTCCTTGGCCTCCGCCTCCGTGTACATGGTTACCCGAGGCGAGTCGAACTCGATGTCAGTTGAGATGACCGCCTCGGCACCATACACGAGGAAGAAAGGAGTGAAGCCGGTTGACTTGTTTGGGGTAGTGCGCAGACTCCAGATGTCGGTGTACAAAAAGAGGGGTACACTTTTTGTACCCCTATAACTGTGCACGGGCAGTCTGAGCCATGGGCGCCGCCGCACCGAGCCCGGCAAGGGAGGTAGAACCAAGGTAAGGCCGAAGCCAAAGAGGAGCAGAACGAAGCCAAGACCAAGACCACAAAGAGCAAAGGGGGCGAAGCAGGCCCCCCCGGCAAGATCCTTGCCGGGAGGCGGTTTTTGCAAACCCGGCAAGACCCTTGCCATGGCAGCTCGCCCCACACCTACGGAGCGGGTCACCCTTGAGTCCACTGCCCCCATGGGGCAAGGATTCGGGAGGCATCCCCGTGGTGGTATGCAGATCTTTGTGAAGACATTCAAGATCAGATGCACACTTTAGAAGATGATGGTCCTTGGCAGGATCCCAGCCAAGGAAAACCACAAGGCCCCCGGCAAGAGCCTTGCCGGGGATGGCAGCAGGTGCCACGGCAAGACCCTTGTCGGGACCCCGACAAGACCCTTGCCGGGGCCGCGGCAAGGCCCTTGCCAAGGACACCCGCGGGGCCACCATCGGACCCGCACCAGTCACGCCTCCACCACCGTTCGCATGCAGCTGCCGACCCAACCAGCTGGGCAGGCACCTGCGTGGCGGCATGCAGATCCTCGTGGAGACCCACCGCTGCGCCACCTCAGCTGCCTACCCGCCTACATGGCATCGCAGGCACCGCTGGCCAGGGCGCGTGTCAACGCGGAAGAGAGCGGCGACGGACGAGACAGGGTTCTCCCCCGCCCCCGATAAAGCAAGGACACCTAAGCAAGGCGCATTAAAGGCACCTTGTCATGTAATGCGAGGGATAACCTCGCATCACTGTACCCTTTCCACCTCCTGTGTGCCACTATGGCAGCCCCTTTCCCTATAAAAGGAGGCCCCAGGCGACCAGGAAGAGGATTCGGCTTTTTGGAGCTCCACACGCCCCATAGCTAGCTCAAGAACACAAACATATAATCCACCAAAGCAGGAGTAGGGTTTTACGCATCTTCGCGGCCCGAACCTGGGTAAAGGAATCATGTACTGCCTGCTCGATCCGCTCTTTTCACGGCCCCCGCACCCCACAACCGCAGAAAGGGATTCTTGTGATCCCATAGGTGTCGTTTCCCACCGACATCTTTGGCGCGCTAGGTAGGGGGGCGCAGTTGTGAGAATCGGCTTTAACAGTTAGTTCGACACTTCTTCATCGTCATGGCGCCCAAGAAGAAGACGACGGTGGTGGTTGGCCCGTCGTATGCCGGGCATCCCATCCCGACGCGGGCGAGCAGCGGACCGGTCGCCGAAAGGACCCGGGGCGCTGTTCGCGAACACCAACACCGTCCCAGCAGCCGGAGTTTGGGAGGCGGCAATGTTCGTGCGCCCGGTAACGGGCCGCACGCCGCCAAATCCACAGACGGAGCCGGGCCCTCCGCAGGTGGCGCGGGACCTTCCGAGGTCGCTGTTGCCCCACCCGCTGGCGGTGCGAGGGCCTCCAGGAGTCCTCATGGCCTCGAGGAAGCTGCGTCACTACTTCTAGGCACACGAGATCACTATCGTCATTCGCCTCCCTCTGCAGCGGATATTGCACAACCCAGATGCGACGGGGAGGATTGTGGAATGGGCACTGGAGCTGTCCAGCTTTGGCCTCAAGTTTGAAAGTACTTCAACGATCCAGAGCCGAGTCCTGGCGGAGTTCATTGCAGAATGGACCGCCACACCTGACGAAGAAGCCCAAGAGACTGCTCTCCCCGGCAAGGAGGCAAGTTGTGATTGGATTATGTACTTTGATGGGGCTTTCTCCCTCCAGGGTGCCGGGGCTGGCGTAGTGCATGTCGCCCCCACTGGAGAGCACCTCAAGTACGTGATCCAGATGCACTTCCCCAGGGAGGCGTCAACAAACAACATGGCGGAATACGAAGGGCTTCTTGCCGGTCTTAGGATCGCGGCGGACCTCGGAATCAAAAAGCTCGTCGTCAGGGGCGACTCGCAGCTTGTCGTCAAGCAAGTCAAAAAGGATTACCAGAGCCCGTTGATGAAGGCCTACGTTGATGAAGTGAGAAAGCTGGAAGAGCGTTTCGACGGTATCCAGGCTGAATACGTTCCCTGAACGGAGAACGATATCGCCGATTACCTGTCGAAGAGCGCTGCCCTCAAGCTACCTGTGGAACCAGGTACCTTTGTGCTTCAACTAACTCAGCCATCCGTTGATCCATCAACAGAGCAGAACAAGAGAAGGAAATCAGGACCCGGCAAGTACTTTCCCGTCGAGCTCCCCGGAGCCGCCGGCAAGGATGTTGCCGAGGACACTGAACCCGCCACGGGACGGCTAGCTCCGGCAGGACGCCAAGCTCTTGCCGTCGAGACAGCCGCCCCTATAGCGGAGGAAATGCCTTTAGTCCTCGCCGTCAAGCCTCAGGCTCCAGCATGGGCACAGCATACCGTCCGATTCCTCCAGACAGGGGAGCTTCCTGAGGAGCAGGAAGAAGCGGAAAAAGTAGCCTGTCGCTCTGCCATGTACCAGTTCGTCGATGACGTCCTGTACAGGAAGAGACCAAACGGTGTGAAATTGAAGTGCATCCCTCGAGAGGAAGGACTGGAGCTGTTGGCAGAGATACATGGAAGCATATGTGGATCCCACATTCAGTCGAGAGCCCTTGCCGGCAAGGCGTTCCGGCAGGGTTTCTTCTGGCCCATCGCCCTCCAGGATGCAATGACACTCGTCACCAGGTGTGAGGCGTGTCAGTTCCATTCAAGAAAGCTTCATCAACCAGCTCAAGCCCTTCAAACCATTCCTCTCTCCTGGCCCTTCTCGGTCTGGGGGCTCGACATACTGGGCCCTTTCCCCCGCGCTGTCGGGGGCTTTGAGTACTTGTACGTAGCCATCGACAAGTTCACAAAGTGGCCAGAAGTGGAGGCTGTGAGGAAGGTCACAGCTCAGTCAGCCGTCAAGTTCTTCAAGGGGCTAGTGTGCCATTACGGTGTACCCAACCGGATCATCTCCGACAACGGTACGCAGTTCACAAGCCGCACCTTCATGCAATATACTCAGGACCTCGGCAGCAAAGTCTGTTTCGCTTCCGTCGCTCACCCGCGGAGCAACGGGCAAGCTGAGAGGGCAAATGCTGAAGTGTTGCGAGGCTTAAGGACCAAGACCTTTGAAAGACTGCACAAGAGCGGAAGGTGCTGGATTGATGAGTTACCGACGGTTCTTTGGTCAATCAGGACGACACCAAATCGAGCCACCGGCCAGACACCCTTTGCCCTGGTATACGGGGCAGAAGCAGTTATCCCCACTGAACTCATATATGGGTCACCTCGAGTGCTCGCTTATGATGAGATTGAGCAAGAGCAACTGCGGAAAGACGACGCACTGCTCCTTGAGGAAGATCGTCTTCGGGCGACTGTGAGAGCAGCACGCTACCAGCAAGCCTTGCGCCGCTACCATAGCCGCAAGGTTCATGCCCGGAGCCTTGAGGAAGGCGACCTTGTTCTTCGGCGCGTTCAATCGGCCAAGAATTCCAACAAGTTGACGCCGAAGTGGGAAGGCCCTTATCGGGTAATACGAGTCACCAGGCCCGGCGCAGTCCGCCTGGAGACCGAAGATGCCGTTCCGGTGAGCAACTCCTGGAACATCGAGCATCTTCGCAAGTTTTACCCATAAGGCGCGGCTTGTCGGGCCTCCCGGCAAGCCACCTTTTGTACAAGCATTGCCGATGATGCATGTAACCCTTTGTACAAAGCCAGGCGCAGACCCTGAGCATAAATGAAGCGCTGGCGCCCTAAGTTATAGCATGCATGCTAGATCGAGTCTCGTCCTTGGTTAGGGTTGATAGTGCTTAGCGGCGGCTAACCCCTAGCTTAGAGGTCGAGTGTGCATCTCTTTGCCGTTCTTTTGTCTCCTTTGGTTCGCAGGGCTCGGATATCCTTGCCGGATCACTTGAGGATGAAAAAAAGGAGAAGAGGGACGGACCAGCATCTGGACCCCGGCAAGCCAGTGTTGCCAGGGGCTGCAAGTACAAAGATTCACCCACGACGAACCAGAGTTGCCGGGGGCTGCAGTTTCAGATAAGTTCTTCATCCCTTATCATGCATTCTCTTATGGACTGAGGTATGCGAAACCTCGTTTCTTCCTAAAGCTACCGTGCTCCCCTAACTCTAGGCCCTAGGGCTCGTTCCTGGGGCCAGGTTTGGTCGTAGTCGCGACAGCGAAGGGACGAAACGAGGAGCCTGAACCCGCCTCATCCCTGCCTCCGCCGAAAGCGTGAGAAAGGTCGAGCGACGTGGGAAGACGGCAGGGCCTGCTGCCGGGCAAGGAAGTGTCTATCTTAAAGATATCAAGGATTTGCCCCTTGACGTGGGTTCCACCCGCAAGACAAGTGACCCGGCAAGCATCCCTTTTTCATTAAAAACATTCCACTCAGGTACAGTTCATGGAGAATGAAAAACATGAATGATGGGATTACAAGCTTTAGATTCAGCTAAGGCCCGAAGGCTTACAAACTAAAAAGAGATAAGGTGCCCGTAATCCCTTTCTTGTCCCTCTCTTCAGGAGGCAGGTCAAGGAGGCGAAAAGGGCAAAAGGGGCGCCTAGACGAGCTACAGGTGGCAGAAGACACCAAGAGAACATCTCGGTGGTCCTCCAAAGGCTGGATGGTGATGGCAGCGCTGGAGGCAGAGCTCGAAGACGAGGCGGCAGGACGTCAGCACGCGTCGAAGGCGTCGTGCCCACGTACTCCGAGTTGACGGCCTTGCCGCCCGCCCTCTTCCTCTTCCGCAACCTCCCAACGCCAGCCGCCCAAGGAGACGACCCCGAGAAGTTCAAGGAGCCGGCGACACGGATGATGGGGTCGCCGGTGCCGCACGGAGCGGCGCCCGACACCTAGTCGGACCCGTCATCCTGCCGCATGCTACCCTCGTCGTCGCTGCCGCTGTCCTCCTCGTCACTCCCGCTTGAGAAGGAGTCTTCGCTATCGGAGGAGCTCTCCACGCAGCACCTTGCCCGAGTCCCGAAGCACCCGAAGACCTTGACAGAGAGAGACCGCCCTCCATCAGCTTAAAATGGAGGGTGAGCCCCTCCGTCAGGCGGTGGATACGGGCGAACATCTTCCACCCTTGACCAAGATACATCACATTAGGGGCTGGGAAGTCGACGCGGACTCGCGTACCACTGATTCCACAGCCCCTCATGTGCAGCCTCAGTGTCTCAGGTGGGTCCAGCTCCATCTCGCTCGCGAATGGAGTCGGGAGACGAAGACGACGGCGAGGCGGCCGCCGCAGCCTGACGAAGAACTCACAAGGGTCGTCCCCAACGTGGCCCTCCATGGGGAGAGGAACTGCTGGCGGAGGCGAAGCCGGCGCGCCGCCCCGTCCTCCTCTTCCCCGAGCGCCTCGGCCTTGCCCACGGCCTCGTCCTCTCCCCCTTCCCCTCGCGGCTGGCTCTGCCACCGCAGGTGCAGGAGAAGGAGGGACGCGTTGTCGAGCGGCGACCCTCGTCGCCACCGTCGAAGGACCAGGGTTCCCTTTCTCCATGGCAAATGAGAGGGAGGGGAGCAGAAGCTAAAGAAGTGAGATGGAGGAATGCAGGGCACTGACCCCCCCCGCTCTTTATAAAGGAGCAGGGTGGGGGCTCGACCGCCCCGTTCCGCCAATGAGGACGTGAATGGCGCAGGAGACCGGGGCCGATTCGCCGCCCCAGCCCGCGATGGCCCGGCTTCCCGCCTCCACCAACTGCCACCCCAGGCGCATGAGCGCCGCGTGGTGAACGTGCAGAACCGAAGCGACGGGTGAGGTGACTTCTCCCCGCCCCGTGACTAAAGGGAGTGGGCGCCTTGAAAGACCACGCCTCGGCCTCGTCTAGTAAATGGGCCGCGCCTCCACGCCTCCCTCCTTTTTTGGGGAGGACGCGAGCCGCCCCCTTTTTTCTATGACGTGACGCATGCGTGTAGAGGCTAGCCTCACGCATGCCGCCCGCGTCACGCACGCCTCCCCACGACGCGCCACGCGCGGGAAGCATGGGAGGCGCAGCGCGCGGAGAAACTTACCGCGGTAAAAACCGCCCTGCCTGCCCGCGCACTGTTCTTCGGCCTGGCCCAACAACGCGTAGCGCTTATGTGTGGCCCAGGCCCGGGGGCTCCTGTCGGTGTACAAAAAGAGGGGTACACTTTTTGTACCCCTATAACTGTGCACGGGCAGTCTGAGCCACGGGCGCCGCCGCACCGAGCCCGGCAAGGGAGGTAGAACCAAGGTAAGGCCGAAGCCAAAGAGGAGCAGAACGACGCCAAGACCAAGACCACAAAGAGCAAAGGGGGTGAAGCAGGCCCCCTGGCAAGATCCTTGCCGGGTGGCGTTTTTTGCAAACCCGGCAAGACCCTTGCCATGGCAGCTCGCCCCACACCTACGGAGCGGGTCACCCTTGAGTCCACTGCCCCCATGGGGCAAGGATTCGGGAGGCATCCCCGTGGTGGTATGCAGATCTTTGTGAAGACATTCAAGATCAGATGCACACTTTAGAAGATGATGGTCCTTGGCGGATCCCAGCCAAGAAAAACCACAAGGCCCCCGGCAAGAGCCTTGCCGGGGATGGCAGCAGGTGCCACGGCAAGACCTTTGTCGGGACCCCGACAAGACCCTTGCCGGGGCCGCGGCAAGGCCCTTGCCAAGGTCACCCGCGGGACCACCATCGGACCCGCACCCGTCACGCCTCCACCACCGTTCGCATGCAGCTGCCGACCCAACCAGCTGGGCAGGCACCTGCGTGGCGGCATGCAGATCCTCGTGGAGACCCACCGCTGCGCCACCTCAGCTGCCTGCCCACCTACATGGCATCGCAGGCACCGCTGGCCAGGGCGCGTGTCGACGCGGAAGAGAGCGGCGACGGACGAGACAGGGTTCTCTCCCGCCCCCGATAAAGCAAGGACACCTAAGCAAGGCGCATTAAAGGCACCTTGTCATGTAATGCGAGGGATAACCTCGCATCACTGTACCCTTTCCACCTCCTGTGTGCCACTGTGGCAGCCCCTTTCCCTATAAAAGGAGGCCCCAGGTGACCAGGAAGAGGATTCGGCTTTTTGGAGCTCCTCACGCCCCATAGCTAGCTCAAGAACACAAACATATAATCCACCAAAGCAGGAGTAGGGTTTTACGTATCTTCGCGGCCCGAACCTGGGTAAAGGAATCGTGTACTGCCTGCTCGATCCGCTCTTATCACGGCCCCCGCACCCCGCAACCGCAGAAAGGGATTCTCGTGATCCCATAGGTGTCGTTTCCCACCGACACCAGAGGACGGCCGGCAGCTCATCGAGCCAACAGCCAGCCTAACGTTCCAGTGGTATGACCAGTCGGGGCTTGATGCCGGAAAGGATGAGGCCGTTGGCTCGCTCGACTTGGCCGTTTGACTGCGGGTGGGCAACGGACGCTAAGTCCAGTCGGATGCCCTGCGTCGCGCAGAAACGTGCCAATGATCCCTTGGAAAAATTCGTGCCGTTGTCGGTGATGATGCTGTGTGGCACGCCGTACCGAGTTTTAATATCTGCTATGAATGTCACGACAGTCGGCCCATTCAGCTTCTTGATCGGCTTTGCTTCAATCCATTTTGTGAATTTGTCCACAGCGACAAGTAGGTGTGTCATGCCGCCGCGCGCCGTCTTGAATGGGCCCACCATGTCCAGTCCCCAAACGGCAAAGGGCCAAGTGAGGGGAATGGTCTTGAGTGCCGAAGCCGGTAGGTGTTGCTTGGAGCTGAAGACTTGTCACCCTTTGAAATGTTTGACTAACTCCTTGGCGTCATCCAAAGCAGTCGGCCAAAAGAATCCATGGCGGAAAGCTTTGGCGACGAGTGATCTTGAGGCCGCATTCGCCTTGGTGGATGTCTCTGAGGATTACTATGCCCTTCTCTTGCTCGACACATCGCTGGAAAACTCCAGTGACACTGTGCCTGACGAGCTCTCTGTTGACGATTGTGTATGCTCCGGCTCTGCGTTGGACTTGTCTTGCCTTTGTCTCGTCAGCCGGCAGTTCTTGGTTTATCAGGAAGTTGAGGATGGACTTGGCCCATGATGGAGCTGTGGCTTCTTTATTGCCAACACGGCTACTGCGACCAGGGCGGGCGGGCTGGGTGGTGAAATGCTGGAGTCGGCCGCCGCCTGTTGTGTTGGTGCAGTCCCCGGGCCGACTACCGCAGTCCCCGAGCCGGGTTCGGCAGTCCCTGGGTCGGGCGTAACTACGGAAGTCCCCGAGCCGCCTACTGAAGTCCCCGGGCCGACTATTGAAGTCCCCGGGCCGCCTGCTTGGCTCTTCAAGCCGGATCCATCTGCGTCGGGGCTAGGCGGCACAAAGATGGAATCGGACTCTGGAGACGGCTTGATAGACGGCTTGAGGAGGCGTTGCAGAGAGACGCCGGTTCGTATTGCCTGCCGAGTGGAGCCTATTCAAGCCAGGGTATCTGCTGGCTCGTTATTGGCTCATGGTACATGGAGGAACTCACATCCTTCAAAGTACCCGCTGATCTGCTGGACGAGAAAGCGGTAGCTTGCCATGTTTGCGTCCTTGGCGCCCCAGTCGCCGGATGATTGTTGGACTACCAAGTCCGAATCGCTGTAACACAGCATCCGACGGATGCCGAGTTCCTTGGCAAGCCGGAGCCCGTGTATGAGCGCCTCGTACTCGGCCACGTTGTTGGAGGTGGCAAAATGAATTTGCAGTGTGTATCTGAGCTTGTCACCTTTGGGGGAGGTGAAGATGACGCCGGCTCCCAAGCCGGTGCGCATCTTGGACCCGTCAAAGTGCATGCGCCAATGAGTGGAGTCGGGGGCCGGTGGCAGGTACTGGGTCTCGGCCCAGTCGACGAGGAAGTCGGCCAATGCTTGGGACTTGATGGCGGTGCGAGGCTGGTAGAAGATTGTGTAATGGGCCAGCTCGATGGCCCATTTCGCCACCCGGCCGGATGCATCCCGGCTGCCTATGATCTCGGCAAGCGGGGCGGTGCATACGACCGTGATGGGGTGCTCTTGAAAGTAGGGCTTCAGTTTCTTGGCGGCGAAGTACACGCCATAGCACATCTTATGGTAGTGCGGGTAGTTCTGCTTCGAGGTAGACAGCACCTCACTCAAGTAGTACACCGGCCTCTGGACCGGCTGTGCTCGGCCCTCCTCTGGGCGCTGGACTACGATGACGGTGCTGACCACCCGGCTGGTTGCGGCGATGTAAAGGAGCATGGGCTCTTTCTCAGTCGGCGCCGCCAGGACAGGCGGCATGGCCAGCATCTTCTTCAGCTCGCGAAAAGCTTGGTCGGCTTGGTCGTTCCACTCGAAGTGAGTGGTCTTCTTCATGAGGCGGTAGAGGGGAAGAGCTTTCTCTCCAAGCCGGCTGATGAAGCGGTTCAGGGAGGCCAAGCACCCGGTAAACTTCTGGACGTCTCGCAGTTTGGTGGGAATCGCCATTCTCTCAATGGCCTTGATCTTCACTGGGTTGCATTCGATGCCGCGTTCGGAGACCAGGAAGCCTAGAAGCTGGCCGACTAGCACTCCGAACACGCATTTCTCGGGGTTGAGCTTGATCTGGAACCGGCACAGGTTATCAAATGTTTCCTTGAGGTCTTCCAGCAAGGTGGCGTGCTTCTCCGTCTTCACCATGATGTCGTCCACGTAGACGTGGGCATTTCTGCCGAGCTGCTTGAGGAGACACTTCGTGGCACTGGCATTTCTCAAGCCGAATGTCATAGTTAGGTAGCAGAAGGCTCCGAATGGTGTGATGAAGGCGGTCGTCAGGCGGTCAGCCGGGTCTAACTTTATCTGGTGGTATCCTGAGTAAGCATCCAAGAAACTCAACAGCTCACATCCGGCTTTGGAGTCTATCACTTGGTCTATCATTGGCAGGGCGAAAGGATCTTTGGGGCAGGCCTTGTTGAGGTCCGTGTAGTCTATACACATGCGCCACTTGTTGTTCTTCTTCAGCGCGAGGACCGGGTTGGCGAGCCACTCTGGAAAGAAAACCTCCATAATGAAGCCGGCTGCCAGAAGCCAGGCTATCTCTTCTCCTACAATCCTTCTCTTTTCCTCCGACAGTCGGCGGAGGGGCTGTTTGACTGGTTTGGCGTCTTCTCGGACGTGTAGTTTGTGCTCGGCGAATTCCTTCGGAACACCCGGCATGTCCTTGGGGGACCATGCGAAGATGTCCCGATTCTCACGGAGGAAGTCGGTGAGCTCGCCTTCCTATTTGTTGTTCAGGTTTGCCCCAATAATGGCAAACCTTTCATGGTGCTCGGGGTCGAGAGGTATCTTCTTTGTCTCCTTGGCCGGCTGGAAGGAACCTTGGGCATCACACTCCTTGGGATCGGGGGACAGGGTCGGCTGCTTGCCGGCCATGGCCACAACTCGGTCCAGCATCTTCTTTTCTTCAGCAATCACAAGGAATCGGCCAGACGGCTGCTGGCCGCTGCGCACTCGGAAGATTTCTTGTAATCGCCGGCTATGGTGATGATGCCCTTGGTGCTCGGCATCTTGATCTTGAGGTAAGCATAGTGGGGAACCGCCATGAACTTGGCCAGGGCAGGACGGCCAAGCAGTGCATGGTAGGGGCTCTCAAGGTCCACCACTTCAAACCAGATCGCTTCTCGGCGGAAATGATCCTTGTCCCCAAAGAGGACATCAATCTTGATCTTGCCAATGGGGGTGCAGGACATGCCGGGTACAATGCCATGGAACACAGTCCGAGTAGGCATGAGTTGCTTCGTCTTGACGTTCAGCTTCTCCAGGGTGTCATGGTACAGGATGTTGATGTTGCTCCCGCCGTCTATCAGCACGCGGGAGAAACGGGCGGCACGTCTGTCCGTTGCAAGGGTGGCATCCAGAACCAGTGCGTAAGAGCTGGGGGACGGCATCACCTCTGGGTGGTCGGCCCGGCTCCAGCTGATAGGCTTTTCTGACCAGTGCATGTGCTCGGAGGGGTTGGTAGCGACCGCGTTGACTTCCTGGTGCTCTCGGCGTCTGCTGCGCCGGTCTTCGGGCTGGCTTGTAAAGACGACGCAGGCGGCATGCTCGTCGGGGAACAGCAGGTGGAGGCGGCGCGAGCCCTTCGCCTTTGGAGATTCGGGTGAGCCAGTGGCACTTCCGGGTTGTGTGGTTGGACAGCTTCATGCCGCTGTGGAACTTGCATGGGGCGTCGAGAGTCTGCTCGTAGGAGAAGGCCGGCTGCCAAGCCGGCCTGCCGCCTTTCTGCTTCTTGGGTGCGGGCCGCCCTTCGGGCTGCTCGTCCTCGACCGTGGCCACCTGCCGACTGGTGGAGGGCGGCATGGGGCCCTTGCGCTTGTGGTCGTTCTGGTACGGGCGTCGGCCGAAGTCCCCAGCCAGCGTCTTGGGCGCCGGGTTGAGTACCTTCCCGGACGCGTCTACCCGGAGTTCAGTCTTCATTGAGGAGTCGGCGGTGGCGTACTTGTCTGCTATGACCAGAAGCTCGTCGAGGGTACTCGGCTCGTCGCAGAGGAGCTTGTGCTTGAGGAGGGTGCCTTCTCGACACCCGACAGTGAAGTATTCTATGGCTTGCACCTCGTGCACCCCTTCGCAAGAGTTGCGGAGCTCGGCCCAGCGCATGAGGTAGTCGCGAGTGGACTCGGCGGGGCCTTGCACGCACAAGGAGAGCTGCCTGGGCTTGGGAGCCCGCTTGTAAGTGCTGGTGAAGTTGCGGACGAAGGCTTCTGTGAAGTCTAGCCAGCTGTTGATGTTGTATGGCTTGAGGCTGTTGAGCCAGGTCTGCGCCGTGCCTTGCAGCATGAGGGGCACGTACTTCACGGCAACGCGCCTGTTGCCGTTTGCTATGCGAACCACTGTGGAGTAGTCGATCAACCAATCTTCCGGCTTCACGGAGCCGTTGTACTTGGGCGTGTCTCTTGGGAGCGAGAACCCTTTGGGGAAGGGCTCGTCGCGGATGCGGGGGCCGAAGCAAGGCGGGCTGACATCATCTTCTTCTTCTAGCGCCAGGGATCATGCTAGGCGGTCGATCCGATGGCGGGTGTCGTTCTCGCCGACTCCTTCGCGGTGACCTAGTCGGCCGCTGAGAGTCGGATGCGTGACAGGCGGCGGGGTGGGATATCTCTCCCCACGAGGCGGAGGCGGAGGCGGGTTGCCCCTCCGCTCCACGGCTCAGGGTGGCCTTCTGCGTATCGCTCGATGGAGATCCGGGTTCGGCTTCGGCTGGCAGCCGGCTCTTTCTCGTGTCGCGCGTGGGTTTTACCCGCAGTCGGCGTCCGGGACATCGCGCCGTGCTCTTGGCGTGGGGGAGGGCTTTCCGCGTGGGCGTCGGCTTCGTGCCGCTGTGTGGCTGCATCGATCAGCTGCTGGATGCGTCTGGTCATGTGGGGGAGTTCTTTGGCCCCCAGTCCATCCATCTCGTCTACGGCCGCCTGGGCGACGCGCAGGTTCTTGAGTGGAGTGGCGTAGACTGGGCAGTCAACTCCAAGCATGTCGGCGATGGCAGCGCCGCGCTGTCTGACAACGCCGGCTCGGCTTGGCCCGCCAGGAGGTGGCGTGCCAAAGGTGGCGCGGTCGACTTCGCGCTGGTGGGCCTCAGTGAGGCGTCTCATGGAAGCTAACTTCCGGCCCTCCGCGAGGAGGGCGAGGCGGCGAGCCTCCAGTGCTTCGGCGTCGGCATCGGCCGGGAGGGGGACAGACAAGTTGTGGGTCACCGCATGCGGGGCGTCGAGGGCGTTCTCGCCAGAGGCGCCGCCGTGGCTGATGACCATCACCTCGGTGATGGCACCATCACAGCCGTCGGCTCAGGGAAGCGGGTCGTTGTAGATCACGACATTGGTGGGGAAAGCGTCGAGCGAGGCCGTGTCGGAGTCGACAGGCATCGGATCGGTGGAGCCAACGGACTCCAAATCCACAGTAGGCTCGCTGGAGATGTGGAGCTGGCCGAGGAGGTTGACGAGGTGGTCGGTGCCCGCGTTGGAGGCGGGCTCGTCGGTGATGTGGGTCTCGCCAAGGAGATCGGCGAGGTCGCTCGCTGCACAGACGTTGGTGATGCCTTGCAGCGCGTCGTGGCAAGCGCCATCGGGCGTGCCGGACTGGTTACGCTCGCTGGGGAGGAAGAGGGTTCCCGTCCAGAACAGGTCTCCGGACGACGGTGCACCTGGCCCCACGGTGGGCGCCAAATGTCGGGTGGTAGGTGTGACATATGCCAACGGGTGGCTTATCATTGTGGGAGCTAATAAGACGTCGCCGGTGCCTGGAAGCGGGATGAGGCGAAGACATGCACGCCGGCGAATCTTACCCAGCTTTGGGGCTCTCCGTGGAGATAACACCCCTACTGCTGCTCTGCGGGGTCTCCGCATGATCACTAGATGAACAAGTGGCTACAAGATGCTCCTTGAGCTGTTCGGCGAGAGGAAGAAGAAGGGAACGACCAACTCTCTTCTTCTCTCTATGTGGTGTCTAAAACTAACTAAGATCCCCCTTTGCATGGGTGCCCCGGGTGGTTTATATAGGCCTACCCCCCGGGGGTACAATGGTAATCCGGCTGGTCGCGGGCCCTAGCCGTCAGTGTCTACGCCCGTCGGCTTCTACGCCAGCTGCCGGGGCCCGCCGGCTGCTGGGTCCCGCCGGCTGCCGACTCCTTAGCCGATAGGCTGGCCCCACTGCCAAGGGCCTTGTCGGGGGCTGGTTACTGTTGCCTCAATCCTAGTGATGAGGGCTTTGTTGAGGTAAGCGTGGCTACAGTGCCGCCGTCCGGCGGGCGATCACCGTAGCCTCACCTCGTCTTGTCTCCTTAATGGGGCACCTCCTTCGAGGGAGGAAGCAAGCCGGCTACGGGTAGCCGGCCTTGTCTCGGGCCGACTGGGGGAGGCCTGGCCGCCTTCGGGTGTCTCTCTGCCTAAAGGGGCCCACCGCCCGTGGGCCGTGCTGACAGCCCGTCGTGGATGGCGTCATGGTCAACATGGCAACAGTGCCGCGCCGGACGGGTCATGGCCGTCCCGTACGGCGCACTGTGCCAGGCGTGCTCCGGGATTCGGGGATGGCAGGCTTTACTGTAGCCACGCCCCGTCTCATCGCCGTTATGTGGATGCAGACTTCGAGGGTGCGATCTTGACCGCTTCGTGGGAGCCAGCTTCTTGGAGTTGGCCTTCTCGTGGCCGGCTTCTTGGAGCCGGCCCTCCCTCGGCTTTCTTCATGAGGGTCTAGTCCGGGCTGCCTTCCGATAGTCGGCCTGGGAGACAGCCGGCCAGGGGAAGGCGGCCCCACGTCTTGGATTCTTGAAGGCCGGATCGGCTCGTAATTTTTTCAGAAGCGCCAGGGGGAGCCGTCTAGGCTACCCGTGGTCATTTACTCCGACACTTGGTATATAGAAATTGCTCAAGATGTGAGTGAGTTGCAATCTCATAGATTTAGATTCATCCAAGTACCTGCATGGGTCAGATAACATGCAAGGTGCAAATATATCCAAGACATAAGATAGTCAACATAAGGGAAATATCAAGGATTAGTCATAGGCTCACGCCTTGCATGTATCAAATGGAGTTCCTACTCCAGGTTTGAAGCATCAATGATGTTCAATTCACCTCTTAACCTGCAAAACACTTTCTCATCAAGTGGTTTCGTGAATATATCAGCTAACTGCTTTTCGGTGCGAACATGCTTAAGATTAATGTCCCCTTTGGCAACATAATCTCGAATGAAATGATGACGAACTTCAATATGCTTGGTTCAAGAATGTTGCACGGGATTGTGAGCAATCTTAATAGCACTCTCATTGTCGTAAAGAAATGGAACATGTTTCACATATATGCCATAATCTTTAAGATTTTGGGTCATCCACAGTAATTGAGCACAACATGATCCAACGGCAATGTATTCCGCTTCAGCGGTGGATAAGGATACCGAGTTTTGTTTCTTGGAAGACCAAGACACAAGAGATCTACCAAGAAATTGACAAGTACCCGAAGTGGACTTTCTATCAACCTTGTCACCGGCATAGTCCGAGTCAGAGTAGCCAACAAGATCAAAGGATGCCCTCTTTGGATACCAAATGCCAAAATTTGGTGTATGGATTAAGTATCTCACTATCCTTTTCACGGCCTTAAGATGACATTCTTTAGGAACGGCTTGATATCGTGCACACATGCACACAGTTAGCATAATATCGGGATGTGAAGCACATAGATATAACAATGAACCAATCATAGAGCGATAAACCTTTTGATCAACCGGTTCACCATCTTTGATTAAATCAAGATGTCCACTAGTAGGCATGGGTGTAGTCATACCTTTGCATTCTTGCATATTGAACTTCTTGAATAAGTCCTTGGTGTACTTCGTTTGAGAGACAAAGGTACCCTCCTTAGTTTGCTTGATTTGTAAACCAAGAAAGAATTTGAGTTCACTCATCATCGACATCTCAAACTTCTCCGACATTAGCTTTCCAAACTTTTCACTAAAATGAGGGTTAGTTGATCCAAATATAATATCATCGACATAAATTTGGCACACAAATAGTTCTCCATTAACCCTTTTAGTAAAAAGAGTAGAATATATTTTTCCAATTTCAAAGCCTTTTTCAATAAGGAACTTGGTCAAGCATTTATACCATGCTCTAGGAGCTTGTTTAAGACCATAAAGAGCTTTGTGAAGTTTGTAAACATGATTAGGTTTCTTAGGATTGACAGATCCAGGAGGTTGCTTAACATAAACTTCCTCCTCTATTTCACCATTTAGAAAAGCACTTTTAATGTCCATTTGGTACAAAGTGATATCATGATGATTATCATAGGCAAGTAAGATGCGAATGGACTCAAGTCTAGCAACGGGGGCATATGTCTCACCATAGTCCATGCCTTTGACTTGAGTGTAGCCTTGGGCGACGAGACATGGTTTGTTGCGAACTACTTTTCCATCTTAATCTTGCTTGTTGCGAAACACCCATTTGGTACCGATGATGTTGTGGTTGTTGTCGGGCTTCTCAACTAATGTCCAAACTTGATTTCTCTCAAAGTTGTGTAGCTCTTCATGCATGGCATTTATCCAATCCGGATCTTCCAAAGCTTCTTCAACCTTCATAGGTTCAATGCTAGAGATGAATGAATAGTGGTCACAAAAGTTAGCTAAATGAGTTTTTGAGCGAGTGATTCTCCCGGTTTGGATATCATTGTAGATTTGCTCGACGGGATGGTCTTTAGCAATTCTTGCTCGAACTCGTGAAAGCTTTTGCTTGGATCTTGGTTGAACATCTTCTTCATCTTGTTCTTCTTCTTGGCCTTCTTCGTTGTTGACATTGTCATTCTCTTGTCATGGTGGAGGAGGTTGTTGGCGTTCATCTTGGTGCACTTCCTCGTTTTCTTCATCTTGGTGTGTCCCACTTGTGGATGCTTCCGTATCAACTCTTGGTTCACCTTGTCGTGAGGTAGAAGCTTCCACTTGGATGGACGAGGTACTCTCCTTCACCTCTGTTGGACGAATCTTGCCAATAGACAAGTCTTGGATTGCTTCCGAAGGGTCTTTTTCTCCTACATCATTTGGCAATTGCTCTACTTGCGAGCCGTTAGATTCATCAAAATTCACATCTACCGTCTCTTCGACCTTTCGGGTGAAATTATTGTAGACACGGTATGTGTGAGAGTTTGAGCCATAACCAAGTAGGAAATCTTCATGAGACTTAGGAGCAAATTTAGAACGACGATGCTTATCAAGAATGTAGCACTTTGAGCCGAATACTCGAAAGTATCCAACTTGTGGTTTGTTACCGGTGAGGAGCTCGTATGCCATCTTGTCGAGTAGCTTGTGAAGATACAAGCGATTTGTTGCATGACAAGCTGTCTCAACCGCTTCCGTCCAAAGGTGCTTTGGCGTCTTGTACTCATCAAGCATCATTCTCGCCATTTTGATGAGTGTCCGGTTCTTCCTGTCAACAACTCCATTCTGTTGAGGTGTGTACGTAGCCGAGAACTCATGTGAAATCCCTTCTTCATCAAGAAAGGTGTCCACATTTGCGTTCTTGAACTCCGTTCCGTTGTCGCTGAGAACCTTCTTGATTTTCACTTCAAATTGATTTTGGTCCTTCCTAGCGAAGTTTTTGAAGATCTTTTGGACCCGCGATTTATCATCGAGAAAGAACACCCACGTAAATCTTGAAAAAACATCAACTATAACTAGACCAAAAGGATTTCCACAGAGACTTTTGTAAGCGTTGGGACCAAAGAGATCCATGTGAAGTAGCTCGAGTGGCCTCCTTGTGGTCATGATGTTCTTCATGGGATGCCTTCCTCCAACCTGTTTACCTGCTTGACAAGCGCTGCAAAGTCTATCCTTATCAAATATGACATCGTTGACGCCAAGGATATGATTTCCTTTAATAAGCTTGTCAAGGTTTCGCATACCAACATGACCTAATCGTCTATGCCATAACCAACCTTTAGAGGATTTAGCAATTAAGCAAGTTCTAGGTTGAGCCTTTTTAGTGAAATCAACAATGTAAATATCACCTCTGCGTATGCCGTAAAGACCATTTTATGATTGTCTCTATGAAACACTTGGCAATCTACTTCAGTGAATAGGACATTGAAACCGAAATCAGGAAGTCTAGAAACTGAAAGTAACTTGTACCCAAGAGATTCAATGAGCATGACATTTTGTATGGAGCTATCACGTGAGATGGCCACCTTACCGAGGCCAACCATCTTACCCTTTGAGTTATCACCGAAAGTGACATACTTTCCGGGACCATCATTTTCGGCAAGCTCACGGAACATGTCTTTATCTCCGGTCATGTGATTGGTACATCCACTATCAAGAACCCATTCCTTTCCTCCTGCCATATATCCCCAAAGATTTGCCATAAGACCAAAGTGTCTCATTGCATCATCAAGATCAAAATCACTATCATCATCCTCGTCATAGTATCCATGTTCAACATTGTCATGTGGTGGATCAAATCCTAGAGAGGGTGATTCGTTAGAGTGAGTTTGACAATGATCTTCTTTATGAATTTTAATAGCTTCGGAAATAATATCACTAATAATTCCAACATCTCCTTTGGCACTCATAAGGTTTGTAAGCTCAAACAGACAATCACCAAACATAGGATCATTGGAATTCATTTTACTCAAGGCAATAGACTTATGGAGAATTTCATCTAGATTTTCAAGGAATAATTTGGTAAGCGTTCCTCAAGAAATTTCCATATGGTGTAGGCACACTTAAGAGTAGGCAAACATCCAATCAAGTTTCTAGGCAAGCCTCTAGTGATAAGATTAACAGTTCTAAGATTGCGAATCATGTCAATTGACTCATCAAGGGTAGGATGCATGGGATCAACATGACGGGCACAAGGGCTAGCAATATACTTGTTCAAATGATATTCATTGAAAATCACAAGCATCTCATTTTTTCACTCATGAAAATACTCTCCATCAAGTATAGGCACTCTATGTCTAAGACTCCCCAAAGTAGACTCATCCATCTTCCTCCAATGGTGTTTAAACCAAAGCAATGGAGACCAAAGTTGTGATACCAATTGAAAGGGTCGAGAAGAGGTGTCTAGAAGGGGGGTGATTAGACACTAAGTACCAGAAGTTGCAATTTTTAATTTCTTTAAGTTGAAGTGGAGTTTTGGCACAAGTTTAACAAACACAATACATATCAAGCAAGCATGCAAAGAGTATATGCGCAGCGGAAAGTAAAGCATGCAACTTGTAAGAATGTAAAGGGAAGGGTTTGGAGGATTCAAACGCAATAGGAGACACGGATGTTTTTGTCGTGGTTCCGATAGGTGGTGCTATCGTACATCCACGTTGATGGAGACTTCAACCCACGAAGGATAATGGTTGCGTGAGTCCACGGAGGGCTCCACCCACGAAGGGTCCACGAAGAAGCAACCTTGTCTATCCCACCATGGCCGTCGCCCACGAAGGACTTGCCTCACTAGCGGTAGATCTTCACGAAGTAGGCGATCTCCTTGCCCTTACAAACTCCTTGGTTCAACTCCACAATCTTGTCGGAGGCTCCCAAGTGACACCTAGTCAATCTAGGAGACACCACTCTCCAAGAAGTAACAAATGGTGTGTTGATGATGAACTCCTTGCTCTTGTGCTTCAAATGATAGTCTCCCCAACACTCAACTCTCTCTCACAGGATATGGATTTGGTGGAAAGAAGATTTGAGTGGAAAGCAACTTGGGGAGGGCTAGAGATCAAGATTCATATGGTAGGAATGGAATATCTTGGCCTCAACACAAGTGTATGTGGTTCTCTCTTAGAAAATGCAAGTTGGAAGTGTATGTTCGTTCTGATGGCTCTCTCCACGAATGAAGAGGAGGTGGAGGGGTATATATAGCCTCCACACAAAATCTAACCGTTACACAAAACTTGCCAATCTCGATGGGGCCGAATTGATAAACTCGGTCAGACCGATTCAGCAAATCTAGTGACCGTTAGGATTTTCGTGGGACCGACATGCAACTCAGTAGGACCGATATGGTTAGGGTTAGGGCATAACATAATCTCGGTGAAACCGATTACACAAACTCGGTGAGACCGATTTTGGTAATAAGCTAACCAGAGAGTTGGTCAGGTAAACTCGATGGGACCGATTCGCTCATTTTGGTGAGACCGAAATGTTACAAAAAGGGAACGGAGAGTTTACATTGCTATCTCGGTAGGACTGATTATGCAAATTCGGTGAGACTGATTTTGGTAATAGATCCATTCAGAGAGATTGCAATCCCATCTCGGTGAGACCGAGATCCCTATTGTTGAGACCGATTTGCCGAGGGTTTGTGGTAGTGGCTATGACATCTGAACTCGGTGGCGCCGGATAGAAAGAATCGGTGGGACCGAGTTTGACTTTTGGTTTTGGTCATATGTGGATGTGATAAAGTAGTTGAGGACTTTGGAGCATATCACTAAGCATTTTGAGCAAGAGCCTCATTAAGCAACACCTCATCCCTCCTTGAATGTATTGGCTTTTCCTATAGACTCAATGTGATCTTGGATCACTAAAATAGAAAATGTAGAGTCTTGAGCTTGGAGCTTGAGCCAATCCTTTGTCCTTAGCATCCTGAAGGGGTTCCACATCCTCTAGTCCATGCCACTTCATTGTTGAACTTATCTGAAACATACTAGGTAAAAGTGTTAGTCCAACAAGAGATATGTTGACATTAATTACCAAAACCACCTAGGGAGCACTTGTGCTTCCAGTTATTCTCAAGAGGAGTGGACTCCACTCCTCACTCACGAGAAAATGGCTGGTCACCGGGATGCCCAGTCCCATGATTTATGCAAATCAAATCTAAATAATTGCAAACAAAACTCCCCCGGGACTGTTGTTAGTTGGAGGCACTCATAGTTTCGAGCCAGCCATGGACTGATGCTTGTTGGTAGAGGGGGAGTATAAACTTTACCGTTCTGTTTGGGAACCGCCTATAATGTGTGTAGCATGGAAGATATCGCCATCTCTTGGTTGTTATGTTGACAATGAAAGTATGCCGCTCAAAATATTATTTATCTCTATTTCAAAACTGAGCTCTGGCACCTCTACAAATACCTGCTTCCCTCTGCGAAGGGCCTATCTATTTACTTTTATGTTGAGTCATCACCCTCTTATCAAAAGCACCAGCTGGAGAGCACCACTGTCATTTGCATTCATTATTGTTAATTTATATTGGGTATGACTGTATCTCTTTTACCATGAATTACAATGTTTAGTCAGTCCTTGATCTTTAAAGGTGCTCTACATTTATGTTTTGCGGTCTCAGAAAGGGCTAGCGAGATACCATCTTGATATATCATATCATGATTGTTTTGAGAAAGTGTTGTCATCCAAGATTTATTATTATTGCTCGCTAGTTGATTATGCCATTGACATGAGTAAACATGAGACCTAAGTGTTATTGTGAATATGGTTAGTTCATAATCTTTGCTGAAAATTTGAATGCTGGCTTTACATATTTACAACAACAAGAGCAAACAGAGTTTGTAAAAGTTTTTCTTTATCACTTTCAGTTTATCAAATGAATTGATTGAGGACAAGCAAAGGTTTAAGCTTGGGGGAGTTGATACGTCTCCGTCGTATCTACTTTTACAAACACTTTTGCCCTTGTTTTGGACTCTAACTTGCATGATTTGAATGGAACTAACCCGGACTGACGTTGTTTTCAGCAGAATTGCCATGGTGTTATTTTTGTGCAAAAACAAAAGTTCTCGAAATGACCTGAAACTTCACGGAGATTATTTTTGGAGAATATAAAAAATACTGGCGAAAGAATCAAGGCCAGGAGCCACACCCTTTCCACGAGGGTGGGGGGCGCGCCTGCGCCCCCTGCCTCGTGGGCCCCCTGGAGCTCCACCGACCTCAACTCCAACTCTATATATTCGTGTTCGAGGAGAAAAAAATTAGAGAGAAAGATTCATCACGTTTTATGATACGGAGCCGCCGCCAAGCCCTAAACTCTCTCGGGAGGGCTGATTTGGAGTCTGTTCGGGGCTTCGGAGAGGGGAATCCGTCGCCATCGTCATCATCAACCATCCACCATCACCAATTTCATGATGCTCACCGCCGTGCATGAGTAATTCCATCATAGGCTTGCTGGATAGTGATGGGTTGGATGAGATTTATCATGTAATCGAGTTAGATTTGTTAGGGTTTGATCCCTAGTATCCACTATGTTCTGAGATTGATGTTGCTATGACTATGCTATGCTTAATGCTTGTCACTAGGGCTCGAGTGCCATGATTTCTGATCTGAACCTATTATGTTTTCATGAATATATGTGAGTTCTTAATCCTATCTTGCAAGTCTATAGTCACCAACTATGTGTTATGATCCGGCAACCCCGAAGTGACAATAACCGGGACCACTCCCGGTGATGACCGTAGTTTGAGGAGTTCATGTATTCACTATGTGTTAATGCTTTGGTCCGGTACTCTATTCAAAGGAGGCCTTAATATCCCTTAGTTTCCACTAGGACCCCGCTGCCATGGGAGGGTAGGACAAAATATGTCATGCAAGTTCTTTTCCATAAGCACGTATGACTATATTCGGAATACATGCCTACATTACATTGATGAATTGGAGCTAGTTCCGTGTCACCCTATGTTATGACTGTTACATGATGAACCGCATCTGGCATAATTCTCCATCACCAATCCAATGCCTACAAGCTTTTCACATATTGTTCTTTGCTTATTTACTTTTCCGTTGCTACTGTTACAATCACTACAAAACCCAAAAATATTACTTTTGCTACCGTACCGTTACTTCCATATTACTTTGCTACTAAATACTTTGCTGCAGATATTAAGTTATCCAGGTGTGGTTGAATTAACAACTCAACTGCTAATACTTGAGAATATTCTTTTGCTCCCCTTGTGTCGAATCAATAAATTTGGGTTGAATACCCTACCCTCGAAAACTGTTGCGATCCCCTATACTTGTGGGTTATTAGGCCGCAGCACCGCTGCCCCGTGGTTCTCCCCGCGGGTGCACCGACTCATGCGTCGCCGCACCTTCGGGCCGTAGTGCCGCGTCATGCGGTCCCCGCCGCGGCCCCAAGGTCATCCCAGCAGTTGCACCGACCTGCACTCCGCCATTGCGCCGCCCATTCGGGCTGTAGCACCGCGGCCCGCGGTCCCCGCCGCTGCCCCGAGGTCTTCCCATTGTCACCCGACCTGCTTGCCGCTGCTGCGTCGCCCCTTCGGGTCGTAGCGCCGCGGCCCGAGGTCAACTCCGTCGTT
This sequence comes from Aegilops umbellulata, assembly GCA_032464435.1. Classification (NCBI taxonomy): domain Eukaryota; kingdom Viridiplantae; phylum Streptophyta; class Magnoliopsida; order Poales; family Poaceae; genus Aegilops; species Aegilops umbellulata. The sequence continues at coordinate 330,246,985 of CP136058.1, read as the reverse complement.
TCCGTGCGTTGACTTCACGTGGTATGCGCCGTGCCGCCTCCCTTGGCGCGGGAACGCCACCGTCCGCACCGGTCTTCGTCACATTGTTGGGTTTTGCTAGCCTACTTCGAGCATCACCACCGTACTCCTAACCAAGCAGCCGCCGCCGCCCTTCTTCAGCACCGCTGTAGCTCGCTCACCCGAGCCGCGCCGCCAGTTTACCCCCTTTGCCTTCGTCCATCATCAGCTCTTCGCCAGCATCGCCGTCATCTTCCCCGACCACTTCGTCTACTCCGACCACCGTTGGCGACATTGGCCCTGCGCCGCTTGGCGTTGCAACCGTCGTTGAGTTCTTCTTTGTTTGCCCCTCCGACTCCTTGACATGGTGTACAACTCATGCAGGTCCCTCGTCTATGCATGCCCGGTGCTGACAACATCGATGCATGCCTTCATCCACGACGTGTCCCCGGGCCTGGCAAGCCTGGTGCGGCGCTTCGTCAACTTCGTCTTCGTCGGTCTACGCATGCCCGGTGCTGGAAACACCGATGTGTGCCCTCATCCATGATGTGTCCCCGGGCCTGGCAATCCCGGCGCGATGTGTCGTCAACAAAGTCTTCTTCCCAGCGCACCTCTACTTCGACACCCTTGCGCCTATGACTAACTCGACTCCTCCTTTCGCCCATGGCTCCACGGAGACTTCCTTTACGCCGGCTACCCCGACTCGACATCAACCACGACATTCTTCGCACGGCTACCTCGACCACGGCAACACCACCCACGCTCTCGGCTACCTCAACCATCGGCACAAAGGGCTACCGCCTTGCTTGAGCAACCTCGCCAGTTTCCACTCCAGCCACGACTTCCGTGATGCATCAACCATCATGACTGTGGGGGTGTCCGTCGGCTTGCCTTCAGATTCTTCTCCGGTCTCACCGTCTGCGTCGCTACCATTGTGATTGCGGGGGTATGTTGAGTATTATGATTATTAGGAAGTATTGGATAGACTAGGATTTGGTCCCGCCTTGTCTTGTACTCCTATATATGTGCCCACGAGGCTCAAGCAATATACAACTATTCCACCAATCTCCTCTCACTCCCTTCTAACACCAACAATGGTCGCCTCTTCTTGCACTGGCTGCCATGGCCAAGGCTCCACAACAGCGCGTGTTGCCGTGATTCGCGGTCCCGCCACGGCTGACTCACGCCTCTGCTCAAAGCCGTTGCGTTGGACTTTTCCAGCCATGGGAGACTACGGCACCAGCGGGCTCGTCTCCTATTGCCGCCGGCGCCGACCCCGACAACATGGTTGCATCTCTACCCATGCACCCTAGGTGTTTGTTGGAATGCCTCCAAAGAGGAGAATAAGTTTTTGAGAGATGACCATGCTGACATTGGGCCCTCCGTTCAACTTAACGGTCAACAAATGGTGTTAACCATTTAGTACCATGTGAACCTGACTAGTGGGCCTGGTATGTGAGAAATTATATTAATTCACCCCAAACTGATCATCAGTGTCTTTATCAATGTTGAGGATGTCGCTTATTGTTACCATCTTAGTCGGCCGGGGAGTAGAGATTAATCAGAAATTGAACGATTAATTGATTTTATTGGTTGACTATTAACCGATCATTTTTTTTACAAATCCCAGGTTTCCACACTAAAATATGAGATATTCAACACAAAAACAATATTGGAAAGAAGTGTTACCATGATTCCTTGCCTCTGAGTCCCTGTACAATGACAAACAAAATAGGACAAGTGTACATATGACATAACAAGGTCCGCAAAACACAAATAAACATAGTTCTTGCACACATAGTGCTAGAAATAGGCCCGATTTATTGGTATATCCCGATAAATCTCTTGTGAGAGCGACAAATTGGTCCAAATGGTAAATGGTGATGACATTGCATAATCTTATTGGTCACCCACCGATTAGCGACAAATCGGATGATAAATTGCTAAATCGGCCGATTTTTTAGAAGTGTTTTCTACTATTTGGTCATCAGCGTTTATTAAGAAATTTTGTAAGGAAATCGGTAGATATTTGGGTCCAAAAAACATGATGTGTAAGAGTGTGTTGGCACATTTTGACACGTGGCTAATTAAAAAAGACCCCAAGTTTGATTAACCTTAATTTTTTAATTAGCCACGTGAACACTCCACCGTGAGAATTTGTGTATCATAGATAGTTCGATGATAAAAGAACGAGACTAAAGGGAGAAGTTCCCTCCCTTAACTTTCATTGTTAGGTAGGCAGGGAGATTAGAACCTAGGTGGTTTGAGTGGAAACAAAACATACTCGTCATTGCACTAGGAGGCTCTCCCCATAGATACAAAACATTTTTCAAAACTATGCGAAGATCATTTTACACATTGTATGAATATTTATTTTAAATGTGAAATACACATTTTTATACGCATGATTCAAAGGCTAGGAATCAAGGTAACACTTCTGTCTAATATTGTTTTGGTGTTGAATATAATATATTTTAGTGTTGGGAACCTGAGATTTGCAAAAAATGGCCAATTAATAGTCGACCTATAAAATCAATTAATCTCTAATCCCCAGTTGACCGAGACGCTAACGATAAGCGATATCCTCAACATTGTCCTTAGATCAAATAGTAATCTGTTACATTATGTATGTGCATTGCAGGTTTTCGCATCGAATGGTGGGTCATAGTTGGATGTACTCCATACACGGGCATCCAATGATTTTGATAATGGTTTGATAGAGTTCTTATAGTTTGCGGCGGAACATGTTAGGAAAAGGGGTTCGAAGAAAATATGTTGTGCGGGTGTTGTTTGCGAGAATGATGTTAGTACACAATTGAATCAGGAGAGTTGCATAAGCACTTGTTGGCTAGTGGTTTCATGCTCGGTTATACGACATGGACAAGTCATGCTGAGGGTGGGAAGTCATGTGAAGGAGCGGAACATGACGAGGAACAAGAATGGATGATGGATGGTCATGATGAACAATCTGACGGTGATGAATACAAAGAGTCCGGTGAAGAGTCTTCCGAAAGTGAGGAGGTTGAAATGGAGGAGGAAATCATCTGGGGCAAATTGGCGGGAATGGTGCACGATGAACACATGCAAGAGTTGATCGTGAAAGAGACTAGCACTGAGGCAGCTTCTCGTAGAGAGGCTACCAAACTAGTGACTCTGGTGAAGGACTCAACAACTCCTTTGTACACTGGTTGGAAGGCAAAACAAGTGTCACGATGAATCTTATGGACATTAAGGAAAAAAGCAATAGCACATACACTTCCGTCGATATGAATTTGAAGTATTTGCATGATGTTCTTCCTGAAGGCAACATGTTGCCAAAAAGTATCGATGAGGCAATTAGGAAGGTATTGTGTCCTCTTACATGGAGCCGGTAAAGTACCATGTATGCAAAAATGACTGCATCATTTACCAGAATGAGTACTCGAACCTAACAAGGTGTCCAACATGCAATTTTCCCCGATTCAAGCAGGGAAACAATAGTCGGGAAGACATTGATGACGACAGAGCACCCGCTAGCGGTATACCTTATAAGGTTGTATGGTACTTTCCAATCATTCCACGCCTGAAGCGTTTGTATGGAAACAAGAAGCAGGCAAAGCTTATGCTTTGGCATTCTACGAGGAAGAGGGATGATAGAGTGATTAAACACGTTGCAGATGATCGGTAGTGATTAAACACGTTGCCATCGGGCCTAAAAGTGACGACACAGAGGAACTCTCAATGAAAGCACCATTGTCGGTGTCAAAACCGGCGGATCTCGGGTAGGGGGTCCCGAACTGTGCGTCTAGGCGGATGGTAACAGGAGACGAGGGACACAATGTTTTACCCAGGTTCGGGCCCTCTTGATGGAGGTAAAACCCTACGTCCTGCTTGATTAATATTGATGATATGGGTAGTACAAGAGTAGATCTACCACGAGATCAAGGAGGCTAAACCCTAGAAGCTAGCCTATGGTATGATTGTTGTATGTTGGAGTTGTTGTCCTACGGACTAAAACCCTCCGGTTTATATAGACACCGGAGAGGATTAGGGTTACACAAAGTCGGTTACAATGGTAGGAGATCTGAATATCCGCATCGCCAAGCTTGCCTTCCACGCCAAGGAAAGTCCTATCTGGAAACGGGACGAAGTCTTCAATCTTGTATCTTCATAGTCCAGGAGTCCGGCTGAAGGTATAGTCCGGCCATCCGGACACCCCCTAATCCAGGACTCCCTCACTGACTTTCCAGTTTGATCGCATCCATGCTAATTACTTTGTTTATTGCGGAGCGACCAACATTGGATCATAATCGTGCTATTGCCGATGTAGGGCTTGGCATATTTCTTTGATTCGAAGAGAGACCCTCAGAAGCAATGGACAAAATTGAAGGAGGTTCTAAATGATGCTCTACGTAAGTGTAAGAACTTCAACAACAAGGTAACACAATATTCAGAATTCAAGTTCATTACTAGCGCTTGTTGCTATTAAGAACCAAATGTCAGAACCTCCCATATGTCCGGCTACTTTGCCATGGCTGTCATGAACGACTATTTGAAGAAAAGTCAGCATTTGCAGATGATAGAGTGATTACTAGCTCATTCTCTATACCCGAAGGCCTCTCATAAACAAGTTTACGTGGGGCATAGAAGATGGCTCAATAGAAATGATGAATGGATAAATAGAGAAGATTTGTTTAATAAAAGAAAAGAAAAGCGAGGGAAGCCACGCAAGAGGAGTGGAATAGAAATCCTACAAATGTTGAACAACTGGGAAGAGTGTCCAAAGCCTGGAAAGAAACAGAAGAGAGTGGAACCACTGTTAAAAGTATGGAAAACGAGGTGTCCATTTTGGGACTTGGAGTATTGGAAGTATCTCTCCACGCCCCATTGTATCGATGTCATGCATATCACAAAGAATGTTTGCGAGAGTTTGGTTGCCACCATTTTGAACATCCCAGACAAGACAAAAGATATGGGGAGCTCAAGAAAAGATCTAGAATCACTTAAAATAAGGCCGGATTTGTGGGCTGACATGGAGGAAAGCGACGTTGGTAAGGCTAAGAAAACAATGTCAAAATTCAAACCCGCTTGCTACAGTCTGTCTCCAGAGGAACTTGCCAAGATATTCAACTGCCTTGATAATGTTTGGGCAAGTTTTGGGCACTCGTCAAACATACACAGATATTTTTCACATGAGAAGAAAACTTTATCTGGGATAAAGTCGCATGACTGTCACGTGATGATTACACAAATAATTTCGGTTGCACTTAGAGGAATAATGGAACCGCATATCAGAAAGACACTCCAAGACCTCTATAAATTCTATGACATCATCTCTCATAAATCGATTAGTTTGTAGCATTGCAAGAAACTGTAGGAAGAGATTGTTGTCATACTATGTGAGCTTGAGGTGTACTTCCTGCCCTCATTTTTTGACATCATGTTGCATCTGCTTGTCCATGTTATTGGATACATCATAGACCTAGGCCCAGTATTCCTCCACAATATGTTCCCCTTTGACAAGTTAAATGGGATACTCAAATGATACATTCATAACAGGTCACATCCAGACAGAAACATCGTCCAGGGATTCCTAACTGCGGAGGTTATCTTGTTTTGCATAGACTACCTTGAAGTCGACAATCCTTTGGGCATGCCCAAGAATAAGCACATTTCCGGCTCAAGGGCGTAGGTCACAAGAAAAGGAGAAAGAACTTGCATCTGACCTTCGACGATCCGAACCGAGAGCCCGACTTCATAAGAGCTCACACCGTGGTGCTACAAAACATTAAAAAATTCCAAAAACCCATAAAAAATATTGCGGTTGTAGGCGGGGGAGGGGGCTGCCATGTTAGACATTTGCGATGGTGGGCGGGAGAGGGGGCCCACCACATTGATCCCCTCCCCCAAATACGCCCCTACCTTACCGCGTGCTCCGTTCAAACTACCCCCACCCGAAATCACCAGCCGCCGGCGCGTGTCGTTGACCTCACCTTGCCGGCTTGCTCGCCTCGTGCGCCGCCAACGATGTTGCCGCAGCGTGCTCGCCTACCACGCTTACACGACTAAGGAAGAGCCTAGGGAGCCACCGCGGGGTCATCGTTGCGTGCCCACGGTCTAGTCCGACAACGCTGCCGGCCCCTAGATTTCCTCCAACACTGTCGTCGGCGTGCCCACTGTGTACTCCAACTCCACCGCCACCTCCGAGCCATCTCCCACCGAGGTACATATATATTAATGCTGACCCCATCCGCTTCAAGAAACATGAAACATCATTATTTGAGCAATCCAAGGTGTTCGATGACAGGTCCTCACCGTTTTATTTGCAAGAATTAATATGAGTGCCAATGTTCTGACGAAACCTTGATTAATTTTCGTTTCGTCAAATTTTTTGCACTCAATAGTGCCCTACTTTTAGCAAAGGTCATGCCTAAATTTCTAACTTTTTTTTCAATTTTGCGGTTCGATGAATGGATCCCCGCACCGGAGCACCATCTCAAGATGAACTCAAGGACAACAACCCTATCATTGAGATGAGCACCTCCGACGTCGGGACGGGCGATGACCATCATGAAGAACCGCCCATCGGGTGAGGAGAAACGAGCAATATTGATGGGACTTCATCCAGCACCACCGCCAGCAACAAGAGCACGCGTAAGGCTAGGCCACCGAACAAGCTTCGCGAAGGTATCATTACAATAACCGCAGTTGGCCCAACAGGAGAGCCCGTCGCCCCAGATGCTGCGGCAAAGACATATAGTAATATGCCAGGTTGCATCTTGAGAAAAAATGCCTCGATCAGTTGCAAGGATATCGGCGGACATAAGGAGAAGCTACTCGAAGCGTTACACCAGAGTTATGCATTTTCGTCTGACTCTAAAAAAAGGCCGAAGAGTATGCCCTATTGAAATGGCCGAAAATGTTTAGGGACTTGAAGAGCAGTGTCCGTTGCAATCTCGTGGGTAAGGACTTCCAGACCGTTAAGAGCCTCAATCCTCTATGGATCACGAAGAATGGACGAAGTTTCGTGAATCATCAGGAAGCGAGTCAAGCAAGGAGGTAAGCAATCATTTTCGTAATTTACGAAAAAATAGGCTAGGTAACCACTGTCTGGGCCCTGGTAGTTACAGAGCTGGAATACCAAGTGGGAGAAGGAGGACGCGGACTTTGAAACCACGGGTAAACCACCCCCACTCTTGGAACATCGAGATCGTCCGCGTGACTTCCATTTCCTCAGGGCTCATGTAGTTCGAGACCCAGATACTAATGAGTTCTTCCTCTCGATGCCGCAACTTCGCTTGATGGAGGAGAGCTTGGTAATGTCATTGACGACTAATAATTTAGTACCTACTACAATTAGTATCATACTAATCATTTACCACAACTTATGTACTTTTTTGTAGAGAAAAATGAAGGAGGAATTTGGACCCAGTCTTGATGAATCTCTGCGCGACTGTAGGTATGAAGACCATCTTACACGGGCCGCGAACGATGGATTTGGGATTGACAGGAAGCCCAAGACTGGGCGTGTGTTGGGGCGGGTAGGATGCTGTGGGACTAGGCCTATCCCCGGACCAAAGAGTTAAAAAATATAGAAGGAAAAACAGGGTTGATGACAAGATCGATGCCAAAGTAGATGCAAAAGTAGATACAACAATTCAAAGAAGGTTAGCTAAAATATTCCCGTGTGGCCACGGGCATCATCTATATAGTAGCACCCAACAACCATGAGCATCCAAAGATGTTTCATGTTGGCTACTAGCCAAAGTGAACGGCGTGCCGACGAGGGTTGCCAAGGGGCAAATAATTCCATTTACAGAGGGTACTAGAATGATGCACGGTGTCGTCCTGCCACTAGACATGACGAGGGTGCTACTGCTGTATGTAATGTCGGGCTTTGTATACTATTCGTTGCCTCTCCCCCCTGATGAAGGCATCACCATGTCAGGACAAGTGATGCGGGGGTACCTACTTAAGTGGTCACTCAGTGATATAGAGGAGATTAGTCCACATGGATTCTCAGGTACTGACGGTGATCCCGCCTTCATGAACCTTGACCCCGTTTTCAACATTGATAGCACTAGAGACATAGCCAAGGATATTTCGCAATAAGCGAGCAAGGATCTACATGCTGATTGTGGACCATCCACAGAGAAGCCACCTGTGCCAATTGTCTTCCCCAAAAGACATAAATGGAATTAGTATAAGCTCGGCGAACCATCGCTATCGAACTCTATGTTGATTACCCTCTCGACAAATCTTATTATTCTACACGACGACGTGGTACGTTGATTAAAAGAAGGTCAACAAGATTACATGGCCAAGGTTCTACAAGGTTATAATTTCATCGCTTAGTTTCCGGACGATATAATTGATCTGCCATTTAATGAGGTGATCCATGGAAATATCTTCATGTGAGTGTACTCTCCCCGGAGTTAATGAGGCTTTGGGCACTTCATCGAGCTTCAGATCCCCTACTCAGCCTTACTAAAGTGTATTTACTTGATCCTTATTACATGCACTGCCACAACCTCGAATCTGGAATTAGCCAGCAGCTCATCTCAGACTACCTCTTCCATTGCATGATTACGACTCATCCGCAAAAGGAAACCTTTCTGTTGCCATACTGCGGCAAGTAAGTTGTTAACATTCACTCATCTATTATGAAACATATATAGCCGACTCTCGGTGTCAAAACCGGTGGATCTCGGGTAGGGGGTCCCGAACTGTGCGTCTAGGCGGATGGTAACAGGAGACGAGGGACACAATGTTTTACCCAGGTTCGGGCCCTCTTGATGGAGGTAAAACCCTACGTCCTGCTTGATTAATATTGATGATATGGGTAGTACAAGAGTAGATCTACCACGAGATCAAGGAGGCTAAACCCTAGAAGCTAGCCTATGGTATGATTGTTATATGTTGGAGTTGTTGTCCTACGGACTAAAACCCCCCGGTTTATATAGACATCGGAGAGGGTTAGGGTTACACGAAGTCGATTACAATGGTAGGAGATCTAAATATCCGCATCGCCAAGCTTGCCTTCCACGTCAAGGAAAGTCCTATCCGGACACGGGACGAAGTCTTCAATCTTGTATCTTCATAGTCCAGGAGTCCGGCTGAAGGTATAGTCTGGCCATCCGGACACCCCCTAATCCAGGACTCCCTTAGTAGCCCCTGAACCAGGCTTCAATGACGACGAGTCCGGCGCGCAGATTGTCTTCGGCATTGCAAGGCGGGTTCCTCCTCCAAGTTCTTCATAAAAGATCTTAAACACCAAGGATAGTGTCCGGCTCTGCAAAACAAGTTTCCACATATTGCCATAGAGAGAATAACATTAACACAAATCTAATCTGCTGACGTATTCCGTAGTGTGACATCACACTACGGCCAAGCTTTTATTCGAATTGTTTTCACTTCTCCACCTCAGCGCGTTTTGCGAGGCGGTTTCCTTGGCACGTCATGTCAAAGCAGAGATCGTGTCCCCCATTTACGGGATTCTCATCAATACGGACGTGGGTAACCCAACCGCGCCATTTATTACGGCGCTTGGGAGGCAAGCGAGTTTTACTAGGCTGGTGGGGACGCATAGCCGCATCCGCCCATATAAGGGGATAAGGATCCACCTTTTTACCTACACCTTCTTCCTCCTTTGCCTATCCATCTTCCGCGCACTCGAGCTCCAGCGCCCAAGCCCGCACTTCCCACCTCAACCTTCTCCAGCAATGTCCGGAGCGGGAGGCAAGTGTATGGTCTCCTCCGTCACGGAGGGCCATGTCAAAAAGCTGAGGAAGGCTGGATACCTGTCCAAAGACATCGCGCACCGTCTCCCTGAAAAGGGGCAGCTTCTCCCCACCCCAGAGCCCCATGAGAGGGTTGTATTCCTTCCCCACTTCCTCCGCGGACTGGGCTTTCCTCTCCACCCATTTGTCCGAGGGCTCATGTTCTACTATGGCCTGGATTTCCACGATCTGGCCCCGAACTTCATCCTCAACATCTCGGCGTTTATCGTTGTGTGCGAGGCCTTCCTCCGCATCCGCCCCCATTTCGGCCTTTGGCTCAAGACTTTCAACGTCAAGCCGAAGGTGGTGCGCGGCAGCCAAGCGGAGTGCGGAGGCGCCATGGCGGGCAAGATGGCCAACGTCCTATGGCTCGAGGGCTCCTTTGTGGAGACCTTGAAGGGGTGGCAGTCAGGGTGGTTTTACATCACCGAGACGCGCGATCCGCAATGGATCGCTGCCCCTGAGTTCCGGTCCGGACCCCCTATGCGGCTCACGTCCTAGAAAGAGACGGGCCTGTCATGGGGCGACGAGGGAGAGGTGACCGGACTGCAAACATGCATCCAGTCCCTGGTGAACAAGCGACTCAAGCTTGTCAATATAGTCCAGGTTATGCTCGTCCGCCGGATCCTCCCGTGTCAACAACGGGACTTCAATCTGTGGGAGTTCGACCCGACGTAGCACCAAACCCTGAATAGGCTCTTCGATACGACGTATGAAGACGCCTGGAAGGTGTTTTTCAAAGGCGCCGAGGCTCCCGCATCCGCATCTGAGGATCGCGGATTCAGCACGCAGCGTTCAGCTAGTGCAGTGAGTTATCTTTACCTTCTATAGGACATTTGTTTCTCATAGTTTGATTCTATGCGGGATCTAAACTCCCTTACCTTTGACAGGAATGGCAGGTGAAGTCCGGACCGATTAATTGTCCGGCTCCTTTGCCCGAAGACCCAGCAGACGCTCGTTTATCGAAGCTGCTGGCTCCGGCGCCTTACGTGGTGCCAGAGAAGAAGGCCAAGAAGAAGAAGGCCACGAGGACTCGAAAGAGTTCCCGTCATGTGGTGGTATCGGATTCGTCGTCCGACGGATCCGAGACGCTCTCCTCCCGTGAAGACGAGGAGGAGGAAGAAGAAACCTCTCCCCCTCTAGCGGGGGGAGGAAAGAAGAGGAAGGCCGCCCCAGCAGGGGAGGCCGAAGGGTCCAAGAAGAGGAAGACCCCTCCACCGGACTACTCCCCCGACGCCGACGAGGACGAAGAGGAGTGGCCGGATAGGGCCAAGCGTCCGGCGAAATCGTAAGTATTCGGATACCAGAGTAACTCATAATATCCCTGTTGTTGCACAGCCTTTCCCTAATGTCGAATATAATTATGCAGGCTGCCCCGCGCCGGACTCGACGAGTCGTCGAGCGGCTCCCTGGATTCATCGGACATGAACTCAGTTCTGCCCGCTGTCTCCCCCCGCACTGCGGACGATGCTAAAGTGGCGTCGCGACAAGCTCCGGGGCAAGAGGAGGTGGTCCTGGAGGAGCCGCGAGGCGACCTCCCGGACCCCAGGAGTAAAGGGGACAAGACCCCCCAGGGCTCCAAGTCCGGCTTTGAGCCGGACACCGCGCCGGAATCCTCAACAGTTCCGGACCGCGGTAGGCGAACTCCTTCTAAGAGGAGCAAGCCTTTTGAGCCGGCAGCCTCCGTCCAGCCAGAGGTGCCGGACAATCTGCCGGAGTTGCTTAACGGAGCCTCCATCGACGAGGAGCATCGTACTATTATGAGTACGGTGATCCAAAAGGTTCAGTCCGCCAAGAGCGGGCTGAGTGAAGCTTGTGCTAGCCTTCTAACAGGCTTCGAGGTAAGTAAAATATGTAAAAATATTACCGCATAGACAGTAGCCCCTGATGCTCTGTTTGGCGTTCGGAAAGAAAAGCCGAATAGAGGATCTATTAAATATCGCAGGAGTCTAACAAGAAAGAGAGTCAATATACGTATGCAGACTTCGCTGCTACCCATCGCCGCACTGACTTCAGAGGTGGGTGCCCTGAAGCAGGGCCTCGAGCGGACCGACCAAGAGCTCGGCCTTGCCAAGCGGCAGCTCAAGGAGAAAGAAGGTAAGAGATACCTTATAGAAAAAATATATACAAAAAAAAGGATCAATTGCAAAAAATAGCAGCATTGTGATGCTTATTGTAGGGGCCACGACTGAGGTGGCGACCCTCAAGCAGGCGCTGTCCGAGGCCGAAAAGAGAGCGGCCACGGAGCACACCGAGCGAGAGAAATCTGAGGCCCAGATTGGCGAGGTGCAGCAAGAGCTTCAGGCTCTCATGAAAAAACATGAGAGTTTGGAGCTTGACTCGAAGACGCGAGCGTCCGAGCTCGCGGCGGCCCTTGAAACTGCCGAGTCTGCCAAGGCCGAATCCCAGAAGGCCCTCCAAGAGTTGGAGGCGGTGAAAAAGATAGCGGCGGGTAAGGCATTCTTTATGCAAAGCAGACATATAAAAGTAAACTAATTGTTACTTACCCGAATCTGGAGTTCTCTAGGGGCATTCGCAGATCTTCCCCGCAGCATATCCGATGCCGCCGCATTCTACCGAGCCGAGGAAGGCAGCTCGACGGAGAAGGTGTTCTGGTCTCAGTATGCTGAGGCCGGACACCCTGTGCCCTTGAGCGACCAGCTGAAGCAGCTGGTCGAGCTCCACAAGGCGGCCGAACAGGCCATGAAGGGCTTCATACTTCGGCTGTGGCCTGGAGAGGCCCTATCTGGGAGCTACTTCGGACTGGTGCGGCGGCTGGTGGAGGCCTGTCCACGGCTCGAGGTCATCAAGCGTTCCGTCTACATCGAAGGTGCCCGTAGGGCCCTTGCCCGTGCAATGGTGCACTGGGGTAAGCTGGACGGTGAGAAGCTTGTGAGGGACGGGCCGCCGCCGGGGAAGGAGCATCGCAAGCCCGAGAACTATTACAAGGATGTTCTTGCTGGTGCCCGCCTTATGGCGGATGAATGTACCAAGGATGTAATTTTTGAATGAACACGCTCGTGTTATCCTGTGCACTCAAAACTTGTTCATATGCTCTAAGCAATGCTTGTTGAATTTAAAATATTACTTTCTGTGCGGCCGTTTATCAAAAATTGAGAGATGGCCAGTCGTCGGCTTCTGCCCCCATGCCACTAGTGCTGGGGTGTTCGGGATAAACCTGAGCGCTCTTTTTCCCATGATTGGGTCCGTCGAGGGAGGCGCTCAGCACAACGAACAAGGCAACCGGACTATAATGCTTGAACACTCTCACTTAGCCATAGAACTATATAATTTTAAATTTCGGCGAAGCCCCTAGTATTCGGAAGACCGTGTTCGGGGCACTATCCACGCCTTGGCCAGACAAAGCCGGTTCCTCGCTCGAAGCGGCATAAGTCTTTAAGGACTCAAAAAACCTCTCGAACAACGACCAGTCTCTCGCCTCATCATGACAATCAGTTTTAGCTTTCTATACTGAGGTGCTCAGCCCAGCTCAACTGGGGCACAATCGCAGTAGTTCTCCTAGTGCTACCTTAGCCGATATAGCGGAACGTAAGCACCAAAACATAGGAGCCGGGCAAACCCAACTATTGACCCAAATCATGATTCGGAGCCGATGCATATAGTGCTATAAGTTCGGGGTGCCGCACTTGTGAAAGTGTTCGGTCTTCTCACACCATATTAAGGGGTACTGAAGCCCCTGGCATATTTGCCGTACCACGGTGTACGGGTGCAACATGTTATTAATAAACATATATATAAAAAGAGGATAATGCAAAAATAGACAAAAGCTATGCATGTTTTATAGAAAGGTTGCTATCAAAGCAAAACGATACAAATAGTGCGATAAGCAAAAGAAATTGGACTATTTGACATGTCCTGGCCAGGGGCAGGCCACGGAATTGTATTCAAAACAGGTATACTGCTCGTAATAGAGACCACCTGGGAGTTACATAATGCGGCATGGCTTGTCTGCTTTCCTAGATCTTGCATCGTTTGTGCGGCAGTTGAATTGCCGAACAGGTCGTCAGAAGTGTGGAGTCCTGAAAGTAAGAGAAAATTTTAAAAAGAATTCGGCAGCCCCTAGTACGGTTTAAGCCATGTTTTGGGCGTGCCGTGATGGTGCCCCTCCCCTTGTGCCCATGGTATTTCAAGAGCGTAGTTATGTACGCAAAGCACTGGTTTCGCTATATTGCTAGGGCTAGGGTTGGGGCCGCATTGCTACGCTAGCTCGGAACATGCCAGGCGGTCTTGTTGTAGGTTACTCCGGGCGCGCTTGACAGTGTCTGGCTTTTTGAAGGCCGGACTGGAGAACTACCTAGAGAGGCTGCTTTGTACTTCTGATGCGAGCGCTGCCGTGTGCTCCTCCGTTCGGAGGGGGCGTTCGGTGTTTCTGTTGACCGTGATTACTCCTCAAGGGCCTGGCATCTTGAGCTTGAGGTATGCATAGTGCGGTACCGCATTGAACTTTGCGAATGCGGTTCGCCCGAGCAGTGCGTGATAGCCACTGCGGAACGGGACTATGTCGAAGATTAACTCCTCGCTTCGGAAGTTATCCGGAGATCCGAAGACCACTTAAAGTGTGACTGAACCTGTATAGTTGGCCTCTACACCTGGTATAACGCCTTTAAAGGTCGTTTTGGTGGGCTCGATCCTTGAGGGATCTATGCCCATTTTCCGCACTGTATCCTGGTAAAGCAGGTTCAGGCTGCTGCCGCCGTCCATAAGGACTCTTGTGAGATGAAATCCGTCAATAATTGGGTCTAAAACCAATGCGGCGAACCCTCCATGACGGATGCTAGTGGGGTGGTCCCTTCGATCAAAAGTGATCGGGCAGGAGGACCAGCGGTTGAACTTTGGGGCGACTGGCTCCAGCGCGTATACGTCCCGTAACGCACGCTTCCGCTCCCTTTTGGGGATGTGGGTTGCGTATATCATGTTCACCGTCCGCACTTATGGGGGAAAACTCTTCTGTCCGTTGTTGTTCGGCGGCCTGGGCTCCTCCTCGTCGTCGCTATTCAGCCCCTTGTCTCTGTTTTTGGCATTTAACTTGCCCGCCTGCTTGAACACCCAACAATCACTGTTGGTGTGATTGGCTGGCTTTTCGGGGGTGCCATATATCTGGCACAAGCGGTCGAGTATTCGGTCCAAACTGGACGGGCCCTGAGTGTTTCTTTTGAATGGATTTTTCCGCTGACCGGATTTGTAGCCTCGGAATCCGGCATTTACTGCCGTATCCTCGTTGCTGTCGCTGTTAACGCGGCGCTTTTGCTTGTTCTGGCGCGACCTGCCGCTTTTGTCCTTGGTATCCGAATTGCCAAGGTTCTTGGTTAAGTTGTTGCTGCGAGCTAGCCAGCTGTCTTCTCCCGCGCAAAAGCGGGTCATGAGTGTCGTAAGGGCTGCCATAGATTTCGGCTTTTCCTGTCCCAGGTGCCGGGCGAGCCACTCGTCACGGATATTATACTTGAAGGCTGCTAGGGCCTCTGCGTCCGGACAATCTACTATTTGGTTTTTCTTTGTTAGGAACCGAGTCCAGAATTGCCTGGCCGATTCCTCTGGCTGCTGAATTATGTGGCTTAGGTCATCGGCGTCCGGTGGTCGCACATAGGTACCCTGGAAATTGTCGAGGAATGCGGCTTCCAGGTCCTCCCAAGAACCGATTGAATCTGCTGGCAAGCTGTTAAGCCAATGCCGGGCCGGTCCCTTAAGTTTGAGCGGGAGGTATTTGATGGCGTGTAGATCATTGCCGCGGGCCATGTGGATATGAAGGAGATAATCCTCGATCCATATGGCAGGATCTGTTGTGCCATCGTATGATTCGATGTTTACGGGTTTGAATACCTCAGGGATTTTATGATCCGTTACTTCATCTGTGTAGCATAGTGGGTGTGCGGCGCCTCTGTACTGGGCTATATCACGATGCAGCTCGAAGGAGCTTTGTCTATTGTGTTCGGCCCGGCCGGATTTATTGTATCCGGAGTGACGATCACCGTCACGTGTCATGGGGTGCCCGCGCGATCCGTAGATCGATCTTGTTTGCCTTGCCTTGTCCTCCAGTATATCTCGCAGGTCTGGCGCGTTTACCCGTGCCTTAGCGTGTTTTGAGCGGCGTCAGGGCATGGCTTGAGTGGAGGGCCTAGAGGCCTCTCTGTCATGGCCACGAGGTGGCCAGTCGGCCAGGCCATGCGCTGGTAGTGTAGGTGCTTCCTCCTCTAATCGGGGTAGCAGCCTGTGCTTTGGGTAACGCTTGGAGGGGCGTTCGAGTTCATACTCTTCGGCCGCAAGGACTTCAGTCCATCTGTCAGCTAGAAAATCTTGATCAGCTCTAAACTGTTGCTGCTTTTTCTTGAGGCTGCTTGCCGTGGCTAAAAGCCTGCGTTTAAAATGCTCTTGTTCGGCGGGATCTGATGGCACGACGAATTCGTCATCATCGAGGCTTGCCTCGTCTTCGGAGGGAGGCATATAATTGTCATCCTCAACCTCTCGGTCTGCCGCTCTCTCATGAGGGCTGGCTTCTCCATCCTCCTGTGCCGAATCTTGCTGGAGGAGGTGTTCTTCGGCGATATCCGGAGTAGTATTATCTCCCGTGCCGGAATCACCGTTTTTGCTTTGGCAGGATTTAGAGCGGCGCCGCTGACGCCGGCGCTTGGGATGTTTCTTAGAGGTGTCATCCCCCGCTGTTCCATCGCCTTCTCCATCTTTTGGAGTGTCCACCATATATATGTCATATGACGAGGTGGCCTTCCAGCGCCCTACAGGTGCTGGTTCTTGTTCGTCTCCTGCATCATTGTCCATACCGTCGATGTCTTCGGAGTCGAGCACGTCGGTTAAACCGTCGACAGTGGCTACGAAGTGGGTGGTTGGTGGGCTTTGAATTTCTTCATCGTCCGTATCCCAACCTTGCTGACTGTAGTCCGGCTAGGACTCTCCTGATAAAGAGAGAGACTTTAGCGAATTCAGGATGTCGCCGAAGGGCGAGTGCTGAAAGATGTCCGCGGCGATGAACTCCATTATCGGTGCCCAATAGGATTCGATCGGCAGGGGCACGGGGGGCTCGGAGTCTGGAGAGGAATCCGTCTCCTCGGAGTCACGGGCCATGCAGAGTGAGGGGCTGGTGTTCGGCTCGATCGCCTTTGAGATCACAGCCCCCGAGGCGGCGTCCAACCGCTCGTCCTCGATCGGTGCAACTGGTTCCGAATTAAAGGTCCGAACCGATGCGTGTGCGGCCTCCAGGGCACTGTTCGGTGGCAGAGTTAGATCGTGCCCATCGAGACAGTGCGGCGTGCTTGGCTGTGGCTCGAATCCGTCAAAGATCAAGTCCCCGCGGATGTCGACCGTGTAGTTTAAACTTCCAAACCTGACCTGATGGCCAGGGGCGTAGCTTTCGATCTGCTCCAGGTGGCCAAGCGGATTGGCCCGTAGTGCGAAGCCGCCGAAGACGAAGATCTGTCTGGGGAGAAAAGTCTCACCCGGGACTGCATCGTTGTTGATGATCGAAGGAGCCATCGGGCCTAAAAGTGACGACACAGAGGAACTCTTAATGAAAGCACCAATGTCGGTGTCAAAACCGGTGGATCTCGGGTAGGGGGTCCCGAACTGTGCGTCTAGGCGGATGGTAACAGGATACGAGGGACACAATGTTTTACCCAGGTTCGGTCCCTCTTGATGGAGGTAAAACCCTACGTCCTGCTTGATTAATATTGATGATATGGGTAGTACAAGAGTAGATCTACCACGAGATCAAGGAGGCTAAACCATAGAAGCTAGCCTATGGTATGATTGTTGTATGTTGGAGTTGTTGTCCTACGGACTAAAACCCTCCGGTTTATATAGACACCGGAGAGGGTTAGGGTTACACAAAGTCGGTTACAATGGTGGGAGATCTAAATATCCGCATCGCCAAGCTTGCCTTCCACGCCAAGGAAAGTCCTATCCGGAAACGGGACGAAGTCTTCAATCTTGTATCTTCATAGTCCAGGAGTCCGGCTGAACGTATAGTCCGGCCATCCGGACACCCCCTAATCCAGGACTCCCTCACTGACTTTCCAGTTTGATCGCATCCATGCTAATTACTTCGTTTATTGCGGAGCGACCAATATTGGATCATAATCGTGCTATTGCCGATGTAGGGCTTGGCATATTTCTTCGATTCAAAGAGAGACCCTCAGAAGCAATGGACAAAATTGAAGGAGGTTCTAAATGATGCTCTACGTAAGTGTAAGAACTTCAACAACAAGGTAACACAGTATTCAGAATTCAAGTTCATTACTGGCGCTTGTTGCTATCAAGAACCAAATGTCAGAACCTCCCATATGTCTGGCTACTTTGCCATGGCTGTCATGAACGACTATTTTAAGAAAAGTCAGCATTTGCAAAATCATAGCCAGATAATCAAGTGGTCTGAGGAGATGAGGAACAACATTGACATTGGAGAATTATTATGTGAGCCTGAGCGCATCCAAAAGGTGTTGGCCAAAATCATCAGCAAGGAGGTTGTAAATGAGGATGGGAACTACCACTATGCTCCAGAGTCACAAGAAGAACGACTTCACCTTGTCGAAGACACAATTTTTCAAAATAGCTTCATAAACTATTGATTATGTGTTGAGACATACATGTTTGTTTCTCTGGCACTTTTTATACTAGACTGCTTTGCTTCACTATTACTCTTATTTATTGTGGCGGCGTTGTAATAATTAATGTATTGCATGATTGTTTGAATGGTGAGACAGCATTCTATATTTGTATTGGAATGTGATGATTGAGTGCAAAATACTCAAACCACGTCATTAAAATGCTGCCATGGCAGGAAAAAAACGCTGCTGCGGCAGCAACTTTTCTATATGCCTAGACCATTACCAGTAGCGGGCGGAGAGATTTGTTGTGGCCGGCTGTAGACACAGCTCGCCACTGAATCTATTATAAACACTAGCAGGCAGAGATTACAGTTGTGGCGGGCAATCCCTAGAGCCCGCCACTAGAACGTGTCCACCAGTGGCGGGCGCCCGCCCGCCACTGATGCCATAATATCAGTGGCAGGAGGTCAGTGGCGGGCGGCCCTGGGCGCCTCGCTCGCCACTACTGGCCTTTTCCCACCCGCCACTACTCTACATTCATGCAGTAGTGGATAGATAAAAAGAGACCCTGTCGCCTTGTCGTCTCATCGTTTGTCGTCTAGTCTCCTCCCAAAGCTTCTAGGGTCTCTTTTGTCTAGAAAAAAATCATCCAAAAGTTTCATAGTGTCTGGACTCCATTTGGTACGAATTTCTTGGAAAATAAAAAACAAGCAGAAAGCAGTAATTGGCACTAGGCGCTAAGTTAATAGGTTAGTCCCCCGAAATGATGTAAAATTGTATAAAAAGTATTCAAGATTTATAATATAATAGCATGAAACAATCAAAAATTATAGATGCCTTGGAGACATATCAGCATCCCTAAGCTTAATTCATGCTCGTCCTCGAGCAGGTAAATGATAAAAACAAAAAAATTATGTTGAATGCTACCTAGCATGTTTATCATGTAATCTCTTTATAGTATAAATGATGAGAAATGATGAAGTAATTAATATCAACATAATAATATCCATGAACATAAGAAACATAATCATTACTTTTTCAAAATATATGATGCTTAATGAATGTTATCCCTACTCATTTCATCATGTTAGCATGGCATGACTCCGCCTTCACCGCATAAATATAAATCATGACCACCCCGATGTCTAACCAAGCAATTGGATCATACTTTTTAACGCGCTTCAGCATTTTCAACTTCACGCAATACATGAGCCTGAGCCATGGATATATCACTATGGGTGGAATAGTATACAGTGATAGAAATCAATAAGGGAAGTCAAAAAGGAAGAAAGACTCACATCAACTCGGCGGACCAGCGGGTAATGGAGATGCCCATCAATCGATATCAATGCGAGGAGTAGGGATTGCCATGCAATAGACGCACTAGGAGCTATAAGTGTATGAAAGCTCAATGGAAAATAAGTGAGTGTGCATCCAACTTGCTTGCTCATGAA
This sequence comes from Aegilops umbellulata, assembly GCA_032464435.1. Taxonomy (NCBI): domain Eukaryota; kingdom Viridiplantae; phylum Streptophyta; class Magnoliopsida; order Poales; family Poaceae; genus Aegilops; species Aegilops umbellulata. The sequence goes on along the minus strand of CP136058.1, from coordinate 330,227,203 downwards.
GACCTCAAGCATTTGTGGAGGCCCACCATCGGAATATACAAGTCAAGTTTTATAATGAAAAGTTCCCGCTAGTATATGAAAGTGATAACTCACGAGAGTCTCTATAGGAAGAACATGGTGCTAATCTGAAGCACAAGTGTGGTAAAAGGATAGTAACATTGCCTCTTCTCTCTTTTTCTCTCATTAAAGCAAGCACACTATGAAATAAAAACAGAATGTGTCTAAAACAGAACAGTCTGTAATGATCTGAACAGAAACTATACTTCCGCGACTCCAAAAAATTGAAAAAATTAGGACAATTGGGCACTTTGTATCATGTTCCAGTGAATTATCAAAATTCCAGTACTGGGCGCAAAAGTTTTTGTTTTTCACAGAATCAAGTCAACTATCAACCAAATCATCCCAAAGGCTTTACTTGGCACAAACACTAATTAAGACATGAAAACACAATCATTATAGTAGCAATAATCATGTCACTCAAGAAAAATAAACTAAATCATAAATATAAATATTTGGTCGTCTCTCAACAAGCTCTTTCTTTATAACCATTAAGATAGGCTTGAGATTTTAAATGATGCTCGCATAAAAGATAAGAATTGAAACGCAAAGAGAGCATCATACAACATGAGAAAACCACACTTAAGTCTAACCCTCTTTCTATGCATAGGCATTTTATAGGAAAACAAATTATCAAAATAAGAAATATCTAACATATGTAAATAGGAAGAACGAAGCATTAATAATTTTAATGCAAAGAGAAGTATTTTAGTGACATGAAGATTTTTGTAACCATATTCGCCTCTCTCAAAATAATTACATGTAGGATCATATTCAAATTCAAAAATATACCTATCATATAAAATATTATTTCTATGATCCACCTACATAAAGTTTCTATACTCTTCCAAAATAGTGGGATTAACATCAACTTAAGTCATGACCTCTTCAAACCCACCTTTACCAAAAATTTCATATGATTGAACACTATGAATATGTGGGATTATTTTTGCCTAAAGTTGACAGTCTTCCAAACCCTCTTTCGTCCCTCAAGATCGGAGCATAAGAAGACACCTTGGAGTGTGATGATGTTCCTATGTCGGCGTGCCATCTCCTTCTAGGAAGACCTTGGCAATTCGATCGTGGCGCCATCCACAATGACGAACAAATCATTATAGCTTCAAGATGAAGGTCAAGGAATACGTTCTTCGACCATTATCACCAAGTCAAGTCATCGCCGACAAGCAAGCTTCAAACCATCATGGAGAGAATAGTGAGAGAGCCAACCATCTGAAAGAGAGTGAACGCCGCCAGCCAAATAAGAGCGACTCCATGGTTAGAGATAAGAAAAACTTAGTGGTATTAGACACCAAAAGAGACTTGAGGGATGTGAGTGAGAGCCCATCGAGTGTCCTTTAATTTGTAATTGTGTGCAAAGATGAGGCCGTGAGGACTAATATTTCACAACATCTACCTTAGGCTTTGTGACACTTATTGCAGGAATTTGCGGACCTATTCCCCGATGAGTTACCTTCGGGTCTACCTCAACTTGATGGCATCGAGCACCACATCGACCTCATCCCCGGTGCACCATTACCAAACCGAGCCCCATACCGCATCAACCCCGACCAGACGAAACAAATTCAAAGGAAAGTGCAATGTTTCCTCAAAAACAGGTATGTAGGCGAGAGCCTAAGCCCATGTCTCGTTCCGGTTATACTTGTGACTAAGAAATATGGTAGTTGGCGTATGATATCCGATTGCTCCCCCGCCCCCACTAATGCTATCACCGTTAGATATCGCCACCCCATTCCACACCTAGATGACATGCTAGATGAACTTAGTGGAGCCACCATTTTCTCAAAAATAGATCATAAAAGTGGCTACTATAAAATTCGCATGCAAGAAGGTGACGAATGGAAAATGGCTTTCAAACAAAATTTTGCCTTTATGAATGGTTGGTCATGCCTTTCGGTCTATCTCAAGCACCTAGGGCATTTATGAGTGTCATGCATTATGTCCTTTGACATCTCATTGGTTATTATGTTGCCGTATACTTTGATGATATTCTTGTTTTTAGAAAATCTCTTAAAGAGCATGCCACGCATCTTAGAGAAGTCTTGCAAGTTCTTAGAAAAGAGCAACCCTATGCAAACATGGACAAGTACACTCTTGTTGTAGAAAAACTCGTTTTCTTGGGCTTTGTAGTCTCCTCTAAGGGTGTTGAAGTTGATGAGTCTAAAATTGAAGAAATAAAAAATTGGCGACAACCAACCAACTTGCAACAAGTGCATAGCTTCCTTGGCCTAGCCGGTTTCTATCACCGCTTTTTAAGGACTTTAGTATCATCGCATCACCATTGTATGCCTTGAGTAAGAAGAATGTACCATTTGTTGGGGGACCCCCCCCCCCAAGATGCCACATTTAATGAGCTTAAAACTATGCTTACACATGCACCATTGCTTGCATTACCAAACTTTGACAAAACATTTGAAGTCTATTGTGACACTAGTAGTAATGGCGTAGGTGGTCTGTTGATGCAAGAAAGCGACCTATTGCATATTTTAGCAAGAAAATTTCCAGAACACAACTTAATATCCCGCATGACAAAGAGTTATATGCTTTGATGAGAGTATTGCATGTTTGGGAGCAATACCTCAGACCACATGAGTTTGTCATACATACCAATCCGGAGACGCTAAAATACCTTACAGGTCAAACCAAGCTTAATATACGACATGCCAAATGGAGTGAATTCATTGAGTCCTTTTCTTATATCATCAAGTATATTAACGGTAAGGATAATGTAGTGGAAGACGCTCTTTCCCGCGAGTGCATGTTAGTTACTCAACTTCAATTGAATGTGATTGGATTTGAGCACATAAAAGATTTGTATGATCATGATGTTCCTTTCGCGACTCCTTATGCAAAGTACCAAACTAAAAATTATTGGGAGAGATATTATATGAAGGATCGATATCTTATGCAAGCTAACAAATTATGCATTCTTGAGTCTTCTCTTCATTTGTTGCTTTTGCAAGAGGCTCACGCGAAGGACTAATGGGGCACTTTGGCCGTGACAAGATATTTGCGACACTCTCCAAAAAGTACTTTTGACCCAACATGTTTTGCAATGTGGTGCGCTTCACCATCCATTGCTCTACATGCCACGAAGCTTAGTCTAAAGCTCAGTCTCATGGTTTGCACATGCCTCTTCCAATACCATATTTGCCTTAGGAAGATATAAGCATGGATTTCATACTTGGCTTGCCTAAAACTAGGAATGGCAAAGATTCCATATTTGTAATTGTGGTCCGTTTCTCAAAGATGGCACATTCCATTCCATCCAAAAAAGTAGATGATGCTTCACATGTTGCAAATCTCTTTTGTAGGGAAATCTTGAGGTTGCATTGAGTGCCAAAGACAAACATGTCGGACCGTGACATCAAGTTCCTAAGCTACTTTTGGAAGACATCATGCGCCAAGATCGGAATAAAGCTACTCTTCTCACTGACATATCATCCACAAACCGACGATCGGACGGGAGTCACCAACCGGACGTTATCTACACTGCTCTGCGTGTTGATCAATAAGAACATCACGGAATGGGAAGAATGTTTATCAATCCCCGAGTATGCCTACAATCATGCACATCACTCTACAACCGGCAAGTCTCCCTTCAGGGTGGTATACGGCTTCAACCCATTGTCGCCCTTGGACATCCTCCCACTTCCACTACAAGAGTGAATCGGCATGGACACAAGCGCAAGAGCAACAACCTCAAGAAGGTGCATGAAGATACAAGGCGCATGATTGAACACCAAGTGGAACGTCTCGCCTTAAAGATCAACACCAACAAGCACCACATGGTGTTCAAGCCTGTAGATCTTGTATGGCTACACCTACACAAGGAATGCTACTTCCTCGAGCCAAGGGACCATTCAAGGTGTTGGCATGCTACAACGACAATGGTTGCAAGATCGACCTCCCACGAGACAAGTACGACGTGAGTGACATCTTCTATGTCAAGGACCTATCTTGCTTACATGGTGATGAGGTTATCGATCTGAGATCGGATCTTTCCCAAGGGGGGGGGGTAGATGCAGAGCATCCTACGGTCATCCCCATGGACATGCCATAATCGCCCCAATCTCCAAGAATATCGATGACAAGAGCTCATGCAAGAGCTACCAGAACCGACATTAACTATCTCGTTATTGAAATACCCTTCAACCCACATAAGACATGGCTACTACCTCAAACGGAGACACTTTGTATGCTTAGGTACCAAGGGACCAACCATGGAGAAGCTAGGGGGCAAGGCCAAACCATGGCAGAAAATGCATATCAAGAACATGGAGAGGATTGTGCCGAGCATGGGACGAGAGGTGCAACCGCTCCTAGCAAGAGCTATGACCGCTCAAGCAGTAAAACCGCCCCAACCACCACTCCAACTACCGCTCCACGTGGACTCATCTCGGGCTCTCAAGCGGTACAAGTCAGTATCACTGCGGTTCTCCCGGCAATTGATTGAGCAGTACAATCGCCCCAACCACTGCTCCAACTACCGCTCCACCTGGACTCGTATCGGGCTCTCAAGTGGTACAAGCCGGTACCACTCCGGTTCTCTCGGTAATTGAAAATTAACTCGTACAACCGGTTCCTCAATCTGGTACTCCCAACATTTACTTCAATGCACACCATCAACCTGGGAGAAGTGGTATAGCAACCCAAGTGAAGGGGTACAACCGCTCATGTGGTACAACCGCTTGTGTATGTGTAAGTGCATCAAGTGCCCCTCAGTGGTTTTGGAGTATTGAAGACAAATAGGTTAAGGGACTAATGTGTTTGTGAGTATACATAGGTGTTATAGTCCCGGTAGATTTGGTTTAACCGACGAAAGACGACCCCTAAAATGTATTTCTTCAAGTGAAGAATTTGGTGCGGCCTTTGAAGAAATTGATGTGAATACTTTGTATTTGTAGCTTGAAGACTTTTGTTTTCGAAGTTTCTTTCTTCTTATTTGAGTCATAGGAAAACCCATACCGTTAAGGAGGGTCTAGGTGATACATATATCATATTTCAAATGTGATGCTCAAACCTATACACGCTCTTGCCGCTTCGAGTGAAGCCTTTGGAAACCTCTGGTACAGCTGATGAATTAGCTAGCGACATTGACGCGGTTCATCTAGTCACTGACGAATTTGGTTAGCCTGAGGAGTTAGGATTTCGCCAGTAATATCTGCCTACCGTGAGGAAATTGAGTGCCCCGACAAAATTGAGAGTTTGATTTTCTGACCGTTGCTGCACCGCGTGCCAGCTGTCGAGTGAATTCTTATCCTGACATCGGTCATGTCCGAAGGGGCATTTATGACAATTCATGTCGGGTTGGCCCCTGGCTATATATAGTCGCCCCCTACAACCATTCGTTGGTTGGCTTCTCTAGACAGAACTTGAGACTTGTCATTTGAGAGCAACCCTTCCTCTAAGGACTTTGAGAGAAACCCAAGTGAGGAAACACCCAACTAGAGCCAATGTGATTTAGTATCACTGAAGTGTTTGATCTGTGTGATCCGACGCATGTTACCTTTAAAGACTTCCATTCTTTCAGATGGCTAGGCGTCAAGTTCTGAGAACCCAAGAGTAATTGTGGTGTGCAGGTGAACAAGTCTATGAAGGTTTTGGAAGTCTACCTTGAAGAATTACCACGAGTGATTGAGCAGGTCTGTTGTGACCTTAGCTCAAGAGGAATACAGTGAATACTTAGTGTCTTCGGAGTTCAATTCGACCATCTCAACCAGACGTACAGTTGATACAACAACTGGAACTAGTCTACCAAATCGTTGTGTCTTCACTGAGCCTACCTGGTTTCAAATTCCTCACCCCTTACCTTGAAGTTATTCCGCTGCTGAAGAATCCGTGACCTGCCCTCTGAAGACTTTCATCATGCTGTTTTTCATTTCTTCAGTTCATCTTCCTCATGCTTCAATGCATGTAAGATTACTTGTTCTTCACTTGTATGCATCTCGTATGCATGCTTTCTATTTCTATGATGACTTGGTTTCACTCGCGTTTCTATTTTTCACTCTGATCTTCGTCAAATTCATCAGAGTTTGACGAATTTATAAAAATCTCTCATTCACCCCCCCCCACCTGGGAGTAAACCTACGCTTTTAGTATGTGGTACAACTGCCCTGCATGTGCACATTGAAAGGGCCACGACCCTTGTATCCCAAACTTACCCCTTGGACTATAAGTACTCGTCCTCTAGCTCCATCCTAGGGTTAGCAAAGTATATTTTGAGACGTTGAAAGCTTTGCTCCTATCTATCCCCTCTTCCATGGAGACCAAGGCCTCCATGTGAGAAGATCCCTTGGGGATTCAAGACCCCTCTTGAGGAAAGATCCATCTTGGATACAAGAACCCTCTCTCCTTGAGATTGGGATGAACTAGCTACCTATTTGCCTAACTATGTTGGATTTGGACCTTGTATCTCCTTACGTGTATGTGGATTTAGTGGATGTGTGACTAGATCTTGTCTTGAGTGTTGTTTTCCTCTTGTGTTTCTCCTTGTGTTTTTCGTGATTTCCCCTTTTCCCACATCCAAGTGTGAAAAAGATCATTACCTAGGGCTTGGCCCTACATCATCACCCCTAATTAATCGGAAAACTCTCTTCTTTTTTATGAAATGTAGGACCCCCTGTCCCTCTCGAGATGTTACTCGAAAAAATAAGTCGAGTGTTGCTCGACTTTCATCTAATCCAGGGGTCAACCAGAGGACACCACACTTACATAAAATAAGTCGAGTGTCTAGAGGAAGCACACGACATAGGTGTAGGCCAAGTGTCGACGCAGTGTCTTACATTTGGGCCAGTGATCATCCAGAAGATGACACGTGTACATCATAAAAGCCGAGTATTATGTAGGCCGTGCACATCATAGGTATAAGCCGAGCGTGAGCCCTCTGCTTATATATACACCGTACTTCACCATTAGGATTGGTGCTCGTCTTTCACTGCCGTAAGCGGAGCTGCCCCATAAGTTACACTCGGCTTATGACGAAACATCAACTATGGTTGCACGTATATTTGTTTTAAGTTTTCGGTTATTGTTATTCCAAAAGCCTTTTGGAAGCACTACCTGTCCGTGTCTGTCTAGCAACTAGTACTAGCTAGAACAAAAAGGACACCACTTTCTGCTCTCATAATGCAAGATTCTATGCAAATGAATTCAGCCCACTGATCAATATTATCTTAACACCGACTTAAACTAGTACACTAAGCATCTGCTATTAACAACAGCCGACGAAACCATTCGATACCACAGACTCTGCCGCTCCATGACATGGAAGGTGAGGTGAGACACCCAGAGTAGTAAACAAGCCACAACAATTTCATAGACCAACTAATAGAACTAATAAAGTACCATCACAGGGCCACTAATCAGTAAACCAAACCCGCCCCCTATCATCATCCACTAATGAACAAGTGCCAGCAAAGGAAAAATAAGCACATTATCAACACACACACACACACACACACACACACACACACACACACACACACACACAATGCAGAGCAACCATGATTGGCCCCCGCTATAAGAAGCACTCCAAAGGCACTCCCTTTCCTCATCTCTCTCTCACACACCCATCCATCATCATCTCCTCTGCCTAACAAGCTAAGCAGCTCAGCTCAAGCAGCGGCAATGGAGGGCAAGGAGGAGGACGTGCGTCTGGGCGCGAACCGGTACTCAGAGCGGCAGCCGATCGGAACGGCGGCGCAGGGCGCGGACGACAAGGACTACAAGGAGCCGCCGCCGGCGCCGCTGTTCGAGGCGGAGGAGCTGACGTCGTGGTCCTTCTACCGCGCGGGGATCGCCGAGTTCCTGGCCACCTTCCTGTTCCTGTACATCAGCGTGCTCACGGTGATGGGCGTGGTGGGCAACCCCTCCGGCTCCAAGTGCGGCACCGTGGGCATCCAGGGCATCGCCTGGAGCTTCGGCGGCATGATCTTCGTGCTCGTCTACTGCACCGCCGGCATATCCGGCGGCCACATCAACCCCGCCGTCACCTTCGGGCTGTTCTTGGCCAGGAAGCTGTCGCTCACCCGGGCCGTGTTCTACATGGTGATGCAGTGCCTGGGGGCCATCTGCGGCGCCGGGGTGGTGAAAGGGTTCCAGACCACGCTGTACATGGGCAACGGCGGCGGCGCCAACTCGGTGGCGCCGGGGTACACCAAGGGCGACGGCCTGGGGGCGGAGATCGTGGGGACCTTTGTCCTCGTGTACACCGTCTTCTCCGCCACCGACGCCAAGCGCAGCGCCAGAGACTCCCACGTCCCCGTAAGTACACCGGCCTCTCTAACTAGCGCGTGGAGCATATCATTTCGTGGATGCTGAACAAATTAACTGCTGTATGGATGGATTTGGTGCAGATCTTGGCTCCGCTGCCGATCGGGTTCGCGGTGTTCCTGGTGCACCTGGCGACGATCCCCATCACCGGCACCGGCATCAACCCGGCGCGCTCCCTCGGCGCCGCCATCATCTACAACAAGAAGCAGTCGTGGGACGACCACGTAAGAAGAATCACTTAACTACTAACATCTAGGAGTATCGGTCACTAGCTAGAGACTAACTATTCAGGCTTGGGAGGAATTAAGTTTGATGATCATGGTTTTGGGCATGCAGTGGATCTTCTGGGTGGGCCCGTTCACCGGCGCGGCGCTGGCGGCCATCTACCACGTGGTGGTGATCAGGGCCATCCCCTTCAAGAGCCGCGACTAGTAAACTCAATCAGCCATGGAATGGAATGGATGGAATCCTATCGTTCATCGACCATCGTTTGTGCTGATCGTTGCTCCTGCGTGCTTACTCCTGTAATTATCGGTCTGCCGTACTGTTCCTGAGCGAGCGAGCGAGCGTGTGTGTCCTTCAGTCAGTATGTCAGCGTTACTAGTGTGGTGCACTTCTTCGCCGCACCTACCCAAAATATGCAAATTTCGGTACTTGTGGTTCCCTCTCTTTTGTAAGCAATGCGTGTATAAAATAACAAGGAATGAAGATCGAATTAACGATCGATCTTCAAGTGGAGTGCTATTACATCGATACTTGTTTCGTTCCAAAATATTTGGAATTTATGGGTTTGTACTAAGTCAAACTTCTTTAAGTTTGACTAACTTTATATAAAAATGCTAATATCTACATCATTAAATATACATAATGAAAATATATGTTATAATGACACCGATTAAGCTAATTTGATGTTGTAGATGTTGAAACACTTTCTAAAAACTTTGTCAGATGTAAAGAAGTTTGATTTAAGGCAAACCTAAAACTTCAAGTCTTTTAAATAAAATAAGAGCAAACTAGCAAAAAGGCCCGTGCGTTGCAACGGGAAAAAAATACCACACACTTTTAATTTACAAAAAAGGTCTATAATCTGAGAATTTGTAGCTACGGCCCAAACGATGGTCTTAACCTATAAAATCACAGTTTAAGATTCTACAGGTGTTCTATTTCAACACGGTTTGCATGTAGATTTAATCCGTACAAAGAAACGAGCAAGTGATCATGCATTTACTCATGTCATGTTCGGAATGTGGTGTTGTTACGGGTGAGTAAAGAAAAATAACGAAAACAAACGATGACACATTAGCACACTACAGAGACATGTGTGCATCAATGTCAGTTCTCAGTTTAAGAATCACCAACTTAGGGTAACTCTTGAACACTTTTTCACATGCATATTTCTTAAATACATGAAGAGTTGTTAAAAATATTGTAAAAAAGATACATGAATTTTTAATCATAAAAAGATATATTTTTTGTCTGGAAAAGAATATTTTTGTATGATCTTCTGTGGACGTAGGTACTTGCGCCCCTATTTCATCACTATTTCTTGCCATATATGTCATAGATATTGGTCCCTGTTTCACCATTATTTATATCTTATCAAACTTGTCTTTTATTTTATTTTTTTCATGCATGCTTCCATTTTTACTTTTTTTTTCAGGCATGTCCTCTGGTTTTTTTCTTCTTATATATAGGAGAATAGCGCAACATCTCATCTTTATTGGATCTCCTCTGCATTTTCTCTTTTATTTTTTTTATAGAGGACATCCCATCTTTATTGGGTTCTTCTTATATTTCTTGCCATGCATGTACTTATTTATTGGGTGTCTCTAGCAAATTTATATTCAATTTCATATCTAATCCTGATTTTGCTGAGGTGTTCATCCTCAATCTGAATCAGTACCGGTATGAAAAAAAAGACGGATAATGCATTGTTGATTAACATTGCAGAGTAGATAGTATTTTTTAAAATGTTAACAGGTAAAATAACATCATATTCAGATTCTATATATTTTTCTAATCAAATTTCATATATAACATGTTAAATTTGGAGTTACGGCTTAGAAGATATGAGTATTTAAAAAAACATTTGATATGTACTGTGGGTTTAATGTCAGAAACATTAGAAGATTTTCTATAAAAATAGCAAAACAGACTAAGAATACATATTTCTTTTAGAAGTACAAATGAAAATATAATGTTCTCTCTATATGTGTGTCGTGCTGTGTTTTTTTAGAAGGATGTGTCGTGCTTGAGCTGGGCTGACAGATGGGCTTAAGAGGCTGAAATACCAATACCAACGGGCTGAAAATACGGACTAATATCCTATTTGGCGCTTAAGGCACCAAATATTGTTTATTTGGTAGAAAACACGCACCCTCTCGAACGCTGCGACTGTAAGTTGGCAGGCCCATGCAGCTCCCTTCACCGGTTTTGGAGTCACCCTTTTTTTCTCGGTTTTTATTTTTATGTATGAATATTTTTCAAATTCGTAATTTTTTCAAAAAAATGCACAAACTTTTTTAATTCATGAAATTATAAAATTTCATGTATTGTTCTTAAAGTTCTTGAGAATTTTTAAAAAATATGATGTTCTAATACAAAGACGACCATTTTTAAAATCCATTGACATTTTTTTAAATTCATGGAATTTTTGAAAATAAATAAAAATATTATAATGTGCTAAAAACTTTATTTAACAAATTATTTTAAAGATGAACAAAACCCAGTTTTTTTACTTGAGCCAGTTGCTGCAGAAAAAACGAGCAACAAAGACAAGCTAAGAGCATGGGCCGGCGACGGAGCAAAGCGTTGTAGACACATTTTGTGTAAGAGACGTTGAATAGTAGCCCTCCACAATGCTGAGAGCATGTACAATGGTTCTATCTTAGAAATGCCATGTAGGATAAATGATGAGATGGAGGAGAGAGAAATCATAAGAAAGGCTTGTCTTCTCTTATTTAAGAGAAGACAAGAGATGATCTCTTAGCATAATATGTCTCACCATGTTTTTAGGAATAACTAGTTATTGAAAGTAAGGCTAAGAGTTGATCAACTGTAGACATGTTTTTTTGTCGTCTCTAAATTACATGTAAGCTTAAAATAAAACTATCTTATTAACCATTGTACATGCGTTGACAAGCCAGATAAACAGTCGGTTAATGGTAACAACCCATCATCGTTGACCCGCCACACTTTTGGGCAATTAGTTGTGACTTTTTCCTTGAAACTGCACTATTCATAATAGTCATTACTGGCCGGTCGCATTTTTGGACAATCAGCTCAGTTTTTTCTCCTAAATATGCACTCTTTCACTACCATTGTTGAAGCAATTTGTGCTAGTGGGAGATGATTTCCCATCCGGCAAAGTATCATAATTAAAAATATGTAGAATCTGAACAAGTTATACCAGAAATTACAAATTTGCGGCACCACAAGGGAAATAAGCAGCAGAATTACAACTATTTCTTTTGGGGCTTATCATTAGCTGTGAAAATAAGATGCCTCCTTCTTAACATATTTTTGAAGGAAATATGCCCTAGAGGCAATAATAAAGTTGTTATTTATATTTCCTTATATCATAATAAATGTTTATTATTCATGCTAGAATTTTATTAACCGGAAACTTAGTACATGTGTGAATACATAGACAAAACAGAGTGTCCCTAGTATGCCTCTAGTTGACTAGCTCGTTAATCAAAGATGGTTAAGTTTTCTGACCATAGACATGTGTTGTCATTTGATGAACGAGATCAAATCATTAGTAGAATGATGTGATGGACAACACCCATCCGTTAGCTTAGCATAATGATCGTTTAGTTTTATTGTTATTGCTTTCATCATGACTTATACATGTTCCTCTGACTATGAGATTATGCAACTCCCGAATACCGGAGGAACACCTTGTGTGCTATCAAACGTCACAACATAACTTGGTGATTATAAATATGCTCTACAGATGTCTCCGAAGGTGTTTGTTGGGTTGGCATAGATCGAGATTAGGATTTTTCACTCCGTGTATCGGAGAGGTATCTCTGGGCCCTCTCGGAAATGCACATCACTATAAGCCTTGCAAGCAATGTGACTAATGAGTTAGTCACGGGAAGATACATTACGGAACGAGTAAAGAAACTTGTCGGTAAAGAGATTGAACTATGTATGATGATACCGACAATCGAATCTCGGGCAAGTAACATACCGATGACAAAGGGAACAACGTATGTTGTTATGCGGTTTGACCGATAAAGATCTTCGTAGAATATGTAGGAGCCAATATGAGCATCCAGGTTCCTCTATTGGTTATTGACCGGAGATGTGTCTCGGTCATGTCTACATAGTTCTCGAACCCGTAGGGTCCGCACGCTTAACGTTCGATGACGATTTGTATTATTAGTTATGTGATTTGATGACCGAAGTCTGTTCGGAGTCCCGGATGAGATCACAGACATGACGAGGAGTTTAGAAATGGTCGAGAGGTAAAGATTGATATATTGGAAGGTAGTATTCGGACACCGGAAGGGTTCTGGAGTGTATCGGGTACATACCGGAGTACCCGAGGGGTTACTGGAACCCCCGGGGAAAGATATGGGCCTTATGGGCCATAGGAGGGAACCTAACCAGCCCATAAGGGGCTGGTGCGCCCCCACAAGGGAGGAGGCCGAATTGGACTTGGGAAGGGGGCGCCACCGCTCCTTTCCTTCTCCTACTCCCTCTCCTTCCCCTTTCCCCCGTCCGGTAGAAGGAAAAAAGGGTGGGGCCGAATCCTACTAGGACTAGAGTCCTAGTAGGACTCCCCTCTCCCTGTCGCGCCCCTTGTTGGCCGGCCTCCTCCTCCCCTCCTTTATATACGGGGGCAGGGGGCACCCCAAAGGCACAACAGACAATCTCTTAGCCGTGTGTGGTGCCCCCCTCCATAGTTTTACACCTCGATCATATCGTCGTAGTGCTTAGGCGAAGCCCTGCGTTGGTAACTTCATCATCACCGTCACCACGCCGTCGTGCTGACGAAACTCTCCCTCGGCCTTAGATGGATCAAGAGTTCGAGGGACGTCACCGAGCTGAATGTGTGCAGATCGCGGAGGTGCCGTGCGTTCGGTACTTGATCGGTTGGATCACGAAGCCGTTTGACTACATCAACCGCGTTACTAAATGCTTCCTCTTTCGGTCTACGAGGGTACGTGGACACACTCTCCCCGCTTGTTGCTATGCATCTCCTAGATAGATTTTGCGTGATCGTAGGTAAAAAATTGAAATATTGTGTTCCCCAACAGTGATATCAGAGCCAGGTCTACGCGTAGATGTTATATGCACGAGTAGAACACAAAGAGTTATGGGCGATAATAGTCATACTACTTACCAGCATGTCATACTTCTATTCGGCGGAATTGTTGGATGAAGCGGACTAGACCGACATTACATAACCGCGTTCATGAGACTGGTTCTACCGCCGTGCTTCGCACACAGGTGGCTAGTGGGTGTCTGTTTCTCCAACTTTAGTTGAATCGAGTTTGACTACGCCCGGTCCTTGTTGAAGGTTAAAACAACACACTTGACGAAAAATCGTTGTGGTTTGGATGCGTAGGTAAGAACAGTTCTTGCTAGAAGCCCGTAGCAGCCACGTAAAACTTGCAACAACAAAGTAGAGGACGTCTAACTTGTTTTTGCAGGGCTTGCTGTGATGTGATATGGTCAAGAAGTGATGATATATAAATTGTTGTATGAGATGATCATGTTTTGTAACCGTTATCGGCAACTGGCAGGAGCCATATTATTGTCGCTTTATTATATGAAATGCAATTGCCATGTAATTGCTTTACTTTATCACTAAGTGGTAGCGATAGTCATAGAAGCAATAGTTGGCGAGACGACAACGATGCTTCGATGAAGATCAAGGTGTCAAGCCGGTGATGATGGTGATCATGACGGTGCTTTGGAGATGGAGATCAAAGGCACAAGATGATGATGGCCGTATCATATCACTTATATTGATTTCATGTGATGTTTATCCTTTATGCATCTTATTTTGCTTAGTACGACGGTGGCATTATAAGATGATCTCTCACTAAATTTCAAGGTACAAGTGTTCTCCCTGAGTATGCACTGTTGCGACAGTTCTTCATGTTGAGACACCACGTGATGATCGGGTGTGATAAGCTGTACGTTCACATACAACGGGTGCAAGCCAGTTTTGCACATGCAGAATACTCTGGTTAAATTTGACGAGCCTAGCATATGCAGATATGGCCTCGGAACACTGAGACCGAAAGGTCGAAAGTGAATCATATAGTAGATATGATCAGCATAGTGATGTTCACCATTGAAAGCTACTCCATCTCACGTGATGATCGGACATGGTTCAGTTGATATGGATCACGTGATCATTTAGATGACTAGAGGGGTGTCTATCTAAGTGGGAGTTCTTAAGTAATATGATTAATTGAACTTAAATTTATCATGAACTTAGTCATGATAGTATTTGCATATCTATGTTGTAGATCAATAGCTTGCGATGTAGCTCCCCGTTTATTTTTTTGATATGTTCCTAGAGAAAAATAAGTTGAAAGATGGTAGTAGCAATGATGCAGACTAGATCCATGATATGAGGATTATCCTCATTACTGCACAGAAGAATTATGTCCTTGATGCACCGCTAGGTTACAGACCTATTGCAGGAGCAGATGCAGACATTATGAACGTTTGACAAAGCTCGGTATGATGACTACTTGATAGTTTAGTGCACCATGCCTTACGGCTTAGACCCGGGACTTAAAAAATGTTTTGAACGCCATGGAGAATAGGAGATGTTCCAAGAGTTGAAATTGGTATTTCAAACTCATGCCCATGTCTAGAGGTATGAGACCTCTAACAAGTACTTTTCCTACAAGATGGAGGAGAATAGCTCAGCTAGTGAGCATGTGCTCAGATTGTCTAGGTACTACAATCGCTTAAATCAAGTGGGAGTTAAACTTCCAAATAAGATAGTGATTGACAAAGTCTTCCAGTCACTATCACCAAGTTACTAGAACTTCGTGATGAACTATAATATGCAAGGGATATGACCAAAACGATTCCCCGAGCTCTTCGCGATCCTGGAATCTGCGAAGGTAAAAATCAAGAAAAGCATCAAGTGTTATGGTTGACAAGACCACTAGTTTCAAGTAAAAGGGCAAGGGAAAGAAAGGGAACTTCAAGAAGAATGACAAGCAAGCTACCACTCCCATGAAGAAGCCCAAAGCTAGACCCAAGCTTGAAACTGAGTGCTTCGACTGCAAAGGAAATGGTCACTGGAAGCGGAACTGCCCCAAATACTTGGCGGATAAGAAGGATGGCAAAGTGAACAAAAGTATATATGATACACATGTTATTGATGTGTACTTTACTAGTATTCATAGTAGCCCCTGGGTATTTGATACTGGTTCAGTTGATATGATTAGTAACTTGAAACAGGAGTTATAAAATGAACAGAGACTAGTTGAGGGCAAGGTGACGATGTGTGTTGGAAATGATTCCAAGGTTGATAAGATCACCATCACACAGTCCCTTTACCTTCAGGATTAGTGTTGAACCTAAAATAAATGTTATTTTGTGTTTGCATTGAGCATAATATGATTGGATCATGTTTATTGCAATACAGTTATTCATTTAAGTCAAAGAATAATTGTTATTCTATTTACATGAATAAAACCTTCTATGGCCATACACCCAAGGTGAATGGTTTATTGAATCTCGATTGTAGTGATACACATATTCATAATATTGAAGCCAAAAGATGCAAGGTTAATAATGATAGTGCAACTTATTTGTGGCACTACCGTTTAGGTCATATTGGTGTAAAGCGCATGAAGAAACTGCATGCCGATGGACTTTTGGAATCACTTGATGCTTGCGAACCATGCTTCATGGGGAAGATGACTAAGACTCGGTTCTCCAGAACAATGGAGCGAGCAACTGACTTGTTGGAAATAATACATACTGATGTATGTGGTCCAATGAGTGTTGAGGCTCGCGGCGGGTATCATTATTTTCTGACGTTCACAGATGATTTGAGCAGATATGGGTATATCTACTTGATGAAACATAAGTCTGAGACATTTGAAAAGTTCAAAGAATTTCAGAGTGAAGTGGAAAATCATCGTAACAAGAAAATAAAGTTTCTATGATCTAATCGTGGAGGTGACTATTTGAGTTATGAGTTTGGCCTTCATTTAAATAATGTGGAATAGTTTCACAACTCACGCCACCTGGAAAACCACAGCGTAATGGTGTGTCCGAATGTCATAACCGTACTTTTATTGGATATGGTGCGATCTATGATGTCTCTTACCGATTTACCACTATCGTTTTGCGGTTATGCATTAGAGATAGCTGCATTCACGTTAAATAGGGTACCATATAAATCCGTTGAGACGACACCATATGAACTGTGGTTTAGCAAGAAACCTAAGATGTTGTTTCTTAAAAGTTTGGGGCTGTGATGCTTATGTGAAAAAGCTTCAACCTGATAAGCTCGTATCCAAATCGGAGAAGTGCGTCTTCAAAGGATACCCAAAAAGAAACTGTTGGGTACACCTTCTATCACAGATCCAAAGGCAAGATCTTTGTTGCTAAGAATGGATCCTTTTTAGAGAAGGAATTTCTCTCGAAAGAAGTGAGTGGGAGGAAAGTAGAACTTGATGAGGTAGTTGTACCTTCTCCTGAATTGGAAAGTAGTTCATCACAGAAATCAGTTCCAGTGATTCCTACACCAATTAGTGAGGAAGCTAATGATGATGATCATGAAACTTCAGATCAAGTTACTACCGAACCTCGTAGGTCAACCAGAGTATGATCCACACCAGAGTGGCATGGTAATCCTTTCTGGAAGTCATGTTTCAAGACCATAACGAACCTACGAACTATGAGGAAGCGATGATGGGCCCAAATTCCTCGAAATGGCTTGAGGCCATTAATTCTGAGATGGGGTCCATGTATGAGAACAAAGTATGGACGTTGATTGACTTGCCCGATGATCGGCGAGCCATTGAGATTAAATGGATATTCAAGAGGAAGACGGACGCTGATAGTAGTATTACTATCTACAAAGCTTGAATTGTCGCAAAAGGTTTTTGACAAGTTCAAGGTGTTGACTATGATGAGATTTTCTCACTCGTAGTGATGCTTAAGTCTATCCGAATCATGTTAGCAATTACCACATTTTATGAAATCTAGCAAATGGATGTCAAAACTGCATTCCTTAATGGATTTCTTAAAGAAGAGTTGTATATGATGCAACGAGAAGGTTTTGTCAATCCTAAAGGTGCTAACAAAGTGCGCAAGCTCAAGCGATCCATCTATGGACTGGTGCAAGCATCTCGGAGTTGGAATATACGCTTTCATGAGTTGATAAAAGCATATAGTTTTATACAGACTTGCAGTGATGCCTGTATTTACAAGAAAGTGAGTGGGAGCACTACAGCCTTTCTGATAAGTATATGTGAATGACATATTGTTGATCGGAAATGATGTAGAATTTTATGGAAAGCATAAAGGAATGTTTTGAAAGGAGTTTTTCAAAGAAATACCTCGGTGAAGCTGCTTACATATTGAGCATCAAGATCTATGGAGATAGATCAAGACGCTTGATAGAATTTTTTCAATAAGTACATACCTTGACAAGATTTTGAAGTAGATCAAAATGGAATAGTCAAAGAAGGAGTTCTTGCCTGTGTTGCAAGGTGTGAAGTTGAGTAAGACTCAAAACCCGACCACGACATAAAATAGAAAGAGAATCAAAGTCATTCCCTATGCCTCAGTCATAGGTTCTATAAAGTCTGTTATGCTGTGTACCAAACCTATTGTGTACCTCACCATGAGTTTGGCAAGAGGGTACAATAGTGATCCAGGTGTGGATCACTGGACATCGGTCAAAATTATCCTTAGTGGAATTAGGAAATATTTCTCGATTATGGAGGTGATTAAGAGTTCGGCGTAAAGAGTTACGTCGATGCAAGCTTTGACACTGATCCGGATGACTCCGAGTCTCAAATCTGGATACATATTGAAAGCGGGAGCGATTAGCTAGAGTAGCTCCATGCAGAGCATTGTAGACATAGTGAATTTGCAAAATACATACGGCTCTGAATGTGGCAAACATGTTGACTAAACTTCTCTCACAAGCAAAACATGATCACACCTTAGTACTCTTTGGGTGTTAATCACATAGCAATGTGAACTAGATTATTGACTCTAGTAAACCCTTTGGGTGTTAGTTACATGGATATTTGAACTAACCAAATAAAGATGTGAACTATTAGTGTTAAATGACATGATGATGTGAACTAGATTATTGACTGTACTGCAAGTGGGAGACTGAAGGAAATATGCCCTAGAGGCAATAATAAAGTTGTTATTTATATTTCCTTATATCATGATAAATGTTTATTATTCATGCTAGAATTGTATTAACCGAAAACTTAGTACATGTGTGAATACATAGACAAAACAGAGTGTCCCTAGCATGCCTCTACTTGACTAGCTCGTTAATCAAAGATGGTTAAGTTTCCTGACCATAGACATGTGTTGTCATTTGATGAACGAGATCACATCATTAGGAGAATGATGTGATGTACAAGACCCATCCGTTAGCTTAGCATAATGATCGCTTAGTTTTATTGCTATTGCTTTCATCATGACTTATACATGTTCCTCTAACTATGAGATTATGCAACTCCCGAGTACCGGAGGAACACCTTGTGTGCTATCAAACGTCACAACGTAACTGGGTGATTATAAAGATGCCCTACAGATGTCTCTGAAGGTGTTTGTTGGGTTGGCATAGATCAAGATTAGAATTTGTCACTCCGTGTATCAGAGAGGTATCTCTAGGCCCTCTCGGTAATCCACATCACTATAGGCCTTGCAAGCAATATGACTAATGAGTTAGTCACGGGGTGATACATTATGGAACAAGTAAAGAGACTTGTCGGTAACGAGATTGAGCTAGGTATGATGATACCGACGATCAAATCTCGGGCAAGTAACATACCGATGACAAAGGGAACAACGTATGTTGTTATGCGGTTTGACCGATAAAGATCTTTGTAGAATATGTAGGAGCCAATATGAGCATCCAGGTTCCGCTATTGGTTATTGACCGGAGATGTGTCTCGGTCATGTCTACATAGTTCTCGAACCCGTAGGGTCCGCACGCTTAACGTTCGATGACCATTTGTATAATGAGTTATGTGATTTGATGACTTTTGGGGATGTAACTATTGAGTGTAACCCATCCAGGAGGGGCCGGGTTATGCTCATGGTGGTTTATCAACACAAAGCCCATGAAGATGCTGAAGAGGGTAGTTCACTATGCAGACTCATTGAATGTTCGAAGCCCAAAGGCGACTTAAGGCCCAATAAGTGTAAACCGCCATATATGTATGACTTGTATTATAAGGCACGTACGGTTAGTTACCGAGCTGGACATGTTGTTTATGAGCCGGCCGGGACTCCGTGAGCCGTCGGGCGTCAACTTGTGTATATAAAGGGACGACACGGCGGCGACTTAGGTCAAGAAACAAGAGATCAAAATCTAGGTTAGGCGTATTCGCTCCCTGGTAATCGAGACATATGCAATAATACCTCAAACTGGATTAGGCCTTTACCTTCACCGTAAGGGCCGAACCAGTATAAACTCCCCGTGTCCTTTGTCCCGTTTAACCCCTTTAAGCTAACCTAGTTGCGATGGCTCCACGACTAAGTCCTCACACTAGGACATCTGCCGTGACAATTCCACGACAGTTGGCTGCTACCTCTTGAGCACTGCGTTGGATTTCCCCGAAGAGGAGAGGATGATGCAGCAAAGTAGCGTAAGTATTTCCCTCAGTTTTTGAGAACCAAGGTATCAATCCAGTTGGAGGCTACGGGCAAGTCCCTCGTACCTAGACAAAACGAATAGCTCAACGCAACCAACACGATTAGGGGTTGTCAATCCCTTCACGGTCACTTATGAGGGTGAGATCTGATAGAGATGATAGATAATATTTTTGGTATTTTTGATATAGAGATGCAAGGTAAAAAGTAAAAGGCAAAGTAAAAATAAAAGTGATGGAGATTGATATGATGGGAATAGACCCGGGGGCCATAGGTTTCACTAGTGGCTTCTCTCAAGAGCATAAGTGTTCTACGGTGCGTGAACAAATTACTGTTGAGCAATTGATAGAATTGAGCATAGTTATGAGAATATCTAGGTATGATCATGTATATAGGCATCACGTCCGAGACAAGTAGACCGACTCCTGCCTGCATCTACTACTATTACTCCACTCATCGACCTCTATCCAGCAAGCATCTAGAGTATTAAGTTAAAAACATAGTAATGCTTTAAGCAAGATGACATGATGTAGAGGGATAGTTTCATGCAATATGATAAAAACCCCATCTTGTTATCCTCGATGGCAACAATTCTATACGTGCCTTGCTGCCCCTTCTGTCACTGGGAAAGGACACCGCAAGATTGAACCCAAAGCTAAGCACTTCTCCCATTGCAAGAAAAACCAATCTAGTAGGCCAAACCAAACTGATAATTTGAAGAGACTTGCAAAGATAACCAATCATACATAAAAGAATTCAGAGAAGATTCAAATATTGTTCATAGATAGACTTGATCATAAACCCACAATTTACCGGTCTCAACAAAAACACCGCAAAAAGAAGATTACATCAAATAGATCTCCACGAGAAAGGGGGAGAACATTGTATTGAGATCCAAAAAGAGAGCCATCTAGCTACTAACTATGGTCCCGAAGGTCTAAGGTAAACTACTCACACTTCATCGGAGGGGCTATGATGATGTAGAAGCCCTCCGTGATGATGGCCCTCGCCGGCGGAGCTCCGGAACAGGCCCCAAGATGGGATCTCGTGGGTACAGAAGGTTGCGGCGGTGGAATTAGGTTTTTTGGCTCCGTATCTGATCGTTTGGGGGTACGTAGGTATATATAGGAGGAAGGAGTACGTCGGTGGAGCTTCGAGGGGCCCATGAGGCAGGGGGTGCGCCCTAGGGGGGCGTCCTCCACCCTCGTGACCGCCTTGTGGCTTTCTTGACGGAGGGTCCAAGTCTCCTGGATCATATCTGATGTGAAAATCACGTTCCCGAAGGTTTCATTCCGTTTGGACTCCGTTTGCTATTTCGTTTCTTCAAAACACTGAAATAGGCAAAAAAAACAACAATTCTGGGCTGGGCCTACGGTTAATAGGTTAGTCCCAAAAATAATATAAAAGTGGAAAATAAAGCCCAATATAGTCTAAAAAAGTAGATAATATAGCATGGAGCAATCCAAAATTATAGATACGTTGGAGATGTATCATTGGCGCCCACCGTGGGGCCAGCACATGGTGGTTTCGAGTTCTTGAAGGGCAGATTTGAAAGGATCAAGGGATACACTGTTGGCCGGATGACTAAGAGATCGCGGCGAACTCTATATCGACGACGCAGGCTGGGGTCCCGAGGCGGGCTCAATCGAGTACGGGTGCCGGGTCCCCTTCGACGGAATCCACGTCTTCACCGGCAAGATCGGCGAACCGGGCCCTGAGCTGGACATCCGCACCGACTTCATCGAGACGGCTCAGCGTGCACGACTCGCCCGGGTTCAACCCGCCGTGAAGCGCGCCTTCGTTGGATTTATCCATGGGGCAGAATTTGAAGGATCTGTGTCTGGCGGTGAGACGACCGTCTACTCCGACGGTGAATCATTCACAGGCGAGACTAACTCAATGTATCAGCTGCAAGACGGCCAGCTTGGGGGCTGTTCCGACGGTGATAGTATTCCGGACCCCTACGAGCCGCTGAGCCGGGTTGAGATTTGCATGGCCGGTACACAGCCAGGGCAGAATTCTATGACTACAACAGCGATGATTTCTGGGTCAGCAGTGGCAATGGCAGCCGGGGCACGAGGCCCTGTGTGCCCGCCGGCTCAGGTTTTGTCCGACTTGTTGGACACTCTGACAACATTGTTAGCAGCAGAGGTTAACCCGGCAAATCAAGCTCAGCATAATGCGGAAGTTGCAAAGTTGCGGGATGAGATAGCTCAAGCCAAGGAAGATCTGGCAGCTGAGAATGCTAGGATGACTGCGGAGCGGGCGGCTTTGGATGTTCAGGCACAATGAATTCGGGCAGAGTCCTTCCATCTCACGTTGGATCAGAACGCCTCAAACGAAGTCATGTAGAGGAGGCACCGGAGTCGTCTGCCTACGGTTTACGAGGCGAGGAACCTCTTCAACACGCCTGGCGCAGGGACAAGCGACCCGCCAGTGGTAAACCAGATGGTTGAGGCACCTGGGAGCGAAGCGCCGGTTCAGCCACGCACAACAGATCTGCACTGTCTGAATAATACCCCACCACAGTATGTCACTACTGCAGGATGCTGCTAACGCGACACTACGATCAGAGACCCTTCGAGAAACTTTGTGCGATGCAATAATCGCAAACCATGCTGTACGAAAACCGTCAAAAAAGGTGAAAACGTTTGCGATGGAGGATGCATCAAACACGGTTTAGATTTTAGTTGCGTGTGCAATAAAGGGCATGCGGTTCAGTTAAATTAACTATTTGCAGTGATGAAGAACAAAAGAAACGGGTAGCCATATGAAGGCGTGTGCAATACACAACATACGTTTCACTCGGATGAATTGTTTGTGATTAGGCAACACAAAAGAAACGGGCAGCCAGATGAAGGTGTGTGCAATATACAGCATATGGTTAACTCGGATGAACTGTTTGTGATTAGGCAACACAAAAGAAATGGTCAGCCAGATCAAGGTGTGTGCGATATACGGCATGCGGTTCACTCGGATAAACTGTTTGCGTTGACACAAGAGAACAGAAACAGTTCAACTTAACAAGATGTGTGTGTTGTGCGATGGGATTGCATGCGGTTCACTCGGCCCTTGTCGTCAGTGTGTGACCTCTATGGAAACCGTTCGCTCCCCAGGCACCTCTTCGTGTACCGTGGCAACCGTCCATCGACTTTTCGCCTTTCCCTCTCGATTTGGAACTACTGTCGCACGCTAGCTCTTCCTCCCTCCTCCATTTTCCTTCACCCTTCATTCTGCCATTGTTTGATCGTCTTCTCCATGGAGGGAACAAGCTAGAAACAACCCCGTTATTCTTTCCCCGATCTGAATGATGACGCAGTGGAGGAATTCATTGATCGGTGCGACGTCCTCACCTCGGCTAGCATGGCAGGTTCGTTCAAGCCCATTCTCGACTCAACTAATAACATCATTACAAGGAACCCAAGGGTCTAGGAGCGGTTTGATCTCCCCTATCTTCTTTGCCATGACCCTGCTGACTGGCGCGGGGTCGAGGGAAGCCTCGCCTTGTGCAAGTTGATGCCGCTTGATAATGATACGTATGATGTTAAGATGCCATCGCTTGAGGGCAAGGCTTGGGCAGGCGCAAATGGAGATTGGGTTGTTTACATTGGGTACAACTGCGAGTGGGAACTTGTGAATGTGTACACTCGTCACCGGGTTCCACTTCCAAAAATCTCAGACGACTGCCCAGAGGTTGAGTACACTGGTATTCTACGTGAGTTCAAATACGATCATGGTGATTGTCGTCTATGGAAGATAGCAATTTGTCGAGTTCCCAGCCGCTCTTGGGATTACTCAAACTATGAAGTTATTGCTATCTTCGACAAGCTTGATGCCTTCCTTACTTCCACGCCTCGATTGATATTGCTCAAAAATCAATTTCTGTACACGGATGAGTACTATGATGCAATTCAATATGAGGGTGTTGTGTTTGCTGCCACCACTCGTGGCACTGTTTTTGCATGGAATCATCATGCTTTCGGTATGTTTGTCTTCCACCGTAATTATAATTGTTTCATCCACATGCATGCGGGTTAGCTAGTTTCCCTTTACTAATTAACCTTCTTGTGTTTCCAAGGTCCTGTGAACATTCCACCACCTATACTTGAAAATTTTATTCACGAGCATGAGGACGAGCAGGACCCATATACTCAGTGGCGCCAGGCAACTTATTCCGATGGATCACCTCTTCTTATCTGTATACGGGGCATTGTTGATGTTACTAAGGAAGCAGGTGTTGTCTCGTATGGTCGCACTCTCCGGACCTATTCCAACATCCGTTGCAGGGTATTCGGGATGGATACTGGTGCACTAGCGCCAACACCTTCTCCCTGGTTTAGTATTGAAGATGTTTCCAACGCCGACGAGTGGTTGAGCTGAAGTTCATTTCATCGCTTTGTTATTTGTTGTGTGAGAAAAACTTTACTAGAATGTTTTGTTGGAAATGATCTATAATCAAATGTGTATCCTCGTTGTCGTTGTGGGTTGATGACTTGTTGTATGTAATCAATGGTACATTTGCATATGCGTCCATGAACTCACGCCTGCTAGTGGTGTCCATATGAACAGTACTAGTGATTTTAATTTCAAAAATTAGATAGTGCTAGTGATTTGTAGCTCCATATTTTGACAAATCACAGTGTTACAAGGTTGACAAATGGCAATGTTACTAGATAAACAAATGTCAATCTTTCCAGTTTGAGAAATGGCAACATACCCGAAATGACAGATATTCAACTCTTACCCAATTGTTTGTACGTGGCTGCACATGGGTCATGCAAAACAACCATTTGCGTTGAAGAGATGCAGAAATCCTGCTCGACACATTTTCCCTTGGCTTCCTGGGGAAGCTGTCGGTTTGCATACGGGTGTTCTAACTAAAACGTTTGCGATGAGTGTTTGATATTTAAAAACCGTTGACATTTTTTCAAAAGAAAATCTTTGATAAGTCTGTACATTAAGAGAGAAAAATGCAAGTTCGTTCAAACCATATCTTTCATTCAATCACACTGCGAATTTATATTCATATGATTGAGAATTTGATATATAGTATTAAACCCCAAAAAACTATCTCCGGCGGCGGCGGAGGCGGCGTGCCGCGCCGTCTTTGTCGTTGTCATCCTCCCGGACGTCGTTGTTGAAGTCTTCAAGGCAGCACAAAATGTTCTTCACTTGTAAATCAAACATCATGTCATCGCGCGATCGGCGGGCGGGGCACGGGAGGACGGCAACTGGCGCCCTGAGAGGTAGCGGTCAACGGCAGCTTCCCATGCCGCTGAGGGGGGGGGGGTGCACGGGCACGGGTGTGGCGGGTGGAGCCAAACGTACGGGGACCGGCGCCGCAGTGGGTGGAGGTGCGCGCACGGGCGCGGCGGATGCAGCCAAACGCACGGGGGCTGGCGGAACGTGGGTGGAGGTGTGCGCACGGGCACGGGCACGGGCGCTGGCGCTGGCATGTACACGAGCTCGCGCGGGTCCACGGAGACCTCGCTGACGCCCGCGGTTTCCAGCTCTGCGATAGTGCTCGGCGACCAACCCGTCAATGCTATGGGGATGGTCGATGGCGCGGGCGCGTGGATGGGAGCTGGGATGGGAGCGGGGGCAGCAACCGCCGCGGCCAGCTCGTTCTGGGCCATGTCCATGAGGCCCCATTCCTCCTTATTTTCTATCTCCTCCGGCTCGGAGTCGACTTCACCAAACTTGAAGACTAGTGGCGGATGATCATTCTACGCCATGGCGGTGGAGGTCTGGGGAGGAGGGGAATGGGAGGCGAACAGTAAGGCCGCCCGTATTAAACAGCGGCTCGGGCGCCATTAATGGAGAGGAAGGTGGGCGGCCATGGAAGTAAAAGGGCTCGCTTCCTAGTGAGCCTGCGCAGCGTAAAGCTCGCACGCTTCCCGGTGAGCCTGCGCATTGGAGGACAGCTTGCACGCCTCTCGTTCAGCCTGCGCACTGGACTGCGCTCGCACGCCTCCCGTTCAGTCAAGGTCAAGCAGCTGTCTGCACGGCACCTCCTACAGCCATTAAAACCAAGACATGTGGCGTCACGTGAATGGTTAACAGAACACACACGTTTTGAATTATACAAACGTTTGAGATATTAAGTGCCAGCTATTTTTTCAAAATGCTTTTGTTGGCTGTCATTATTCGAGTGTGCCTTCTCTCAAAATGGACACAAAAAATACCACATCATGTCGGGCGCCATTCCATGATAGCATGCCAAGTTTCATGAATTTCAAACGAGTTTTGGATTTACTAGAATTTAAAAACCAGGCATCTCAATGTTTTGTCGGCAATCAATGGTGCCCTGGTGTTTGAAATTCATTCCCATTTATTGCATGGGACCTAAGCATGCACCCAAGGACACGGATTTGATTTTTCAACCAATTTAAATGCACTGGAGCATGTGCATATAGTTCAAATTTGAATTATGCACATATATGCATTGAAAACTCAGTTAATGCATAAAAATGTCCAAAAGAACCCCGAAAAATCACAAAAATTGACACAACACTCCTGTTGTTCTATGTTGACACGAGAAAAAAAAATTGGAATCAATAAGAGGAAGTGGATATCGTTTCGTCCCCAAAGGTGGGACGTTCCCTGCCGAAACCATGATGCTTGTTGTGAGAAGCTCTGGTTTGTGAGAAGCATATACCCAAACCTGCCCCAAACAGGATAATTTTTTTACCACGACATGTTGATGCCGCTCCATGAAAGCATGCCAAGTTTCATGAATTTCAGACGAGTTCTGGATTTACTAGAATTTAAAAATGAGGCATCTCAATGTTTAGCCGGCAATCAACGGTGCTCTGGTGTTCGAAATTCATTCCCATTTCTTGCATGGGACCTAAGCATGCACCCAAGGACACAAATTTGATTTTTAAACCAATTTATATGCACTGGAGCATGTGCATGTAGTTCAAATTTGAATTATGCACATAAATGCATTGAAAACTCAGTTAATGCATAGAAATGTCCACACGAACCCCGAAAATCCAAAAAATTGACACAACACTCCTGTTGTTCTATGTTGACATGAGAAATTTTTTGAAAGCAATAAGAGGCAATGGATATCGTTTCGTCCCCAAAGGTGGGACGTTCCCTACCGAAACCATCATGCTTGTTGTGAGAAGCTCTAGTTTGTGAGAAGCATATACCCGAACCTGCCCCAAATGGGACAAATTTTTTAACACGACATGTTGATGCTGCTCCATGATAACATGCCAAGTTTCATGAATTTCAGATGACATTTGTATTTACTAGAATTTAAAAACCAGGCATCTCAATGTTTTGTCGGCAATCAAAAGTGCAATGGTGTTTGAATTTCATTCCCATCTCTTGCATGGGACCTAGAAATTCACCCAAGGACAGATATTAGATTGTTCAACCAACCTTAGTGCATTCGAGCATGTGCTTGTAGTTCAAATTTGAATTGTGCACATAAAATGCCTAGAAACCCCAGTTAATGCATAAAAATATCCAAACAAACCCCGAAAAATCACAAAAATTGACACAACACTCCTGTTGTTCTAAGTTGACACTAGAAAATCTTTGAAAGCAATAAGAGGCAATGGATATCGTATCGTCCCCAAAGGTGGGACGTTCCCTATCGAAACCATCATGCTTGTTGTGAGAAGCTTATACTCGAACCTGTCCCAAATGGGACAATTTTTTACCATGGCATGTTGATGCCGCTCCATGATAGCATGCCAAGTTTCATGAATTTCAGACGAGTTTTGGATTTACTATAATTTAAAAACCAGGCATCTCAATGTTTTGCCGACAATCAACAGTGCCCTGGTGTTTGAATTTCATTCCAATCTCTTGCATGGGACCAAGAAATTCACCCAAGGACACACATGTGATTTTTCAACCAACTTTAGTGCATTGGAGCATGTGCTTGTAGTTCAAATTTAAATTATGCACATAAAATGCCTAGAAAACCCAGTTAATGTATAAAAAGGCCAAACGAACCCCGAAAAATTGCAAGATTGAACACAACACTCCTGTTGTTCTATGTTGACACTAGAAATTTTTTGAAAGCAATAAGGGGAAACGGATATCGTCCCGTCACCAAAGGTGGTACGTTCCCTATCGAAACCATCGTGATTGTTGTGAGAAGCTCTGGTTTATGAGAAGCTTATACCCGAACCTGCCCCAAATGGGGAAAAATTCACCATGGCATGTTGATGCCGCTCCATCATAGCATGCCAAGTTTCATTAATTTCAGACGAGTTTTGGATTTACTAGAGTTTAAAAACCAGGCATCTCCATGTTTTGCCAGCAATCAACAGTGCCCTGGTGTTTGAAATTCATTCCCATCTCTTGCAAGGGACCTAGAAATTCACCCAAGGACACACATGTGATTTTTCAACCAACTTTGGTGCATTGGAGCATGTGCTTGTAGTTCAAATTTGAATTATGCACATAAAATGCCTAGAAAACCCAGTTAATGTATAAAAAGGCCAAACTAACCCCGGAAAAATCCAAGATTGAACACAACACTCCTGTTGTTCTATGTTGACACTAGAATTTTTTTAAAGCAATAAGAGGCAAGGATATCGTCTTGTCCCCAGAGGTGGTACGTTCCCTATCGAAACCATCATGCTTGTTGTGAGAAGCTCTGGTTCGTGAGAAGCTTATACCCCAACTTGCCCCAAATGGGACTAAATTTTCACCACGGCATGTTGATGCCGCTCCATGATAGCATGCCAAGTTCATGAATTTCATACGAGTTTTGGATTTACTAGAATTTAAAATCCAGGCATCTCAACGTTTTGCCGGCAATCAACAGTGCCCTGGTGTTTGAAATTCATTCCTATTTCTTGCATGGGGCCTAGAAATTAACCCAAGGACACACATGTGATTTTTCAACCAACTTTGGTGCATTGGAGCATGTGCTTGTAGTTCAAATTTGAATTATGCACATAAAATGCCTAGAAAACCCAGTTAATGTATAAAAAGGCCAAACGAACCCCGAAAAATTCATTCCCATTTCTTCCATGGGAACTAAGAAAGCACTGAAGGACACTAATTTGATTTTTCAACCAATTTGTATGCACCGGAGCATGTGAATCTAGTTTAATTTTGAATTGTGCACCTGAAATGGCTAGAAAACCAGTTTAATGTATGAATGTCCAAACGAACCCTGAATAATTCCAATTCTTTTACGACACACATACAGTTACATGTTCACTGGAAATAAAAGGTCTAGCAATTCAAACACCGTCCATTGCCGCTGTGACCCCATTTTGTAATTCAAATCAAGTAGGCCCCACACAGTTTATTCTCACCAACCGTGTGAGATGTAGTACAAAATATCTTGGAGCACCGTCAGTGTATAGTATGCCTATGGCTTACGTGAGAAGGTGCGTCGGCTACAGTCCACAGCCGGCGTGTCAAGCACACTAGCTCGCTCCCCCCAAAACTCCCGCCTTTGCATCCCTCTCTGCTTCATTCCCTTGATTCAAATTTTCAGTAGCCCCGACATTTTACTCCCGCCTCTGTATCCCTCGTAATCTCAAAAATGTCTGCTCGCCCTTGATCCAAATTTTCAGTAGCCCCGCCTTATTACTCCCGCCTAGTAAAAAAATTAGTTATCGTAGTATTTCCTCAAACACAACCTCCGCTCACACAGACATGCGCAATCCTTGAAACCATTGGTAGGTCGCTGCCATCACCGGTGCCTCCATCCTCAACCTCTGCCTATCTGCCGGGGAGGTCGAGTAGCCAATGGCCAAAAATAGGTTTATCGCGGCCTTTTCTCCCGACGTCGGCGAGGTAGCCGCCGAGGTGTCCCCGCCATCCTCCGCGGTCCCGATCCGTCGTCGCCAGTCCCCCGATCCGCCCGCCGCCGCGCCCCTACGCTAGTTTGAGGACTTCCCCGTCCTCCCCCGGACCCGGCAGCCGACGAAGTCCTACCTCGGGGTCCGACAGCGGCGGTGGGGGACGTGGGTCGCTGAGATTATAGATCGAGAGACACACACCCGCCGGTGGCTTGATAGCTTCCACACGGCCGAGTTCGCGGCCATGGAGTACGACCACTGGCAGGTCCGCTACCACGGCGCGGTGGCTAGGCTCAATTTCCCCTTCGGCACACCTCCGGTCCACCTCGTTCCGCCGGAGCCACGGTGGTGAGCTCGGCTATGCTGCAGGAGGACCGCGAGGCGTGGGAGCGTCTCGAGGTCGAGGCCGCCGACGAGGCCTACATGCAAGAGCTCCTCCAGCAGCTCCTGGAGCTCGTGGAGGTGGAGCGGGCGATCTTTGTTGGCGCGGAGGGCGGCGAGGTTATCGCGCTCTCCTCCGATGACGAGGTCGAAGGCGGCGAGGACGGCAGCGCGGAGGGCGGCGAGGTTATCATGCTCTCCTCTAATGACGAGGTCGAAGGCGGCGGCGACGGCGGCGCGGAAGGCGTCGAGGTGGGCCCCCAGGATGAGGAGATCGACGTCGACGAGTGGAGGAGTGCCTTCCCCAACGACCTCGACGACGGTACTGGCCCGAACCTGGCTCGCGACACACCGTACATGACGAGGAAGGATTGGCTCGACCTGTACTTCGACTGAAAGTAGTTTAGCTTAGTTTAAATTTATGTTTTATGTTCGGTTATGCAAAACTATCTATGTTTATGTTTGAATGCATGCTACTTTCGGTTGAACCTGCTTTGAACTTGATCAAATTGAAGTTTACAACCTTAAGTTTAGGGGATCGACTAGAAAAGGCCAAAAGTATTTGGAGTATATATATATCCACTAAGGGTTTTAGTCCTTCAACTTTTTAAGGATTGCCTAGAAATGTCCTTATGACTTGTTTATTTCAGTTCTTCACAATGTGATGCTCTATATGTGCAATTATTTGCTGTGCAGTTCAATTTCATCAATAACAGTTTCAACAATACCACTATGAGTTACGATATTTGTTGCTTTTAAGGATATTGCAGTTAACATGCCTTTTCATTTTTCAATTGTTTTTTAGCAACATGCATTGTACTGAACGACTAGATATGCAATCCCAGGCTACATAGCAACAAGGAAGAGTGTTACCTTAATGTTCTGATGATGTCTAGATATACATGTAATAAAATCTTATATAATGGGATGGATGGAATGTTGTACTACATCATTTTTCAATTGTTGTTTAGCTTCTAATATTAACTTGGTGCTTTTAGGTACATATATCATTGCCAAAGATCCACACTTCGACCCTTTCTGCACATGGGGCAATGAGATATTCATGAACCAGCATCAAGTGAGGAAACTGATAAAGATTGTTACTAAAATGGGTCAAAAGATGTCAATCGAACTATTTGTTTACACTTTATGCAAGACAACAGTGAACTGCAGGATGGTAAGTAAGAACCCTGTAGCCTTCTTTTTTCTGCCCGTAATGAGTTGTGTTAGATGACAATATCTGAATCTTTTTTTCTTTTGTAGTGGATCCTGAAGTAGTTTATTCAAGATTACCTCTCAAACTACATGATTGGCGGCCGGCCATCACAAGGGGTTGGACTAGAGTCATGCGTGCCTTCTGCATCCAGGAGAGCACAATAGGGCCATTTCGCTTCACCTTGTTCAGCAACTGGAATGTGTGTCACCTCTTTGTTTACCATCTGTAATAGTACAAGTATAGAACCCTGGTACATCATTCTTTATTTGGTGCTTATGTAATTCTTAAACATATGTACCTGTGAATCGAATAATGCATGGGCTTTTTGAACCTGATGGATATGAATAAAGCTATAGCCTACTTTCAAGTTTAAATTAGGTACAATTTTAAATAGCATCAATTAAATTAGGGCGAAATT
This sequence comes from Aegilops umbellulata, assembly GCA_032464435.1. Taxonomy (NCBI): domain Eukaryota; kingdom Viridiplantae; phylum Streptophyta; class Magnoliopsida; order Poales; family Poaceae; genus Aegilops; species Aegilops umbellulata. The sequence continues at coordinate 330,195,204 of CP136058.1, read as the reverse complement.
ACGTTGTGCAGGTCATTACGGTACACATGGTTGGTAAAACACAAACGTTTGCGATATACACCATAATCCGAGACGGTTCACAGAGAGGAAACGTGTGCAAGCATGCACACATTTGCCATTCCCAAAGCGTGTGTGATGTCAGACACTATCACATACGGTGCGGGAAAACTAAATGTGTGTGATTGTCTACCTATCGTACACGGTTTATAATCATGAACTGTTTGTGATGTGCCAAGCATCATAAATCTCCCGTGCCTGGAATCTGCCTAGAATCAGCCTGGAAAGCTCCCGTGCCTAGAATCAGCCTGGTTTTAGGCAGAACCACAAAACTCTGACTGCGATGGCAATGCGAGCACAAACGAGTAGCAAGAATGAAGCATTTGGGATATTCGAGATATCGGAAACGGTTATATAGGGACAACTGTATGCATCAAGGCTCCCTATCCCCGACAGTTTCTGGGTCGTGTGGGAAGGACCCCCCTATCGCCCACACTCACTTGGCGACGGTTCTAAATGCCGTCGCGGAAAGGGGTAAAAAACCGTTTGTTTAGGACCGACGCGCACCAGTGTGTGTCGATGCCACCTGGTCACTATTCTAACCCATTGAATAATATGATCGCTGCAACGACACGTTTGGCGGCTCTCCCAGTTGAAGGCGAGTCTCCGGCAGTGGTTGAAACACTGAGGGCTAGAGAGCTTCTTCAGATAGCACTGGTACAGCAGGAGGCTTACTCTTATAGTCATGAGAGGATTCACTCAACCCCTCACCCGAGCCGGAGTTATTGCAGGCACATTGACTCACCAGCCATTTCAAGCAGTGACAGACGCCGTAACCAGCCTCGTGGATATAAGCTGGCGTGTGATGGTGCTCAGGATTTGGTGGATCAAGGTAGAGCACATCGGGAGGCTGAGCTAGCGGCTCATTAGCATTCTCCAATTTACCCGACCGCTTCGATGGAGGCAGGCGTGATCTCTAGAACCTTGGCTGTGCCGTGTTTAGTACTAGCTTTGCGTAATGAGTGTTTTCCCAAGGATTTCAAGGGTCCTCGAAAGGTGCCTAATTACACAGCTGACTTACCCCCTGAGGCGTGGGTTGAGAGTTATGAGATGGCCATGGAGTTGCTGGATGTTAGCAACGAGGCGTGTGCTAAATATTTCACTATGATGTTAGATGGGACGGCCCGTACTTGGTTAAAAGGGCTGCCTGCCAACTCCATTGGATCATGGGCCAAGTTAAAAGCCCGGTTCATCCAGAATTTTAAAGATACATGCAAGCAGCCTATGTCAATTGTGGATTTGGACGCCTGTGTCCAAGAAGAGGGCGAGTCAACGACCCATTGGGTGCGCCGGGTCTCAGCTATCCTGCACTCGTCGGATCGCATCAATGCCGGCTCAGCTGTCTTAATGTTAGAGAAGAATTGTCGTCTTATGCCCCTTAAGCAGAAGCTAGGGTGGCTCAAGCGCCACTGCATCTACATGGGGGAGCTGATGGCGGCTCTGGTTAAGTATGTTGACTCTGATAGTACCAAGGACCCCGAGTCTGGTGAAAATCTAGGAAAGGGAAAGAAGAGTAGCAGTACCACCTGGCAGCAGGATAACCCGGCGAGTCAGGGAGGCAATCGTAAGCGCAAAGCTGATAGTAATTTGGATTTTGTGGCTAACACCAATACGCAGAATAATGGACAACGTCATAAAGGAAAGCTACCTCCTCGGATTGGGGGGCCAGGTTTCGATCTTGAGCGGCAGCTAAATCAGCCCTGCCCGAGGCATGGTACAGGGCAAAGGTCGTCCACTCACCTCTGGAAGGATTGCTTCATTATGAAGGAGTACAAAAATTCCAATCTTTTTCAATACAATCATGGGCCGGGCGGCGGTTCAGGTTCTCCGGCCCTCATGGTCCGGGTTACGATGGTGGCGGTTCTAATTCCGGTTTTCAAGGCCAAGCTAATCGGAGTGGTTACAACCAACAGAACAATCAGGGGAATTAGCAGCAGCAGTCTGGTTATCAAAGTAACCCAAAGCAGTTGAATAGTGGGCAGTACCACATTTTCACCACAAGCTTATGCAAGCGGTATCAGAAGCTCCGTAAAAGGGCAGTGAACGTCGTTGAGCCTGCGGTTCCCCGTTACTTGCAATGGTGTGAGCAGCCCATTGTGTGGAGTTGTGAGGATCACCCGCCCCGGGTTGATAATCCGGGTCACTTGGCGCTGGTGGTGGCACCTTAGGTTGGAGGATACAAATTCACTAAGGTGATCATGAATGGAGGCAGCAGCATCAATATCCTTTATTATGAAACTTTCTGTCGCATGGGATTGACTGACAAAAATCTTAAGCCGTCGAATACTGTTTTCACGGTGTGGTGCCTGGTAAATCGACATATCCGATTGGTAAAATATCTCTGGAGGTTGCTTTTGGAGATGAGTATGATTCCAGATTTGAGGCGTTGACCTTTGAAGTGGTTAAAATCAAGAGCCCTTATCATGCTCTGTTTGGGCGGCCGGCTTATGCTAAGTTCATGGCAAGGCCTTGTTATGTTTATTTGCAGCCGAAGATGCCGGGTCACAAGGGCACTATTACAGTGCATGGGAATCGCAAGATAGCCTTGGAGTGTAAAGAAGGCGATGCTGCTTATGCTGAGTCTGTTTGTGCGACAGAGGAGTTGAAGTTTTACAAGGATAATGTTGACCCGGCGGATACGACATCTTTGAAGAAGCCAACCACAGAGCATGACCCTTTATTAAAATTTATGTCGGTAGACGACACCAAGATAGTTGACTTTGTTCCTGACGACTCATCCAAGCAGTTCAGTATCAGTGCTAATTTGGATCCGAAATAGGAAAGCGTGCTCATCGAGTTCATCCATGAGAACCGGGACATCTTTGCATGGAAACCTTCTGATATGCCAGGTGTACGGAGGGAACTCGCTGAGCACACTCTTAATATTGATCCGAAGTTTAAGCCGGTCAAGCAATTCCTTCATCGTTTCAATGAAGAGAGGCGTAAGGCCATTGGTGAAAAAGTGGCCCGGCTTTTGGTGGCTGGGTTTATTGTTGAAGTTTTTCATCCTGAGTGGTTGGCTAACCCGGTGATGGTACTTAAGAAGAACGACACTTGGCGAATGTGTGTGGATTACACGGACTTAAACAAGGCTTGTCCGGCTGATCCTTTTGCTCTCCCCCGTATTGATCAAATTATTGATGCTACGGCGGGTTGTGAGCGTTTGATCTTTTTGGATGCTTATTCTGGTTATCATCAGATCAAGATAGCGGTTAAGGACCAGGAGAAGACAACTTTCATCACTCTGTTTGGAGCCTTCTACTATGTGTTGGGGAACGTAGTAATTTCAAAAAAATTCCTACGCACACGCAAGATCATGGTGATGCATAGCAATGAGAGGGGAGAGTGTTGTCTACGTACCCTCGTAGACCGAAGCGGAAGCGTTGACGCAACGTAGAGGAAGTAGTCGTACGTCTTCCCGATCCGACCGATCCAAGCACCGTTACTCCGGCACCTCCGAGTTCTTAGCACACGTTCAGCTCGATGATGCTCCTCGGGCTCCGATCCAGCAAAGCTTCGGGGATGAGTTCCATCAGCACGACGGCGTGATGACGATGATGATGTTCTACCGACGCAGGGCTTCGCCTAAGCACTGCAACGATATGACCGAGGTGGAATATGGTGGAGGGGGGCACCGCACACGGCTAAGGAACGATCACGAAGATCAACTTGTGTGTCCTAGGGTGCCCCCTGCCCCCGTATATAAAGGAGGGGAGGGGAGGGCGCGGCCGGCCCCAAAAGGGGTGCGCCAGGAGGAGTCCTACTCCCACCGGGAGTAGGACTCCTCTCCCTTGCCTTGTAGGAGAAGGAAGGAGAGAGGGGGAAAGGAAAAAGGGGGGCGCCGCCCCCCCCTTCCTTGTCCTATTCAGACTAAGGGGGGAGGGGGCGTGCAGCCTGCCCTGGCCGCCCCTCCTCTTTTCCCTTAAGGCCCATATGGGCCCATTAACCCCCCGGGGGGGGGGTTCCGGTAACCCCCCGGTATTCCAGTAAAATGGCATTTCACTCGGAACCATTCCGATGTCCAAATATAGGCTTCCAATATATCGATCTTTATGTCTCGACCATTTCGAGACTCCTCGTCATGTCCGTGATCACATCCGGGACTCCGAACTAACTTCGGTACATCAAAATGCATAAACTCATAATAACTGTCATCGTAACTTTAAGCGTGCGGACCCTACGGTTCGAGAACAATGTAGACATGACCGAGACACGTCTCCGGTCAATAACCAATAGCGGGACCTGGATGCCCATATTGGCTCCTACATATTCTACGAAGATCTTTATCGGTCAGACCGCATAACAATATACGTTGTTCCCTTTGTCATCCGTATGTTACTTGCCCGAGATTCGATCGTCGGTATCCAATACCTAGTTCAATCTCGTTGCCGGCAAGTCTCTTTACTCGTTCCGTAATACATCATCTCACAACTAACATATTAGTTGTAATGCTTGCAATGCTTATGTGATGTGCATTACCGAGAGGGCCCAGAGATACCTCTCCGACAATCGGAGTGGCAAATCCTAATCTCGAAATACGCCAACCCAACATGTACCTTTGGAGACACCTGTAGAGCTCCTTTATAATCACCCAGTTACGTTGTGACGTTTGGTAGCACACAAAGTGTTCCTCCGGCAAACGGGAGTTGCATAATCTCATAGTCATAGGAACATGTATAAGTCATGAAGAAAGCAATAGCAACATACTAAACGATCGGGTGCTAAGCTAACGGAATGGGTCATGTCAATCACATCATTCTCCTAATGATGTGATCCCGTTAATCAAATGACAACTCATGTCTATGGCCAGGAAACATAACCATCTTTGATCAACGAGCTAGTCAAGTAGAGGCATACTAGTGACCATTTGTTTGTCTATGTATTCACACATGTATCATGTTTCCGGTTGATACAATTCTAGCATGAATAATAAACATTTATCATGAAATAAGGAGATAAATAATAACTTTATTATTGCCTCTAGGGCATATTTCCTTCAGTCTCCCACTTGCACTAGAGTCAATAATCTAGTTCACATCGGCATGTGATTTAACAGCAATAGTTCACATCACCATGTGATTAATACCCATAGTTCACATCATCATGTAACCAACACCCAAAGGGTTTACTAGAGTCAATAATCTAGTTCACATCGCTATGTGATTAACACCCAAAGAGTACTAAGGTGTGATCATGTTTTGCTTGTGAGAGAATCTTAGTCAACGGGTCTGTCACATTCAGATCTGTATGTATTTTGCAAATTTCTGTGTCAATAATACTCTGCTCGGAGCTACTCTAGCTAATTGCTCCCACTTTTAATATGTATCTAGATTGAGACTTAGAGTAATCTAGATTGGTGTCAAAACTTGCATCGACATAACCCTTTACGACGAACCTTTTTGTCACCTCCATAATCGACAAACATATCCTTATTTCACTAAGGATAATTTTGACCGCTGTCCAGTGATCTACTCCTAGATCACTATTGTACTCCCTTGCCAAAATCAGTGTAGGGTATACAATGGATCTGGTACACAGCATGGCATGCTTTATAGAACCTATGGCCAAGGCATAGGGAATGACTTTCATTCTCCTTCTATCTTTTGCCGTGGTCGGGTTTTGAGTCTTACTCAATTTCACACCTTGTAACACAGGCAAGAACTCTTTCTTTGACTGTTACATTTTGAACTACTTCAAAATCTTGTCAAGGTATGTACTCATTGGAAAAACTTATCAAGCGTCTTGATCTATCTCTATAGATCTTGATACTCAATATGTAAGCAGCTTCACTGAGGTCTTTCTTTGAAAAACTCCTTTCAAACACTCCTTTATGCTTTGCAGAATAATTCTACATTATTCCCAATCAACAATATGTCATTCACATATATTTATCAGAAATGCTGTAGTGCTCCCACTCACTTTCTTGTAAATACAGGCTTCACCGCAGGTCTGTATAAATCTATATGCTTTGATCAACTTACCAAAGCGTATATTCCAACTCCGAGATGCTTGCACCAGTCCATAGATGGATCGCTGGAGCTTGCATATTTTGTTAACACCTTTAGGATTGACAAAACCTTCTGGTTGCATCATATGCAACTCTTCTTTAATAAATCCATTAAGGAATGCAGTTTTGTTTTATCCATTTGCCAGATTTCATAAAATGCGGCAATTGCTAACATGATTCGGACAGACTTAAGCATAGATACAAGTGAGAAACTCTCATCGTAGTCAACACCTTGGACTTGTCGAAAACCTTTTGCGACAATTCTAGCTTTGTAGATAGTAACGCTACTATCAGCGTCCATCTTCCTCTTGAGGATCCATTTATTTTCTATGGCTTGCCGATCATCGGGAAAATCCATCAAAGTCCATACTTTGTTTTTATACATGGATCATATCTCAGATTTCATGGCCTCAAACCATTTCGCGGAATCTGGGCTCATCATCGCTTCCTCATAGTTCGCAAGTTCGTCATGTTCTAGTAACATGACTTCCAGAACAGGATTACCGTACCACTCTGGTGCGGGTCTCACTCTGGTTTACCTACGAGATTCGGTAGTAACTTGATCTGACGTTACATGATCATCATCATTAACTTCCTCACTAATTGGTGTAGAAGTCACAAGAACAGATTTCTGTGATGAACTACTTTCCAATAAGGGAGATGGTACAATTACCTTATCAAGTCTTTCTACTTTCCTCCCACTCACTTCTTTCGAGAGAAACTCCTTCACTGGAAAGTATCCATTCTCAGCAACGAATGTGTTGCCTTCGGATCTGTGATAGAAGGTGTACCCAACTGTCTCCTTTGGGTATCCTATGAAGACATATTTCTCCGATTTGGGTTTGAGCTTATCAGGATGAAACTTTTCACATAAGCATCACAACCCCAAACTTTAAGAAACGACAACTTTGGTTTCTTGCTAAACCACAGTTCATATAGTGTCATCTCAACGGATTTAGATGGTGCCCTATTTAACGTGAATGCAGCTGTCTCTAATGCATAACCCCAAAACGATAGTGGTAAATCAGTAAGAAACATCATAGATTGCACTATATCCAATAAAGTACGGTTATGACGTTTAGACACACCATTATGCTGTGGTGTTCCAGGTGGCATGAGTTTGTGAAACTATTCCACATTGTTTTAATTGAAGGCCAAACTCGTAACTCAAATATTTTACCTCTGCGATCATATCGTAGAAACTTTTATTTTTGTTACGATGATTCTCTACTTCACTCTGAAATTCTTTGAACTTTTCAAATGTTTCAGACTAGTGTTTCATTAAGTAGATATACTCATATCTGCTCAAATCATCTGTGAAGGTCAGAAAATAATGATACCCGCCGCGAGCCTTAACACTCATCGGATCGCATACATCAGTATGTATTATTTCCAACAAGTCAGTTTCTCGCTTCATTGTTCCGGAGAACGGAGTTTTAGTCATCTTGCCCATAAGGCATGGTACGCAAGCATCAAGTGATTCATAATCAAGTGATTCCAAAATCCCATCAGCATGGAGTTTCTTCATGCGCTTTACACCAATATGACCTAAACGGCAGTGCCACAAATAAGTTGCACTATCATTATTAACTTTGCATCTTTTGGCTTCAATATTATGAATATGTGTATCACTACGATCGAGATCCAACGAACTATTTTCATTGGGTGTATGACCATCGAAGGTTCCATTCACGTAAGCAGAACAACAATTGTTCTCTAACTTAAATGAATAACCGTATTGCAATAAACATGATCAAATCATATTTATGCTCAACGCAAATACCAAATAACACTTATTTAGGTTTAACACTAATCCCGAAAGTATAGTGAGTGTGCGATGATGATCATATCAATCTTGGAACCACTTCCAACACACATCGTCACTTCACTCTTAACTAGTCTTTGTTCATTCTGCAACTCCCGTTTCGAGTTACTACTCTTAGCAACTGAACCAGTATCAAATACCGAGGGGTTGCTATGAACACTAGTAAAATACACATCAATAATCTGTATATCAAATATACCTTTGTTCACTTTGCCATCCTTCTTATCCGCCAAATACTTGGGGCAGTTCCGCTTCCAGTGACTAGTCCCTTTGCAGTAAACGCACTCAGTCTCAGGCTTAGGTCCAGACTTGTGCTTCTTCACTTGAGCAACAACTTGCTTGCCGTTCTTCTTGAAGTTCCCCTTCTTCCCTTTGCCCTTTTCTTGAAACTAGTGGTCTTGTTAACCATCAACACTTGATGTTTTTCTTGATTTCTACCTTCGTCGATTTCAGCATCACGAAGAGCTTGGGAATTGTTTCCGTTATCCCTTACATATTATAGTTCATCACGAAGTTCTACTAACTTGGTGATGGTGACTAGAGAATTCTGTTAATCACTATTTATCTGGAAGATTAACTCCCACTTGATTCAAGCGATTGTAGTACCCAGACAATCTGAGCACATGCTCACTAGTTGAGCGATTCTCCTCCATCTTTTTAGCTATAGAACTTGTTGGAGATTTCATATCTCTCAACTCGGGTATATGCTTGAAATATTAACTTCAACTCCTGGAACATCTCATATGGTCCATGACGTTCAAAACGTCTTTGAAGTCCCGATTCTAAGCCGTTAAGCATGGTGCACTTAAACTATTAAGTAGTCATCATGTTGAGCTAGCCAAACGTTTATAACGTCTGCATCTGCTCCTGCAATAGGTCCGTCACCTAGCGGTGCATCAAGGACATAATTCTTCTGTGCAGCAATGAGGATAAACCTCAGAATACGGATCCAATCCGCATCATTGCTACTAACATTTTTCAACACAATTTTCTCTAGGAACATATCAAAATAAACATATGAAATCAACAACGCGAGCTATTGATCTACAACATAGATATGCTAATACTACCAGGACTAAGTTCATGATAAATTAAAGTTCAATTAATCATATTACTTAAGAACTCCCACTTAGAAAGACATCCCTCTAATCTTCTAAGTGATCACGTGATCCAAATCAACTAAACCATAACCGATCATCACGTGAAATGGATTAGTCTTCAATGGTGAACATCATTATGTTGATCATATCTACTATATGATTCACGCTCGACCTTTCGGTCTCCGTGTTCCGAGGCCATATCTGCATATGCTAGGCTCGTCAAGTATAACCCGAGTATTCTGCGTGTGCAAAACTGGCTTGCACCCGTTGTAGATGGACGTAGAGCTTATCACACCCGATCATCACGTGGTGTCTGGGCACGACGAACTTTGGCAATGGTGCATACTCAGGGAGAACACTTCTTGATAATTTAGTGAGAGATCATCTTATAATGCTACCGTCAATCAAAGCAAGATAAGATGCATAAAAAGATAAACATCACATGCAATCAATATAAGTGATATGATATGGCCATCATCATCTTCGTGCTTGTGATCTCCATCTCTGAAGCACCGTCATGATCACCATTGTCACCGGCGCGACACCTTGATCTCCATCGTAGCATCGTTGTCGTCTCGCCAATCTTATGCTACTACGACTATCGCTACCGCTTAGTGATAAAGTAAAGCATTACAGGGCGATTGCATTGCATACAATAAAGCGACAACCATATGGCTCCTGCCAGTTGCCGATAACTCGGTTACAAAACATGATCATCTCATACAATAAAATTTAGCATCATGTCTTGACCATATCACATCACAACATGCCCTGCAAAAACAAGTTAGACGTCCTCTACTTTGTTTGTTGCAAGTTTTACGTGGCTGCTACGGGCTTAAGCAAGAACTAATCTCACCTACGCATCAAAACCACAACGATAGTTTGTCAAATAGACTCCGTTTTAACCTTCGCAAGGACCGGGCGTAGCCATACTCGGTTCAACTAAAGTTGGAGAAACTGACACCCGCCAGCCACCTGTGTGCAAAGCATGTCGGTAGAACCAGTCTCGCGTAAGCGTACGCGTAATGTCGGTCCGGGCCGCTTCATCCAACAATACCGCCGAACCAAAGTATGACATGCTGGTAGGTAGTATGACTTATATCATCCACAACTTACTTGTGTTCTACTCGTGCAAATAACATCAAACCATAAAAACCTAGGCTCGGATGCCACTGTTGGGGAACGTAGTAATTTCAAAAAAATTCCTACGCACACGCAAGATCATGGTGATGCATAGCAACGAGAGGGGAGAGTGTTGTATACGTACCCTCGTAGACCGAAGCGGAAGCGTTGACGCAACATGGAGGAAGTAGTCGTACGTCTTCCCGATCCGACCGATCCAAGCACCGTTACTCTGGCACCTCCGAGTTCTTAGCACACGTTCAGCTCGATGACGCTCCCCGGGCTCCGATCCAGCAAAGCTTCGGGGATGAGTTCCGTCGGCACGACGGCATGATGACGATGATGATGTTCTACCGACACAGGGCTTTGCCTAAGCACTGCAACGATATGACCGAGGTGGAATATGGTGGAGGGGGGCACCGCACACGGCTAAGGAACGATCACGAAGATCAACTTGTGTGTCCTAGGGTGCCCCCTACCCCCGTATATAAAGGAGGGGAGGGGAGGGCGCGGCCGGCCCCAAAAGGGGTGCGCCAGGAGGAGTCCTACTCCCACCGGGAGTAGGACTCCTCTCCCTTGCCTTGTAGGAGAAGGAAGGAGAGAGGGGGAAAGGAAAAAGGGGGGCGCCGCCCCCCTTCCTTGTCCTATTCGGACTAAGGGGGGAGGGGGCGCGCGGCCTGCCCTGGCCGCCCCTCCTCTTTTCCCTTAAGGCCCATATGGGCCCATTAACCCCCGGGGGGGTTCCGGTAACCCCCCGGTATTCCAGTAAAATGCCGATTTCACTCGGAACCATTCCGATGTCCAAATATAGGCTTCCAATATATCGATCTTTATGTCTCGACCATTTCGAGACTCCTCGTCATGTCCGTGATCACATCCGGGACTCCGAACTAACTTCAGTACATCAAAATGCATAAACTCATAATAACTGTCATCGTAACTTTAAGCGTGCGGACCCTATGGTTCGAGAACAATGTAGACATGACCGAGACACGTCTCCGGTCAATAACCAATAGCGAGACCTGGATGCCCATATTGGCTCCAACATATTCTACGAAGATCTTTATCGGTCAGACGCATAACAATATACGTTGTTCCCTTTGTCATCGGTATGTTACTTACCCGAGATTCGATCGTCGGTATCCAATACCTAGTTCAATCTCGTTGCCGGCAAGTCTCTTTACTCGTTCCGTAATACATCATCTCACAACTAACATATTAGTTGTAATGCTTGCAAGGCTTATGTGATGTGCATTACCGAGAGGGCCCAGAGATACTCTCCGACAATCGGAGTGACAAATCCTAATCTCGAAATACGCCAACCCAACATGTACCTTTGGAGACACCTGTAGAGCTCCTTTATAATCACCCATTTACGTTGTGACATTTGGTAGCACACAAAGTGTTCCTCCGGCAAACGGGAGTTGCATAATCTCATAGTCATAGGAACATGTATAAGTCATGAAGAAAGCAATAGCAACATACTAAACGATCGGGTGCTAAGCTAACGGAATGGGTCATGTTAATCACATCATTCTCCTAATGATGTGATCCCGTTAATCAAATGACAACTCATGTCTATGGCTAGGAAACATAACCATCTTTGATCAACGAGCTAGTCAAGTAGAGGCATACTAGTGACACTCTGTTTGTCTATGTATTCACACATGTATCTGTTTCCGGTTGATACAATTCTAGCATGAATAATAAACATTTATCATGAAATAAGGAAATAAATAATAACTTTATTATTGCCTCTAGGGCATATTTCCTTCACTATGTGTCTATGCCTTTTGGGCTCAAGAGCGCCCAGGCGACTTACCAACGGTGTGTGCAAAATTGCCTTCATGATCAAATCGGGAGTAATGTTCATGCTTATGTGGATGATATTGTGGTGTAGTCCAAGAAGAAGGAGACCTTGGTTGATGATTTGAAGGAGACATTTGACAATCTCCGGGTTTATATGATGATGCTTAACCCAGCCAAGTGTGTCTTTGGTGTACCAGCTGGTAAGCTTTTGGGTTTTCTAGTTTTAGAATGGGGCATTGAAGCTAACCCGGAGAAGATAAAGGCTATCACCTCTTTGGCTAAACTGGCATGTATCAATGATGTTCAGCGCTTGGCGGGTCGCATTGTGGCCTTAAGCTGGTTCATAAGCCGATTGGGCGAGAAGGCAATCCCTCTGTACCAGATGATGAAGAAGACATATCACTTTGTCTGGAGCGACACTACTGATCAGGCATTTGAGGCCTTGAAGAAAAAATTGGCTGAGCCGCCGGTTCTTGCTCCTCCCATTGATAAGGAGCCTTTGTTATTATATGTGGCTGCCAATAGCAGAGCTGTCAGTGTAGCCATTGTGGTGGAAAGGAAGGAGTCAAGGAAGGAGCATCCGGTTCAACGGCGGGTTTACTACATCAGTGAGGTGCTTACTGAGTCCAAACAGAGGTATCCACATTGGCAGAAGCTGGTATATGGGGTTTTCATGGCTAGTTGAAAGCTCAAGCAATATTTTTTGGGTCATCCCATCACTGTGGTTAGTTCTGCTCCTTTAGGGGATATTATTCAGAATGGAGAAGCCACAGGTCGGGTAGCCAAGTGGGCCATTGAGCTTGGACCTCATGGTTTGAAATATATGCCCCGAATAGCCATTAAGTCTCAAGAGCTTGTGGATTTTATAAATGATTGTACAGAACCGCAGATGCTTGAGGAGAAGCCGGATAACACTTACTGGACTATTCACTTTGATGGATCTAGGCAGTTGGAGGGCTCGGGGGCTGGAGTTGTCTTGACTTCCCCATGAGGTGATAAATTTTCTTATGTTCTCTGGTTGATGTTCCCTTGTACTAACAATGCAACTGAGTATGAGGCCTTTCTCCACAGCCTTCGGATCGCTAAGGAGATGAACTTAAGCCGGGTGAGGTGTTTCGGCGACTCAGATTTGGTAGCGCAGCAAGTTTCTGGCACTTGGGATTCTAGAGATCCACTCATGGAGGCTTATTGTCGAGAGGTTGATGCTATTGCGGGTCATTTCAAGGGTTATCAAGTTGAACATGTTGATCGCAGGAAAAATGAGGCGACTGATGCTTTAAGCCGGTTAGGGTCTCAGCGTAAGCCGGTGCCACCTAACACTTCCCTGGATATTCTGCATAACCCTTCTGTCAAATTGCCTACATAGGAGGATCTTGTTGTTCCTGACCCGGAAGAACAACTTGTGGCGGCTCTTCATGCTATCCCTGATTGGAAACTTCCATATTTGGCTTATATGACCCGGGGCGAGTTACGTGAGGATGAAACTTTGCCAGGCAGATAACTCGGCGATCTAAGTCAATGACTATTGTCAATGGAGAGTTGCATCATCGCAGTGTTACAGGGGCGTTTCAACGTTGTGTTTCTCCTGAAGAAGGCTGTGAGATTCTACGAGAGATTCATGAAGGAGATTGTGGTCATCATGTCGGCTCTAAATCTCTTGTAGCCAAAGCTTTCCATCATGGGTTTTATTGGCTGACGGCTCACGTTGATGCTGAGGATCTAGTCAGTAAATGTGATGATTGTTGAAATTTTCACGACGGGATCATGTGCCGGCTCAAGAATTGAGGATGATTCCAATTACTTGGCCGTTTGCAGTCTGGGGGCTTGATATGGTTGGGCCTTTCAAAAGGTCCAAGGATAAAAAGACACACCTCCTGCTGGAGGTTGACAAGTTTACAAAGTGGGTTGAAGCAGAGCCGGTCAGTAAATGTGACGCGATGACGACGGTTCAATTCATCAAAAAGGTGATTTTCCGTTTTGGCTTTCCCCACAGTATTATAACTGATATTGGCACTAATCTATCCAAGGGTGCTATGAAAGAATTTTGTCAACGTGAGCATATCCGGCTTGATGTATCATCACTGGCTCACCCCCAGTCTAATGGTCAAGCTGGGAGAGCTAATCAAGAGATCTTGAGAGGCATCAAGCCTCGGCTTATGGTTCCTTTGCAGAGGACATCGGGTTGTTGGGTGGAGGAGTTACCCTCAGTGTTATGGCGTATCAATACTACCCCAACAGATCTACGGGTTACACGCCTTTCTTCATGGATTACGGAGCAGAGGCGGTTCTCCCTAGTGACATCCGTCACGACTCGCCCCGCGTGGCGGCTTATGTTGAAGCTGACAATGAAAAAGCATGTCGGGATGCTGATACGTCTCCAACGTATCTATAAGTTTTGATTGTTACATGCCATTATATTATCTGTTTTGGATGTTTAATGGGATTTACTAAGCACTTTTATATTATTTTTAGGACTAATCTAATAACCGAAGGCCCAGTGCAAATTGCTGTTTTTTTTCTATTTTAGTGTTTCGCAGAAAAGGAATATCAGACGGAGTCCAAACGGAATGAAACCTTCGGGAGAGTTATTTTTGGAAGAAATGTGATCCAGAGGACTTGGAGTGGACGTCAAGAAAGAAGCAAGGAGGCCACAAGGCAGGGAGGTGCGCCTGCCCCCCTGGGCACGCCCCCACCCTCGTGGGCCCCTCGCAGCTCCACCGACCTACTTCTTCCTCCTATATATAGACATTTACCCGTAAACATCCAGGAGCACAACGAAACCCTATTTCCACCACCGCAACCTTCTGTACCCATGAGATCCCATCTTGGGGCCTTTTCCAGAGCTCCGCCGGAGGGGGAATCGATCACTGTGGGTTTCTACATCAACCATAGCCTCTCCGATGATTTGTGAGTAGTTTACCACAGACCTTCGGGTCCATAGTTATTAGCTAGATGGCTTCTTCTCTCTCTCTGGATCTCAATACAAAGTTCTCCTCGATCTTCTTGGAGATCTATTCGATGTAATTCTTTTTGCGGTGTGTTTGTCGAGATCCGATGAATTGGTGGTTTATGATCAAGATTATCTATGAACAATATTTGAATCTCTTCTGAATTCTTTTACATATGATTTGTTATCTTTGCAAGTCTCTTCGAATTATCAGTTTGGTTTGGCCTACAAATTGATTTTTCTTGCAATGGGAGAAGTGCTTAGCTTTGGGTTCAATCTTGTGGTGTCCTTTCCCAGTGACAGCAGGGGCAGCAAGGCACGTATTGTATTGTTGCCATCGAGGATAAAAGGATGGGGGTTTATATCATATTGCTTGAGTTTATCCCACTACATCATGTCATCTTGCCTAATGTATTACTCTGTACTTATGAACTTAATACTCTAGATGCATGCTGGATAGCGGTCGATGCGTGGAGTAATAGTAGTAGATGCAGAATCATTTCGGTCTACTTGTCGCTGACGTGATGCATATATACATGATCATGCCTAGATATTCTCATAATTATGCACTTTTCTATCAATTGCCCGACAGTAATTTGTTCACCCACTGTAATACTTATGCTATCTTGAGAGAAGCCACTAGTGAAACCTATGGCCCCCGGGTCTATTCTCCATCATATAAGTTTCCAACCTATTTTTCTTTGCATTCTTTACATTTAGTTTATATTATAAAAATACCAAAAATATTTATCTTATTATCTCTATCAGATCTCACTTTTTCAAGTGGCTGTGAAGAGATTGAAAACCCCTTTATCGCGTTGGTTGCAAGGTTCTTATTTGTTTGTGTAGGTATGAGGCGACTTGCGTGTAGTCTCCTACTGGATTGATACCTTGGTTCTAAAAAACTGAGGGAAATACTTACGCTACTTTGCTGCATCACCCTTTCCTCTTTAAGGGAAAAACCAACGCAAGCTCAAGAGGTAGCATGAAGGATTTCTGGCGCCGTTGCTGGGGAGTTCTACGCCAAGTCAAGACATACCAAGTACCCATCACAACTCTTATCCCTCGCATTACATTATTTGCCATTTGCTTCTCGTTTTCCTCTCCCCCACTTCACCCTTCCTGTTTTATTCGCCCTCTTTTTCCGTTCGTCTCTTTTCGCTTGCTTCTTGTGTGCTTGTGTGTTGGATCATTTTTCACGATGTGTCATCCAAAAAGTATTGATCTTCACCATAAGAGGTTGGAACAAATTGAAAACAACGTTAGAAGTTTTATGTCTTTGCAATTTGAGCATAATAATTTCTTTAGAAACGATCTTAAAGAACAAAAAAGCTTTGTGGAGTACATGCATAAAGAACTCGCTGATATGTCTAAGGAATTTTATGGTTTGAAATCTCAGTTTGCTCATCTTGAAAAGTTAATAGCCCAAATTTCGGATAAGCAGGCCACCTTAGTTAATAAGATGGCCGCCAAACCGGAAGATTTTCATGATAATAGGGATGAAGATGTAAAAGTGATTGATGTGTCTCCTATTAAATCTTTGTTTTCCAATATGAATCTTGATAATGATGGGACTAGAGATGAGTCAACTTTAGTTAAAAGGCGTCCCAATGATTCGGAGTTTTTAGATTTTGATGCAAAAATTGGTAAAAGTGGGATTGAAGAGGTCAAAACTTTACATAGCAATGAACCCACTATTTTGGATTTCAAGGAATTTAATTATGATAATTGTTCTTTAATAGATTGTATTTCCTTGTTGCAATCCGTGTTAAATTCTCCTCATGCTTATAGTGAAAATAAAGCTTTTACCAAACATATCGTTGATGCTTTAATGCAATCTTATGAAGAAAAGCTTGAATTGGAAGTTTCTATGCCTAGAAAACTTTATGATGAGTGGGAGCCTACTATTAAAATTAAGATTAAAGATCATGAATGCTATGCTTTATGTGATTTGGGTGCTACTGTTTCCACGATTCCAAAAACTTTGTGTGATGTGTTAGGTTTCCGTGAATTTGATGATTGTTCTTTGAATTTGCATCTTGCGGATTCCACCATTAAGAAACCTATGGGAACAATTAATGATGTTCTTATTGTTGCAAATAGGAATTATGTGCCCGTATATTTCATTGTTCTTGATATAGATTGCAATCCTATATGTCCTATTATTCTTGGTAGACCTTTCCTTAGAACGATTGGTGCAATTATTGATATGAAAGAAGGAAATATTAGATTCCAATTTCCGTTAAGGAAAGGTATGGAAAACTTTCCTAGGAAGAAAATCAAATTACCTTATGAATCTATTATGAGAGCCACATATGGATTGCATACCAAAGATGATAATACCTAGACCAATTCTTGCCTTTATGCCTAGCTAGGGGCGTTAAACGATAGCGCTTGTTGGGAGGCAACCCAATTTTATTTTTGTTTCTTGCTTTTTGGTTCTGTTTAGTAATAAATAATTCATCTAGATTCTGTTTAGATATGTTTTCATGTTTTAATTAGTGTTTGTGCCAAATAGAACCTTTGGGAAGACTTGGGGTGAAGTTTTTATGATCTTGCTGTAAAAGAACAGAAACTTTAGTGCTCACGAGATTAGATACAACTTTTTACTGGGGAGTGCTATTTAGTTCATTATTTTCGAAGATGATTAATAGACAAATACCTCACGTCCATCAATTTATTTCGGAATTTTTGGAGTTACAGAAGTATACGTTTGATCCAGATTACTACAGACTGTTATGTTTTTGACAGATTCTATTTTTCGTGTGTTGTTTGCTTGTTTGGATGAATCTATGGCTAGTATCGGAGGGCATGAACCATAGAGAAGTTGGAATGCAGTAGGTTTAACACCAATATAAATAAAGAATGAGTTCATTACAATACCTTATGGTGGTGATTTGTTTTCTTATACTAACGGAGCTCATAAGATTTTCTGTTGAGTTTTGTGTTGTGAAGTTTTCAAGTTTTGGGTAAAGATTTGATGGATTATGGAATAAGGAGTGGAAAGAGCCTAAGCTTGGGGATTCCCAAGGCACCCCAAGGTAGAATTCAAGGACAACCAGAAGCCTAAGCTTGGGGATGCCCGGAAGGCATCCCCTCTTTCGCCTTCGTCGATCGGTAACTTCACTTGAGGCTATATTTTTATTCACCACATGATATGTGTTTTGCTTGGAGCGTTTTGTATGATTTGAGTCTTTGATTTTTAGTTTATCACAATCATCCTTGCTGTACACACCTTTTGGGAGAGACACACATGAATCGGAATTTGTTGGAATACTCTGTGTGCTTCACTTATATCTTTTGAGCCAGATAATTTTGCTCTAGTGCTTCACTTATACCTTTTTAGAGCACGGTGGTGGTTTTGTTTTATAGAAATAATTGATCGCTCATGATTAACTTATATTATTTTGAGAGTCTTTTAGAACAGCATGGTAGTTTGCTTTGGCTATAAAATTAGTCCTATTACGATGAACATCCAAGATGGGTATAATAAAAATATCATATAGAGTGCATTGAATACTATGAGAAGTTTGATACTTGATGATTGTTTTGAGATATGAAGATGGTGATATTAGAGTCATGATAGTTGAGTATTTGTGAATTTGATATATACTTGTTCTAAAGTTTGTGATTCCCGTAGCATGCACGTATGGTGAACCGTTATGTGATGAAGTCGGAGCATGATTTATTTATTGATTGTCTTCCTTATGAGTGGCGGCCGGGGACGACGATGGTCTTTTCCTACCAATCTATCCCCCTAGGAGCATGCGTGTTGTACTTTTTTTCGATAACTAATAGATTTTTGCAATAAGTATGTGAGTTCTTTATGACTCATGTTGAGTCCATGGATTATACGCACTCTCACCATTCCACCATTGCTAGCCTCTCTAATACCGTGCACCTTTTGCTGGTATCATACAACCACCATATACCTTCCCCAAAACAGCCATCATACCTACCTATTATGGCATTTCCATAAACATTCCGAGATATATTGCCATGCAACTTACCACCGTTCCATTTATTATGACACGTTTCATCATTGTCATATTGCTTCTGCCCCTTCAGCCCCCAACTCCGAACAGGCTCTAGGCTCCCCCTCTAGGCTCCCCTTCGGCGACCACCGCCGGTGGCCACTCCGGCCCCGGCGGCCACCTCCTCCCGCCGGTTTCCACTCCGGCGCCGGCAGCCACAAACTCTTTGTCCCTGGCCCCTGGTGGGTGGCTCTCTCCATCTTCTACGCCTCCTCCGGATGTGAAGGACCACGGGAGACTATGGAGCCTCCTATACTCAACTTTGCCCGAGGTAAAGAGTTTCAGCATTCGATGAGACAAAAGTTTGGTCATCCAGTGGTGTTTTCCCCTGGTTTTCGTCAACGTGAGTTCACTTTGGTGGTGTCTTTCTGTCGGGCTCGCTTTCGCTTGGATTGTTACACAGTTAGCATCACTCTCCAATCTTGTTTTGGGGGGTATCCCCAAGGTTTCCGTGTGCATCACCTTAAGGACAGACCTTTCAAGTTCTCTGTTGCTTCCAAAGCTGTGGGTTTTGAGATTTATAATCAGGGCCGAGTGATCGAAAAGGATTTTGAGCTAGTGTTCAATCTTTGGGGTTTTGGTGGTCCAAACTGGCTACGTGAAGAGCAACTTTTTTATCGAGAAGAGGAAGCTTCTTGGACCTTGGAAACCAAAGGTCCCCGCCCGCGGATTTCCGCCAGCAACGTCCCCGGCGGTCAACTTCTGTGACGCCCGGATAATCAAGCTACAGTAACGTCGGCTAATGATGCCACGTCACCACAATTACTATTGCTAAGCTATCGTTAGATCAAAAACTGTTCCAAAATTCAAATTCAAAATATGTTAAACAATAAAAAATTTCAAACGTTAAAATAAAAATGTTCGATTAGTGCCAAATATTACATAGGAAATTGTTGTAAAGAAAACACATATTTAGAAAATGCTAAGATGCCTTAAATTAAATAGAACAAAAAAAGGTAAATAAATAAAAACAAAACAGAAAAGAACAAATAGAAAACAAAAGAAAGAAAAGGAGAAAGAGAAAACCCCCCACTGGGCCAGCCGGCCCAGCTGCTACCAGACCGGCCCAGGCCGCCCCCCCCCCACTCCCCCCATAACCCCTGGGCGACCAAACCCTAACCCCCCCAACGCATCACTCCCTCCCCACTCGCTCCCACGTTCCCCCTCTCCCGATCCAAATCTGGATCAGGGACGAACCCCCCTCGACGCCGTTCCCGTCGCCCCGTCGCCCGAACCCCCTTTTCCCCACCGATGTCGTGCCGCCGCCCGAAGGCCTCCCCGTCGCCGGAGCCACCACGCCGGACCCGCCTCCCGTCTCCTCCCGCGCGGCGCCTTCCCCCCTCGACCCGTACTGGATCGGGGCGCTCGACACCGCCGCCGTCGCCGGACCTCGTCGCCGCCTCACCATCCTCCTCGTCTCCTCCTCGCCAGACTACCCCGCCGGCCTGCCTCCTCGACGCCGTCGTCTCCGACCACCACCCCGAGCACCTCTACCCGTTCCCTACTCCCCGCTGTGAGAACGCGCCCCCCTCCTCCTCCTCACTTCCTCGCGTCACGCACGCGTGCGCCGGCGCGCGCCACGGCGCCCCGCGTGCCTCCCCGCTCATGGCTCCTGCCGAGCCGCCCCGACCTCGCCCCTCCGCGCCCCGCCTCGCCGTATAGCCACGCCGCGGCCTGGCCGAGTGCCCCAGCGCCCCGGCTCCCCTTGTCCCGCTGCTGCGTCGCCCCCCCCCACGCCAGGCCGCACCTTCCCTGGCCAACGCCGTGGCCACCGCCCCCCCCTTGGTCCGGCGCCGCGCCGGATCTGGCCGCCCCTGGGCGTGCGCCCGTCCGGGCTGGGCGCCAGCGCCCGTGCACCCGCACGCTCGATAGCCCGGCGCCCGCTAGCCCCCCCCGGGGCCAATGACAAGTGGGCCCCGCCCCAGAACGTTTATATAAAAAAAAAGAGAAAAAAATATAATAATAAATAATAAATATAATAATTAAAATATTAATTAATTAATTAATTAAGGAATTAATTAAGTTAATTAATAATAATTAGATTAACCTAATTAACTAATTAATCTAATTAATTAGTAATTAGTTAGATAACCCTGATTAGCTTAATCACAGAATGACAGGTGGGACCCACACGTCAGAATTGACCAGTCAACGCCCCTGTTGACTGCTGACATCATGCTGACGTCATGCTGACGTCAGCGTGCACTGTTTTGGATAATGTTATATTTAAATAATTAATTAAATCCCAGAAATTATTAAAATCTTTAGAAAATCATATCTTTTAATCCGTAACTCGGATTAAAATATTTTCAACATGAAAGTTGCTCAGAACGACGAGACGCTTCCGGATACGCAACCCGTTCGTCCGCCACACCCCCCTAACCTATCGAACTCGCAACTTTCCCCCTCCGGCTCCTCTGCCCGAAAACGCGGAACCCCGGGGAAACTTTCCCGGATGGTTCCCCCCTTCACCGGTATCATCCCATACCGCGTTAGGGCACCTCTAACGCCGTTACTTGTCATGTCATGCATCATTATGCATCTGCTTGCTTAAGTATTTATTGTTTCTTCCCCCTCTTCTCTCGCTAGACACCGGGACCGACGCTGTTGCTGCCCCGTTCGACTACGGTGTTGACGATCCCTCTCTCTTGCCAGAGCAACCAGGCAAGCCCCCCCCTTGATCACCAGATATCGCCTACTCTTCCCTATACTGCTTGCATTAGAGTAGTGTAGCTTGTTACTGCTTTCGTGATTCCTATCCTGATGCATAGCCTGTTTTTGATACTGCTGTTGATACCCTTACCTGCAATCCTACTGCTTAGTATAGGATGCTAGTGTTCCATCAGTGGCCTACACTCTTGTCCGTCTGCCATGCTATACTACTGGGCCGTGATCACTTCGGGAAGTGATCGCGGACATATACTATATACTTTACACTGTTACATTACATGTGATACTGTTCGGAGATGGGGGCTGAAGGGGCAGGTGGCTCCATCCCGGTAGAGGTGGGCCTGGGTTCCCGACGGCCCCCGACTGTTACTTTGAGGCGGAGCGACAGGGCAGGTTCAGACCACCTAGGAGAGAGGTGGGCCTGGCCCTAGTCGGCGTTCGCGATACTTAACACGCTTAACGAGATCTGGGTATTTGATCTGAGTCTGGCCATTTGGTCTATACGCACTAACCACCTACGCGGGAGTAGTTATGGGTATCCCGATGTCGAGGTATCAGCCGAAGCACTTCTTGACGTCAGCGACTGAGCGGCGCGCGCCGGGTTGGACCGCGTAACGTGACTTCCTTTGAAATGGAGGTTGCTAGGTCTGCTCTCCGGCCGCGTACGCAACGTGCAGGTGTGCTTAGGGCGATGGGCCCAGACCCCTGCGCGCTTAGGTTTAGACCGGCGTGCTGACCGCTCTGTTGTGCCTAGGTGGGGCTGCGACGTGTTGATCTTCCGAGGCCGGGCATGACCCAGGAAAGTGTGTCCGGCCAAATGGGATCAAGCGTGTTGGGCTATGTGGTGCACCCCTGCAGGGAAGTTTATCTATTCGAATAGCCGTGTCCCTCGGTAAAAGGACGACCCGGAGTTGTACCTTGACCTTATGACAACTAGAACTGGATACTTAATAAAACACACCCTTCCAAGTGCCAGATACAACCCGGTGATCGCTCTCTAACAGGGCATCGAGGAGGGGATCGCCGGGTAGGATTATGCTATACGATGCTACTTGGAGGACTTCAGTCTACTCTCTTCTATATGCTGCAAGACGGAGGCGACCAGAAGCGTAGTCTTCGATAAGACTAGCTATCCCCCTCTTATTCTGGCTTTCTGCAGTTCAGTCCACTGATATGGCCCTTTACACATATATCCATGCATATGTAGTGTAGCTCCTTGCTTGCGAGTACTTTGGATGAGTACTCACGGTTGCTTTCTTCCCCCCTTTTCCCCTTCTCCTTTCTTCTGGTTGTCGCAACCAGATGCCGGAGCCCAGGATCCATACGCCACCATTGACGACGACTCCTACTTCACCGGAGGTGCCTACTACTACGTGCAGCCCGCTGACGACGACCAGGAGTAGTTAGGAGGATCCCAGGCAGGAGGCCTGCGCCTCGTTCGATCTGTATCCCAGTTTGTGCTAGCCTTCTTAAGGCAAAACTTGTTTAACTTATGTCTGTACTCAGATATTGTTGCTTCCGCTGACTCATCTATGATCGAGCACTTGTATTCGAGCCCTCGAGGCCCCTGGCTTGTATTATGATGCTTGTATGACTTATTTTATTTGTAGAGTTGTGTTGTGATATCTTCCCGTGAGTCCCTGATCTTGATCGTACACATTTGCGTGCATGATTAGTGTACGATTGAATCGGGGGCGTCACAAGTTGGTATCAGAGCCGACTGCCTGTAGGAATCCCCCTTCCACACTCCTTGGCCGAAGTCGAGTCTAGACATTATAAAAACTTTTACTAACTTGGCTGTGTGCCTTACGGGCCCACGTCGCCATCGGGTGGTACTAGGTTCTTTTACTCCTCGACCTTTACTCTGGGACTCTGAACTCTCTTCTATTCGGGTTAAACGATTTTGCTAAAATCTAACTCTAGGTTCTCGTTACCACTTCCTGCCGGAGAGCCCTTTCATTACAGATGATCGCCGGCTACACCAGAAGATTTCGAAGATACTCTCTGATATTCTCTTGAGACCTTGTGCCCATTGCTTTTGCAATTTCCTCCCATCGAAATATCCCTATGGATAAATACTTACACCTGTCGTGCTTACTTTTATTCCCACTCGATCTTGTTATTACAAGATACCCCGAGAATATTTTGTGCCTACTGCCTTGCAGTTCCTTGCCACCTGAATACCCCTAAGAATAAATTCTCGCACTTTCCGAGTATCCGCTCCTCCCCAGTTGTTCAGGTGTTTCACAAAAGTCTTTGAAATACTATTCAATCCCCCGAAAATCCTTAGCAGCTTTATTGCTTTGCAAATACTTGTCTACTTGCATTATGGATGCTTCCCATATATCTGGCAATATTCACTAGTATCTTTTGACACCGTCATTTTGATCCTATTGATTACATGTGTGCGAAAGCACACAATCATCTATCAACCCTTCTAAATTATCTTTCCGGCTCAGACATCATTTTTGAACATGAGCTGGTTCTCGACCAAACTATTTGTCGTGAATTGTGCCTCTGGTCTATCCAACTTATCCATCCTTGATCAGAGCGTCTGCTTCTGATCCTTTGGTTTGGAAATCATAATTCCTTTGCATTTAAGCCTTGAATTATTCAGATGATTCCATAACCTGTTGCACTTGCATTCCTTCCTCTTTTGGTTGAGTATCGATACTCACATCAGATCCTTTGTGGACCATCAAGTCCTTTGTTGGATTGTTATCCGACAGTGTATTTCACTTTTGATCACTTTGTGAGTTCTCCCCCTGATACATAATGCGTTTGTTAAGTTGTATCCTCTGCTTGGCCAACCATGCTCTGCTTTCGGGCTTGTGTTATTTACTCTTGAAACTTGTGATATATGTTTCTAAGAAGCCCTATGGGTTGAACATATTCCTTCTCTAAACCATGTGAACCCGAAAGTTTTCACGAGTCACGAGTCATACTCATCTGGTATTTCACCAGGTAAAACTTTCAACACTAATGCCTTTATCTAAGCGAGAAGTGAATGGAAGGTAATACATTGACGAAGTGGGAGTCGACCTTGAACTTTGTGTTCATGCCCATGGACACGATGTAGATCTTAACATTTAAGCTTCTCTTAAATCAATTATTCCCTTATTATAAGTCCATGTTATATCTGGGATTTGGTCCTTTACAGTCGTGGTTCCGACCATGTTTTCCTTTAAATACCATTTTCGATGCAAGTGTAAGCACTTGTCCTTTGTGGATCATTACCCTAGTCCAACCTCTACTTTGATCCCTCTTCGAGTATTACCCCCCTGGTATCTCGAGATTATCTTGGAACTGCATAACTTCTTATGAGTCTTCATCAAGTACTACATTCTCACTGATTACAGTTTTCATGGGCTCTGAGTTATTAAACACTCAAAGACACCGATAACTGAACCGAGTCTGCCCTACGGTTCAACAACTCTTGATAATCTTCTTTAAGTCCGAGTTTATACTCGATCATGTCATCCCTAGCCTGATCGGCTATATCATTAACTGTGCTACCTGGTCCTTCTTCCCGTAGCACAATTATTCGACGCTGAGCTAAGCTTACGTTGATTTCCTTGTCTTATCATTCCACCTCAGACAACAAGCTTGATTCCGAGTTTGTGTCTTACCCATGGTTCCAATAACCTCTTGCTTCATCATTCTTTTGACTTGATGTGATCACGGATCGATTACATCTTCAGGTAATCTCTCGACAAATGTGTCGTGATCATTATCAACTTTCTGAGCTATTCCAGAATAACAAACAAATTCATGATAAGAATTACCATCCTTGCCCCTCGATGATTTGTGTGTCATCGACTACTTCCTTGCCTTCTTTCCAACACAAACTTGTTCGTGTTGTGGCTATACCTTGAGTTCCTTGTTAACCGACTTATGTTATGTTCTACCTTGAAGTATTACCATCTTCTATGTCAAAAATGTCGTGAGAAATTCACCACCTCTTAAGAATTCTTGGTATGGTGATACTTCTCACTCTCACCATTCTTTCTTGCTCCTCGTGTTGATTCCAACCGATGTACCAACAAGTGAACGGTGCTGTTTGGATTCTGCCCTTCTAGCAGTCCTATTGTTTTGAAGTTAATGGTCGGCCGTTCATTCTTAGACTATTGATTATTGAATCACCATTCCGACGTTGGTCGTGCAACCCAACCCATATTTCGGGTGCACCTATCAACCAATGCTTAAACTGGGTATGTTTTCCTCGAGCATATCCCCTTATATCATTTCATCTGACTAATGATATCTCCTTGTTCACATACTTGTGGAAACCCATCTTTTGGAAGACTCGATGAATTGTCGTTGAATCCATCAGCTACCTCCTTCTCCCTTCATTGTTTTAATGATGAGCTTTTCTTTCGGAACTCGCTTCCGTAGTTAATTTCCCGAGAATCTTACAATGTCATCTCGACAATTTGTGTTGCACCTTTCTTCTCAGGCATCCTGAGTCCGAGGTATCCTGACGCCAATCAGATCTGAATCTCGGTCAGATATGATGGTTGGAACATATTTCCAAGAGTTATCACATTGGTCTTGATATGACCCGGTAAAGTGATGTCGTGCCTAGCACACCTGGTTGGAGGCCCTATTGTTATAGTTTTCTTTTAGCAAGGTTATCTATTCTTCCATGAAGAAATTGTAAGACTTACTCTATAAGTTGTTCCCGATGGATCCTTTGTGTATCCAAAGTCTGATCTTTACTCAATGACCATGTTATTGCTATCTCGAAGCATGTCTGTGGTACTCCGAAATTCAATAAGAGCATTTGAAGCACAATGCTGAATTCTCTTTATCTATTATCCAAACACCGCTGTATGGGTGATGTCATGAACTTTCTCTCCCCTACCAAAAAAAAGAAGTTTTCTACCTTATATCCCGTCATGGATACCATGCTCTGCTTGTCCTTGGGAAGGGTATACCCTTGGTATATGTGTCAAACACATTTTACTTTCGACTGTTCTGTCTGATCTGGTGATCACATTTTCCCTTCCATTGATTTGATTAACCTTCCTTGTGATCCATAGGATCTACTTAGTAATATTCTTCTGCTTATGTAAACACCTTGGTGTACAACCGTGTCAGTAAGACCCTGTTGAAATTGTTGATAGCATTCCGGTCACCACCGATGGACGAGAACTTTGCCTATTGGTCCGCCTCGTTCAACGAGCAGGAAAATGGTTCTCTTCGTCCCTCGCCCTTGGTGCCAACATTGTTGCCGACATAACTGACATGGTACTCTCTGACATGCCTTGCTATCATGACCGTGCAAGATGTCACTGCTCCTATATAAAAAAAAACCACCTGGTGGGCCCATAACCCACAGTTCCACAGGATCAAAACCTGACTCTCCTGTACACCCCCTATTCCCAAGGTTATTCCTCGCGCGTGGCCTCGTATGTAATTCACGGGTCAC
The DNA here is from genome assembly GCA_032464435.1 of Aegilops umbellulata. Lineage (NCBI taxonomy): Eukaryota > Viridiplantae > Streptophyta > Magnoliopsida > Poales > Poaceae > Aegilops > Aegilops umbellulata. The sequence goes on along the minus strand of CP136058.1, from coordinate 330,168,202 downwards.
GGTCCTAGTGATCTACTCTGGTAATAGATGCATTACTCAATCTCGTTGCTTTGGACCCCTCTCGCGTGTTGTTTCAGACATCGAACGGTTGCCTACCCGTTTGGAACTTCTAATGGTACCTTCTTACTTTACTCTCGATAATTTCTTAAGTATCTATTCGAGAGTTACTTCTACCACATTCTCTCAGTTATCTGCCAGGTAATTGACCTTGAAGGTCCGTTCTCCAGTAGTAACCCCTTATCATTATCGTAAGTACGATGGAGTTCCTGAAGAAAGGACGACAACCTCATCATGATGCATTGATGCATAGGAATGAAGACATCAGCGCTATGGATCGACCCCTTCGAGAAGTGCAACCAAGACCGAGAAGAATCGTTAGAATTTCGTAACCTATTCTTCCCCCTTACTCCCCTCTTAAATCTCGGGACGAGATTTCTTGTAGTGGAGGAGAATTGTGACGCCCGGATAATCAAGCTACAGTAACGTCGGCTAATGATGCCACGTCACCACAATTACTATTGCTAAGCTATCGTTAGATCAAAAACTGTTCCAAAATTCAAATTCAAAATATGTTAAACAATAAAAAATTTCAAACGTTAAAATAAAAATGTTCGATTAGTGCCAAATATTACATAGGAAATTGTTGTAAAGAAAACACATATTTAGAAAATGCTAAGATGCCTTAAATTAAATAGAACAAAAAAAGGTAAATAAAAAAAACAAAACAGAAAAGAACAAATAGAAAACAAAAGAAAGAAAAGGAGAAAGAGAAAACCCCCCACTGGGCCAGCCGGCCCAGCTGCTACCAGGCCGGCCCAGGCCGCCCCCCCCACTCCCCCCATAACCCCTGGGCGACCAAACCCTAACCCCCCCAACGCATCACTCCCTCCCCACTCGCTCCCACGTTCCCCCTCTCCCGATCCAAATCTGGATCGGGGACGAACCCCCCTCGACGCCGTTCCCGTCGCCCCGTCGCCCGAACCCCCTTTTCCCCACCGATGTCGTGCCGCCGCCCGAAGGCCTCCCCGTCGCCGGAGCCACCACGCCGGACCCGCCTCCCGTCTCCTCCCGCGCGGCGCCTTCCCCCCTCGACCCGTACTGGATCGGGGCGCTCGACACCGCCGCCGTCGCCGGACCTCGTCGCCGCCTCACCATCCTCCTCGTCTCCTCCTCGCCAGACTACCCCGCCGGCCTGCCTCCTCGACGCCGTCGTCTCCGACCACCACCCCGAGCACCTCTACCCGTTCCCTACTCCCCGCTGTGAGAACGCGCCCCCCTCCTCCTCCTCACTCCCTCGCGTCACGCACGCGTGCGCCGGCGCGCGCCACGGCGCCCCGCGTGCCTCCCCGCTCATGGCTCCTGCCGAGCCGCCCCGACCTCGCCCCTCCGCGCCCCGCCTCGCCGTATAGCCACGCCGCGGCCTGGCCGAGTGCCCCAGCGCCCCGGCTCCCCTTGTCCCGCTGCTGCGTCGCCCCCCCCCCACGCCAGGCCGCACCTTCCCTGGCCAACGCCGTGGCCACCGCCCCCCCCTTGGTCCGGCGCCGCGCCGGATCTGGCCGCCCCTGGGCGTGCGCCCGTCCGGGCTGGGCGCCAGCGCCCGTGCACCCGCACGCTCGATAGCCCGGCGCCCGCTAGCCCCCCCCGGGGCCAATGACAAGTGGGCCCCGCCCCAGAACGTTTATATAAAAAAAAAGAGAAAAAAATATAATAATAAATAATAAATATAATAATTAAAATATTAATTAATTAATTAATTAAGGAATTAATTAAGTTAATTAATAATAATTAGATTAACCTAATTAACTAATTAATCTAATTAATTAGTAATTAGTTAGATAACCCTGATTAGCTTAATCACAGAATGACAGGTGGGACCCACACGTCAGAATTGACCAGTCAACGCCCCTGTTGACTGCTGACATCATGCTGACGTCATGCTGACGTCAGCGTGCACTGTTTTGGATAATGTTATATTTAAATAATTAATTAAATCCCAGAAATTATTAAAATCTTTAGAAAATCATATCTTTTAATCCGTAACTCGGATTAAAATATTTTCAACATGAAAGTTGCTCAGAACGACGAGACGCTTCCGGATACGCAACCCGTTCGTCCGCCACACCCCCCTAACCTATCGAACTCGCAACTTTCCCCCTCCGGCTCCTCTGCCCGAAAACGCGGAACCCCGGGGAAACTTTCCCGGATGGTTCCCCCCTTCACCGGTATCATCCCATACCGCGTTAGGGCACCTCTAACGCCGTTACTTGTCATGTCATGCATCATTATGCATCTGCTTGCTTAAGTATTTATTGTTTCTTCCCCCTCTTCTCTCGCTAGACACCGGGACCGACGCTGTTGCTGCCCCGTTCGACTACGGTGTTGACGATCCCTCTCTCTTGCCAGAGCAACCAGGCAAGCCCCCCCCTTGATCACCAGATATCGCCTACTCTTCCCTATACTGCTTGCATTAGAGTAGTGTAGCTTGTTACTGCTTTCGTGATTCCTATCCTGATGCATAGCCTGTTTTTGATACTGCTGTTGATACCCTTACCTGCAATCCTACTGCTTAGTATAGGATGCTAGTGTTCCATCAGTGGCCTACACTCTTGTCCGTCTGCCATGCTATACTACTGGGCCGTGATCACTTCGGGAAGTGATCGCGGACATATACTATATACTTTACACTGTTACATTACATGTGATACTGTTCGGAGATGGGGGCTGAAGGGGCAGGTGGCTCCATCCCGGTAGAGGTGGGCCTGGGTTCCCGACGGCCCCCGACTGTTACTTTGAGGCGGAGCGACAGGGCAGGTTCAGACCACCTAGGAGAGAGGTGGGCCTGGCCCTAGTCGGCGTTCGCGATACTTAACACGCTTAACGAGATCTGGGTATTTGATCTGAGTCTGGCCATTTGGTCTATACGCACTAACCACCTACGCGGGAGTAGTTATGGGTATCCCGACGTCGAGGTATTAGCCGAAGCACTTCTTGACGTCAGCGACTGAGCGGCGCGCGCCGGGTTGGACCGCGTAACGTGACTTCCTTTGAAATGGAGGTTGCTAGGTCTGCTCTCCGGCCGCGTACGCAACGTGCAGGTGTGCTTAGGGCGATGGGCCCAGACCCCTGCGCGCTTAGGTTTAGACCGGCGTGCTGACCGCTCTGTTGTGCCTAGGTGGGGCTGCGACGTGTTGATCTTCCGAGGCCGGGCATGACCCAGGAAAGTGTGTCCGGCCAAATGGGATCAAGCGTGTTGGGCTATGTGGTGCACCCCTGCAGGGAAGTTTATCTATTCGAATAGCCGTGTCCCTCGGTAAAAGGACGACCCGGAGTTGTACCTTGACCTTATGACAACTAGAACTGGATACTTAATAAAACACACCCTTCCAAGTGCCAGATACAACCCGGTGATCGCTCTCTAACAGGGCATCGAGGAGGGGATCGCCGGGTAGGATTATGCTATACGATGCTACTTGGAGGACTTCAGTCTACTCTCTTCTATATGCTGCAAGACGGAGGCGACCAGAAGCGTAGTCTTCGATAAGACTAGCTATCCCCCTCTTATTCTGGCTTTCTGCAGTTCAGTCCACTGATATGGCCCTTTACACATATATCCATGCATATGTAGTGTAGCTCCTTGCTTGCGAGTACTTTGGATGAGTACTCACGGTTGCTTTCTTCCCCCTTTTTCCCCTTCTCCTTTCTTCTGGTTGTCGCAACCAGATGCCGGAGCCCAGGATCCAGACGCCACCGTTGACGACGACTCCTACTTCACCGGAGGTGCCTACTACTACGTGCAGCCCGCTGACGACGACCAGGAGTAGTTAGGAGGATCCCAGGCAGGAGGCCTGCGCCTCGTTCGATCTGTATCCCAGTTTGTGCTAGCCTTCTTAAGGCAAAACTTGTTTAACTTATGTCTGTACTCAGATATTGTTGCTTCCGCTGACTCGTCTATGATCGAGCACTTGTATTCGAGCCCTCGAGGCCCCTGGCTTGTATTATGATGCTTGTATGACTTATTTTATTTGTAGAGTTGTGTTGTGATATCTTCCTGTGAGTCCCTGATCTTGATCGTACACATTTGCGTGCATGATTAGTGTACGATTGAATCGGGGGCGTCACAACTTCGGCCATCGGTTTTTTCTCGACTTGCGGGTATTCTGGGCTCTAGCATTAATGAGGTATCTGGCAATAATGAGCCCATTATGCACGATCTTAATACCTCTAGCGAGGTTAACGTGCCGGTCTCTCAGAGCGGGAATCAGGGTCATTCAAATGACGGACTTCAGTGCTATGCTTGCGGAAAATTGGGCCACTTTGCCAGAGAGTGTGGAGAGAAAAATCTACCTGGGCTTTTTCCTTTCCTTAGATTTACAACTTTCCCCAGCCCACCGGCCGAGGCCTGGGACATGGACGCGGTCCAGGATTGGTTTAAGCTGACAGGCCCGGCCCGTGACCCCTCGGTGGTTTCCTCTTTTAGAGAGCTCTGCAAGGGATCTTTCCCTAATTTTCAGCCCCGAATTGCCCTTGCCTCCTCAACTTATGCACTCTGCTCCCCTGTTTCTCCCCAGCTCACAAACCCTGCTCCGGTCACCTCTGGCACACCGTCGATTGTGAGTGTCAGTGCGGCGTCGCAGATGGCCAATATCCCAATTGATCCACGGCCTTTTGTGCCCCATGGCTTTGACATTCAGCAAGTTCAAGGTCGCAATGGGGTGGCGCGGGTGGTGCTCCCTCAGCGACCTCGTCGCCACGAAGACTGTGCGATTGCTACTATCCATCCCCTTCTCGCGGATGCTCCTTTCCCCAATGTAAGAGATGTTCTTGAAGAGTTTATTGTTGAGAATAGGCATTTGGGGTTGAGAGATATTCAGCGCTGTCCTTTCGGTGAGGCTTATGTGCGTCTGACAAGGGTTAGGGACAGAGATAAGTTGGTGCTTGATAGTCCTCATGAATTTGGTGATGTGTTCATCTCTTTTGTGAAACATGATGAAGGCAGAAATCATAGAAGGGTTCATTTCAATAGAATAGTCTGGTTACTACTCACAGGAGTACCTTTTGATTTTCGTAACACTGAAGATCTTGCATGTGCTATCAGTAAGTTTGGCCGTATGATCTCTTGGGACAAGGAGGATGATCATATGGGCCGCATTGTAGTCAAAGCCAGAGTGATGAACTTGGATATTATCCCTAAAAGTATGAGGTGGTCTGAAGGGGATGAGTTTGAGGAAGATGGATGGTCATCTTCCATAGAAGTTCTGGCTAGTGAGTTGCTTGGTGGGGGGCTAGCAGATGAGGATCCAATTCCTCCTGACAATGTGGATCCTCACCCACTACCTGAAGATGTTGAGCAAGGAAATGGTTTCCATAATGATGCTGTTAACAATGTGCCTATGGATGTTCAGAATGAGGATAATTGGGAGCAATGGAACTTACCTCAGCAAGATAATCAGAATGCAGCCCTGGAGAATCTATTAAATGCTGTGGAGCAAGAAGAGATAGCTTGGGCTGATGGTGAAGATCTGCTACCTGCCGTCAGTAACAGTAGCTTATCTTCAGATATGTCTTTTTCTGAAGGAGACAATTCCACATTACTATTGCCACCTGCAGTAGCCGAGAATCCTCAACATATTTATGCTGCACCAGTTGTTGCACCTCCTGCCACTGTGGTTGCAAATGGCCTGCAAAACATCATTCAGGCTTACCAATCTGATGATGAGGAGCCTCTGCAACAACAGGTTTTGCATGTTGCACTGCCTGTTGAACTCCCTCATGGTCAAGTTGCTGCAAACCTTTTGGATAGTGCTGCAGTTTGTCCTCCACCTAGGGTTGAAGAGATGGTTGTCTTGGATGTTTCTGCTGCCCAAGCTTTGGAGGTACAACCCAATGTCCAAGCTGTAGTGGATTCTGGTCTGGTAGCTGCCCAACCACTGGGAGCTTCAGGGATTTCTAAAACTACTCTCCCCATGGCTGCTGGCTCCTCCAATGAAGCCATTCTAGGCAGCCCTGGACATATTAATGTTGCTAGAGGAAGCCTGGAGCCAGTTGCTAACTTGGAAGATCTTCAGCTTGGGTTCCAAGGTAATTGGGTCAACAGAATTTATGAACACTTCAGCATGGCTCCTTCCCTTCTTGGTCTGAAATGCATTCAACTTGCTGAATCTGCTAATAATGCTCTTGCTGTTTCTGAAGAAGGACTCTTGCTGTGGAAAAATCACTTTCAGGAGGAACATGTGGAAAATAAGAGCTCTTTTACTGCCAACATTCCTGTAAGTTGGTTTAACTTTATTGTCCACCTTCTTCTGTCCCCTGATAAGTTTGAATGGACTGTCAATATGTTAAAATCTGGAATGTGGGAACTTGTCTCTGCTGTGGAAAACATGGATCATGCATTTCTGTTTTACATTCCTCATAAGTGCCCTGCTACACATGCACCTATCTCCCAGCAAATTGATATTGATGAGCAAGTTTATAATGATCAGGGCAAGGAAAATATTGGATAGGCGCCCAATATGCAGGATGTGGAATCTCAGGACCTTCTGCAGCCTTTTAGCTCTGACAATTTGAGGAAGAGAAGGAGTGGGAAGACTCCCCTAGTGGAAACTGAGGTAAGAAGAAGTGATAGAATCAAAAAGGATAATGTTGGGTACAAAAGGAACTCTTGCACAAATAATAACTGTTTGCCTTGCAATGCTGCTCCTCCCATCATTCAAAAGTCAGTTGTTAAAAACCTTACTGCTTCTTTCTGTAAGGTTGCTGAGAGGGAACTGGAGGACAAGCTGGCTAAGAAACCCAGGAGAAGGCAAGATGAGGACTTGGTCAAGGTGCCCTTGGCCAGGGGGAGGGCAATACATCCAACTCTTCTTGATGTTATTGGTCTTCTGCTGTCTTAGGGTTCTAAGGAACAGTGATTTTGGACTTTGTTGTTCTTGCTGGGCTCTCTTAATTTATGATGAAATGTTGGAAGTATGGCACTTTATGGAACTTGTTGATCTGCTGGTGTACTCTACTATTAAGACCTATGAGATGTGTTGTATGTGGCTGTTATACTGCTATTGTAATGTGCTTTGCTTCCTGGCAATGTGCCTTCTGTCCTTCCTCTTGACTGACCAAGTGTTGGTACTTGATTGCTGGTGTACAAACTGCTATTGTTCTCATGAATAACACTAATAGAAACTGGAGCATCCTTAATTGGAATATTAGAGGGATGAATTCTGAAGATAAATGGTTAGCTCTAAGGCAGAAAATTGATGAGAGTGACTGTAACATCTTATGTCTTCAAGAAACTAAAAGAGAGTCTTTTGATACAGCTTACATTAAAAACTTCTGTCCTAACAGAATTAATAAATTTGCTTTTCTCCCATCTATGGGAGCTTCTGGGGGGTTGCTTGTTGCTTGGAATGGTTCACATTTTTCTGGAGAAGTTATTGCACAAAACAGATTCTCTCTCTCAGTCCAATTCACCAGCTTACTGTCCAATCAGTCATGGATCCTAACTAACATATATGGTCCCTGTGATCCTCAGGACAAAGTTGACTTCATAAATTGGTTCTTGAACATCCATATGCCTGCAGATGTAGATTGGATTCTTATGGGAGACTTTAACCTTATGAGGGCACCTTCAGACAGAAATAGACCTGGTGGAGATGTGAATGACATGCTTTTGTTTAATGAGGCCATCAGCAACCAAGGCTTAATAGAGTTACCTCTGCAGGGCAGAAAGTTCAGTTGGAGTAACATGCAGCAGGTTCCTCTATTGGTCAAACTGGACTGGTTTTTTACTTCTGCTTATTGGATGACCACTTTCCCTAACACTATTGTGCTCCCTCTTGCAAAACCTATTTCTGATCACTTGCCTTGTGTTATCAAAATTGGCACTTCCATTCCAAAAGCAAGAGTTTTTAGATTTGAAAACTATTGGTTGCAACATTCAGACTTTAAAGAGGTTGTTACTGCTGCTTGGAACATTCCAGTGGGAAACCTTGATGCAGTCAAGAGTTTGAATGCTAAATTTAAAAACTTGAGGAGAGCCGTGAAGTTGTGGGCCAGGTCTTTATCTTGTTTGAAAGCTCAAATTGCTAAACTCAATGAGCTCATTTTTCTTTGGGATTTCTTTGAGGAATTTAGGGAATTGGATATTCATGAATGGAACTGCAGGGCCATACTCAAAGATCAACTGCTCATTTTTCTGAGGAACCAAAAGATATACTGGAAGCAAAGGGGTAAAATTAAAGGTGTCAAATTTGGAGACGAAAACACAAAATTCTTCCATACCAAAGCATCAATCAACTACATGCACAATCATATCGCTGTTCTCCAAAATGATGACCAAGTGGAAATTTCTGATCATGCTGGGAAAGCTGCAATCTTATGGGAATCTTATAAGAAAAGAATGGGAACATCTCACAAAACAGCTATGCATTTTGACTTGAACTCCTTATTTGGTCCCAGACAGGACCAGACAATTTTTGATAACCTAGAGCTTCCCTTCACTGAGGAAGAAATCAATGCAGTTGTCAAGGACCTCCCACTTGACAAATCACCAGGCCCAGATGGTTTTAACAATGGATTTTTCAAATCTTGTTGGGATATCATAAAAGTGGATGTGCTTAGATTTATTCAGGACTTTCATGCTGGTCAAATCTCAATTGAGAGCTTAAACACCTCTTACATCACTCTCATTCCTAAAGGAGGCACTCCTCTGACAGCAAATGACTATAGGCCAATCTCTCTACTTAATTGCTGTCTTAAACTTGTCACTAAATTGTTGGCCAACAGGTTGCAGAAAGTGATTCTCAAATTGGTGCACATCAACCAATATGGTTTTCTAAAGGAAAGATCCATTCATGACTGCTTGGGCTGGGCATTTGAGTATCTACATCAATGTCATAAATCCAGAGAAGAAGTTATTGTGCTCAAGCTAGATTTTGAGAAGGCCTTTGACACCATTGAGCACCAGACAATTCTGGATATCCTAAAGGCCAAAGGGTTTGGAGACAGATGGATCAACTGGATTAAAATGTTGTTTACTTCTGCATCCTCAGCTATCTTGCTTAATGGTGTACTTGGGAAAAAGTTTTACTGCCTTAGAGGGGTCAGGCAAGGAGACCCTTTGTCCCCACTCTTATTTGTGCTTGCTGCTGATTTGCTCCAGTCAATCCTCAATAAGGCCATGCACATGAGTTTGCTTACTTCACCTCTGCATGTGGAGTCATGCCCTGATTTTCCTATTGTCCAGTATGCTGATGACACTCTGGTTCTCCTACAAGCTGATGCAAAACAACTCCATTGCCTCAAAGCACTCCTCAACACTTTTGCAGATGCTACTGGCCTGAAAGTGAACTATAATAAGTCAAGCCTCATCCCAATCAATGTGCCAGAAGACAAGGTGGACATCTTAATCAACACTTTTCATTGCAAAAGAGAATCTTTCCCCATTCAGTATTTGGGAGCACCCTTGGGCCTTCATAAACCAACTGTGGAGCAATGCTTCCCTCTTGTCACAAGACTACAGAAGAAGCTTGTGGGTTTATCTTCTTTCATGACACTGGCTGGCAGATTACTATTGGTAAAATCTGTATTAAACTCCATATTAATCTACCTCATGGGGTGCCTTGATGTTCCTGTTACTATTAAAACCCAAGCTATTAAGCTTTTGAGGCATTGTCTTTGGAGAGGTCCTGATCTAGAGGACCATAGACCTGCTATGGTTGCTTGGAACACTGTTTGTAGACCTAAGGATCAAGGAGGCCTGGGGGTCAAGGATATTTTTGTCCAGAACAAAGCTCTCCTTCTCAAGAACCTGCACAAGTTTTTTAATAGGCATAACATCCCGTGGGTAAATTTGATTTGGGAAGCTTACTATAGCAATGATTTATTGCCTGGTAGTTCTTGGGTTGGATCATTTTGGTGGAAGGCAAATCTAAAGCTCATTGACAACTTTAAATCTTTGGCCAGATGTCACATAGGGGATGGTAAAAGTGCTTTATTCTGGTCTAATCTGTGGCATTCAGCTTGTTTACAGGACTTGTTTCCACACCTTTACTCCTTTGTGAAGAACAATAACACTACTGTGCACACTATTATTCACACTGAATTCCTGGAAGATTTATTCCACCTCCCACTCACTGTGCAAGCATTTGAGGAATTTGAACACATGGAAGACATTTGTATTGCCTTAAGGACCTCTGCCACCCTGGATTGCGCTGACACATGGAGCTACATATGGGGTAATGGCCAATTTTCAGTTGCTCAAGCTTATAAAGTAATGATGGGAGTAAGAGTAGTGCCTCAGCAGTTTAACTGGATTTGGAATAGTTCTTGCCAGCCCAAGCACAAGGTGTTTTTTTGGAGATTACTTCATGATAGACTCAATACTAGGAACCTTCTACGCAGGAAAACATTCCATCTGGAAAGTTACAATTGTGCTATCAATAATTGTCCTCAGGAGGAAACTTTGCAGCATCTGTTTTGGACCTACCCTTTTGCTTCCCAGTGCTGGGACCTTTTATGCCCCACAAGAGAAGCTAATGTCTCTGTGCTTGAAGCTTTTGATGATCTCAGGCAGAAACTACATGTACCATTCTTCATGGAAATAATCATATTAGCTTCTTGGGCCATCTGGATCTCAAGGAAGAGTCTCATCTTTCAAGCAATTCAACCTTCAGTTCAGAGGTGGAAAGCAATCTTACTTGAAGAGCTTAATTTGCTCAGATTTAGAATAAATAAGAGTTATGCAAGGGCTTTCTGTTCTTGGCTTGACAGCCTTATTTTGTAATTGTGCTTGCCTTAGATAGTTTTCTTTCTTTTTCTTTTCTTTTAGGGCTTATGTCAAGCCTTTGTACATTTGGACCCTTGCTTTACTTTTAATTAATAAAAAATGACAGTGGGGTTTTGCCCTACTGTGTATAGTCAAAAAAATTGTCATATTGCTTTGCATGATCATGTAGTGGACATCGTATTTGTGGCAAAGCCACCGTTCATAATACTTTCATACATGTCACTCTTGATTCATTGCATATCCCGATACATCGCCGGAGGCATTCACATAGAGTCATATTTTGTTCCAAGTATTGAGTTGTAATTTTTGAGTTGTAAGTAAATAAAAGTGTGATGATCATCATTACTAGAGCATTGTCCCAAGTGAGGGAAGGATGACGGAGACAATGTACTATCCTTTTACCACACTTCTGCTTCGAAGTAGCACCATGATCTTCATGATAGAGAGTCTCCCATGTTGTCACTTTCATATACTAGTGAGAATTTTACATTATATAACTAGGCTTGTATATTCCAATGATGGGCTTCCTCAAAATGCCCTAGGTCTTCGTGAGCAAGCGAGTTGGATGCGCACCCACTTAGTTTCTTCTGTTGAGCTTTCATACACTTATAGCTCTAGTGCATCCATTGCATTGCAATCCCTACTCACTCACATTGATATCTATTGACGGGCATTTCCATAGCCCGTTGATATGCATAGTTGATGAGAGACTATCTTCTCCTTTTTGTCTTCTCCACAACCACCATTCTATTCCACATATAGTGCTATGTCCATGGCTCACGCTCATGTATTGCATGAAGATTGAAAAAGTTTGAGAACATCAAAAGTATGAAACAATTGCTTGGCTTGTTGTCGGGGTTGTGCATGATTAAATACTTTGTGTGATGAAGACAGAGCATAGCCAGACTATATGATTTTGTAGGGATAACTTTCTTTGGCCATGTTATTTTGAGAATACATGATTGCTTTGTTAGTATGCTTGAAGTATTATTATCTTCATGTCAATATTAAACTTTTGTCTCGAATCTTTCAGATTTGAACATTCATGCCACAATAAAAGAAATTACATTGAGAAATATGCTAGGTAGCATTCCACATCAAAAATTCTGTTATTTATTTTGGATGTTTAATGGGCTTTATTAAGCACTTTTATATTACTTTTGGGACTAACCTATTAACCGAAGGCCCAGTGCAAATTGTTTTTTTTGCCTATTTCAGTGTTTCGCAGAAAAGGAATATCAAACGGAGTCCCAACGGAATGAAACCTTCGGGAGAGTTATTTTTGGAACAAACGTGATCTAGAAGACTTGGAGTGAACGTCAAGAAAGAACCAAGGAGGCCACGAGGCAGGGAGGCACGCCTGCCCCCTGGGCGTGCCCCCCACCCTCTTGGGCCCCTCGCAGCTCCACCGACCTACTTCTTCCTCCTATATATACCCATATACCCCAAAAACATCCAGGAGCAACACGAAACCCTATTTCCACCGCCGCAACCTTCTGTACCCGTGAGATCCCATCTTGGGGCCTTTTCCGGAGCTCCGCCAGAGGGGGAATCGATCATGGACGGCTTCTACATCAACACCATAGACCTTCGGGTCCATAGTTATTAGCTATATGGCTTCTTTTCTCTCTTTGGATCTCAATACAGAGTTCTCCTCGATCTTCTTGGAGATCTATTCAATGTAATTCTTTTTGCGGTGTGTTTGTCGAGATCCAATGAAATCTGGGTTTATGATCAAGATTATCTATGAACAATATTTGAATCTCCTCTGAATTCTTTTATGTATGATTTGTTATCTTTGCAAGTCTCTTGGAATTATCAGTTTGGTTTGGCCTACTAGATTGATTTTTCTTGCAATGGGAGAAGTGCTTAGCTTTGGGATCAATCGTGCGGTGTCCTTTCCCAGTGACAGCAGGGGCAGCAATGCACGTATTGTATTGTTGCCATCGAGGATAAAAAGATGGGGGTTTATATCATATTGCTTGAGTTTATCCCTCTAATGTGTTACTCTGTTTTATGAACTTAATACTCTAGATGCATGCTGGATAGTGGTCGACGTGTGGAGTAATAGTAGTAGATGCAGAATCGTTTCGGTCTACTTGTTGCGGATGTGATGCCTATATACATGATCATGCCTAGATATTCTCATAATTATGCACTTTTATATCAATTGCTCGACAGTAATTTGTTCACCCACCGTAATACTTATGCTATCTTGAGAGAAGCCACTAGCGAAACCTATGGCCCCCGGGTCTATTCTCCATCATATAAGTTTCCAATCTATTTTTCTTTGCATTCTTTACTTTTAGTTTATATTATAAAAATACCAAAAATATTTATCTTATTATGTCTATCAGATCTCACTTTTGCAAGTGGCCGTGAAGGGATTGACAACCCCTTTATCGCGTTGGTTGCAAGCTCTTATTTGATTGTGTAGGTACGAGGCGAGTTGCGTGTAGTCTCCTACTGGATTGATACCTTGGTTCTAAAAAACCGAGGGAAATACTTACGCTACTTTGCTGCATCACCCTTTCCTCTTCAAGGGAAAAACCAACGCAAGCTCAAGAGGGACCAAAGAGAGTCTGTTGCGTAGCACAACTCAAACATAGGTACCCAGCGAGCACAGCTCAGAAATATATCACTTGGGGGCTTCCTGCTCATCGATCATAGCTACGACTACCCTTGTTGATCCGTCTTATACGCCTGGAATATACTGTTACCTGGGGTCTCTTTGTTCAACAGACAAGAGTTTTTATGACCCTTGTAATAGGATTAAAAGCCAGGCTTGGAAGTCACGTGTATTCATCTAAAAACTCGGGTTATCCTGACTTTTTAAGTCTGCCACTCCGCCCAGGTAATCCTAGAATGACCCGTCGTACTTTTGACAAGTCAATCTTATATAGACCCTGAACTTTTCATAGTTAAAACGACGATTGGTTATGTGAGGTCTGGCTTATAAGGTTTGTATGAAGGTTTAAGTCAGTGGCTGTGCGGCCCTTGAAAGCACTTGATTTTTTAGGCATGGTCGCCTATGAAAGCCTTGATCTTTTGTTATTTGATTTGAACATTTTTTGAGGTTCCTCTCCTGTGACATATTAATACATGGTTAAAAATGCGATGAGGGCTATGATGTCTTATGGTTCATACATGAAACTACCCGGTGTTTATTAACCCGGCCTGGCTTTGGACTATAAGTCACCAGTATATGATCTTATATACTTGGAAGCACTCTGCTCTAAGTTTTGGGATATTACCCCTTGTTGCATACGGCGTATTAAGCCGGCGGTATATGTCAACTTGCACAAAGCTTTGTACGCTCAATATTTTGGGTTATCACCCTTACTGCATTGGTATAATGAGCCGGCAGGGTGATCAAATATCACAGGTATGATATTTTTGTTATATATGGTTATAGTTAAACCAGCCCTGGTTGGACTTTTATAGTCACCAGCAGGTTTATGTTGGGCATTACCGCCAGGGCAAATTTTTGTGATCTGTTTTTTATGCAGAAAAAAGAAATACGATCTGCCCTACATAATGATATCATATGCATAACTGGCAGATCAGCAATGTTCTGTAACACAAAACATGCACGATGGCATGGCAGATCAAGAGTTTAACTAGCCTATTACAAAGGCATCTGATTCCCCACATGAATAATTATGTTAGCAGTTTCATAGAAAGCAGATGCTAAGTCGACCCATGGCTTATGACTCTTGGCCTTGCTGAGTTGAAGGTTGCGGCTCGTCCAGCACCGGTTCATCTGCCTCCTCTTCACCCAATGGCTGGAAGTCAGTGGTCGATCCAGTTAAAGCTCTGAATACAACTTCATCACTTATAAGTGTGTATGGGTCAACATCAGGGGCATAAGTGTGCTTACGGATCGGAGGAGTCAGGTCCGGAGCATCACGAGTCGTCGCCTTCACCTTCATATTGTTCGCATCATAAATCGGTTGGTAATGTTTAAGATCAATGTCTTCAGTCAGTTTACTAGCCAAAGGGCACATTTCCCTTGTAAGGGCGGCGAAGTCATCTGCACTGAAGGGTGACCCATCTTATTTTATGCTCGGGCAGCAATTTGCCAAGTCTGTCGGTTCAAGATCAACTAGCCACGCTTTGGCCCGGGTTAGCGCGGTAAGTGCACCGGCTCTTGCAACTGATTTCTTCAACTCGTCGATCCTTGCAGGCAGCATAGATAGTTTATCCAACGTATCCTTGATAAGGGTTGGAGCCGGTTCGTTGTGAGCAGCTGTGCAGATGACCCGTTGTGCGCCAGTATATAGCTGTTCTATGAGCGTGTAAGCAGCTTTCAGTTTTTTCCACATGTCTGAGCCAAGATGGGTAACCCAGGATCCTGTATCATCAAGGACGTTTGTAAGCCGGGAGCACATTGGATAACATATGTTAAAAAGATTAAGAGGAAGCTATTTTACCAAAACAGGAGCAGTCATGGCATTAATTTGTTGTTTTAAGCCAGCAAGCTCTGCAAATAGGGCCGCTTCAGCATCCTCAGCCCTCTTCAGCAGGGCTGACTTCTGTGTATCCCAACCCGCTTGTTCAGCTTTGAAGCTTTCCTTCAATTTCTCCATCGCTGCTAAGGCACTAGTCAATTCATCCTTGGCCTTGGATGTTTCTGCTTGTTGAGACTTGATGTTTCCTTAAAGGTCGGCGACTTCGGATTCTTTACTGTTAAGGTTAGTCTACAAGAAGTAAAACAATAAATGAGATGGCAATGAATTTATTTGAAGTTCCAAGCACAATACAAGTATTATACTTGGCACTTGGGGGCTAATGTCTATTGCTTCTTAAAATATTGTGAAGTCCCAAGTACAATACAAGTATTATACTTGGCACTTGGGGGCTAATGCATATTGCTCTTGTCAAAGATGAATTTATTTGCTGACCCAGACAAATGGTGGTGATCCGGCCTACGAAGGCTATGAATGGGATTATGGATCTCTAGAAGATGATTAGTCTCTACTTAACATGTTTGTTAAGCCGACCCTTCGGGGCTACGGATGCAAAGATGAGGTGCTGATATTATAAAGTTCCAGTTCATATTGAAAGTATAAACCGGCCCTTGGGGTCTACTCGAGTTGATGATGCAGCTATTGAAGTCTACTGCACATGTTATTTTATCATGTCCAATAAACTTGGCGACTAAGGGGAAGAATACCCATGTAAAAATGGAGCTGAAGTGTTTACCTCATAGCGCTCCTTCATCAGGTTCACTAAGGCGGCTTCAAACTCATGGCTGGTATACAGACGGTTTAAGTAACCAGAATGGAGGTCTTGAGCACTGAAATGGGTGTAGCTCTCCAAGTCCACTTTCCACTTGCCTTTATCTTCAACAGAAATTTCTTCTTTAGCGTTGTGTTTAGATCAGACAGTAGGTTGACCCGGAGCTGTAATCCAAAACCGGTGACAACAACATCATCAGTCTTCTCCTCAACAGGTTTGACTCGGCTCTGATACGTCTCCAACGTATCTATAATGTTTTATTGTTCCATGCTATTATATTATCTGTTTTGGATGGTTATGGGCTTTATTAAACACTTTTATATTATTTTTGGGACTAACCTATTGACCCAGAGCCCAGTGCCAGTTCCTGTTTTTTCCCTTGTTTCAGTGTTTCGAAGAAAAGGAATATCAAACGGAGTCGAAACGGAATGAAACCTTCTGGAGAAGTTATTTTTAGAAGGAAAGCAACCCGGGAGACTTGGAGTCCACGTCAAGAAAGCAACGAGGAAGGCACAAGGCAGGGGGGCGCGCCCTCCACCCTTGTGGGCCCCTCGTGGCTCCCCTAATGCACTTCTTCCTCCTATATATACCCATATACCCTAAAAACTTCGGGGAACAGAATAGATCTGGAGTTCCACCGCCGCAAGCCTCTGTAGCCACCAAAACCCAATCGGGATCCTGTTCCGGCACCCTGCCGGAGGGGGGAACCCTCACCGGTGGCCATCTTCATCATCCCGGCGATCTCCATGACGAGGAGGGAGTAGTTCACCCTCGGGGCTGAGGGTATGTACCAGTAGCTATGTGTTTGATCTCTCTCTCTCTCTCTCTCTCTCTCTCTCTCTCTTTCGTGTTCTTGATTTGGCACGATCTTGATGTATCGCGAGCTTGGCTATTATAGTTGGGTCTTATGTTGCGTCTCCCCCTCTACTCTCTTGTAATGGATTGAGTTTTCCTTTTGAAGTTATCTCATCGGATTGATTCTTTAATGATTTGAGAACACTTGATGTATGTCTTGCCTTGCGTATCTGTGGTGACAATGGGATATCACGTGATTCACTTGATGTATGTTTTGGTGATCAACTTGCGGGTTCCGCCCATGAACTTGTGCATAGGGTTTGGCACACGTTTTCGTCTTGATTCTTCGGTAGAAACTTTGGGGAACTCCTTGAGGTCCTATGTGTTGGTTGAATAGATGAATCCGAGATTGTGTGATGCATATTGTATAATCATACCCACGGATACTTGAGGTGACATTGGAGTATCTAGGTGACATTAGGGTTTTGGTTGATTTGTGTCTTAAGGTGTTATTCTAGTACGAACTCTAGGGCTGTTTGTGACACTTATAGGAATAGCCCAACGGATTGATTGGAAAGAATAACTTTGAGGTGGTTTCGTACCCTACCATAATCTCTTCGTTTGTTCTCTGGTATTAGTGACTTTGGAGTGACTCTTTGTTGCATGTTGAGGGATAGTTATATGATCCAATAATGTTATTATTGTTGAGATAACATGCACTATTGAAAGTATGAACCCTAGACCTTGTTTCCTATCATTGATATACCGACTACGCTCACTTTTATCATTAGTTACCTTGCTGTTTTTATATTTTCAGATTACAAAAACCATTATCTACCATCCATATTGCACTTGTATCACCATCTCTTCGCGGAACTAGTGCACCTATATAATTTACCATTGTACTGGGTGTGTTGGGGACACAAGAGACTCTTTGTTATTTGGTTGCAGGGTTGCTTGAGAGAGACCATCTTCATCCTACGCCTCCCATGGATTGATAAACCTTAGGTCATCCACTTGAGGGAAATTTGCTACTGTCCTACAAACCTCTGCACTTGGAGGCCCAACAACGTCTACAAGAAGAAGGTTGCGTAGTAGACATCAAGCTCTTTTCTGGCGCCGTTGCCGGGGAGGTGAGTGCTTGAAGGTATATCTTTAGATATTGCAATCGAATCTTTTTGTTTCTTGTTTTATCACTAGTTTAGTTTAGAAAATAAAACTACCAAAAAAATGGAATTGAGTTTGTCTCATACGCGTCATCTTTTTAATATCTTTCGTGAGTATGATGGGAAGGAAAATTGTGCCAAAGTGTTAGAAGAAGAATGCATTAAAATGTTTGCCACTAAATCTTTATATGATGAGCATGATTGCAATGTTGTTAGTATGAATTCCTTGAATATCCATGATCCTAATGATATGCAAAGCCACAAGCTTGGGGAAGCTATGTTTGATGAAGATGATATTTTTTGTCCCCCAAGCTTTGATGAGCAAATTTACTATGATGAAAGCATGCCTCCTATCTACGATGATTATTTTGATGACATGTATGCTATAAAGAATAATGATAACCATGAAACTTGTCATCTTGATCTTAATTTTCAATCATATGATAGTTATTTTGTTGAAATTTTCTCCCACTACTATTCAAGAGAAATTTTTTGCTTATGTGGAGAGTAATAAAATTTCTAAGAAAGTAGACCATGAAAAGAATGCTTTAGGTGCTTGTTATATTTTTTAATTCATTCATGATGCTACTGAAAATTATTGTGAGGGAGGAATATATGCTTGTAGGAGTTACAATAATATCAAG
Source organism: Aegilops umbellulata (assembly GCA_032464435.1). Classification (NCBI taxonomy): domain Eukaryota; kingdom Viridiplantae; phylum Streptophyta; class Magnoliopsida; order Poales; family Poaceae; genus Aegilops; species Aegilops umbellulata. The sequence goes on along the minus strand of CP136058.1, from coordinate 330,149,579 downwards.
TTTCCTCTCTATGTGCTTAAAGTTTTAAAGTTATGCTTGTTTTGCCTTCCTATGCTAGTTGATTATTGTTCCCATAAGTTGTTTTCTCACAAAATCCCTATGCATAGGAAGTGGGTTAGACTTAAATGTGCTAGTCATATTCTTCAATATGCTCTCTTTAAGTTTCAATTCCTATCTTTTATGTGAGCATCAATTAAATCATCATGCCTAGCTAGGGGCGTTAAACGTTAGCGCTTGTTGGGAGGCAACCCAATCTTATTTTAGTTTCTTGCTTTTTGGTTCTGTTTAGTAATAAATAATGCATATAGCTTCTGTTTATATGTGGTTTTACGTTTTAATTAGTGTTTGTTCCAAGTAGAACCTTTGGGAAGACTTAGGTGAAGTCTTTATGATCATGCTGTAAAAAAACAGAACTTTAGCGCTCACGATATTAGCTAAACCTTTTTACTGGAGAGTGCTATTTAGTTGATTATTTTTGCAGATTATTACTAGACAAATTCCTCAGGTCCACCAATTTATTTTAGAATTTTTGGAGTTCCAGAAGTATACGTTTGATACAGATTACTATAGACTGTTCTATTTTTGACAGATTCTGTTTTTTTGTGTGTTGTTTGCTTATTTTGATGTATCCATGGCTAGTAAAATGGTTTGTAAACCATAGAGAAGTTGGAATAAAGTAGGTTTAACACCAATATAAATAAATAATGAGTTCATTACAGTACCTTGAAGTGGTGTTTTGTTTTCTTTCGCTAACAGAGCTTACGAGTTTTCTATTAAGTTTTGTGTTGTGAAGTTTTTAAGTTTTGGGTAAGGATTCAATGGACTATGGAATAAGGAGTGGCAAGAGCCTAAGCTTTGGTATGCCCAAGGCACCCCAAGGTAATATTCAAGGACAACCAAGATCCTAAGCTTGGGGATGCCCCGGATGGCATCCCCCCTTTCGTCTTCGTTCATCGGTAACTTTACTTGGAGCTATATTTTTATTCACCACATGATATGTGTTTTTCTTGGAGCGTCATTTTATTTTATTTAGCTTTGCTTGCTGTTTGAATAAAGTATCAAGATCTGAAGATATTAAATGTTAGAGAGTCTGCACATAGTTGCATAACTATTCGACTACTCATTGATCTTCACTTATATCTTTTGGAGTAGTTTGTTGTTTGCTCTAGTGCTTCACTTATATCTTTTAGAGCACGGCGGTGGGTTTATTTTGAAGAAATATATGAACTCTCCTGCTTCACTTATATTAATTTGAGTGTCTTTAGAATAACATGGTAATTTGCTTTGATTATGAATTTAGTCCTAATATCATGGCCATCCAAGAGGGATATAATAAAAACATTCATATAAAGTGCATTGAATACTATGAGAAGTTTGATACTTGATGATTGTTTTGAGATTTGAAGATGGTGATATTAGAGTCATGCTAGTTGAGTAGTTGTGAATTTGAGAAATACTTGTGTTAAAGATTGTGATTCCCGTAGCATGCACGTATGGTGAACCGTTATGTGATGAAGTCGGAGCATGATTTATTTATTGATTGTCCTCCTTATGAGTGGCGGTCGGGGACGAGCGATGGTCTTTTTCTACCAATCTATCGCCCTAGGAGCATGCACGTAATACTTTGTTTTGATAACTAATAGATTTTTGCAAGAAGTATGTGAGTTCTTTATGACTAATGTTGAGTCCATGGATTATACGCACTCTCACCCTTCTACCATTGCTAGCCTCTCTAATACCGCACACCTTTCGCCGGTATCATACGCCCACCATATACCTTCCTCAAAACAGCCACCATACCTACCTATCATGGCATTTCCATAGCCATTCCGAGATATATTGCCATGCAACCTACCACTGTTCCATTTATTATGACACGCTCCATCATTGTCATATTGCTTTGCATGATCATGTAGTTGACATCGTATTTGTGGCAAAGCCACCGTTCATAATTCTTTCATACATGTCACTCATGAGTCATTGCACATCCCGGTACACCGCCGAAGGCATTCATATAGAGTCATATTTTGTTCTAGGTATCGAGTTGTAATTCTTGAGTTGTAAGTAAATAAAAGCGTGATGATCATCATTATTAGAGCATTGTCCCAGTGAGGAAAGGATGATGGAGACTACGATTCCCCCACAAGTCGGGATGAGACTCCGGACGAAAAAAAGAGGCCATAAAAAAAGAGAAAGGCCCAAACAAAAAAAATAAAAAAAGAGAGAAAAATAGAGAAGGGACAATGTTACTATCCTTTTACCACACTTGTGCTTCAAAGTAGCACCATGATCTTCATGATAGAGAGTCTCCTATGTTGTCACTTTCATATAGTAGTGGGAATTTTACATTATAGAACTTGGCTTGTATATTCCAATGATGGGCTTCCTCAAAATGCCCTAGGTCTTCGTGAGCAAGCAAGTTGGATGCACACCCACTTAGTTTCTTTTGTTGCGCTTTCATACACTTATGGTTCTAGTGCATCCGTTGCACGGAAATCCCTACTCACTCACATTGATATCTATTTATGGGCATCTCCATAGCCCGCTGATACGCCTAGTTGATGTGAGACTATCTTCTCCTTTTTGTCTTCTCCACAACCACCATTCTATTCCACCGATAGTGCTATGTACATGGCTCACGCTCATGTATTGCGTGAAGATTGAAAAAGTTTGAGAACATCAAAAGTAAGAAACAATTGCTTGGCTTGTCATTGGGGTTGTGCATGATTTAAATATTTTGTGTGATGAAGATAGAGCATAGCCAGACTATATGATTTTGTAGGGATAGCTTTCTTTGGCCATGTTATTGTGAGAAGACATGATTGCTTAGTTAGTATGCTTGAAGTATTGTTGTTTTCATGTCAATATTAAACTTTTGTTTTGAATCTTATGGATCTGAATATTCTTGCCACAATAAAGAAGATTACATTGATAAATATGCTAGGTAGCATTCCACATCAAAAATTCTGTTTTTATCATTTACCTACTCGAGGACGAGCAGGAATTAAGCTTGGGGATGTTGATACGTCTCCAACGTATCTATAATTTTTTATTGTTCCATCTATTATATTATCTGTTTTGGATGGTTATGGGATTTATTAAACATTTTTATATTATTTTTGGGACTAATCTATTGACCCAGAGCCCAGTGCCAGTTCCTGTTTTTTTTCCTTGTTTCAGTGTTTCGAAGAAAAGGAATATCAAACGGAGTCGAAACGGAATGAAACCTTCTGGAGAAGTTATTTTTAGAAGGAAAGCAACCCGGGAGACTTGGACTCCACGTCAAGAAAGCAACGAGGAAGGCACGAGGCAGGGGGTGCGCCCACCCCTGGGCCCGCCCTCCACCCTCGTGGGCCCCTCGTGGCTCCCCTAACGTATTTCTTCCTCCTATATATACCCATATACCCTAAATACTTCGGGGAACAGAATTGATCGGGAGTTCCGTCGCCGCAAGCCTCTGTAATCACCAAAACCCTCACCGGTGGCCATCTTCATCATCCCGGCGATATCCATGACGAGGAGGGAGTAGTTCACCCTCGGGGCTGAGGGTATGTACCAGTAGCTATGTGTTTGATCTCTCTCTCTCTCGTGTTCTTGATTTGGCACGATCTTGATGTATCGCAAGCTTTGCTATTATAGTTGGGTCTTATGTTGCTTCTCCCCCTCTACTCTCTTGTAATGGATTGAGTTTTCCCTTTGAAGTTATCTTATCGGATTGAGTCTTTAATTATTTGAGAACACTTGATGTATGTCTTGCCATGCGTATCTGTGGTGACAAAGGGATATCACGTGATTCACTTCATGTATGTTTCGGTGATCAACTTGCGGGTTCCGCCCATGAACTTATGCATAGGGGTTGGCACATGTTTTCGTCTTGATTCTGCGGTAGGAACTTTGGGGCACTCTTTGAGGTCCTATATGGTTGTTGCATAGATGAATCCAAGATTGTGTGATGCATATCATATAATCATACCCACGGATACTTGAGGTGACATTGGAGTATCTAGGTGACATTAGGGTTTTGGTTGATTTGTGTCTTAAGGTGTTATTCTAGTACAAACTCTAGGGCTGTTTGTGACACTTATAGGAATAGCCCAACGGATTGATTGGAAAGAATAACTTTGAGGTGGTTTCGTACCCTACCATCTTCGTTTGTTCTCCGCTATTAGTGACTTTGGAGTGACTCTTTATTGCATGTTGAGGGAGAGTTATATGATCCAATTATGTTATTATTGTTGAGGGAACTTGCACTAGTGAAAGTATGAACCCTAGGCCTTGTTTCCTATCATTGATATACCGTCTACGCTCACTTTTATCATTAGTTACCTTGCTGTTTTTATATTTTCAGATTACAAAAACCTTTATCTACCATCCATATTGCACTTGTATCACCATCTCTTCGCCGAACTAGTGCACCTATACAATTTACCATTGTATTGGGTGTGTTGGGGACACAAGAGACTCTTTGTTATTTGGTTGCAGGGTTGCTTGAGAGAGACCATCTTCATCCTACGCCTCCCACGGATTGATAAACCTTAGGTCATCCACTTGAGGGAAATTTGCTACTGTCCTACAAACCTATGCACTTGGAGGCCCAACAACATCTACAAGAAGAAGGTTCCGTAGTAGACATCAGGCTCGGCGGCTTAGAGATAGCCGGCTCAACATCCATATGATCCATGGTAGCTTCATGGTCTTCCGGGGGTGAGTTGTCAATGGTGGCTTCTGCAGTTGGATGAGAAGGCTCTGGTTGTTTCTCCGGCTCAGACAGATTGAGATCGTCGGCCGGCTTATTCAGCTTGGCTTTCTTGCTGGGTTTAGCTTGGCCTCTGAAAATAAGAAGTGTAAAGAGTTCAGTATAATGATCAAGCATAAGGTGTGAATGATTAGAATATATCCTTACCCAGGTACAGTTTTAAAAGCCGGGATTTGTGTCCCCGATGACTTGCCAGAGGAGGAATGAGAAGTCCCCTCATAGTTTGAATCAGACGGGTTAAGAGGTTGTCAGAAATGACCTGCCTTGGGATAAAGTATATCAGAAATATGAAAGTCCTCTGGACGGCGTTTGCGAACTAGCGTATTTGGTAAGCCAGAAGAAGTGATTTGCCCACCACTATGTCGGGTGACTCGTCGAGCTTCATGTTGCTGTTTCTTCAAAAGAAAGTTGGGATCCAAGTGAGCTAGAGGGTGAGAAAAGCTTACTTTCCGGCTTGCTTGTCGGGTTTTCTGTGTTGGCAGAGGTTCTGAGCCAGATGGAAGAATAATTACCTCTATGTCACCTGCACGACTGGACTCTGCATCGTCCTGATAACAATCATTGTCAATGAGATGTATAAAGAAGGGGCCAAGAGAGTCAAGTTCTACCTCTGACTCATCATCATCACTAGACTCGGTAGTCTTCTTGCTAGACTTCTTGGTGGCCTTGGTTTTGGTACGAGCCGGTTTGGCCGACTTATCCTGCGTTTTCTTTTTCCAAAATGGAGAGTCAGCCTGTTAAGGTTGAAAAGATCATAAGTACGCATAATCATTGAAAATATGGATTGAGCAGAAGGTGTGCGGTTTCTTATAGCTCGCGGCTTGTTTAAGGTACAGAAAGGACTAAGTGTCGTTTTGCTGCACTCCTTCACAGGTTCATTCAGCAGTTTCTTGGTAGCTTTAGTAATTTCCGCATCAGACAGCTGAATGTCACAGTGGCGCTGGGGATCTTTCACATCACCAGTGTATTCGCACATTAAGCCGGGGCGACGGATTAATGGCAAGATACTCCAAGACAGCCAGCACGGTACAAAGTCGACGCCGGTTAAGCCAGTGGCCAAAAAGGCCCTGAGCTTTGAGAAGGCCAGCGCATATTTGGCCTGTTCCATTGCATTAAGCCGTTGCGGAGTGGATGTGTGCTGCTAAGTCGGTGGTCACGATAACTCGGCAGAGGATTCTCACCGGCTGGAGATGTATCTTGATAGTAGAACCAAGTTTGGTTCCAGTCTTTGGGGTAACTATGCGGCCTGGCATGAGGAAAGCTAACTTCTTTCGTCTTTTGAATTGAGACTCCACCGAGCTCTTGGCATGGCCCGTCAGTGAACTCTGTTTGACGGTTTAAATAATAGAACTCCCTGAATAAGTCAACTGTGGGCTCGTCTTGAAGGTAAGCTTCACAGAATACTTGGAACTTACAGATATTGGACACGGAGTTGGGTCCAATGTCTTGAGGGTGAAGTTGTAGGAAATGAAGCACATCACGGAAAAACTTTGAGCCGGGTGGACTGAATCCCCGACTCAAATGGTCAGCAAAAACAATTACTTCTCCATCTTTAGGTTGAGGAGGAATTTCTTCACCAGGGGCCCTGCTACCTCTTGAGCATGCGTTTGTTTTCCCTTGAAGAGGAAAGGGTGATGCAGCAAAGTAGCGTAAGTATTTCCCTCAGTTTTTTAGAACCAAGGTATCAATCCAGTAGGAGACTACACGCAAATCGCCTAGTACCTGCAAAAACAATCAAGAACCTTGCAACCAACGCAATAAAGGGGTTCTCAATCCCTTCACGGCCACTTGCAGAAGTGAGATCTGATAAAGATAATAAGATAAATATTTTTGGTATTTTGTTGTATAGATTGGAAAGTAAAGATTGCAAAATAAATAGTAAAATAGAATTGTAGATTGGAAACTTATATGATGTAAAGTAGACCCGGGGCCCATAGGTTTCACTAGTGGCTTCTCTCAAGATAGCATATATTACGGCGGGAGAACAAATTACTTTCGAGCAATTGATAGAAAAGCGCATAGTTATGAGAATATAGGCATGATCGTGAACATAGGCATCACGTCCATGTCAAGTAGACCGAAACGAATCTGCATCTACTACTATTACTCCACACATCGACCGCTATCCAGCATGCATCCAGAGTATTAAGTTCATAAGAAAGAGTAACACATTAGGCAAGATGACATGATGTAGAGGGATAAACTCAAGCAATATGATATAAACCCCATGTTTTCATCCTCGATGGCAACAATACAATATGTGCCTTGCTGCCCCTGCTGTCACTGGGAAAGGACGCCGCAAGATTGAACCCAAAGCTAAGCACTTCTCCCATTGCAAGAAAGATCAATCTAGTAGGCCGAACCAAACTGATAATTCGAAGAGACTTGCAAAGATATTTAAATCATGCATAAAAGAATTTAGAGAAGAATCAAATATTGTTCATAGATAACCTTGATCATAAACCCACAATTCATCGGATCTCGACAAATACACCGCAAAAATAATTACATCGAATAGATCTCCAAGAGAATAGAGGAGAACTTTGTATTGAGATCCAAAGAGAGAGAAGAAGCCATCTAGCTAATAACTATGGACCCGAAGGTCTGTGGTAAACTACTCACACATCATCGGAGAGGCTATGGTGTTGATATAGAAGCCCTTCGTGATTGAATCCCCCTCCGGCAGATCGCCAAAAAAAGCCCCAAGATGGGATCTCACAGGTACAAAAGGTTGCGGTGGTGGAAAAGTGGTTTCGTGGCTCCCCTGGATGTTTTTTGGGCATAAGAGTATATATAGGCGAAAGAAGTAGGTCAGTGGAGCTATGAGGGGCCCACGAGGGTGGGGGCGCGCCTACCCCCTGGTTGTGCCCTCCTGCCTCGTGGCCGCCTCGGTGCTTCCTTGACTTCCACTCCAAGTCTCCTGGATTGCATTTGTTCCAAAAAAGATCCTCGCGAAGGTTTCGTTCCGTTTGATATTCCTTTTCTGCGAAACACTGAAATAGGCAAAAAAACAGCAATTTGCACCGGGCCTTTGGTTAATAGGTTAGTCCCAAAATAATATAAAAAGGTATATTAAAGCCCATTAAACATCCAAAATAGATAATATAATAGCATGGAACAATAAAAAATTATAGATACATTGGAGACGTATCAAGCATCCCCAAGCTTAATTCCTGCTCGTCCTCGAGTAGATAAATGATAAAAACAGATTTTTTTGATGTGGAATGCTACCTAACATAATTTTCAATGTAATTCTCTTTATTGTGACATGAATGTTTAGATCCAAAAGATTCTAGACAAAGGTTTAATATTGACATAAAAATAGTAATACTTCAAGCATGCTAACCAAGTAATTATGTCTTATCAAAATAACATAGCCAAAGAAAGCTCATCCCTACAAAATCATATAGTTTGGCCATGCTTCATTTTCTTCACACAAAATGCTCCCATCATGCACAACCCCGATGACAAGCCAAGCAATTGTTTCATACTTAGCCTTTTCAAACTCTTTCAACTTTTATGCAATATATGAGCGCAAGCCATGGACATAACACTATGGGTGGAATAGCATATGATGATGGAGGTTATGTGAGAAGACAAAAAATGAGAAAGTCTCACATTGACGCGGCTAATCAACGGGCTATGGAGATGCCCACCAATTGATGTCAATGCGAGGAGTAGGGATTGCCATGCAATGGATACACTAGAGCTATAAATGTATGAAAGCTCATCAAAAGAAACAAAGGGAGTGTGCATACAGCTTGCTTGCTCACGAAGACCTAGGGCATTTTGAGGAAGCCCATCATTGGAATATACAAGCCAAGTGAAAAATTCCCACTAGTATATGAAAGTGACAAAATAAGAGACTCTCTATCATGAAGATCATGGTTATACTTTGAAGCACAAGTGTGGAAAAAGAAGTAGTAACATTGCCCCTTCTCTCGTTTTCTCTCATTTTTTTGTTTGGGCTTCTTTGGCTTCTTTTTTCGTCCGGAGTCTCATCCCGACTTGTGGGGGAATCATAATCTCCATCATCCTTTCCTCACATGGGACAATGCTCTAATAATTAAAATCATCACACTTTTATTTACTTACAACTCAAGAATTACAACTCGATACTTAGAACAAAATATGACTCTATGTGAATGCCTCTGGCGATGTACCGGGATGTGCAATTAATCAAGAGCGACATGTATGAAAGAATTATTAAGGTGGATTTGCCACAAATACGATGTCAACTACATGATCATCAAAGCAATATGACAATGATGGGGCGTGTCATAATAAACGGAACGGTGGAAAGTTGCATGGCAATACATCTTGGAATGGCTATGGAAATGCCATAATAGGTAGGTATGGTGGCTGTTTTGAGGAAGATAAAAGGAGGCTTATGTGTGATAGAGCGTATCATATCACGGGGTTTGGATGCACCGACGAAGTTTGCACCAACTCTCAAGGTGAGAAAGAGCAATGCACAGTACCGAAGAGGCTAGCAATGATGGAAGGGTGAGAGTGCGTATAATACGTGGACTCAACATTAGTCATAAATAACTCACATACTTATTGCAAAAATATACAAGTCATCAAAACTAAGCACTACACACATGCTCCTAGAGGGATAGATTGGTAGGAAAATACCATCGCTCGTCCCCGACCGCCACTCATAAGGAAAGCAATCGAAGAACACCCCATGCTTCAAATTTGTCACACAACGTTTACCATACGTGCATGCTACAGGACTTGCAATCCTTAACACAAGTATTTCTCAATTCCGTAATTGCCCAACTAGCATGACTCTAACATTACCACCTTTATATCTCAAAACAACTATCAAGTATCAAACTTCTCATATTATTTAATGCACTATATATGAAAGTTTTTATTATACCCATCTTGGATTCCTATCATATTAGGACTAATTTTATAGCCAAAGAAAATTACCATGCTGTTCTAAAAGATTCTCAAAATAATATAAATGAAGCATGAGAGATCAATAATTTCTATAAAATAAAACCGCCACCGTGCTCCAAAAAGGTATAAGGGAAGTACTAGAGCAAAACTATCTAGCTCAAAAGATATAAGTGAAGCACATAGAGTATTCTAATAAATTCCGATTCATGTGTGTCTGTCCCGAAAGGTGTGTACAACAAGGATGATTGTGGTAAACTAAAAAGCAAAGACTCAAATCATACAAGACGCTCCAAGCAAAACACATATCATGTGGTGAATAAAAATATAGCCTCAAGTAAAGTTACCGATAGACGAAGACGAAAGAGGGGATGCCCAGACGAAGGCGAAAGAGGGGATGCCTTCCGGGGCATCCCCAAGCTTAGGCTTTTGGTTGTACTTGAATTTTACCTTGGGGTGCCTCGGGGATCCCCAAGCTTAGGCTCTTTACACTCCTTGTTCCAAAATCCATCAAATCTTTACCCAAAAACTTGAAAACTTCACAACACAAAACTCAAACAGAAAATCTCATGAGCTCCATTAGTATAAGAAAACAAATCACCACCTTAAGGTACTGTAATGAACTCATTATTTATTTATATTGGTGTTAAACCTACTGTATTCCAACTTCTCTATGGTTCATACCCCCTGATACTAGCCATACATTCATCAAAATAAGCAAACAACACACGAAAAACAGAATCTGTCAAAAACAAAACAGTCTGTAGCAATCTGTATCAAACGTATACTTTTGTAACTCCAAAAATTCTGAAATAAATTGGTGGACGTGAGTAATTTGTCTATTAATAAGCTTCAAAAATAATCAACCTAAAAGCACTCTCCATAAAAATGGCATCTAATCTCGTGAGCGCTAAGGTTTCTGTTTTTACAGCAAGATCGCAAAGACTTCACCCAGGTCTTCCCAAAGGTTCTACTTGGAAACAAATACTAATTAAAACATAAAACCACATCTAAACAGAAGCTAGATAAATTATTTATTACTAAACAGAAACAAAAAAGCAAGTAACAAAAATAAAATTTGGTTGCCTCCCAACAAGCGCAATCATTTAACGCCCCTAGCTAGGCATGAAAACAAGAATAGATCTAGGTATTGTCATCTTTGGTATGAAATCCATAAGTGGCTCTCAAAATAGATTCATAAGGCAATTTAATTTTCTTCCTAGGAAAGTGTTCCATGCCTTTCCTTAATGGAAATCAGAATCTAATATTTCATTCTTTCATATCAATAATTGCACCAATTGTTCTAAGGAAAGGTCTACCAAGAATAATAGGAAATGTAGGATTGCAATCTATATCAAGAACAATAAAATCTATAGGCACATAACTCCTATTTGCAACAATAAGAACATCATTAATTCTTCCCATAGGTTTCTTAATGGTGGAATCCGCAAGATGCAAATTTAAAGAACAATCATCAAATTCATGGAAACCTAGCACATCACACAAAATTTTTGGAATCGTGGAAACACTAGCACCCAAATCACATAAATCATAGAATTCATGATCTTTAATCTTAATTTTAATAGTAGGTTCCCACTCATCATAAAGTTCTCTAGGGATAGAAACTTCTAATTCAAGCTTTTCTTCATAGGATTGCATCAAAGCATCAACGATATGTTTGGTAAATGTCAGATCACGGGTTCCGACAGACCCTTAAGGTTCGAACTCTGGGGTGCGCGCGGAGATCGTGCCCTCTACCTCACCGTCTTGCAAAGAACTAACTACAAGAAGAACAACACGAGACACGGGGTTTATACTAGTTTGGGCCACCATTGTGGTGTAATACGCTACTCTAGTTTGTGGTGGGTGGATTGCCTCTTGGGCTGATGAGGAAGAACAGTACAAAGAAGAACAACCTCGTGAGGGTCTGTTCTTAGCTAGGGGATGAACTGCTAGGGGAGTTCGGTCGCCCTTCTTACTCTCTGGTGTGTTGCTACGTTCTAGCTGGTTTCCCCCCTCTACCCTGTGGGTGGCTAGTCCTATTTATATGCAAAGGCCCTGGGCCTCCTCCCAAATATTGAGCGGGAAGGGCGCCAACAATTGGCCATTTCGAAGGGGAACATCTGGTACACTTATCCTGACTAAAGTTGGTCTTCGCCTGCCAAAGGCCTTGTGGTGACGCCGTTCTAGGCTCCATGGTGACCTCCTCCCCACCGTTGGACTGGTCTTGGTCTCGTTGCATCGAAATGGGTGCCTTTGCTTGATCCTCTCGCCTGCGCTTTCCCCCTTTGCACCAAAGAGGAAAGGGAGACGCTGCGCGGGCTGCGCCCGCCTGGCACCCTTGGTCGTCATGGCTTGCGTCATGGGCACCTCGTGAGGTACCCGCCTTGATCTCTCCACCTCCTCGCGAGCCAGCCAAAGGAGGCCGTGCTTGAGGAAGCGCCATGTTGTCCGCCTCGCGAGGCATGGCCCCTCGCGAGGGTCTTGAGCCTTGTGTTGATGAAGATGGGCCACGCTGGGCTCCCGTTTGAGCCACGCCGCAGGCCACAGGCAGGCAAGTCTGGGGACCCCCGTTCCCAGAACGCCGACAGAAGCCCCCGGGCCCAAGGCGCGCATGGACTTGGCCGTGCCGAGAGGTGGAAGGGCAAGGGCGAAGCGCCGCGGGCCCTAACAGCCTGCGGCCTTGGGCGCCGCATGGCGGTTTGACAGGACGTGGGCGTCTCCGCTTCCCCACGGCGCCTTGGCAACTGCGTGACTTGACTAGTCCCTGCATGCGTAGATACGGGTCATTATTACCTGCGATCGTGGTGCTTGACGGTTGGCCTCTTCCGTCTATAAGTGCGAGGCAGCACAAGCTCAGCCAGTCCACTCCTTCCCGCTTCTCTTCTTCTTCCTCTCCTTCACCGCCGCCGCTTGCATGGCTCCGAAGAGGTTCTCAGCCGCGAAGAAGGGGAAGGCTAGTCGGGAGGGGCCCGACTCCCCTCCGGCCAAGCGCGGCTGGGGTCGTCCCCGCAAGCATCCCGCGGTCCCTGCTGTGGCTCCCCGTGGGCACAGGGGTGGTTCTCCGCGTGGTGGTGAGCGCTCGGCTGCCAAGGGGAGGCAGGCTATGGTTGCGCGGCCCCCCAGGCCGCGCTTTCGCTCGGCAGAGGTGCTGCCGGAGTTCGTCGTGTGGTCGGCGGATCCGACCAACACCTGGCTCCAGCTCCCTCGCTTCTTCATCAGCGAGCTGCCGGCCAGCGCCCGGTGCGGCTTCTGGCTCCAGGCTGACGGTTGCTGCAGTAGGGCCTCCTGGGTCTCGCTCGAAGTCTCCCCTTCTGGGAATGGGGCCCTGACCCGCGGCTGGCAAACGTTTGCCTGCGCGCGCGGCCTGGGCCAGCGGTGCACCCTGCACTTCAAGTTCGACGGTGAAGGCACCCTCTACGTGAGGGTGTTTGGGGAAGATGGTCGCCGCGCAGGATGCTGCCCCGAGGGCGACGACCGTGGCCAGGGGCCTCGCTCCGACGACGGTGGAGGAGACAGCGCCCACTCCGATGGCGGCGCCCGATGCTCCCCAAGCTCCACCAACTCTTCTTCGGGCGGCTCTTCCAGCGGTGGCCGCAGCCAGCCCCCGCGCCGCCGCACTTGTTTGGGGGGTGGCTGTTCATCCGCCCGTCGTCGCGCCCCGGTGAAGCGCGAGAGGGAGTCCGCCTGAGCTTTGGAGGCATCCGGCGTCGCCTCTGCAGGCCGATGTGAGGCGGGCCGCGCCGGGCTCGCCCTTTCCTTTTCCTTTTGCTCCCTGTGTAAGACAAGATAGCCGCATGGAGCCCCGTGGGGGCGTGTTCAGAATCATTGCCGTTGTAGCCATTACCTTGACTTTGTTATTGCGCTTCTCAACTATTTGCCCTCGCATAGGTAGTTTGCGGCCCCAGCCGGGGGGCGACCGACCCAGGCCCTGTGTGCGTGTCGCGGTTCCCGAGGGGCACGGACTAGAGGGGTGCTCCTGTAGAGAGCCCAGGCCGCGAAACCTTTAAGCGGCTAGAGCAGAAACGCTCGCGAGGGCGTTCGAGTCCCATCCCTCGCGAGGCCTTTCATGAGAAAAAATCAAAACGAGGAGCAAAAATCGACAAACCACAAATCAACGACGGCGATAGTTTCGATAAGACTTCAGATGCAAGTAAAACATGTCAAATGCGGAAAGCAAATGAAAAAGCCGCGTCCGGCACCTAGTCTAGTCTTCGACGTCTTCTCACCAGCGCGGAGCTAAGTGCTGCCACTGGGCATGGGAGGGAGCCCCAGGGCCTGAGGCCGGCGCTCCTGAGACTCCGGGCGTGTACAGCCCCACTCATTATTACGTGAGAGTGTCACGGGGCGGCGAGCTTCACAGGCATTGGCCTTCTTCACAGGCTCCGGGCCTTTCTCCTTAGAGGTAATAAGCTTCACAGGCATTCGCCTTCTTCACAGGCTCTGGGCCTTTTCCAAAAAGAGACGATCTTCACAGGCGTTCGCCTTCTTCACAGGCTCAGGGCCTTTTCCAAAAAGAGACGATCTTCACAGGCGTTCGCATTCTTCACAGGCTCAGGGCCTTTTCCAAAAAGAGACGATCTTCACAGGCGTTCGCCTTCTTCACAGGCTCAGGGCCTTTTCCAAAAAGAGACGATCTTCACAGGCGTTTGCCTTCTTCTCAGGCTCAGGGCCTTTCAGGGGTAGAACCTCCGGAGGTGCTGGATGTTCCACGCGTTCTGGATCGGCTTCCCATCTTGAGTCTCTAAGCGCACGGAACCTGGCCTGGAAACATGAACAACCTTGAACGGACCCTCCCACATGGGAGAGAGCTTGTGCAGCCCCTCCCTGGAGAGGACCTGCCTGAGTACGAGGTCTCCTACCTCGAGGGTCTTGGGGCGGATGTTGCGGCAGTGATGTCGTCGTAGCGCCTGTTGGTACCTTGCCGCTTGCAGCGCGGCTTCCCGGCGGTGTTCCTCCCCTAGCACGAGGTCCATCCCCCGCGTGGCGTCCTGCTGCGCCTCGTCGAACGCCAGGACCCGCGCGGAGCGACGCCTGACCTCATGAGGAAGGATTGCTTCAGCTCCGTAGACCAGGAAGAACGGGGTTTCCCCGGTTGGTTTGGTCGCGGTTGTGCGGATGGACCACAGCACAGATTGGAGCTCGTCGTACCAACCCCTGCCGTAGGCCTCCAGCTTCTTCTTGAATGTTCTGGTCTTGAGGCCTCTCAAGACCTCCTCGTTGGCTCGTTCGGCTTGCCCATTGCTTCGCGGGTGTGCCACCAAAGCGTAGCATATCTGCGTTCCAAGGTTAGCACAGTATGTTTTGAAGAGATTACTGGTGAACTGCGAACCATTGTCTGTGATGATGCGGTTCGGCACCCCGAACGGGCTCACGATACCCGTGATGAACTTGACCGCGGAGCCCGCGGGGATGGTACGGACAGCCTCCACCTCTGCCCACTTGGTGAACTTGTCGATGGCGACGTAGAGGTAACGGTAGCCCCCGGTCACCCAAGGGAACGGGCCCAGAATATCCAACCCCCAAACTGCGAATGGCCACGAGAGGGGTATAGTCTGCAGGCCCCACGCTGGTTGATGGATCTGCTTGGAATGGAACTGGCAGGCCTCACAAGACATTACCAATTCGATCGCGTCGTTGAGCGCAGTGGGCCAATAGAACCCACTGCGAAACGCTTTCCCGACAAGGGTCCGTGACGATGTGTGGTGCCCGCAGTCTCCGCCGTGTATGTCCCCCAGTAGTTCCTTTCCTTGCTCCCTGGAGATGCAGTGCAGAGATACGTCGTTGGGTTGCTTTCGGTAAAGTTCTCCATCCCTGATGCAGTATACCGTGGCCTGCCGCACCCACGTTCTGCTTCCTCCTCCTTCTCTGGCAGGGCCCCATGTGTCAGGTAATTCCGGAGCTCAATGATCCAGCATTCCTACCAAGGTTCCATCGTCAGGAGCAAGCGTGCTCCTGAGGGCGGTCCGCAGGCCGGGGCCCCTGAGGCTGGCGGCCGAGGGAGCTCCTCTCGAGGCTGAGCCGTGCTTGATAGCGTTGGCTGCGCTGAAGGTTTGAAGAGCCGCTCTTCGAAGACGCCGGGCTCCTGCGGCAACCGCCTGGACGCCCGTCCGGCTATGTCGTCAGCTTCCTGGTTGGTGCCATGGGGCACGTGCTTCAGCTCCAGCCCCTAGAACTGCTTTTCGATCCTGCAGACCTCCGCCAGGTAGGCCTCCATATGCTCGTCCTTCGGCTCGTACATCTTATTGGAGAAGTTGACTAGGAGCTGCGAGTCGCCTTTGACGGTGAGGCGCTTCACTCCCAGGGCCGCTGCGGCCTTCAACCCGGCTACCAGTCCCTCATATTCTGCTATGTTGTTGGAGACCTTTTCTCCTTGCTGGAAACAGAGTTGTACTACATAGTAAAGCTTATCCTGAGTGGGTGGTATCAGCACCGCACCAGCCCCCGCGCCGTGTCTGGAGAATGCCCCGTCGAAGTACATGACCCAGCCTTCTGGCGCCTCGCTCCCTGGAGAGAGGGAACGATCCTTGTTGTCCTTGAGGCCCGGCGCCTCTGTCCATTCCGCCACGAAATCCGCCAATGCGGCTCCTTTGATGACCCTAGTTGTGCTGAACTCGAGCTGAAACGCCTGCAACTCTATGTTCCATTCAGCGACCCTTCCAGCTGAGTTAGGGCTCCTGAGCACCCTCTCGAGGGGGTACGATGAGACGACCTTGATCGGGTGAGCTTGGAAGTAGTGATGCAGCTTGCGCGAGGCCACTAGCAGCGCGAGGAGGAGCTTCTGAGGCATCGGGTATCGTGCCCTCGTGTCCCGTAGCACCGTGCTAACGAAGTAGACCGGGTGCTCAATAAGGCTGAGTGCAACTTGGGTTGCGGCGCCCTCGGGAGGTGAGGGCACCTCACAGGACAACGTGACCTCAGGAGGTGGACCATCCGGGCGTGCGGCCTCTCCTGTCTCTGGTGCGTTCTTCGGCTGTTGATCCTCCTCATCTGTGGTTTTGGCTTCCTCGGGCTTTCCTTGTTCCCTTTTTGCCTTGCCTCGGGCTGCCGCTGCGGTCTTGACCAGGCGCTCCTCCCTAACCGCCACCAAGGCCGCGCTGGCGGAGTAGGGGGTGGCAGCGAGGTAGAGCAGCAGGGGCTCTTGAGGACGCGGAGCCACCATGACTTGGGGACTGGTTAGGTACCTCTTGAGATCCCGAAACGCCTTATCTGCCTCTTCAGTCCATTCAAAGGGCCCCTTTTTCTTCATCAGCTGAAAGAAAGGCAGCGCTCGTTCCCCCAATTTGGAGATGAAGCGCCCTAGTGCGGTTACACGCCCAGTGAGCTTCTGCATTTCTCTGAGGGTCTTTGGCGGACTCATGTCCTCGACCGCCTTGACCTTCTCGGGGTTGGCCTCGATGCCACGGTGAGATACGAGGAATCCCAAAAGCTTGCCCGAGGGAACGCCAAACACACATTTCTCCGGGTTGAGCCACAGGTTTACTGCGTCGAGGCTCGCGAAGGTCTCCTCCAGGTCTTGTATCAGGGTCCTGGCCTCTCGAGATTTCACCACAATGTCATCAACGTATGCTTCAACATTCTTCCCGAGCTGCGGGCCCAAGGTGATGTGCATCAGCCGCTGAAAAGTTGCCCCTGCGTTACGCAGTCCAAATGGCATGCATGTATAGCAGTATACCCCGCACGTGGTCAAGAAGGCGGTCTTCTCAATGTCTTCTATCGCCATCTTGATCTGGTGATATCCAGAGAAGGCATCCAAAAAGCACAGCAGGTCGCACTCGGCGGTGGAATCGACGATCTGGTCGATGCGAGGGAGCGGGAACGGATCTTGCGGGCATGCCTTGTTGAGGTTGGTGAAGTCGACACACATGCGTTCCTTCCTCCCTTTCTTGGGCACAACGACAGGGTTGGCCAACCAATCTGGGTACCGGACCTTGCGAATGACTCCAGCGGCTTCTAACTTGCGGGTCTCTTGGATGATGAAGGGCTGCTTCTCTGCGGACTGCCGCCTGGCCTTCTGCTTCACGGGGCGCACATTTGGGCATACGTTGAGGTGATGCTCGATGACGTCCCTGGGGATCCCTGCCAACTGATCAGGCTCCCAAGCAAACACTTTCTTGTTTGCACGCAGGAACTTGACCAGGGCCTCCTCCTGCTCATGCCCCAGGTTGGCGCCAATGGTGAAAGTGGCGCTGGAGGACCCGTCCTCGTCGACGGGTATCTGCTTGGTTTCTGCCTTGTCCTGGGTGAACAACTGCTTCTTCTTGGTGGGCGCAACCCCCTTGGGCTTAGGGGTCCCCGCGTCGGTGGGCTGTGCCGATGCCGCCGTCTTGAAGGAGAGCTTGAGTACTCGCAGGGCGTCCCCGGTGTCTCCGTGCACGGTGATGGTACCGTTGCTCCCGGGCATCTTCATGAGGTTGTACGCCGGGTGCGTGGCGGCCATGAACTGAGCCAGTGCCGGGTAGCCGAGGATGGCGTTGTAAGGGAGGCCGATGGGGGCGATGTCAAAGTCGACCATCTCCGTGTGGAAGTTGTCGTAGGTGCCGAAGGTTACCGGGAGCCGGATTTGTCCCAAGGAGTCGGACGACCCGCCCCCGACGCCCGAGAAGGATCGGCTGGGTTGCAGCCGCTCCCGGGGTATGCACAGGAGGTTGAAGGTCTCGGCCGAAAGCAAGCTGAGGCCCGCGCCGCCATCAACGAGGGTTCTGGTGATGGCCACCTGGCAGATGGTGGGGGTGCATAACAGGGGGAGCGTGCCCGAGCCGGCCAAGTTAGCAGGGTGCTCCTCCGAGCTGAAGGTCAGACCAACCTCGCGCGCCGCCCGGTCCGGGGGAGCCCCCTGCCGTGCGGAAACGGCGCCGATCTGGCGGGCAAACGGCTTGACGTGGCGGCTCGTGGGTGGCGCCTGTGAGCCGCCCAGGAGGGCCGCAACGACCGGGAGTGTCGACGTCGTGGTGCAGCCGCCCTGTCGCATAGGCAGACGCCGGGGTGGTGCTTGCTGCTCGCCTCCCGCTGGGCCGGTGTCGGTGTTGATGGCGGGCGACGGGGAACGGCGAGGACGTCCACCAGCGAGGGCCGCTGGCGTGACGTGAGCTCGACGTGCGCCGTACATGGATGCGGCAGCCGGGGGAGGACGGAGCGGTGGGAGGCAGATTCCGGGGCACCCCTACCTGGCGCGCCAAATGTCAGATCACGGGTTCCGGCAGACCCTTAAGGTTCGAACTCTGGGGTGCGCGCGGAGATCGTGCCCTCTACCTCACCGTCTTGCAAAGAACTAACTACAAGAAGAACAACACAAGAGACACGGGGTTTATACTAGTTCGGGCCACCATTATGGTGTAATACCCTACTCTAGTTTGTGGTGGGTGGATTGCCTCTTGGGCTGAAGAGGAAGAATAGTACAAAGAAGAACAACCTGGTGAGGGTCTGTTCTTAGCTAGGGGATGAACTGCTGGGGGAGTTCGGTCGCCCTTCTTACTCTCTGGTGTGTTGCTACGTTCCAGCTGGTTTCCCCCCTCTACCCTGTGGGTGGCTAGTCCTATTTATATGCAAAGGCCCTGGGCCTCCTCCCAAATATTGAGCGGGAAGGGCGCCAACAATTGGCCATTTCGAAGGGGAACATCTGGTACACTTATCCTGACTAAAGTTGGTCTTCGCCTGCCAAAGGCCCTGTGGTGACGCCGTTCTGGGCTCCATGGTCACCTCCTCCCCACCGTTGGACTGGTCTTGGTCTCGTTGCACCGAAATGGGTGCCTTTGCTTGATCCTCTCGCCTGCGCTTGCCCCCTTTGCACCAAAGAGGAAAGGGAGACACTGTGCGGGCTGGCGCCCGCCTGGCACCCTTGGTCGTCATGGCTTGCGTCATGGGCACCTCGTGAGGTACCCGCCTTGATCTCTCCGCCTCCTCGCGAGCCAGCCTAAGGAGGCCATGCTTGAGGAAGCGCCATGTCGTCCGCCTCGCGAGGCTTGGCCCCTCGCGAGGGTCTTGAGCCTTGTGTTGATGAAGATGGGCCACGCTGGGCTCCCGTTTGAGCCATGCCGCAGGCCGCAGGCAGGCAAGTCAGGGGACCCCCGTTCCCAGAACGCCGACAGTAAAGGCTTTATTTTGATTATAAGCATGAGGAGAATTTAACACAGATTGCAACAAGGAAATACAATCTATCAAAGAACAATTATCATAATTAAATTCCTTGAAATCCAAAATAGTGGGTTCATTGCTATGTAAAGTTTTGACCTCTTCAATCCCACTTTTACCAAATTTAGCATCAAGATCTAAAAACTCCGAATCATTGGGACGCCTTTTAACTAAAGTTGACTCATCTCCAGTCCCATCTTTATCAAGATTCATATTGGAAAACAAAGATTTAATAGGAGACACATCAATCACTTTTAGATCTTTATCATTATTATTATCCAGATCTTCCGGTTTAGCGGCCATCTCATTAACTAAGGTGGCTTGCTTATCCGAAATTTGGGCTATTAGTTTTCTAGATGAGCAAACTGAGATTTCAAACCATAAAATTCCTTAGACATATCATCAAGCTCTTTATTCATGTACTCCATAAAACCTTTTTTTATTTAAGCTCATTTCTGAAGAAATTTTTATGCTCAAATTGCAAAGACATAAAGCTTCTAACGTTGTTTTCAATTTCTTCCAACCTTCTAAGGCGAGGATCAACGCCTTTTGGCAGAGCCATCCAAGCGAACAGGCACACTAATACCCAAGAATGCAAGAAGCAAGCGAAAAGAGACGAACGGAAAAAGGGCGAATAAAACGGCAAAGGTGAAGTGGGGTTGAGGAAAATAATGTAATGTGAGGGATAAGAGTTTGTGATGGGTACTTGGTATGTCTTGACTTGGCGTAGATCTCCCCGGCAATGGCGCTAGAAATCGGCAAGTTGACGGGAGATCAAATCTTGACTTGACTTGGCGTAAGCCTCCCCAGCAACGGCGCCAGAAATCCTTCTTGCTACCTCTTGAGCATGTGTTGGTTTTCCCTTGAAGAGGAAAGGGTGATGCAGCAAAGTAGCGTAAGTATTTCCCTCAGTTTTTGAGAACCAAGGTATCAATCCAGTAGGAGACTACATGCAAATTGCCTAGTACCTCCACAAACAATGAAGAACCTTGCAACCAACGCAAGAAAGGGGTTGTCAATCCCTTCACACCTACTTGCAAAAGTGAGACTTGATAAAGATAATAAGATAAATATTTTCTGTATTTTTGTTGTATAGACTGGAAAGTAAAGATTGCAAAATAAACAGTTGTCGGCGTTCTGGGAACGGGGGTCCCCAGACTTGCATGCCTGCAGCTTGCGGCGTGGCTCGAGTGGGGGCCCAGCGTGGCCCAGCTTCATCAGCTCAAGCTAAAGACCCTCGCGAGGGGCCAAGCCTTGCGGGGCGGACGACAGGAAGCTTCCTCAGGAGCAGCCTCATCAGGCATGCTCGCGAGGAGGCGGAGAGATCAAGGCAGGGGCACCTCGCGAGGAGCCTGTGACGCAAGCCATGACGATCGAGATCAGGCGGGCGCCAGCCTGCGCAGTGTCCTTATTTCCCGTTTGGTGCAAAAGGAGCAAGCACATACCAAGGCATCGGGCAAAGGTTACCATTTCGGTGCAACGAGACCAAGACCAGCAGAGCGGCAGGACGGAGGTCACCCTGGAGCCCAAGACGGCGTCATCACCAGTGCTTTTGGCAGCCGAAGACCACCTTTGGTCAGGATAACTTGTACTAGATGTTCCCCTTCAAAATGGCCAATTGTTGGCGCCCTTCCCGCTCATTGTTTGGGAAGAGGACCAGGGCCTATATAAATAGGACTAGCCACCATCGGGATAAGGGGGAGAGAGAGACCAAGCAGAACACACCGCACCAGCTCAAGAACGCCTCTCGCGAGGCCGTTCTTCCCTTGTATTGTTCATCAACATCCCCTGAGGCAATCCACTACACCACACACTGGAGTAGGGTATTACACCACATCGGTGGCCCGAACCAGTATAAACCTCGTGTCCCTTGTGTGTTCTTCTCCCCGGCCTAGATCTCTTGCGAGCCATAGAAGCGCGAGTCGGTAGGGGAAAGATCTTCGTGCGCACGCCAGAGTTCGAACCTTAAGGGTCTGCCGGAACCCAAAATCCGACATTTGGCGCGCCAGGTAGGGGTGCGCCGGAGTTCTCCCTCCCGACGACCCGCTCTCCACCAACATCGCGTTTCGCCCTCATGGCGGACGAAGCGCCACCCACTCCGGCAGCCGATGCCGGCACTAGGGCTGGGGGGCTCCGAGGCTTGGCCTCCACCTTGCGACAGGTGCAGTGGCCGCACAAGTTCAAGCCTAAGATGCTGCTGCGTTACAACGGCGCGACGGATCCGCTGGTTTTCCTGCTAGCATATGAGGAGGCCGTCCTCAAAGTCGGGGGTGACGACCGGGTGATGGCCAACTGGTTTCCCACGGCCCTCGCCGGCGTCCCGTGCATGTGGCTGCTCCACCTGCCGACGGCTTCTGTGACCTCCTGGGGGGAGCTGCGTGACCTCTTCCTCGCCCGTTATGCCGCACCAGTGCCGCCCGTCGTCGTAGCTCTCATGGGCGGCTCACAGGCACCCCCATCGAGCTGCCACGTCAAGCCGTTCACCCGCCAGATCAGCACCGCCTCCAAGCGCCAATAAGCCCCCCGGGCTGGGTGGCGCCCGAGGCCGATCTGACCTTTGAATCGGATGATCACCCCTTCAACCCCATCGGTTCGAGCGCGCTCCCGATGCTATGCACCCCCACCATCTGCCAGGTGGCCATCACCAGGACCCTCATCGACGGCGGTGCCGGCCTCAACGTGCTCTCGGTAGAGGCCTTCAGCCTCCTCCACGTGCCGCTAGAGCGGTTTCAGCCCAGCAGGCCTTTCTCGGGCGTCGGAGTCGGTTCCACCGCCTCCTTGGGACAGATCCTCGTCCCAGTGACCTTCGGCACCTATGACAACTTCCGCACAGAGCTGGTCGACTTCGACATCGCCCCCATCGGCCTCCCCTACAACGCCATCATCGGCTACCCGGCCTTGGCCCGGTTCATGGCAGCAACTCACCCGGCGTACAACCTCATGAAGATGCCCGGGAGCAGCGGCGTCCTTACCGTGTCAGGAGATACGAGGGATGCGTTGCAGGCGCTCAAGCTTGACTTCATGGCGGCCGCGGTGGCGCAGCCCACCAGCACCGATGCCCTTGAGCCCAAGGGGGCTGCGCCGGCTAAAAAGAAGTAGCTATTCACCCAAGACAAGGCGGAAACCAAGCAAATGCTGGTCGACGAGGACGGGTCCACTGACGCCACCTTCACCATAGGAGCCAACCTCAAGCTCGAGCAGAAGAAGGCCTTGGTCAGGTTCCTGCGCGTGAACAAGAAGGTGTTCGCATGGGAACCTGATCAGTTAGCAGGGGTCCTGAGGGGTGTGATTGAGCATCACCTCAACGTGCGCCCCGTGAAGCAGAAGGTGAGGCGACAGTCCGCCGAGAAACAAGCTTTCATCATTCAAGAGACCCAGAAGCTAGAGGCAGCAGGAGTTATCCGCGAGGTCCGCTACCCTGACTGGCTGGCTAATCCGATCGTCGTGCCCAAAAAGGGAGGAAAGGAGCGCATGTGTCTCGACTTCACCAACCTTAACAAAAGCCTGCCCACAGGATCCATTTCCGCTCCCCGCATCGACCAGATAGTCGACTCCACCGGAGAGTGTGACCTATTGTGCTTCCTAGATGCCTTCTCGGGCTATTACCAGATCAAGATGGCGGTAGAAGACGTGGAAAAAATGGCTTTCCTGACCCCATGTGGAGTGTACTGCTATATGTAAATGTCATTTGGGTTGCGCAATGCAGGCGCAACCTTTCAGCGGCTGATGCACATCGCGTTAGGCCGGCAGCTCGGGAGGAACGCTGAAGCTTACGTCGACGACATTGTAGTGAAGTCTCGGGAGGCAAAAACCCTGATATAGGACCTGGAGGAAACCTTTGCGAGCCTCAACGAAGTGGACCTGCGGATCAACCCGGAAAAGTGCGTGTTTGGGGTCCCCTTGGGTAAGCTCCTGGGTTTCCTCGTGTCCCACAGGGGCATCGAGGCCAACCCGAAGAAGGTCAAAGCAGTCGAAGACATGAGCCCGCCAAGGACCCTTAGAGAGATGCAGAAGCTCACCGGGTGTGTAATCGCGCTAGGGCGCTTCATCTCCAAGCTGGGGGAACGAGCACTGGCCTTCTTCAAGCTGATGAAGAAGAAGGACCCCTTCGAATGGACTGAAGAGGCCGACAAGGCATTCCGAGATCTCAAGAGGTACCTTACCAGCCCACCAGTGATGGTAGCTTCGTGTCCTCGGGAGGCCCTGGTATTCTACCTTGCAGCCACCACCTACTCCGCTAGCGCAGCCCTAGTGGCGGTCAGGGAGGAGCGCCGGACCAAGGCCACAGCGACCGTCCGGGCTGAAGCAAAGCAAAACCAAGAGGGCCTCGCGAAGATCACGACCGCGGCCAAAGAGGAACAGCCGCGGCAGGAGAACACGCCTGGAGCAGGAGGGGCTTCTCCGAGCGACCAAGTACTGGGGGCTCCGCCATCTCAAGAGACACCTCAGCCTCTGGGGGCGCAAGCTGCGCCAGCACCCTCAACCTCGTCGAGCATCCCGTGTACTTCGTCAGCACGGTGCTATGGGACGCAAGGGCGCGGTACCCCATGCCTCAAAAACTCCTCCTCGCGCTATTGGTGGCCTCACGCAAGCTGCGGCACTACTTCCAAGGCCATCCTATCAAAGTCGTCTCAGCATATCCCTTGGAAAGAGTACTCAGGAGCCCCAACTCAGCTGCAAGAGTCGCTGAATGGAACATCGAACTACAAGCATTTCAGCTAGAATTCAGTACGACCAGAGTCATCAAGGGAGCAGCACTTGCGGATTTCATGGCAGAATAGGCAGAAGCACCGGATCTCGAGGTAGGCGAGGACCGATCACTTTCCCCGGGAAGCGAGGCCCCGAACGGCTAGGTCATGTACTTCGATGGGGCATTCTCCCGGCACGGCGCGGGAGCTGGCGCTATGCTCGTATCCCCTACCCAGGACAAACTCTACTATGTCATACAACTCTGTTTCCAGCACGGAGAAAAGGTCTCCAACAACATAGCAGGGTACGGAGGCATGATAGCAGTCTTGAAAGCCGCAGCCGCCTTAGGGGTAAAGCGCCTCACCATCAAGGGTGATTCGCAGCTCCTCATCAACTTCTCCAACAGGATATATGAACCAAAGGACGAGCACATGGAAGCCTACCTCGCTGAGGTTAGCAAGATGGAGAAACAGTTCTGGGGGCTAGAGTTGCAGCATGTGCCTCGCGGCACCAATCAAGAGGCTGATGACATTGCCAAGAGGGCATCCAGGCGGCTACCTCAGGAGCCTGGCATCTTCGAGGAGCGGCTTTTCAAACCCTCGGCGGCACCGTCACTATCGAGCACGGCGCAACCAAGGGAGGAGCTCCCTCAGCCGCTTGCCTCGGGAGCTCCGGTCTGCGGCCCGGCCTCAGGGGCATGCCCGCTCCTGGCGTTGGAGCCTCAGGAAGGATGTTGGATCACAAAGCTCAAGAACTACTTGATGCAAGGGCCCCTGCCGAAGAACGAGGAGGGGGCGGAGCGCGTAGCACGGCAGGCCACAGCTTACTGCATCAAGGATGGAGAGCTCTACCGGAGGCGACCGAATGACGTGTCCCTACGTTGCATCTTCAGTGAGCAAGGGAAGGAGCTGTTGGCGGACATACACGACGGAGACTATGGGCACCACTCATCGTCACGAACCCTCGTTGGCAAGGCATTCCGTAGTGGATTCTACTGGCCCATAGCACTCAGCGATGCCGTTGAGCTGGTGAAGGTGAGGGACTCCTGGATTAGGGGGTGTCCGGGTAGCCGGACTATACCTTCCGCCGGACTCCAGGACTATGAAGATACAAGATTGAAGACTTCGTCCCCTGTCCGGAAGGGACTTTCCTTGGCGTGGAAGGCAAGCTTGGCGATACGGATATATAGATCTCCTACCATTGTAACGGACTCTGTGTAACCCTAGCCCTCTCCGGTGTCTATATAAAACCGGAGGGTTTTAGTCCGTAGGACAACACAACAATCATACCATAGGCTAGCTTCTAGGGTTTAGCCTCCTTGATCTCGTGGTAGATCTACTCTTGTACTACCCATATCATCAATATTAATGAAGCAGGACGTAGGGTTTTACCTCCATCAAGAGGGCCCAAACCTGGGTAAAACATCGTGTCCCTTGTCTCCTGTTACCATCCGCCTAGACACACAGTTCGGGACCCCCTACCCGAGATCCGCCGGTTTTGACACCGACATTGGTGCTTTCATTGAGAGTTCCTCTGTGTCGTCGCTTTGAGGCCCGATGGCTCCTCCGATCATCAATAGCGATGCAGTCCAGGGTGAGACTTTTCTCCCTGGACAAATCTTCGTCTTCGGCGGCTTCGCACTGCGGGCCAATTCGCTTGGCCATCTGGAGCAAATCGAAAGCTACGCCCATGGCCATCAGGTCAGGTTTGGAGGTTTAAACCACACGGCTGACGTCCGCGGGGACTTGATCTTCGATGGATTCGAGCGACAGCCGAGCGCGCCGCACTGTCACGATGGGCATGATCTAGCTCTGCCACCGAACAGTGCCTTGGAGGCCGCACTCGCATCGGCTTTGACCCTTAATTCGGAGCCAACTGCACCTATCGAGGATGGGTGGTTGGACGCCACCTCGGGGGCTGCGATCCCAACGGCGATCGAGCAAAACACCAGCCCCGCACTCCGCAAGGCCCGTGACTCCGAGGGGCCAGACTCCTCTCCGGACTCCGAGCCCTCCGCGCCCCTGCCGATCGAATCCGATTGGGCGCCGATCATGGAGTTCACCGCCGCGACATCTTCCAGCACCAGCCCTTTGGCGATATCCTCAAGTCACTAAAGTCTCTCTCTTTATCAAGAGAGCCCTGGCCGGACTACGGTCAGCAAGATTGGGATACAGACAATGAAGAAATTCAAAGCCCACCCACCACCCATTTGGTAGCCACTGTCGATAATTTAAACGACGTGCTCAATTTTGACTCCGAAGACATCGACGGTATGGACGACGATGTAGGAGACGCACATGAACCAAAGCCTATAGGGCACTAGACAGCCACCTCATCTCATGATGTGTATATGGTGGACACACCTAAAGGAAGCGACAACGAGGAACACCGGGATGCAACGAGGGATCGTTCTCTCGAAAAGCAATCAAAGCGGCGACGTAAATGCCGCTCAAAGCCCCGCCTCGATAAAGACAGCAGCCATACAGACCCAGCCATAGAGCAGGACGAACCGGCAGACGACGAACAGGGCAACTTGGATAAACAAACCAAACAACCCTTCCCCGGTGAGAACAGCATTCCGGGCGACCTTACGCCGGACAAGCTAATGGAGCAGAAGAACCTCCACCGAAGGCTCGTTGCCACTGCACGTAGCCCGAAAAAGTAGAACCGGAAGCTCAAAACTGCAGAAGATGCACTCAGAATCAGATGGAGCAAAGTACTCAACACCGCAGACAAATACGGCGGCAGTCGCCGCACCAAAAGCTATCTGAAGCGAAAGCTACTACCTGAATTTGACGAGGAGCCCGTAGAACCCCTGCAATCAAAAAATAAGAACGCCACCAGGTCGGATAGACGACCCCGTGCCCAGCATAGAGCGGCAAGCGGCGCCGCACACAAGCCGGCATGCGATCCACTTAAGGATTCGCATAAAAAAGATGGCCCAGCCAGATCTATCTATGGGACAAGAAAGCAAGCTCTCGTAAGCAATGCAACACAACCAGTATCCGAACATCACAGCACACCCAGATACAGGGGTGCCGCACACCCCCTATGTTTCACCAATGAGGTTTTGGACCATGAATTTCCAACAGGATTCAAACCCGTATACATAGAGGCGTATGACGGAACAACAGTCCCTGGAGTCTGCATTGAGGATTATATCCTCCGTATACACATGGCAAGAGGAGACGACCTCCACGCCACAAAATACTTACCCCTCAAACTTAAAGGGATAGCTCGGCATTGGCTTAAAAGCCTTCCTGAAAACACCATTGGAAGTTGGGAGGAGCTCGAGGATGCTTTCCGAGCAAATTTTCAAGGGACCTATGTTCGCCCTCCGGATGCAGACGACCTAAGTCACATAACTCAACAAGCCAGAGAGTCAGCCCGGAAATTCTGGAACAGATTCCTTACTAAAAAGAATCAGATAGTCGACTGTCCGGACGTCGAAGCCCTAGCAGATTTTAGGCATAATGTTCGAGACGAATGGCTCGCCAGACACCTCGGCCAAGAAAAGCCAAGAACAATGGCCACATTAACAAGCCTCATGACCCGCTTTTGTGCAGGAGAGGACAGCTGGTTGGCAAGATGTAGCACCAGTGAACCAAGTACATCCGAAACTAGGGATGGAAATGGAAAACCGCGACGCAACAAGGACCAGAGCCGGACTAAGGAGAGCAGTCCGAAGAGCACGGCAGTCAATGCCGGATTCAAAAGCTCTCGACAAAATCAGAAAAAGCCGCCCCTCTAGGATAACAGGGATGAGCTATCCAACTTAAACAAAATCTTGGACAAGATATGTCAAATACACAATACTCCCGGGAAGCCTGCAAACCATACCCACAAAGATTGTTGGGTTTTCAAGCAGTCCGGCAAACTCAACGCCGAACACAAGGGGCTCGACTTACCAAGTGAAGACGATGACGAACCCCAAAAGCAGAGCTCCAGGAAACAAAAGAATTTTCCACAAGAAGTAAAAACAGTAAACTTACTTCACATAACAAAACTAGCGGCGCCCATAGAGGTACGCGCCATACGTCCTATCCCAAAGGAGTCTCACCACTGGTTGTTAAATCCAATCACCTTCGATCATCTGGATTACTCTAGAAGTATCAGGAACGCAGGCTGGACTGCCTTGGTACTTGATCCAATAATTGGCGGACTCCACTTTACAAATGTCCTGATGGACGGCGGCAGTGGTCTAAACCTGATATATCAGGACACAATCCGCCACATGGGGATAGAACCAACAAAAATTCACCATAGCAAAACCTCCTTTCAAGGGGTAACGCCAGGTCCGGATACCCATTGCATGGGTTTTCTCCAGCTAGAAGTTATGTTCAGCTCCCCCGATAAATTCCGTCGCGAAAAGCTAACTTTTCACATCGTCCCATTCTCAAATAGCTATCAAGCACTGCTAGGACGCGAAGCTTTCGCCCGCTTTAACGCAAAACCACATTATGCATCTCTCATGCTTAAGATGCCCGGTCCACGAGGCATCATCTAACTAAAGGGAAACATTGAATGCGCACCCCGTGTGGAAGATTGTGCAGGCTGCCTTAACAGCCCCACAATAAAACGGCTTCACCAGCTAAAACATCCAAACAGGTCATTAAGACCACGGACACGGTTAGACGAGTCCGGCATAAACATATAACTGATAAAGGCTTAATAGCCGTATACCCCTGCACTAGGGGCTCCGCGCATATAAAATACGAGATAATCAAGCTCAATTTTACCCATTTCAATTTATACTTTGTTTATTTAGTATAACTTCTGTTTGGCACGAACCTTTTTCAAATAAGTTCCTCTCTTTTACAGATGAACACCATGCTGCGCCCGTCCACGATACGGCACAACGGAGACACAGGCGCGGACGTGCAGCAGCGACCCGTTCCAAGGATTCTTTTCAAATTAAGACCCTGTGTAAACCTTTTTTTACTGTCTCTTGTTGATACACATCCTCCGGTTTTTTGGTATAATAAAGGAGGAGGCTGGCGTCTTGGCATGTGGCCACGTCAGAATTTTGTGCGTACCTGGACACTAGGGGCTTATAACTAAGGGCATTGTCCCGCCCACACTCATAAAGACCGAATAACTTAGGGAGTGTTCGGCGTCGCGAGTTTGGCCTTATATGCATCAGCTCCGAATCATGTCTTTGGTCAAATGTTGGGTTGCCCGGCTCCTGTGTTTTGCTACCTTACGTTCTGCTCTATCGGCTAAGGCGGCACCAGGAGAACTACTGCGATTGTGCCCCGGTTCGGCCAGGCGAGCACCTCAGCAAAGAAAGCCAAAAACTGACTATCATGATATAGCGTGAGACTGGTCAACCACTCGATGACTTACCGGAATCTATAGGATTCCTCCGCATGAACGAAGGGCCGTTTCCCAGCCAGGCACATATGCGCCCCGAATTCGGGCGAGCACAGGCGCCACCAGGGGCTATCTAAGTAGCCTCACTGTCAAGCTCCTATGGCTAAGTGAAAGTGATAAAGCATTATAGTCCGATTGCCTAGCTCGCTGCGCTATCACCTCCTTTGTAGGACCAAGATGTTGGATCAAGTGAGAAAATGCGCCTTCTGCGAGCACCCCCGCATTATTTGCATGGGGGCTGAAGCCGACGACTGCCATCTTTCAGATTACATATATCTTAAAACGGCCGCACAGGAGGTGTTACAAATACTTGAAGGCACAAGTATAAAAAGCTTCTACAATTTATCAAAATATTGTTTTACAATAACATATGCTACTCGAACATAGCATCCTTCGAGCACTGCGTCTCTATTACACGAGCGCCTTTAAGGACTTCCTGAAAATAGTGCTCGGCAGGTACTCGGCTTTCGTCGAATCTCGGGATGCAACAATGGTGGTCTCCATCTCCGCCCAGTATGTCTTGACACGGGCAAGAGCCATCCGTGCACCCTCTATGCATGCTGACCTCTTCATTGCATTAATACGTGGCACCGCACCAAGGAACTGCTGCACCAAGCTGAAATAACTTTTTGGCTCCGATCTCTCCGGCCACAGATGATGCATGACGCACTTCATGGCGAGTCCGGACAACCTATTCAGCTCAGCCCATTCAGCCAGACGATCGGCCACTAACAGTGGACGCTCTGGATTGTGGAACTGCGACCAGAATAGTTTTTCCACTTCACGATCTTCTTGATCTCGAAAGTGTTCGGTCGCATCAGCAGCACTCGTTGCCAAATCCAGATAGGTGTCCGCCGTACTCCACAACCGGTCCAATGGAGCATGCTTAGGATCAGAAAACTTCCTCCGCAGCATAAAGGGCTTTCCAGCTGCGATCTCTCCGGCCTGACGCAGCTCCTCCTTCGCAGCTCTCATCATAGAGCGAGCATCCTTGGCATCGGCAACGGCCTTATCCAAGTCTGTCTGTTCCGCCCGGTCTTCTTTTTCAAGAATCCTGCAACGGTCAGCAGCGCTCTTCAGCTTCACGGCCATCTCGGCCATCTCTTTCTTGCTTCGGCAGTGAGCAGCCTGTTTGGCTCTCAGCTCTTCCAGGGCCTTCTTGGCAGCCGCATCACTTTTTCTGGCTTGCTCCTTGGCTGGGGAAAGTTCCGCCCGAAGACTCTCCATGGCAGCAGGACCATCTGCATCAAGCACACACACTGTAAGATAATGGCATAAAAAGCTCCTCTTACCAGGTGCCACCGGAGGGATTACGTACCTTGTGCCTCGTCAAGCCGCTTGTTAACAAGCACGATGTCGGCATCTGCCACGTCAAGTTGCCGCTTTAGCTCGGCAAATTCATCAGTCCGGCTGGATGCCGGACACTTCGCCACCTACACACAAAGGTGGCATTTTAGACCTGGGTGAGGGAGTCCTGGATTAGGGGGTGTCCGGATAGCCGGACTATACCTTCAGCCGGACTGCAGGACTATGAAGATACAAGATTGAAGACTTCGTCCCGTGTCCGGAAGGGACTTTCCTTGGCGTGGAAGGCAAGCTTGGCGATACGGATATATAGATCTCCTACCATTGTAACCGACTCTATATATAGATCCGCCGGTTTTGACACCGACATTGGTGCTTTCATTGAGAGTTCCTTTGTGCCGTCGCCATCAGGAAGGATGCCTCATCCCGTCTTTAAAGACGACACCGTTGCTAAGGGAGCTTTGGCTGTCGGCCAAACTCTCCGGCTAGGTGGTTTCCTTATGACCGCCTGTTCGGCTGCTGCGCCGACGATGACCTCTCGGGTCATCAAAAGCAATCTTCATGTAAGTTCAGAACTTGCCGAGCAGTTAGATCCGATGGAGCTCTCTTCCATAAATGAGCTCTTGGATCGCATTGCCGCCCTGGGGGTCGCTACGGATTATGACCTGGTTGGGCTTAAACCCGATCCAAGAGAGATTAACTCTCCCCAAGTCACCCATCACGTTGCCATGGTAGAGGGGCAGTGCGGCGACCCTTCATCTATCTTAAGGACTAACTACGTCCGGATTCCCGATCCCTCCAAGCCGGATACCCACGGAGGGGAGGATATCACTCATGACCTGAACTTAGAATCAGGCGACGGGCTGGATTCATTGGACAACATCCAACAATCCAAACTTTTGAGTTTGGAAACTTCTTGGCCTCTGAGTCTCAAATTGGGCGAGGTTTCGGATCTAATTTCACCCACCCACCCGAACATAAGCGATCTATCCCAAATAAGGCAAAAGCTCGAAGAAACAGTACAACATTACTTGGCCAGATTCCTCCTGGTTAGGAACAGGATAAAGGACTGCCGCGAGGAAGACGCGGTTGGATTTCGGGTTCCGGCAGACCCTTAAGGTTCGAACTCTGGGGTGCGCGCGGAGATTATGCCCTCTACCTCTCCATCTCGCAAAGATCTAGACTACCAAAAGAACAACACAAGAGACACAGAGTTTATACTAGTTCGGGCCACCGATGTGGTGTAATACCCTACTCCAGTGTGGTGTGGTGGGTTGCCTCTTGGGCTGGTGATGATGAACAATACAGGGAAGAACAGCCTCGCGAGGGTCTGTTCTTGGCTAGGGGGGTGAACTGCTAGGAGGAGTTCAGCCGCCCTTCTCTCTCTCTCTCTTGTTCTCTGCTTGCTCTGATTCTCGACCTTCTAATTCTCGATCACCCGATCGTTAGCTAGATGCCTCTACCCTGGGGGTGGCTAGTCCTATTTATAGGAAAAGGCCCTTGGCCTCTTCCCAAATATTGAGCGGGAAGGGCGCCAACAATTGGCCAATTCGAAGGGGAACATCTGGTACACTTATCCTGACTAAAGTTGGTCCTCGCCTGCCAAAGGCCCTGTGGTGACGCCGTTCTGGGCTCCACGATGACCTCCTTCCCACCGTTGGACTGGTCTTGGTCTCGTTGCACCGAAATGGATGCCTTTGCTTGATCCTCTCGCCTGCGCTTGCCCCCTTTGCACCAAAGAGGAAAGGGAGGACACTGCGCGGGCTGGCGCCCGCCTGGCGCCCTTGGTCGTCATGGCTTGCGTCATGGGCACCTCGCGAGGTACCCCGCCTTGATCTCTCCGCCTCCTCATGAGCCAGCCTGATGAGGTCGTGCCTGAGGAAGCGCCGTGTCGTCCGCCCCGCGAGGCTTGGCCCCTCGCGAGGGTCTTGGGTCTTGTATTGATGAAGATGGGCCGTGCTGGGCCCCCGTTTTGAGCCGCACCGCAGGCCGCAGGCAGGCAAGTGTGGGGAACCCCGTTCCCAGAACGCCGACAGTAGCCCCCGGGCCCAAGGCGCGCGTGGACTTGGCCGTGCTGAGAAGCGAAAGGGCAAGGGCGAAGCGCCGCGGGCCCTAACAGCCTGCGGCCTTGGGCGCCGCGTGGCGGTTGGTTGGACGTGGGCGTCTTCGCTTCCCCATGACGCCTCGATGATCGCGCGGATTGGACAAGTCCCTGCATGCAAATCGTGTCATGATTACCTGTGATCGTGGAGGCCGGCGGTTGGCCTCCGCCAGCTAAAAGTACGGCACCGCGCGTGCCCTACCAGTCCATCTCTCCTTGCTTTTCTCCTTCGCCTTGATTCTTGCTCCGCCTTGCCGTGATGGCTCCGATTCGCCGGTTCTCTGCAGCAGAAAAGGGGAAGGCTCCTCAAGAGGGACCAGACTCGCTCCCGTCGAGGAAGCGCCTTGCCCTTCACGGCCGAGACGAGGAAGACCGCCAGGTGGTGTCGAGGCCTTGGTACGAGGGCCTCCGCCGGGTTTCCCGCTTCCCTTGTATGCCCACGCCGAGGGCCTTGGAAGAGGAGATGCCGATCCCGTCGGCTAGCACCGTCGCCGGCGCCGACGGTCACGAAGGTGTGGGTCGTTCCTCCTGGAGTCGACGCCGAGGGCTCCTCCCACGAGCTCGTGCTCCACGCCGCCATGCCTCCGCGAACTTGGATTCGCCTTCCTCCCTTCTTCGCCTCCATCTTCCCGCAGGGAAGACTCCTGGAGTTATGGCTGCAGCACGCCGACTGCAGCACCCCCGGGACCGAGGCAGAGGTCGCGGTCCTTGCCTCGGGCGAGGTCTTCATGACTCGCGGCTGGGGCGAGATTGCTCGGGGTTGCAGAGCAAGGGGTTCCCTCACGATCCACCTGGAGTACGATGGCGCTTCGGTGATGTTCTTCAAGGTCTTTGACGCGAACGGGCGCCGGCTGGAGTGCTGCCCCGGGGGAGGCGGCCAGGACCTCGCTATGGCGAGGGCTAGGCCCGCCGACCGCCCCCTGGACAGCTCCACAAGCGACGGGAGCGCCAGAGGATCCAGCGATCCCAGCGAGGTCTTCGCGACTCCGGAGACGAGCAACGACAGCTACGAGCCCGCGAGCCAGCGCCGCTTTCGGAGCAGAGCGGGCTCACTCGGCCGTCGCTGACTCTGATCTGGATGGGGTTGGCGCCGGTGCTTGATGGCCCACTGTTGATGATGGCGTCTCTTGCAGGGGCACGTGTAGTTAGCATCCCTTAGGACCTGTTTCCTGCAAGGAATCATACTGCGCCCAATGGGGGTTTGTAAGGTGTCTGTGATCCTTTTGTTAATATGTGACTTTTGCTATGGAACTATGCGAGTCGTCAATTCCTTCATAGCTTAGTTCTCCCTTTCGAACCTCGCGAGGGCTTGGTGCTCTGCGTCGACAGGTCCCAGTCCCAAGGCGGCGTCAGCTGTCGCTGGTATGCCAGGTCGCGATGCCGTGGTCAAGGCCAGGAGGTGAGCGACCCGGCGTCCAGTAAGAGCCCCTGAGTCGCGATGCTCAGGAGGTCCCCTTTGGCGCCCAAGCAGCCGTCGCTCGGTGAGAAAGGGAAGAGACGGAGCTAGTACAGAGTTGCGTTAGGTGCGGAGATAGTGCCACGGTAACCGGTGTTTTCGGGCGGTGACTTATCTTATTAATCAGGGGTTACTCCTGTGTGACGACGGGTCCGCGCGCAGCAGGGACGGAGTTGCATGGCGAGGTCCTCGCATGCCCCTTCTCCCTCACCTTTGATCCCCTTTCTGCTCTACGTCCTCGGGTCCCGGCCTTCGAGCTGGTCTCAGCCGTCGCTGGTATGCCAGGTCGCGATGTCGTGGTCAAGGCCAGAGGGTGAGGGCTGGAGAGCCAGTAGGAGCCCTGAGTCGCGATGCTCGGGCACCCCCCCTTTAACGTGCAAGCAGTTCGCGCGGACGAGGGTAAAGGGAACTCCATGAGGGCCTTGGCCGACGCAATTCCCCCAGGGGGTCCTGCAAGCTCATCATAGAAGGATAAAAGGGTTGCCATGACAGCTATCAGTCGGTCGTTAGTTGCTCCGGTTGGCGCAGGGAGGTGTACCTGGGCGCCCATGAGCCAGCGCGGGACTCACGGGGCCCTACCTTTAGGCGGGTTGCGCCTGGCACTGGGCCGTATCTTGAGATGTGCTCCTACAAATTGGGTTAGATGCCGGCACTCTACGTCCTCGGGTCCCAGCCCTCGAGCTTTTCTCAGCCGTCGCTGGTATGCCAGGTCGCGATGCCGTGGACAAGGCGAGAGGGTGAGGGCTGGAGAGCCAGTAAGAGCCCTGAGTCGCGATGCTTAGGTACCCCCCCCCCTTTAACGTGCAAGTGGTTGACATGGAGAAGAAGAGGTGCCATGGACAGGCATCAAGTAATCCAGCATGATAGGCGAAAGCATAGCTGGAAATAAACGCAAGGGAGATACACGCCACTGGGCCTGGCCCGAGCGGCTTGGGGATGATGCAGCCCGAGGGGTGCCCCCAGCAAAGCAAGCTAATGACCGAAAATAAAAGGGGATACATGCCGCAGGGACGGACCCACGCGGCCTGGGAATGAAGCAGCCCTGGGAGGGCGTTCCCAGCCGGAAATGAAGCTTGAAAGATGTCACCTGAAGATGTTGAAGATGAAGTGATGTTGGTGCAGCAGACTCGGTGGGCTGCGGAAGCCGATCCTCACGAGCCCCTAGGCCCAGGGGCCTCAGGAGGCTCCGGAGGCGCTGGTGGCTCCTCGCGAATCATCTCCATCTCTGCCAGGACTGCGGAATGCCTGTCTTCCTGAGTCTCCATGATGCCCCTCATGAGGCGCTGGTATGCAGCAGCCACGCTCGACAACCGTAAGGCATGCGAACATAGCTGTGGGGTGGGCCTCCGCAACGCCCCACT
The DNA here is from genome assembly GCA_032464435.1 of Aegilops umbellulata. NCBI lineage: Eukaryota > Viridiplantae > Streptophyta > Magnoliopsida > Poales > Poaceae > Aegilops > Aegilops umbellulata. The sequence continues at coordinate 330,113,499 of CP136058.1, read as the reverse complement.
TGCGAGGGCCAGAGGCGCTCCATCGTGGCTACCCGATTGATCCCTGGTACGTCGATGCAGATGCGCAGCCCACCATCCTCGCCTGGATGGGGAGCCACAGCCGATAGACGGCGGCAACCTCTCATGATTCTTGACTCCTGTAGTTCTCGAACGGCCTTGTTAACGAACTCCTGCTGGTCTAACCTTCCTTGCTTCGCTCCTTCTTGAGGGAAATGTGCTTTGAGGCACGCCTCCATGTGGTGCCCAAGCGCCTCCCTCGTGACCCTAGCCAGGTCGGTGGCCCTCCAAGTGAGAGCCCCCGAGCCCTACCTGAGGAGGGCGCCGGGCGCGCTTTCCTATGCGATGGAAGGAGGGTCCCTTTGGGCAGACGCGGGCCCTGAGGGGCCTGCCTCCTGAGGGGCTGAGCCTGACGATGGCTTCTTCTTCTTGGGGGTGATCTCGGGAAGCCTCCTACTTCCGCGATCTGGGTCTTCTAGCGACGCGGCCTGAAAGGCTCGCTCCAGGGAACACACTGCATCCTTCTCTTCACATGGCACCGTGATGACTCCGCCACTTCCTGGCATCTTGAGGACGTTGTAGCCGTGACGAGTCACGGCCATGAACTTGGCCAGTGCTGGGTACTCGAGGATGGCGTTGTACGGCAGGCGAATGTGAGCAACGTCGAAGTCGATGAGCTTGGTGCGGTAGTTGCTGCGGGCCCCGAAGGTGACAGGGAGACGGACCTGCCCGATCAGGATCGTGGAACCGTCGGTGACTCCGGAGAAAGGCTTGGTCGGCCGAAGCTGGTCGTAGGGCACTTGGAGATTGTTGAATGTTTCCACGGACAGGACGTTGAGCCCTGCTCCACCATCGATGAGGGTCCTGGTGACCAGTACGTTGCTGATGACTGGGGAGCAAAGCATCGGGAGGAACCCGGCTGTGGCCGCGCACTTGAGCTGATCTGCTGAGCTGAACGTGATGGCGCACGCCGACCACCTGAGAGGGCGCGTGGCTTCGAGCTTGGGGAGGACTGCGTTCACTTCGCGGGCAAACGGCTTGAAGATGCGTTGGCAGGCTGGGGCTTGAGCTCCGCCCAGGATGCAGGCGATTGCGCGCGGCTCCTGGAAGCCCCCAGCCTCCTCGTCTTGGTGGCGGTCCTCGTTCCTTCTTGGCTGAGGCGGCAGTGGACGGAGGCCTACGTTGCCCTGCAGGCGATCCTCACGAGGATGATCCCGCCAATTCCCCTCGCGAGGCTGGTCTCGCCAGCGGTCCTCGCGAGGTTGATCACGCCACCCTTGGCGTGGGCCGCAGTCTTCCCAGCGTCCTGGGTTTCTTCCTCCTCCCCGGCCGTAGCCCCAGTCAGCACGGTCAGGGCGACGGCCGATCCTTCCTTCTCGCACGGCACGGAGTTCTTGGCATTCGTTGGTGTTGTGGGTGTGGAGGTCGTGGTACACACAGTACCGGCTTCCCCTGGAGGATTCAGGCAGATCCTTGCCCCGCTTGGTGTCCGGTTCTGCTGCAAGCACGGCAGCCCCCTTGCGCTTCACGTCCTTGGCCTTGGGTTTCTTCTCTTCTGGGTCTGCGGCAGGCAGCTCGAGGAGGGAGAGACGCCCCTCCTCAGCCCTGGCGCACTTGGTCGCCAAGTTGAACAGCTCCAGGGAGGTGCACAGGTCTTCATGCATCGCCAGCTCCTCCTTCATCTTGCCGTCACGCACGCCATCGGAGAAGGCCGAGATGATGGCTTCCTCGGACACCTTGGGGATCTTGAGGCGCGCACTGTTGAAGCGCTGGATGTACTTTTGCAGGGTCTCTCCGGGTTGTTGCTTGATGCAGCGCATGTCGCTCACGGCAGGCGGCTGGTCACGAGTACCTTGGAAGTTGGCGATGAAGCAGGTGCGCATCTGGTCCCAGGAAGAGATCGTGCCTGGGGCCAGGTTCAGGAGCCAGTTGCGAGCTCCTTTCTTGAGCGCCATGGGGAACCAGTTCGCCATGACCTTTTCGTTTCCACTGGCAGCTTCGATGCCCAGCTCATAGAGCTGGAGGAATTCTGCAGGGTCGGTCGTGCCATCGTAGCGAGGAGGCAGGTCTGGCTTGAACTTGCCGGGCCACGCGACGTTGCGCAGCTTGGTGGTGTAGGCACGGCAGCCTGCGGTGGCCACGGGAGGCTTCGGTTGATGTAGAGCTTGGCCTTGCGGTTCCCCATGTGATGCAGCTGGAAGCAGCGCGGGGTCTTGTCGTGCCGGAGCTGGAGCAGGGTCACGGCGAGCCGGAGCAGGAAGCGCCCGGGCAGCCTCTTGCGGTCGAGGGACTTCTTGGCAGCTCCGTTCTTGCTGGGCTGGCGCCTGACGGAGCGGGTTCCGCCCAGGGGCCACGCGCCTTGGAGCCACGGCGTCTTCTTGAAGAGGAGGCGGATGGTACGCCCCCGGAGCTTCATGGCCCGCGCGGGGCGGGTGCGGCGCAGCGGAGCGGACGGCGCAGGAGAGCCCCCCGCGGCGCGGACGAGCTCAATGACGCAGTCGATCCATTCTTCGTAGACGTCGTCGACGGGACGGTAGTGCAGGAGCTCGTTTGCTGCGATGAGCGCAGCTCGAGCCTCCAAGGGTGCGCGGAGCGCGCGGGACGAGGAGCCAGCTGGCGCGAGCGATGGAGTAGCGGTGCAGCCGTCTTGCCGCGCAGACGGGTGCTGAGACGACGCTTGCTGCTCGTTCCCCGCCGGGCCGGTGGCAGCGTTGACGGCGGGCGACGGGGAACGACGAGGACGCCCATCGACAGGAGCCGTCTGGGCGACGTGGGAAGCGATGGCGGCCCGGCGCTCGGCGCGGGCCCGACGAGCGTTAGACATGGACGCGACAGTCGCCGGAGAGCGGAGGGGTGGAAGACAAATTCCGGCACACCCCTACCTGGCGCGCCAAATGTCGGATTTTGGGTTCCGGCAGACCCTTAAGGTTCGAACTCTGGGGTGCGCGTGGAGATTATGCCCTCTACCTCGTCGTCTCGCAAAGATCTAGACTACCAAAAGAACAACACAAGAGACACAGAGTTTATACTAGTTCGGGCCACCGATGTGGTGTAATACCCTACTCTAGTGTGGTGTGGTGGATTGCCTCTTGGGCTCGTGATGATGAACAATACAGGGAAGAACAGCCTCGCGAGGGTCTGTTCTTGGCTAGGGGGGTGAACTGCTAGGAGGAGTTCAGCCGCCCTTCTCTCTCTCTCTCTTGTTCTCTGCTTGCTCTGATTCTCGACCTTCTAATTCTCGATCACCCGATCGTTAGCTAGATGCCTCTACCCTGGGGGTGGCTAGTCCTATTTATAGGCAAAGGCCCTGAGCCTCTTCCCAAATATTGAGCGGGAAGGGCACCAACAATTGGCCAATTCGAAGGGGAACATCTGGTACACTTATCCTGACTAAACTTGGTCCTCGCCTGCCAAAGGCCCTGTGGTGACGCCGTTCTGGGCTCCACGATGGCCTCCTTCCCACCGTTGGACTGGTCTTGGTCTTGTTGCACCGAAATGGATGCCTTTGCTTGATCCTCTCGCCTGCGCTTGCCCCCTTTGCACCAAAGAGGAAAGGGAGGACACTGCGCGGGCTGGCGCCCGCCTGGCGCCCTTGGTCGTCATGCCTTGCGTCATGGGCACCTCGCGAGGTACCCCGCCTTGATCTCTCTGCCTCCTCATGAGCCAGCCTGACGAGGCCGTGCCTGAGGAAGCGTCGTGTCGTCCGCCCCGCGAGGCTTGGCCCCTCGCGAGGGTCTTGGGTCTTGTGTTGATGAAGATGGGTCGTGCTGGGCCCCCCTTTTGAGCCACGCCGCAGGCCGCAGGCAGGCAAGTCTGGGGACCCCCGTTCCCAGAACGCGACAGACGCAATCTCAATTTTCTGCAAAAATTGCACGGACAAGGGAATCATCAACGCCATAAGTCACCGTGATATTACACGCTTCGCTGACTTGGCGTCCATAGTACGAAAGTACTATGCGATGGAAAGCGCCGGGAAAACCGAAATAAAATTTTGGGACGATCCGGCTCTGAATACAAACCCAGTCCGAAATAAAAGGGTGCATCATCGCCAGACACCCGGATTAAACTCCAAAAAGCAAAAACCCTCTACAGGGCATGGAACCGTACTAGAAGGATGGCTTAATGGACCCTGTAAAATTCACAATACAGAGGGCGCCACACCAACTCACAGCCTTAGAGCATGTTGGATACTCCGGCAGGTGGCCAAAATCGGCGAAGATCTTCTAATTCCAGAAGCCGCAAAAAGCTACCCCAGGGACACCAGTACGGTATTAACAGTCTTCGAGACTTTCGCATCAAATAATATGCGAAAAAGAACACTCCGCAGCTTGCCGAAGTCTACCAAGTAGCAACAATAAACCCATGGAGTGACACAGCTACTACTTTTAATGCCAGTGATGAACCTAAATTCCGAACAGCACGAGCACCAGCCGCATTGGTCCTCAGTCCAATAGTGGACGGCTTTCGCCTCACCAAAGTACTCATGGATGGAGGTAGCGGATTAAACCTCATTTATGAGGAAACCCTTCAAAAATGGAAATAGACTGGAACCGCATTGAGCGAAGCAGCACAACCTTTAGAGGAATATTACCCAGTCGGGAAGCGCGTTGTACAGGAAAAATCACACTAGATGTGGTGTTCGGCATGCCGGATAATTACAGGTCCGAAGAGGTCACGTTCCATGTGGCCCTGTTCAGTAGCGGATACCACGCTCTGCTTGGGCGGCAAGCATTTACAATCTTCCAAGCAATACCCCATTACGGGTACATGAAGCTCAAGATGCCCGGGCCGAATGGAATCATCACTCTCGCTAGTGATCCGGACATAGCACTCCACGCCGAAAATAAGACTGCCGCACTGGCCCTTGAGGCACTATCCGAAGCCCTAGCGACTGAGGAACTGACTGCGCTGCGCTCCACGGTGAACAGGGACGATGTTATACTCGACAAGAGATCCAAGTCCACCTCCTTTAAAACAGCGGACGAAATAGTCAAATTCCAGGTCCATCCAACGGACCCCAATAAAACAGCTTCTATCGGGGCACAATTAAACCCTAATGTAGACTCCGCACTGCGAGAATTCCTACGTGAAAACTGGGACATCTTCGCCTGGCACCCTTCAGACATGCCAGGAATCCCACGCAGGCTGGCCGAACACAGCTTAAAGATCCTAAAAGGATTCAAACCTGTCAAGTAAGCTCTTCGGCGTTTTTCCGAACCTAAGAGACAGGCCATGGGAGAGGAGCTAGTCAAGCTATTGGAGGCCGGATTCATCAGAGATATAAAACATCCGGACTGGCTAGCAAACCTGGTGATGGTACCAAAGAAGGACAAATCCTGGCGCATGTGCGTTGATTTTAAAGACCTTAACAAGGCTTGCCCAAAGGATCCCTTCCCACTCCCCCGCATCGATCAAATTATCGACACTACCGCAGGACATGATTCGTTGTGTTTCCTCGACGCATACTCCGGCTACCATCAAATCAAAATGGCAGAGTCAGACCAAGCCACAATGGCATTCATCACACCATACGGCCCATTCTGCTTCAACACAATGCCCTTCGGGCTCAAAAACGCTGGCGCAACATATCAGCGCATGATTCAAACATGTCTGGCAAACCAGATCGGCAAAACAGTGGAGGCATACGTGGATGATGTGGTCGTAAAAACAAGACATGTCGAATCTCTAGTAGACGACTTGAGGCTTACATTTGATAACTTCCGAACATACGACATCAAGCTCAACCCAGAAAAATGCGTTTTCGGCATTCCTGCCGAAAAGCTCTTGGGCTTCATTGTATCCGGTAGAGGAATTGAAGCAAATCCAGCCAAGATCCGAGCTTTGTCACAATTGGATATCCTGAAGGACATCAAACAAATACAAAAATTAACCGGATGTGTGGCGGCTCTAAGCCGCTTCATCTCCTGCTTGGGAGAAAAGGCACTACCCCTCTATCGCCTCCTTCGGTGCACCGAACACTTCGAGTGGACGGATGCCGCCACGACCTGACTCGACGAAATAAAGGCCATATTGGCAACAAACCCAGTCCTGGCCGCGCCAAACATCGACGAACCAATGCTATTGTACATTGCAGCAACCCATCAGGTTGTAAGCACAGTGCTCGTCGTCGAGCGAGAAACGGACGAGAACAAATTCCCCCTTCAAAAGCCGGTCTACTATGTGTCCACTGTCCTCACTCCATGCAAATCACGGTACCCGCATTATCAAAAGATTGCATACGCGGTATTCATGGCATCCCGGAAGCTGCGGCACTACTTTCAAGAGTGTTCGATAACAGTAGCCTCGGAAGTACCACTCAACGATATTATAAACAACCGCGACGCAACGGGCCGGATTGCAAAATGGGCCATTGAGCTCCTCCCATTCGACATAACTTATAAGCCACAGCGAGCTATTAAGTCGCAAGTTTTGGCCGACTTCGTCGCAGAATGGACGGAGGCCGAACTCCCTAGAGAGTACGACACATATTCAAACTAGATCATGCATTTCAACGGCTCCAAAATGTTGGTCGATCTAGGGTCTGGCGTTGTTTTGACGTCCCCCACAGGAGACTCAGTTCAATATGTACTCCAGATTATGTACACAGACTCCAACAATGCAGCCGAATACGAGGCCATGTTACATGGCCTCCGGATGGCAGTATCCATGGGCATTCAACGCCTAGAGGTGCGCGGGGATTCGAACCTTGCTATATCCCAAATAAATGGAGACTTCGATGCCAAGGACCCAAAAATGGCAGCTTACCGCAATGCCGTCTTAAAAATGTCAGCTCGGTTTGAAGGGCTTGAATTTCACCATATAGCCCGGGAAAACAATCAGGCGGCAGAAGTCCTGGCACGCATTGGCGCAAAACGCGATGTAGTCCCCCCCAACATCTTGTTGGAAAGCCTGTTCAAGCCATCGGTAGCATGGGAAGGGGAACCTGGCAATAACAGCCCGGACCCAACCACACTGCCCGACACCGAACAATCTGACATAATTGGAGGCTCTGCCAATGAAATTACAAGTTCAGCCCATGTAATAATGGCCGTCATCGCCCCGTGGACAAAACCATTCCTAGCCTACCTTACTAGGCAGGAACTCCCAGAGGACCAAAACGAGGCACACTGCATAGTGTGGCGATCTAAAGCCTATAAAGTCCATGAGGGAGAACTTTATAAGAAAAGCACTACCGGAGTCCTTCAAAGGTGCATCTCCGAAGAGGAAGGGAGGAACTTGCTGGCTGAAATTCATGCCGGACTCGGTGGTCATCACGCTGCAGCTCGGTCCCTTGTAAGAAAGGCTTTCCGTACTGCCGGGGTTTTCTGGGCTCCCCGAGCACCTATGGGGACGGAGCCCCTTCTTGGTTCGGCGGGGGGCGGAGGTCGCGTGAAGAGCGGATCGAGGCGAGGCACGCGAGGGGGGGGGGTTACCCAGCTTCGGAGCTCTCCCGAGAGATAACACTCCTACTGCTGCTTTGTGGATTGTATTGAGTTCTTGCTCGGGAGCGCTGAGTGCTATAGTGCACCCAAGCAGCTAACGAGACCGAGCGTTCCTCTGAGGGTCGATCCCCCCCTACATTGTGCATGGGCCTCCTTTTATATGTTCAAGGGGTCTCCAACAGGTGGCAACGTAGGTAAGGGCAAAAGTGGAAATATGCCGTGGTAGGTACAGCTACCTACACAGTGTATCATACCTAACCCTGACGGCAGGGGACAAAGGCATTAAATTCCTATCTACATCGCCCAGACGGTGCAGAAAAGGGACTGCCAGGGGCGCCATCGCTTGCCATGATGGCGATCTTGTCAGCGCTGCATGCCACAGTGTACCCCTGGCTGCACAGCCTCCCGCCACGTACGCTGGGAAGGGTCCCGGAGCGACACGTAGGTGGGTGAGCTGGAGCGCGGGTACAGAGTGGTTGCCTGCCGCGGCAAGTGCCTTGCCGCGGCCGTCGTCATGCCGCGTCCGGGAACTTGTCGCTCGCCGGGTCCTGCCGGGACACGTGGCGCGTCGCGGCAAGTTCCTTGAGATGCCTTGGTTGGCCTTCCCGACAAGCTCCTCTCGCCGGGGTCTTGTCTCCTTGGCTTAAATACTTTGCTCTTGGATGGCTTCAAAGGATCCATGGAGGACCTTGGTGGTCACCCGGCGAGCCTTGCCGCGGGGTGCTGCGACTGCCCGTGCACAAGTTCGGGATACTAGAGTACCCCTACATTAGTACACCGACAGGAGCCCCCGGGCCTGGGCCGCACACGGTGCCGAGCACTGTTGGGCCAGGCCCAGAACAGGGCACGGGCATGCACAGCCTGGGTCACGTCGCACCTTGCTCCGCATCCACCACGCCCTCCCCGAACGGCACGCGTCGATTGCGGCGTCGTGGGAGAGGTCTTGGGTGGTTCCTTTACTCGAAAGGGCGAAACGTCCTCCCCCTGGCGGTTCGTATCTTCCTCATAAATGGAGGGAGGCGTGGAGGCGTGGTCTTCGAGGCGTCCACGCCCCCACGATCACGGGGCGGGGAGAGGTCGCCTCATCCGTCGCCTCAATTCTGCCCTCCTGCCACGCGGCCTCCATGCGCTTGGAGTGGCGAACGGTGGAGGCGGGAAACCGGGTCATCACGGGTTGAGGCAGCAGATCGGGCCCAGTTCCCTGCGCCTTATGTGTCTCGATTGGCCGAGCGGGGCGGCCGAGGCCCCACCCCGCTCCTTTATAAGGAGCGGGATAGGGGGGACGGAAACCCGCATTCTCTCATCTCCTCCTTTCTTTCAGCTTCTGTTCCTCTCTCTTCCACTCGCCATGGAGAAAGGGAACCCTGGTCCTTCGACGGTGGCGACGAGGGTTGCCGCGAGGCAACGCGTCCCTCCTCCCCCTGCACCCGCGGCAGCAGAGCCAGCTGCAAGGGGAAGAGGGAGGGGACGAGGCCGCGGGCGAGGTCGAGGGCGAGGCCGAGGCGGTCGGGGAAGAGGTGGGCGAGGCAGTCCGCCGGCCTCGCCTCCGCCAGCAGATCCTCTCCCCGTGGCGGACCACATCGGGGACGACCCTTGCGAGTTCTTCATCAGGCTGCGTCGGCCGCCTCGTCGTCGCCTTTGTCTCCCGACTCCGTTTGCGAGCGAGATGGAGTTGGATCCGCCCGAGACACTAAGGTTGCACATGAGGGGTTGTGGAATCAGCGGTACGCGAGTCCGCGTTGATTTCCCGGCCCCTAATGTGATGTATCTCGGTCGAGGGTGGAAGACGTTCACCCGCATCCACAGCTTGACGGCGGGACTCACCCTCCATTTTAAGCTGATGGAGGGCGGTCTCCTCTCCGTCAAGGTCTTCGGGTGCTTCGGGACTCGGGCACGGTGCTGCGTGGAGAGCTCCTCCGATAGCGAAGGCTCCTCCTCGAGCAGGAGTGACGAGGAGGACAGCGACAGCGACGACGAGGGTAACGGGCAGCGGGATGACGGGTCCAACTAGGTGTCGGGCGCCGCTCCAGGTGGCACCGGCAACCCCATCATCCGTGTTGCCGGCTCCTTGAGCTTCTCGGGGTCGTCTCCTTGGGCGGCTGGCGTAGGGGAGGCTGCGGAAGAGGAAGAGGGCAGGCGGCAAGGCCGTCAACTCGGAGTACGAGGGCACGACGCCCTCGACAGCGTGCTGACGTCCTGCCGCCTCGTCTTCGAGCTTTTGCCTCCGGCGCCGCCATCACCATGCCGCCGAGACGTTCTATTGGTGTCTTCTGGCACCCGTAGCTCATCTAGGCGCCCCTTTTGCCCTTTTCGCCTCCTTGACCTGCCTCCTGAAGATAGGGACAAGAGAGGGATTACGGGCACCTTATCTCTTTTTAGTTTGTAAGCCCTCCGGCCTTAGTTGCATTTAAAACTTGTAATCCCATTATTCATCCTCTTATGAACTGTACCTGAGTGGAATGCTTTTTAATGAAAAGGGGATGCTTGCCGGGTCACTTGTCTCGTGGGTGGAACCCATGTCAAGGAGCGAATCCTTTATATCTTTAAGATAGACACTTTCTTTCCCGGCAGCATGCCCTCCCTTCTTCCCACGTCGCTCGCCCTTTCTCACGCTTTTGGCGGAGGCAGGGAGGAGGCGGGATCAGGCTCCTCGCTTCGTCCCTTAGCTGCCGCGACTACGACCGAACCTGGCCCCGGGAATGAGCCCGAGGGCGTAGAGTTAAGGGAGCATGGTAGCTTTTAGGAAGAAACAAGGTTTCGCATATCCCAGCCCATAAGAGAATGCATGATAAGGGATGAAAAACTTATCTGAGATAGCAGCCCCCGGCAACTCTGGTTCGCCGTGGGCTAATCCTTGCACTTGCAGCCCCCGGCATTACTGGCTTGTCGGGGTCTTGCAGCCCCCGGCAACACTGGCTTGCTGGGGTCCAGATGTTGGTCCGTCCTCCTTCTCCTTTTTCGTCCTCAAGTGGTCCGGCAAGGATATGTGAGTCCTGCGAGCCAAGGGAAACGAAATAACGGCAAAGGGACGCACACTCGACCTCTAAGTTAGGGGTTAGCCGCTACTAAGCACTATCAACCCTAACCAAGGACGAGACTCGACTCAGCATGCATGCTAAAACTCAGGGCGCCAGCGCTTTATCTTCGCTCAGGGTCTGCGCCTGGCTTTGTACAAAGGATTACATGCAACAGCAGCAAGACTTGTACAAAATGGTGGTTGCCGAACAGGGTCCGACAACCGCGCCTTACGGGTAAAACTTACGAAGATGCTCGATGTTCCAGGAGTTGCTCACCGGAAAGCCATCCCCGGTCTCAAGGCGGACAGCGCCAGGCCTAGTAACTCGTTTCACCCGGTAAGGGCCTTCCCACTTCGGCGTCAACTTGTTGGAATTCTTGGCGGAATGAACGCGCCGAAGAACAAGGTCGCCTTCCTCGAGACTTCTGGCTTTAACTTTGCGGCTATGGTAGCGGCGCAAAGCTTGCTGGTATCGAGCAGTTCTTACAGCAGCCTGAAGACGGTCTTCCTCAAGGAGCAGCGCGTCATCTCGTCGCAGCTGCTCCTGCTCAAGCTCATCATAAGCGAGCACTCGAGGTGACCCGTATACGAGTTCCGTGGGGGTAACTGCCTCTGCTCCATAGACTAGAGCGAAAGGTGTCTGGCCAGTGGCTCGATTTGGCGTCGTCCTGATCGACCAAAGAACCACCGGCAGCTCCTCGATCCAGTTTCTTCCGCACTTGTGCAGCCTGTCGAAAGTCCGGGTCTTGAGTCCATGCAGCACTTCAGCATTTGCCCTCTCTGCTTGACCGTTGCTCCTGGGGTGAGCAACAGAAGCGAAGAAGACCTTGGCGCCAAGGTCCTGGACGTACTGCATGAAGGTGCGACTCGTGAATTGTGTACCGTTGTCGGTGATGATCCTGTTAGGGATTCCGAAGCGGCAAACAATCGACCTGAAGAACTTGACTGCTGACTGTGATGTCACCTTCCTCACTGGTTCCACTTCTGGCCAGTTTGTGAACTTGTCGATTGCGACGTACAAGTACTCAAAGCCCCCGGCTGCTCGGGGGAAAGGGCCGAGGATGTCGAGCCCCCAGACCGAAAATGGCCAGGATAAAGGGATCGTCTGGAGAGCTTGAGTTGGCTGGTGTATCTGCTTGGAATGGAACTGGCACGCTTCACACTTGGTTACTTGTGCAGTTGCATCCTGGAGGGCTGTCGGCCAAAAGAAGCCCTACCGGAATGCTTTGCCGGCAAGCGCTCTTGCGCCAATGTGGTGACCACAAATGGCTCCATGTACCTCTGTCAATAGCTTCTGTCCATCTTCCCGGGGAATACACTTCAATTTCACTCCGTTGAGTCTTCTTTTGTGCAGTGCGTTGTCAACGAACTGGTACATACTAGACTGCCGGGCTACTCTTTCCGCTTCTTCTGGCTCTTCGGGAAGTTCTCCTGACTGGAGGAAACGAACGATCTGCTGTGCCCATGCTGGAGCCTGTGGCTCGACAACAAGGACTAAAGGCATACCTGCTGCTGCGGGAACATCCGCTTCTACGGCGAGAACCTGCGGTTTAGCCGGAGCTTGATGATCCCCGGCAAGCTTGCCGGAGCGAAATGTCGCGACCGGTTTTCCAGACATTAAATTCCAGAAAATGGCCGTCGAGCTCATCAGCCCCAGGATTTCTGTTAGCTGATGAGGCACCAACTTGTTACAGAAATTCCAAGCAAAGGTACAAAATATGCAGTACAAGACCATTGTGGCCTATGAGTACAACAAATGGTTTCTAGTGGTTGAGGGCGGAAGCGGTTTGTGGATCACCACGGCTACGGGACTCCATTTCCCACGGGAACAGCTGACCAGGTTAACTCCTATCTTCACGAGGCTGCTATCCCGTTGCTCAGGTTCCGAGGCGGTCGTCGCAACGCTCCTCCCCAAGCAATAAATCTGGCCAAGACAATAGCCAGGGACAAGCCAGTGAGTACTTTGAATGTAGTCGCAAACATTAAGAACACAGGTATAATATAACCGTTGATGCTCATGCTTTGCAATATCCTTATACTCACTTAGTTAGTCATAAATAAATATCTTGATGCATGTAAACAGGCTATTCATATGCAACCGGAAATTTATGCAATGGCCACATAGAGGTAATAAATACTGGGTGCCAAGCGAGGGTCTGAATGACTCCTCGAGCGAAAAAAATGCGGAATAATAAATACTGGTGCCAAACGAGTGTCTGAAAGACTCCTCAAGTGGAAAATCCAGAGTAATAATAATACCACAGTCGGGCGTCTGAGCGACACCACATAAAGGGCTTAAAAGAAATGCCACAGTCGGGCGTCTGAGCGACACCACATAAAGGGATTTAAAAGAAATGCCACAGTCGGGCGTCTGAGCGACACCACATAAAGGGCTTAAAAGAAATGCCACAGTCGGGCGTCTGAGCGACACCACATAAAGGGCTTTAAAAGAAATGCCACAGTCGGGCGTCTGAGCGACACCACATAAAGGGCTTTAAAAGAAATGCCACAGTTGGGCGTCTGAGCGACACCACATAAAGGGCTTAAATGAAATGCCACAGTCGGGCGTCTGAGCGACACCACATAAAGGGCTTTAAAAGAAATGCCACAGTCGGGCGTCTGAGCGACACCACATAAAGGGCTAAAAATTAAATAATCATAGTGAAATATCCCGGAGGTAGAACCATCCCAGAGATATTCGATGATAACAATAATATCACGGGTTAGTCAACAATAGTAATAATCATAATCATCACTAGTCTCAAGTAGTAGTTCCCGTTCTGGTTTAACCGTTTCACCTCCGAAAACCGACACTAAGACCGACGCTTGACCCATCCCAGACTGTAGTCCTTAACCATGGACACGGCTATTCGAATAGGTTTAATCTCTGCAGAGGGTGTACTCTTTACCCACGAGTAACGGATTCCTTTAGTCCATCGGGACTAATTCCGTCTACGGCCTTTTAGTTGAAAACACGCCTAACTTGCACACACCAGCTTAACTCATCGGTGTCTGGAATCACCCACGACACTTGTCAAGCAAAACTCTAAGTGGGGAGGCTACAACCTCGCGTAGCATGGGATCAAATTTATATCGCACGCTCTAAGGGGTGGCCTCCCCTCTCGGTCCCAACCGGAAACACCCATGCCCCCTAACCAGGTGGCATGCCTACCGGCTACAACCGATATCTTCCACCATGGCCTCTCTGTACGGTGTGTGCTGGAAAGGGGTTGACAATTGAAGAAATTACCACTCAATGTACCTTACCATGCCATACCGGACATAACCGTCCCGACGAGGACCGGCAACAAGCTCACGCCTACCCAAGGCCGAGGCTTTTCCGGATTCCTTTCCGGTATGCATGCAAGGCACATGAGGATGATTACCATCACAATCATTTTCATTTCAAATAGCAAGGAAATCGTTGATATGCTTCCATGCAAATGATCATGTCACATGAAATATCAAGTCCTCCGAAATAAGGTGGTGTTATAAACGTGTCAACCAACACATCAAAAATATTATGCCAGGGTTCAAGATGCTTGCCTTTAAGTTGTGGAAGGGTGAGGTGCTCTCCAAAACTTTTGAAAGTTTCTTCCCTCTTTCCAAAATGCTATTTAAAATATATTTGAATTAACACACATCTCAAAACAGTACAAATAGTGGTTTTGGAAAATTTTCAAATAAATCTTAAAATAAACAAGATCAAATTTGAGGAAGGTAGGAAAAAGAATCAACTCATTTGGAGTTGTATTTTAAAAGTTATAGGCAGTCAAAGTTGTGGTCAAAATCTGTTTTAAAACAAAACAGAAAAGAAAACGTTTCGGGGAAAATACGCTTTCTAAGTAGGAGATACGTACTGGGCATTTTGCGCTTTCACTTATAACAGCACGGACGGCTCGCGAGTCACTGACAGTGGGCCCGCCTGGCCCACTGGTCAGGTTTGACCGGTCTATCCCTCCCTCCCCTTCCTTTGCCCGAACGGAGGCGGGGTAACGGTGGTCGTCGCCGGCGAACGGCGGCTCCCGCGGGTTCCAGAGGGTCTGGATGGATCCGCGAGACCAAGGCGGTCACTCCGGTGGTTGCTTTGTTGGCGGGGTTGAGTGAGTCGCCGGCGGCGAGCTTCGCGGCAGACGGTGGCCATCGGGTAAAGTGAAAGTTCTCCCGTAGTGAGCCCCGATCGAAATCGAGTAATGGGAAAGGTTTGCGGGAGTGTGAGGGGGTTCCTGGTGGAGAGAAATGGGTGGGGGAGGCCCTAGTGGAGTTGTGAGAGCTCGAGCCATGGCGGCGGCCGAAGCTGCCGGAGATGGGGAAGATGACCTTCCCGGGTCGATTGGCTGCCCAAAGGGGGTCCTAGGGGGATGGCTTGGAGTTTCCTGCGTGCTTGGGAGGTTCGGGGCGTACTTTTATAGGGCGACGAGGTCGCTTCCGCGGTGGTGGATGAGGACGCTGGCGAACCGCCTCTCTGTAGCGTGCAGGGCGTCGTGGCGGCGACGAACGCTAGCGGACACGCTCACGGATGAGCTCGGGCTGTGCCAGGGGCCAGGTGGCGAGCCGGGGTGGCTTGGGCGGCGCTGCATGGAGCAGAAGCTATCGGCCGACACCGGCGTGCCGCCAAAACGCTCTGGCGGTGGCGATGTAGGGCGCCAGGGGTGGCTGGCGTGTAGTGGTGAGGCGGCGAGCGTGTGGCAGCTAGCTGCAGGTAGTCACGAGCCGGAACGGGTGCGGGTGAGACGCGGCGGCTCGGGTGCACGCGGCTGCAATAGGCGCGCTCTGGGCGCGTCCGGAGCACGCACGGGACCTGCTCGACGAAAAGCCAGGGCGTGATAGAGGTCTCGGGTGAGGGTGGGACTTAACAGGTCTAGGTTTGGGCTTGCAAGGAGATCAGTGGACACGCTGGTTTGGTCAGGGGATCTGGTTCACAGTGCAACCAAAGATTCATGCCAAAACAGATCATGCCCATAAGGTGTTTGACACAATGCCAAGGGCACTTAGGCAATACTTGGAGTGGTCAATTTCTCCAGATCAGTGTCTCCTTGGATGTACAAGAGGGTGGTGAGGTCATTTGGATAAAATTAGGAACTTGCTAGTGCAAATTTTACAAAACTACAATTCTGGACAGGAAATAAATGGCATCATTTCATGAACCATAAACGATCCAAAGGGTGTATGCTCTTGGACTTAGGGGTTTGGTAGGGTGGTCTACAAGTAGGGCAAAGTACAAGGTCACTGGAGCAAAAATAAATAGGGTTGCAGTAGAAATCAGAGGGCTGGACCAGAATGAAGATGATGCTGATACACTCAAAATTTGCAAATAACATCACTGGTTTTTTGCATAAAGTTGAATCATATGATATTACTAACATCCCATAAATTTGGTGGAGGCTAGAAGAAAATTTTTAAATGGGTTGTAGTGCAAAATTTCCCACTGGACCAGAGAAGAAAAAAAGGTGTAGAGCCCAAAATATCTCATGAAATAAAGATGTTTTTGCACAAAGGTTATTTAATAACATCACAAGGCATCTCCAAATTTTTGTGGGAATTTTAAGTGAATTTATCAAATGGTTGTAGTTCAAATATGGCCCTTTTAACTTTGAAAAGTCATTTTCAAGAAAGTAAAGATCAAGCAACTTAATTATTTAATTAGTTATATTAAATAAGGAAGATTTCTCTTGAGAGGACAAATAAACCCAATAACATATTTGAAAAGTTTTCTCCTTGGGAAAAACTCATCACAATAGGGAAGAAAATGATTAAAAATCAAAAATGGAGCTCAGAAATTCAAAGTTTTAATTCCTGACAAATTTTTAATTTATTAAAACAAGGCCAAATTTTTGGGGTGTCACAACACTAACCCCCTTAAGGAAAATCTCGTCCTCGAGATTTGTTAAAAGCTGTTTTCAAGAAAATTATATGCAATAAAAATGTGGCTATAGTGAGAGGGCAATAAGTGGTGAAAACCACAGTGTGAATACTGGTGCTGCGTGGAAAAACCTACGGTCTGAGACAAAAACGTGAGATTTCTACGCTGGATATAAATTTAGAATAATTTCTAAATTTAAATATACGCTGGTCGTACCCGAGAGCACAGTGCTCTCACTGGCTGACAGGTGGACCCTGGGCCCACAGTCAGCCTCTTCTTCTTCCTCTGTTCCTCTCCTTTACCTCTCTCCCGCGCGTTTTCCCATGATTTCTCCACCGGCGACGTCTAGCGCGAAGGGCATCTAGGCCGTACCGCGGTAGTGCGCGGCGTGGTAGCTGCCGGGGCAGTGTGCACTCACCTCGCGGGCCAGCGTGCTGTCGGCACTGCTCGCGGATTCGACTCCGAGCACCGGCGATCGGGCGACGAGCGGCGTTGGTGGACTTTGCCCACCGAACACCGAGCTTGAGTTATAAAACGGCCGAGGTGTCTCTCTCTCTCTCTCTCTCTCTCTCTCTCTTTCCTCACACCTGGCCTTGCTTATCTTCCTCCTCCTCCCTTCATTTCTGCTTACAGGAGCTCGGGTGAGGCTCTAATGGCGGAGGCGATGCCGGACTGGTTCGCGATCCTGGTATGCGGAGGGCTGGCGACACTGCTGGGGCTCTCCGTGCTCCCGTGCGCGATGATCCTCGACGAGCGTGGTGATGCTGCTGCTCGGGTGTTGGCTCTCCGCGGTGGTGATGATCACGAGGATTAGGTGGGGTGTGCCGGGTGCTAACTGTTGTTAGAGGGTGGTTAGCCAGATGTAACACTGTTGCAAAGCTTTCGTAGACAGTGTATGTGCTTGGTTGAGGATGGTCGAGAGTCTGTGGTCGTTGTGCTGAGTATAATAAAATAGTCCATGTCGTGAGAAGATGCGGATGTAGCGGTTTAGCGAAGAGAAAACTTATTCCAGGATTAATTGCGGGGAAAACAATAATGCAACAGGATCACTCATTAATAAAGATTTACTCAAAGCGCACATTCGGTTACCACGCACAAGTTACATCGGATAATTAATTCTTGCAACAAACTAAAAAGTAGCAGCGACGTCTTATAGTGCAAAGGGTAGCTGGACGGGGTCTCGAGAGAATGTTTCTGGCACTGAGACACTTTCCTCTTCTATCGGGGACAGTGGATTGACCAGTCGATGCATGTGTCTCTCCTGGTCGGGCCTCAGTGATCTGCCGATGGCGATCTGAGGATTTAAATCTGCAAGGCTCTGGAGATAACCCATCACTCGTTGGATTAAACTCTCTTGAGCGATGACGTACTGGACAAGGTTGGCCAGGACGGGGTCTCTCTCGATTCGCATACCAGGAAATGATGTTACTCCTCCGGGCTCTGCACGGCTCGGGAAGTAGTAATACCCTCGTTCGCTGGCATAGGGCACCGCGAACCGAAGGCGGGCAAGTGCTTCGTAAGCCGCAGCTTCCACGGCCGTCTGTGGGGTTGGCATAGATTTCCCCACGAAGGAGACCTCTGTTGGGTCTTGGTTTGCATTCACGGGAGGGATGTGCACTGCTGCCCAATATCTCGAGGTGGAAGGGGTGATCCTCGATTTGAACAGCTCGTACTGGGGGTGGCTGGGTAGCGCCCATGGTACTGCAGGTAAAATCCCACAATATCTTGACAAAACTACCCGGGGTTGCATCTGGGGTTCTCAGATGAATGCTGGGGCTCGGCATGGCAATAAATGGTTGTGAGAATGGTGCACAAGATGAGAAGTGTTTGGCAAAGGTCACGCGGCGGCCTCTTTATAGCACCGGAGCTGGGTCATTTCCACCGTGGTGAATGGTAACGAAACTTCCAGCTCTGTTCCGCGGGTCGAAGTCAATGCCACAGATACACATATTTCACCGAGGTGACGTGTGACTGTGGGGGGTTGTCGGGAAGGCTTGTGGTAACTGCGCCAGGGGTAGTAATCTCACACTGGTATTGGGTGTTAGACAAGGTTACTATTAAAGTAGAGGCATTACCACTAGCAGCGTTCATTCCCAAGGCCACACTGTTACAAAGGGAGGGTACACTGAGACTCGATACAGCTCGGGTTACTTAGTCTACCTCGTTTACATCCATGCGGGCGTGCCTTGTGGATGTCGAGGCTTCTCCACGGGTCTCGCCGTCGGAATTGACTGGAGTGGGTTGAGGGGCTGCAGGATCGGGGTAGCGATGGTGGCCATCTCGGGGATTGCTGGCCACAACTCCGTTGGAGCGTGTTCCCAAAATGCGACGTAGCACTTCTGGGGTTATCGCAACACCTTGGCCGATGGCTGGGGTAGACCTCAGGGGCTCGATCGGTTGTCCAAACAGCACAACTGGGTTGTCGGCATTGGGCTCGTCCTCTTCTCTTGCCGGGGCTCGACGAGCCAGCTCTCCACGAGCTGCGATAAGATCAATTGTGACCTGATCGCACAGTTCTTCTAGTGCACTTACATAGCGTACCAGGTGCAACAATGCAGGATCTGTCTCGTGATCTCCGTTGGCAACTTGGGGTGGTCTACCATACCCTTCACACCCGGGGTAGTAGTGGAACGAGCGACAGTCAACTCTGGGCGACAAGTGCCGGAGATGAACTATAGCTTCTCGAGCAGCTAGTTGGATGGCTTGTGGCTCAAAGGAAGTTGTTCTTCCGGTGAACCTGTAGGGGCGTTCGGGGGCGAGACCCCTACCGTAGATGTGTACAGTGGCCCAGAATTGACGGCTTTCACCGTTTACGGGCCCTTGGTACACAACATATTCTGGGGGCTCTTCTAACGCATAGGCACGACGGGTGAGGTTTGCGAGTATAGTCACAAAACCTCCAAGGTTGGTTGCTGTGGTCTCATGGTGCACGATAGGACCAGGCATTGCGGCTCGGTTTGGGATAGCGGCCGTGCTGTGCTGGGTTGAGGCTAGTGTGCCCTTTTTATAGGAAAAGGGAATGGAGTCTTCTTCCGCACGCTTGCGAACAGGACTATCTGGGGGCCGGTCACTGGCGCATGATTGACGGCTATGCTGGTAGGTTGGGCACCGACTGCCAAAAGGTGTCGGGTCACTATGGGGCTATCTTGCAGGAGAAGCATCGGCTGGGGTTTGGTTAAGGCTTGGTGGTTTGGCATGCCTAAGTTTATTGACCTGGCTAGGATAGGATTAGCCAATGGTCAGTCTGGCTCTGGTACCAAGTCTGTCGCGACCGGTTTTCCAGACATTAAATTCCAGAAAATGGCCGTCGAGCTCATCAGCCCCAGGATTTCTGTTAGCTGATGAGGCACCAACTTGTTATAGAAATTCCAAGCAAAGGTACAAAATATGCAGTACAAGACCATTGTGGCCTATGAGTACAACAAATGGTTTCTAGTGGTTGAGGGCGGAAGCGGTTTGTGGATCACCACGGCTATGGGACTCCATTTCCCACGGGAACAGCTGACCAGGTTAACTCCTATCTTCACGAGGCTGCTATCCCGTTGCTCAGGTTCTGTGGCGGTCGTCGCAACGCTCCTCCCCAAGCAACAAATCTGGCCAAGACAATAGCCAGGGACAAGCTAGTGAGTACTTTGAATGTACTCGCAAACATTAAGAACACAGGTATAATATAACCGTTGATGCTCATGCTTTGCAATATCCTTATACTCACTTAGTTAGTCATAAATAAATATCTTGATGCATGTAAACAGGTTATTCATATGCAACCGGAAATTTATGCAATGGCCACATAGAGGTAATAAATACTGGGTGCCAAGCGAGGGTCTGAATGACTCCTCGAGCGAAAAATGCAGAGTAATAATAATACCACAGTCGGGCGTCTGAGTGACACCACATAAAGGGCTTAAAAGAAATGCCACAGTCGGGCGTCTGAGCGACACCACATAAAGGGCTTTAAAAGAAATGCCACAGTCGGGCGTCTGAGCGACACCACATAAAGGGCTTAAAAGAAATGCCACAGTCGGGCGTCTGAGCGACACCACATAAAGGGCTTTAAAAGAAATGCCACAGTCGGGCGTCTGAGCGACACCACATATAGGGCTTTAAAAGAAATGCCACAGTCGGGCGTCTGAGCTACACCACATAAAGGGCTTAAAAGAAATGCCACATTCGGGCGTCTGAGCGACACCACATAAAGGGCTTTAAAAGAAATGCCACAGTCGGGCGTCTGAGCGACACCACATAAAGGGCTAAAAATTAAATAATCGTAGTGAAATATCCCGGAGGTAGAACCATCCCAGAGATATTCGATGATAACAATAATATCACGGGTTAGTCAACAATAGTAGTAATCATAATCATCACTAGTCTCAAGTAGTAGTTCCCGTTCTGGTTTAACCATTTCACCTCCGAAAACCGACACTAAGACCGACGCTTGACCCATCCCAGACTGTAGTCCTTAACCATGGACACGGCTATTCGAATAGGTTTAATCTCTGCAGAGGGTGTACTCTTTACCCACGAGTAACGGATTCCTTTAGTCCATCGGGACTAATTCCGTCTACGGCCTTTTAGTTGAAAACACGCCTAACTTGCACACACCAGCTTAACTCATCGGTGTCTGGAATCACCCACGACACTTGTCAAGCAAAACTCTAAGTGGGGAGGCTACAACCTCGCGTAGCATGGGATCAAATTTATATCGCGCGCTCTAAGGGGTGGCCTCCCCTCTCGGTCCCAACCGGAAACACCCATGCCCCCTAACCAGGTGGCATGCCTACCGTCTACAACCGATATCTCCCACCATGGCCTCTCTGTACGGTGTGTGCTGGAAAGGGGTTGACAACTTACTGAACCGTACCCTACCTGCGGCAGGGACGAGTGGTAGTACGAGGCAAGTATGGGGGTTACTGGAACAAGACTCGATCTGCGGTCGACTCAGGAGGTTATAAGTTCCTGCATGACATGTATATCAAATATAATACAATTGAAGAAATTACCACTCAATGTACCTTACCATGCCATACCGGACATAACCGTCCCGACGAGGACCGGCAACAAGCTCACGCCTACCCAAGGCCGAGGCTTTTCCGGATGCCTTTCCGGTATGCATGCAAGGCACATGAGGATGATTACCATCACAATCATTTTCATTTCCAATAGCAAGGAAATCGTTGATATGCTTCCATGCAAATGATCATGTCACATGAAATATCAAGTCCTCCGAAATAAGGTGGTGTTATAAACGTGTCAACCAACACATCAAAAATATTATGCCAGGGTTCAAGATGCTTGCCTTTAAGTTGTGGAAGGGTGAGGTGCTCTCCAAAACTTTTGAAAGTTTCTTCCCTCTTTCCAAAATGCTATTTAAAATATATTTGAATTAACACACATCTCAAAACAGTACAAAAAGTTGTTTTGGAAAATTTTCAAATAAATCTTAAAATAAACTAGATCAAATTTGAGGAAGGTAGGAAAAAGAATCAACTCATTTGGAGTTGTATTTTAAAAGTTATAGGCAGTCAAAGTTGTGGTCAAAATCTGTTTTAAAACAAAACAGAAAAGAAAACATTTCGGGGAAAATACGCTTTCTAAGTAGGAGATACGTACTGGGCATTTTGCGCTTTCACTTATTACAGCCCGGACGGCTCGCGGGTCACTGACAGTGGGCCCGCCTGGCCCACTGGTCAGGTTTGACCGGTCTATCCCTCCCTCCCCTTCCTTTGCCCGAACGGAGGCGGGGTAACGGTGGTTGTCGCCGGCGAACGGCGGCTCCCCGCGGGTTCCAGAGGGTCTGGATGGATCCGCAAGACCAAGGCGGTCACTCTGGTGGTTGCTTTGTTGGCGGGGTTGAGTGAGTCGCCGGCGGCGAGCTTCGCGGCGGACGGTGGCCATCGGGTAAAGTGAAAGTTCTCCCGTAGTGAGCCCCGATCGAAATCGAGTAATGGGAAAGGTTTGCGGGAGTGTGAGGGGGTTCCTGGTGGAGAGAAATGGGTGGGGGAGGCCCTGGTGGAGTTGTGAGAGCTCGAGCCATGGTGGCGGCCGAAGCTGCCGGAGATGGGGAAGATGACCTTCCCGGGTCGATTGGCTGCCCAAAGGGGGTCCTAGGGGGATGGCTTGGAGTCGCCTGCGTGCTTGGGAGGTTCGGGGCATACTTTTATAGGGCGACGAGGTCGGTTCCGCGGCGGTGGATGAGGACGCCGGCGAACCACCTCTCTGTAGCGTGCAGGGCGTCGTGGCGGCGACGAACGCTAGCGGACACGCTCACGGATGAGCTCGGGCTGTGCCAGGGGCCAGGTGGCGAGCCGGGGTGGCTTGGGCGGCGCTGCACGGAGCAGAAGCAGTCGGCCGACGCCGGCGTGCCGCCAAAACGCTCTGGCGGTGGCGCTGTAGGGCGCCAGGGGTGGCTGGCGTGTAGTGGTGAGGCGGCGAGCGTGTGGCAGCTAGCTGCAGGTAGTCATGAGCCGGAACGGGTGCGGGTGAGACGCGGCGGCTCGGGTGCACGCGACTGCAATAGGCGCGCTCTGGGCGCGTCCGGAGCACGCACGGGACCTGCTCGACGAAAAGCCAGGGCGTGATAGAGGTCTCGGGTGAGGCTGGGACTTAGCAGGTCTAGGTTTGGGCTTGCAAGGAGATCAGTGGACACGCTGGTTTGGTCAGGGGATCTGGTTCACAGTGCAACCAAAGATTCATGCCAAAACAGATCATGCCCATAAGGTGTTTGACACAATGCCAAGGGCACTTAGGCAATACTTGGAGTGGTCAATTTCTCCAGATCAGTGTCTCCTTGGATGTACAAGAGGGTGGTGAGGTCATTTGGATAAAATGAGGAACTTGCTAGTGCAAATTTTACAAAACTACAATTCTGGACAGGAAATAAATGGCATCATTTCATGAACCATAAATGATCCAAAGGGTGTATGCTCTTGGACTTAGGGGTTTGGTAGGGTGGTCTACAAGCAGGGGAAAGTACAAGGTCACTGGAGCAAAAATAAATAGGGTTGCAGTAGAAATCAGAGGGCTGGACCAGAATGAAGATGATGCTGATACACTCAAAATTTGCAAATAACATCACTGGTTTTTTTGCATAAAGTTGAATCATATGATATTACTAACATCCCATAATTTTGGTGGAGGCTAGAAGAAAATTTTTAAATGGGTTGTAGTGCAAAATTGCCCACTGGACCAGAGAAGAAAAAAAGGTGTAGAGCCCAAAATATCTCATGAAATAAAGATGTTTTTGCACAAAGGTTATTTAATAACATCACAAGGCATCTCCAAATTTTTGTGGGAATTTTAAGTGAATTTATCAAATGGTTGTAGTTCAAATATGGCCCTTTTAACTTTGAAAAGTCATTTTCAAGAAAGTAAAGATCAAGCAACTTAATTATTTAATTAGTTATATTAAATAAGGAAGATTTCTCTTGAGAGGTCAAATAAACCCAATAACATATTTGAAAAGTTTTCTCCTTGGGAAAAACTCATCACAATAGGGAAGAAAATGATTAAAAATCAAAAATGGAGCTCAGAAATTCAAAGTTTTAATTCAAAGTTTTAATTCCTGAAAAAAAAATTTATTAAAACAAGGCCAAATTTTTGGGGTGTCACACGAAACTTGTCGGGAGCGTCTGCTTCAACGAAACAAACCTTGGGGCTTGTCGGAGCAGACTGCTCCTCAGCACTCTTGGCGTTGATCTTGGGGACTTTCTTGGCGGCGGCTTCGGGAAGCTCTGCCGGAAGATAGTCACCAGAAATCAAATTCCTCTTCTTGCTCTGTCCAGTTGGTGGCGTCACGGATGGTTGAGTCGGCTTGAGCACAAAGATTCCTGGTTCCACAGGTAACTTAAATGCCGCGCACTTTGACAGGCCGTCAGCGATGTCGTTCTGAGCTCTAGGAACATGTTCCATCTGTAGGCCGACAAAGCGCTCTTCCAGCTTCCTCACTTCATCAACGTAAGGTTCCATCAACGGACTCTGATAATCCTTGTTCACTTGGCGGACGACAAGTTGTGAGTCACCCCTGACAATGAGCTGCTTGATCCCAAGGTCTGCCGCGATCCTGAGACCGGCGAGCAATCCTTCATACTCTGCAGTATTGTTTGTTGCTTGCTCCTTGGGAAAGTGCATCTGGACAACGTACTTGAGGTGCTCTCCGGTGGGTGCGACAAGCAGCACGCCAGCACCGGTGCCTTGAAGCGAGAACGCACCATCAAAGTACATCAGCCACTCTTTGTTTGCTACCTTGTCGGGGATGCTCGTCTCTGGGATTTCTTCGTCAGGTGTTGGCATCCACTCTGCTATGAATTCTGCCAATGCTTTGCTTTGAATAGTTGAAGTGCTCTCAAACTTGAGGCCAAAGCTTGACAGCTCCAAAGCCCACTCAACAATCCTGCCTGTTGCTTCTGGATTCTGCAGTATCCTCTTCAGCGGAAAGCTAGTGACAACTGTGATCTCATGTGCCTGGAAGTAATGGCGCAGCTTTCTCGAGGCCATAAGAAGACCGAAAAGCAACTTCAGCACACCATAGTACCTTGACCTAGCCCCCTGCAGAAGGGAACTGACAAAGTAGACTGGGCGCTGCACCATTTTCTTCTTCTGTATCCCTTCGCACATCTGCGCAGATCCATCTTCGTCGGGACCAGAGCTCGTCGGGGAAGCCCCTTGCTTGTCGCTGGACGTGCTTGCCGCGGTTGCTGGCTCATCATCTACCTCTCTCTCCGCTACTAACGCAGCACTAACCACCTGATTGGTTGCCGCCAGGTATAGCAGCAACTTCTCTTGTGGTTTAGGCGCGACAAGTATTGGAGTGGAGGACAGGTATCTCTTCAAGTCCTGCAGCGCAGCCTCCGCTTCCGGAGTCCATTTCATTGGTCCTGCCTTTTTCAAGATTTTGAAAAACGGCAGGGCGCGCTCAGCAGACTTAGAGATAAACCTGCTGAGAGCCGCCACGCAGCCGGCAAGTTTTCGTACATCCTTGACGCGCTTCGGTGCTTCGATCTGCTCAATGGCCTTGATCTTGTCGGGATTGGCTTCAATCCCCCGCTGAGACACAAAGAACCCGAGAAGCTTGCCAGAAGGGACTCCAAACACGCACTTCTCGGGGTTGAGCTTGAGGCTAATCTTGCGCAGATTTGCAAAAGTTTCTTCTAGATCTTGAATCAGAGTTGACTTGTCCCTGCTCTTGACCACTATATCATCCATGTAGGCTTCCATATTTCTGTGTATTTGCGGCTCAAAAGCAGTATGGACGACCCTTGCAAATGTTGAACCAGCATTCTTCAAAACCGAAAGGCATTCGTACAAAACTGTACGTGCCACATGGAGTGATGAACGCGGTTTTCTCTTCATCCTCTTCTGCCATGAAGATCTGATGGTATCCTGAGTATGCGTCAAGAAACGAAAGCAAGTCGCATCCGGCTGTGGAGTCGACAATCTGGTCAATGCGCGGAAAGGGAAATGGGTCTTTGGGATAAGCTTTGTTGACATCGGTAAAGTCGATGCAAAGTCTCCATTTCCCGTTCGCCTTGTGCACAACTACAGGATTGGCCAACCACGTATGATGGAGCACTCCTCTGACGAGGCCTGCTGCTTCCAACTTCTTGATCTCTTCGGCGATGAACTCTTGGCGCTCCACTGCTTGTTTCCTGACTCTCTGCTTGACGGGCCGCGCGTGAGGACAGACGGCAAGGTGGTGCTCGATCACTTTCCTGGGAACGCCGGGGATGTCAGACGGTTGCCATGCAAACACATCGACATTCGCCCGTAGGAAAGCAACGAGCGCGCTTTCCTATTTGGGGTCGAGAGTGGCACTGATGGTGAAGGTACCACCAGTGCCGTCCTCCTTGGCGGACACCTTCTTGGTCGCTGGCGGAGCTGCCATCGTCTTCTTACACTTGCCGGTGGAGCTCGATGGTGCGTCCTCGACGGTAGCGCAGCACTCCGAAGAGGTGCGCTTGCCGGAGTGGGCATCAGAGCTCTTGCCGGACTTGGTCTTCTTCTTCCCCCCGGGAGCTTCAGCGGCGAGTGTCTCGCGGTCCACGGCGGCTGCTGCTTCCCGGTAGATCTTGTCGGCACAGATAAGAGTGTCTGTCTTGTTGCCATGTACAGAGATGACACTTATCGGGCCTGGCATCTTCAGCATGTTGTACGCGTAGTGAGAGGCCGCCATGAACTTGGCGAGCGCTGGACGGCCGAGAATTCCATTGTAAGGCAATGGAAAATCGGCAACGTCGAAAGTGATCCTCTCAGTCCTGAAGTTCAGCTCGCTGCCAAATGTCACCGGCAGCGTGATCTTCCCCTTCGGCTTTCTCCTTCCCGGGTTAATTCCTTGGAACGTGCCGGTCTCTTCGAGCTCGCTGTCAGGGACTTGGAGTCTCCGGAGTACAGCGGAGGAGATCAGGTTCAAGTCGGCCCCGCCGTCAACTAGCATCTTAGTGACCTTGAGGAAGCGGATAGTTGGTGAGACCAACATCGGCAAACACCCGACAGCAGTTGTGCGATCGGGGTGGTCCTCAATATCAAAGATGATAGGCGTGCTTTACCATTTCAGAAGCTTGCGTGACTCAACGGGTGGTTCTGCTGCATTGACTTCCCGCACCCACTGCTTGAGTTGGCGGTGTGAAGTATGCAGAGAAGCACCGCCGTCAACGCATAAAACTTCTGTGGCTTTCTGGAACTCCTGCTCGCTGGTCTCGGCGTCATCCATGTCTTCGTCGTCGTCGTCATCTTCATCCTTGTCGCGGCTGCGGGGAGGTCTGTCGCCTTGCCGCTGCTTGGTGTTGCCGCGACATCCCCCCCGGCCGGTGCGCTTCGTACCTGATCCTCCAGCACCTCCTTGGGCCTTCTCCTTGTCGCGTCGCTCGTATTCGGCCTTTTGCAGCTCAACGAGCTGCTCGACCTTTTTGCAGCTCTGGAGGTCATGGCCTTTGGTGCGGTGAATCTTGCAGTACTGCTTGTTGGTGCCATCCTGCTTGTCGGCGGCCGCCACAGCCTGGCAGTTGGCGCATGCGGCAACTTCCTTGCCGGGGCCACCAGTCTTGGCTGTCTTGGCGCCACCTTCGTTGCCGGATTGCTCGACAACTAGCACATATTTGCCTTTCCTCTTCGTGTTGTTCCGCCGCCGGTTTTTGCTTGCCGGGGCGGCATCATCGTTGTCAGATCCTCCGGTTCCTACATTCTCTCCGGGAAGTTTCCTTCCTTCCTCAGCACATGCACATCTGTCGTCCAGGGCATATAGCTCGCTGACGTCTTTGATCTTGCACATCGCCATCTCCTCCCGCATCCTGCGGTTGCGCACGTTCTGGTGGAACGCACTGATGACCGCGGCAGGGTGGACTTCTGGGATGTTGCGTTGCACTTGGCTGAATCTCTGGATGTACTTACGTAGAGGCTCCCCTTCCTTCTGGGCAAGTAGGTGAAGATCACTCTCCTGGCCATGAGGTTTGTGGCCGCCTGTAAAGGCGCCGACAAACTGATGGCATAGGTCTGCCCAGGAAGATATGGAGTTTTCCGGCAAGTGCAAGAGCCAGGACCTGACGTTGGGCTTGAGCACCAGAGGGAAGTAATTGTCGAGGATCTTGTCGTCCCGCCCCTCGGCAGCCTGCACCGCAATGGTGTAGATGCTGAGGAACTCCGACGGATGCATCCTGTTGTCGTACTTCTCTGGTACGTCTGGCTTGAAATTCTTCGTGCTGGGCCACTGGACTTGCCGCAGCTCACGAGTAAACGCAGGGCAACCTACCGCGTATGGCAGGTCGCCTGGTTCCCCTGGCGCTTGCATGTCGACAGCGGGGCCAGCGCGTCGGTCTGATTGACGCCGCGTTTCTCTCCGGCGCTCGATGCGGGTGCGAGCGTCTTCTTGCTACCATTCGTGAAGAACGTGGCGCTGATCGCGACGAGTTCGCGGATCTGAGGAAGCAGTGGAGTTGTTGTCGTGGCAGACCCGGCGAGTCGGCGATCTTGGCCTTTGGGGCGGAGAGTGCACGGTGGTTGCACCCCCACCGGTTTTGTCGCCATCGGCTCGCACTTGGCTGGCCTGCCGCGGCTGCGATGTGGTCGCTGGCCGCGGAGTGTCGCCGTCGGCGAAGCCGATGAGACTCTGAATGGTGGCCCTCCAGTCGTCGATCTTATCTGGCGCTGGAGGGAAGTCTAGGAGCAGTTGAGCTCGCGCTAGAGCTTCTGCTGGGGTGGCGTGTAGCGGTGGCGAACGGTGCGAGGAGCGGGATATGCTCGGACTCCCAGCGATGTTAGAAGGAGCAGTATTCCGTCCAGGCGACCGTGCCTCGCTCGCGCCAGCACGTCGGCGTGCATGTTGGCCTTGAGCGTCCCGGGATCCGCTAGCTCGACTTGGGTCCAGCGAGCGTATGGTACCGTGAGTACCACGACGCTGTCGGTCCTGCGCCTCTTGAGATGGGCGCGGTGCGTCTACGGACGCCCGATCATCGTGGGAGCCGACTACGCCGCCAGCGGGCAGCGCGGTCTTGTCCTTGGACTTGTTGGCACCGTGGGCTCCCTCGTCGACGCCCGTTCTACCGCCGGCGTCCTCCCCACCGGTCGTTTGCTGCAGAGGCGGTGGATTCGACGCGGACAGCGCAGCCGCCTCCGAAGCCTTCTTCTTCGGCGGCATGTCGATGAAGTTGACGAAGATTTAGCTCGCATGAATGCCGGATCAGGTTCACACAACCTCGACGCCCCCTACCTGGCGCGTCAGAGATGCCGGGGTTTTCTGGGCTCCCAGAGCACCTATGGGGACGGAGCCCCTTCTCGGTTCGGCGGGGGGCGGAGGTCGCGCGAAGAGCGGATCGAGGCGAGGCACGCGGGGGTTTTTACCCAGCTTCGGAGCTCTCCGGAGAGATAACACTCCTACTGCTGCTTTGTGGATTGTATTGAGTTCTTGCTCGGGAGCGCTGAGTGCTACAGTGCACCCAAGCAGCTAACGAGACCGAGCGTTCCTCTGAGGGTCGATCCCCCCCTACTTGTGCATGGGCCTCCTTTTATATGTTCAAGGGGTCTCCAACAGGTGGCAACATAGGTAAGGGCAAAAGTGGAAATATGCCAAGGTAGGTACAGCTACCTACACAGTGTATCATACCTAACCCTGACGGCAGGGGACAAAGGCATTAAATGCCTATCTACGTCGCGCAGACGGTGCAGAAAAGGGACCGCCAGGGGCGCCATCGCTCGCCACGATGGTGATCTTGTCAGCGCTGCATGCCACAGTGTACCCCTGGCTGCACAGCCTCCCGCCACATACGCTGGGGAGGGTCCCGGAGCGACACGTAGGTGGGTGAGCTGGAGCGCGAGTACAGAGTGGTTGCCTGCCGCAGCAAGTGCCTTGCCGCGGCCGTCGTCTTGCCGCGTCCGGGAACTTGTCGCTCGTCGGGTCCTGCCGGGACGCGTGGCGCGTCGTGGCAAGTTCCTTGAGATGCCTTGGTTGGCCTTCCCGACAAGCTCCTCTCGCTGGGGTCTTGTCTCCTTGGCTTAAATACTTTGCTCTTGGATGGCTTCAAAGGATCCACGGAGGACCTTGGCGGTCACCCGGCGAGCCTTGCTGCGGGGTGCTGCGACTGCCCGTGCACAAGTTCGGGATACTAGAGTACCCCTACTTTAGTACACCGACACGTACAGGCTTTTATTGGTCGATGGCCCGGGCAGACGCTCAGGACATGGTCCAACGATGCGTCAGTTGCCAGCTTTTTGCAAACCAAAGCCATATGCCACCCACCGCCCTCCAAACTATCCCCATCACTTGGCCCTTCGCGGTCTGGGGGCTTGACATGGTTGGACCCCTTAAAGGCAGAACCCACAAGAAAAAATACTTACTGGTCATGGTGGATAAGTTCACCAAATGGATAGAAGCCAAGCCTGTTAAGACGGCCGAATCCAGACCGGTGTAGACTTTATATCTGGGGTCGTACACCGTTATGGCGTCCCCCACAGCATCATCACTGATAACGGCACGAACTTTACGGCCGATGAGGTAAAACTCTAGTGCAAAAACATGGGCATTAATCTCGATTATGCTTCCGTCTATCACCCACAAACTAATGGACAGGTCGAACGCGCAAATGGTCTTATCATGAGCGGCATCAAACACAGATTAGCACGGTCCCTTAAGATATCTAATACGCATTGGGTAGAGGAGCTCGACTCCGTACTCTAGGGGCTGCGGACCACGTCGAATCGCACCACCGAATACACACCATTCTTTATGGTGTATGGCGCAGAGGCAGTTTTGCCCTATGATATAATTCATGACTCACCTCGAGTGCGCATGTACGAAGAAAGAGAAGCCGATCTCGATCGGTAGGACAGTTTGGACACCTTGGAGGAGGAGAGTGACATGGCAAAAGCCCGTTCCGCATTCTATCAACAGCAGGCTCGAAGATATCAAAGCAGAGAAGTACGGGCCAAAAATTACAACGTTGGAGAATTAGTTCTACGCCTGCCGGACAAGAAAAAGGACAAACTCAATCCCAAGTGGGAAGGTCCCTTCATAATTGACCAAGTCCTGACTGGTGGAGCGTACCACCTGCGCGATGCATCGGATAACCGACTCGAGCCAAACAAATGGAACGCAACCCGTCTCCGAAGATTCTATGCCTAGCGCCGGACTCTGTGTTCGTCTCCTTCCTCTGTCCATTTTTTATATTTTCTGTCTTACATTTCTCTCCTTCTACCCTTCCTTTTTCTTATAGCCTTTAAAGGCCCAATAAGTGACGCGCTATCCGCGCTCATTAAACCTGGGGGCTTCTTTAAACAGAAGCTTATTCATACGGGCTTCATGCCTAATACATGTGTCACACTTCCGCATGTACCTTTATTCACCATTATATGCATCGATATGACTTAAGTTTTGGCCAAGCTGGGTTGCCTGGCTCCTGTGCTTACCCCTACGTTCCCGATTGTTCGGCTAGGTGGTAAAGGAAGCACCTCTGCAATTGTTACTGCCGGGTCAGCCGGATGTGTACCTCAGACTGGGTGAAGCCGAAAGCTAGCGTTCTTAAGGGAATATTCGGTCGGTGAACTAAAGATGATCTTTTCGCAACTCCAGATGATTCTTTCCTGCGTCTCTTTTCGCAACATGGACATGCACTTTAGGGCATGCCTCCCAGTGAAAGTAACCCTTAACGGAACTATTCTCCCTGGAAGATGTTTCTTACTAACCATGTAATATAACATAACTAGTTGGGCACTTGTCTGTTCAAGCACTAATGACCCCTACACCTGGTCTCCATGCATACCCCGGTTCTTACATAACTGCATGGGTATTCGGACACACTCCGGACCGTCAGGTCCCGAGGCTGAAGCTAAAAGGTCGTCCATGACAAACGATCTACAATCCGGCTAGAAGGCATTACATATGTCAATTAAAATTACATAGTTATTCTGACTGATTGTATTCCTCTTCAATACCATCTAATAGGCTATCTAGTTTACAGTCCTGATGGGAATACTTGGCGGCCAATTCTACTTGGTCGTATACTAAGCTTACAGGGATCTCGTTCCCATCGGGCCCTATAGGTCCAACCTCGGCCATGTGGTTTGGGTCACCCTTCGTGTACCGCATCTTCACAATAGCCCCTAGCGCCCTGACGGCAGACCGATATCTTCCACAATCGGAAGCGCCGCGGCGCTCCCTTTAGCTTCTCTGCAAGCTCTCCAAGGCCTTCAGGCATGGAGATGGATGGCCACAAGGCATGGGCGACGCCTTGCATCACCCGCCGGACTCGCTGTGCAGTTGCAAGAGCTTAGGAAGAAGGTCACCCGTCGAGCCGGGCATCTCCTCTGCAGGACGACCTGTTAGCATACCTACAGACGTTACTCTGTTAGTCGACTTCCTCGCCGAACTCTTTTTTTTCAAAGATTCATTTTAATCACTTACTAAATATGCCGTGTCGAAGCCGCTGATTCTCCTTAACGGAGTCCGACAGCTGGGCACGAACATCTTTCAGTTCAACGCCCAGCTTGGTGTTGGCATCTTGGAGATCGGTCTTCTCCCGCCTCACCTTTGTCAGCACGCTCTCACCAGCCTTTAGCTGGCGTAGGAGTCGTTGTTTTTTCGGATCTAATCCGGCGCCATCTATAATTTCATTTGTCAGATTTGCACACACGCCGCACTTCACACAGTAATTATCTTTTTGAAGCATATATTACCAGAAGGGGTCTCTTCGGGCCCCGTGTCGCGGTTAGTGCGGCCTCAAGTTGGGCTTTGCACTCTTCTAGCTCCTGAGCCAGTCGGGTATTCTTCTCTGAAAGAACCTGCATATTACATGATCCTTAAATCAGTTGTTCTATCTGTTTCAAGTCTCGGGGGCTACTGATATATATAACCATCAAATTTTCTTACCCGTATGTCTTTCACATACTGCTCCATGGCTCTGGCCAGACCATCTTGAGCGGCACGGAGGTACACGTCTCCCGAATTGAAGGCATCCAATGCCTCTGGGGAGAAACAAGCGTCGCGAAGAACTGTCCAGCGGCGCATGTGGTTCATGGCACTCTCCACCTCGGAATTGGAGGCAGATAGCCTGTCCGCATCCTCTGTTGGAGGAGCGTCTGGTGTGCGCCTCGTGTTCGCCTCCGCCTCCGGACCAGGCTTTGGAGCCTGGCTGGTGCAGGCGTGATTGGCAGCCTCTCCGGATGTAGTCCGGCGAGGTCTCTTTGTCCTAAAGAGAGCACGAGTATTAATACACCTTGAAGGAATAACACCAGGGGATGAGATGGCGCATTATACCTTTGCAATGACGTCTCAGTCCGGACTGCACTCCTTTTCAACCCCTGGGACCCTGTGGCCCCTCGTTGGCTAGTTGCTGCAGGCTCGGCCTCCCGCCTAGAGGACCTCCCCTGCAAAACGCGGTTGTTATACGGTAATCGAAAACATGCGAGGACGGGTCCCTTTTCGAAGTGCTGGGATTTCGGTCTTAGTTACCTGGGAGGCTGGGAGTAGCCCTGGGTAATCGGCCGTAATGTCCACCAAGGCGTTGTCCTTGCGCGATTCATGAAACACCCCATCAATTAGCTCCACAGATATGTTCGGATCCTCTTGGAAGGCCGGATCGAGGGACCGTCCCGGATCCTCGGGTTGTGGAGGGGGGCTGTTTATTTCTTTAACAGCCTGGCGCAGTTCCTACGTTGAAGTCGTTAGACTATATAATGGGAATACAAAACAGGTGGACAAGTAGAAGTGTCCACTTACCCAGTTTGGAGGATTATACATGGTAAATCCACCCTGAGGGTTGACGCGGAGGAATTCCTCCTCTTCTCCCTTGTACAAAGCGGACAAGATCTTTATCAGAGCGGCAGCCGAGTCCGGCCCCTTACGACCGTGACGGGTGGCGTCGTCCTCCCCGTTGAAGTCCCACATAGAGTGGCCTCTATATTGAAGTGGCTGCACCCCCCGCATGATGCATATAGCCATGACTCCGATCATGGTTAGTTCGGAATGAGCTAATAGTCTTATCCGGCCCATCAGGTAAAGGACGTCCTTGTCACTTTCCCTCTGAGGGCTCCGTGGACGCCAGCTTAGGCGCTTCTTCAGGGGAGCATTGCCGAACTCAAGGAGGCCAATCCGAATAGGATCCGGCAGCGAGACGTCCTCTATATAAAACCATTCCGAAGGCCAATTCTCTGACGCCTTCTTTGGGGTTCCGGATAAATATCCGGTCCCGGCGATGCGCCACACTTCGGCTCCGCCCACTTGATATATTGACCCCTCCTGAGAGCGGGGCACCAGGCAGAATAGCCTCTTCCACAGCACGAAATGAGCCTCAACACCCAAGAATAGCTCGCAAAGGGCTACGAAGCCCGCGATATGCAATATAGAGGCAGGCGTGAGGTTGTGCAGCTGGAGGCCATAGAACTCCAGAAGCCCCTGGAGAAACGGATGAATTGGAAATCCGAGTCCTCTTATTAGATAAGGGACAAGGCATACCTGCTCTCCTTTGGAGGGATTGGGGGCGCCCTCCGCTTGCTCTCCGCCATTATAGGTGGCGAGTCCGGTTCGAACCAGGACCATATAGGTCGGAGGGAGGAATCCCTTGGTCTAGCGATACTAGCTCGCTATGCGGGATGGAGCACCTCTCCCAGTCTCCAGGCTTAGGGCTGGAAGGGCGAGAGGAGGAGTTGCGACGGCTGGCCATGGTGGAATGGACCTTTGTTGGATGCGCTCTGATCACTACTCGCAGAGGGGAGAAGGTGTGGTTTGGATCTAAATCCCCATCCCTTTAAATAGGCGGCTCATTTACGCGGCTAGGGGTGTGAATGTAAAAACACCTAGTCTTTTCGTATCCGTTTGACAAGTGGAAGGCGGCCATTATTGGGCGTAGAAGCCAAGGAGCGCTACATTCACAAAAAACAGGACATTATTCAACAGGTACACGGAATCTGGAAGAGAACCCGCCTTGCAATGCCGAAGACAATCTGCGCGCAGGACTCGTCGTCATTGAAGCCTGGTTCTGGGGCTACTGAGGGAGTCCTGGATTAGGGGGTGTCCGGATAGCCGGACTATACCTTCAGCCGGATTCCAGGACTATGAAGATACAAGATTGAAGACTTCGTCCCGTGTCCGGAAGGGATTTTCCTTGGCGTGGAAGGCAAGCTTGGCAATACGGATATATAGATCTCCTACCATTGTAACCGACTCTGTGTAACCCTAGCCCTCTCCGGTGTCTATATAAACCGGAGGGTTTTAGTCCGTAGGACAACATAACAATCGTACCATAGGCTAGCTTCTAGGCTTTAGCCTCCTTGATCTCGTGGTAGATCTACTCTTGTACTACCCATATCATCAATATTAATCAAGCAGGACATAGGGTTTTACCTCCATCAAGAGGGCCCAAACCTGGGTAAAACATCGTGTCTCTTGTCTCCTGTTACCATCTGCCTAGACGCACAGTTCGGGACCCCCTACCCGAGATCCGCCGGTTTTGACACCGACACTGGGGTTATGATCCTCTGCGCGCCGTCACTTTTGACAACGCACAGAGTCTCAGGTACTACTATCTACACAGGGAGCATTTTATTTATGCACAACCATCAAAAAGGGTGCGTTATTCCGCGTACCTCAAAACCCGTCAATAAACTTCTGACGGCCTTGTGCAATCCGCTTTCCGCGGACGAAATCCTTTCAATCACCGTGCCCATCAATGCGCGGTGCTCCTCTGAGATAGACGCTCGCCCTAGCAGATCCTTCAGCTCATCCGACCGCGCACCGGATGGTGCCGGACTCGTCCTATGGCCTTTTTCGAAGGACGGGCGTGGAGAGCCTTGGGGGGCCATATGGCTGCCTTCCGGCCCTGCCGGATGCGGAGAAACCCTGCGCGACGATACCTCTGGGTCGCCCGCCTCTCTAGGCGGTTCGGCAGGGGGAGGCGTTCCGCTCTCCATCATCTCCGGAAGAAGATCCCCCGAAGACAAGCTCTGCTGAGAAGGGCTAAGGTCCGAACTACAAGGTAAATTTTCGATTACTCTTCTCAGATATAAAACAAGGATTCCATTCAAAGAAAAAACCTCTCTCTACTTACGGCTCGGTGGAGGGCTGACCCTCTTGAGGGCATAATTCGGCCAAGGTATCCCCAGGCGCAGGACCCTCTGACGAGGATTTCTTCCCCCGTTTTGAGGACATGGTCTCCGGGTCTTCAGAGGCGGTCCTCTTCTTCCCCCGAGGAGAGGAATCTTCGATTCCTTCCCTCCGAATAGCCTCCTTCGAGGAGGCCGTAGTTTCCTTGTCCCCTCCCTTGCTTTCCTCCAAAGGCACAATCTAGCATCCTTACCAACACGGGATCCGGCGTGGTCTCGGGGAGGGGAGTCGGACACCTGATAAGCTTTGCTTTCGCTATTCACTCCTGTTTAAAGAACAACACTTTAGAGGCAAGTTTTACGACAAATATACAGATAGCGAGTCTGGGCACAAGGCTACCTACTTGAGTATCCGGGCGATTGCAGCTCAGACCTGCGTCCTCGGTCAAGTCCGGACACGTTGCTTGTGATCCGAAGAACAATTTATAAATCTCCGCGGGTGTTGCGCCCATGAAATGCTGGAGAGCTCGCGGTCCCTCCGGATTAAACTCCCACAGGCGAAGGGGGCGATCTTTGCTAGGCAGGATTCGGTGGATCAGCATGACCTGCGTCACTGTGACCAGGCTGAGGTCTCTTTCTAAGAGATCCCTGATGCGGCCCTGCAGCAAGGGCACGTCCTTGGATGACCCCCAGTCTAGACCTTTATTGACCCATGATGCTAGCTGTAGTGGGGGACCCGGGTGAAAGGCAGGTGGCGCCACCCACTTGGTGCCCCTGGGAGCGGTGATATAGAACCACTCTCGTTGCCATAAGCCGAGCTCCTCTTGAAAAGAGCCCTCGGGCCATGGAGCATCGGCATTCTTGCTTATAACAGCGCCTCCGCACTCTGCGTGCCGCCCCTCGATCATCTTCGGCACTACTTTGAAGGTCTTGAGCCATAGTCCGAAGTGAGGAGTAACATGGAGGAAGGCTTCGCACACGACGATGAAAGAGGAAATGTGGAGGATGGACTCCGGAGCTAAGTCGTGAAATTCCAGCCCATAATAAAACATGAGCCCCCTCACGAAGGGATCCATCGGGAAGCCTTGCCCCCGAAGGAAGTGAGACATGAACACCACGCTCTCACTAGGCTTGGGAGTGGGAATGACCTGCCCTTGAACAGGCAACCTATGTGTGATTTCACCGGTCAAGAGCCTGGCCTCTCTCAGCTTTAGCATGTCCACCTTCGTAACGGAAGAGGGCACCCATCGGCCTCGAAGGTTGGAACCGGACATTGTCGAAGATCCGAAGCGCCCGAAATCTGGAGCCTTGGGTGTTCGAACTCGAGGCGAAGGGCGAAATCGTTTGAGATTGAAAGAAAGGAGTAAGGCCTTGGTCTCTTTATAAGAGGTTGAATACCAAGGGCCCTCCCCATAACCGTTTGGGACTCGCCTTTAATCGAGAAAACATGCCAACGGGCACGATTGGGTTACCCGCGTCCGTATTGATGAGAATCCCGTAAATAAGGGGACACGACCTCTGCTTTGACAAGACGTGCCAAGGAAACCGCCTCGCGAAACACGCTGAGGTGGGGGAGTAAAAACAATTCAAATAAAGGCTTGGCCGTGGTGTGATATCATGCTGCGGAATACGTTAGCAAATTAGATTTGTGCAAATGTTATTCTCTCTACGGCATTATCTGGAAACTATTGCAGAGCCGGACACTATCCTTAGTGTCCAAAATCTTCTATGAAGTACTTGTAGGAGGAACCCGCCTTGCAATGCAGAAGACAATCTGCGCGCCGGACTCGTCGTCATTGAAGACTGGTTCAGGGGCTACTGAGGGAGTCCGGGATTAGGGGGTGTCCGGGTAGCCGGACTATACCTTCAGCCGGACTCCAGGACTATGAAGATACAAGATTGAAGACTTTGTCCCGTGTCCGGAAGGGACTTTCCTTGGCGTGGAAGGCAAGCTTGGCGATACAGATATATAGATCTCCTACCATTGTAACCGACTCTGTGTAACCCTAGCCCTCTCCGCTGTCTATATAAACTGGAGGGTTTTAGTCCATAGGACAACACAACAATCATACCATAGGCTAGCTTCTTGGGTTTAGCCTCCTTGATCTCGTGGTAGATCTACTCTTGTACTACCCATATCATCAATATTAATCAAGCAGGACGTAGGGTTTTACCTCCATCAAGAGGGCCCGAACCTGGGTAAAACATTGTGTCCCTTGTCTCCTGTTACGATCCGCCTAGACGCACAGTTCGGGACCCCCTACCCGAGATCCGCCGGTTTTGACACCGACAGAAGGCTTGTGAGGCCTGCCAGTTCCACGCTAGGCAGATCCATCAGCTGGCGGGGGGTCTACAGACTATACCCCTCTCATGGCCGTTCGCGGTTTGGGGGCTGGACATTCTGGGCCCGTTTCCTCGGGCGCCAGCGGGCTATCACAACCTCTACTCGTCGTGGACAAGTTCACCAAGTGGGCTGAGGTGGAAACTGTCCGCACCATCCCAGCAGGCTCCGCAGTCAAGTTCATCAAGGGTCTCGTGAGCCGATTTGGGGTGCCTAACCGCATCATCACCGACAACGGTTCGCAATTCACCAGTAATCTCTTCAAAACTTATTGTGCTAACCTTGGAACGCAGATATGCTATGCTCCGGTAGCACACCCCCGGAGCAACGGCCAGGCCAAGCGAGCCAACGCGGAGGTCCTAAGGGGCCTCAAAGCAAGGACCTTCAAGAAGAAGCTGGAGGCTTGTGCCAGGGGCTGGTACGACGAGCTCCAGTCTGTGTTGTGGTCTATCCGCACAACCGCGGCCAAGCCGATTGGCGAGACCCCGTTCTTCCTCGTCTACGGAGTAGAGGCTGTTCTCCTTCACGAGGTCAGGCATCGCTCCACACGGGTCCTGGCGTTCGACGAAACGCAGCAGGACGCCATGCGGGGGACGGATCTCGTGCTGCGGGAGGAACGCCATCGAGAAGCCGCGCTGCGAGCGGCAAGGTATCAACAGGCGCTGCGACAATACCACTGCCGCAACATCCTCCCCAGAACTCTTGAGGTAGGGGACCTCGTGCTCAGACGAGTTCTCTCCAGGGAGGGGCTGCACAAGCTCTCTCCCATGTGGGAGGGCCCATTCAAGGTTGTTCATGTTTCCAGGCCTGGCTCCGCGCGCTTGGAGACCCCGGAGAGGGTATCCATCCTGAACGCATGGAACATTCAACATCTCTGGAGGTTCTATCCCTGAGCGAGGCCTAGCGCCTATGAAAAGGCCCGGTGCCTGTGAAGAAGGCCAACGCTTGTGAAGCTACCGCATTTTGGGAAAGGCCCGGTGCCTGTGAAGAAGGCCAACGCCAGTGAAGCTGCCGCATTTTGGGAAAGGCCCGGTGCCTGTGAAGAAGGCCAACGCCTGTGAAGCTGCTGCATTTTGGGAAAGGCCCGGTGCCTGTGAAGAAGGCCAACGCCTGTGAAGCTGCCGCGTTTTGAGAAAGGCCCAGTGCCTGTGAAGAAGGCCAATGCCTGTGAAGCTCGCCGCCCGTGACACTCTCACGTAATAATGAGTGGGGCTGTACACGCCCCAGAGTCTCCGGAGTGCCGCCCTCGGGCCTCGGGGGCTCCCGCCCATGCCCAGTGGCAGCACTTAGCTCCGCGCTGGTGAGAAGACGTCGAAGACTAGAATAGGTGCCGGACGCGGCTTTTTCATTTGCTTTCTGCAGTTGGCTTGTTCGTTCCTGTTTGAGGTTTTACTGGAGCTGTTGCCGTCCCTGGCTTGTGACTCTTTATCTTTTTCACTCACTTGCCTCGTTTTCTCTCGCACAAGTCTCGCGAGGGAGGTTCACGGGCGCCCTCGTGAGTGTTTTCTCCCCCAATCGTTTGAAGTTATCCTGTCCGAGCCCGCTGCGGGAGCACCCCTCCCAGTCCGTGCCCCACAGGCATCGCGACAGAGCGCCGGACCTGGGCTGATCGCCCCCACAACCGAGAGCATGAGCTACTCCTCCAGCTAATCCTTGCAGGGCATGAAGCGCACGGCGAGGCTGCAGCCTCGGGAGGCAAGGACCGCGTCAAGCCCCACCGAGCTAAATAATTCCCGCACATGGGCACACGGCACGGAAACATAGCGCAGAAATAGCGAAAGCAGCGCGACGATTAACAGCAGCAGTTCTAACACGCCCCCGCGGGGCCCTATGCTGCCTTCTTTTTCTGTGTAGGAAAAGAAGAAAAACAAAATGAGCACGACATGTTCGACACCAACTTGCAGCGAAAGCTCGCGCTGCCTCTGGGGCTTAGGAGGATCCCTCCTCTCGCTTCACCAGGGCGCGACGGCGGGCTAACCCGCAACCGTCACCCAGGCGGGCGCGACGGCGCGGGGGTTGGTCGCGGCCACCGCTGGAGGAGCTGCTGCCTGAGAAGGAGTCGCCGAAGCTTAGCGAGCCCCGAGCGCCGCTGCCCACACGCCTACCGCCGTTTTCATCCTGGTCAGCGCTGGGGCTGAGCAGGCGGCCGGGGTCATCGTCTTCGGGGCAGCACCTAGCACGATGACCATCTTCCCCGAACACCCTCACGTAGAGGGTGGCGTCGCCATCGAACTTGAAGTGCAAGCTACACCACCGGCTCAGGCCGCGCGCGCGAGCGAACGTTTGCCAGTCGCGGGTCAGGGCCGCATTCCCAGAAGCGGAGACCTCCAGCGAAGCCCAGGAGGCCCTGCTGCAGCAACCGTCTGCTTGAAGCCAGAGGCCGCCCCAAGTGCCGGCCGGCAGCTCACCCACGAAGAAACGGGGGAGCTGGAGACGGGTGCTGGTCGGGTCCGCCGACCACACGAAGAACTCCGGCAGCACCTCCGCCGAACGAAAGCGCGGCCTGGGGGCCGCGCGGTCACGGCGTGCCTCCCATCGACAACCGGGCGCTCATCACCGCGCAGGGAACCGCCTCCATGGCCGCGGGGGCCACTACGGGGACTGCGGGATGCTTGTGAGGGTGGCCACGGCCGCGCTTGGTCGGGGGAAGTCAGGCCCTGCCTGACGAGCCTTTCCTTTCTCCGCAGCCGAGAATCTCTTCGACGGAGCCATGGGAAGGGCGAGTAGCTAGGATGAAGGGAAATGAGTAGCAGGAAGGGATGGACTGAAGGGGCAAATGCAGTCCCGTACTTATAGCCGGAGAAGGCCAACCATCGACCACCACGATCGCAGGTAATCATGACCCATTTCTTTCCATGCCGGGACTTGTCAAGTCGTGCGGTTGCCGAGGCGTCGCGGGAGCGGAGACGCCCACGTCTAATCAATCGCCACACGGCGCCCACGGCCGCAGGCTACTGGGGCCCGCGGCGCTTCGCGCTTGCCCCTTCGCTTCTCTGCTAAGCCAAGCCCGGGCGCGCGTTGGGCCTGGGGGCTACTGTCGGTGTTCTGGGAACGGGGGTCCCCAGATTTGCCTGCCTGCGGCCTGCGGTGTGGCTCGAGTGGGGGCCCAGCGCGACCCAGCTTCATCAGCTCAAGCTCAAGACCCTCGCGAGGGGCCAAGCCTTGCGGGGCGGACGACAGGAAGCTTCCTCAGGAGCAGCCTCATCAGGCAGGCTCGCGAGGAGGCGGAGAGATCAAGGTAGGGGCACCTCGCGAGGAGCCCGTGACGCAAACCATGACGATCGAGATCAGGCCGGCGCCGGCCTGCGCAGTGTCCTTGTTCCCCTTTGGTGCAAAGGGAGCAAGCACAGGCCAAGGCATCGGGCAAAGGTTGCCATTCCAGTGCAACGAGACCAAGACCAGAAGAGCGGCAGGACGGAGGTCACCGTGGAGCCCAAGATGGCGTCATCACCAGTGCTTTTGGCAGCCGAAGACCACCTTTGGTCAGGATAACTTGTACTGGATGTTCCCCTTCAAAATGGCCAATTGTTGGCGCCCTGTCGGTGTTCTGGGAACGGGGGTCCCCAGACTTGCCTGCCTGTGGCCTGCGGCGTGGCTCAAATGGGGGCCCAGCGCGGCCCGTCTTCATCAGCACAAGACCCAAGACCCTCGCGAGGGGCCAAGCCTCGCGGGGCGGATGACACGGCGCTTCCTCAGGCGCGGCCTCCTCAGGACGGCTCACGAGGAGGCGGAGAGATCAAGGCAGGGTACCTCGCGAGGTGCCCATGACGCAAGCCGTGACGACCAAGGGTGCCAGGCGGGCGCCAGCCCGCGCAGCGTTCCCCTTTCCTCTTTGGTGCAAAGGGGGCAAGCGCAGGCGAGGGGATCAAGCAAAGGTACCCATTTCGGTGCAACAAGGCCAAGACCAGTCCAACGGTGGGAAGGAGGTCACCATGGAGCCCAGAACGGCGTCACCACAGGACCTTTGGCAGGCGAAGACCAACTTTAGTCAGGATAAGTGTAACAGATGTTCCCCTTCGAATTGGCCAATTGTTGGCGCCCTTCCCGCTCAAATATTTGGGAAGAGGCCCAGGGTCTTTGCCTATAAATAGGACTAGCCACCCCCAGGGTAGGGGGGAGAAACCAACTAGAACGTTGCAACACACCCAGAGAGTGAGAAGGGCGATCGACCTCCCCCAGCAGTTCATCCCCTAGCCAAGAACAGACCCTCGTGAGGCTGTTCTTCCCTGTACTGTTCATCCTCATCAGCCCAAGAGGCAATCCACCCACCACAAACTAGAGTAGGGTATTACACCACAATGGTGGCCCGAACAAGTATAAACCCTGTGTCTCTTGTGTTGTTCGCTCTGTAGTTTAGATCCTTGCGAGATGGAGAGGTAGAGAGCATAATCTCCGCGCGCACCCCAGAGTTCGAACCTTAAGGGTCTGCCGGAACCCAAGATCCGACATTTGGCGCGCCAGGTAGGGGTGTGCCGGAATCTGCCTTCCACCGCTCCGTCCTCCTCCGGCTGCCGCATCCATGTACGTCGCCCATCGAGCTCGCGTCGCGCCAGCAGCCCTTGCCGGTGGGCGTTCTCGCCGTCCCCCGTCGCCCGCCGTCAGCACCACCACCGGCCCGACGGGAAACGAGCGGCAAGCGCCACTCCAGCATCCGCCTATGCGACAGGGCGACCACACCGCGACATCGACGCATCCGGTCGTTGCGGCCCTCCTGGGCGGCTCGCAAGCGCCGCCCATGAGCCGCCACATCAAGCCGTTCGCCCGCCAAATCGGCGCCGTTTCCGCATGGCAGGGGGCTCCCCCGGGCCGGGCGGCGCGCGAGGTCAGACTGACCTTCAGCTCGGAGGACCACCCCGCTAACTTGGCCGGCTCGGGCGCGCTCCCCCTATTGTGCACCCCCACCTTCGTCGAAGGCGGCGCGGGCGTCAGTGTGCTTTCGATCGAGACCTTCAACCTTCTCTGCATACCCCGGGAACGGCTGCAACCGAGCCTACCTTTCTCGGGCGTTGGGGGCGGATCATCCGACTCCTTGGGACAGATCCGGCTCCCAGTAACCTTCGGCACCTATGACAACTTCCACATAGAAATGGTCGAGTTCGACATCGCCCCCATCGGCCTCCCTTACAACGCCATCCTCGGCTACCCGGCACTGGCTCAGTTCATGGCCGCCACGCACCCGGCGTACAACCTCATGAAGATTCCCGGGAGCGACGGTACCCTCACCATGCACGGAGACACCGGAGACGCCCTGCGAGTACTCAAGCTCGCCTTCAAGACGGCGGCATCGGCGCAGCCCGCCGACGCGGGGACCCCTGAGCCCAAGGGGGCTGCGCCCACCAATAAGAAGCAGTTGTTCACCCAGGACAAGGCAGAAACCAAGCAGATACCCGTCGACGAGGAGGGGTCCTCTAGTGCCACTTTCACCATAGGCGCCAACCCTGAGCCTGAGCAGGATGAGGCCTTGGTCAGGTTCCTGCATGCAAATAAGAAGGTGTTTGCCTGGGAGCCCGATCAGTTGGCAGGGGTCCCCAGGAGCGTCATCGAGCATCACCTCAATGTGTGCCCAAATGTGCGCCCCGTGAAGCAGAAGGCCAGGCGGTAGTCCGCAGAGAAGCAGGCCTTCATCGTCCAAGAGACCCGCAAGTTAGAAG
Source organism: Aegilops umbellulata (assembly GCA_032464435.1). Classification (NCBI taxonomy): domain Eukaryota; kingdom Viridiplantae; phylum Streptophyta; class Magnoliopsida; order Poales; family Poaceae; genus Aegilops; species Aegilops umbellulata. The sequence continues at coordinate 330,069,671 of CP136058.1, read as the reverse complement.
CCGCTGGGGTCATTCGCAAGGTCCGATACCCGGATTGGTTGGCCAACCCTGTCGTTTTGCCCAAGAAAGGAGGGAAGGAACGCATGTGTGTCGACTTCACCAATCTCAACAAGGCATGCCCGCAAGATCTGTTTCCGCTCCCCCGCATCGACCAGATCGTCGATTCCACCGCCGAGTGCGGCCTGTTGTGCTTCTTGGACGCCTTCTCCGGATATCACCAGATCAAGATGGCGGTAGAAGATGTTGAGAAGACCGCCTTCTTGACCCCGTGCGGGGTATACTGCTATACATGCATGCCATTTGGACTGCGTAACGCAGGGGCGACCTTTCAGCGGCTGATGCACATCACCTTGGGCCCGCAACTCGGGAAGAATGTCGAGGCCTACGTTGATGACATTGTGGTGAAATCTCGGGAGGCCAAAACCCTGATACAAGACCCGTAGGAGACCTTCGCGACCCTCGACGCGGTAAACCTGCAACTCAACCCAGAGAAATGTGTGTTTGGGGTCCCCTCAGGCAAGCTCTTGGGCTTCCTCGTGTCCCACCGTGGCATTGAGGCTAACCCAGAGAAGGTCAAGGCGTTTGAGGACATGGGTCCGCCAAAGACCCTCAGAGAAATGCAGAAGCTCACCGGGCGCGTGACCGCGCTAGGGCGCTTCATCTCCAAATTAGGGGAGCGAGCGCTGCCTTTCTTTCAGCTGATGAAGAAAAGGGGGCCCTTTGAATGGACTAAAGAGGCAGATAAGGCATTTCAAGATCTCAAGAGGTACCTTACCAGCCCCCCAGTCATGGTGGCTCCACGCCCTCAAGAGCCCCTGCTGCTTTACCTCGCCGCCTCTCCCTACTCTGCCAGCGCAGCCCTGGTTGCGGTTAGGGAGGAGCACCAGGTCAAGACCGTAGCGGCAGACCGAGGCAAGGCAAAACGGGGACAAGGAAAGCCCATGGGAGCCACAACCATAAGATGAAGAGGGTCAGCTATCGAAGAACGCACCGGATACAGGGGAGGCCGCGCACCCAGATGGCTCACCTCCTGAGGCCACGTCATCTCATGAGGTGCCCTTACCTCCCGAGGGCGCCGCGACCCAAGATGCTCTCAGCCTTGTTGAGCACCCGGTCTACTTTGTTAGCACGGTGCTAAGGGACGCGAGGGCACGGTACCCAATGCCTCAGAAGCTCCTCCTCGCATTACTGGTAGCCTCGCGCAAGCTGCGTCACTACTTCTAGGCTCACCCCATCAAGGTCGTCTCATCGTACCCCCTGGAGAGAGTGCTCAGGAGCCCTAACTCGGCCGGAAGGGTCGCCGAGTGGAATATAGAGCTACAGGTGTTTCAGCTCGAGTTCAGCACAACCAGGGTCATCAAAGGAGCAGCATTGGCGGATTTCGTGGCGGAATGGGCGGAGGCACCAGGCCTCAAGGATGACGAGGATTGGTCTCTCTCCCCAGGAAGTGAGGCGCCGGAAGGCTGGGTTATGTACTTCGATGGGGCGTTCTCCAGGCACGGCGCGGGGGCTGGCGCGGTGCTGATATCACCCACTCAGGATAAGCTCTACTATGCCGTACAGCTCTGCTTCCAGCAAGGTGAAAAGGTCTCCAACAACATAGCAGAGTATGAGGGACTGATAGCCGGACTGAAGGCCGCAGTGGCCCTGGGGGTGAAGCGCCTCACCGTCAAGGGCGACTCGCAGCTCCTAGTCAATTTCTCCAACAAGGTGTACGAGCCGAAGGACGAGCATATGGAGGCATACCTACCGGAGGTTCGCAGGATGGAAAAGCAGTTCTGGGGGCTGGAGCTGAAGCACGTGCCCCGTGGCACCAATCAGGAAGCTGATGACATAGCAGGACGGGCATCCAGGCGGTTGCCGCAGGAACCCGGCATCTTCGAGGAGCGGCTCTTCAAACCTTCAGCACGGCCAATGTTATCAAACACGGCTCAGCCGCGAGACGAGCTCCCCCAGCCCCCAACTTCGGGAGCCCCGGGTTGTGGGCCGACCTCAGGGGCACGCCTGCTCCTGACGATGGAACCTCGCCGGCAAGGCATTCCGCAGTGGGTTCTATTGGCCCACCATGCTCAACGACGCAATCGAATTGGTGAAGGCTTGTGAGGCCTGCCAGTTCCTTTCCAGGCAGATCCATCAACCAGCGGGAGGCCTGCAGACTATACCCCTCTCGTGGCCATTCGCAGTTTGGGGGTTGGATATCCTGGGCCCGTTCCCTCGGGCGCCAGGGGGCTACCGTTACCTCTATGTCGCCATTGACAAGTTCACCAAGTGGGCAGAGGTGGAGGCTGTCCGTACCATCCCCGCAGGCTCTGCAGTCAAGTTCATCAGGGGTATCGTAAGCCGGTTCGGGGTGCCAAACCGCATCATCACAGACAACGGTTCGCAGTTCACCAGTAATCTCTTCAAAACATACTGTGCTAACCTTGGGACGCAGATATGCTACGCTTCGGTGGCACAACCGCGAAGCAATGTGCAGGCCGAACGAGCCAACGCGGAGGTCTTGAGAGGCCTCAAGACCAGAACGTCCAAGAAGAAGCTGGAGGCCTGCGGCAGGGGTTGGTACGACGAGCTCCAATCCGTGCTATGGTCCATCCACACCACCGCGACCAAACCAACCAGGGAGACCCCGTTCTTCCTGGTCTATGGAGCTGAAGCAGTCCTTCCTCACGAGGTTAGGCGTCGCTCCACACGGGTCCTGGCGTTCGATGAGGCGCAGCAGGATGCCATGTGGGGGATGGACCTCGTGCTGGGGGAGGAACGCCGCCGGGAAGCCGCGCTGCAAGCGGCAAGGTACCAACAGGCGCTACAACGATATCACTGTCGCAACATCCGCCCCAGGACCCTCGAGGTAGGAGACATCGTACTCAGGCGGGTCCTCTCCAGGGAAGGGCTGCACAAGCTCTCCCCCATGTGGCAGGGCCCGTTCAAGGTTGTTCATGTTTCCAGGCCAGGCTCCGTGCGCTTGGAGACTCAAGAGGGGGAGCCAATCCAGAACGCATGGAACATCCAGCACCTCCGGAGGTTCTACCCCTAAATGGCCCAGAGCCTGTGAAGAAGGCGAAGGCCTGTGAAGCTCATCTCTTTTTGGAGAAGGCCCAGAGCCTGTGAAGAAGGCGAACGCCTGTGAAGCTCATCTCTTTTTGGAGAAGGCCCAGAGCCTGTGAAGAAGGCGAACGCCTGTGAAGCTCATCTCTTTTTGGAGAAGGCCAGAGCCTGTGAAGAAGGCGAACGCCTGTGAAGCTCATCTCTTTTTGGAGAAGGCCCAGAGCCTGTGAAGAAGGCGAACGCCTGTGAAGCTCATCTCTTTTTGGAGAAGGCCCAGAGCCTGTGAAGAAGGCGAACGCCTGTGAAGCTCATTTCTTTTTGGAGAAGGCCCAGAGCCTGTGAAGAAGGCGAGTGCCTGTGAAGCTTATTACCTCTAAGGAGAAAGGCCCGGAGCCTGTGAAGAAGGCCAATGCCTGTGAAGCTCGCCGCCCCGTGACACTCTCACGTAATAATGAGTGGGGCTGTACACGCCTCGGAGTCTCAGGAGCGCCGGCCTCAGGCCCTGGGGCTCCCTCCCATGCCCAGTGGCAGCACTTAGCTCCGCGCTGGTGAGAAGACGTCGAAGACTAGACTAGGTGCCGGACGCGGCTTTTTCATTTGCTTTCCGCATTTGACGTGTTTACTTGCCTTTGAAGTTTTATCGAAACTATCGCCGTTGTTGGTTTGTGGTTCGTCGATTTTTGCTCCTCGTTTTTGATTTTTCTCATGAAAGGCCTCGCGAGGGATGGAACTCGAACGCCCTCGCGAGCGTTTCTGTTCTAGCCGCTTAAAGGTTTCACGGCCCGGGCTCTCCTCAGGAGCACCCCTCTAGTCCGTGCCCCTCGGGCACCGCGACATACACACAGGGCCTGGGTCGGTCGCCCCCCGGCTGGGGCCGCAAACTACCTACGCGAGGGCAAATAGTTGAGCAGCGCAACAACAAAGTCAAGGTAATGGCTACGACGGCGATAATTCTCAACACGCCCCCACGGGGCTCCATGCAGCTGTTTTGTCTTACACAGGGAGCAAAAGGAAAAGGAAAGGGCGAGCCCGGCGCGGCCCGCCACGCATCAGCCTGCAGAGGCGACACGGGATGCCTCCGAAGCTCAGGCGGACTCCCTCTCGCGCTTCACCGGGGCGCGGCGACGGGCGGATGAACAGCCACCCCCCAAGCAAACGCGGCGGCGAGGGGGCTGGCTGCGGCCTCCGCTGGAGGAGCCGCCTGAAGAAGAGTTGGTGGAGCTTGGGGAGCATCGGGCGCCGCCGTCGGAGTAGGCGCTGTCTCCTCCGCCGTCGTCAGAGCGAGGCCCCTGGCCACGGTCGTCGCCCTCGGGGCAGCATCCCGCGCGGCGACCATCTTCCCCAAACACCCTCACATAGAGGGTGCCGTCGCCATCGAACTTGAAGTGCAGGGTGCACCGCTAGCCCAGGCCGCGCGCGCGGGCAAACGTTTGCCAGCCGCGGGTCAGGGCCCCATTCCCAGAAGGGGAGACCTCGAGCGACACCCAGGAGGCCCTGCTGCAGCAACCGTCAGCCTGAAGCCAGAAGCCGCACCGGGCGCTGGCCGGCAGCTCGCTGATGAAGAAGCGAGGGAGCTGGAGCCAGGTGCTGGTCGGGTCCGCCGACCACACGACGAACTCCGGTAACACCTCCGCCGAGCGAAAGCGCGGCCTGGGGGGTAGCGTAGCCACAGCCTGCCTCCCCCTTGGTAGCCGAGCGCTCACCGCCACGCGGAGAACCATCCCTCTGCCCACGGGGAGCCACAGCGGGGACCGCGGGATGCTTGCGGGGACGACCCCGGCCACGCTTAGCCGGAGGGGAGTCGGGCCCCGCCCGACTAGCCTTCCCCTTCTCCGCGGCTGAGAACCTCTTCGGATCCATGCCGGCGACGGGCAACAAAGGAGAGGAAGAAGAAGAGAAGCGGGATGGGGCGTACTGGCGGAGCTTATGCGGCCTCGCACTTATAGCCGAAAGAGGCCAACCGTCGAGCACCACGATCGTAGGTAATAATGACCCGTATCTACGCATGCAGGGACTAGTCAAGTCACACAGTTGCCTAGGCGTCGTGGGGAAGCGGAGACGCCCACGTCCTGTCAAACCGCCACGTGGCGCCTAAGGCCGCAGGCTGTTAGGGCCCGCGGCGCTTCGCCCTTGCCCTTTCGCCTCTCGGTGCGGCCAAGCCCGGGCGCGCCCTGGGCCCGGGGGCTACTGTCGGCGTTCTGGGAACGGGGGTCCCCAGACTTGCCTGCCTGCAGCGTGCGGCGTGGCTCAAATGGGGGCCCAGCGCGGCCCGTCTTCATCAGCACAAGACCCAAGACCCTCGCGAGGGGCCAAGCCTCACGGGGCGAACGACACGGCGCTTCCTCAGGCGCGGCCTCCTCAGGACGGCTCGCGAGGAGGCGGAGAGATCAAGGCAGGGTACCTCGCGAGGTGCCCATGACGCAAGCCGTGACGACCAAGGGTGCCAGGCGGGCGCCAGCCCGTGCAGCGTTCCCCTTTCCTCTTTGGTGCAAAGGGGGCAAGCACAGGCGAGGGGATCAAGCAAAGGCACCCACTTCGGTGCAACAAGGCCAAGACCAGTCCAACGGTGGGAAGGAGGTCACCATGGAGCCCAGAGCGGCGTCACCACAGGGCCTTTGGCAGGCGAAGACCAACTTTAGTCAGGATAAGTGTACCAGATGTTCCCCTTCGAATTGGCCAATTGTTGGCGCCCTTCCCGCTCAAATATTTGGGAAGAGGCCCAGGGCCTTTGCCTATAAATAGGACTAGCCACCCCCAGGGTAGGGGGAAGAAACCAGCTAGAACGTTGCAACACACCCAGAGAGTGAGAAGGGCGATCGAACTCCCCCAGCAGTTCATCCCCTAGCCAAGAACAGACCCTCGCGAGGCTGTTCTTCCCTGTACTGTTCATCCTCATCAGCCCAAGAGGCAATCCATCCACCACAAACTAGAGTAGGGTATTACACCACAATGGTGGCCCGAACTAGTGTAAACCCTGTGTCTCTTGTGTTGTTCGCTCTGTAGTTTAGATCCTTGCGAGACGGAGAGGTAGAGAGCATAATCTCTGCGCGCACCCCAGAGTTCGAACCTTAAGGGTCTGCCGAAACCCGAGATCCGACACGCCCTTCCCGCTCATTGTTTGGGAAGAGGACCAGGGCCTCTATAAATAGGACTAGCCACCATAGGGATAAGGGGGAGAGAGAGACCAAGCAGAACACACCGCACCAGCTCAAGAACGCCTCTCGCGAGGCCGTTCTTCCCTTGTATTGTTCATCATCAGCCCCTGAGGCAATCCACTACACCACACACTGGAGTAGGGTATTACACCACATTGGTGGCCCGAACTAGTATAAACCTCGTGTCCCTTGTGTGTTCTTCTTCCCGGCCTAGATCTCTTGCGAGCCATAGAAGCGCGAGTCGGTAGGGGAAAGATCTTTGTGCGCACCCCAGAGTTCGAACCTTAAGGTTCTGCCGGAACCCGAAATCCAACAATAGTAAACTAGAATTGTATATTGGAAACTTATATGATGTAAAGTAGACCCGGGGGGCCATAGGTTTCACTAGTGGCTTCTCTCAAGATAGCAAATATTACGGTGGTGAACAAATTACTGTCGAGCAATTGATAGAAAAGCGCATAGTTATGACAATATCTAGTCATGATCATGAACATAGGCTTCACGTCCGTGTCAAGTATACCGAAATGATTCTGCATCTACTAATATTACTCCACACATCGACCGCTATCCAGCATGCTTCTAGAGTATTAAGTTCATAAGAACAGAGTAACGCATTAGGCAAGATGACATGATGTAGAGGGATAAACTCAAGCAATATGATATAAACCCCATCTTTTTATCCTCGATGGCAACAATACAATACATTTCGGTTCCCTTTCAGTCACTGGGATCGAGCACCACCAGATTGAACCCAAAGCTAAGCACTTCTCCCATTGCAAGAGAGATCAATCTAGTAGGCCAAACTAAACCAATAATTCGAAGAGACTTGCAAAGATATCAAATCATGCATATAAGAATTCAGAGAAGAATAAATATTTTTCATAGATAATCTTGATCATAAACCCACAATTCATCGGATCTCGGCAAACACACCGCAAGAAGTATTACATCGAATAGATCTCCAAGAACATCGAGGAGGACTTTGTATTGAGATCCAAAGGGAGAGAAGAAGCCATCTAGCTAATAACTATGGACCCGAAGGTCTGTGGTAAACAACCCACACATCATCGGAGAGGCTATGGTGTTGATGTAGAAGCCCTCGGTGATCGAATCCCCCTTCGGAAGATCGCCGGAAAAGGCCCCAAGATGGGATATCACGGGTACATAAGATTGCGGCGGTGGAAAAGTGGTTCCGTGGCTCCCCCGGATGTTTTCAGGGTATAAGAGTATATATAGGCGAAAGAAGTAGGTCGGTGGAGCTACGAGGGGCCCATGAGGGTGGGGGCGTCCCTACCCCCTGGGCGCGCCCTCCTGCCTCGTGGCTGCCTCGTTTCTTCCTTTACTTCCACTCCAAGTCTCCTGGATTGCATTTGTTCCAAAGAAGATCCTCGCGAAGATTTCGTTCCGTTTGGATTCCGTTTGATATTCCTTTTCTTCGAAACATAGAAATAGGCAAAAAACAGCAATTTGCACTGGGCCTTCGGTTAATAGGTTAGTCCCAAAAATAATATAAAAATGGTATATTAAAGCCCATTAAACATACAAAACTGATAATATAATAGCATGGAACAATAAAAAATTATAGATACGTTGGAGACGTGTCAGGCCCGCTAGTGGATGACCTCGTTTTTGGCTAAGGCGCCAGTGGTGACAAAGTTGTTCAGTTCCTCTTTAGTAACCAGGGATTGGACCCGTTGCAATAAGTGTATGTCTTGGACATTTCCTCAATGATCTGAAAGAAGGGTTATGCCGGTTCAAGTTTACATGGTTAAGCCGGCTTATGGTTAAAAGACAAATAATAATAAAGCATAGAAAGGTGTTAAACTGGAGATTAGCGTTGAAAGTTATAAATATGAGTTATTGGCGGCTTAAGAAGGGACTAATGATACCTGGCGGGTCACTATTTCTAAGTTAAGCCGCCCACACAATTATTGAAGTGTAGATCTGGGAAAGGAAAAATTGCTAAGTGTTGAGAAAATAGGTTTCACAGATAGATGCTATGATTTCGGATCTACGGCACTCCAGTTAATGAAAAATATTTAGACCTAAATTACAGCACTTGAGGAGTTCATGGGTTCAGATCAGGATTTCTTATGCAGAGGAGATGTACTAATAGTAAAAAGGAGTCCTACAACTACCACCGCATCAGAGGAGTACCAAGTTTGAATCAAAAATCACAAGTTGCAGTGAGAAGCAAAGATGAACTCCGACGAACTTGCGGAAACCCTAATGGGATCCATGGGAAGATGAAGAAGGAGAACTTACCCGAACTGTTGACAGCGGAGGCATGCGGACGAAGTCTGGACAAATCAGGTTGATGCAGCGGCCGTTGTTGGGGCAGAGGCGAAGGTCGACGGCGGCGGCAGAGCTCGAGTTCTGAGGCGTCGTGAGGAGGAAGACAGAGACGTAGAGGCAAGGGGGGAAAGTGAAAGGGACCCCTGGCCCTATTTGTAAGATGAAAGGATAAGTGACGTGCGCGAGAATCGAGGAGACTGGAAAATGGATGTGACAGCACGGACGCCTCGGTTTTTGGAGGTTCACTAAAAGAGAGGATATATTAAGATTTGGGCTCTGTGTAATATTAATGACAGGTGACGTCACAGCGGGTTACCGCAATCCCAGGAGATGACGTCACGGCGGGTTACCACAATCCCAGGAGATGACGTCACGGCGGGTTACGAGATCTCGCAAGGATAAATGAAGGAGGAATTTTCTAAGTATTGAATATTGACATGAACAATTTCAAATCAATCTGGGGCCTAATGTTGGGGATGAACTATTGAGTGTAACCCATCCAGGAGGGGCCGGGTTATGCTCATGGCGGTTTATTAACACAAAGCCCATGAAGATGCTGAAGAGGGCGGTTCACTATGCAGACTCATTGAAGGTTCGAAGCCCAAAGGCGACTTAAGGCCCAATAAGTGTTAACCACCATATATGTATGACTTGCATTATAAGGCATGTACGGTTAGTTATCGAGCCGGACACGTTGAGCAGACCGGGACTCCGTGAGCCATCGGGCTTCAACCTGTGTATATAAAGGGACGACCCGGTGGCTACTTAGGTCAAGAAACAAGAGATCGAAAGCTAGGTTAAGCTTATTCGCTCCCTGGTAATCAAGACATAAGCAATACCGCCTCAAACTGGATTAGGCCTTTACCTTCACCACAAGGGGTTGAACCAGTATAAACTCCCCGTGTCCTTTGTCCCGTTTAACCCCTTTAAGCTAACCTAGTTATGATGGCTCCATGACTAAGTCCTCACACTAGGACATCTGCCGTGACAATTCCACGACAATGACATAAGTTCGTTTGGAGTACCGGATGAGATCACGGACATGACAAGGAGTCTCAGAATGGTCGAGAGGTAAAGATTGATATATTGGAGGTTACTATTCGGACACCGAAAGGGTTCTGGAGTGTATCGGGTACATACCGGAGTACCGGAGGGGTTACCGGAACCCCCCGGGGAAAGATATGGGTCTTATGGGCCATAGGAGGGAGGCTAACCAGCCCACAAGGGGCTGGTACGCCCCCCACAAGGGAGGATGCCGTATTGGACTTGGGAAGGGGGCGCTGATACGTCTCCAACGTATCTATAATTCATGAAGTATTCATGCTATTCTATTATCTGTTTTGGATGTTTATGGGCTTTATTAAACACTTTTATATTATTTTTGGGACTAACCTATTAACCCAGAGCCCAGTGCTAGTTCCTTTTTTTCCTTGTTTCAGTGTTTCACAGAAAAGGAATATCAAATGGAGTCCAAACAGAATGAAACCTTCGGAAAAGTTATTTTTGGAAAGAAAGCAATACGTGAGACTTGGAGTGCACGTCAGGGGATCAACGAGGAGGTCACGAGGCAGGGGCGCGCCCACCCCCCTGGGCACGCCCTCCACCCTCGTGGGCCCCTCGTGGCTCCCCTGATGTATTTCTTCCTCCTATATATACCAATATACCCTAAAACCATCGGGGAGCAGAATAGATCGGGAGTTCCGCCGCCGCAAGCCTCTGTAGCCACCAAAAACCAATCGCGACCATGTTTCGGCACCCTTCTGGAGGGGGGATCCCTCACCGGTGGCCATCTTCATCATCCCGGCGCTCTCCATGATGAGGAGGGAGTAGTTCACCCTCGGGGCTGAGGGTATGTACTAGTAGCTATGTGTTTGATCTCTCTCTCTCTCTCGTGTTCTTGAGGTGATACGATCTTGATGTATCGCGAGCTTTGCTATTGTAGTTGGATCTTATGATGTTTATCCCTCTCTACTCTCTTGTAATGGATTGAGTTTCCCCTTTGAAGTTATCTTATCGGATTGAGTCTTTTAATGATTTGAGAACATTTGATGTATGTCTTTCATGGGATACCCATGGTGACAATGGGGTATTCTATTGATCCACTTGATGTATGTTTTGGTGATCAACTTGCGAGTTCCGCCCATGAACCTATACATAGGGGTTGGCACATGTTTTCGCCTTGATTCTCCGGTAGAAACTTTGGGGCACTCTTTGAGGTTCTATGTGTTGGTTGAATAGATGAATCTGAGATTGTGTGATGCATATCGTATAATAATACCCACGGATACTTGAGGTGACATTGGAGTATCTAGGTGACATTAGGGTTTTGGTTGATGTGTGTCTTAAGGTGTTATTTACTACGAACACCAGGGCTGTTTGTGACACTTGTAGGAATAGCCCAATGGATTGATCGGAAAGAATAACTTTGAGGTGGTTTCGTACCCTGCCATAATCTCTTTGTTTGTTTTCCGCTATTAGTGGCTTTAGAGTGACTCTTAGTTGCATGTTGAAGGATAGTTATATGATCCAATTATGTTATTACTGTTGAGAGAACTTGCACTAGTGAAAGTATGAATCCTAGGCCTTGTTTCCTAGCATTACAATACCGTTTACGCTCACTTTTATCATTACTTACCTTGCTGTTTTTATATTTTTCAGGTTACAAAAACCTATATCTACCATCCATATTGCACTTGTATCACCATCTCTTCGCCGAACTAGTGCACCTATACAATTTACCATTGTATTGGGATGTGTTGGGGACACAAGAGACTCTTTGTTATTTGGTTGCAGGGTTGCTTGAGAGAGACCATCTTCATCCTACGCCTCCCACGGATTGATAAACCTTAGGTCATCCACTTTAAAGTAATTTGCTATTGTCCTACAAACCTCTGCACTTGGAGGCCCAACAACGTCTACAAGAAGAAGGTTGCGTAGTAGACATCAAGCTCTTTTCTGGCGCCGTTGCCGGGGAGGCTTGGTAAGCGGCACTCACAACCCGTCAACTAAGCTCTTTTCTAGCACCGTTGCCGGGGAGGTGAGTGCTTTAAGGTATATCTTTAGATCTTCCAATCGAATCTTTTTGTTTCTTGTTTTATCACTAGTTAATTTATAAAAGAAAATTACAAAAAAATGGAATTGAGTTTGTCTCATACGCTTCGTCTTTTTAATATCTTTCATGAGTATGATGGAAAGGAAAATTGTGCCAAAGTGTTAGAAGAACAATGCATTAAAATGTTTGTCACTAAATCTTTGAATGATGAGCATGATTGCAATGTTGTTAGTATGAACTGCTTGCATATGCATACTACTAATGATGATTGCACTAGTTTTGATGAAAATGTCTCCTATAAACATGTCAATTTTTGTGGAGTGCATTGGGTTTGCAAGTACACACCAAATAGGGAAGATAGATATTTCAAGAGGCATAAGTATATAGAAACTAAATTGTTGCAAGAAAGGCTAGATGTTTGTGCTGAAAATTTAAATTTTCTTAGCCATACTTGCGAACTTTGCAATGAACATGATCATTTCAGTACCCAATGCAAATTGTTTCATGATTGTATTGTGTCCAAAAATTGTGATGACTTGATTTCCCTTGCACATCATAATGAACTTAGTTTTCTCTTGGGTTATGAAGAAATGAAACGTATAACTAAGGTTATTCCAGAATTTGCCCTTGATAGAGTTATTCATTTTGATCTAGAAGAAATATATATGTATTGTGCGGTGAATTGCATTGAAAATCCTTACATTGCCAATTACATAAAGAAAAGAAAACAAATAGAAGATGAAGATAATACTAACGAAAGGGAAGAGACTTCCCAATATCCTCCTATTATTTCTTTTGATGAATCAGGTAACGAGGAGGAGCCCACTATTCAACCAATCTCATTAATAAGGAGCTCCAAAAAGAGGATTGAACCCACACATGATGTGGTGAAGAAGAAGAAAAGAAAAAGGAAGAGAGGTAAAAAGATATCTCTCCCAAATAATGTTGCTCCTATTATTGTTGTGCCTCATGAAAATGAATCAAAAATAATTGTGGAAGATGATGCACTTGATGATGATCTCGTTATGCCTATTGCTTGCTGTGATGATTATGATTGGGAAGATAGTACTTCTTATGATCTTGAAAATCTTTTTGGCATTTGCTTGGAAGAATATGATAATTGTTATACTATTGGTGCTATCCATACTATTAATGATGAGAGTGATTATGCTTATGATATAAAAAGGCCCAAGCTTGGGGATGCTATGTTTGAAGAAGAAGATGTTTTTGAGAATATATTTTCTGCAATTAATGTTTATCCCAAGCTTGGGGATGCTATGTTTAATGAAGATGATATTTTTAGCCTCCCAAATTTTGACATGCAAAGTTGTTATGATGATAGCATGCCTTCTACCTATGATGATTATATTGATGAAAGCGGGTTTGGAAGAGTGTCAACTTTAGGAAGTAATGATCCCACTATTTTGGAGGGTGTTCAATCTTATTGTGATAATTATGAAAGTGGATTTGGAGAGGTCATGACTTTATTTAGTGATGAATCCATTATTTCGGAAGAGGTTTCAATTGATTATGATGAGAAAAAAGTTGCTACTTATGATGATTATTGTGATGAAACTTATGCTATAAAAAGTAGTGCTGATTATATTTATAATACTTGTCATGATTATGATTACCCATTTTCTGAACATTACTCTTTTAATGTGGAAACAATTTATAGTATTCAAGTCTCTTATGATACCCCCACTATCCCGAATGAGAATAAATTTGCTTATGTGGAGAGTAATGAAAATTCTATGCTTGTAGATCATGAAAAGAATACTTTAGGTGCTGATTATATTGTTGGATTCATTCATGATGCTGCTGAAAATTATTATGAGGGAGGAACATATGCTTGTAGGAATTGCAATAATATCAAGTTTCCTCTCTATGTGCTTAAAATCTTGAAGTTATGCTTGTTTTGCTTTCCTATGCTAGTTGATTATTGTTCCCATAAGTTGTTTGCTCACAAAATCCCTATGTATAGGAAGTGGGTTAGACTTAAATGTGCTAGTCATATTATTCATGATGCTCTCTTTATGTTTCAATTCTTATCTTTTATGTGAGCATCATTGAAATCATCATGCCTAGCTAGGGGCGTTAAACGTTAGCGCTTGTTGGGAGGCAACCCAATTTTATTTTAGTTTCTTGCTTTTTGGTTCTGTTTAGGAATAAATAATCTATCTAGCTTCTGGTTAGATGTGGTTTTATGTTTTAATTAGTGTTTGTGCCAAGTAAGACCTATAGGATCTTCTTGGATGATAGTTATTTGATCTTGCTGAAAATTCTAGAAACTTACTGTTAACGAAAACAATTTTTAAAAATCATCAGAACGTGATAAAATACTTATTACAATTGCAGCAGATCATTAAACAAATTGTCTAGTTCTTCCTATTTTGGTGGATTTTTTGGAGTTCCAGAAGTTTGCGTTAGTTATAGATTACTGCAAACTGTTCTGTTTTTGACAGATTCTGTTTTTCGTGTGTTGTTTGCTTATCTTGATGAATCTATGGCTAGTAAAATAGTTCATGAACCATAGAGAAGTTGGAATACAGTAGATTTAACACCAATACAAATAAATAATGAGTTCATTACAGTACCTTTAAGTGGTGTTTCGTTTTCTTTCGCTAACGGAGCTTACGAGTTTTCTGTTGAGTTTTGTGTTGTGAAGTTTTCAAGTTTTGGGTAAAGATTCGATGGACTATGGAATAAGGAGTGGCAAGAGCCTAAGCTTGGGGGTGACCAAGGCACCCCAAGGTAATATTCAAGGATAACCAAGCACCTAAGATTGGGGATGCCCCGGAAGGCATCCCCTCTTTCGTCTTCGTTCATCGATAACTTTACTTGGAGCTATATTTTTATTCACCACATGATATGTGTTTTGCTTGGAGCGTCATTTTATTTTCTTTAGATTTTCTTGCTGTTTGAATAAAATACCAATATCTGAAATTATTAAATGAGAGAGAGTCTTCACATAGCTACATAATTATTTAACTACTCATTGATCTTCACTTATATCTTTTTGGAGTAGTTTGTCATTTACTCGTGTTCTTCACTTATATCCTATGAGTAAATAGTTGAATGATTTGAATATCATAAATCTGAAATTATATATGTTTCATATGATTATACCATGGGAAGTAATGCCTTCACATATAATAAGTAGAGGTGGTAGATTTATTGAAGGTTAGCAAACATTGTATTGGTCACTTGAATAAATTCATGAAAGAATATTGAAGGAAGAGAGATTTAAAATATAATACTATCTTGGACATCTTCTATGATTGTGAGCCCCATTAATTATTTTCAAACCTGAACAAATTAGTTGAAGTTGGACAAGGAAGACAACATAATGAGTTATGCTTGGGTATATTTGTATAGAAGTTATATTGTTATGGATCCTCTAACATGTGGTGCTTGCTTTTTAGAATCCTTTGCTAGCCAAAATATCTGTACTAAGCGGGAATACTGCTTGTGCATCCAAATTCCTTAAACCAAGTTTCTTCCATGAGTGCCCACCATATCTACCTATATGCGGTCTTTACCTACCGTTCCAAGTAAATTTGCATGTGCCAAACTCTAAACCTTCAAATAATAATCTGTTTTGTATGCCCGAATCGCTCATGTAGCGACTAGGGGCTGTCAGTATATTCCATGCTAGGTGGGTTATTCTCAACATGAGTGGACTCCGCTCGTCATTCACGATAAAAATGGCTGGTAACTGGGATGCCCAGTCCCATGATCAAAAGATCGAAATCAAATCAAAAATAATTGCAAACAAAACTCCCCCAGGATTGATGTTAGTTGGAGGCACCCGTTGTTTCGGGCAAGCCATGGATTGATGATTGCTGGTGGAGGGGGAGTAAAATCTTTACCTTTCTGTTTGTGAACCGCCTATAATGTATGTAGTATGGAAGCTATTGGGAACTCTTGGTCGTTATGTTGAAAATGAAAGCATACCTCTAAAAATTATTTTCATCTCTGTTTTTGCTTCGAGCCCTGGCACCTTTGCAAATCCCTGCTTCCCTCTACGAAGGGCCTATCTTTTACTTTTATGCAAGAGTCAGTAGTATTCCTTCTCATTCCAACCTACTCTTTAGTTGGCAAGTATCATGTGATGGAAATATCTAGGCATATATGGCCATTCAAATATATTTGAGCATGAATTATTACTGTTGACATTACCCTTGAGGTAAAAGGTTGGGAGGCGAAACATTAAGCCCCTATCTTTCTCTCTGTTCGATGAATACTATTTGTTCTAAAAATATGCTTTGAGTGGTAGCAATCATGGAAGACTAAATGATAGTTGAGTATGTGGAGTTTGCTAAATCAAAGCTCTAACATAGACTCTTCCTGAAAATAAGATGAATTGTAATTGTTTGATGACTAATAACACGGTTTGTTAGTTTTCAAGAAAGTTTATGTTCTATACTTTAACATGTGAATAGTTTGTTACTTGATCATGCAAAGTTTTATGATATGAGCTACTGTTATGACATATAATGATGCTTGAAAAGGTGATTGAAATTATCATTGATCAAACTTATGCACCTACTAGCATTCACACTTCATAAATTATTTCTTTTATCATTTACCTACTCGAGGACGAGCAGGAATTAAGCTTGGGGATGCTGATACTCTCCAACGTATCTATAATTTATGAAGTATTCATGCTATTATATTATCTGTTTTGGATGTTTATGGGCTTTATTAAATACTTTTATATTATTTTTGGGACTAATCTATTAACCCAGAGCCCAGTGCAAGTTCCTGTTTTTTCCCTTGTTTCAGTGTTTCGCAGAAAAGGAATATCAAACGGAGTCCAAACGGAATGAAACCTTTGGAAAAGTTATTTTTGGAAAGAAAGCAATACAAGAGACTTGAAGTGCACGTCAGGGGATCAACAAGGAGGGCACGAGGCAGGGGGCACGCCCTCCACCCTCGTGGGCCCCTCATGGCTCCCCTGACGTATTTCTTCCTCCTATATATACCAATATACCCTAAAACCATTGGGGAACAGAATAGATCGGGAGTTCCGCCGCCGCAAGCCTCTGTTGCCACCAAAGACCAATCGGGACCCTGTTCCGGCACCCTGCCGGAGGGGGGATCCCTCACCGGTGGCCATCTTCATCATCCCGGCGCTCTCCATGACAAGGAGGGAGTAGTTCACCCTCGGGGCTGAGAGTATGTACCAGTAGCTCTGTATTTGATCTCTCTCTCTCTCGCTCTCTTGTTCTTGAGGTGATACGATCTTGATGTATCGTGAGCTTTGCTATTGTAGTTGGATCTTATGATGTTTCTCCCCCTCTACTCTCTTGTAATGGATTGAGTTTCCCCTTTGAAGTTATCTTATTGGATTGAGTCTTTTAATGATTTGAGAACACTTGATGTATGTCTTGCGTCGGATACCCGTGGTGACAATGGGGTATTCTATTGATCCACTTGATGTATGTTTTGGTGATCAACTTGCGGGTTCTGCCCATGAACCTATGCATAGGGGTTGGCACACGTTTTCGACTTGATTCTCCGGTAGAAACTTTGGGGCACTCTTTGAGGTTCTATGTGTTGGTTGAATAGATGAATATGAGATTGTGTGATGCATATCGTATAATCATACCCACGGATACTTGAGGTGACATCGGAGTATCTAGGTGACATTCGGGTTTTGGTTGATGTGTGTCTTAAGGTGTTATTTTACTACGAACTCTAGGGCTGTTTGTGACACTTATAGGAATAGCACAATGGAATGATCGGAAAGAATAATTTTGAGGTGGTTTCGTACCCTACCATAATCTCTTTGTTTGTTCTCCGCTATTAGTGGCTTTGGAGTGACTCTTTGTTGCATGTTGAGGGATAGTTATATGATCCAATTATGTTATTATTGTTGAGAGAACTTGCACTAGTGAAAGTATGAACCCTAGGCCTTGTTTCCTAGCATTGCAATACCGTTTACGCCCACTTTTATCATTTGTTACCTTACTGTTTTTATATTTTCAGATTACAAAAATCTATATCTACCATCCATATTGCACTTGTATCACCATCTCTTCGCCGAACTAGTGCACCTATACAATTTACCATTGTATTGGGTGTGTTGGGGACACAAGAGACTCTTTGTTATTTGGTTGCAGGGTTGCTTGAGAGAGACCATCTTCATCCTACGCCTCCCACGGATTGATAAACCTTAGGTTATCCACTTGAGGGAAATTTGCTACTATCCTACAAACCTCAGCACTTGGAGGCCCAACAACGTCTACAAGAAGAAGGTTGCGTAGTAGACCCAAGGCCCGTTGATGGCCTATCCGAATTAGGCCCAGTAGCGTCATCTAGGCCGTTGATACGTCTCCAACGTATCTATAATTTTTAATTGCTCCATGCTATATTATCTACTGTTTTGGACTATATTGGGCTTTATTTTCCACTTTTATATTATTTTTGGGACTAACCTATTAATCAGAGGCCCAGCCCAGAATTGCTGTTTTTTGCCTATTTCAGAGTTTCGGAGAAACAGAATATCAAACGGAGTCCAAACGGAATAAAATCTTTTGGAACGTGATTTTTCACCGAACATGATCCAGGAGACTTGGACCCTACTCTAAGGAGTCAAAGAGGCGGTCACGTGAATGGGTCCCCCTCCTAGGGCGCGCCCCCTGCCTCGTGGGCCCCTCGGAGCTCCACCGACGTACTCCTTCCTCCTATATATACTGACGTACCCCCAAACGATCATATACGGAGCCAAAAACCTAATTCCACCGCCGCAACCTTCTGTATCCATGAGATCCCATCTTGGGGCCTGTTCCGGAGCTCCGCCGGAGAGGGCCGTCATCACGGAGGGCTTCTACATCATCATAGCCTCTCCGATGAAGTATGAGTAGTTCACCTCAGACCTACGGGTCCATAGTTATTAGCTAGATGGCTTCTTCTCTCTTTTTGGATCTCAATACAATGTTCTCCCCCTCTCTCGTGGAGATCTATTCGATGTAATTTTCTTTTTGCGGGTGTTTGTTGAGACCGATGAATTGTGGGTTTATGATCAAGTCTATCTATGAATAATATTTGAATATTCTCTGAATTCTTTTATGTATGATTGGTTATCTTTGCAAGTCTCTTCGAATTATCAGTTTGGTTTGGCCTACTAGATTGGTTTTTCTTGCCATGGGAGAAGTGCTTAGCTTTGGATTCAATCTTGCGGTGTCCTTTCCCAGTGACAGAAGGGGCAGCAAGGCACGTATAGTATTGTTGCCATCGAGGATAACAAGATGGGGTTTTTATCATGTTGCATGAAACTATCCCTCTACATCATGTCATCTTGCTTAAAGCGTTACTCTGTTTTTAACTTAATACCCTAGATGCATGCTGGATAGCGGTCGATGAGTGGAGTAATAGTAGTAGATGCAGGCAGGAGTCGGTCTACTTGTCTCGGACGTGATGCCTATATACATGATCATACCTAGATATTCTCATAACTATGCTCAATTTTGTCAATTGCTCAACAGTAATTTGTTCACCCACTGTAGAATACTTATGCTCTTGAGAGAAGCCACTAGTGAAACCTATGGCCCCCGGGTCTATTCTCATCATATCAATCTCCATCACTTTAATCTTGCTTTGCTATTTACTTTGTCTTTTACTATTCACTTTGCATCTTTATACCAAAAATACCAAAAATATTATCTATCATCTCTATCAGATCTCACTCTCGTAAGTGACCGTGAAGGGATTGACAACCCCTAATCGCGTTGGTTGCGAGGATCTATTGTTTTATGCATGTACGAGGGACTTGTGTGTAGCCTCCTACTGGATTGATACCTTGGTTCTCAAAAACTGAGGGAAATACTTACGCTACTTTGCTGCATCATCCCTTCCTCTTTGGGGAAATCCTACGCAGTGCTCAAGAGGTAGCAAGAAGAATTTCTGGCGCCGTTGCCGGGGAAGGCTTACGCAAGAGCAAGTCAAGATTTGGACTCCCAACAACAAACCACTTCTGGCACCGTTGTCTACATACCAAGTACCCATCACAATCCCTATCTCCCGCATTACATTAGTTGCCATTTGCCTCTCTTTTTCCTCTCCCCCACTTCACCCTTGCCGTTTTATACGTCCTCTCTCTCTCTCCCAATCTCCTTCTCTTTTCCCGTTTGCCTTTTTCTCGCTTGCCTTTTGTTTGCTCGTGTGTTGGATTGCTTGTGTGTCGCGATGGCTCAAGATACTACCAAATTGTGTGATTTGTTTTGACTATTTACTGTGGGGTAAGACCCCACAGCCCATTTTATTCGAAAAACATAAAGTCGAGCAAATTACAAGGCACTGAGAAAGTGCCAAAGCAAAAATGAGTCTTATCTAAAACTTACCTAGAGTTAGAAGGTAGAAGTTAAGAAGAAGCTATCCTAGGAAATTACAGAAGGGCATTAACCCAAGCTAACAGTTGAGCTCTAAGAGAACTGCTAAGTCTGTGGGAGAGGAGGAGGATATCATGTACAAAGTTGCATCGCCAGGCAGCAAAACGAGCCTGCTCTCCCCTGAAGATCCTCCCATTCCTGAGGATCCAAATATTCCATGCTGCAGTGAGCATCACCTCGAAAAAAAAGGGTTGACGAAAATTTGATCTGGCACTGGCAACACACTCCTGGACATTAGGACCCTGGGACCAGTCAATCTGAAGGTAGTTCCACACTCTCGAGCTGAAATTGCACTTGAAGAATAAATGGGTTCTGTCCTCATGTACATAAGCATTACATATAACACAAAGATTATCCTCAGCTTGAGACCTCCAATGTCTTCTGACCAGCATGTCCTTGGTGTTGAGTCTATCAAAGAATAATAACCAACCAAAGACTTTAATCTTCATGCTGCATCTGCTCTTCCATAACCATTTGCATTGCATAATAGTGGGCATATGGGAATGCATAATGGTATAGAAACCTTTGGCCGAATAGGACCAAGCTTTGGAAGGCCAGACCCACTGGTCAGGAAGCAGCGGATCTCTTTGTTAGCTCATGAGCAGCCTCTTGTGAAATGGGCAGGTAGAAGATGGAAAAGAGGTCATGGGTCTGGAGCACATCCCTGACTGAGACCTTATCATCGATCACAAAAGAGAACAATCGAGGTAGTCTCCTTACTAAGGGCAAGGACGAACCAGCCACATGCCATGCATCATGCCAAAATAATGCAGTGTCCCCCATGTTAATATGAACCGAAGCAATGGCCCTGTAAGAATCATTCAGTTTGAATACATCCCTCCACCAGAAAGAACCAGTCAAAACAGTTGCCTGAGGGACAATGTTATCATAATAGGAGTCCCATATTAAAGATACCCAAGGAACATCATGTTTATTGAAGAATTTATGCAGATGTTTCATAAGCAGTCCCTGATTCTGAATATTAAGATTGAGGATACCCAGACCACCCTTTTGTTTGGGCCTGCAAACTAGATCCCAAGCTGCCAGAGATTGTTTAGGTGTATCTGTATTTCCTCTCCAAAGACACTGCCTGAAGATCCTATCCAGCTGTTTAATGATACCAATAGGTATATGTAAGGTGCAGAGGAAATAGATTGGCATGGAAGTTAAGACTGAAGTCAATAGTTGCAACCTAGAACCCTGATTAAGCATGTCAGAACTAGCAGATAGCCTTCTTTCAATATTATCCACAAGGGGGAGGAGATCCACAATTCTGGGCCTGATGGTGCCAAGAGGTAGACCAAGATAAGTAAAGGGGAGTTCCCCTAACTTACAACCGAGGAGGGTAGCCAACCTGAGAGCCTCCTCATTAGATATGTTCAAAGGTATCATAGAGGACTTGGCAAAATTCACCTTGAGACCAGTCGACTGGTGAAAAATAGCCAACATATTCTTAAGGGCCAGCAGTTGCTCATCCACAACTGGCAAAATGATGATGGTGTCATCAGCATACTGGATAATTGGGTAGTTAGGATCATGAGATGGGATTGGGAGTGAGAGGGTCCCTTGAGCCCTCATTTGGTTGACCACCGACTGCAACAGATCAGCAGCAATAACAAAGAGAAGGGGTGACAAAGGATCACCCTGTCTGACCCCACACTTACATCTGAATTGCTTCCCTGGAATACCATTAAGCAAAATAGAAGATGTCCCAGATGACAATATCTCTCTAATCCAAGCAATCCACTTACTATCAAAACCTTTTTGATGAAGGATTTGTAAGATTACCTCATGCTCCACTCTGTCAAAGGCCTTGGCAAAATCCAGCTTCAGAATTATGATTGGTCTCTTTGACTGTTTGCATTGATGAATATACTCAAATGCCCATGCCAGGCAATCCTGAATGGACCTGCTTTTCAAAAAACCATACTGATTCTTATGTATACATTGCAAAATTACTTTCTGTAATCTGTTTGCCAACAGCTTGGTGAGAAACTTCAGACAGTTGTTTGTAAGGGAAATGGGTCTGAAATCCTCCGGCCCTTGAGGACAAATCATCTTGGGGATGAGGGTGATGAGAGAACCATTGATGTTCTCCAAAGATATCTGTCCATCATAAAAAGCCTGTATGAGGTGCAAAAAATCCTGTTCAATGATAGGTCAGCATTTCTTGAGAAACATGCCGTTAAAGCCATCCGGTCCAGGTGCTCTGTCAGTGGGTAGCTCCGCTAGAACCTTGTTTATTTCCTCCTGTGTGAATGGAGCAGAGAGTACTTCAAGCCCCTCCACTGATGGTATCAACTGTGGGAGGTCAAATCCCATGTTAATACCCTGAGCCTGGCCCATCCTGTTCTTAAAGGAGGACCACAAAATTCCAGCCATTTGTGCATGATCAGAGACCGGATCATTCCCATCCACTCTAAGACTAGCAATTGTATTTTTCCTCAATCTTTCTGAAGCCATTGCATGAAAGAATTTAGAGTTCTCCTCCCCCACCTTGATATATCTAATTGTACACCTCTGCTTCCAATAAATGTAATGGATACGCAGCAAGTTCTCATGGTGCAACTTGACTATCTTCCTGAAGTTAAACTCCGGAGTTGTGAGTGGCCTCCATTCCTCAAGCCCATCAAAATGTAGAATGACCTTGGCACAGTTTAAAGTCAACCTTTTAATGTGTGATATGTTTTTGCTCCATATTTTGAGGTCCATTCTCAAACGTTTGAACTTTCGAGAGATGATTGCAGCCGCGGACAGATCACTAAAAACCGGCACCTCCCAAGACTTCTTAACGCAATCCATAAAACCTGGCATGTCAACCCAAAAATTCTCAAAACGAAAAACCCTTGATTTTGGAATATTGGTGTCAATGGAAACCACGCATGGCACATGATCTGACGAAGTCTTCGCTAAAGGAAGAACTACAGTATTTGGATAAATGGAAATCCAATCTGAGGTTGTGAAGAACCAATCCAATTGTTCGAGCAGAGGGTTTTCCTGCATATTTGACCACGTGTAACTTCTCCCTTTCAAGGGCAACTCCAAGAGACCCAAATGGCCAATTATCTCATTAAAAAGAAAGATGTCATTAACATTTCCCCCCGGTAGATTCCTGTTATCCATAGATCTTATAAAATTGAAGTCCCCTAGCAGAAGCCAATGTTCACTGGGAGGGATCGTCAGATGGTAAAGCCAATGCACAAAATCATCACGAAGAGGCCCATCACAAGGACCATAAATGGACACTAGGGTCCAGGACTCAGCATTGTGCACCGAGGTAAATGAGACCACAACACCAAATCTCTGAATCTCAATTAGTGTGCCAGTGAAGACCCCAGAATTCCAGATGACAAGAATACCACCAGATGCACCAACTGAGGGAGCAAACGCAAAACAATCAAACCGTCGCGGGCAGAAAGTTATAATCGTCCTAATGTCAAACTCCTCGCATTTGGTTTCCTGGAGGCACAGAATTGAGCACGTACTCTCTTCGATTTTCGACCGAACATCTCTCTGTCTATCCGCAGAATTGAGTCCACGTACATTCCAGCACAAAACACGCCAGTTACGAAATGATGTACTAGCCATTAAGAACTATATAGCGGAGATAATCCAGCCCACTGCTTAATAGTGCGGCTCCAATAACCACAAGGTTCAAATCATGCATACACGGTAAACCCAAAAACTGCCGGCAGTACTTAGATATAAAAAAACGTAAAAGAGATAACTGTGGGCCACAAAATGCAAGTTCAAATAAGCCCACAAAACATCCCCACCACATCATAGGGAAGTGCTGACGATCACTCATCATTGGAAACTGCATCTTCATCAGACTTCTTCGAGGGAGCCATAAGCTTCTCCTCTGTCAGATCGTCAGCTGGGATGCCCAAAGCCTGGCCAACCGCCTGCATAACCGGAATTGGGGTTTCTGGTGGCATCCTCGCCTGCTCTGTGGACTCCTCTTCAGACATCTTCAGCTTCTTTCCTCGTGGCCTCCTCTTGGGTGATGGTTTGACCAGGATTGCGGAGGTAGGTTTGTGCCCTGAATATTTAGCGTAGCTCCTCGTCATTCTCCTCATGGAGAAGTCTGGAGTAGCAGCAATATGTGTGACACAACGAGCACGCTTTCCTCCATGTTGCCTCTTCCCAAGCACAGATGCTGCAGGAGGTTTAGTGGCTGAGAACAGAACATCAGAGTCTGGAATACTGTTACCTTCGGATGAAACTGTGTCAGAGAGCAGGGATGAATCAGCATTTGCAATTTCCTCAATAATGACCGAAGAATTAGTCACCGGTCTAGGTGGCCCCTGGAGGAGGGTGGTCAACCGTATCTCTTGATCTGTCATTAACGGGCCCAGAGAAATAACCGATGGCGGTAGGAAAAAACCAGGTAGAGCAGATGGCACCTTCTGTATGAGGAAATTCGGCAAAAGTGACGAAAACGATCTTGCCTAGATCATCTCAGGTGGCAGGACCGGGCCATACACAATTCTGACGATTCCTAAGTGAATGGGATCCATTGGCATAACTGGGTGAGGCTGCTGCACTTCCTCCATATCCACTGCATCATCATCAGAATCCAAAGATGGGATGAGGACCATAGAGTTTTGATCCTCGGCCTGCACGTTCACCTGCGGCTGCTGCTGCGGCTCCTCAGGCTGTTCCCAGGCCCCCCAGCCATCTGCTTGCTGCTCCGCATGTCCTCCGTTTATATCTCCATCAACAGGATGTAGATGATTGTGGGGCACTGCGTTCCAGCCCAAAGCAGGGTAAGGTGGCATCGCCCAGAACGGCTGCGGTGGATTTACCCCTGGCATGGGATGAGGATTTCCATCCAATGGCATTGGGTCCTCATCCGCCGGTATGACTGCCTCTGCAAACTCTCCAGTTAAGATATAACAGCCTGTTGTCCAAGAAACTACAGCCCCTCCCCAAGTTGCAAAATCTCTGAAAACAACCGAGCGTGGAACAAGGGCATTGTCAGGAAAAGAGCATCTGACTACAGACCGGACCTTGCGACGATCAGTGTCGTTCCAGTAATGAAACTGTCCGAACGTGCCAACAATCTCCGCTAGGTTGGTGGAATTCCTATAATCCAATGGCACTCCAATGAACATCAACCAGCCAGTCCTATGACCCTGGATAGCGCGAAAACCTTCCCCCTGATTATGTGGAATAAATCTGACAAAAAACTCATTGCCCTCTGCATCCAGACCCAGCGGGAAAGGTGGATGTTGCGTGAAGGAGGCACGCACCACCGGATCTTCCATCTCAAATAAACCCACCCCCTGGAACCAAGTCTACGCAGATATGACAGGCACTTGCATGTTTTGAGTCAGAAAATTCAGAACCTGCTCACGCCGGATTGCCACCAAATGAGCCGGAGGGAGGGGTTCAACGATCACCACCATGAACTGCTCATGTCTCCATGGAGGCGGGACCGCAGGCGAGTAGTATGTGCGTGGTAGCCTGTCCTCCCCACCATCGACCACATCAAAGCCCGCCGGGAGGAAGCGATGAGGGTCAATGGCATACACCGCCATTGGGGATGTTGGAAGCGGCGAGGTGGTGTGAGGCGATGAGGGCGACGGAGCGTCAGATTGGGTCGGCAAAGCAAGGGAGCTGGGTTTCGGAGAGGGGCAGGGAGACGATTGGGGTTTTTGCTGCGGTGTTGCAGTTGTGTTGGAAACCGAAGAGGCAAGCAAGTCTTCCCTGTTGGCGCGAGCTCCAAAGCCTCTCGATGGGATTTTGGGCACCCAGATGGATGTGTCAGGCGGCTGACCAGAACAATTCTTTTTAACGTGACCAGAGCAAAAACATAACCTGCACCTCACCTTATTTTTGCAAGTCTCTGACTTGTGGCCCATGCCCAAACAGTTCTGACAGTCCCAGTAGCTTGCAGCCATATCTTCAATCATCTCATCAAAACTTTGCAATCCTTTGGTAATATCTTGTGGAGAGGGAGACTCAAAGAAATCCAGCGGAGATTCACCAATACCAATAATAATGATTTCCTTAGCACTCCGATTGCTCCTCTTGCCAATACTGAATCTTGTGAAATCAATACTGCTTTGTTGAATCTTGTTATGAAAGATCAATTCGCCGGCCTTCCTAGTGAAGATGTCGCTACTCATTTGAATAGCTTCGTTGATTTATGTGATATGAAAAAGAAGAAAGATGTCGATAATGATGTCGTTAAATTGAAGCTATTTCCTTTTTCGCTTAGAGATCGTGCTAAAGCTTGGTTTTCGTCTTTACCTAAAAATAGTATTGATTCTTGGAACAAGTGCAAAGATGCTTTTATCTCTAAGTATTTTCCTCCCGCTAAGATCATCTCTCTTAGAAACGACATTATGAATTTTAAGCAACTTGATCATGAACATGTTGCACAAGCTTGGGAGAGAATGAAATTAATGAAACGTAATTGATGTCTTTCAACTTGAAATTGAGACTCAAGAAGCCGAACTGATTCAGGCAACAAGTTCGAAGAGCTAGTGTCAGCAGTGGTAGCCAGTAACTCGAACACTACATCAAGACAGGACTTTGGGGTTGTCTCAGTGTCTTCAATATAGTTTCTATCAGCTTTCTTGGAGACCAACAGGGATGTCTCACTATCTTGAACCTTATCTGCATTACTTCCTTTACCATTGCATAACAGGGTACTCTTCTCCAATATTTCATCCGTGTTCTAAAAGAGAAACAAACAAACACATCTCAGGTTTACCAGTTCAGTAGTAAGGTGGACATGATAACAGCATGAAACAAACATATATCTATGTAGTATGGTCACTGTATGGTCTATATCATTCTAGTTTATGTTGCCAAATCAAGATAGATACAGTTCGAATCATATCTATTTAAGACAAAGTAGCATAGACAGAATATAAGTGTGGGAAACTACACAACAATAACAACATTTGTAATGTGCATGGCATGAGAACATAATTGTTTATTCAACTGAAACTGAAATCAACATAGAGCAAGTTACAACAGCAAACACGTCAAAGAAACAGGTTTAAAACATACATGTTGCGCCATTGGAGTTTCAATTGCATCCTTCAAATTTGAAACTAGTTGGTATGAGTAAATACAGTGTTGCAAGAGCAAAGTAGTATGAACCATAGCTACGGAACCTGACCTGAGATAAATTCTTCTTCTGCTTTAAGCGTTGACTTGGGGTTCGGAGTGGTGGTCCTCGTGCTTTGGGCACTACAGTTGCCTTACTAACTGCTCGTGTTCGGGTGCTCTATGGTGGATACGGTGTTGTGTCAACGGGAACTGGGTGACTGTCTGCTGGGGTTGGGGTTAGAAGGGGTGTAGCTGGTCTCTGTCCAACTGGGTAGGGGTACAATCTGCGTGAGTCTGGGTTATGTGTGGTGGGGTTGGTTCTTGGGCAAGTACAACCGTGGTTCTATCTCCATCGACAGGTAGCACGATCTTTTCTGAAGACCGTGTTTTTACTCCCACAGATACTGCCATCACCCCCTTTAATTGAAATGGCTAATAAACAAGAAAAGTAATTGAATGTACAGACATTGTAAGATAGACAGGTGCAATGGATAGTAGGGAAGAAAACAGGGCATGAAATAATTCACATTTATGTTGTCTAACCAAACAGAATAGCAGGACATAATTTAAAATATATGAGGGCTAATTAAACAGGATAGCATGACACAATTTCACATGTATGATGGCTAACTAAACAGGATAGAATGACATACTTCAAAATATGATGACTATGTAAACAGGATGACATGATATAACTATACGATGTGTCTATTAAAGTGGTTGGCATGATATAACTATACGATGAGTCGGAGTCTAATAGGTGAACACGACGATAAAGTAGCATGTCATCATATTAAGCGATGCATAACGTAAGCAGACACGGAAGAGTGCGACCTCTCTTGCGGACCCGTGTAGTCCTCAAGGTCATCTGCTCAGTTGATGATGGTAATGCAGTTGTCGTGGCTGTCGGCGGCGGGGAAGAAGATCTGAGGCGGCGAAAGATAGTCTGGAGAGCGAATCCCTGCTGTGGTGCACCCTTCCGTCGTTGGAGCAACTGAGCTGGGGTGGAACACAACACCGCAGGAGCAGGAAAAACCACACAAGGTTTTCTTTGACACATATCTGTAACAGAAGTAATTGTGTAAGGGCTTGTTTGAATTTGAGGATTCTAACAATGCAGGGATAGGAAATAGACAGGAATAGGATAGGAATGCACGTGCAAAACAGAGAATTTAAAAACACAGGATTTCTGCCAATCTGGGTGCTTGGTTCACAAGAATTGGAAGATCACAGGATGCAAAGAAGCATGGTGAGATTAAGTCAAACTAGAAGAAGTGTACAACCTATTTGGCGAAGCCATGTCGATCTCAGCATGATTGGGTTGGCCAGTGAGGATGCTCCTGCTGACTTGGTTGTCGGAGGAGGGGAAGAAGATCTTAGGCGTCTGGAGATGGAGCCCGACGTACTGCTCCGCTGTGATGGAGGGTTTCGTCATTGGAGCAGCTCCGGTGAGTTGTACGATGCCGAGGCTGAAGCAGGACAAGAGAGACAACGTTAACCTGAGTGGAATTCTGATAGCATCTCCAATAGATGACGTAAAATACATAACCACAAAGTGCTAGATGTATACATCAGCCGCTCATCTCTAAACTTAACTGTCGAAACTGAATTTAACTGTCGAAACAGAACTTAACTGTTGAAACTGGATTTTGTTGTCGAAATTGAACGCACTAAAGGTGAGGCTACAAGTAAGACGACTGACTTTTTCATCTCAGGTCATTCGATTTTGCAGCCGTTGGATACGAAATCAAGGGCCCGCAGTTCATTTTCAACCTCCACCCCCCCAGAGCCGCCAGCCACCACCGGCCAAACAGCCGCCCCCCGCCGCCCGCGGCCGGGGGTGCGCCGGCCCGCCCGCCCCGAAAACACTCCCCACCGCCGTTCTACCGCCGCCCCGGCCATCCCTATAGCCCCCCCCACCCCGTGCCGAGTTTTTTCTCCAGCGATCCCCACGCCACTGCCCCACCACCGCCGGCGACCACCGCCCCCACACTGAACCCTAAGATAGATAGTGGGGTACCTATCCAGCAAGCCCCCTCCCCGCTGCGGCTGGTTCTTCCTTAACTCCGGCGAGCCCCCCACCCCCTGAAAATCGACTGACCCAAAAGTGATTCAGTTGACTGAAGTGTAGCTAAATCGGAGCAGCATCGTAAGCAAGAGCAAGAGCGAGAGCAGCAGCGAGAGCAAGACCAAGAGCAAGAGTAGACCAGGCAGGGGACCGAGAGCAAGAGCACAATAGCAGCGAGAGCGAGAGCTAAAGCAGCGGCAACTCCTACTGATGTGGACGTCGCCGCTGAGGGAGCGACGCCATGGAGGAAGTGGCCGGCGACGCCGCCGTGGATGGAGCCGCGCCGTCTCAGCTCGGGACCAAGTGCCGGCTGTCGGATTTCGGGTTCCGGCAGACCCTTGAGGTTCGAACTCTGGGGTGCGCGCGGAGACCTTTCCCCTACCGATCTACGTTTGATCTTCTCGTGCGGACTAAGATGAATACGATGAACAACACAAGGGACACGAGATTTATACTGGTTCGGGCCACCGTTGTGGTGTAATACCCTACTCCAGTGTGTGGTGTGGTGGATTGCCTCTGGGGCTGATGATGAATAGTACAAGAGAAGAACAGCCTCGCGAGAGGTGTTCTTGGGCTGGTGCGGTTGTTCACCTTCTTTCCCCCGGTTCCTTGGTGGCTAGTCCTATTTATAGAGGCCCTGGGCCTCTCCCCGAAATAATTGAGCGGGAAGGGCGCCAACAATTGGCCATTTTGAAGGGGAACATCTGGTACAAGTTATCCTGACCAAAGGTGGTCTTCGGCTGCCAAAAGCTCCGGTGATGACGCTGTCATGGGCTCCACGGTGACCTCCGTCCGCCCGCCTAGCTGGTCTTGGTCTCGTTGCATCGGAATGGTAACCTTTGCCTGATACCTTGGCCTGTGCTTGCCCCCTTTGCACCAAAGGGGAAACAAGGACTCTGCCCAGGCCGGCGCCCGCCTGGCGCCCGCCTGGCCTTGATCGTCATGGCTTGCGTCACTAGATCCTTCCGAGGTACCCTTTGCGTTGATCTCTCCGCCTCCTCGCGAGCCCTGCCTGATGAGGACGTTCTTGAGGAGGTTTCCTGTCGTCCGCACCGCGAAGCTTGCCCCTCACGAGAGTCTTGGGCTTGTGTCGATAGAGATGGGCTTCACTGGGCCCCACTCGAGCCACGCCACAGGCCGCAGGCAGGCAAGTCTGGGGACCCCCATTCCCAGAACACCGACATTAGCCCCCGGGCCCAAGGCGCGCGCGGTCTTGGCTTAGCGAAGAAGCAAAGAGGCAAGAGCGAAGCGCCGCGGGCCCTAACAGCCTGCGGCCTTGGGCGCCGCGTGGCGGTTGATTGGATGTGGGCATCTGCGCTTCCCCACGACGCCTTGTTATGCTCCTGGCTAAGCGGACCCATAGTTGTACACAGTTGTTCCTCCTTTGGCTGCCCACTCGCCTCCTACTTTTCCTTCTTCTCCGAGCTCCAACCTCCGCTGCCAATCCGGCTCGAGCTCCTCCTCCTCCCCAACGCCATGGCGCCGACGAAGAAGGGAAAGGGGAAGAGGCCCACGCCTTCGTCCTTCGCTCCCCCGGCGGCGGCTCCCGTCGTCGATCGATCAATCATACTTAGCCTGGAAGCCTTGGACAAGGTTCAATCCGCTCTTGCTTCTGTCTTCAACGAGTGGGGCCGGACCACGGCTTGGCCCGCATCTCGCACCCTTCTTGCTAGGACCGTCACGGAGGTCCGATTCTTCGCCGACGCCTTATGGGCGGGTCTGGTTCCCCCCTTTTCTGCTTTCTTCAATGCTGTGCTCTCCCATTACCAGATCCACATGATGCGCCTTGGGCCGGAATACGTTACCCTTTTGGTCGTCTTTGCTTTCATGTGCGAGGCAATGATAGGCATCCCTCCTTCTGTTGCCTTGCTGCGCCACTTCTTTTCCTTGCGCCTGAGCGACCCTACTCAATGCTCGGGGTGTGTGAGCTTCTTCGCCGTGCCGAGGACGGCTGCTTCAGGGATTGACTTCAGCCTTCCTTCTCCTCAGTCCGGGTTCAGAGAGCGATGGTTGTATGTGGACGTCGGGGTGCCCAGCCCCCTGCTCTCGCACCCGACCTTGCCTGTTGTTCCCAACCCAGGCTGGGGTCATGAACCGCTCGCGAGCCCCCGACTCGCTTTTGTCTGGCGCCGCTTCGGGGGTTTGAGGGCGCTCAATGTAACGCCCCAGAAGTAACTTGCCATATTTGTAATCCAACTCTTGCCATTTTCGGCTATGTGTTATGATATTCCCTCCGTGGTTGGGTTCTCTTCGTTTTGCATTTTGGTCATGTCATGCATTTCATATCATGTCATCATGTGCATCGCATTCGCATACGCGTTCGTCCCATAAATCCGAGCATCTTTCCCGTTGTCCGTTTTGCAATCCGGCGCTCCTATGTCCCCCGGCGTCCCCTTTTACATTTCTTCGTGAGCGGGTATTAAACATTCTCGGAATGGACCGAGGTTTGACATGTGGCCTTGGTATAGCACCGTTAGACCGCCTGTCAAGTTTCGGGTCAATCGGAGTTCGTTTGGTACTCCAACGGTTAACCGGGTAACCGTGAAGGCCTTGTGTGTGTTGCAGCCCAACACCCCTTCATAACAGCCCAATAACCCATCTAAGCCACTCCCATGTCCTCCGCCGTTCGATCACGATCGCGTGGGCGAAAACCGCACTCCGTTTGGAGCTCCCTAGCTCTTTCTGTCTATAAAAACGTCTCCCCCGTCTAAATCTGGGAGAGAAACACCCCGAAACCCTAATTTTTTCCTCGATCCGCGCGCCCGCCGTCCACCTCGCGCCCGCGCCGCCGCTTCCCTCCAGTCCCGCGCCGCCACGTGGCTGCGCCCACTTCGCCGCCGCCAGGGCCCGCCCGAGCCCACGCGGGGCCCTCCCCGGCCCGGGTCGCCGCCGCCCGCCCGCAGGCGCCCGCTCCTCCCCGCCAGCGCGCCCCGCCGCCAGGTCACCGGTCTCCGCCGCCTCGCCGCCGTCCCGCGCCACCGCGTCGCCGTCCCCGCCGTCCCGCGCCGCCGCGTCGCCGTCCCCGCCTCCCCGCGCCGCCCCGGAGCTCCGCCGCCCTCCTCGCCGTCGCCGGCGCCAGATCCGGGCCGGAGCGCCCAGATCCGGCCGGCCCCCGCCATCGCCGCCCCGTCTCCGGCCGCCGCGCCGGCGAACCTCGATTTCCACCTCAAAATATTTCTAAGTCCCGTGCATTTCATCATTATCATCAGTTCTTCTACATGCCGTAACTTTGCATCCGTAGCTCCGTTTCGTGCGTATAATATGTCGTTTTGTTCGCCCCGAAGAGTACATCACTTTGTTCCATTGCACCATTTTCATTTGAAGTCAACTTTATGCCCGAAATGCTGTTAGAAGAGGGCTAGTTGATGTTAGTTGCTGGATCTTAGCTGACCATGCACTTTTGTCATTTTTGCCATGATTGATGTGTACCTCCTATGAAGTTGAGTCCTACATGAGTTTTGTAATATGCCATGTTACCTATCCAGAGGATTTTTCCATGTATTTTTATGATCTATGTGGTGACTAGTACAAGCATGCAAACTAGGTGTCTTGATGTTGCTGATTTCAGAGACTTAGTGATTTCACTAAGTCCCTGACTGCTGTTATTTGTATGACATGTGTTCATGTTGTTTCTGAGAGATCCATGCATAATTTGAGCATGTTCAGTAAGGGAGTTTTGATCTTGAGTATTTGCTTAATCCATACATGCCTTTGTTTGCAATTATGGGGTGCCATAGCTTGAGTCAATCGAGCTCTACTTTTGCTTCAAAATGTTGCTGGCAGATTGTTTACGTGTTATTCGATTTTGCCAAGCTTGGTGTAGTTGGTCCTTGCATGATATTATGTTATTCTTGCCATGTATTGTTACTATGCCATGTCTTCTTGATGTATGTATGCTTATTTTATCATGCAATGCTATGTAGTGAGTGCATCGAGCTCACGAACATGCCTAGTCGTTAACAGTTTTCTGCCATGTCCAGTTTTCTGCTAAGTCTGAAACCTGTAACGAAACTTGCTTATTTGTCATGGGTGTAATCATATTTTCTGATCCTTTTTAGCTTTTGTTCAGTAAGAGTCTTTTGTCAAGTGCTTTGAGTAGATTCATGCCATGCCTTAGTTTGCTATGTTCTGAACCTGTAGCGTGTTGTTCCATTGCTATGTCCTGATGTTAGTTTCTGCTTGTTGATAATTTCACTAAGTCTGGGAACCTGTTATCTTGTGCACTTTTGCCATGCTTGTTTGAACCTGTTATGATGTGATTCAGCCATAGCTCAGTGTTCATCTTTTGTTGTGCATCTTGAGTAGATTACTGTCATATGCTTTGTTGCCATGTTTGTGTGCAGTAGCTTAATTATTTGTTGCTTGCTAAGTAGCATCATGCTGTTAATGGCAGTTTCGTGTCATTCTTGTATTGCTTGCCATTTGCAAACCGTGCATCCGATTCCGGTGATCTTTATATCGATTTCAACCGAAATCACCTCATCTATCCAGTGGCATGCTTGGTTCGCCAAGATTATGCCCTGTTCATCCTTGTCCTTCCGGAGCATGCATACGCATTGCATATCACCTCTCGCATACATTGCCAGGTTTTGCATCATGTTGCTTGCGCATTGCATCGTGGTTGATATTGGTTCCTTTGCTTGTTCTCTTGTCTTGGGTAGAGCCGGGAGACGAGTACGTGAACGAGGAACCTGTTGAGAACGCTTACGAGGACCAAGCTTTCGACAACTCTGAGAACCTTGCAGGCAAGATGACCATACCCTCGAAATCACTTCTATCTTTGCTTGCTAGATTGCTCGCTCTTTTGCTATGCCTATGCTACGATACCTACCACTTGCTACATCATGCCTCCTATATTGCCTTGTCAGCCCCTAACCATCCATGTCCTAGCAAACCGTTGTTTGGCTATGTTACTGCTCTGCTCAGCCCCTCTTATAGCGTTGTTAGTTGCAGGTGAAGATGAAGTTTGTTCCTTGTTGGAACATGATCTTGTTGTTCCTTGTTGGAACATGTTAACTTGTTGGGATATCACAATACCTCTTATTTAATTAATGCATCTATATACTTGGTAAAGGGTGGAAGGCTCGGCCTTATGCCTGGTGTTTTGTTCCACTCTTGCCACCCTAGTTTCCGTCATACCGGTGTTATGTTCCCGGAGTTTGCGTTCCTTACACGGTTGGGTGATTTATGGGACCCCCTTGATAGTTCGCTTTGAATGAGACTTTTCCAGCAAGGCCCAACATTGGTTTTACCAGTTGCCACCTAGCCTTTTTCCCTTGGGTTCTGCAGACTCAAGGGTCATCTTTATTTTAAACCCCTGGGCCAGTTCTCCTTCGATTGCTGGTCCAAACTAGAGCCCTTTGCAGCGCCACCTCGGGGCAACTCGAGGGCTGGTTTTAGTTGTACGGACTGCTCATCCGGATGTGCCCTGAGACCGAGATATGTGCAGCTCCTATCAGGATTTGTCGGCACAATCGGGAGGCTTTGCTGGACTTGTTTTATTGCTGTTGAAATGTCTTGTAGTCCGGGATTCCGAGATTGATCGGGTCTTCCCGGTAGAAGGAATATCCTTCGTTGACCGTGAGAGCTTATCATGGGCTAAGTTGGGACACCCCTGCAGGGTATTATCTTTCGAAAGCCGTGCCCGCGGTTATGAGGCAGATGGGAATTTGTTGATGTCCGGTTGTAGAAAACCCGAAGTTGACCTTAACTAAAACACATCAACCGCGTGTGTAACCGTGATGGTCTCTTCTCGGCGGGGTCCGGGAAGTGAACACGGTTGTTGGAGTTATGCCTGACGTAGGTTGTTCAGGATCACTTCTTGATCATTTCTAGCTTCTCGACCGTGCTTTGCCTTCTCTTCTCGCTCTCTTTTGCGCTGTAGTCAACACATGCTAGTCGTTTGCTGCAGCTCCACCTCACAAACCCCCTTTCCCACCTTTAAGCTTAAATAGTCTTGATCTCGCGGGTGTGAGATTGCTGAGTCCCCGTGACTCACAGATATTATCACCTCAGTTGCAGGTACCAACGATGTCAGTGCTGATGACGCGACCGAGCTCACTTGGGAGTTCGATGAGGAACGTGGCCGTTACTATGTTTCTTTTCCAGATGATCAGTAGTGGAGCCCAGTTGGGTGATCCGGGGATCTGTTTAGCATTTGGGGTAGTCTTCTTTCATTTTGGTACCGTAGTCGGACCTTGAGTGTAATCTGTTTGATGGATGTTATTTATGTACTTGTGTGAAGTGGCGATTGTAAGCCAACTATGTATCTCTCCCCTTTATTTATTACATGGATTGTGTGAAGATTACCTCACTTGCGACATTGCTTTCAATGCGGTTATGCCTCTAAGTCGTGCCTCGACACGTGGGAGATATAGCCGCATCGAGGGCATTACAAGTTGGTAATCAGAGCCTTTCCCGACCTTAGGAGCCCCCACTGTTTGATCGTCTTTAGTGGCCGAGTTGTGTCTAGAAAAAAATGTTTTGAGTCATTTAGGAATTATATATCGGAGAGTTTAGGAATTCTTTTTACTTCCCAGTCCCTTCGACCTTCTGGTAAGGCATCCTGACGTAGAGTTTTGACTCTTCTCTTCTCAAATTTCACTAAATTTTTTTTTAGGATCACGCGGGTATATTACAATCGTTCCGATGGTTTTATGATGACAACATTGTCTTGGTTGCCTCCTGACATTTAGGGGTTGTGGCAGTGTCCCGGGGAGTTGAGCTCCGAGGTGTTGTCGTCATAATCTTATCGTTGCGGTTTTGGAATACCTGAGTTTAGTACGACCGACATCGAAAATCTCTTTTGTACAGTTGTTGGTGAGATAACCCTGATAGCCCAGTACTGTGGCGAGTGCAGGGGTATTGCCATGACTTGTATAACGGATGTGTTTTCGAAGGTTGAGGTAGACGATTTCCGAAGGTTTCTTGGTTATGTGTTGAAGGATGGATACAGCTGGTTGTAGGATTTGCTAGTTTGGGTGAGATATTATGCTTCCCCTGTATCCCCAACACCTGATTGCATAACCAGAAAGTTTTGGGAGTTTATAAGTGGGAATTCTTGTAGCTTTAGTATTTCTTCCGCAGATATTTGGTTTGTGATTGGGTAATCCTTACCAAGTATTTGTTCATATCCGTACCTTGTTGATTTTATTTCTTACCATGTTCTAAGTGGCTTCTCAGCTTTGGAAGTGTGATGTTTTACATTGGAATTCATTCGTTCATTCTCGTTCGAATGTTAATTGTGAAGACTATATGTTGCAATTTCGTTCCTTTGATTCAGCTTCAATATATCTCTGTCAAGATGCTAATGGATGTCACCCTCTTCAGGATGGCTCCGCCTACTCGTCTGAATCCGGAACGCAATGATGGAGATCAGGCTAACCCTCCGCCACCACCTCCGCCTCCGGAAGCTTGGCAAGCCTTGATGACTGCCACTAATGCCAATGCTCAGATTCTGATTCAGCTCTTGCAAGATCGTAACCAAGGTCAAGCTAATCAAGAGAATCAAGGCCAAGGCAACAATCAGCCGCATTTCGCTTCACTGAACCAGTTCCTTGCTAATCAGCCAAAGACCTTCAGCTACTGTGTCGAGGCCACAGACGCAGATGATTGGCTCGTGGACATCAGCAAGCATTTCGAGTGCAGCAATGTGAGACCTGAGGACTTTGTCAAGTTTGCCTCTTTTCAACTCAAAGATCAAGCTGCTGAGTGGTTCCAGCAATACAAAGATTCCAGAGGAGGTCGTGTGATCACTTGGGATGATTTCCGTCGTGATTTCAAAGCGCACCACATTCTAGAAAGTGTTGTTGAGCTTAAGCGTGAGGAATTCCGCAATCTCAAGCAAGGCAACATGACTGTCTATCAATACAACACTCAGTTCCAGAAGCTCTCTTGTTTTGCAAGGCAAGACATCCCTGATGAGAAGAGTATGATCTACCAGTTCAGGCGTGGTCTCAGAGAAGATCTGCAACTTGCTCTCGTGCTTTTCGAGCCATTAAAGTATGATGAATTCTACAACATGGCACTGAAACAAGAAGCTGCTCAGCTCAAGTGTGAGGCATCTAAGAAGAGAGTCAGAGACGCAGTTCAGTCTTCTTCTTCCTCACTTGTGGCAGCTAAGCAACAGAAGTTCTGGTTGCCTCCTCCTCCTCCGTTCCGTCAGCCTTATCAGCAGAAGAACTCAAGCGGTCGTGGATCTTCCCACCCACCCAACCCTGGCTATCAGAACAAGTCTCAGAACCAAGCTCCAAGGCCAAGTGCTCCTTACCATCGTCCGCTCTCAGAGGTGACTTGTAACAAATGTCAGCAGAAGGGTCACTATGCGAACAAGTGCTTCAACCAGAGGCGCCTTCCGCCTCCTCCTCCTGTGAAATCTTCCAGCAATGCAGTGGTCAAGCATAATCCTAAGCATGCCAAGGTGAACATGTTGAATGCAGCTCAAGCAGAGGAGTCTTCTGAAGTGATCATGGGTAATCTTCCTGTTAATGATATTCCTGCCAAAGTCTTATTCGATACTGGTGCATCACATTGTTTCATCTCAAGACCTTTTGCATCTAAGCATGAATTCGTTACTCAAGTTTTGCCGAGACCTTTGTCTATTGTGTCCCCGGGTAAGCAATTGACTTCTCGAGTTTCGGTTCCGGATGTTTCCATCAAGATGGGCGACTATAAATTTCTATCTTCTCCAATGGTGCTTGGTGACTCTGATATTGATCTCATTCTCGGGATGGACTGGCTTTCTAAGCACAAGGCTCAGCTTGAGTGTGCTTCCAGGGAAATCAAATTGACTCACACTTCTAACAATGTGATCATCTATGCTTCTCGTGATGATACCATTCGGTTGTTTTCTCTCAATGAGATGGGTGAAATGGAGGCTATCTCTCAGATTCCAGTCGTTTGTGAGTACCAAGATGTTTTTCCAGAAGAGCTTCCGGGTATGCCTCCCCGTCGGCCAGTTGAATTCGTTATTGAGCTTGAGCCTGGCACGGAACCCGTTTGCAAGCGTCCTTACAAGCTTGGACCAGATGAACTCAAGGAATTGAAAATTCAACTCGATAAACAAGAACGTCTGGGTCTGATCAGACCGAGTTCTTCTCCTTGGGGTTGTGGTGTTCTTTTTGTCAAGAAGAAGGATGGCACGGACCGACTTTGCGTCGATTACCGTCCATTAAACAAGAAGACTATCAAGAACAAGTACCCACTTCACAACATCAATGAGCTATTTGAGCAACTCAAAGGTGCTAAGGTGTTCTCCAAGCTTGACCTTCGTATGGGTTATCATCAGATTCGCATTCGTGAAGAAGATATTCCCAAGACAGCATTCAGAACAAGCTTTGGTTCTTATGAATACACTGTCATGTCCTTCGGCCTTGTCAATGCTCCTCCGTATTTCACTCGATTGATGAATTTCATCTTCAACCCCTACATCAACGAATTTGTCTTGGTCTATCTCGATGATATTTTGGTCTTCTCCAAGAATAAGAAGGATCATGCCGAACATTTGCGGTTGGTACTCGACAAGCTCAGAGAGTATCAATTATATGCGAAGTTCTCCAAATGTGAATTCTGGCTTGATGAAGTTCTTTATCTTGGTCATATCATCTCTGCCAACGGCATCGCTGTTAATCCAGAGAGGGTGTCTGCAGTCTTGAATTGGAACCCTCCTCAGAATGTCAAGCAGCTTCGCAGTTTTCTTGGACTTGCAAGCTATTGCAGAAGATTCGTTGAGAATTTCTCCAAGATTGCAAAGCCTCTTTCCAACCTCCTCCAGAAGCATGTGAAATATGTCTGGTCTCCTGAGTGTGACGTTGCTTTCAACACTCTTAAAGAGAAACTTGTCACTGCTCCAGTTTTAACTCCTCCTGACGAATCCAAGCCTTATGAAGTATTCTGTGATGCTTCTCTCTAGGGCCTCGGTGCTGTCTTAATGCAAGAGAAGAAGGTTGTTGCCTATACCTCTCGCCAGTTGAAGCCCAATGAAAGGAACTACCCCACTCACGATCTTGAGTTGGCGGCAGTTGTCCACGCACTAATAACATGGAGACATCTCCTGTTGGGAAGGAAAGTGGACATCTTCACCGATCACAAGAGTCTCAAGTATATCTTCACTCAGCCTCATCTCAATCTCAGGCAAACTCGATGGGTCGAAATGATTCAAGAGTATAATCCGAGTATTGAATACACTCCAGGCAAGGCCAATGTGGTTGCAGACGCTTTGAGCAGAAAGGCTTACTGCAACACCTTAATCCTCAAGCCTTTTCAACCAGATCTCTGTGAGGCTTTCCGCAAGTTGAATCTCCAAGTTGTTCCTCAAGGTGTTCTTGCCAACCTAATTGTCTCTCCTACTTTGGAAGATCAGATTCGTGAGGCACAATTGTTGGATACCATGGTGAAGAAGGTGAAACGTGGTATTGAAAAGAGCATCCCCAAATACAAGTGCTATCGAGTTGATGACAGAGATACTCTTTTCTTCGAGGACCGGATTGTGGTTCCAAAGGGTGATCTTCGTAAAGTCATTATGAATGAAGCACACAATTCTCTTCTGTCAATTCATCCTGAAAGTTCAAAGATGTACCATGACCTTAAGCAGTCGTATTGGTGGACTCGAATGAAGCGTGAGATCGCTCAATTCGTGAATGAGTGTGATGTCTGCAGAAGGGTGAAAGCAGAACACCAACGACCAGCTGGTCTTCTCCAACCTCTTGCTATTCCAGAATGGAAGTTTGATCATATCGAAATGGACTTCGTGACTGGTTTTCCTAAGTCCAAGCGTGGAAATGATGCTATCTTCGTCGTCATCGACAAGCTCACCAAAGTGGCTCATTTTCTTCCTATCAAAGAGTCCATCACAGCAGCGCAGCTGGCAGAGCTCTACACCTCCAGAATTGTCTCCTTGCACGGCATTCCACAATTGATCTCTTCAGACCGTGGCAGCATTTTTACCTCCAAATTTTGGGATTCTTTTCAGTCGGCCATGGGCACCAACATTCGCTTCAGCACAGCGTTCCACCCTCAGACTAGTGGACAAGTTGAGCGTGTCAATCAAATTCTTGAAGATATGCTCAGAGCCTGTGTTATCTCTTTCGGCATGAAGTGGGAGGATTGTCTTCCTTATGCTGAATTCTCTTACAACAACAGTTTTCAAGCCAGCTCGGGCAAAGCCCCATTCGAGATTCTCTATGGCAGAAAGTGCCGTACTCCTCTCAACTGGTCTGAAACCGGTGAACGCCAATTGCTCGGCAATGATTTGATCTCAGAGGCTGAGGCTATGTGCAAGGTGATTCGTGAGAACCTCAAAGCAGCGCAGTCGCGCCAGAAGAGCTATTACGACAGCAAACACCGAGATGTGGCATTCGAGATCGGAGACCATGTTTACCTCCGTGTCTCGCCAATGAAAGGAACTCGTCGCTTCGGTATCAAGGGGAAACTTGCTCCCAGATACGTCGGTCCCTTGAAGATCATCGGGAAACGAGGCGATCTCGCCTATCAACTTGAGCTTCCCTCCAACTTTGCAAATGTGCACGATGTCTTCCACGTGTCACAGCTTCGCAAGTGCTTCAAGACGCCTGAGCGCACCATCAACTTCGAAGAGATTGATCTTCAAGAAGATTTGTCCTATCATGAGCATCCAGTTGCTATTCTTGAGACAACTGAGCGCAAGACTCGCAACAAGTCAATCAAATTCCTCAAAGTGAAATGGTCACATCATTCAGACCGAGAGGCCACCTGGGAGCGTGAAGACCACCTACGTTCCGAGTATCCGGAGTTCTTTCAGTCCTAGATCTCGGGACGAGATCCTCTCGTAGTGGTGGTGTGTTGTAACGCCCCAGAAGTAACTTGCCATATTTGTAATCCAACTCTTGCCATTTTCGGCTATGTGTTATGATATTCCCTCCGTGGTTGGGTTCTCTTCGTTTTGCATTTTGGTCATGTCATGCATTTCATATCATGTCATCATGTGCATCGCATTCGCATACGCGTTCGTCCCATAAATCCGAGCATCTTTCCCGTTGTCCGTTTTGCAATCCGGCGCTCCTATGTCCCCCGGCGTCCCCTTTTACATTTCTTCGTGAGCGGGTATTAAACATTCTCGGAATGGACCGAGGTTTGACATGTGGCCTTGGTATAGCACCGTTAGACCGCCTGTCAAGTTTCGGGTCAATCGGAGTTCGTTTGGTACTCCAACGGTTAACCGGGTAACCGTGAAGGCCTTGTGTGTGTTGCAGCCCAACACCCCTTCATAACAGCCCAATAACCCATCTAAGCCACTCCCATGTCCTCCGCCGTTCGATCACGATCGCGTGGGCGAAAACCGCACTCCGTTTGGAGCTCCCTAGCTCTTTCTGTCTATAAAAACGTCTCCCCCGTCTAAATCTGGGAGAGGAACACCCCGAAACCCTAATTTTTTCCTCGATCCGCGCGCCCGCCGTCCACCTCGCGCCCGCGCCGCCGCTTCCCTCCAGTCCCGCGCCGCCACGTGGGCTGCCCCCACTTCGCCGCCGCCAGGGCCCGCCCGAGCCCACGCGGGGCCCTCCCCGGCCCGGGTCGCCGCCGCCCGCCCGCAGGCGCCCGCGCCTCCCCGCCAGCGCGCCCCGCCGCCAGGTCACCGGTCTCCGCCGCCTCGCCGCCGTCCCGCGCCACCGCGTCGCCGTCCCCGCCGTCCCGCGCCGCCGCGTCGCCGTCCCCGCCTCCCCGCGCCGCCCCGGAGCTCCGCCGCCCTCCTCGCCGTCGCCGGCGCCAGATCCGGGCCGGAGCGCCCAGATCCGGCCGGCCCCCGCCATCGCCGCCCCGTCTCCGGCCGCCGCGCCGGCGAACCTCGATTTCCACCTCAAAATATTTCTAAGTCCCGTGCATTTCATCATTATCATCAGTTCTTCTACATGCCGTAACTTTGCATCCGTAGCTCCGTTTCGTGCGTATAATATGTCGTTTTGTTCGTCCCGAAGAGTACATCCTATGATTGATGTTAGAAGAGGGCTAGTTGATGTTAGTTGCTGGATCTTAGCTGACCATGCACTTTTGTCATTTTTGTCATGATTGATGTGTACCTCCTATGAAGTTGAGTCCTACATGAGTTTTGTAATATGCCATGTTACCTATCCAGAGGATTTTTCCATGTATTTTTATGATCTATGTGGTGACTAGTACAAGCATGCAAACTAGGTGTCTTGATGTTGCTGATTTCAGAGACTTAGTGATTTCACAAAGTCCCTGACTGCTGTTATTTTTATGACATGTGTTCATGTTGTTTCTGAGAGATCCATGCATAATTTGAGCATGTTCAGTAAGCGATTTTCGAACTTGAGTATTTGCTTAATCCATCCATGCCTTTGTTTGCAATTATGGGGTGCCATAGCTTGAGTCAATCGAGCTCTACTTTTGCTTCAAAATGTTGCTGGCAGATTGTTTACGTGTTATTCGATTTTGCCAAGCTTGGTGTAGTTGGTCCTTGCATGATATGATGTTATTCTTGCCATGTATTGTTACTATGCCATGTCTTCTTGATGTATGTATTCTTAGTTTATCATGCAATTGTATGTAGTGAGTGCATCGAGCTCACGAACATGCCTAGTCGTTAACAGTTTTCTGCCATGTCCAGTTTTCTGCTAAGTCTGAAACCTGTAACGAAACTTGCTTATTTGTCATGGGTGTAATCATATTTTCTAATCCTTTTTAGCTTTTGGTCAGTAAGAGTCTTTTGTCAAGTGCTTTGATTAGATTCATTCCGTGCCTTAGTTTGCTATGTTCTGAACCTGTACCGTGTTGTTCCATTGCTCTGAATATGTCATCCTGATGTTAGTTTCTGCTTGTTGATAATTTCACTAAGTCTGGGAACCTGTTATCTTGTGCACTTTTGCCATGCTTGTTTGAACCTGTTATGATGTGATTCAGCCGTAGCTCAGTGTTCATCTTTTGTCGTGCATCTTGAGTAGATTACTGTCATATGCTTTGTTGCCATGTTTGTGTGAAGTAGCTTAATTATTTGTTGCTT
Organism: Aegilops umbellulata; assembly: GCA_032464435.1. Classification (NCBI taxonomy): domain Eukaryota; kingdom Viridiplantae; phylum Streptophyta; class Magnoliopsida; order Poales; family Poaceae; genus Aegilops; species Aegilops umbellulata. The sequence continues at coordinate 330,026,599 of CP136058.1, read as the reverse complement.
GCTAAGTAGCATCATGCTGTTAATGGCAGTTTCGTGTCATTCTTGTATTGCTTGCCATTTGCAAACCGTGCATCCGATTCCGGTGATCTTTATATCGATTTCAACCGAAATCACCTCATCTATCCAGTGGCATGCTTGGTTCGCCAAGATTATGCCCTGTTCATCCTTGTCCTTCCGGAGCATGCATACGCATTGCATATCACCTCTCGCATACATTGCCAGGTTTTGCATCATGTTGCTTGCGCATTGCATCGTGGTTGATATTGGTTCCTTTGCTTGTTCTCTTGTCTTGGGTAGAGCCGGGAGACGAGTACGTGAACGAGGAACCTGTTGAGAACGCTTACGAGGACCAAGCTTTCGACAACTCTGAGAACCTTGCAGGCAAGATGACCATACCCTCGAAATCACTTCTATCTTTGCTTGCTAGATTGCTCGCTCTTTTGCTATGCCTATGCTACGATACCTACCACTTGCTACATCATGCCTCCTATATTGCCTTGTCAGCCCCTAACCATCCATGTCCTAGCAAACCGTTGTTTGGCTATGTTACTGCTCTCCTCAGCCCCTCTTATAGCGTTGTTAGTTGCAGGTGAAGATGAAGTTTGTTCCTTGTTGGAACATGATCTTGTTGTTCCTTGTTGGAACATGTTAACTTGTTGGGATATCACAATACCTCTTATTTAATTAATGCATCTATATACTTGGTAAAGGGTGGAAGGCTCGGCCTTATGCCTGGTGTTTTGTTCCACTCTTGCCACCCTAGTTTCCGTCATACCGGTGTTATGTTCCCGGAGTTTGCGTTCCTTACACGGTTGGGTGATTTATGGGACCCCCTTGACAGTTCGCTTTGAATGAGACTTTTCCAGCAAGGCCCAACATTGGTTTTACCAGTTGCCACCTAGCCTTTTTCCCTTGGGTTCTGCAGACTCAAGGGTCATCTTTATTTTAAACCCCCGGGCCAGTTCTCCTTCGATTGCTGGTCCAAACTAGAGCCCTTTGCAGCGCCACCTCGGGGCAACTCGAGGGCTGGTTTTAGTTGTACGGACTGCTCATCCGGATGTGCCCTGAGACCGAGATATGTGCAGCTCCTATCAGGATTTGTCGGCACAATCGGGAGGCTTTGCTGGACTTATTTTATTGCTGTTGAAATGTCTTGTAGTCCGGGATTCCGAGATTGATCGGGTCTTCCCGGTAGAAGGAATATCCTTCGTTGACCGTGAGAGCTTATCATGGGCTAAGTTGGGACACCCCTGCAGGGTATTATCTTTCGAAAGCCGTGCCCGCGGTTATGAGGCAGATGGGAATTTGTTGATGTCCGGTTGTAGAAAACCCGAAGTTGACCTTAACTAAAACACATCAACCGCGTGTGTAACCGTGATGGTCTCTTCTCGGCGGGGTCCGGGAAGTGAACACGGTTGTTGGAGTTATGCCTGACGTAGGTTGTTCAGGATCACTTCTTGATCATTTCTAGCTTCTCGACCGTGCTTTGCCTTCTCTTCTCGCTCTCTTTTGCGCTGTAGTCAACACATGCTAGTCGTTTGCTGCAGCTCCACCTCACAAACCCCCTTTCCCACCTTTAAGCTTAAATAGTCTTGATCTCGCGGGTGTGAGATTGCTGAGTCCCCGTGACTCACAGATATTATCACCTCAGTTGCAGGTACCAACGATGTCAGTGCTGATGACGCGACCGAGCTCACTTGGGAGTTCGATGAGGAACGTGGCCGTTACTATGTTTCTTTTCCAGATGATCAGTAGTGGAGCCCAGTTGGGTGATCCGGGGATCTGTTTAGCATTTGGGGTAGTCTTCTTTCATTTTGGTACCGTAGTCGGACCTTGAGTGTAATCTGTTTGATGGATGTTATTTATGTACTTGTGTGAAGTGGCGATTGTAAGCCAACTATGTATCTCTCCCCTTTATTTATTACATGGATTGTGTGAAGATTACCTCACTTGCGACATTGCTTTCAATGCGGTTATGCCTCTAAGTCGTGCCTCGACACGTGGGAGATATAGCCGCATCGAGGGCGTTACACTCAATGTGACAGCTCCCAAGGTGGTGAGGGAGTTCCTTCTGTGACGCGTCGCTCCTCTCCAGCGTCACTCTCGCCGGATGTGGGATTTTGCGGGATGTGGTGACCGCATGCGGCTTCAGGAGGAGGATTTGGCGCCCGAAGTGCTGCGGACGGTGCTTCAGGTCTTGACTGGTGATCCCTCCCCGATTAGCATACGAAGCAGTGGCGCCCTTCTGTACCTTTGTTCCGGCAGGGCTGATTTCGTGAGGCAGATGCCCAGCTTCGACGAGTGGGGGTTGCGCCCAGCTCGCCTCACAGGGTCACGCGAGAACCCGATCGCTGTGATAGTTCCTCCCGTCGCCCACAGCGGTTCCTCCTTAGGCGACCGGGTGGGGGAAGAACCAACTGGAGCCGAGGTGGCCACTGTCGAGGTGGAGGCGCCGCGTGAAGCTTCGGAGACGACGCCTCGGGTGGCCCGCCCCGCGGCGGTGGTTGATGCAGGGTCCAAGTCTTCAGCTCCCGAGGCTGGGGCTTCCGAGCCCCCAGCCGTTCTTCGCGAGGCGATGCCCCAAGATACGCATAAAGCTGACTCCCCCGGCGCCGATAATCCTGAGGCATCTCCTTCGTCCCAGGCGCTTGGGCCGGTTTGCATAGACTTCGAGGCTTTTCGCAAGAGGACGGAGACCTCGGATGGCAGTGACCGTCCCCGCCGCCTGCTGAAGCGCAGGAAGTACTTCTCCATGGACGAGTAAGCCTTCTTCTTTCCTTGCTCGTTTGCTTTGTTGCCCTTGTTGCTGATTGTAGCTCTTCAGGTCCCATCTCGCTGAATCCGTCGCGTCGACCCGGGAGCCGGCCCCCGCAGCTTCGTCCCCTTCACTGGCTCCGGGCCCGCCGAGCTCCGATGGCACTCTTGTCGCTGGGTCAATTGGCGGAGTGATCTGCTCCACGGGGCACCCCGAACCCGTTCACACGGTGCCCCCTCTTCATGAGTCTTCTTGGGGCGCGCCAGGCTGGCCCCGCGCCTTCCCTCTGACCATAGAAGGTGAATGGCTAAAGTCTGCTCTTGGCTCCTCCTCCATGAGTGAAATGACGCGTGGCCGGACTCCCGAAGGGGTTTGTTCGGTGATGGATGGGGCGGCGTCCCCCAGCCCCACGCCTGGCGGGGGCCTGCTGCCTCGGGGCCCTCCGCATGCTCCATCGGAGGAGGGTGACGCGGAAGATGTGCTCAGGCGCGCTCGCGAGCATCGCGTCCTTCGCGAGGGGTTCCTCCAGGGAGCAGCGGATGCAGTAAACCGAGTCGGGGCAGAGCTTGCCGCCGAAGATGTGCACCTTGAGGCCGAAGGCCTACGCCTCGCTGAGGAGAGGCACAAGTTGAAGGTTGCAATTGCCCTCGCGCGCCACCAACGCGATCACGACAATGCGGAGGCCGAAGTGTTGCTAGCGGCGTCGCGGGAGGCCTGCTCCCTGGCTGTCGAGGAGGCTCGGGAGGCAGACCGGCGGCGCAGGGACGCGGAGGAGCGCGTATGGGAGCTCCAGGCCTGGAGGAACTCCCTACGACCACGGGTTCCCCGCCAGGGGCAGGCCCTGAGGCACCTCCCCAGCGGAGGGCCTACCTCCTGAGAACGCCTTGCTCCGAACGCCGTGGTGGTGATGTCGGATCCCGGCCCCTCTCCTGCAGCCCCCTGCGCCCTCCTCCTGAGGGGTAGGAGACTGTGGGAGCGGGGCAGCTGCTCGCTGTGGCGACCTGCACCTCCTACGATCCATGATTAGTGTATGCCTGCTCCTGAGGAATTAGCGGTACCCGATATTCGTTGCCTCCAGCGTGGCCAGTGAGACCGTCCCGGGGCTCCTGGAAGAGCTCAGCTTCTGGCGCCTCGTCCCCCCAGCTTGGGATGAGGAGCGAGCCTTGTTCGCCCTCGTGAGGGTGCCCTTGGTCCACCATGTGGGGCACGTATTCTTGTGGCGCCGTCATCACGAAGGCCACGCCGTAGTGCTCCGCGTGCCATGCAGCTCTGCTCAACGCGCCCACCGTGGGGTGGTAGCACGGCTGCCCGCTGGGGACGTGAGCCACGCCGAGTCCTTCTTCTTCACGGACCGGGGGCGGGGGCAGCGCCGCTGCCGGTCCGGCGCCAACAGCTTCGCTGGCGTTGGAGTGGCCTTGGAGCCCACGGGCGCGCGTGGAGCCCCCGCGCGGGCCGCCCTGGGCTTGAGATGGGAGCTGGGTGCAGAAGGGGTGACCCCCCGAGGCGGCAAAGCCCAGGAGCTCTGCCACCCACTCCAGCAACACGTCGCGGCCGCCCTCCAGCAGCCTGCACTGCAGCAGCTCTCGGGCCACCGTGAGCGCGGCCCTCGAGTTCGCCTGCTCCCGGCGGGTGTACGGTGTCGTGGTCGCGGCGTGATTGGAGGCCCTTGCTGCCGACCGCGCCTGCCGTGGTGTGAGGGCTGTCGAAGCCTGTCCGCGCCGCCCGCGGCCCGCAGCACCCTGCGGACCGCGAGCTGCCTGGGGCATGGGGTCGCCCGAGGCGAGCGGCTCTGCGCGGGCTGGCCATGCCGCCCATGGATCTGGGTTTCCTGCCTGGTCGCCGGACATGGTGATGACGACGCGACGGGGCACGAAGCGGTAGAAGGCGGATTCCGGCGCACCCCTACCTGGCGCGCCAAATGTCGAATTTTGGGTTCCGGCAGACCCTTGAAGTTCGAACTCTGGGGTGCGCGCGGAGATTACGCCTTCTTCCTACCTGCACCCCTCCGCCTCGCAAAGATCTAAGCTATGGAAAAGAACAGCACAAGAGACACAGGGTGTATACTGGTTCGGGCCACCGTTGTGGTGTAATACCCTACTCTAGTGTGGTGTGGTGGATTGCCTCTTGAGCTGATGATGATGAACAATACTAGGAAGAACAGCCTCGCGAGGGTCTGTTCTTGGCTGGGGGGATGAACTGCTAGGAGGAGTTCAGTCACCGTTCTCTCTCTCTCTCTCTGATTGTCGATCGATCCGTCGTCTCTAGATGCCTCTACCCTGGGGGTGGCTAGTCCTATTTATAGGCCAAGGCCCTGGGCCTCTTCCCAAATATTGAGCGGGAAGGGCGCCAACAATCGGCCATTTTGAAGGGGAACATCTGGTACACTTATCCTGACTAAAGTTGGTCCTCGCCTGCCAAGGCTCTGGTGGTGACGCTGGCCTGGGCTGCACAATGACTTCCTCTCCGCCGTTGGAATGGTCTTGGTCTCGTTGCACCGAAACGGGTGCCTTTGCTTGATGCTCTCGCCTGCGCTTGCTCCCTTTGCACCAGAGAGGAAAGGAGGACACTGCACGGGCTGGCGCCCGCCTGGCCCCCTTGGTCGTCATGGCTTGCGTCATGGGAAACTCGTGAGGTACCCCGCCTTGATCTCTCTGCCTCCTCGCGAGTCAGCCTGATGAGGCCGTGCCTGAGGAAGCTCCGCGTCGTCCGCCCCGCGAGGCTTGGCCCCTCGCGAGGGTCTTGGGTCTTGTTGATGAAGGTGGGTTGTGCTGGGGGCCCCTTTGAGCCACGCCGCAGGCCGCAGGCAGGGAAGTGTGGGGACCCCCGTTCCCAGAACGCCGACAGTAGCCCCCGGGCCCAAGGCGTGCCCGGACTTGGCCGTGCAGGGAGGCAAAAGGGCAAGGGCGAAGCACCGCGGGCCCTAACAGCCTGCGGCCTTGGGCGCCGCGTGGCGGTTGATTGGACGTGGGCGGCACTGTTCCCCCACGCCCCCTTATTCCGCGCCATGCTAGGCGGACTCGTAGTCGTACACAGCCGCTCCCCTTTCTGTTGCTCGAGCGCCCTCTGTCCTTCCTCCGCTCGAACTCCAGCTTCTGTTTTCAACCCAATCTCTAACCTTCCCTCCCCCTTCCCATCACCATGGCTCCGACGAAGAAGGGAAGAGGGAAGAAACCCATGCCTCTGCTTCGCTCGCCACCGTTGGCGGCCCCCGCCGTCGGCCGATCGATCATAATCAATCGAGAGGGCCTGGGCAAGGTCAGCTCGGCTCTGGCTACTATCTTCAACGAATGCGGGAGGACGGCGGCCTGGCCCACGTCTCACTTCCCCACCGATAGGATAATCACCGAGGTCCAATATTTTGTTGATGCCCTGTGGGCGGGTCTGGTTCCCCCCTTTTCTGATTTCTTCAATGCCGTGCTTTCCCACTACCAGATCCACATGATGCATCTGGGTCCTGAATCCATCACCCTTCTTTCAGTCTTCACCTTTGTTTGCGTGGCAATGATGGTCATCCTTCCTTCGGTTGCCTTGCTGCGCCACTTCTCCTCTCTGCGCCTTGTCGACCCTACCCAATGCTCGGCGTGCGTGAGCTTCATCGCCGCGTATGAGACAGCGGCCTCAGGGATCGACTTCAGGCTCCCTTCGCCCTCGGCTGGGTTCCGCGAGCGGTGGCTGTATGTGAATGTTGGGTGCCCAGCCCCCTGCTGTCGAAGCCAACTTCGCCTGCTGTCCCCAATTCGGGCTGGGGCCAGGAGACGCTTGAGAGCCCCCGGCTCGTCTTCGTCTGGCACCACTTCGCGTTCTTGAGGTCGATCGGCGTGACAGCGCCCAAGGTGGTGAAGGAGTTCCTGCTACGCCGCATTGCTCCTCTCCAATGCCACTCCCGCAAATGTGGGCCTTCAGCGGGTGTGGTGATCGTATGAGGCTCCAGGAAGAGGACCTGACGCCTGAAGTGCCGAGGACAGTGCTCTTGATCCTGACTGGTGACCCCAACCCAGGCAGCATCCAGCAGGGAGGGGCCCTGTTGTACCTCTGCCAGAACAGGGACGATTTTGTGAATCAGATGCCTATCTTTGATGAATGAGGGTTGCGCCCCGCTGGCCTCCAGGGGCCTCGCGAGAACCCAGCGATGGTGACTGCCCTTCCAGTTGGCCGAGGCGACTCTTCCTCAAGTGGCGGAGCAGGGAGGCATGAGGCGCTAGAGGCCGAGGGGGCTCCCGACGGGGTGACAGCGCCGGGTGATGCTCATGAGGGAGCAGCTGCTGGGGCCCGTGCCGCTGAGGCTGAGGGCGGCGAGCAGCTGCCCTCAGCGCCTGCGGCTGAGGCCCCTGAGGCTCCAGCTGCTTCTCCTGGTGAGGCGATTGGCAGTGCACATCAGGCAGGCGCCCCAGACGCGGATCGCCTTGACGCTCCGTCCTCGTCGCAGGTTGATCCCTACGCTCAACTCTTGGGCCGCTTCTGCGTGGACTTTGAGGCCCTCCGGAAGAAAAGGGAGGCCCTGGGCGATGATTACCCTTGTCGCCTGCTAAAGCGTAGGAAGTACTTCGCCACTGATGAGTAAGCCTTCTCCTTCTCCAGCTCCCGAACTTTCTGTTCCTCTTGCTGATCCTTGCTCCGCAGGCCCCTTCCAACCGAGCTCGCGGAGATGGCTGAGGTGCCGTCCCCCTTGGCTTCGCTCCCGCTACCGTCCTCAAGTGCTCCGAGCTGCAGAGCCCTTGTGGTGAGGGCGATCGGAGAGGCGAGCCGCCCCGAGGCGCATCGAGGACCTGCGTACCCCGTGATCCTCCTTCGCGGGCCTTCTTGTGGCATAGCCAGCCTGCCGTGGGCCTCTCGCCTGGTTGTAGACTGCAATTGGCTGAGGCGCTCCCTGCGCTTTTCATCTGGGGATGGGATGGCTCCAGGTCGGGCTTCTGGCGTGGCGTGCCGGCCGTCGCGAGGGTGCCAGCCCCCAGCCCCCTGCCCGGAGGGGGAGTGCCGATTCGTGGCCCCCGGCGCTTGCTTGGGGCAGATGATGGTGTGGAAGACGTGCGCGAGCGTGCCCGGGAGCGTCGCGCTCTTCGCCAAGGATTCCTTCGAAGAGCGGCTGACGCGGTGAACCTGCTTGGTGAGGAGCTTGCTGATGAAGACGCGCGCCTTGAGGCCGAGGGCCTGCACCTGGCTGCAGAGAGGCGCGAGCTGGAAGGCGCCATCGTCCTTGCGCGCCATCGGCGCGATCTTGGCGATGAAAAGGCCAAGGCATCGTTGGCGGCCTCTCAGGAGGCCCAATCTCGGGCCGCTGAGGAGGCCTGGGAAGCTGATCAGCAGCGAGAGGCGGCGGAGGAGCGAGCTCGGGAGCTCCTGGCCCGGTGCCACTCACTGGAAGAGCAAGTGGAGCTGCGCGAGGCAGCCCTTGCATCGATTAAGGTGGCCTCTGGCGACCTAGCGGGGCTTCAGAAGCGGGGGGAGGCGCTGATGCTGGAAGCCGCCGAACGCGCGCGCGAGTACGAGTGTCTGGAGACAAGGGAGCGCTTGGTGACGCAGGCGGAGGATGATGTCGCTGCTCGGGAAGCCTGTGTCCTGGAAGAGGTCAGACGTCGGGTGGCGATGGCGTGCTTGAACCTCGAGCGCGAGTTCGAGGAAAGGCTGGAGTTGATCCGGGTCGAGGCTGAAGGTAGGACCGCTGCCTTGAGGGCCAAACTGGAGGAAGCGACGCGGCGGGCCAATGCTCTTCGGGCCGCCCTTGAGGTGGCGCAAGGGGAGTCAACCACCTCCCAGGCCGAGGTGCTCCTTTTTCGCCATCGGGTGGAGGAGGCTGAGGCCGTCGCGCGCCAGAATGAGGACGAGATACGCCAGCGGCGGATCCTGGAGCACAAGCACGGCTCCATGCTCACCACGCTCCGGGAGAGAGCCAGCACAGCCTTGGGCAACATCTGCGAGGCGGCTGTTGGCGAGCCGCACGCAGTCAACTATGCCGACAACCTTCAGTTCTTCACCGACGTGGTGACGCAGCTGGAGGCACGGTCGGTCAGGGCCGACAGGTTGGTGGAGGAGAGGAGTCGCGCCCTGCTCGGGCGCGCCTTTTCTCGCGTCTTCAGCCACCTCAAGAACATGGATCCCCACTTCGATTTCGACGCTGCCATCGCCCCAGTCCCCCAGGCCGTCCGAGACGACCTGGCGCACTGGGGAAGACAATGTGGATGCCCTTGTTAGGGCCTTCGCTTCAGACAACGATGGCGTGATCGTGGCTGCCGACAGCGACGGCGTGCCCAGCGACGGCAGCAACGGTTCGGGAGGTGCTCCTAAGGACGCATTGGGGGATTTATCCGACTGATTACGCATCATTCCTGTTTCCTTACCCTGCATGAATAGAACTCAGGTTTTGGCCTGGTAGCTGTGAGAGCATTTTGGGAGGGGGAGCCCCTCATGTAAAACTTGCATTCATCGTATTAGTAGATGTTACATTGCACATGCGCCCATGCCAAGTGGTTGGCTAAACGACGTGCTGGTTGGCTAGTTTACCTTCGTTCTGCGCGAGCCCTGAGGTAGCCTGTGGGAGGCTGTGATGTCCCGGGTGTTCCCCGATCGAATCCGTAGGATCTGCAGTAAAAAAACCCTCCTGAGAGGACGCGGCGGCGGCAGTCTGGGCTGCGCGCAAGCTTGGCCTGACCCGGCTCGCGAGGGGCTCACGAGGGGAGGCAGCTGAGGCGAGTGGTAATCAAAACGCGAGAAATCGCTCGAACGAGACTAAGCACCCCTTCCCCGAACACACGCAAATCTCAAATTGGAATCTAACTTAAATCCAGCGGGGGAAAGCGACAACCAAAGGGGAAAGCAATGAAAGCAGACAAAAGGCCGCGTTCGGCACCTAATCTAGTCTTGGACGTCTTCTCACCAGCGCGGAGCTAAGTGCTGCCACTGGGCATGGGAGGGATCCCCAGGGCCTGAGGCCGGCACCCCTGAGACTCCGGGGCGTGTACAGCCCCACTCATTATTACGTGAGAGTGTCACGGGGCGGCGAGCTTCACAGGCACTGGGCCTTCTTCATAGGTACCGGCCTTGCTTCATATCGCCGGACGAGGGGCCCGCCTTGCGCCACACTCTAGTGCCATCAACGACGACCGGAAACCAGGATGCCGCCGATGGGGTAGAGCGGTCGCCAGCGGTTCCCCCGACGACCACGGGTCCTCCGCCAGGGGCAGGCCCTGAGGCACCTCCCCAGTGGAGGGCCTACCTCCTGAGAACGCCTTGCTCCGAACGCTGCGGTGGTGATGTCGGATCCCGGCCCCTCTCCTGCAGCCCCCTGTGCCCTCCTCCCGAGGGGTAGGAGACTGTGGAAGCGGGGCAGCTGCTCGCTGTGGCGACCTGCACCTCCTGCGATCCATGATTAGTGTATGCCTGCTCCTGAGGAATTAGCGGTACCCGATATTCGTTGCCTCCAGCGTGGCCAGTGAGACCGTCCCGGGGCTCCTGGAAGAGCTCGGCTTCTGGCGCCTCGTCCCCCCAGCTTGGGCTGAGGAGCGAGCCTTGTTCGCCCTCGTGAGGGTGCCCTTGGTCCACCATGTGGGGCACGTATTCTTCTGGCGCCGTCATCCCGAAGGCCACGCCGTAGTGCTCCGCGTGCCATGCAGCTCTGCTTGACGCGCCCACCGTGGGGTGGTAGCACGGCTGCCCGCTGGGGACGTGGGCCACACCGAGTCCTTCTTCTTCGCAGACCGGGGGCGGGGGCAGCGCCGCTGCCGGTCCGGCGCCAACAGCTTCGCTGGCGTTAGAGTGGCCTTGGAGCCCCCGCGCGGGCCACCCTGGGCTTGAGATGGGAGCAGGATGCAGAAGGGGTGACCCCCGAGGCGGCAAAGCCCAGGAGCTCTGCCACCCGCTCCAGCAACACGTCGCGGCCGCCCTCCACCAGCCTGCACTGCAGCTGCTCTCGGGCCACCGTGAGCACGGCCCTTGAGTTCGCCTGCTCCCGGCGGGTGTACGGTGTCGTGGTCGCAGCGTGATTGGAGGCCCTTGCTGCCGACTGCGCCTGCCACAGTGTGAGAGCTGTCGAAGCCTGTCCGCGCCGCCCGCGGCCCGCAGCGCCCTGCGGACCGCGAGCTGCCTGGGGCACGGGGTCGCCCGAGGCGAGCGGCTCTGCGCGGGCGGGCCATGCCGCCCATGGATCTGGGTTGCCCGCCTGGTCGCCGGACATGGTGATGATGACGCGACGGGGCACGAAGCGGTAGAAGGCGGATTCCGGCGCACCCCTACCTGGCGCACCAAATGTCGGATTTCGGGTTCCGGCAGACCCTTGAGGTTCGAACTCTGGGGTGCGCGTGGAGATTACGCCTTCTTCCAACCTGCACCCCTCCGCCTCGCAAAGATCTAAGCTATGGAAAAGAACAGCACAAGAGACACAGGGTGTATACTGGTTCGGGCCACCGTTGTGGTGTAATACCCTACTCCAGTGTGGTGTGGTGGATTGCCTCTTGGGATGATGATGATGAACAATACAAGGAAGAACAGCCTCGCGAGGGTCTGTTCTTGGCTGGGGGGATGAACTGCTAGGAGGAGTTCAGTCACCCTTCTCTCTCTCTCTCTCTCTGATTGCCGATCGATCCGTCGTCTCTAGATGCCTCCACCCTGGGGGTGGCTAGTCCTATTTATAGGCAAAGGCCCTGGGCCTCTTCCCAAATATTGAGCGGGAAGGGCGCCAAGAATTGGCCATTTTGAAGGGGAACATCTGGTACACTTATCCTGGCTGAAGTTGGTCCTCGCCTGCCAAAGGCTCTGGTGGTGACGTTGGCCTGGGCTCCACAATGACTCCCTCTCCACCGTTGGACTGGTCTTGGTCTCGTTGCACCGAAACGGGTGCCTTTGCTTGATGCTCTCGCCTGCGCTTGCTCCCTTTGCACCAAAGAGGAAAGGAGGACACTGCACGGGCTGGCGCCCTTGGTCGTCATGGCTTGCGTCATGGGCACCTCGTGAGGTACCCCGCCTTGATCTCTCCGCCTCCTCGCGAGTCAGCCTGATGAGGCCGTGCCTGAGGAAGCTCCGCGTTGTCCGCCCCGCGAGGCTTGGCCCCTCGCGAGGGTCTTGGGTCTTGTTGATGAACATGGGCCATGCTGGGGCCCCCTTTGAGCCACGCCGCAGGCTGCAGGCAGGCAAGTCTGGGGACCCCCGTTCCCAGAATGACGACAATGCCCTTGTCCGGGCCTTCTCGGCTGACAACGATGGTGTAGCCGTGGGTGCTGACGAAGGCGGTGTTGTAGACGAGCCCGGTGCTGACGGGAACGCAGGTGACGGGGGCGACGGCGTCAGTGATGCTAGTGACGCTCCCGGGGATGCTCCAGAGGACACGGTGAGCGATATGTCCGACTGACTGCATGTCTGCACGGTTTATCCTGCACAGGGAAGACTCAGGCTTGGCCCTGAAGAGTGTAAGAGCATTTTGGGAGGGGAAGCCCCTCATGTAAAGATTTGTACCGGTACTCCGGCGAGTACAACGTTGCGCGTGAGTTCGGTTGCTAGCCTGGCGATGGTTCTATTGATTTGTTTTCCTTTCTGCCCTGGTGAGCCCTGAACGGGCCTGCAGGGGAGGCGCCGCGCCTTGGGTGCCTTTTGGTTAGTCCACCGATCCTGCGATGAGAACCTTCGGAGTGGGAGCGGGGGGCAGTGACCCTGGTTGTGGGTGTGCCCGGCCCGGCCCAGCTCACGAGGGGCTCGTGAGGGGGGGGCAGCCGATGCTAGCTCGGGGCGTAAAGCCGAAATCAGAACGCGAGAGATTGCTCGAACGAGACTAAATACCTCTTCCCCAAACGCACGCAAGCTTCGAACTCAAATCCAACTTAAATTCAAGCCGAAGAAACTTGTCAACAAGGGAGAAGCAAAAGGCAAAAGGCCGCGTCCGCACCTAGTCTAGTCTTCGACGTCTTCACACCAGCATGGAGCTAAGTGCTGCCACTGGGAGTGGGCGGGAGCCCCAGGGCCTGAGGCCGGCACCCCTGATACTCCGGGGCATGCACAACCCCACTCATTATTATGTGAGAGTGTCACGGGGCTGCGAGCTTCACAGGCACTGGGCCTTCTTCATAGGTACCGGCCTTGCTTCATATCGCCAGACGAGGGCCCCGCCTTGCGCCACACTCTACCGTCATTGGCGGTGACCGGAAACCAAGGACGACACCAATGGGGTAGAGCGGTCGCCAGCGGTTCCCCCGACGACCATGGGTCCTCTGCTGGGGGCAGGCCACGGGGCTCCTCCCCGCAGAGGGCCTACCGCCTGAGAACACCTTGCTCCGAACGCCGCGAGGGCGAACCTTGATCTCGGCCTCTCTCCTGCAGCCCCCTGCGCCCTCCTCCTGAGGGGTAGGAGGCCGCAGCATTAGGGCAGCCGTCTGCTGTGGAGACCTGTACCTGCTGCGACCCATGGTTAGCGTAAGCTTGCTCCTGAGGGATGAGTGGTACCCGGTAGTTGTTGCTGTCAGTGCGGTTGTCGTGGCTCTCCTGAGGTCCCTGAAAGAGCTCGGCCTCCGGCCCTCCTTGTCCCAGCCGGGCCCGAGGAACGAGCCGTGATCTTCCTCCAGCGTGCGTCCCTGATCCACCATGCGGGGGACATAAGCTTCCAGGGCCACCACCTCATGGACCCCACCATAGCGCCCCGCGAGCCACGCGATCTGGTTGGGGGCGTCGCCTTGGGGGTGACGGCGCTGTGGTCCACTAAAGACGAAGGCTGCAGTGCGCATCCCTTCGCCGGCCTGAGGAAGGGCCGACGCGACCTGCCGCCCGGTGCTGATGGTGGCGTTGGCGCTGGACGGGCCCGAGAGTCTGCTTGGAGTGGCATGAGCATGCTCAACGCCGCCGTGTGACCCGTCCTAGGCCTTGGGCGGCAGCTGGATGCAGAAAGGGGGTGCTCCGGAGGCGGCGGCGTCCAGGAGCTCGGACACTCGCTCCAGCAGCACGTCGCGGCCGCCTTCTAGCAAGCGGCACCGTAGTAGCTCTCGAGCCACCGTGAGTGCGGCCATGGAGTACGCCTGCTCCCGTCGGGTGTACGGCGCTGTGGCAGCGGCATGGTTCGAGGACCTTGCTGCGGCCTGCACCTGCCGTGGCGTGAGGACAGGCAGCGTCTGGCCGCGTCGCCCGCGCCCCGCAGCGCCCTGTAGAGCATGAGCTGCCTGAGGCGCAAGGTTGAGGTCGCCCTGAGATGGCGACACGGCGTGGGCGGGCCACGCCGCCTAGCTGTCGGCGTCGGCGGCAGGGTTGCTTGACATCTGGGAGGTGAAGCGGCGGAACGTGGTGCGGAGGAGGAAAGATTCCGGCACACCCCTACCTGGCGCGCCAAATGTCGGATTTCGGGTTCCGGCAGACCCTTGCGGTTCGAACTCTGGGGTGCACGCGGAGACCTTTCCCCTACCGATCTACGTTTGATCTTCTCGTGCGGACTAAGATGAAAACGATGAACAACACAAGGGACACAAGATTTATACTGGTTCGGGCCACCGTTGTGGTGTAATACCCTACTCCAGTGTGTGGTGTGGTGGATTGCCTCTGGGGCTGATGATGAACAGTACAAGAGAAGAACAGCCTCGCGAGAGGTGTTCTTGGGCTGGTGCGGTTGTTCTCCTTCTTTCCCCCGGTTCCTTGGTGGCTAGTCCTATTTATAGAGGCCCTGGGCCTCTCCTCGAAATAATTGAGCAGGAAGGGCGCCAACAATTGGCCATTTTGAAGGGGAACATCTGGTACAAGTTATCCTGACCAAAGGTGGTCGTCGGCTGCCAAAAGCTCCGGTGATGACGCCGTCTTGGGCTCCACGGTGACCTCCGTCCGCCTGCCTGGATGGTCTTGATCTCGTTGCACCGGAATGGTAACCTTTGCCTGCTACCTTGGCCTGTGCTTGCCCCCTTTGCACCAAAGGGGAAACAAGGACTCTGCCCAGGCCGGCGCCCGCCTGGTCTTGATCGTCATGACTTGCGTCACTGGATCCTCGCAAGGTACCCTTTGCATTGATCTCTCCGCCTCCTCGTGAGCCCTGCCTGATGAGGACGTTCTTGAGGAGGTTTCATGTCGTCCGCCCCGCGAGGCTTGGCCCCTCACGAGGGTCTTGGGCTTGTGTCGATGGAGATGGGCTTCGCTGGGCCCCCACTCGAGCCACACCGCAGGCCGCAGGCAGGCAAGTCTGGGGACCCCCGTTCCCAGAACGCCAACACCGGCAGCACCTTGAGATTGAATCAATAAGAAAATGCGGCGATTAGTGTACAACCTCTTTGGTGGCGCCAATTAGGCCGCAGCTTCATCCGAGGAAACGGTGATGATGATGCCCTTCCGGTGGTGTAGGTGAAGACGGCGGTGTGGGAATGGAGGTGGTGCGAAAGACGAGGGGAACATGGGGGAAGCTCCTTGGAGGTGGAGGACAGCGTGGCTGAACCGGTGGGACGACCAGATCAACGATGGATCCTCATCCGGTACGGTGGATGAGGGACGTCGAGGTGTTGTTGTGGACGACGTCGTTGGGGAAGAGGCTCCCGCTGGGTGGCGGACGGAGGAGGGTGTGGGGCTTCGCGGGTTTTGCCGGCCTCGGTGTATGATTGGGTGGGCGGATGGGATGGGAGTGGGGAACCATGGCTTAGGGACGCGCTTGTCCAAAATGTGGGGTAATTTATGAAAGTACCCCCACTGATTTGAGGCGGTTCTTTCGGTTTAGGGGTATCATGGGCATTTCGCATGTCGGGATTTCACAGGAGGTGGGAGTTTTCGGGTGCGTTGTATTTTTGGAATAGCAAGGCGTGGGTTGACATGGAGGGAGTTGTCGAAGCAGAACGAGACAAAGATATATCTTAAATATTTCGGGCTAACAAGGCGCGGGTTGAAGAGGCGGGAGTTTCGCATCATGATAGACAGAGACGCTAGCTTGAAATTTCGGCATAACAAGGCGCGGCTTGAAATTTTGGGAGAACAAGCTTAACGTTTACATAAAAAAGACAATTTAGACGAGTATGATATACTACGTACAATGTGTTTAACACGCACAACACACACACTGACACCATTTAGACTAGTAAGGTACACATGCATTGCACGCATGAGATTTGGCAACCAAATTATGAATAAATACCACATTACAGCATCTAAGCTTTGAGTCACATATGCATGATGTATATGTTCGTTTAATTCTTATAGTTCATTTCATTCAAAATCATCTAGTTTTTATAAGAAAGCTAATCTATTTTAAGATTCATGGAATTGTGCGTTGTAAGGCATAAAGTAAAAAACAAATCATGTAGAAAAACATTTGGGCAATTCTGATACGGAAGATTCTAGAACAAAGAAGAAGCGCTTTTGTTTTGAGGTTTGTGCATTATGCTTAAGTTCAACCATAGAGTCTTCTAGATTGTACATGTGGCAAAATCTGGTGGAATCTAGATGATATCCAATAGCCAATAGTGCTCAAATTTGCCAGCTCTGCACCATCGGATTGGCCTCATCCAACGACCATCTTTCAAAGTTAAAGTTATCCGCACACTATAAAAATATATTATATAATATATAATATAATATATATAGGGGTATAGATATAGATATGTGATGCGAAAGCTACCCATCATCTCCAATTAGAATAGTGTTTCCATGCACGGATGCAATGTGGCCAAATGATGTCTGCCATCGGTATCTCAAATTCAAACCAATCTGACCTTGTTCAATGTGTATACATTGCAACATGCTCGTTTCCAAACCACACCGCGCAGATCTCCGTTATATTCATGCATGCATGGGTTTCAAACATCATGATCTCTTATTCAAATATCTGAATTCAACTTTACATTGATTATGACCTCACCTAGTCTTCTACACCCACACATTGGTCTTCTCTTTATAATTGTACCACTGACTTTCTCTTGTGCATGCATGCACACACACTACTAGTCGGCATTATCCATCGCGCATGTGCAATTTTTTTCTTCAGGTCGGTCTCCCATGAAGGCACACACACACACACACACATCCCCCTCTCCATCATATCGGGCATTCTTTATCTCTCACGTGCATGTGCAATGATCGATGTTCCTCTATGTGTGTGTGTGTATATAGCTAGGTCTTTCATAGTTTGCCACATAAACCGATCAATCTATATATCTAGTCAGGTCTCACCCTCTTTCCCACGTCCACATCGATCAATCTATACCTCTCTATATAGGATTACATATATATAGCTAATACACCCACATTAATTATATATCCAACGCCCCCCTCTCATCATTCGTGCCTTTCGCTTCATCTCTCAGACGCGCGCATAATGGCGAAGATAGGGGCAGCAAGGGCCCCGCCCCCCTAACATCGCTATATATCAAGGCTAATATGAATGTGATCATTAGACAACTGCTGGTAAAAATGGTTTAAGTTGATGAATTGGCCCTCCTCGTAAAGGATTAGCAATGCTTGGCCCCCTAGCTCATGGGACATTTTTCATGGCTCCACCACTGTGCGCAACATCACATGTTCTCGCCCCCTCTCTCTAAATATTGATCTCACAGTTGTGCACTCCTTCATAATCTCCCTCCACTCGGCCCCTCACACCATCTTCTAGCCCCCCACCGGATTTTGCCACATGTACAATCAAGCAGACTCCATGGTTGAACTTAAGCATAATGCACAAATCTCAAAACAACAGTGGTTCTCCTTTGTTCTAGAATCTTCCGTATCATAATTGCCCAAACTTTTTTCTAGTTGAATTGCCATTATTTGTTTTTCCTTTATGCTTTACAAGGCACAATTCCATGGATCATAAAATAGATTAAGGGCTTATTTGATTCAAAGGATTCTCGAAGGAATTTTGTAGGATTCTAATCCTTAGGAATTTTTTCCTATCTTGGTTGTTTGATTCGTAGGATTGTAAACCATTGGAATTTTTTCATATGATTCATTAGCACTAGATTTCATAGGAAACTCCCCATCCACTCAAACCTCTTTGAAAGAATTCTTCGTTTTTTCTATGCACAATCAAACACTCGTACCATCCAGTAGGATTCAAGATGACATTCCACTCTAATCCCATGTTCTTCCTATTCCCGCGTTTTGGAAATCCTATGAATCAAAGAGGCCCTAGGTTTTTATAAAAACTAATTGATTTTGAATGAGATGAACTATAAGAATTAAACGAAGGTCTACATCAAGCATATATGACTCAGAGCTTACATGCTACAGTGTGGTATTTATTCGTAATTTGTTTGCAAAATCTGATGTGTGCAATGCACGTGTACCTTACTAGTACTTCGAGTATGTGCAAAACACAATGGCACGCTACACAGTGTCTCTCTCTCTTACAGTTCATGAAGCCATGTGGCACATGTGGAGGCCTTGTCGCGACATCCTTGTGTGGATTGATCACAGTGACGTGCTGCTGGTTCTACAAGAATGTACTTGTCCTCCCTGAGCCGCACTAGCAGTACATGCACGAAGCAAAGATGTGCACGCACGCCACACACGCACTCATTCCCTCGCACTCACACGCAGGTACATGGGCGGACGAAATTTTGTACCAAGATCCAACCCATGTGATAATTTGACGAGTGTAAAGTCCTTCACTTCATTGATGGTCAATTAATACAGCGCATGCAAATTGAGTGGACGTGAGGGCGGAAGAAAGACATTACTACTCCACTGCGCGCATCCGAGTAGTTAAATCATGGGTTGCTAGTAGTACTTCCATTGGTCTCCTTCGTATTTTGTGCCAATTTTTGACAGTAACATAATATTTAGGCATCTGAGCAGTGTAGTCTACTTGAAATTTATGTTCCACTAAACTCATTGGGAGCCGTTTCGGGCCTCGAAACCAAAAACCATCAATTAATCTTTACCTTGTTCCCAGAACATTCGAAAGTACTAGTGCTACAATTAAGTGCAAGCCTGCTCACACCTACCAGTATGTACCAAACCTGAACGTGTTCCCACAATGCAGGTTTTAGTACTAGTGCTAGTACTTAGGTTATAAAAAGGGGAACTACCTAACCAAAAATTACTCTACCTTCCTCCTTATAAGTTCTCCTTCTTCGTCCGTCCTTGCCATGGCCGGTGTGCAGAGCGCTAGGTCAAGAACTACTCGTAACAAGGGAGTGGCAACCAAGGCTGTGGGAAAAAAGAGAGGGCTCGCCGCCACGCAGAGACCTCGAAAGATCTCTCACGCGCAGGCGATGGCTCCCAGGAGCACCCTAGACGCGGAGGCGAACATGCCGAGCTGGCGGCGCTGGAGTTGTTATCCCTCGAAGGCATGCCCAATCAGCTCAATAAGCACCTCAATAAGTAGAAGAAGTTCATCCACGGCTTGGTGGAGCTGCTGAAGGAGAGCCTCGATGACATGCCTGCTGAGCACAATGAGCAGGGGGAGTTGACCGCCGGCTTGGTGATGCTGCTGAAGAAGAGCATTGCCTCGGAGAAGAAGGCGACCGGTGAAATCCTACAACTTCAGGAGGACAACGTGAAGCTCTGCCACGAGCTCTACCTGCTGAAGGAGGAGAATGCCGGCTGGAAGAAGCTGCATGAGAATAGTAGTTCCTCGATGAAGATGTTGCAGGCCCTCGTCATGGAACACAAGGAGGAGTTGGTGAAGCTCTGCATCAAGCACCCGGTTGCTGTCAAGGTACGTACTATGGCCGTGGAACAGATGATGAAGGCTCACGTAAAGAAATCCCGCATCATGAACACAATGATGAAGATGGTGGAGGAGACGCACAAGGAGATGGAGGTCGTGGAGGCGATGAAGAAGCAGTTACGACTCTGCGGCCAGCAACCCTTCATGTAGTGAGAGCAGCGCCCCAGACTTGTGTGTGCGTCTTCCTTCTTTTTTGGGGGTGATAATCGTCCTTCTTCTTTTGCTCCTGTGTTTCTAATTTTGCTTCGGGTGTTTCGCCGCACGTGTCACCTTCCCTGTGAGGCATGAATAGAACAATGCTAAAAATGAGATGAGTAGCAAATTAGATCATTCTTTATCACCAATAGAGAGTAGAGGATATGGCACTGGGCTGCCATGTTTCGTGCTCCTCCATCGTACTCCAGTGGAATACTTGAGTATACCGCATGGTTCTTTGCTCCTCCTCAGGTCGTCGGCACATTTATACGAGCAGTCAAATCACAAGGCCCTGCCTTCCAGTAGTAATGAGCCGTCAAATCACAAAGGCCCTCGCCTCTCGTGAAAAGGACCAAGCTAGACTGCCCCGCCCTCTAGCCTTTTAAAAAATGTATACATTTGTACAGTAGTAGTATTGATGGATTGTGCCGTGGAGCAAAACTATGCATATACTATATGACACTACCCACTATGAAGGTACTAGTAACATAGACTAGTAACTGGTCTATGCTACACTCCACTATGACCAGCCAAAGTTGAGGCGCGGATACCAATGAGGGCCTGGTAGTGTCTATACTTGGACAACCACCCGACTGCATTCACACCAGGCAGACGAAGCTCGTGTCGTGTTGGTGCCATGTGCAGCCCGCACATTAACCAAAACCTCGCACCTCCATCTTAGCCTCCGCGTTTAAAACATCTCAATCTCAAGGCCAAGGAGCAACGTGAAACCTACGATAGAGCCAATCGGATGGTTGAGAACACTACAAGTCGTAGCTACAGATGCGTGTGTGAGAGAGGATTAGTGCGTGCGTGCACCTCTTCTCAGAGTACAACTGTATGTGGGTGGCACCGACCTAGGGAGCAGTGATGGTGCGTGCGAGAAGTCCCGAGAGGTAGGTGTAATGCGTCTGAAAAAAAGACTAGTCTATAGCTCGCCACGAGGCTATTCCTGTCGAATGCCAAGCGTAAGATATGTATCCGACGGTGCCAGTTTTTGCACGTACACAGCAGTAGAAAAAGAACTAGTAGTACCATGGCATATGCTACAGCACGACCGAGAAAACGTGTCGACGTTACGCCATCCGGGAATAGTGTTGCACTTCGAAACTAGAACCGTCAATAAATTTTGAGCGCGTCTCGTCACATTCCAAATTACTACTACTACCACGCTATATTTAATTGCAAACCTATTCACACCGATCACAACCTAAATGGTTTCCCACTTAGGGGCGTATTAGTAGTACTCCGTTATAAATACTACTATGCTAAGATGACCGCACATTCCTCCTCAACTCCTCATCCACAAAAAACAATCAAGCCATAGCCAGCGTTAGTTCTGGGTCGAGAGATTTCCACCACGGAGAGGTGAGCATGGAAAAGGAAGCACGAGAGATGTCCCGCCTCGCCGCAAAAGCAGCCGACATGTCCAGCCGCGCAGCAGTAGCAGCACAGAGGTCCCGCCGCGCCGCCGAAGCAGCACAGATCTCCCGTCGCGCCGTCGATGTAGTAGATGTTGGGGAACGTAGTAATTTCAAAAATTTCCTACGCACATGCAAGATCATGGTGATGCATAGCAACGAGAGGGGAGAGTGTTGTCTACGTACCCTCGTAGACCGAAGCGGAAGCGTTGACGCAACATAGAGGAAGTAGTCGTACGTCTTCCCGATCCGACCGATCCAAGCACCGTTACTCCGGCACCTCCGAGTTCTTAGCACACATTCAGCTCGATGACGATCCCCGGGCTCTGATCCAGCAAAGCTTCGGGGAGGAGTTCCGTCAGCACGACGGCGTGGTGACGATATTGATGTACTACCGACGTAGGGCTTCGCCTAAGCACCGCGACAATATGACCGAGGTGGAATATGGTGGAGGGGGGCACCGCACACGGCTGAGGAACGATCACGAAGATCAACTTGTCTGTCTATGGGGTGCCCCCTGCCCCTGTATATAAAGGATGGAGTAGGAGGAGGCCGGCCAAGGCTTGGTGCGGCCAGGATGTGGAGTTCTACTAGGACTCCAAGTCCTAGTAGGAGTCCACCAAGAGGGGAGGAAGGGAGAAGGAAGTGGAGGAGAAGGAAAGGTGGCCGGCCCCCTTTTCCCTAGTCCAATTCGGACCAGAGGGAAGGGGGGGCGCAGCAGCCCCTTGGCCCTTTCTTCTCTTCCCACTAAAGCCCATCAAGGCCCATTGTTTCTTCCTCGTATTCCCGTAACTCCCCGGTACCTCCGAAAATACCCGAGTCACTCAGAACCTTTCCGAAGTCCGAATATAGTCGTCCAATATATCGATCTTTACGTCTCGACCATTTCGAGACTCCTCGTCATGTCCCCGATCCCATCCGGGACTCCGAACTCCTTCGGTACATCAAAATGCATAAACTCATAATAACTGTCATCGTAACTTTAAGCGTGCGGACCCTACGGTTCGAGAACAATGTAGACATGACCGAGACACGTCTCCGGTCAATAACCAATAGCGGGACCTGGATGCCCATATTGGCTCCTACATATTCTGCGAAGATCTTTATCGGTCAGACCGCATAACAACATACGTTGTTCCCTTTGTCATCGGTATGTTACTTGCCCGAGATTCGATTGTCGGTATCCAATACCTAGTTCAATCTCGTTACCGGCAAGTCTCTTTACTCGTTCCATAATACATCATCTCGCAACTAACTCATTAGTTGTAATGCTTGCAAGGCTTAAGTGATGTGCATTACTGAGAGGGCCCAGAGATACCTCTCCGACAATCGGAGTGACAAATCCTAATCTCGAAATACGCCAACCCAACATCTACCTTTGGTGACACCTGTAGTACTCCTTTATAATCACCCAGTTACGTTGTGACGTTTGGTAGCACCCAAAGTGTTCCTCCAGCAAACGGGAGTTGCATAATCTCATAGTCAAAGGAACATGTATAAGTCATGAAGAAAGCAATAGCAACATACTAAATGATCGGGTGCTAAGCTAATGGAATGGGTCATGTCAATCAGATCATTCAACTAATGATGTGACCTTGTTAATCAAATGACAACTCCTTTGTCCATGGTTACGAAACTTAACCATCTTTGATTAACAAGCTAGTCAAGTAGAGGCATACTAGTGACACTCTGTTTGTATATGTATCCACACATGTATTATGTTTCCGGTTAATACAATTCTAGCATGAATAATAAACATTTATCATGATATAAGGAAATAAATAATAACTTTATTATTGCCTCTAGGGCATATTTCCTTCAGTCTCCCACTTGCACTAGAGTCAATAATCTAGTTCACATCGCCATGTGATTTACCAGCAATAGTTCACATCACCATGTGATTAACACCCATAGTTCACATCGCCATGTGACCAACATCCAAAAGGGTTTACTAGATTCAGTAATCTAGTTCACATTGCTATGTGATTAAAACCAAAAGAGTACTAAGGTGTGATCATGTTTTGCTTGTGAGAGAATCTTAGTCAACGGGTCTTTTACATTTAGATCCGTTATGTATTTTGCAATTTTCTATGTCTACAATGCTCTGCACGGAGCTACTCTAGCTAATTGCTCCCACTTTCAATATGTATCTAGATCGAGACTTAGAGTCATCCAGATCGGTGTCAAAACTTGCATCGACGTAACCCTTTACGACGAACCTTTTGTCACGTCCATAATCAAGAAACATATCCTTATTCCACTAAGGACAATTCTGACCGCTCTCCAGTGATCTACTCCTAGATCACCATTGTACTCCCTTGCTTAACTTAGTGTAGGGTATACAATAGATCTGGTACACAGCATGGCATACTTTATAGAACCTATGGCCAAGGCATAGGGAATGACTTTCATTCTCTTTCTATCTTTTGTCGTGGTCAAGTTTTGAGTCTTTACTCAACTTCATACCTTGTAACACAGGAAAGAACTCTTTCTTTGACTGTTCCATTTTGAACTACTTCAAAATCTTGTCAAGGTATGTACTTATTGAAAACTTATCAAGCGTCTTGATCTATCTCTATAGATCTTGATGCTCAATATGTAAGCAGTTTCACCGAGGTCTTTCTTTGCGAAAACTCCTTTCAAACACTCCTTTATGCTTCGCAGAATAATTCTACATTATTTCCGATCAACAATATGTCATTCACATATACTTATCAGAAATGATGTAGTGCTCCCACTCACTTTCTTGTAAATACAGGCTTCACCGCAAGTCTGTATAAAACTATATGCTTTTATCAACTTATCAAAGCGTATATTCCAACTCCGAGACGCTTGCACCAGTCCAAAGATGGATCGCTGGAGTTTGCATATTTTCTTAACACCTTTAGGATCGACAAAACCTTCTAGTTGCATCATATACAACTCTTCTTTAATAAATCCATTAAGGAATGCAGTTTTGTTTTATCCGTTTGCCAGATTTCATAAAATGCGGCAATTGTTAACATGATTCGGACAGACTTAAGCATAGATACGAGTGAGAAACTCTCATCGTAGTCAACACCTTGAACTTGTCGAAAAAACCTTTTTGCGACAATTCTAGCTGTGTAGATAGTAACACTACTATCAGCGTCCGTCTTCCTCTTGAAGATCCATTTATTCTCAATTGCTTGCCGATCATTGGGCAAGTCAACCAAAGTCCATACTTTGTTCTCATACATGGATCCCATCTCAGATTTCATGGCTTGAAGCCATTTCACGGAATCTGGGCTCACCATCGCTTCTTCATAGTTCGCAAGTTCGTCATGGTCCAGTAACATGACTTTCAGAACAGGATTACCGTACCACTCTGGTGCGGATCTCACTCTGGTTTACCTACGAGATTCGGTAGTTACTTGATCTGAAGTTACATGATC
This sequence comes from Aegilops umbellulata, assembly GCA_032464435.1. Classification (NCBI taxonomy): domain Eukaryota; kingdom Viridiplantae; phylum Streptophyta; class Magnoliopsida; order Poales; family Poaceae; genus Aegilops; species Aegilops umbellulata. The sequence continues at coordinate 330,002,218 of CP136058.1, read as the reverse complement.
ATCATCATTAGCTTCCTCACTAATCGGTGTAGCAGTCACAAGAACAGATTTCTGTGATGAACTACTTTCCAATGAGGGAGCAGGTACAGTTACCTCATCAAGTTCTACTTTCCTCCCACTCACTTCTTTCAAGAGAAACTCCTTTTCTAGAAAGACTTCGAATTTAGCAACAAAAGTCTTGCCTTCGGATCTGTTATAGAAGGTGCATCCAACAGTTTCTTTTGGATATCCTATGAAGACACATTTTTCCGATTTGGGTTCGAGCTTATCAGGTTGAAGCTTTTTCACATAAGCATCACAGCCCCAAACTTTAAGAAACGACAACTTTGGTTTCTTGCTAAACCACAGTTCAGATTGTGTCGTCTTAACGGACTTAGATGGTGCCCTTTTAAACGTGAATGCAGCTGTCTCTAATGCATGATCCCAAAACGATATTGGTAAATCGGTAAGAAACATCATAGATTGCACTATATCCAATAGAGTATGGTTATGACTTTCGGACACACCATTATGCTGTGGTGTTCCAGGTGGCATGAGTTTGTGAAACTATTCCACATTGTTTTAACTGAAGACCAAACTCGTAACTCAAATACTTTTCTCCATGATCAGATCGTAGAAACTTTATTTTCTTGTTACGATGATTTTCCACTTCACTCTGAAATTATATGAACTTTTCAAATGTTTCAGACTTCTTGTTTCATTAAGTAGATATACCCATATCTGCTCAAATCATCTGTGAAGGTTAGAAAATAATGATACTTGTCGCGAGCCTTAATATTCATCAGACCACATACATTAGTATGTATGATTTCCAACAAATCTGTTGCTTGCTCCATTGTTCCGGAGAACGGCGTTTTAGTCATCTTGCCCAAGAGGCATGGTTTGCAAGCATCAAGTGATTCCAAAAAGCCCATCAGCATGGAGTTTCTTCATGCGCTTTACACCAATATGACCTAAACGGCAGTGCCACAAGTAAGTTGCACTATCATTATTAACTTTGCATCTTTTGGTTTCAATATTATGAATATGTGTATCACTACGATCGAGATCCAACGAACTATTTTCATTGGGTGTATGACCATCGAAGGTTCTATTCATGTAAGTAGAACAACAATTGTTCTCTAACTTAAATGAATAATCGTATTGCAATAAACATGATCAAATCATATTTATGCTCAACGCAAACACCAAATAACACTTATTTAGCTTCAACACTAATCCCGAAAGTATAGAGAGAGTGCGATGATGATCATATCAATCTTGGAACTACTTCCAACACACATCGTCACCTCGACTTCTACTAGTTTCTGTTTATTCTGCAACTCCCGTTTCGAGTTACTACTCTTAGCAACTGAACCAGTATCAAATACTGAGGGGTTGCTATAAACACTAGTAAAGCACACATCAATAATCATGTATATCAAATATACTTATGTTCACTTTGCCATCCTTCATATCCGCCAATCACTTGGGGTAGTTCCGCTTCCAGTGACCAGTCCCTTTGTAGTAGAAGCACTTAGTCTCAAGCTTAGGACCAGACTTGAGCTTCTTCACTTGAGCAGCAACTTGCTTGCTGTTCTTCTTGAAGTTCCCCTTTTTTTTCCTTTGCCCTTTTCTTGAAACTAGTGATCTTGTCAACCATCAACACTTGATGCTCTTTCTTGATTTCTACCTTCATCGATTTCATCGTCATGAAAAACTCGGGAGTCTTTTTCGTCATCCCTTGCATACTATAGTTCATCACGAAGTTCTACTAACTTGGTGATGGTGACTAGAGAATTCTGTCAATCACTATCTTATCTGGAAGATTAACTCCCACTTGATTCAAGCGATTGTAATACCCAGACAATCTGAGCACATGCTCACTAGTTGAGCGATTCTCCTCCATCTTTTAGCTATAGAACTTGTTGGAGACTTCATATCTCTCATCTCCGGTATTTGCTTGAAATATTAACTTCAACTCCTGGAACATCTCGTATGGTCCATGACATTCAAAACGTCTTTGAAGTCCCGATTCTAAGCAGTTAAGCATGGTGCACTAAACTATTAAGTAGTCATCATATTGAGCTAGCAAAACGTTCATAACGTCTGCATCTGCTCCTGCAATAGGTCTGCCACCTAGCGGTGCATCAAGGACATAATTCTTCTGTGCAGCAATGAGGATAAACCTCAGATCACGGATCCAATCCGCATCATTGCTACTAACATTTTTCAACACAATTTTCTCTAGGAACATATCAAAATAAACACAGGGAAGCAACAACGCGAGCTATTGATCTACAACATAGATATGCTAATACTACCAGGACTAAGTTCATGATAAATTAAAGTTCAATAAATCATATTACTTAAGAACTCCCACTTAGATAGACATCTCTCTAATCCTCTAAGTGATCACGTGATCCAAATCAACTAAACCATGTCCGATCATCACGTGAGATGGAGTAGTTTCAATGGTGAACATCATCATGTTGATCATATCTACTATATGATTCACGCTCGACCTTTCGGTCTCCGTGTTCCGAGGTCATATCTTATATGCATAGCTCGTCAAGTATAACCTGAGTATTCCGCGTGTGCAACTGTTTTGCACCCGTTGTATTTGAACGTAGAGCCTATCACACCCGATCATCACGTGGTGTCTCAGCACGAAGAACTTTCGCAACGGTGCATACTCAGGGAGAACACTTCTTGATAATTAGTGAGAGATCATCTTATAATGCTACCGTCAATCAAAGCAAGATAAGATGCATAAAAGATAAACATCACATGCAATCAATATAAGTGATATGATATGGCCATCATCATCTCGTGCTTGTGATCTCCATCTTCGAAGCATCGTCATGATCACCATCGTCATCGGCGCGACACCTTGATCTCCATCGTAGCATCGTTGTCGTCTCGCCAATCTTATGCTTCCACGACTATCACTACCGCTTAGTAATAAAGTAAAGCATTACATCGCGATTGCATTGCATACAATAAAGCGACAACCATATGGCTCCTGCCAGTTGCCGATAACTCGGTTACAAAACATGATCATCTCATACAATAAAATTTAGCATCATGTCTTGACCATATCACATCATAACTTGCCCTGCAAAAACAAGTTAGACGTCCTCTACTTTGTTGTTGCAAGTTTTACGTGGATGCTACGGGCTTAAGCAAGAACTCATCTTACCTACGCAACAAAACCACAACGATAGTTTGTCAAATAGACTCCGTTTTAACCTTCTCAAGGACCGGGCGTAGCCACACTCGGTTCAACTAAAGTTGGAGAGACAGTCTTCCGCAAGCCATCTATGTGCAAAGCACGTCGAGGGAACCGGTCTCGCGTAAGAGTACGCGTAAGGTTTGTCCGGATCGTCTCGTCCAACAATACCGCTGAACCAAAGTATGACATGCTGGTAGGCAGTATGACTTGTATCATCCACAACTCACTTGTGTTCTACTCGTGCAAATAACATCAAACCATAAAAAAACTTGGCTCGGATGCCACTGTTGGGGAACGTAGTAATTTCAAAAAATTTCCTACGCACACGCAAGATCATGGTGATGCATAGCAACGAGAGGGGAGAGTGTTGTCTACGTACCCTCGTAGACCGAAGCGGAAGCGTTGATGCAACGTAGAGGAAGTAGTCGTACGTTCTCCTCACGATCCGACCGATCACAGTACCGTTACTCCGGCACCTCCGAGTTCTTGGCACACGTTCAGCTCGATGACGATCCCCGGGCTCCGATCCAGCAAAGCGTCGAGGAAGAGTTCCGTCAGCACAACGGCGTGGTGACGATCTTGATGTGTTACCGGCGCAGGGCTTCGCCTAAGCACTGCAACGATATGACCGAGGTGGAATTTGGTGGAAGGGGCACCGCACACGGCTAAGGAACGACCCGTAGATCAACTTGTGTCTATGGGGTGCCCTCTGCCCCTGTATATAAAGGATGGAGGAGGAGGAGGCCGGCCAAGGCAAAGGTGCGGCCAGGATATGGATTCCTACTAGGACTCCAAGTCCTAGTAGGAGTCCACCAAAAGGGGAGGAAGGGAGAAGGAATAGGAGGAGAAGGAGAGGTGGCCGGCCCCCTTTTCCCTAGTCCAATTCGGACTAGAGGGGAGGGGGGCGCAGCAGCCTTTTTTCCTCTTCCCACAAAAGCCCATCAAGGCCCATTACTTCTCCCGTAATCCCGTAACTCCCCGATACTCCCGAAAATACCCGAACCATTCAGAACCCTTCCGATGTCCGAATATAGTCGTCCAATATATCGATCTTTACGTCTCGACCATTTCGAGACTCCTCGTCATGTCCCCGATCTCATCCGGGACTCCGAACTCCTTCGGTACATCAAAACTCATAAACTCATAATACAACTGTCATCGAAACCTTAAGCGTGCGGACCCTACGGTTCGAGAACAATGTAGACATGACCGAGACACGTCTCCGGTCAATAACCAATAGCGGGACCTGGATGCCCATATTGGCTCCTACATATTCTACGAAGATCTTTATCGGTCAGACCGCATAACAACATACGTTGTTCCCTTTGTCATCGGTATGTTACTTACCCGAGATTCGATCGTCGGTATCCAATACCTAGTTCAATCTCGTTACCGGCAAGTCTCTTTACTCGTTCCATAATACATCATCTCGCAACTAACTCATTAGTTGCAATGCTTGCAAGGCTTGAGTGATGTGCATTACCGAGAGGGCCCAGAGATACCTCTCCGACGATCGGAGTGACAAATCCTAATCTCGAAATACGCCAACCCAACATCTACCTTTGGAGACACCTGTAGTACTCCTTTATAATCACCCAGTTACGTTGTGACGTTTGGTAGTACCCAAAGTGTTCCTCTGGCAAACGGGAGTTGCATAATCTCATAGTCATAGGAACATGTATAAGTCATGGATAAAAGCAATAGCAACATACTAAACGATCGGGTGCTAAGCTAATGGAATGGGTCATGTCAATCAGGTTGGTCCGGATCGTCTCGTCCAACAATACCGCCGAACCAAAGTATGACATGCTGGTAGGCAGTATGACTTATATCGCCCACAACTCACTTGTGTTCTACTCGTGCAAATAACATCAAACCATAAAACCTGGCTCTGATACCACTGTTGGGGAACGTAGTAATTTCAAAAATTTCCTACGCACATGCAAGATCATGGTGATGCATAGCAACGAGAGGGGAGAGTGTTGTCTACGTACCCTCGTAGACCGAAGCGGAAGCGTTGACGCAACATAGAGGAAGTAGTCGTACGTCTTCCCGATCCGACCGATCCAAGCACCGTTACTCCGGCACCTCCGAGTTCTTATCACACGTTCAGCTCGATGACGATCCCCGGGCTCCGATCCAGCAAAGCTTCGGGGAGGAGTTCCGTCAGCACGACGGCGTGGTGACGATCTTGATGTACTACCGACGCAGGGCTTCGCCTAAGCACCGCGACAATATGACCGAGGTGGAATATGGTGGAGGGGGGCACCGCACACGGCTGAGGAACGATCACGAAGATCAACTTGTCTGTCTATGGGGTGCCCCCTGCCCCTGTATATAAAGGATGGAGTAGGAGGAGGCCGGCCAAGGCTTGGTGCGGCCAGGATGTGGAGTTCTACTAGGACTCCAAGTCCTAGTAGGAGTCCACCAAGAGGGGAGGAAGGGAGAAGGAAGTGGAGGAGAAGGAAAGGTGGCCGGCCCCCTTTTCCCTAGTCCAATTCGGACCAAAGGGAAGGGGGGCGCAGCAGCCCCTTGGCCCTTTCTTCTCTTCCCACTAAAGCCCATCAAGGCCCATTGTTTCTTCCTCGTATTCCCGTAACTCCCCGGTACCTCCGAAAATACCCGAATCACTCAGAACCTTTCCGAAGTCCGAATATAGTCGTCCAATATATCGATCTTTACGTCTCAACCATTTCGAGACTCCTCGTCATGTCCCCGATCCCATCCGGGACTCCGAACTCCTTTGGTACATCAAAATGCATAAACTCATAATAACTGTCATCGTAACTTTAAGCGTGCGGACCCTACGGTTCGAGAACAATGTAGACATGACCGAGACACGTCTCCGGTCAATAACCAATAGCGGGACCTGGATGCCCATATTGGCTCCTACATATTCTGCGAAGATCTTTATCGGTCAGACCGCATAACAACATACGTTGTTCCCTTTGTCATCGGTATGTTACTTGCCCGAGATTCGATCGTCGGTATCCAATACCTAGTTCAATCTCGTTACCGGCAAGTCTCTTTACTCGTTCCATAATACATCATCTCGCAACTAACTCAGTAGTTGTAATGCTTGCAAGGCTTAAGTGATGTGCATTACCGAGAGGGCCCAGAGATACCTCTCCGACAATCGGAGTGACAAATCCTAATCTCGAAATACGCCAACCCAACATCTACCTTTGGTGACACCTGTAGTACTCCTTTATAATCACCCAGTTACGTTGTGACGTTTGGTAGCACCCAAAGTGTTCCTCCGGCAAACGGGAGTTGCATAATCTCATAGTCAAAGGAACATGTATAAGTCATGAAGAAAGCAATAGCAACATACTAAACGATCGGGTGCTAAGCTAATGGAATGGGTCATGTCAATCAGATCATTCAACTAATGATGTGACCTTGTTAATCAAATGACAACTCCTTTGTCCATGGTTAGGAAACTTAACCATCTTTGATTAACAAGCTAGTCAAGTAGAGGCATACTAGTGACACTCTGTTTGTCTATGTATCCACACATGTATTATGTTTCCGGTTAATACAATTCTAGCATGAATAATAAACATTTATCATGATATAAGGAAATAAATAATAACTTTATTATTGCCTCTAGGGCATATTTCCTTCAGTAGACTGGTCCGGCCATGCCGCAGACGCAGCAGAGATGTCCCACTGCGCCACCGAAGCAGCAGGGAGGTCCCGCCGCGCCGCGGCGGCTTGGGAAAAATTTTCACGAGCAGGTGTCGGTGTCAAAACCGGCGGATCTCGGGTAGGGGGTCCCGAACTGTGCGTCTAGGATCGATGGTAACAGGAGACGGGGGACACGATGTTTACCCAGGTTCGGGCCCTCTCTATGGAGGTAATACCCTACTTCCTGCTTGATTGATCTTGACGAATATGAGTATTAGAAGAGTTGATCTACCACGAGATCGTAATGGCTAAACCCTACAAGCCTAGCCTATGAATATATGGTAATGAATGTGTCCTATCCGGACTATTCTCTCCGGTTTATATAGACACCGGAGAGATCTAGGGTTGCATGGGGTCGGTTACATAAGAAGGAATCTTCATAGTTGGTCGCCTAGCTTGCCTTCCACACCAAGGAAAATCCAATCCGGACACGAGTATGGTCTTCGGTCTTCATGTCTTCACAGCCCATCAGTCCGGCCCATGGATAACAGGTCGGATGCCCAAGGACCCCTTAATCCAGGACTCCCTCAGTAGCCCCCGAACCAGTCTTGAATAGCGAGGTGTTCGGCACACATATTGTCTTCGGCATTGCAAGGCGGGTTCCTCCTTCGATGATCTCCAAGTAATGTATTCGGCCATTGATCCCATGTCACCTCCTTGGCTCCTACACGTTAAATAATCTTCGTCCTCCACGTGTCGAGCGAATGCGGGGAGTCAGGGTATTTTTGCAAATAACACCCTATATACGCGAGGAAGAGCACCTATTTAAAGAGATTGGATCCTAGATCCATTCAGCGCTATGCAGAAGAAATCCCCAGAGACTGCCTAGGAGAAACCGTTCCAGCATGGCTAGTGTTCCCAGCTCCTCCGCTTGTCCCGGCCCAAAGAAAGGCGAGTGGGAGAGGTGTTTCGTGTCTCATAGCCAATTGGCGAAGTTGCAAATGCAGGGATTTCTTCCCCCTGTGGATCTAGTCCCTGTTCGAGCGGGGCTAGCTTCCTTCAGTGGCGGGACTCAGGCAGAGGACTTCCCCAATCCATCCGGGGGAGATCGAGTGTGTTTCGTCCCCTACCTGCTAAGAGGCGTTGGATTTTCGATCCATCCGTTCCTCCGAGGGCTTCTGGAGTATTACGGCCTCCAGCTGCACAACTTCACTCCAGCCTCCATCCTGCATATTGTGGGTTACGTCACTTTATGAGAACTATTCCTGGGCGTCGAGGCTCATTTTGAGTTGTGGAGGAAGTTGTTCTGTCTCGTCCCGCGCAATCACGAAGGGTCGATATTTGAAGTTGGCGGGACCGACGTATGGCGCATCGCCAATACCGGATATCCATCCGGCACACCAAGGAAGGCACCTGACGGATGGCCCTCCGAATGGTTCTATATTGAGGACGTCGCGCTTCCCGACCCAGTTCGAAAGGGTCTCCCTGAATTCGCGAGCGTCCCTCTGAAGAAACGCCACAGTTGGCGCCCCCAGAGCCTTGAAGAGGAAGATAGTGCGGAGGTTCGTCAGCTGATGAGCAAGATAAAAGAGCTCACTCAATCCGAACTCATAGTAATCGAGGTCATGGCGATCTCCATAGCGCGAGGGGTTCAGCCGCTCCAGTACATAGGACTTCCAATGTGGCACTACAATGGGGAGGATGACGCCTCTCGCTGCGGCCAGAAAGGTCCGGATAACCCTGTCGCTTTGGCTAAGATATTAGCCGAACTGTTCAAAGGGGAGGAAAAGGAATTTCTTCATATCAAACCCAGGGACGGGTACTCTATGTATAAACTTCCCAGTTGGGTAAGGCCCGACCCCTCTGTTTTTATTCCTTCCATCTCCGAACTGCCTTTGATAAATTTCTAGTTCGTTTGTTTATGATAGCACTGGCGAAAGGTCGCCGAGGGATTTTATAGTCCCGCCCCACAGCCGGAGGACCACAACCGGGAGCTTGATCCCGGGTTTGAAGAGGATCCGGATATATTTGTGGTGCTCTTGGAGGGGGTATTTTACCAGACGAGCTATGATGGCACAGAGTGGCCATCATCGCCGACTACCCTGGTCTTCTTCCTGCTTCACAGGTAAGTAATCAAGAAACACTTTCTCTGAAAGGGCGCTCTTACTATGCCTCACCCACTGCATTATCGCGCGTTTCTACAGGGGAGGCGTTTGACGATACCGAGGAAATCGGTTCCTGCACCGGGCAGGCCTTCGAAGCGGAGGGCCGGTGAAGGCACCGCCGGGCCCTCATCAAAGAGGTACGGATAAATATATTTTTCAGTGGCCGTGTCCAACTGTGACCCATGCGCCTGTTTGATTACAGGAAAAAGGTTCGCCGGACTGTGTCCGGGGGTCCGGCTGGCCGCGCTCTCAACAACCAAGATGTGGACCCAGTAGGGGAGACAGGGGGCGATGTAGGAACAAAGCCGGACCGCCCTTCGGCCGAGGATTCGGACAATATGTCTGTTACCAACTCGGAAATGGAGAGCGCAATGAATCATCAGCGCTGCAGGGCTGTTTTACGAGACCCAAAGTTCTCGGACGAGACTTTTAATGCCTTTAGCTCGGGCAACGCATACATCCGAGCTGCTCGAGACAGGCTTAGAAAAGCCACGAGGCAATATCTGACAGATGTGCAGGTAAGTTTTCTTTGTTAAAAAAGGATAGCCATATACCCGTATCCCCCAAGACTGAAACCAATTGGCACGACTGATTTAAGGATTGTTGAACAACCAGGTCCTCGCTGAGAAGAAGAGGCTGCTAGCCCAAGAGCTGGAGCAGTGTCGAACGCAGCTGAGGGCTGTTACCGCCGAACTGGGAGACTTGAAGAAGTCATCCGCTGGTATTGTTCCCTTCTGTCAAGGAACAAAAATTTGTGTACTCACCGCGCTAATGCAGCTATTGATTTCTCATAATAGGGCCGCCTGATCAACTTGCAAAGGAGCTAAAGGCTCCCCAAGAGGGAGAAAAAGAGGCGAAAAGGCAACACGCCATAGGCGAGCGTGTGCTGACCCGTGTCCGCGGTGAGAAAAACAAACTGCAGGATTCCAACACTGCATTTGGGTGAAGAGCTGAAAGATGTTCGAGCCCAGCTAGCCGCTTCCGTGAAGGAGAACAAGGAACTGTGGGGCGGTATCTTCGGTATGTGTCCGAATTTATTTGTGGATTAACTCAGAGATAAATGGGACTGATATAGTCATGTTTGCAGGTGTGCTGATGGGCTGTCCTGAAGAGGAGGTGTCCGGATCATCAAGTGATCTACTTCAGAGGCTGTCATAGGTGCACGAGCATGCTCGGCTAGCCATGCGGAGCGTGGCTAAGGCCTTATGGCCGTCTGACTCCCCTCCAGGAATTATGGAGGAGCTTGTAGAGTTGTTCAAAGGAGCGCGGCGGCGTATCCGATTATGGAAGATATCGACCTGTCGAGAGGGTGCGCGAGAAGCTTGGGCCATGGTGAAAACTCGGCATACCAAGCTTGATCCTAATCACATGGCGCGAGTTGGACCACTAGGGCCCAATGGGGAAAAAATTCCCATTCGTTTAGTATGTGACCAAGTAGAGGTGGCCGCCAAGTATTCCCAACAGGATTGTAAGTTAGACCGCCTGTTGGACGGTATAGAGAAGGAAGTGTTTGAGTCCTAATGACTATGTACTTTCCTTACCCTATGTAATTCTAGCTGAATTGTATAGCATTTGTCATGGCAGACCTTTTCGCTTCAACTTCCAGACTTAATGGTGCGGAGTGTTTCTGAATACCCTCGCGGCCGAATAGACCGGGGTATGTTTGGAAAACTAGGCGTAGGGGTCATAGTTGCTTGAACAGACAAGTTGTATCCGGCTAGTTATGTTATATTACATTGATATTGTAAGAAACATCTTCCAGGGAGAATAGTTCCGTTAAGGGTTCCTTTCCGTGGGTGTGCATGCATTAGTAGACATGTCCGCATTGTGATGTAAAAATCACAGTGTGTATAACTTCTGGGGGTTCAAAATAGAGTGAGTGCAAAGAGTATTTTTCATCCACCGACCGAATATTCCCTTAAGAGCGCTAGCTTTTGGCTTCACCTAGTCTGAGGTACACATCCGGATGACCCGGCAGTAACAATCGCAGAGGTGCTCCCTTTACCACCTAGCCGAACAATCGGAACATAGGGGTAAGCACAGGAGCCAGGCAACCCAGCTTGGCCAAGACTTGAGTCATATCGATGCATATAATGGTGAAGAAAAGACACGCGGGAAAAACGTGTGCGTGTCATGAGCTTGATGCTCGGAAAATAGTATTAACAAGCTTCTGTTAAAGAAGCCCCCAGGTATGATGGGCGTACATATGTGAAAAATGTGTACGCCAGCAGTATTCGGTCCAGCCGAATGAGAGATTTAAGGCGAAAAGAAGAATTGTGTAAAATGGAGAAAAAGTAATGGAACCTATAGGGGAGAAGGAGACTAACAAAGAGTTCGGCGCTAGGCATAGAACCTTCGGAGTCTGGCCGCGTTCCAAGATTTCGGCTCTAGGCGATTGTCTGATGCGTCATGAAGACGGCACGCTCCTCCGGTAAGAACTTCGTCAATTATGAAGGGACCCTCCCATTTGGGCTTGAGTTTGTCCTTTTTAATCTCCGGCAAGCGTAGAACGAGTTCGTCAATTATGAACGAGTCTTGGCCCATACTTCTCTGCTTTGATATCTTTGAGCCTGTTGCTGATAAAATGCTGAACGGGCTTTGGCGACATCGCGCTCCTCCTCCAAGGCATCTAGGCTGTCCTGCCGATCCAACTCGGCCTCTTTCTCTTCGTACATACGCACTGGAGGTGAGTCATGTATAATATCGCAGGGCAATACAGCCTTTGCGCCGTACACCATGAAGAAATGTGTGTATCCGATAGTACGGTTGGGCGTGGTCCGCAGCCCCCAGAGTACGGAGTCAAGCTCCTCGACCCAGTGTTTGTCTGATCCTTTCAAAGATCGCACTAGCCTGGGTTTGATGCCGCTCATAATAAGACTGTTAGCTCGTTCGACATGACCGTTTGTTTGCGGGTGGTAGACAGAGGCGTAATAGAGCCTAATGCCCAGATTAGCACACCAGGTTTTCACCTCATCAGCTGTGAAATTGGAACCGTTATCAATGATGATGCTGTGCGGTACACCATTACGGTGCACCACATCGGATATAAATGCGATCACTGGTCCGGACTCAGCCGTTTTGACTGGTCTAGCCTCTATCCACTTGGTGAATTTGTCCACCATGACCCGCAGATATTTTTTCTTATGGCTTCCCCTTTAAGGGGTCCAACCATGTCCAAGCCCCAGACCGCGAAGGTCCATGTAATGGGGATTCTTTGTAGGGCGGTTGGGGGCATATGGCTTTGATTGGCGAAGAGTTGGCATCCAACGTAGCGTTGGATGAGGAACTGTGAGTCTGCCCGGGCCGTAGGCCAATAAAATCATGTTCGGAAGGCCTTTCTGACAAGTGCCCGGGCTGCGGCGTGGTGCCCACCGAGACTGGCGAGAATTTCTGCCAAGAGTTGCCGCCCCTCCTCCTCGGAGATACACCTTTGAAGGACTCCGGTGATGTTTTTCTTGTAGAGCTCTCCTTCGTGAACATTATAGGCCTTCGAACGCCGGATGATGCGGCAAGCCTTGTTCTGATATTCTGGGAGTTCCTTCCTATTAAGGTAGGCCAAGAATGGTTCGGTCCATGGGGCAATTACTGCCATGATGAGGTGGGCCGATGGTGTTATTTCGGTGGCTGAGCCTCTGATGACATCGGCATGTTCGCTATCAGGGTTTGTGTTCGAAATGGGACTGTCGTTGCTATCTCCCCCTTGCCACACCACGGATGGCTTAAAGATCCTTTCGAGGAAGATGTTAGGTGGGGCAGGGTCGCACTTAGCGCCGATGCGAGCAAGGACGTTTGCCGCCTGATTACTTTCGCGGGCGACGTGCTGAAATTCGAGTCCCTCGAATCAAGCCGACATCTTTAAGATGGCATTGCGATAAGCTGCCATCTTTGGATCTTTGGCATAAAAGTCTCCATTAATTTGGGATATTGCGAGGTTTGAGTCCCCGCGCACCTCCAAGCGTTGTATGCCCATTGATACAGCCATCCGAAGGCCATGTAGCAAGGCCTCGTATTTGGCTGCGTTGTTGGAGTCTGTGTATAATTTTTGGAGTACTTACTGGACGATATCTCCTGTGGGGGGCATTAATACGACGCCCGCCCCGAGCCCTGCCAACATTTTGGAGCCGTCAAAATGCATCACCCAGTTGGAATATGCGTCGTACTCTTTAGGGAGTTTGGCCTCTGTCTATTCGTGACGAAGTCAGCCAGTACCTGGGATTTGATGGCTCGACGTGGTTTGTACGTGATGTCGAATGGCAGGAGCTCAATGGCCCATTTGGCAATCCGGCCCGTTGCATCCCGGTTGTTGATTACATCATTGAGGGGCACTTCGGAAGCCACTGTGATCGAGCACTCCTGAAAGTAGTGTCGCGATTTTCGAGATGCCATGAAGACTGCATATGCTATCTTTTGATAGTGAGGGTACCAGGATTTGCATGGTGTGAGGACGATGGATACGTAGTATACCAGCTTTTGGAGCGGAAATTTGTATCCGTCCTAATCTCGTTCGATGAAGAGCACGGGGCTCACCACTTGATGTGTTGCCGATATGTATAGCAACATGGGTTCGCCTGCGTTTGGTGCAGCCAGGATTGGATTGCTTGCTAGGAGGGTCTTTATTTCCTCCAGTCAGGCATTCGCCGCGTCTGTCCATTCGAAGTTATCCGTGCACCGTAAGAGGCGATAGAGCGGGAGTGCCTTTTTTTCCTAGTCTGGAGATACAGCGGCTTAGTGTTGCCATGCATCCTGTCAGTTTTTTGGACCTGTTTGAGGTCTGTTGATGCGGCTAACTGTGACAGAGCTCGGATTTGCTTCGATTCCTCTACTGGAAACTATGAAGCCCAGCAGTTTTCCAGTGGGGACGCCGAAGACGCACTTCTCCGAGTTGAGCTTAATGTCATATGCCCGGAGGTTGTCAAACATGAGACGTAAGTCGTCCATTAGTGTTTCGACGTGCCTAGTCTCAATGACGACGTCATCAACGTAAGCTTCTACCGTCTTGTCGATCTGTTTCTCAAGGCATGTTTAGATCATGCGCTGGTAGGTGGCGTCGGTGTTCTTGAGCCCAAAGGGCCTGGTGTTGAAGCGGAATGTCCCGTATGGGGTAATTAATGCTGTTGCAGCTTGATCGGATTCCTTCATTTTGATTTGATGGTATCTGGAATATGCATCGAGGAAGCACAGTGAGTCGTGTCCTACGGTGGCGTCAATGATTTGATCAATGCAGGGAAGGGGAAAAGGATCCTTAGGGCAAGCCTTGTTAAGATCCTTGAAATCGACACAAAGGCACCAGGATTTATCTTTCTTTGGTACATCACCAGGTTTGCTAGCCAGTCCAGATGTTTGATTTCTCTAATGAATCCGGCCTCGATGAGCTTGGCCGGCTCCTCCCCCATGGCTTGTCGCTTGGGTCCGGAAAAGCGCCGCAGTGTTTGCTTGACAGGTTTAAATCCTTTTAACATGTTGAGGCTATGTTCGGCCAACTTGCATGGGATCCCTGGCATATCTGAAGGGTGCCAGGCAAATATGTCCCAGTTTTCACACAGGAACTCTCGCAGTGCGGTGTCAACTGTTGGTGTCAGTTGAGCTCCGATAGAAGCTGTCTTCTTGGGGTCCGTTGGGTGGACCTGGAATTTGACTATTTCTTCTGCTGGTTTGAATGAGGTGGATTTGGGGCGTTTGTCGAGGATCACATCGTCCCTGTCCACTGTGGAGCGTAGTGCAGTTAATTCTTCGGCCGCGAGGGCTTCGGATAGCACTTCCAGGGCCAGGGATGCGGTTTAGTTTTCAGCGTGCAGTGCTATGTCCGGATCACTGGTGAGAGTGATTATACCGTTTGGTCCGGGCATTTTGAAGCGTGCAGTGCTTGGAAGCGTGTGATAGCATCCCGCCCCAATAAGGCGTGATATCCGCTGCTGAAAGGAGCCACTTTGAAGGTTATTTCTTCGGGCCGGTAATTCTCCGGCGTACCGAATACCACATCAAGTGTGATTTTGCCCGCGCACCGCGCCTTCCGACTAGGAATATTTCCCGGAAGGTTGTGTTACTTTGTTTGATGCGGCTCCTGTCTATTTCCATTTTATGGAGTGTGTCCTCATAAATGAGATTCAGTCTGCTGTCGCCGTCCATGAGGACCTTGGTGAGTCGAAACCCATCCACAATGGGGATGGGGACTAATGGAGCTGGTGCTCGTATTGTTCTGTACTTTGGTTCGTCACCGGCGTTGAATGTTATAGTCGTGTCATTCCATGGGTTTATTACAGCAATTTGGCAAACTTCGTTGAGCTCGCGAAGTGCCCTTTTGCGCTTGTTATTTGAAGCGAATGTCTCAAAGACTGTCAGTACTCTTGGGTCGTCATCTTCTGGGGGTATTGTTCTGGGGCGTCCTTTATAAGGATGTCCTCGCCGCTCTTGGCTACCTGTCGTAGTATCCATGCTCTAAGGTTGTGGTTTGCCACGGTATCTGTTATTGCATGTATTTTGCATGGGCCATCAAGCCACCCTGAAAGCACAAGTGCTCCCTGGGTGGTTTTGGTAATTAATGTCAACATATCTCTTGTTGGACTAACACATTTACCTACTATGTTTCAGATAAGTTCAACAATGGAGTGACATGGACTAGAGGATGTGGAACCCCTTCAAGATGCTAAGGACAAAGGATTGGCTCAAGCTTCAAGATCGAGACTCTACATTTTCTATTTTAGTGATCCAAGATCACATTGAGTCTATAGGAAAAGCCAATACTATCAAGAGGGGATGAGGTGTTGCTTAATGGCTTGCTTGCTCAAAGTGCTTAGTGATATGCTCCAAAACCCTCAACTACCTTCCCACATCCACATATGACCTAAACCAAAAGTCAAACTCGGTCCCACCAATTCTATCTATCCGGCGCCACCGAGTTTCAGATGTCATGGCCACTGCCACAAACCCTAGCAAATTGGTTTCACCGATAGGGATCTCGGTCTCACCGAGATGGGATTGTAATCTCTATGTGTATGTCCATTACCAAAATCAGTCTCACCGAGTTTGAGCAATCGGTACTACCGAGATTACAATGCAAACCCTCTGGTTAGCTTATTACCAAAATCGGTCCCACCAAGTTTGTGTAATCAGTCTCACCGAGTTTGCCTGACCAACTCTCTGGTTAGCTTATTACCAAAATCGGTCCTACCGAGTTTGTGTAATCGGCCACACCGAGATTACGTTATGCCCTAACCCTAACCATATCGGTCCTACCGAGTTGCATCTCAGTCCCACCGAAAATCCTAACGGTCACTAGGTTTGCTGAATCGGTCCGACTGAGTTTAACCATTCGGTCCCACCGAGTTTGGCAAATTGTGTGTAACGGTTAGATTTTGTGTGGAGGCTATATATACCCCTCCCCACTCTTCATTCGTGGAGAGAGCCATCAGAACATACCTACACTTCCAATACACATTTTCTGAGAGAGAACCACCTACACTTGTGTTGAGGTCAAGATATTCCATTCCTACCATATGAATCTTAATCTCTAGCCTTCCCCAAGTTGCTTTCCACTCAAATCTTCTTTCCACCAAATCCAAATCCTGCGAGAGAGAGTTGAGTGTTGGGGAGACTATCATTTGAAGCACAAGAGCAAGGTGTTCATCATCAACACACCATTTGTTACTTCTTGGAGAGTGGTGTCTCCTAGATTGGCTAGGTGTCACTTGGGAGCCTCCAACAAGATTGTGGACTTGAACCAAGGAGTTTGTAAGGGCAAGGAGATCGCCTACTTTGTGAAGATCTACCGCTAGTGAGGCAAGTCCTTCGTGGGCGATGGCCATGATGGAATAGACAAGGTTGCTTCTTCGTGGACCCTTCGTGGGTGGAGCCCTCCTTGGACTCGCGCAGCTGTTACCCTCCGTGGGTTGAAGTCTCCATCAACGTGGATGTACGATAGCACCACATACCGGAACCACGACAAAAACATCTGTGTCTCCAATTGCGTTTGAATACTCCAAACCCTTCCCCTTACATTCTTGCAAGTTGCATGCTTTACTTTCCGCTTCTCATATACTCATTGCATGCTTGCTTGATATGTATTGTGTTTGTTAAACTTGTGCTTAAACTCAACTTAAACATAAGAATATTAAAAACTGCAACTTTTAGCACTTAGTGTCTAATCACCCCCCCCCCCTACTAGACACCTCTTCTCGATCCTTTCAATTGGTATCAGAGCTTTGGTCTCCATTGCCTGGGTTTAAACACCATTGGAGGAAGATGGATGTGTCTACTTTGGGGAGTCTTAGACATAGAGTGCCTATTCTTGATGGAGAGTATTTTCATGAGTGGAAAAATGAAATGCTTGAGATTTTCAATGAATATCACTTGAACAAGTACATTGCAAGCCCTTGTGCACCTCACATTGATCCCTTGCATCCCACACCGGAAGAAGATCTTGACATGATTCGCAATCTTAGAACCATCAATCTTATCATAAGAGGATTGCCCAAAAATTTGATTGCTAGTTTGCCTACTCTTGATTGTGCCTATAGTATATGGAAATTTCTCGAGGAACGATTTCCAGATTATTCCTTGAAAAATTTAGACAAAATTCTCCACAAGTCTATTGCCTTGAGTAAGATGAACTCTAGTGATCCTAGTTTTGGTGATTGTCTATTTGAGCTTACCAATCTCATGCGTGCTAAAGGAAATGTTGGAATCATTAGCGATATCATATCCGAAGCTATTAGAATTCATAAAGGTAACCATTGTGATGATCATTTATCTAATCAATTACCCTCCCTAGGAATTGATCAATCACAAGATGATGTTGAACATGGATACTATGATGAGGATGAGGATAGTGACTATGATCTCGATGATGCGATGAGAAATTTTGGTCTTATGGCAAATCTTCGCGGCTACATGGCTGGAGGAAAGGAATGGGTCCTTGATAGTGGATGTACAGATCATATGACCGGAGATGAAGATATGTTCCGTGAGCTTGCTGAAAACGACGGCCCTCGAAAATACGTCACTTTTGGTGATAATTCAAAGGGTAAGGTGGTTGGCCTTGGTAAGGTGGTCATCTCACATGATAGCTCCATACAAAATGTCATGCTCGTTTAATCCCTTGGATACAATTTACTTTCAGTTTCTAGACTTGCGAATTTCGGTTTCAATGTCTTATTCACTGAAGTAGATTGCCAAGTGTTTCGTAGAGACAATCATAAAATGGTCTTTACTGGTATACGTAGAGGAGATCTTTACATTGTTGATTTCACTAAAAAGGCTCAACCTAGAACTTGCTTAATTGCTAAATCTTCTAAAGGCTGGTTGTGGCATCGAAGACTAGGTCATGTTGGTATGCGAAATCTTGATAAGCTTATTAAAGGTGATCATATCCTTGGAATAAAAGATGTCGTATTTGACAAGGATAGACTTTGTAGTGCTTGTCAAGCAGGGAAACAAGTTGGAGGAAGTCACCACGCGAAGAACATCATGACCACAAGAAGACCACTCGAGCTACTTCGCATGGATCTCTTTGGTCCAAATGCCTACAAGAGTCTCGGTGGTAACTCATTTGGTCTAGTCATAGTTGATGATTTTTCAAGATTTAGGTGGGTGTTCTTTCTTGATGACAAATCGCAGGTCCAGAAGATCTTCAAAAACTTCGCTAGGAAGGAGCAAAATCAGTTTGACGTGAAGATCAAGAAGGTTCAGAGCGACAACGGAACGGAGTTCAAGAACGCAAATGTGGACACCTTTCTTGACGAAGAAGGGATTTCACACGAGTTCTCGGCTACGTACACACCTCAACAAAATGGAGTTGTTGAAAGGAAGAACCGGACTCTTATCGAGATGGAAAGAGCGATGCTTGATGAGTACAAAACGCCAAAGCACATTTGGGCAGAAGCAGTTGAGACAGCTTGTCATGCAACAAATCGCTTGTATCTTCACAAGCTACTCGGCAAGACGGCATACAAGCTCCTCACTGGTAACAAACCCCAAGTTGGATACTTTCGAGTATTCGGCTCAAAGTGCTACATTCTTGATAAGCATCGTTGTTCTAAATTTGCTCCTAAATCTCATGAAGGTTTCCTACTTTGTTATGGCTCAAACTCTCACACTTACCGTGTCTACAACAATTTCACCCGAAAGGTTGAAGAGACGGTAGATGTGAAGTTTGATGAATCTAACGGCTCGCAAGTAGAGCAATTGCTAATTGATGTAGGAGACAAAGACCCTTCGGAAGAAATTCAAGACTTGTCCATTGGCGAGATTCGTCCAACGGAAGTGAAGGAGAGTACCTCGTCCGTCCAAGTGGAAGCTTCTACCTCACGACAAGGTGAACCAAGAGTTGATACGGAAGCATCCACAAGTGGGACACGCCAAGATGAAGAAAACGAGGAAGTACACCAAGATAAACATCAAAAACCTCCTTCTCCATCACAACAAGAGAACGACAACGTCAACAATGAAGAAGGCCAAGAAGAAGCACAAGATGAAGAGGATGTTCCACCCCGACCCAAGCAAAAGCTTTCACGAGTTCGAGCAAGAATTACCAAAGATCATCCCGTCGAGCAAATCTACAATAATATCCAAACCGGGAGAATCACTCGCTCTAAAACTCATTTAGCTAACTTTTGTGAACATTACTCATTCATCTCTAGCATTGAACCTATGAAGGTTGAAGAAGCATTGGAGGATCCAGACTAGATAAATGCTATGCATGAAGAGCTACACAACTTTGAGAGAAATCAAGTGTGGACATTGGTCGAGAAGCCCGACAACAACCACAACATCATTGGTACCAAATGGGTGTTTCACAACAAGCAAGATGAAGATGAACAAGTGGTTCGCAACAAAGCACGTCTCGTCGCCCAAGGCTACACACAAGTTGAAGGTATGGACTATGGTGAGACATATGCTCCCGTTGCTAAACTTGAGTCCATTCGCATCTTACTTGCTTATGCTAATCACCATGATATCAGCTTGTACCAAATGGACATTAAAAGTGCTTTTCTAAACGGCAAAATTGAGGAGGAAGTTTATGTTAAGCAACCTCCCGGCTTCGTCAATCCGAAGAAACCTAATCATGTTTACAAACTACACAAAGCCCTTTATGGTCTTAAACAAGCTCCTAGAGCATGGTATAAATGCTTGACCAAGTTCCTTATTGAAAAAGGCTTTGAAATTGGTAAAATTGATTCTACTCTTCTTACTAAAAGGGTTAATGGAGAACTATTTGTGCGCCAAATTTATGTTGATGATATCATATTTGGTTCAACTAACCTGCATTCTAGTGAGAAGTTTGGAAAGCTAATGTCAGAGAAGTTTGAGATGTCTATGATGAGTGAACTCAAATTCTTTCTCGGTTTGCAAATCAAGCAAACTAAGGAAGATACCTTTGTCTCTCAAATGAAGTACACCAAGGACTTATTCAAGAAGTTCAATATGCAAGAATGCAAAGGTATGACTACACCCATGCCTACTAGTGGACATCTTGATTTGACCAAAGATGGTGAACCGGTTGATCAAAAGGTTTATCGCTCTATGATTGGTTCATTATTATATATATGTGCCTCTCGACCCGATATTATGCTAAGTGTGTGCATGTGTGCACGATATCAAGCTGCTCCTAAAGAATGTCATCTCAAGGCTGTGAAAAGGATAGTGAGATACCTAATCCATACACCAAATTTTGGCATTTGGTATCCTAAGAGGTCCTCTTTTGATCTTGTTGGCTACTCCGATTCGGACTATGCCGAAGACAAGGTTGATATAAAATCCACTTCGGGTACTTGTCAACTCCTTGGTGGATCTCTTGTGTCTTGATCTTCCAAGAAACAAAACTTGGTATCCTTATCCACCACCGAAGCGGAATACATTGCCGCTGGTTCATGTTGTGCTTAATTACTTTGGATGACCCAAACTCTTAAAGATTATGGGATATATGTGAAACATGTTCCGTTGCTATGTGACAATGAAAGTGCTATTAAGATTGCTCACAATCCCGTGCAACACTCTCGAACTAAGCATATTGAAGTTCGTCATCATTTCATTCGAGATCATGTTGCCAAAGCGGACATTAACCTTAAGCATGTTCGCACCGATAAGCAATTAGCGGATATATTCACTAAACCACTTGATGAGAAAGTGTTTTGCAGGTTGAGAGGTGAATTGAACATCATTGATGCTTTAAACTTGGAGTAGGAACTCCGTTTGATACATGCGGGGCATGATCCTATGACTAATCCTCGATATTTCTCTTATGATGCTATTCATATGTCTTGGATATATTTGTACCTTGCATGTTATCTAACCCGTGTAGGTACTTGGTTGAATCTAAATCTATGAGATTGCAATTCACTCACATCTTGAGCAATTTCTACATCACCAAGTCTCGACACACTGGTGGTTGAAGACAAGGAAGCACGAAACCATTCAAACATATCCTTTGGCAAATTCTATGTTGAGTCTCATGATTGTCATTTTGGATACAGAAGTGCTCTTCCTTGCAAAGCTAACCCATGTAGGTAGATGAACTCAAACTCCAAGTGGTGCTCCCAACTCTTGATGAACTACATCAACCTTGAGCAACCAACACAAGTTCAACTACATGAGCAAGATCAACACCACCACCCAAGGTATGTTATTCCATCTTAGAGAAGCTTTACTCCAAGTCATGAGTCAAAGCAACTCAACAAGATGTGAATACATCAAAAGGCTTAAACGAAAAATGGTAACCCCGTTTTGAGCTTAAACTATGAGTATGACCTATGATCAAGTGCTCTCACTTGACTCCTAAGTCAATATACTCTAGCATAGGTGACTTTATCGCCGACCATCTCTAGATGAAGTTCTCTTATGTATCTCCGTGCTTTTGTCTCTTGCATATTTGTTTCCCCTTTCAAAAAAAACTTCATCTAGAACTTTTAGTTTCTTATCTTTCCTTTTTGTTCTGCATTTTCTACATCCAATTCATTGCAAATCATTCAGTTGATTCCTTGCATATCCTTGTGAGATCTTACTTGTCTAGTGAGCTGAGGTGACAAGTGGTTTCACTCTGATGAACTCGGTCACACCGGTTTGTTTTCTTTGGCTCAACCGAAACCTTTCGGTGCAACCGAAGCACACAACTCGGAGTCACCGATTCCACCACAGGAAAACCAACTTGCCACTTATTCCTGATTTATGTTTGCTCCAGCTCCACTCAATGATTCTTGTCCTCTACCAGCATCATAGTAGACATGTTGCTTTGCTCTGTGACTCAAGGACCAGCCCATTTGTATCACATGTCCAGAAGAGCCCTTCTTGGAAATTGATGTCAAAGGGGGGAGAGAGATCACATCAAAGCTTAATCTTTCCTATAGGGGGAGAAAGAGAGAATACTCAGGGGGAGAGAGTTTCTCAACAAGGAGAAAGTAATATCATCAAAGACACCAGATGCTTGGTGTTCAAGAGGAGAGATGTCACATGTCTTTAAGAGGGTAAAGACATGTTTGTTTTCTTGCTTTAGCTCAAGCTCTGTTGCTTCTTTTTTGTTGCTCTGATTTTCTGTTCCCTATCTTCTCCCAATATCCCATGCAGATTCAGGGGGAGCAAGACATCTAAGGGAAGGAAATCTCTGATTTTATTGCATATCTTTACCTTTGGGGACATGTCTATATCCAATGTGGTACTTAGTACTCACTCTACATGTCATCCCAGTCTTGGTTCTCTTGTGGTTTCTCTTGTTTGCTCTGGTCAGTAGGTGTATCTGTGTTATTTAACCTTGTTTGCGCAGGTTCATCCCATCCTAAGCCAACTCAAGACCACAAGGTAAGTATATGCATCGCAGTCATGGGAATGAGAAGTTCTTGCTGATGTACATACTCTTTGCAAGAAGGACTCATGAGCATGAAGGTACATTTCTCACATTCACATCATTTGCTCTAATGCATATAGCCAAGATACATGTAACACATTGCTTACTCTGTCATGTTTACGCATTCACATGCTCCTATATTCAATATTCACATGATTGCATACATGTAGGGGGAGCCTATGCATGTTACATGTCTTTCCAAAGCTTTACTTGCTATTCTCTATATCTTTATCTAAAGCTTTGATGTATGTTGTCATCAATTACCAAAAAGGGGGAGACTGAAAGCACAAGTGCTCCCTGGGTGGTTTTGGTAATTAATGTCAACATATCTCTTGTTGGACTAACACCTTTACCTACTATGTTTCAGATAAGTTCAACAATGGAGTGGCATGGACTAGAGGATGTGGAACCCCTTCAAGATGCTAAGGACAAAGGATTGGCTCAAGCTTCAAGATCAAGACTCTACATTTTCTATTTTAGTGATCCAAGATCACATTGAGTCTATAGGAAAAGCCAATACTATCAAGAGGGGATGAGGTGTTGCTTAATGGCTTGCTTGCTCAAAGTGCTTAGTGATATGCTCCAAAACCCTCAACTACCTTCCCACATCCACATATGACCTAAACCAAAGTCACACTCGTCCCCACCGATTCTATCTATCCGGCACCACCGAGTTTCAGATGTCATGGCCACTGCCACAAACCCTAGCATATCGGTTTCACCGATAGGGATCTCAGTCTCACCGAGATGGGATTGTAATCTCTATGTGTATGTCCATTACCAAAATCGGTCTCACCGAGTTTGAGCAATCGGTACTACCGAGATTACAATGCAAACCCTCTGGTTAGCTTAATACCAAAATCGGTCCCACCGAGTTTGTGTAATCAGTCTCACCGAGTTTGCCTGACCAACTCTCTGGTTAGCTTATTACCAAAATCGGTCCTACCAAGTTTGTGTAATTGGTCACACCGAGATTACGTTATGCCCTAACCCTAACCATATCGGTCCTACCGAGTTGCATCTCAGTCCCACCGAAAATCCTTACGGTCACTAGGTTTGCTGAATCGGTCCGACCGAGTTTAACCATTCGGTCCCACCGAGTTTGGCAAATTGTGTGTAACGGTTAGATTTTGTGTGGAGGCTATATATACCCCTCCCCACTCTTCATTCGTGGAGAGAGCCATCAGAAAATACCTACACTTCCAATACACATTTTCTGAGAGAGAACCACCTACACTTGTGTTGAGGTCAAGATATTCCATTCCTACCATATGAATCTTGATCTCTAGCCTTCCCCAAGTTGCTTTCCACTCAAATCTTCTTTCCACCAAATCCAAATCCTGTGAGAGAGAGTTGAGTGTTGGGGAGACTATCATTTGAAGCACAAGAGCAAGGAGTTCATCATCAACACACCATTTGTTACTTCTTGGAGAGTGGTGTCTCCTAGATTGGCTAGGTGTCACTTGGGAGCCTCCAACAAGATTGTGGAGTTGAACCAAGGAGTTTGTAAGGGCAAGGAGATCGCCTACTTCGTGAAGATCTACCGCTAGTGAGGCAAGTCCTTCGTGGGCGACGGCCATGATGGAATAGACAAGGTTGCTTCTTCGTGGACCCTTTGTGGGTGGAGCCCTCCGTGGACTCGCGCAACCGTTACCCTCCGTGGGTTGAAGTCTCCATCAACGTGGATGTACGATAGCACCACCTATCAGAACCACGACAAAAAACATCCGTGTCTCCAATTGCGTTTGAATACTCCAAACCCTTCCCCTTACATTCTTGCAAGTTGCATGCTTTACTTTCCGCTGCTCATATACTCATTGCATGATTGCTTGATATGTATTGTGTTTGTTAAACTTGTGCTTAAACTCCACTTAAACATAAGAATATTAAAAACTTCAACTTTTGGCACTTAGTGTCTAATCACCCCCCCCCCTCTAGACACCTCTTCTCGATCCTTTCAATTGGTATCAGAGCTTTGGTCTCCATTGCCTTGGTTTAAACACCATTGGAGGAAGATGGATGCCTTTCGGCCAGAGAATGTCCGGCCCTTCAATATCGGAGATCCGGACATAGTTTGTCTTCAATATAGTAGAAGAGTTGCTCCGCTCCTCGACTACCTCTATCTGGTGGGTGCTCGGCGGCGTTTTAATTTCTCTCTGGTCGGGTTTAAGCCCGACCCGGTCATAGTCTGTAGTGACCCCCAAGGCGGCCATGCGATCCAGGAGATCGTTCAACGACGATAACTCTGTTGGATCCATCCGGGCAGAGTATTTGGGATCAACACGGAGGCGATTTTCGATGACTTGAGAGGCCATTGTCGGCTTAAGGGACGATCCGGCGGTCATGACGAAGCCGCCCAGCCGGAGGGTTTGGCCTGGGGCTAGGGTTCCTCTGGAGATGATATTATCCTTGAGAACAAGGCGAGCCATCAACCCTCTTAGCGACGGCATAGTGGAACTCTCAATGAAAGCACCAATGTCGGTGTCAAAACCGGCGGATCTCGGGTAGGGGGTCCCGAACTGTGCGTCTAGGATCGATGGTAACAGGAGACGGGGGACGCGATGTTTACCCAGGTTTGGGCCCTCTCTATGGAGGTAATACCCTACTTCCTGCTTGATTGATATTGATGAATATGATTATTACAAGAGTTGATCTACCACGAGATCGTAATGGCTAAACCCTAAAAGCCTAGCCTATGAATATATGGTAATGAATGTGTCCTATCCGGACTATTCTCTCCGGTTTATATAAACACCGGAGAGATTGAGGGTTACATGGGGTCGGTTAGATAAGAAGGAATCTTCATAGTTGGTCGCCTAGCTTGCCTTCCACGCCAAGGAAAATCCAGTCCAGACACGAGTATGGTATTTGGTCTTCATGTCTTCACAGCCCATCAGTCCGGCCCATGGATAACAGGTCGGACGCCCGAGGACCTCTTAGTCCAGGACTCCCTGAGTAGGCGAGGACTCTTACAGGCGCATGCATGCGATAGTCCATAGCCAGATGGATCAGATCTCTGGCTAGGCGAGGATGCAGGACGAGGCTAACGGCGTCATCTGGCAACTCGGGGAGGGCAATGCGAAGCTCCGAGGCGAGCGCGACCTGCTGAGGGCGAAGATCGCCGGAAGGGCGA
This sequence comes from Aegilops umbellulata, assembly GCA_032464435.1. Classification (NCBI taxonomy): domain Eukaryota; kingdom Viridiplantae; phylum Streptophyta; class Magnoliopsida; order Poales; family Poaceae; genus Aegilops; species Aegilops umbellulata. Next base: position 329,976,245 of record CP136058.1, on the reverse strand, counting down.
AGCCAGAGGAGGAGACCACTACCGTGTTGCAGAGGACGGGCGTCATCATCAAGAAACTTGTGGACGAGAATGCCATGCTCCGCATCGAGCGCAACAGGCTGGTGGAGGAATCCATGGATGCTGCCAAGCAGCGTATTAAGGACATGAAACTGATGAAATAGATCATCGCCCGCCGCGAGAACTAGTCTCCGCGACCTGCAGCGCACAAAGAAAGTAGAGATCAGCGAGCCAGATCATTGTATGTGTCTTCCTTCTTCTTTTTCCCTTGTGTATTTCGGGCGCAGCCGCATGTGGTTTTTTTTAATTATCTTCCTAATTATGTAAGACAATTATTATCCACTCTCGTCGTCCTTATATATATTCATTAGTCTTGTTATAAGTCGCAGTAGATGCTATATAGGTCCGCCGGAGTATATATTCATCAAGATCCGTGCAAAATTTTCTTTTCAGATTTTCTTTTTTCTCTCTTAAATCTCAGTCGAGTGAGACATTGCCACGCCATTAAACAGAGGCTCGGGCGCCATTAATGGAGACCTTGCGAGAGAGGTGGACGGCAGATGGAGATCAAAGGGCTCTCCTCCCGATAAGCACGCGCAGGGGTCTGATCGCACGCCTCCCGTACTCAAATAGCTACCATGCACGGCGCCTCCTAGCTAATAAAAAAAAGGGACGCGTGGCGGCACGTAAATGGTAAATAGAATGCCCATGGTTGCAATAATACTTGTGTTTCCGATTGTAACGTGAGAGCACTTGTTCCAGAATGACTTTGTTGATTGTTAATGTATGCGCCTTCGCAAATCGGACAGCAAAATTACCATAGCATGTTGGTGCCATGTCATGGCACCAGGCCAAGTTTCATGATTTTCATGCATGTTTCTATCGGCATTCTGGGAACGGGGGTCCCCAGACTTGCCTACTTGCGGCCCACGGCGTGGCTGTGCTAGCGGGCCTGTACGGCCCATCTTCATCAACAAAGCATTCAAGACCCTCGCGAGGGGCCAAGCCTCGCGAGGCGGACGACGCAAGATCTCCTCAGGAGCGGCCTCACCCAGCTGCCTCGCGAGGAGCGGAGTTATCAAGGTGGGGCAAACCTCGCAAGGCTCTTGTGACGTGAGCCATGATGATCGACACTAGGTGGGCGCCAGCGCACGCAACATCCTTATTTCCTCTTTGGTGCTAAGGAAGCAGGCGCAGGCGCGGAGTGCTGAGGCATCGGGCAAAGGTTTCCATATTGGTGCAACGAGACCAAGACCAGCAGGACGGCAAGACGGAGGTCACCGTGGAGCCCAAGACGGCATCATGTAGGATCAGAAGTATGTCTAGAGGGGGGTGATTAGACTACTTGACCAAATAAAAATCTATCCTTTTCCCAATTTTAGTTCTTGGCAGATTTTAGCTATCTTAGCACACGTCAAGCAATCTCCACACAATTCAAGCCAGCATGCAAAGAGTATATGAGCAGCGGAAAGTAAAGCATGCAACTTGCAAGAATGTAAAGGGAAGGGTTTGGAGGATTCAAACGCAATTGGAGACACGGATGTTTTTGGCGTGGTTCCGATAGGTGGTGCTATTGTACATCCACGTTGATGGAGACTTCAACCCACGGAGGGTAATGGTTGCGCGAGTCCACGGAGGGCTCCACCCACAAAGGGTCCACGAAGAAGCAACATTGTCTATTCCATCACGGCCGTCGCCCACGAAGGACTTGCCTCACTAGCGGTAGATCTTCACGAAGTAGGCGATCTCCTTGCCCTTACAAACTCCTTGGTTCAACTCCACAATCTTGTCGGAGGCTCCCAAGTAACACCTAGCCAATCTAGGAGACACCACTCTCCAAGAAGTAACAAATGGTGTGTTGATGATGAACTCCTTGCTCTTGTGCTTCAAATGATAGTCTCCCCAACACTCAACTCTCTCTCACAGAATTTGGATTTGGTGGAAAGAAGATTTGAGTGGAAAGCAACTTGGGGAAGGCTAGAGATCAAGATTCATATGGTAGGAATGGAATATCTTGACCTCAACACAAGTGTAGGTGGTTCTCTCTCAGAAAATGTGTATTGGAAGTGTAGGTATTTTCTGATGGCTCTCTCCACGAATGAAGAGTGGGTGGAGGGGTATATATAGCCTCCACACAAAATCTAACCGTTACACACAATTTGCCAAACTCGATGGGACCGAATTGTTAAACTCGGTCAGACCGATTCAGCAAACCTAGTGACCGTTAGGATTTTCGGTGGGACTGAGATGCAACTCGGTAGGACCGATATGGTTAGGGTTTGGGCATAACGTAATCTCGGTGTGGCCGATTACACAAACTCGGTGAGACCGATTTTGGTAATAAGCTAACCAAGGGTTGGTCAGGTAAACTCGGTGGGACCGATTCGCTCATCTCGGTGAGACCGAAATATTACTAAAGGGAAATAGAGAGTTTACATCGCAATCTCGGTGGTACCGATCGCTCATCTCGGTAAGACCGAAACGTTACTAAGGGAAATAGAGATATTACAATCCCATCTCGGTGAGACCGAGATCCCTATCGATGAGACTGATTTGCCTAGGGTTTGTGGCAGTGGCTATGACATTTCAAACTCGGTGGTGCCGGATAGAAAGAATCGGTGGGGCCGAGTTTGAGTTTTGGTTTAGGTCATATGTGGATGTGGGAAGGTAGTTGAGGATTTTGGAGCATATCACTAAGCACTTTGAGCAAGCAAGCCATTAAGCAACACCTCATCCCTCCTTGATAGTATTGGCTTTTCCTATAGACTCAATGTGATCTTGGATCACTAAAATATAAAATGTAGAGTCTTGAGCTTCAAGCTTGAGCCAAACTTTTTGTCCTTAGAATTTTGAGGGATCCACTTTTCTCATCTATGCCATGCCATTCATTGAGCTTTTCCTGAAATATTAATCTTGGAATAATGTTAGCTCAATGAGCTATATGTTGTTAGGAATTACCAAAACCACCCAGGGATAGTTGGACTTTCAATTTCCCCCTTTTTGGTAATTGATGACAACATATAGATCAAAGCTTCGACAAATGATAATAAGAGTGAAAGATATCGTCGCTTTGAGAAGTATGTGAAAAGCAAGAGCTCCCCCTAAATTTGTGCATATCTTAAGATTTGCTTTGGACTGCAAATGCACAATGAGTTAGGATCATGGGTTACTCTTCCATGTCACATACATCTTGGTGGAGTGCTCAAAATGATAAGAATTAAATACATGCACTCATCACCAAGCAAAGTGAATGATCAAATAGGGATAAAATGATAGTATCATCCAACAAGCATTAAAGTAGCATATGATCAAACACACATGATCATCCAAGTATCACAAACAAGCAAATGAAGTTCAACCAGCAAAGCAAGGGAGAATAAAAAGCAATGCTCTCTCTCGAAGCCTATGATTTATACATTTTTTCTCCCCCTTTGGCAACAAGTTACCAAAAAGTTCATAGAAAATGCATAGCACTAAAACGACTCTCAGGCTTGATCTTCAGGTGGTGGTGTCCAGATAACGCCAAGGACGAAGGCTTCTGTTGATGTAGATGGAGCTGAAGGGGTAGGTGCTGGAGCTGGTGGCACTGAAGCTGTAGCTAGTGCAGATGAAGTGGCTCTAGTGTCTCGTATTGGTACTGCAGATGACCTCTGAGCTCTCGGCACTCTGGCAAATGCATCAGTGGTTGTTCTGCCCTTCCTCTCCTGCATGTCATCCTGTAGTTGCTCCACAACAGACTGAATCTTAGTTACTTTGGCATCTAAATCATAGAATTTTTGTTCCATGATTCTTTCCAGGCTCTCCTGGTTTTGAGTTAGGGTGGCCAACCCCTTCTCAATCCTCAGAGCTGATGCTATCAAATAACCAAGCTGGTCCTGCTTGCTTTTCAAAAAGTACTCAGATGCCTCCTCTTGAGTTGGCATCTTGGCAGCCTTCTCTTTCTTTGCTTTCTCCTTCTTCTCTTGAGCTTGTACTGATGATGGTTCATTCTCATTCATCACAACTTGATTGTCCTCGATGTCTGGGTAGATAGGCAAGTGTTCCTTATCCAACAAGTATGTGCATGTGCCCATCTTTGAGTTTATCAACTCCTAGATCTGTGGGGCATATCCACAACTTCTTTTCTGGTCAGCTACAGTCCTCTTGATAGTCTCAACTATAAGGCTCATGACCTTGAACTTCTGTGGCACATCAAATATATGTAGCAAGTTAATTGCATGGCCTCTGATCATTCTGTGATCACCAGACTTGGGCAAAAGAGTGTGCCTAAGGATCCAATTGATTGTAGGCAGCCTTGACAGCAAGTGTTTTACTGACCCAAACTGTTGAGTCTCAAGATCATCTTCAGGAATCTCCTTGTACATGTTTGCCATAGAGTTGTGATCCATCTTCTTCCTGGCATAGACATCCAAGTCATCTTATTCTTCCTTAGGAGCATTGATCAGATTTGCCCATTCCTTAATAGTTGAGTGGTACCTTGTACCTTCAGACATCCATACTATCCTGCCATCTGGATAGAAGTGTGTTGTGGAGTAGAATGCATTATGAGCTCCTCATTCCACTTTGTGAGCTTCTGCCCAACAAAGTCTGCAAATCCACAAGCACTGAAGCTGTCAAACACACTAGGATAGTGTTCCTCATTCTCCTTCATGTAGGTCCAGTCGACCCACCTCATATCACACACTATAGGTTTCTTGTCCAGCAGCACTGTCTCATAGAAATCTTGCTATTCCTTTGTGTGGAACCTGTAATCAATAGCAGTTATTCTCCGGCTGGCATATGGATCTGACACTCTCCATAGCCTCAACCCTGAGTCTCTTCTGAGCTTCATGTTCTCAGCCACGGGATGAGCATCATTGTGGTCTGAAATTTTTGGTTTGAGCTTCCTCAGGACTTGTCCTTCATCATCTTCATCAGCAGCAACTTCAGGCACTGGGGCCTTGTTCTTCTCAGCAGCTGGTATACTCCTGGTATTCCTCTTAGGTGCACTCTTAGGCTCGGAGGCAGCTTTGGGTGCTTCTTTGGGCTTTGATGAAGCAGCCCCTATCATGATAGCATCACCCATAAGCATCTGGGCCTTAGGTGTTGGTGCAGCAACCTCTTCTTCTTCTTCTTCCTCTTCTGAACCTCTCCTCATAGAGGGTTTGCCAAGAACTCTGGCAATAGTGGTTCTGACTCTCTTTTTCTTTTTATCTTGGCCAACAGCTTCCTCTTCTGACTCAATGGTAAACTTTATGGTCTCTCCAGTGGCAACCTTCCTAGGTTTGGAAGTGGGAATTCTCCTTGCAGGTGCCTTCTTCTGCATACCTGGCTTTGTGGCTGCAGTTGAGCCATATTCCTTTTTCAGCACTTTCTTCTTTGATGTGGCTTCCTCTTCCTCTGCCACATAATCTTCATCCTCAGATTCTGAAGTACTTTTCTTCCTTGCTCTAGTGGCAACCTTTGGCAAATTGCTTGGGGTGCTTCTGCTACCCTCATTTGAGCTGCTAGAGGGACTAGTGCCCTCACTCATGTGCACCTGCTCCTCTGACTTGTTCTGACTGTCACTCTGGTCAGACATGTTGCAAACACTAACTGCAGACCCTATGAATAGATTGTAGATGAGATAGAGTGGATGAGCATCACAAAATATAGAGATTTTTGCAAAAGAATGAGTCAAAAGCTTAGTTTTAGTTTTCCACAGAAAGCATTTCGGATCAACCGATTTGCAAACTCGGTGATACCGAAGCAGCTGTTGGACCCAAAACTAGTGAACTCGGTCAGAGCGAGTCATAGTTCGGTGGCACCGAGACTGCTAGGGTTTCACAAAGTCCTGAACTCGGTCACACCGATTTGCAATTCTCGGTCAGACCGAGAACCACATGTGCAATGGCCTGAGCCAAATCGGTGGTACCGAGTTCTGCAACCCGGTGGGTCCGAGATGGTTTCGGCTGAAACCTAAACCTAAACTTTCAATTCAACTCTAATCTATGGAGTGTTTTGACTGGATAGAAGCGTTTCAATCGTGGCAAGATTCATGATGAACACAATGTGCTAGGAATCAGACGGGGATAGCACTGTGATCGAGTCCATACCCTAGTTCGGCGATGAACTCGCTACGACGGCAACGGTGGGGAGGAATTCCATTGACGGCGGCGGAGACCAGCGACAGGAGGCAACTGGCGACGAGGAGGACGATCTGGAGACCCAGGAGGCAGAGTGAGCTATGCGCGGGCGAAGGGGTTTCGGAGAAATTTCCAAAATTTTGCCCGTTAGTATATATAGCTCGACCCTGTCGGTGTGACCGAGTGGAACAACTCGGTGGCACCGAGATGCATAACTGTTGACAGTTAGAGCAACTCGGTGTGACCGAAAAGTTCAAATCGGTTGCACCGAGATAGAAAACCTAGATCGACTTAGTGATCTCGGTATGACCGAAATGGAGGAATCCGTCAGACCGAAACACACAAAGAAGTTTTGGAAGTTTAAGTCTATGACGAATCGGGGACTCCGAGTGCTCCTCACACAGAGTGGTTCGAATCTGACTTGATCAAATTTTGTGATGTAGCATGAATAGAGTTTGAGACGAGAAAAGCATAGATAGCTAGAGAAGGTTCTTAGGCATTCTTGTCCATCCACTTGGCAAAAGAAAAGAAAACCAATCAATCAAAACAACAAGTGGATGTCCTCGAATGAGTAAAATATGCAATCAACATGCTCACACAATAAAATGGCAATTCAAATATGTGGCAAAGCATGCACAACCAATTCTAGCATCTATCAAACAATTTGCGATGACTAGGTCATCTATATATGAGTATATTGACTTAGGAGTCAAATGAGAACATTTGATCATAGGTCATACTCATCATTTAAGCACAAGTGGGGTTACCACTTTTACATAAAGCATTGTTGTGTTCACACCATTAGAGTTGCTTTAGCTCAATTCTTAGAGTAAAGCTCCCCCTAGATGTGAGATCCCCCCTAAGAGGGATGAACTAACCTTGGGTTTTGTCGATGATGACTTCATGTAGATGTTGAAGATGTGGATGCTCAATATTGATGTAGATCATTTGGAGCTATCCATTGGAGTGAGTTGCACTTTCAATACCTACACGAGTTAGTCCCCCAAGGAACAAACAAGGATATCCATAGACATAGAGTGATGCACACACAAGATGATGTCTATGAAAGCGTTTAGGTTACCTTGTCCCTTGTCTTACCAACAAGAGGGTTTGTGACTCCTTGAACTAGTGCAAGATGTGGAAGTTGATTGCACTTGTTCTTGCCAAGATGATAAGAGTGAAGTATCTTGGCGGAGTCACCCTCAATAACTCTCTAGTTCTTCTTCTTCGGGATCCACATCATCTTGATGGGAATCCTCGGAGTTGTAGTTGTACTTGATGAAGTGGAACTTGAAGTAGTATTGGGAACCCACTTGACCAAGGCCTTAGGAGCTTCTTCAAATGCATCAATTTCCTCTTGAAGCTTGTCCTTGCCTTTTTGCTTGTGGTCTTGTGGTGGAAGATCATCTTGAGCTTGTGTCCCTTTGAAAGAAGTAGGATCATCCTTCTCTTGTTGAGGAACAAACTTCGTCTTGGGGTATTGATCTTCTTTCCACTCAACTCCATTGGCATTGACCTTTCGTTCAAAATCGACACCTTGATTCTTCCGGTGCCTTCCTTGCTTGCGTACAATTTCCTCGAATTGCTTACTTCCGGCAAGGCTCTTGTAAACACCTTTCTCTATAATTCCCTTCAATAAGCTATTTTCTTGCTCAAGTGTAACTTGGCTAAGAGAATCATTAGTGGAATCAAGAGAACTACTAGAAGCAACAATATTGGATTTAGCATGATTATTGTTACTACTAGAGGAAGAATCTTTCTTGTTCTTGTTACTAGACTTGACTTGAGGCATGTAAGTGGATAAGAGTAAACGCTTGGCAATGTAGGAAGAACTTTTCTTACGAAGATCATCATTGATTGCTTTTAAGAACTCATGCTCTTGCTCAAGGTTGAGCTTTTCAAAGCGTAATTTCTCATGAGTCCTTAAAAGTTCTCGATGATCTCCTAAGATAGTTTCATGGGCTAACTTAAGAGTGTTTAGTTCTTTAGTTAGAGACTCAATCTTCTCCTTATCACTGTCATTCGTTTTATCTTGATTAGCATGATTAATTGATGTTTCATCATAGTATTCATCACTAGAGTTGTCAATAAGTAAATCATCATCACCTAACAAGTCATCTTCATCACTATTGAAATCAACATACTCGGTGTGTGATACCTTTGGGCCTTTAGCCATGAAGCATGTTCCAACTCCTTCATTTGGTGAGTCAAATATGTCGTAGGAGTTGGTTGTCACAAGTGCTAGACCGGCAACACCTTCATCTTGAGTATATTCGGAGTCGGAGTGATAGCTTCTCTCGGAGTGGTTGTCGGAGTCGGAGCCGGATACCCATTCACCAACATGAGCTTGATGTCTTCGTTTTGTGTAGCTCCTTGATGACTTGTCCTTTCTTTTCGAATCCTTTCTTCTCCGTGAGGGTCTTCGTTCATAACGATCATCTCTACTCCTTCTTTCTCTAGATGGTGATTCTTCTCTTCTACTTCTTCTCTTGGGAGAATCTTCTCTCTCTTGTAGGGGGTCGTACACTCATTGGAATAGTGTCCGGGCCTTCCACAATTGTAGCAGTTTCGCTCTCGACTAGAAGATCTTTTGTCATTGTAGGACCTTGACTTGGAGCTTCTCTCTTTGCTTCTACTCTTGTAGAACTTGTTGAAGTTCTTCACCATTAAGCTCAATTCTTCATTGAAGGTTTATTTCTCACTCGATGATGTGGGGGCTTCACATGAGGCTTTGTAAGCACCACTTGATTTGTTGTGAAGTTCCTCTTTATCCTTGAGTGACATCTCATGAGCAACAATTCTTTCGATGACTTCCGTTGGCTTGAGATCTTTGTAATTTGGCATCATTTGGATCAATGTGCACACGGTATCATATTTTCCATCCAAGGCTCTTAGGATCTTCTTGATGATGAATCTATTAGTCATCTCTTCACTTCCTAAGCCGGCAATCTCATTTGTGATAAGAGCGAGCCTAGAGTACATTTCAGCGACACCTTCACCATCCTTCATTTTTGAACTTGTCAAGTTGACTTTGAAGCACATCCAATTTGGATTCCTTGACGGAGTCGGTACCTTCGTGCATATCAATCAAAGTATCCCAAATTTCCTTTGCATTCTCAAGACGGCTGTTTTTATTGAATTCTTCGGGGCACAATCCGTTGAAGAGGATATCACAAGCCTGAGCGTTGTATTGCAGCATCTTCAACTCTTCCGCGGTGGCTTCACGGTTCGGTTCTTTAACATCAAAGAATTCACCTTGCAAGCCAATACACACAATAGCCCAAACGGCGGGGTTATGTCCAAGAATATGCATTTTCATCTTATGCTTCCAACTAGCAAAATTAGTACCATCAAAGTAAGGACCTCTACGGTGATAATTTCCCTCGCTAGACGCCATACTCTCCTAGGTTGTGAAACCAAGGCTATGACCACCAAAAGCTATAGAAATCAAAGCAAATGGAGACCAAAGCTCTGATACCACTTGTAGGATTGAAAGTATATCTAGAGGGGGGGTGATTAGACTACTTGACCAAATAAAAATCTAGCCTTTTCCCAATTTTAGTTCTTGGCAGATTTTAGCTATCTTAGCACACGTCAAGCAATCTCCACACAATTCAAGCAAGCATGCAAAAGAGTATATGAGCAGCGGAAAGTAAAGCATGCAACTTGCAAGAATGTAAAGGGAAGGGTTTGGAGGATTCAAACGCAATTGGAGACACGGATGTTTTTGTCGTGGTTCCGATAGGTGGTGCTATCGTACATCCACGTTGATGGAGACTTCAACCCACGGAGGGTAACGGTTGCGCGAGTCCACGGAGGGCTCCACCCACGAAGGGTCCACGAAGAAGCAACCTTGTCTATTCCATCACGGCCGTCGCCCACGAAGGACTTGCCTCACTAGCGGTAGATCTTCACGAAGTAGGCGATCTCCTTGCCCTTACAAACTCCTTGGTTCAACTCCACAATCTTGTCGGAGGCTCCCAAGTGACACCTAGCCAATCTAGGAGACACCACTCTCCAAGAAGTAACAAATGGTGTGTTGATGATGAACTCCTTGCTCTTGTGCTTCAAATGATAGTCTCCCTGAGGGAGTCCTGGATTAGGGGGTGTCCGGATAGCCGGACTATACCTTCAGCCGGACTCCTGGACTATGAGGATACAAGATTGAAGACTTCGTCCCGTGTCCGGATGGGACTTTCCTTGGCGTGGAAGGCAAGCTTGGCGATGCGTATATTTATATCTCCTACCATTGTAACCGACTTTGTGTAACCCTAACCCTATCCGGTGTCTATATAAACCGGAGGGTTTTAGTCCGTAGGACAAGAATCTCAACATACAACAATCATACCATAGGCTAGCTTCTAGGGTTTAGCCTCCTTGATCTCGTGGTAGATCTACTCTTGTACTACCCATATCATCAATATTAATCAAGCATGACGTAGGGTTTTACCTCCATCAAGAGGGCCCGAACCTGGGTAAAACATTGTGTCCCTCATCTCCTGTTACCATCCGCCTAGACGCACAGTTCGGGACCCCCTACCCGAGATCCGCCGGTTTTGACACCGACATTGGTGCTTTTATTGAGAGTTCCTCTGTGTCGTCGCTTTTAGGCCCGATGGCTCCTTTGATCATCAACAACGATGCAGTCCAGGGTGAGACTTTTCCCCCCGGACAGATCTTCGTCTTCGGCGGCTTCGCACTACGGGCCAATTCGCTTGGCCACCTGGAGCAGATCGAAAGCTACGCCCCTGGCCATCAGGTCAGGTTTGGAAGTTTAAACTACACGGACGACATCCGCGGGGACTTGATCTTCGACGGATTCGAGCCACAGCCAAGCGAGCCGCACTATCTCGATGGGCACGATCTAACTCTGCCACCGAACAGTGCCCTGGAGGCCGCACATGCATCGGTTCCGACCTTTAATTCGGAACGGTTGCACCGATCGAGGACGAGCTGTTGGACGCCGCCTCGGGGGCTGTGATCCCAAAGGCGATTGAGCCGAACACCAGCCCCGCACTCTGCATGGCCCGTGACTCTGAGTTGCCGGACTCCTCTCCGGACTCCGAGCCCTCCGCGCGCCTGCCAATCGGATCCGATTGGGCACCTATTATGGAGTTCACCGCCGCGGACATCTTTCAGCACTCGCCCTTCGGCGACATCCTGAAGTCACTAAAGTCTCTCTTTTTACCGGGAGAGCCCTGGCCGGATTACGGTCAGCAAGGTTGGGATACGGACGATGAAGAAATTCAAAACCCACCCACCACCCATTTGGTAGCCACCGTCGATAATTTATACGACGTGCTCAACTTCGACTCCAAAGACATCGACGGCATGGACGGCGATGCAGGAGATGCATCTGAACCAACGCCTTCAGAGCATTGGACAGCCACCTCATCTCATGATGTGTACATGGTGGACACCCCTAAAGGAAGCGACAACGAGGAACACAGGGATGCAACGAGGGATCGATCTCTCGAAAAGCAAATAAAGCGGCGGCGTAAACGCCGCTCCAAGCCCCGCCTCGATAGAGACCTAGCCAAAGAGCAGGATGAGCCGGCAGACGACGAGCGTGCCTTAGAGCAACCGTCCGAACAGGGCAGCTCGGATAAAGAAACCGAACAGCCCGTCCCCGGCAAAAACGGCATTCCAGATGACCTTACGCCGGATAAGCCCACGGAGCAGAAGAACCTCCACAAAAGGCTCATTGCAACCGCACGCAGCCTGAAAAAGCAGAAGCGGAAGCTAAAAACTGCGGAAGATGCACTCAGGATCAGATGGAGTAAAGTAATCAATACCGCAGACAAATACGGCGACAGCCGCCACGCTAAAAGCTATCCGAAGCGAAAGCTACTGCCTGAATTCGACGAAGAGGCCTTAGAGCCCTCGCACTCAAAAAGTAAGAAAGCCACACGGTCGGATAGACGACCCCATGGCCAGCATAAAGCGGCAAGCAGCGCCGTAGTTAAGCCGGCACGCGACCCACTTACGGATTCGCATCAAAAAGATGGCCCAGCCAGGTCCATTTACGGGCCAAGAAAGCAAGCTCTCGTAAGCAATGCAATAAAGCCATTATCAGAATCCGGCACACCCAAATACAGGGGCGCCGCACACCCCCTATGTTTCACCGATGAGGTCCTGGATTATGAATTTCCAGCGGGATTCAAACCCGTAAACATAGCGGCATATGATGGAACAACATACCCTGGAGTCTGGATCGAGGATTACATCCTCCACATAGATATGGCTAGAGGAGATGACCTCCAAGCCATCAAATATTTACCCCTCAAGCTTAAAGGACCAGCCCGGCATTGGCTTAAAAGCCTTCTTGAAAACACAATTGGAAGTTGGGAGGAGCTCGAGGACGCTTTCCGAGCAAATTTTCAAGGGACCTATGTCCGCCCTCTAGATGCAGACGATCTCAGTCACATCACACAACAGCCCGGAGAGTCAGCTCGGCAGTTCTGGAATAGATTTCTTACTAAGAAGAATCAGATAGTCGACTGTCCGGACGCCGGAGCCCTAGCAGCTTTCAGGCACAATGTCCGAGACGAGTGGCTCGCCAGACACCTCGGCCAAGAAAAGCCAAGAACAATGGCCGCATTAACAAGCCTCGTGACCCGCTTTTGCGCAGGAGAGGACAGCTGGTTGGCAAGATGTAGCACCAGCGACCCAAGTACATCCGAAACTAGGGATGGAAACGGAAAACCGCGACGCAACAAGGATCGTCGCCGGACTAAGGAAAACAATCCGAAGAACACGGCAGTCAACGCCGGATTCAAAAGCTCACGACAGAATCAGAAAAATCCGCCCCTCCAGGATAACAGAGATGATTTATCCAACCTAAACAAAATCCTGGACAGGATATGTCAAATACACAGTACTCCCGGAAAGCCTGCTAACCATACCCACAGAGATTGTTGGGTTCTCAAACAATCCGGCAGACTCAACGCCGAACACAAGGGGCTCAACACACCAAGCGAGGACGAGGACGAACCCCAAAAGCAGAGCACCAGGAAACAAAAGAATTTCCCACAAGAAGTAAAAACAGTAAACTTACTTCACATAGCAAAACGTACGGCGCCCATAAAGGTACGCGCCACACGACCTATCCCAAAGGGGTCCCGCCACTGGTTGTCAAAACCAATCATCTTCGATCACCTGGATTATTCTAGAAGTATCAGGAACGCAGGCTGGACTGCCTTGGTACTCAATCCAATAATTGGCGGACTCCAGTTTTCAAATGTCCTCATGGACGGCGGTAGTGGACTAAACCTGATATATCAGGACACAATCCGTCACATGGGGATAGACCCAACAAGAATTCGCCACATCAAAACCTCCTTTCAAGGGGTAACGCCTGGTCCGGACACCCATTGCATGGGTTTTCTCCGGCTCGAAGTTATATTCGGCTCTACCGATAACTTCCGCCGCGAAAAGCTGACTTTCCACATCGTCCCATTCTCAAGTCGCTATCAAGCACTGCTGGGACGCGAAGCTTTCGCTCGCTTTAACGCAATACTGCATTATGCATCTCTCACGCTTAAGATGCCCGGTCCACGAGGCATCATCTCCTTGAAGGGGAAGCATTGAGTGCGCCTCCCCCGAGCGGAGGATTGTGCGGCCGCTTTAACAGCCCCACAATACAATGGTTTCACCAGCCAGAACATCCGAACAGGTCATTAAGACCACGGACACGGATAGACGAGCCCGGCCTAAAAGTATCTTTGCTAATGGCTTAGTGGCCACATACCCCTGCCCTAGGGGCTCCGCACATATAAGAGACAATAAAGCTCAATTTTACATACTTTACTTTATACTTTGTTTATTTAATATAACTTTTGTTCGGCACGCCTTTTTTTTCAACTTAGTTCCTCTCTTTTACAGATGAACATCGTGATGCGCCCGTCCAGGATACGGCACAACGGAGACACAGGCGCAGACGTGCAGTAGGGACCCGTTCCAAGGGTCCTTTTCAGATTAAGACCCTGTGTAAACCTTTTTTACTGTCTCTTGTTGATACACATCCCCTGGTTCTATAACCAAGGAGGAGGCTGGCATCTTGGCAAGTGGCCACGTTAGTAGTCCTGCGCGTACCTGGACACTAGGGGCTTATACCTAAGAGCGTTACTTCGCCCGCTCTCATAAAGACCGAATACCTTAGGGAGTGTTCGGTGTTGCGAGTTTGGCCTTATATGCATCAGCTCTGAATCATGATTTTGGTCAAATGTTGGGTTGCTCGGCTCCTGTGTTCGGCCGCCTTACGTTCCGCTCTATCGGCTAAGGCGGCACTAGGAGAACTACTGCGATTGTGCCCCGGTTCGGCCAGGCGAGCACCTCAGTAGAGAAAGCCGAAAACGACTATCATGATATAGCGTGAGACTGGTCAACCACTCGATGACTCTTTGGAATCTATAGGGTTCCTCCGCATTAAAGAAGGACCGTTTCCCGGCCAGGCACATACGCGCCCCGAATTCGGGCGAGCGCAGTCGCCACCAAGGGCTATCTAAAGAGTCCCACTGTCAAGCTCCTATGGCTAAGTGAAAGTGTTAAAGCATTATAGTCCGGTTGCCTAGCTCGCTGCGCCATCACCTCCTTTGTAGGACCAAGAGGTTGGATTAAGTGTGAAAATGCGTCTTCTGCGAGCACCCCTGCACAATGTGCATGGGGGTTGAAGCCAACGACTGCCATCTTTCAGATTATATATATATATATAGATATATATATATATATATATATATATATATATATATATATATATATATATATATATAACTTAAAACGGCCGCACAGGAGGTGTTCCAAATACTTGAAGGCACAAGTATAAAAGGCTACTACAATTCATCACAATACTGCTTTATAATTAAATATGCTATCAGAACATAGCATCCTTCGAGCACTGCGTCTCTATTACACGAGCGCCTTCAAGAACTTCCTGGAAATAGTGCTTGGAGGGTACTCGGCTTTTGTCCGAGCCTCGGGACGCAACAACGGTGGTGTCCATCTCCGCCCAGTATGTCTTGACACGGGCAAGAGCCATCCGTGCGCCCTCTATGCATGCTGACCTCTTCATTGCATTGATACCTGGCACCGCATCAAGGAATTGCTGCACCAAGCTGAAATAACTCTTCGGCTCCGATCTCCCCGGCCACAAATGACCCATGACGCACTTCATGGTGAGTCCGGAGAACCTATTCAGTTCGGCCCATTGAGCCAGACGATCGTCCACCACCAGTGGACGCTCTGGATTGTGGAACTGCGACCAGAAAAGGTTTTCCACTTTGCGATCTTCTTGATCTCGAAAGTGTTCGGTCGCATCAGCAGCACTCGCTGCCAAATCCAGATAGGTGTCCTCCACACTCCACATCCGGTCCAACGGAGCAAACTTCGGATCGCAAAACTTCCTCCACAGCATAAAGGGCTTTCCAGCCGCAATCTGTCCGGCCTGACGCAGCTCCTCCTTCGCAGCTCTCATCGCAGAGCGAGCGTCCTTGGCATCGGCAACGGCCTTCTCTAGGTCCGCCTGCCTCGCCAGGTCTTCTTTCTCAAGAAGCTTGCAACGATCAGCAGCGCTCTTTAACTTCACGGCCATCTCGGCCATCTCCTTCTTGCTTCGGCAGTGAGCAGCCTTTTCGGCTCTCAGCTCTTCAAGGGCCTTCTCGGCAGCCGCATCCCTTTCTCTGGCTTGTTCCTTAGCTCGGGCAAGTTCCGCCCGAAGACTCTCCACGGCGGCCGCACCATCTGCGTCAAGCACACACATTGTAAGATACTGGCATAAAGCTCCTCTTACCAGGTGCCGCCTAAGGAATTACATACCTTGAGCCTCATCAAGCCGCTTGTTGATGAGCGCGATGTCGGCATCTGCCACGTCAAGTTGCCGCTTTAGTTCGGCAAAATCATCAGTTCGGCTCGACTCCGGACACCTCGCCACCTACATTTAAAGGCGACATTTTAGACCTGGGATTATGATCCTCTACACGCTGTCACTTCTGACAACGCACAGAGTCTCAGGGGCTACTATCTACATAGGGCGCATTTTATTTATGCGCAACTGACAAAAGTGTACATTATCTAACGTACCTCAAAACCCGTCAGTAAGCTTCTGACGGCCTCGTGCAATCCGCTTTCCACGGATGAAATCCTTTCAATCACCATGCCCATCAATGCACGGTGCTCCTCTGAGATAGAAGCTCGCCCCATCAGATTCTTTAGCTTCTCCGATCGAGCACCAGACAGTGCCGGACTTGTCCTATGGCCTCTTTCGAAGGCCGGATGCGGAGAACCTTGGGGGGCCTCATAGCTGTCTTCCGCCCCTGCCGGATTCGGAGAAACCCTCCGCGACGACACCTCAGGGTCGCCCGCCTCGCTAGGTGGTACGGCAAGGGGAGGCGTCCCACTCTCCATCATCTCCGGAAGAAGGTCCCCCGAAGACGAGCTCTGCTGAGAAGGGCTGAGGTCCGAACTACAAGGTAAAATTTCGGTTAATCATTCTCAGGTTTAAAGAAAGGATCTTTTATAATCTTTCTCTACTTACGGCTCGCTGGAGGGCTGGCCCCCTTGAGGGCATAGTTCGGCCGAGGTATCCCCCGGCGTAGGACCCTCTGACGAGGATTTTTTTCCCCGCTTGGAGGATATGGCCTTCGGGTTTTCAGAGGCAGTCCTTTTCTTCCCCGGAGGAGAGGAATTTTTGGTTCCTTCCCTCCGAACAGCCTCCTTCGAGGAGTCCGTAGCAGCCTTGTCCCCTCCCTCACTTTCCTTCAAAGGCACAATCTTCAACATCCTGACCAGGACGGAATCCGGCCTGGTCTGAGGGAGGGGAGCCGGACACCTTATCAGCTTTGCTTTCGCTATCCACTCCTGTTTAAAGGGACAGCTCTTTTAGGGGCAAGTTTATGACGAATATGTGGATAATGAGTCCGGGCACAGGACTACTTACTTGAGTATCAGGGCGATTGTAGCTCAGGCCTATGTCCTCGGTCAAAACCGGACACATTGCTTGTGATCCGAAGAACAGTTTATACATCTCCGCGGGCGTTGTGCCCATAAAATGTTGGAGAGCTCGTGATCCCTCCGGACTAAACTCCCACAGGCGAAGGGAGCGACGTTTGTCGGGCAGGGTTCGGCGGATCAGCATGACTTGTGTCACTTTGACCAGGCTGAGGTCTCTTTCTAAGAGATCCCTGATGCGGCCCTGCAACAAAGGCACGTCCTGGGATGGTCCCCAGTCTAGGCCTTTATTGACCCACGACCCTAGCTGCTGTGGGGGACCCGAGCGAAAGGCGGGCGGCGCCACCCATTTGGTGCCCCTGGGAGCGGTGATATAGAACCACTCCCGTTGCCATAAGCCAAGCTCCTCTTGAAAAGAGCCCTCGGGCCATGGAGCATCAGCATTCTTACTTATAACAGCACCTCCGCACTCTGCTTGTCGTCCCTCGATCATCTTTGGCTCCACTTTAAAGGTCTTGAGCCATAATCAGAAGTGAGGGGTAACACGGAGGAACGCTTCACACACGACGATGAATGAGGAAATATGGAGGATGGACTCCAGAGCTAAGTCGTAAAATTCCAGCCCATAATAGAACAGCAACCCCCTCACAAAGGGGTCCATTGGGAAGCCTAACCCCCGAAGGAAGTGAGACATGAACACCACGCTCTCACCGGGCTGGGGACTGGGAACCGCCTGCCCTTGAGCAGGCAGCCTATGCGGAATTTTGCCGGTCAAGAACTTAACCTCTCTCAACTTTAGCATGTCCTCCTCCGTGACGGAGGAGGGCATCCATCGGCCTTGAAGGTCGGAACCGGACATTGTCGAAGGTCCGAAGCGCTTGGAATCTGGAGCCTAGGGTGTTGGAACTCGAGGCGACGGGCGAACTCGTTTGAGATTGGGAAAAAGGCGCAAGGCCTTGGTCTCTTTATAAGAGGTTGAATACCAAGAGCCCTCCCCGTGACCGTTTGGGACTCGCCTTTAATCGAGAAAACATGCTAAACGGGCACGATTGGGTTACCCACGTCCGTATTGATGAGAATCTCGTAAATAAAGGGGACACGATCTCTGCTTTGACAAGACGTGCCAAGGAAACCACCTCGCAAAACGCGCTGAGGTGGGGAAGTAAAAACGATTCGAATAAGGGCTTGGCCGTGGTGTGATGTCGCACTGCGGAATACGTCAGCAGATTAGATTTGTGTTAATACTATTCTCTCTATGGCAATATGTGGAAACTTATTTTGCAGAGCCGGACACTACTCTTAGTGTTTACAATCTTTTATGAAGAATTTGGAGGAGGAACCCGCCTTGCAATGCCGAAGACAATCTGCGCGCCGGACTCGTCGTCATTGAAGCCTGGTTCAGGGGCTACTGAGGGAGTCCTGGATTAGGGGGTGTCCGGATAGCCGGACTATACCTTCAGCCGGACTCCTGGACTATGAAGATACAAGATTGAAGACTTCGTCCCGTGTCCGGATGGGACTTTCCTTGGCGTGGAAGGCAAGCTTGGCGATGCGGATATTTAGATCTCCTACCATTGTAACTGACTTTGTGTAACCCTAACCCTCTCCGGTGTCTATATAAACCGGAGGGTTTTAGTCCGTAGGACAAGAATCTCAACATACAACAATCATACCATAGGCTAGCTTCTAGGGTTTAGCCTCCTTGATCTCGTGGTAGATCTACTCTTGTACTACCCATATCATCAATATTAATCAAGCAGGACGTAGGGTTTTACCTCCATCAAGAGGGCCCGAACCTGGGTAAAACATTGTGTCCCTCGTCTCCTGTTACCATCCGCCTAGACGCACAGTTCGGGACCCCCTACCCGAGATCTGCCGGTTTTGACACCGACACTCCCCAACACTCAACTCTCTCTCACAGGATTTGGATTTGGTGGAAGGAAGATTTGATTGAAAAGCAACTTGGGGAAGGCTAGAGATCAAGATTCATATGGTAGGAATGGAATATCTTGACCTCAACACAAGTGTAGGTGGTTCTCTCTCAGAAAATGTATATTGGAAGTGTAGGTATGTTCTGATGGCTCTCTCCACGAATGAAGAGTGGGTGGAGGGGTATATATAGCCTCCACACAAAATCTAACCGTTACACACAATCTGCCAAACTCGGTGGGACCGAATCGTTAAACTCGGCCGGACCGATTCAGCAAACCTAGTGACTGTTAGGATTTTCGGTGGGACTAAGATGCAACTCAGTAGGACCGATATGGTTAGGGTTAGGGCATAACGTAATCTCAGTGTGACCGATTACACAAACTCGGTGGGACCGATTTTGGTAATAAGCTAACCAGAGAGTTGGTCAGGTAAACTCGGTGGGACCGATTTGCTCATCTCGGTGAGACCGAAATGTTACAAAAGGGAAACAGAGAGTTTACATTGCAATCTCGGTGGGACCGATCGCTCATCTCGGTAAGACCGAAACGTTACGAAGGGAAACAGAGAGATTACAATCCCATCTCGGTGAGACCGAGATCCCTATCGGTGAGACCGATTTGCTTAGGGTTTGTGGCAGTGGCTATGACATATGAAACTCGGTGGCGCCGGATAGAAAGAATCGGTGGGGCCGAGTTGACTTTTGGTTTAGGTCATATGTGGATGTGGGAAGGTAGTTGAGGATTTTGGAGCATATCACTAAGCACTTTGAGCAAGCAAGCCATTAAGCAACACCTCATCCCTCCTTGATAGTATTGGCTTTTCCTATAGACTAAATGTGATCTTGGATCACTAAAATATAAAATGTAGAGTCTTGAGCTTCAAGCTTGAGCCAAACTTTTTGTCCTTAGAATTTTGAGGGATCCACTTTCCTCATCCATGCCATGCCATTCATTGAGCTTTTCCTGAAATATTAATCTTGGAATAATGTTAGCTCAATGAGCTATATGTTGTTAGGAATTACCAAAACCACCCAGGGATAGTTGCACTTTCAGGAATGCGTCGTCGTGTTCATCGGGAGGGCTTGGACAGAACAACCGATGAAAACGAGGCCTGGCGTACCGCAGAACGGAGGAAACAGCCTTGTGTTCGACCGGCCATGGTCGAAACGGGATCCTGTTCATCGGGAGGGTCTGGCGTACCGCAAAACGGAGGAAACGGACCTCCTACAGTCGAAATAGGGGTCTTGTTAATCGGGAGGGGTGTGGCGTACGGCAAAACGGAGGAAACGGACTTGTGTTGGAGCGCTACGGTCAAAACGGGGGTCCTGTTCATCAGGAGGGATGTGGCATACCGTAAAATGGGACTCCACGGGATACTGTTCATCTGCACCATCGACCCCCTCCAGCCTCCATGGGCTACTGTTCATCCACCGTCGACCTCCTCCAGCCTCCACCTGCGGCTGCTCATCCACGGGCTCCTATTCATCCAGCCTCCACCGCGCTACTCCACCGGCTAATGTTCAACCAGCCCTCTCCACGGGCTCCTGTTCAACCACCCCTCCACGGGCTACTGCTCATCCGGCCCTCCATCGTCTACTGTTCATCATGCCCTCCACGAGGTGGTCATGTTCATCCTGCCCTCCACGGGGTCCTGTTCATCCTGCCCTCCACGGGGTCCTGTTCATCCAGCCCTAACCGGCTCGATCGATCGGGGTCCTGTTCATCCAGAGGCAACACCACGGGGTCCTATTCATCCACCCCCACCGGGAAATGTTCATCCAACCCCCCCCCCCCCCCCCCGCAACACTCACTGTTCATACAGAGGCAGCATCGATCGGCTTCAGTTAGCAGCAGTAGTGAAGGAATCGCTCGATCGGGTTCAGTTAACAGCCATCGATCGATCGCTCGGGTTCAGTAACGTGTAGCCGGCAATGCAATCGCTCGGGTTCAGTTAGAGCCCAACGCCTCGCTCGGGTTCAATTAGAGCCCAACGCCTCGCACCCACGCGCGTGCGTGTACGGGAGAAACGCGCATTGCTCGGCCCCGACCACCCACCGCAACCGGGAACACCCCGATATTTTCCTCGCCCTCGCTTCTACCATGGTTTTTTTCCGTCGTGGACAGCCCAAAGAATGTTATGCAGCTGCATCTCCGGCCCGCCCAGGATGAAAACCCATTTTCTGTCATGATTTTTTGTCATAGAAGTAGGACCCCACCACATCTATGATGATACCGGGTTTTGTCACAATTATCATCATAGAAGTGTCATAAGTATGACAGAAAAAAATTCGTTCGGCCCAAAATGTCATGGATGTGTCTTTTTTTTAGTGTACATCAACCGCGTTATTAAACGCTTCCGCTTTCGGTCTACGAGGGTACGTGGACACACTCTCCCCACTCGTTGTTATGCATCTCCTAGATAGATTTTGCGTGATCGTAGGTAAATTTTTTGAAATACTCAGTTCCCCAACAATTTTAGCAGTAGCTCAATCTAAAATTTTATTTTAGAAGCCTAGTAATTTATTTATTTATTTTGACAAAAATGATTCAGATCCATTATCAAAGCTCACCGTAAGTACAAAGCACCTCAAAAACATGATAAAAATTACATTGAGATTCTCAGATCACCAAATAACCACTACTGTTGCGAGAGCGAGTCACCGACGCGTCGCTGTCGCCACTCCTCTACCGGAGCAGGCTTGACCTTGTGGATGATAGTCAAGAAGTCTATGTGCACATGCCCCTAAGGACCAGCGCCCTGAAGCTGCAGTCGTCGTTGTCGTTGAATCCTCGAATATATCTCAAGTACGTGACACCAAATCTTGCCACATGACGAGAAATCCTAACCTCGCTGCCTCAAGGAGGCAGCAGAAATCTATGCCGGGGCTTTATCAACTACATCCAGATGGACGAACTCGGGGAGGATCGGAGCCTGCAAGACGAACTCGAAGAAGGAACGCCGACATCCGCCCGAGCACCGCATCTGTGAGGACTAAAAACTCTAATATGAAATATTAACCGAAGCGAAGGCACCGAGATTCCCCTCCCCTCCACTGGCCGCCGGAGCGACAGGCAAAGGGGAGGCAAATCCATGGGCTCGCCGAAAAAGCTTGGAGAGGAGAGTTTACCCAAGCCGCCAACGGATGAGGGGGGAAAAGAGAAATAAAATTATATGTTGGGCTTCCAGAATAAGCTGAGGAGGTGGCAACTTATTTCACAGACATCCATAAGCCCCAAAAGAACTGGCCTTGGTGCTTTTTTTATTGCACCTTAACGCCAACTTCAACAACGTGCATCGAAGCGGACACATCAAACGTCTGTGTGACATGTCCGTGGACAACTGATAGGGGTGGCCATCCAACCTGGTTCACCAAATGTTCGTACCTTTCAGGAAAATAACCAAATGTCTGCAGTGCACCCACGCTTAATCATCGACCGATAACAATTCAACCACACATTTAAATCCTAAAAGTGTTGGATGTTCAACATTAGTTTTTAAATTTCATTGATCCAAAAATCATCCAAACTCCTAAAAAGTGGTCTTTATATCAAGCTTTGTATTCTCGAGGTTGAACTTCTTTGTCGACACACATTGTTCATCCAAATGTTCTGTCTCTTGAGCTTCGTCCAACAATGCATCAATGTGAAGGGCTTGCCCTCCTTCCTTTGGTATATTGTGACAACACTCCCGGGATATATAATGATATGATCATCGAGTTACAACATTGAGTGAATCAATGAATTGACCAACTCGTAGAGCAATAGGAAGCAAAACTTATGATATCCATGATTGTCACGCTCGTTGGCCACGTTCTTTCCACTTTGCGCAATCGTATTGCAATACTTCATGACGGTGTTTGAAATGGTGTACCACATTCTGATCATGCATCAATTCAAAATTTATACGTCGCGTAGTCCTTGTGCTCTTGAAACCAAGAATGCACGTTTTGCTAAAACAATGTGCCCTTTAGCTTCGTGCCTACAAACACTGAACTTGTGGCCAACCATGCATTGCACAAAAGTGCATCCTCCCTCACCAAGTACTCCGCCATCGTGTTTTCTTCATGTTAAACAATGAGAACGCCAGGAGAAATTCTCAATGGCATTGTGTCAAACACTTGTCAACGGCGGTGTCCGTCGCGGATAAAGTCGGCAGGAGACGGACGATACCCGAACGACGCCTGATCCAGGGTGCAATGGCGATGAAGTACAAGGCGCCTGGGCGGTAGCCAGAGTGGTATAGAGGTGACAGTGGTCTTGGTGGGTGTGGATATAGAGCAAGGGGAGGGATGGCGGGGGGGAAGGGGATAGCTCCTGGGAAGGGGTTTTGGGTGAACCTAGTGCATCAGAGTTCGACGTGGCGGATGTCCATACTCACGCAAAACTCCCACGTGTTTGCTTTTGGTTTGGATATTTTGGACGCCGTGACCATGACACCGACCTTTGATGCATGACTTGAATGAAAAAAGATGTACTGACCATATGGTTATAATATTTATGGATGATTTGAGGACCCGTGTTAAAGTTGCCCTAAGTAGTGTTAACTTGTGGTCACGTTCTTTTTTAAGTATGACCAATGCATAGCCCCAGGGTGATGCCCCATAGGCCATGTAGGATGGGATGTCAAAAAAATAGATTCGGATGGTGAAGCGGGATCCTCTACAGGAGGTGGGTGCTTGGAAAGAAAAACTGTGGTGTGGTGTATAAAGCTAAAGAAGTTAAAGTGAAGAGTAGAGATGCATTTGTAGTTGGAGTCTCTATTTTTTTTCTTGATGAGACCTACTAGTGGCAGCTTGCATTTGAGAGAAAAAGACCAATATAGATGCCTTAATCTATTTTTTTATGAGGCATCTATATCCATATGCTACCATTATATTCCTTCTGTTCTTAAATATAAGTCTCTGTAGACATTTTACTATGAACCACATGCAGATGTATATAAATGCATTTTAAGTATGAATTCATTCATTTTGCTTCGTATGTGGCACCTAGTGGAATCTTTACAAAGACTTGTATTTAGAAACAAAGAGAATACATGCCACACCATACTTTGGCTACACCTACACAAACAACCAGCTTTCTTTCTTCCAGGAGAAGAAAGAAAGGCGATCTCGCCTCCTGCCGCCAGGGCGTCTTCCTCCACAACCGTCCTCCGATGGCTCCCCTCCGCTGACGACCCCAGTCGTCGATCGTGAGGGGGGTCGCCGGATCCACGCTTGTGCATTGTTTTAGGCATTCGTTTCTTAGGATTTGGGGTTGTTCATCGTCATGGCTTCAGCGGTGGTGATGGCGGCGCCGACTAATAAATCTTCAGATCCTTCCCCAACGAGGCAATCCGCTTTTGGGGTGGATTTGGAAATCAGACTATTCAAGCAAGAATGGTGCGGCGGCGGCGGCATCCTCGTGGTGGACCTGTGTTCTCGGGCTCCGTCGTTGCGCCGCAGTTTGCTCCAGCGCCGGAGTGGAGCTTGGGAGGTAGTACAGGAACGGATGCAGATTGTGGTCTGCATCGACGGCATCTGGAAGATGGTGGACCTGAGTTCGTGGTTCATGGCAGGCAGGTATGGTTTCCTCCTCCAACGTCTTAGTTGTGTGGGGGTGCCAGATCTGAAGTTCGATGGCGTGTCCGGGGTGTTGCCCCGGTCTGATTCGTTCAACGGCAATGGCTTCGCCTTTATTGGCGAGCCATCTTGAAGGTCCGCAAAGCTGCATATCAGCGATGAAGCCGCGTCGAGCTCAGGTGTGGAGGTGATCCGTCATTTTCTCCTTTGATGGCTGCTATGGCGGTGCCAGAGGGAGGTGACGGACGTTGGTGTCAAGCTCAGAGGATTCTTCAGTCTTGTTTGTAATTTTACCTCTTGGCTGGTGTTCCTGTGTGCAAAGGCTAGCATTTTATTGTCTTTTCAGTTTTGTCAGGTCGGTATATATGTATCTTGTACTATGATCCTTATGATACAAATGAGACCCGTATTACCACGAAAAAAAAACCTACACGAACAAACAGGCCGTAGCTTCTGTGAAACCAAAAGCCAGCAAATGACCTTCCCTCCAAAACGTCGTTTTCGAATGTTCACCCGCGAAAGAAAAGATCTTGGTTTCTTGCGAGCAACGCCTCTTTCGTGTCGCTGACGACTCGATGTACACTGAAAAGCAAAGCAGGTGCGAGGTGTCAGCGTCCAGCATCAGCGGCAGCGGGCGGCGGGCCCACCACGCGACCCCGCCAACTTGGAGTCCAAGAAAGCCAGAGAGAGGGAGAGAGGGAGAGGCGTGTGTCGCCCGTCACGAGGCAGCAGCGGCGGCCGCGGAACGACCTTCGAAATGCGGCCGGGTCGCGGCGCAGACTCCGAGGGACCGTTAGATGGCGCACGAATCTCGGGGCCGCGGGCGCTTCCAGACGGGGTGGGGGTGGGGGCCCCGCGTGCAGGAACCGCCCTTGGGTCACGCAAGCTGCGGGCGGCGTCACACGTATCGCCCGCCATCGCTTATTCCCTCGCGCACCCCGGAGGCTCCACACTCGCCTCCCTCCTGGTCGAGGCACACGGGCAGCAGGGGGTGGCTCGGCCAGGAGGATTATGAGTTGCCCCACGTGTGTTTGGCTCATTTCTGTGATAAAGCGTGGCCGTGCTCTATGATTATGAGTTGCTAACGAACTGAAAACGGCCCGTATAGTTGGAGGTTTTTCTATCAATAGCTATCACAAAACTCGTTTAAGGTTTCGACAGTGTAAAATTTTGTAAAAAAATACTAGAACATCGCATCTACAACATACTAAGATGATCCGATGGAGCGGTTGCCATGGGCACATACATTCATAGTTTCTGAATCGCTCCATCGGATCATCTTATATTATACTCCCTCCGTTCCAAAATAGATGACCCAATTTTATACTAAAATTAATACAAAGTTGGGTCATTTATTTTGGAACGGAGGGAGTAGATGTGATGTTCCGGTATTTCTTTCATATTTTTGAGATCTTTTAAACCGCTAAAACCTCGGCGAGCCATGACGGCTTCCCCAGACAACAGTATATATATCCCTTTCCTATTTTGCATGATTCTACTTCCACAGTTCCAGAAAACAATGATTATAGGCCAGAGGGTAACGGAAGTCCATCCTTCTTTCAGTGCCAGAGGGGAATGGAAGCCTGTCCCTTTTCGGCTGCTGGACGTGATCATTTGCTCTGCTCCTTGTTCTCTTCGCCATTTTATTTCGTTGATATAAAATTAATTGTCATATGGACAATGTGCGAGGGGACAAAAAAGGGCTCAACCTATGTGGGGATAAGAATGGTTCAGTGCAAATGGAGGATAAACCGCACGCGCACAACTAGAAGGACCAATCTCGGCAATTAGTAATGACCCAAAAAAATATTGTTGCTAAGTCAAGTAATACAGCCCATGAAAATGGCAAATGAGCTTAATAAATTATTTACACTGCAATCGCAACATATTGCAATTACACAGAGATTCATGTGTGTTATATCCATAGATGAAAATTTATACCCGCATTGGCAAAGTCCATCCATTTTCCAGTGTCAGAGGGGAAAGGAAGCTCGTCCCTTTTCCTAAGGTTGCTGGATGTAGGTGATTATTCGCTCTCTCTCCTCGATCTCCCCGCCATTTTCATTTTGTCGATATCAAATTATTAGTCATAAGACCAGCGCGCACGAGGACAGAAAATGGCTCATCATATGTGGTGATAAGAATGATTCAATGTGCATGGAGGATAAAAACACGCACGCATAGCTGGAGGGATCAATTTGAGGCAATTAGTAAGGATCAAAAAATGCTAAACTGAGTAGTACCGCCCATGAAAAATAGGAAATCTGCTTAATAACATCGCAAATCACAATATGTTGCCATTAGACGGATATTCTTGTGAGTTCTATCCGTAGATGAAAAACAATACCCGCATTGGCCGCTGGATCCGAGTACTATATGCACACTATACATGAAGTGTCTCACACATATTATAAACCCATGTTTAAAGGAAAAAAGTTTAATAGACCAGTGGAAATGAAAGTCCATCCTTTTTTCAGTGTCGGAGGGGGATGGAAGCCCCTTTTTAAAAGGCCGCTGGACGCAGGTGATTGTTTGCTCTCTCCTTGATCTTCCCGTCATTTTCATTTCGTCGATATCGAATTAGTAATCAAACAACCAACGCACGCGGGGACAAAAAATGGCTTAGTGTCAGAGGAGTATGTGAGTATAAGAACGGTTCAGTGTACATGGAGGATAAAGCGCATGCGCACAACTGAAGGGATCAATTTGCGGCAATTAGTAATGATTGAAGCAAAAAAAACTACTAAATCAAATAATACCACCCATGAAAATAGAAAATGTGCTTAATAAGCCATGTACACCGCAAATCGCAGCATATTGCAATTACATGGATATTATTGTGAGTTCTATCATAGATGAAAACCAATACTCGCATGGCTAATGGATTTGAGTAATGTATGGACACTATACATGAATTGTCTTACACATATTAATAGCCAATGTTCAAAAAAAATATATTTAATAGATCAGAGGACAACAAAAGTCTATCCGCTTTCTCAATGTCGGAGGGGAATGGAAGCCCGTCCCTTTTCCTAAGGATGCCGGACGTTGGTGACTTTGTGGTCTCCTCGGTCTCCCTGCTATTTTTATTTTCACGATGTCAAATTAGTAGTCATACGACCAGCACGCATAAGGACAAAGAAAATATGCTCAATGTATGTGGGGATAAGAACGGTTTAGTGAACATGGAGGACAAACCGCACACACACAACTAGAGGGATCAATTTGTGGTAATACCGCCCATAAAAATAGAAAATGACCTTAATAAGTCATATACACCGCAAATTGCAGCATATTGCAATTAGATGATATTCTTGTGAAGTCTATCCATAGATGAAAAACAATACCAGTATTGGTCGTTGGATCCGCGAGTATCTGTATACACAATATACAAAAGAATCTCTTACACACAATATCCATTTACCTTTAAAAAAACTATTAATATCCATGTTTAGAAGAAAAAAGATTAATAGATCATAGGGCAACGAACGTCCATCCATTTTTTGAGTGTCGGAGGGGAATGGAAGCCCTTCCCTTTTCCTATGGTTGCTAGACTGTAACGCCCCGGATCTGATGCGCCAGGTGTCCTCCAGTTATTCGCTGTTGTTGCTTTGTCATTTGCTTGCGTGTCGCATCTTGCCATGTCATCATCCGCATTGCATCATCATGTTTTCGAAACTTGCATCCATCGCGGTCTCTTTGTTCTCTCCGTTGTCCGTTCTGAGCCAACCACACACTAGCACGCGCCCGCGGCATGTCCGAATATTATTTTATAAGTGGCCGGGAAATGTTCTCGGAATGGGATGAAAGTTGGCAGGTGGTGTTGTTTTGTTGTAGGTAGGCCGCCTGCCACATTTCATCGCATTCGGAGTCCGTTTGATAGCTCAACCGTTAAACATATAGCGGTACCGTTGCCGGTACTTTCGTCGGACGTTTTCGGTCTCCGGAAACAGTTGCCGGGCTGCACTCCTCTCCTCTCTTCTCAGTCTATTTCTCCAGCACAGCCCACCTAGCCCTCCACTCTGACCGGTGCCATCGGATCGTGATCCGAGGGACCTGAATGCCCCAAAACCCCCTAAACCCTAGCAAACCTGCTATATATAGAAGCCCCCCTTCCATTTTTGGCCTTCTCTTCCCTCCTCCTCGAAATTTCCGCCCCCCTAATCATCAGCCGCCGCCTCCATCCTCATTTTCCGCGCCGGCGCACTTCCCCGCCGCCAAGTGTCGCCGCCTCGTTCGCTCCGCCGCCGCCTGACCGTGCCCTCCTCCAACCCACGCGCGCCGTCGCCCTGCCTCCCCGTCCCACCGCCGAGGGCCCGCCGAAGCCCAGTTCGGGCCCTGGAAGCCCATCGGCGCCCGAACCGTGCCGTCTCCCCGCTCGCCCGAGCGATCCAGATCAGGAGAGGAGCTCCCGATCCAGATCGAACCCCGCCGTCGCCGCCTCTGCGCTGCTGCTTCGCCGGAGCCCCACCGCCGGTGAACACCTTCACCAGGTCGCGCCGCTCCGCCCCTCCTTCTCCTTGTTCAACTCGTTGCTCCCTCCCATCTCAAATCTCTCCCGTTTCTCTCTTTCTATAGGAACATGAGGAGGCCATGGAAACCGCCCCCAAGCTGTGCTCCATTCCGCCGTCCCCGGCCAAGTTCCTCGACCCGCCGCCCGGCCTCCGGCCTTGCCGGGTTGCCGCACGCCGTCGCCGGAGCAGTCGGCTCCCATGCCAGATCGGGAGGAGCCCGATCTGAACCCGCCGCCGTTGACCCCCGCGTGGGCCCCGCGTCCGGCCCATCTCCCTCCTCCCGCTGGTCGGCCTTCTCCGCTTCCTGGGCCCGGCCCATGGTGAGCAGCCCCCCAGCGCCCCTCTGTTCGTTGGGCCAGCCTTCAGATTCGGCCCAGTTCCTTTTTTTTCAGATCTGCGTTTTAGTCATTTTTCCTGAGACTGGCAGTTTTACAGAATAATCCCTCATCTTCATGCATATAATAACTCTTGAACCGTGCATCGGATTAAAATGATTTATATATGAAAAATGCTCAGAAAATTGTGTAGTTTAATAATATCCAACTTTCATGCATGTTTAAAATGTTGAACTTGCTATTTATTTAAACTTGCTCCTATGCCATGTTAAAATGATTTAATTCATAACTAAACAACCGTAACTCGGAATTTAATAATCTTTATATGTAAATGGGGTAGAAAAATGCCTAGTTTAACATGTTGCACTTTATTTTCCTGTTTAACAACATTAAAATATGCGTTAGGTCAGAACAGTACCAAATTCAATATATGCATATGAGGAGTTTCCGGAATTGTTGTTTGTTGTTCCGGCCTCATTTAAACTTGTCTAGATAGATAGTTTTGTTGTGCTTCACCCCTTGCCATGTTAATCAACATTTAATATTTACAAGAGTGAATTAAATAACTTGTCGTGGTGTTTCGTCAATATGCAACTCGTTGCATATTGAGCTCCACTTAACTTGTAGGATTGCTTGTGCATTTTGCCATGCCATGCCTCTTTTAACCGGACATGCATCATACTTGATTGTGCATCATGCCATGTTTATGTGGTGGTTGTTTACTTTGTTGTGTGCTTCTTTCCGGTGTTGCTTCTTCGGGTTGATTCCGTTATCATCGCGTTTGTGAGGATCCGTTCGTCTACGTCCGTTTGTCTTCTTCATGGACTCGTTCTTCTTCCTTGCGGGATCTCAGGCAAGATGACCATACCCTCGAAATCACTTCTATCTTTGCTTGCTAGATTGCTCGCTCTTTTGCTATGCCTATGCTGCGATACCTACCACTTGCTTGTCATGCCTCCCATATTGTTAAACCAAGCCTCTAACCCACCTTGTCCTAGCAAACCGTTGTTTGGCTATGTTACCGCGTTGCTCAGCCCCTCTTATAGCGTTGTTAGTTGCAGGTGAAGATGAAGCTGGTTCCTTGTTGGAACATGGACTTGTTGTTCCTTGTTGGAACATGTTTACTTGTTGGGATATCACAATATATCTTATTTAATTAATGCATCTATATACTTGGTAAAGGGTGGAAGGCTCGGCCTTATGCCTGGTGTTTTGTTCCACTCTTGCCGCCCTAGTTTTCCGTCATATCGGTGTTATGTTCCCGGATTTTGCGTCCCTAACGCGGTCGGGTGATTTATGGGACCCCCTTGACAGTTCGCTTTGAATAAGACTTTTCCAGCAAGGCCCAACCTTGGTTTTACCATTTGCCTACCACCTATCCCTTTTCTCTTGGGTCTGATCAACCCGAGGGTCATCTTTATTTAGCCCCCCCGGACCAATGCTTGTCTAAGTGTTGGCCCGAACCGAGCAACCTGCGGGGCCACCTCGTGGAAACTCGAGGGCTGGTTTTACTCGTAGCTTGACTCATCCGGTGTTGCCCTGAGACCGAGATATGTGCAGCTCCTATCAGGATGTCGGCGCATCGGGCGGTTTTGCTGGACTTGTTTTATTGCCGTCGAAATGTCTTGTAGCCGGGATTCCGAGACTGATCGGGTCATCCCGGGGAGAAGGAATATCCTTCGTTGATCGCGAGAGCTTATCATGGGCTAAGTTGGGACACCCCTGCAGGGTTTGAACTTTCAAAAGCCGTGCCCGCGGTTATGTGGCAGATGGGAATTTGTTAATGTCCGGTTGTAGAAAACCCGAAGTTGATCTTAATTAAAATACACCAACCGCGTGTGTAACCGTGATGGTCTCTTCTCGGCGGGGTCCGGAAAGTGAACACGGTTGTTGGAGTTATGTCTGACGTAAGTAGTTCAGGATCACTTATTGATCATAGTTGTTCGACCGTGCTTTTGCCTTCTCTTCTCGCTCTCTTTTGCGTATGTTAGCCACCATATATGCTAGTCGCTTGCTGCAGCTCCACCTCATACCTTTTACCCTACCTATAAGCTTAAATAGTCTTGATCTCGCGGGTGTGAGATTGCTGAGTCCTCGTGACTCACCAGATACTTCCAAAACCAGTTTGCAGGTGCCGATGAGACCGAGCAGGTGACGCACCCGAGCTCAAGGAGGAGCTCAATGAAGATCTTGTCCTTTTGTTGTTCCGTTCTAGTCGATCAGTAGTGGAGCCCAGTTGGGGTCGATCTTGGTCCTTTGTCGCTTTTGGGGTTTTCTTCTTTTATTTTTGGCTCCGTAGTCGGGCCCTGATTGTAACTATATGATGTATTGTTTTATTCATGTAATTGTGTGAAGTGGCGATTGTAAGCCAACTATGTATCTCTTTCCCTTATGTATTACATGGGTTGTGTGAAGATTACCTCACTTGCGACATTGCTTTCAATGCGGTTATGCCTCTAAGTCGTGCTTCGACACGTGGGAGATATAGCCGCATCGAGGGCGTTACAAGTTGGTATCAGAGCCTTCCCCGACCTTAGGAGCCCCCACTGATTGATCGTTTTTAGCGGCCGAGTTGTGTCTAGAAAGATGTTTTGAGTCATTTAGGAATTATATATCGGAGAGATTAGGAATTCTTTTTACTCCCCAGTCCCTTCGACCTTCTGGTAAGGCTTCCTGACGTAGAGTTTTGACTCTTCTCTTCTCAAATTTCACTAAAAAAAATTTTTAGGATCACGCGGGTATATTACAATCGTTCCGATGGTTTTATGATGACAACATTGTCTTGGTTGCCTCCTGGCATTTAGGGGTTGTGGCAGTGTCCCGGGGAGTTGAGCTCCGAGGTGTTGTCGTCATAATTTTATCGTTGCGGTTTTGGAATACCTGAGTTTAGTACGCCGACATCGAAAATCTCTTTTGTACAGTTGTTGGTGAGATAACCCTGATAGCCCAGTACTGAGGCGAGTGCAGGGGTATTGCCATGACTTGTATAACGGATGCTTTTTCGAAGGTTGAGGTAGATGATTTCCGAAGGTTTCTTGGTTATGTGTTGAAGGATGGATACAGCTGGTTGTAGGATTTGCTAGTTTGGGTGAGATATTATGCTTCCCCTGTATCCCCAACACCTGATTGCATAACCAGAAAGTTTCGGGAGTTTATAAGTGGGAATTCAAGTATCACGTAGGAATTCTTTCCAACAGACACATGATACGATATGGGATCTATCATAGGTTTGTTTCCGGCTTATTCTGCGAGCCAATCCTTTGTTTTTGTTTTGTTTTATTTGTGGTATTCGAGTTGCTTCAATGTCAAGTGTTGATTCCATACCTTTCCTAAATGGTGTTCTCATATTTCTATGTAAATACTAATCCTTCTTGATCATCGAGATTATCATGCCAATTCTTTTTCAACCGGTGTGTCCCTCTTCAAAGTGGATACGATCACTTCAACATCTGCAAGATCATTTATCAGTTCTTCTCTATGGTGTTTGCTTCATCTGTTCCAAGTTGTCTTTGTTTTTCCCGCCCTCCCACCCTTATTTCTTCAATGACTCAGATTTCTCAATCAAGTATCCATTTTATTCATGTGAAGCTTCTTCATTCTTTCCTTCAATGTTCTTATCCGGTGATTCCCATGAAGATACTAACGGAGCTTCAAGTTCATCATTCTTTTCTTCTCCGGTGAATTCAATTCAAGCTTTCGGTGTTGATCACATTCCTTTTCTCATTTCAAGTTCTTTCTTATGCCGGTGTATCTCTTAATCATTCACTTCTCGCTATTCATTTGTTCGGGAGTGCTGAAGATATCTCAGAAGATTCAAGTTTTCCATTCTCGATTCACTCAATTTCTTTTGAGGATGCTATCTCATTCAAGCCATTTGATTCAACCGGTGCAATCTCTATTTTCATGCATTCTTTCAACGGTGTTTCTTTTGAGTGGGACCTAACCCACAGGTCTTTTCCCAGGATCTGACCTGACTCTTCTAATTCTCCCGGAGCTTCTAAAATTCTTTTCAAAGTTTGATGTAAGTATGAATTATCATCAGTCATATTCCTTCTCCAAGATCGCTTCAAATTCTTTCATCGTTGGTTCAACTTTTCCAATTTTCATTCCGGAGTGTCTCAACTAAATTCTTGGTGTTTCTCGTCGTCATTCTCAGCATTTGAAGACCGTAGAAGAGTTTCTCTTAAATCTTGCTCCATTCTACTCAAGATTCATTGTTCTAGCTTGTTGCCATCTTCTCATAATTGTTTTTCGATTGTGAAAATTCTTTTCACCCATCCGGAGCATTTCAGGAGTCTTTTCAGTTTGATTCTCCGAAGGCCATCATTTTAGAAGAATTATTCATTCAAGATTGCGGCTCTCGTTCTCCAAATCTTACCGGTGCATCATTCAAGTTATCCTCTAATCAGTTCATGATCTCTTCGTTCTCATGTATCTAAATTCTCTCAAGTATCTTTGTTCATTTGCTAATTCTTCCCGGTGTTTCTTTATCTTTTCTTCGTTCATTTTCAATTCTTACGGTGGTTCGTTCAAGAGTTCTCTTTCTTTGTTATCATATCAATCTATTCGTTGTTTCAATCCTACCGGTGGTTCCATCATTACCGTCTGAAGTTGCGCCATATCTATCTTAATCTTTTCTATGGGAATAAGTAGTATGCCAAATCCATTGTTTGTCATCAATTTGAATTGGTGAAGGATAAGCATAATGTAATTCTTATTCTTGTTTCATCGAGTAAATTCTATTCCTTATTCCGGAGATTCATCAAAATTCTTGATTTCAATTGTTTCATCTTGTCTTACTCGGAGTTCCAAGCTCTCATCATCACGAAGATCCATCTAAATCATTGCAAGGCTTCAATCTTATTCTTTTCATCCTACAATTCTTTTTGATCATTCTTTTATTACCAGAGTTCTTCAAGGAGGCTCTACATGATGGTTCATCAAGGATTTAATTCCTTCTCGAAGTGTTCATCGAGATTCTTTTCAGAGGAGCTCAAGTATTCTTGATCTTGCATTTTAAAGTGCAATTCTTTCAACCGTATCATTCGAGGTGGTATTATGTCATTCTTGATAAATTTGAGTTCATGTCTCAGGATACACATGTTGTTAAGAATGAGATATTTAAATCCACCATTTTTCTCTTCGTTCAAGGGATCTTTTCAACCAATCCATCAAGCTCTTCTTTGGAGTTATCTTGGGTTTATATTTTACCTAAAACTTTCCCTAAGGAATGTTGCTATTATGGTGCTTATAAATGACCCAAATTCTTCGTTTGTCCTCCCGGTGATATAGCCTTCTCGTCTCCATGTTCTTATCAATCCAATCGTTTGTTTCCGTTGGTGGCAGAATTTCACCTCATATTTTGAGATGTTTCCATAAGCCCGCTACAAGCTTATTCGTTTCGTTGTTGTTTTTTCCAACAACTCCGTTCTAACCTTCTTGGAAGGGTGTTCTCCAAGATCATTTCTGGCAGAAGTTGGCATTTTCTTCTCCATTCTTTATTCCAATGATCTATCTTCTATTTCTTCTTCCGGAGGCATTGTGATGTTGCTCCCTTCACTCTTCTTCTCGAATGGTGAGGATCATGTCCTTTGCTTTTGCTTATCCATTCAACCGGAGTGTCGTGTCCTTCATTCAAGTTCTATCATCTTATCAAGCTTATCCTCTCTTCTCAACCGGAGTGCTGTTTGGAATCATTCTTACCCCTTGTGTCATTATTATAATTGTTTTCGAGGCAGTGTGTTGTCGATTTCGTCAAGTATCCTCTCATCTTGTCAAGTTCATATTCTAGTCCTTCCATTTCCAACCGGAGTGTGGTGTTCTCTTTTCAAGTTCTTTCCATTTTATCTAGTTTTCTTCTCTTTTCTACCGGAGTGGTTTCAATATCTACCTTGTCACTTAACCTCTTGGTTCTCATCGTATCCCAGGTTCCTCTTATCTAACGGAGTGTTTTCAAGTTCGTTCAACTCCGTTGTGTTTTTTTCTTTCAACTTTTCAACCTCTCAAGGTTCATTGGTTTCACTCGTCTGTCAAGAAGCAACTTAGTTTTACCTCTTCTCCTTCTCTTCCGTTCTCCCCTCCGGTGCCATCCTAGATCTCGGGACGAGATCCTCTCGTAGTGGTGGAGTGTTGTAACGCCCCGGATCTGATGCGCCAGGTGTCCTCCAGTTATTCGCTGTTGTTGCTTTGTCATTTGCTTGCGTGTTGCATCTTTCCATGTCATCATCTGCATTGCATCATCATGTTTTCGAAACTTGCATCCGTCGCGGTCTCTTTGTTCTCTCCGTTGTCCGTTCTGAGCCAACCACACACTAGCACGCGCCCGCGGCATGTCCGAATATTATTTTATAAGTGGCCGGGAAATGTTCTCGGAATGGGATGAAAGTTGGCAGGTGGTGTTGTTTTGTTGTAGGTAGGCCGCCTGCCAAATTTCATCGCATTCGGAGTCCGTTTGATAGCTCAACCGTTAAACATATAGCGGTACCGTTGCCGGTACTTTCGTCGGACGTTTTCGGTCTCCGGAAACAGTTGCCGGGCTGCACTCCTCTCCTCTCTTCTCAGTCTATTTCTCCAGCACAGCCCACCTAGCCCTCCACTCTGACCGGTGCCATCGGATCGTGATCCGAGGGACCGGAATGCCCCAAAACCCCCTAAACCCTAGCAAACCTGCTATATATAGAAGCCCCCCTTCCATTTTTGGCCTTCTCTTCCCTCCTCCTCGAAATTTCCGCCCCCCTAATCATCAGCCGCCGCCTCCATCCTCATTTTCCGTGCCGGCGCACTTCCCCGCCGCCAAGTGTCGCCGCCTCGTTCGCTCCGCCGCCGCCTGACCGTGCCCTCCTCCAACCCACGCGCGCCGTCGCCCTGCCTCCCCGTCCCACCGCCGAGGGCCCGCCGAAGCCCAGTTCGGGCCCTGGAAGCCCATCGGCGCCCGAACCGTGCCGTCTCCCCGCTCGCCCGAGCGATCCAGATCAGGAGAGGAGCTCCCGATCCAGATCGAACCCCGCCGTCGCCGCCTCTGCGCTGCTGCTTCGCCGGAGCCCCACCGCCGGTGAACACCTTCACCAGGTCGCGCCGCTCCGCCCCTCCTTCTCCCTGTTCAACTCGTTGCTCCCTCCCATCTCAAATCTCTCCCGTTTCTCTCTTTCTATAGGAACATGAGGAGGCCATGGAAACCGCCCCCAAGCTGTGCTCCATTCCGCCGTCCCCGGCCAAGTTCCTCGACCCGCCGCCCGGCCTCCGGCCTTGCCGGGTTGCCGCACGCCGTCGCCGGAGCAGTCGGCTCCCATGCCGGATCGGGAGGAGCCCGATCTGAACCCGCCGCCGTTGACCCCCGCGTGGGCCCCGCGTCCGGCCCATCTCCCTCCTCCCGCTGGTCGGCCTTCTCCGCTTCCTGGGCCCGGCCCATGGTGAGCAGCCCCCCAGCGCCCCTCTGTTCGTTGGGCCAGCCTTCAGATTCGGCCCAGTTCCTTTTTTTTTCAGATCTGCGTTTTAGTCATTTTTCCTGAGACTGGCAGTTTTACAGAATAATCCCTCATCTTCATGCATATAATAACTCTTGAACCGTGCATCGGATTAAAATGATTTATATATGAAAAATGCTCAGAAAATTGTGTAGTTTAATAATATCCAACTTTCATGCATGTTTAAAATGTTGAACTTGCTATTTATTTAAACTTGCTCCTATGCCATGTTAAAATGATTTAATTCATAACTAAACAACCGTAACTCGGAATTTAATAATCTTTATA
The DNA here is from genome assembly GCA_032464435.1 of Aegilops umbellulata. NCBI lineage: Eukaryota > Viridiplantae > Streptophyta > Magnoliopsida > Poales > Poaceae > Aegilops > Aegilops umbellulata. Next base: position 329,939,108 of record CP136058.1, on the reverse strand, counting down.
TGTAAATGGGGTAGAAAAATGCCTAGTTTAACATGTTGCACTTTATTTTCCTGTTTAACAACATTAAAATATGCGTTAGGTCAGAACAGTACCAAATTCAATATATGCATATGAGGAGTTTCCGGAATTGTTGTTTGTTGTTCCGGCCTCATTTAAACTTGTCTAGATAGATAGTTTTGTTGTGCTTCACCCCTTGCCATGTTAATCAACATTTAATATTTACAAGAGTGAATTAAATAACTTGTCGTGGTGTTTCGTCAATATGCAACTCGTTGCATATTGAGCTCCACTTAACTTGTAGGATTACTTGTGCATTTTGCCATGCCATGCCTCTTTTAACCGGACATGCATCATACTTGATTGTGCATCATGCCATGTTTATGTGGTGGTTGTTTACTTTGTTGTGTGCTTCTTTCCGGTGTTGCTTCTTCGGGTTGATTCCGTTATCATCGCGTTTGTGAGGATCCGTTCGTCTACGTCCGTTTGTCTTCTTCATGGACTCGTTCTTCTTCCTTGCGGGATCTCAGGCAAGATGACCATACCCTCGAAATCACTTCTATCTTTGCTTGCTAGATTGCTCGCTCTTTTGCTATGCCTATGCTGCGATACCTACCACTTGCTTGTCATGCCTCCCATATTGTTAAACCAAGCCTCTAACCCACCTTGTCCTAGCAAACCGTTGTTTGGCTATGTTACCGCGTTGCTCAGCCCCTCTTATAGCGTTGTTAGTTGCAGGTGAAGATGAAGCTGGTTCCTTGTTGGAACATGGACTTGTTGTTCCTTGTTGGAACATGTTTACTTGTTGGGATATCACAATATATCTTATTTAATTAATGCATCTATATACTTGGTAAAGGGTGGAAGGCTCGGCCTTATGCCTGGTGTTTTGTTCCACTCTTGCCGCCCTAGTTTTCCGTCATATCGGTGTTATGTTCCCGGATTTTGCGTCCCTAACGCGGTCGGGTGATTTATGGGACCCCCTTGACAGTTCGCTTTGAATAAGACTTTTCCAACAAGGCCCAACCTTGGTTTTACCATTTGCCTACCACCTATCCCTTTTCTCTTGGGTCTGATCAACCCGAGGGTCATCTTTATTTAGCCCCCCCGGACCAATGCTTGTCTAAGTGTTGGCCCGAACCGAGCAACCTGCGGGGCCACCTCGTGGAAACTAGAGGGCTGGTTTTACTCGTAGCTTGACTCATCCGGTGTTGCCCTGAGACCGAGATATGTGCAGCTCCTATCAGGATGTCGGCGCATCGGGCGGTTTTGCTGGACTTGTTTTATTGCCGTCGAAATGTCTTGTAGCCGGGATTCCGAGACTGATCGGGTCATCCCGGGGAGAAGGAATATCCTTCGTTGATCGCGAGAGCTTATCATGGGCTAAGTTGGGACACCCCTGCAGGGTTTGAACTTTCGAAAGCCGTGCCCGCGGTTATGTGGCAGATGGGAATTTGTTAATGTCCGGTTGTAGAAAACCCGAAGTTGATCTTAATTAAAATACACCAACCGCGTGTGTAACCGTGATGGTCTCTTCTCGGCGGGGTCCGGAAAGTGAACACGGTTGTTGGAGTTATGTCTGACGTAAGTAGTTCAGGATCACTTATTGATCATAGTTGTTCGACCGTGCTTTTGCCTTCTCTTCTCGCTCTCTTTTGCGTATGTTAGCCACCATATATGCTAGTCGCTTGCTGCAGCTCCACCTCATACCTTTTACCCTACCTATAAGCTTAAATAGTCTTGATCTCGCGGGTGTGAGATTGTTGAGTCCTCGTGACTCACCAGATACTTCCAAAACCAGTTTGCAGGTGCCGATGAGACCGAGCAGGTGACGCACCCGAGCTCAAGGAGGAGCTCAATGAAGATCTTGTCCTTTTGTTGTTCCGTTCTAGTCGATCAGTAGTGGAGCCCAGTTGGGGTCGATCTTGGTCCTTTGTCGCTTTTGGGGTTTTCTTCTTTTATTTTTGGCTCCGTAGTCGGGCCCTGATTGTAACTATATGATGTATTGTTTTATTCATGTAATTGTGTGAAGTGGCGATTGTAAGCCAACTATGTATCTCTTTCCCTTATGTATTACATGGATTGTGTGAAGATTACCTCACTTGCGACATTGCTTTCAATGCGGTTATGCCTCTAAGTCGTGCTTCGACACGTGGGAGATATAGCCGCATCGAGGGCGTTACATAGACATAGGTGTTTGTTTGGTCTGTCTTCGATCTCACCGCCATTTTTATTTCGTTGATATCTAATTTGTAGTCATACGACCAGCAAGCACGAGGACAACAAAACTGCTCAGTGAATGTGGGGATAAGAATGCCTCAGCGTACATGGAGGATAAAGTGCACGCACACAACTTAAGGGATCAATTGGCGGCAATTTGTAACGACCTAAACAAAAACGGTGCTAAATTGAGTAATAACGTCCATGAAAATACGAAATGAGCTTAATAAGACATTTACGCCGCATATCCCAACATATTGCAATTAGATGGATATTCTTGCGAGTTCTATCCATAGATGAAAAACAATACCGCATTGGCCGCTGGATCCAACTATCTGCATACATGCTATACAAAAAGTGTTCTACACATATTAATAGCCCATGTTAAAAAAAATAGACCAGAGGAAAGTCCATCCATGTTTTTAAGCTTCGAAGGGGAATGGAAGCCCGTCCCTACTCCTAAGGTTGCTGGGCTTAGGTGAATGTTCGCTCTGTCCTTCATCTCATCGGCAGTTTCATTTCGTCGATATCTAATAAACAGTTTTACAATTAGTGTGCACGAGGAAAAAAACTACTTAGCGTATGTGGGGATAAGAACGGTTCAGTGGACATGTAGGATAAAGCGCGCGCGCACACACACACACACACACACACACACACACACACACACACAACTGCAGGGATCAATTTGCAGCAATTTGTAATGACTAAAAGAACTGCTAAATTGAGTAATACGCCCATGAAAATAGGAAATGTGCTTAATAAAACATTTACACCGCGAATCACAACATATTGCAATTAGATGGATATTCATGCAAGTTCTATCGATGTATGGAAAACAACACCCGCATCAGCTGCTGGATCCAAGTATTTGTATGCATGTATACAAAAAGTGTCTTACGCCCATGTTATAAAAAATAGACCTGAGGGCAACAAAAGTCCATCTGTTTTTGAGTGTCAGAGGGGAATGGAAGCTTGTAGTAGTGCCGTTTCCTAAGGCTGCTGGACTTTGGTGATTGTTCACTCTGTCCTTGATCTCACTGTCATTTTCATTTTGTCGATATCAAATTAGTAGTCATACCACCAGCGCACGAGGACAAAGAAATTACTCAGTGTATGTAGGGATCAAAATGGTTAATTGTACATGGGGGATAAAACGCACACACACAACTAGAGGGATCAATTGCGGGCCATTTGTAATGACAGAACAAAAAAACTACTAAATTGAGTAATAACACCCATGAAAATAGGAAATGAGCTTAATATGATTTTTACGCCGCAAATGATAACATATTGCAATTAGATGGATATTCTTGCGAGTTCTAACCATAGATGAGAAACAATATCTGCATTGGCCGCTGGATCCAACTATTTGTATACATGCTATACAAAAAGTGTCTTACACATATTAATAGCCCGTGTTCAAAAGAAAAAAAAATAGACCACAGGGCAAATGGGCAATGAACGTCCATCCATGTTTTTGAGCGTTGGAGGGAATGGAAGCCTGCCCCTTCTCAGAAGGCTGCTGGACATTGGTGATTATTTGCTCTGTCCTTGATTTCACCGCCATTGTCATTTCATCAATATCAAATTAGTAGTCTTATAGTCAGTGCGCACGAGGACAAAAAACTACTTAGCGCATGTGGAGGTAAGAACGGCTCACCGTACATGGTGGGCAAAGCGCATGCACACAACTGGAGGGAACAATTTGCGGCAATTTGTAAAGATGGAAACATAAAAGTTCTGCTAAATTGAGTAACACCGCCCATGAAAATAGGAAATGAGCTTAATATAACATATACACCGCAAATCACAACATATTACAATTATATGGAAATTCCTGCAAGTTCTATCGATATATGAAAAACAACACTTGCATTGGCCGCAGGATGCAAGTATATGTATAAACTCTATACAAAAAAGTGTCTTACACATATTAATAGCCCATGTTCAGAAAAATTAGACCTGAGGTCAACGAAAGTCCGTCCTTTTTTGAGTGTCAGAGGGGAATGAAAGCCCGTCCCTTTTCCTAAGGCTGTTGGGCGTAGGTGATTGTTCGCTCTGTCCGTGATCTCATGGCCATTTTCATTTTGTGGATATCAAATTAGTAGTTATACGACCAGCACGCACGAGGACAAAGAAACTGGTTAGCGTATGAAGGGATAAGAATGGTTCGACGTACATGGAGGATAAACACACACGTGCACAGCTGGAGGGATCAATCTGCGGCAACTAATAGTGACCGAAACAAAAATAATAATATATCAAGTAATAGTGCATATGAAAATAGTAAACGAGCTTGATAAGTTATTTACACCCCAATCATAGCATATTGTAATTAGATGGATATTTCTTGCATATGCATTCATAGATGAAATATAATACCCACACTGGCCGCTGAGCCCGAGTATGTGTATGCACATTATACGGGAAGTGTCTTAAACATATTAATAGCCCATGTTCAAGAAATATGAAGAAGAGGCCAAAGGCAATGGAATTCCATCCATTTTTTCAATGTCGGAGGGGAATAGAAGCATATTCCTTTTCACAAAGCTACTGGACGTAGGCGACTGTTTGCTTGCTCCTTGATATCTTCGACATTTTCAGTTCGTCGATATGAACTTATTTGTCATACGACCAGCACGCATGTGGACAAAGACCGGCTTAGCGTATGTGAGGATAAGGATGATTCAATGTACACGGAGGATAATGCGGACAAGCACAACTAAAGAGAACAATTTGCGGCAATTAGTAGCGGCCGAAACAAAAAACAAAAAATGAGCTGCTAAATCAAGTGATACTACCCATAAAAAATAGCAAATGTGTTTAATAAGTCATTTGCACCGCAGTCGCAACATATCGCAATTAGAGGGATATTATTGCAAGTTGCATTTTTCGGGAAACTTTCGATCGATTCATCTTTAATCATTGGCAGTACAATGAACATCAGAAACAATAGAAATTATACCCAGATCCATAGACCATCTAATGACGACTATACGCACTGAAGCGAGCCTAAGACGCACCGCGGTCATCGCCCCCCCCCCCCCCCCCCCCTCGCCAGAGCCGGGCAAAACTATTGTAGTAAAAAGTCGAGAAGTCCATAGATGAAGAATAGTACCCCCCCCATTGGCCTCTGGTTCCGAGTGGTTGTGTGCACGCTATACAAAGTGTTCCATATTACACAAAAAAATCACCATGCAAAAAATTGTCATCTTTAATCCCAGCCGTTTAATTTGCTGTGGCAAAACTCCTCAACTCCCACTCAACCCAGCTGGCAATTAGTAGAGTCCTTTTAACTGAATCATGATTTTCAAATCAAAACATGACAAATAACAACAACAACAACAAAATAAATAAAAAGCTCTAGCCCGTGTGCACGAGCGGTGTAGCCGAGCCAATTTGACCATCCGCGGGGGGACCCCACCTATAATTACTGACCCCCGCAGTACCTCGTCACACGTTTCGCCCCTCCGCTCCGCTCGTCTCCTCCTCGCTAAACCCCCTCCCCTCCCCACCCCCGAAATCAAGAAACCAGAGAGACCTCCACTCCCCCGCGCCACTCCGATCCCCTCCGCCTCCGCCTCCGCCACGAGCTGCCACCAAGCCCCCGCCCGATCCGCCGTCTCATTCCCTCTCCGCTCCCCCCCGGGGATCGCAGTGGCACCCGCGGCTCCAGCAAGCAAGTAAGCGGCCGCCGAATCCAATGTTCTCTCTCGCAAGATCGGTCCGGCTGTTCGTCCCCGTCGAGGGCATGGATCGGTCTCCCGTCCTCCCTGATTTCTTGCCGAAAGTCTGGTCTTTTTGCGGTGAATCGTTCCTGTTTTGGTAATCGCGGGGAAAATACCGGGGATTTCGGTCCGGGTTGTTGCCTAGTTTTTTTCCTCTCTTCGAGGATTTCTGCCGATCTGGTCATGTTCTTTCCGTAAATTTCTAAACTGAAAACATGGTAAGTTTTTTTATCCGATGATTGAAAGATGGAAAAAAAAATGTCCTAGGTGTTTGGTCCTTACTGCTGCAGTCCCCCTTCTCTTGCCGATTGATTTCCCTGTCATATAATCTCTCGTGTTCCTTTTATTTTTTCTTGTGTTAACACTTTCCGTTCCTGGTGTTGGTGCGATGATCGCAGAGTTGGAGTAGAGACCGCCAGCACGAGCGATCGCTCTTTGATTTATGTCGCCTGCTCTACTGCTCCATGGTTCTGAGCTCCCATCACCATCACCTCCTTCCGCTTTTTGTTGCCTTCTCCCCCAAGCTCGGCAGAGGGGCGCCAGAACTCAAGATTATCGCTTCAAGATCTCCCGGTAAGTACGTACGCTCAATCCCTGCAGCAATTGTTTCTGGTTGCAACGACTGGCGACAACAATGTCGAATTACTACCTGTTTCCCCTGTCCTAGTTTCGTTTGGAACCAATTCTTCAGAGTTACCACATGTTCCTAATCTTCAGAAGATGAATTTATTACAGCAGAAAGTTCAGAGATAGTCTTTTTTAATCTCCCCTTAATATCAATACTTTATTCCCACAAGAATAAACTGCAATAGCTTGTTCATCTAACATGTGCCCGTCCTGTTCTTAGTTTGCTCTGGATTAGCTATTATGGGTGTGCATTCAAATGATGGAGGTGGCCACAGCGCATAACAAAATTGATAAAAAAAATTCAATTTCAATTTATATAAACAAAACAGTAGTCTTGCTCTCATTTTCATCCGGTCATCTTAATTATTGCTCCTTTACTAAATTTGTTCGTACGTGTGCTACAATCTTGGACTGATTTCAAAGCTGACCTGCACAATAAATGGTGGCTTTGCTTTATTTAGTCATAAGATACGTACATGCATTCAAACATACGTTTCTCATAGTCGTGTCAGTTACAGCCATATAATTTGTACTGTAGTGATGAGCTGTGATTTCCTTCTTGTGCTTCCAGCTTTGGATTTGGGGTGAAGTACTCTGGATTTCTGCATTTAGACCAGTGCCCCGTGCACGCGAAGTAACAACATACAAGAATCCCCCAAATCAAGATAAGCTTGGTAAGTATTTACTCTCCGTGAGGAAATGTATTTCAGACAGGAGAAAACAGTAAATATGTCTGATCTCTCTTTTTTACCACTTTCCTAAGAAAGATTGGGCCTCATCTGACAGTTTTTGGATGCTTGCAGGTTTGGTTTGGGTGGATTAAGTTCAGCACTCCTTCATTTTCATTGATACATTCCTCCAGTTCATAAACAATCAGCCAGAAAGCAGATTTCTTTTGTGAGTCTTCACAAAAAGAGAATAACTCCGTCTTCTCTCCAGTTTTAATCAGAAGTTTGAGACAACTCGGCTTCTGATTTCGGAGATTGTGCTCTCAGGCTCTAACTAAAACAGGAGCCTGTCCTGGGATTTAAGATTTCAGTCGGTATGTGCACAGCTTATGTTCCGTGTCCTTGAAACTTTTAAGTGTCTACCTCCTATGAGTGATTTTTTTTGCGAATGTTTGTATGAGTGTATTTGACACACTCGCTGGTCTTCTCTGCAGGTTTTAGTCACGGTTAATAATTCAATAATCTCTGGATCTTAGTTAAGATCAAGGGGCTTGTTGCACAAAGAGATGATGTTGCCTTCTTCGAGGAAGGTTCGCATTTCCTGCTGTGATCCTGACGCCACCGATTCTTCTGATGAAGATGATCGGCATGCAAAGAAGGAAAAGAGAATGACAATGGAAGTGCTAGTTCCAATGAAAACCTCTGGACCCCTCAAGTCTCGAAAGATCCTTGTGCCATGTGGCACAAAGAAATCAATTGGTACAGAGAAGAAGCAACCAACCAGCAAGTACCCTGGTGTGCGCCTGCGGTCATGGGGTAAGTGGGCTGCAGAGATACGTGATCCCGTGAGCAAGACCCGGAAATGGATTGGCACATTTACCTCCGAGGAGGCCGCTGCTGCAGCATATGAGGCAGAACGGAACCGGGTACGCACTGAGATGTTGGCCATCAAATCTCGGTCACCTCCATCAGATCATGAAGCTTTGTCCAGCGAAGCTACTGTATCCTGTGTGTCTTCATCTGTGTCGTTCGGCGACCAGAAAGCACAAGAGGTACACAAGTTAGCGTCAATGGAGATAGACCCTGACACTGCTGATGAGAGCTTACTGCACTGCTCACTGGAACCGCTAGGTAAAGAAATCCAGGTAGATGCATTCCTTGGCCGGATGAATGTTGATGAAACCTTGGTGCACTGCTCATCGACACCTAGCGAAGAAGAAATTCCAGTGGATGCATTCTGCAGCCAGATGAATGAGCTTCCTCCTATCAGTGACTATGTTTGCACAACTGACAAACTCTCACTGGATGATATTTCAAGGCTGGCAGATATGTTTCCTGTCAATGACTTCGTCGACACAACAGGCGAGCCGCCTGGTGACGACTACATCGGGCTGGCAGACATCAGCCATCTACCGATGCCAATGTTCGAGTTGGATGCAGAACTTAATTGGGAAGGTTTCGACTTTGCTTCGATGGAACATGAACTAGAGAAACTTTGAGGCCTCAACACCATTGAGGTTTTCGTCTTTCTGAGAGATGTCAGGGTGAGTTTGCGATCAGGAGATGTGTTCATCTCCAATTTTGTCGGAAATTGTACAGTCTTTCCCCCTAGATTAATCTGGTTGAGCCTTATATGTACCGTGTAATATGTACATGATCATCTAATTTGAATCTGCTATGAAGTTCATAATGGAAGCTCCATCTTCTATTTTTCATTATTTGTGTTTCAGAATATTTTGTGTTGGTTTGTGCGAATATAATGTGTTCCTGTCATATGTCAGTGACCTGCGCTCTGGAGTCCAGAGTATTACTGTACTTTTCTTGTTTCTAATAAGTTCTGAGATTGCCATAAATTTTCAATACCAAGGGGGGCAAGTTTAGGCTGCGTTTGCATCCAAGTATTTTTGGAGTTTTCCAGAAACCACGGTTTTATAAACTTTGATGTGTTTAGCATCAACAAATAGCACTGTTTTTAATAAAAAGAGGTCATTGCCCAGGCACTGGAATACTGAGGATTAAGATTACTGTGGTTTTTAGAAAGTTGTACTGCCAAACCAAACGGACTGAAAGATAAGTTCCTACTGGTAATATCAAGGAATTAAACCAGTGTGTGGAGAATGCCAAGTTCACTATTAATCATATATATAGTTGAAAAAAGAGTTCCCTACTAATCATGAGAGGGATAAAAAAACGTTCAGAACAGGACTGTATAATGTTAAGCTAGACCAGGAAAATTGAAAATTGCTGCTGCGGAGGCTGCTACGTTTCGAGTTAAATGGAAAGTGGCGGGGCGTCCGTGGTCAGTAGACGCCGGCGCACTCGAAGGAGATGTCGCAGCCGGGGACCGGGGTGAGCTTGATGGAGTGCTTGACCCTGCTCATGAACTGCGGGAGGAAGGACATGGCCTGGCAGATGCAGGCGTTGTCGATGCCCATGAGGCGCCGGCAGCACGCCGTGTCGTACGGGTCCGCGCCCCCTACGTGGTGCTGGTGCCCGTGGCGGCGCCTCACGTGGCTGCCCCCGTGCTCGCTGCCGTGGCTGCTCCCGTGCTCGCCGCCATGGCTGCCGCCGTGGTCGCCGCCATGGCCGCCGCTGGCGCTGTGCTCGTCGCCGGCCACCTGCAGCTCGTAGCCGCTGGCGGACGACGACGCGTTGAGCAGCAGTGGCCGCCGCGGGGGCACCGCCGGGTTGGCGCCGGGGTACGTCCGCAGGCTGCAGGCCTCGTTGGCCAGGTTGAACTGGGACCGGCAGAACACCTGGGCGCCCGCCTCGTCCGGCATGAGGACGAACAGCAGCAGGAGGAGCACCGCCACGGCCGGCGCGCGCGGCGATCTCTTGCTCCCCATTGCTGCCGCTCTGTCTGCTCCCCGAGCTGGTTACTGACTGATGCTGCTGCTGCTGCTGCTGTGTTGGCTTTGGAGCGGATGATGATCTGGGTGGCACTTCAGGGGCGCTTAAGTAGCTACGTGACGCTGATCCTGGGCTTGTTCAGTAGGGGTTAGGAGGGCGCTGTGACATGGTTACGGTTTGCGAGGCCGATTTGTTGGAGTGATTTATAGGTTGATCATGCTTGAGCTGTGACCAGTTGACACTTGACCTGTTGACCTGAGGTTCGTTTTCAGGATGGACTGCAGGAGTTGCAGAAATTTTGCAGTGATTGAAACACTTTGAATCTTCTGCAGAGGCATTTTTGCAGGAGATGAGACTGATTTATCAGGCAAAAAGTGACAGATTCTTGGGCTGAGTCATAGCACAAACATATACTATTTCCTAAATATTTGTGCGTTACATCTGACACACTGACGGGCTCTGTTGCATCTGAAGAGTGAGACTGTTCTCATTTATCAGGCAATATAGGCTGCTGCTATGACTGAAATTTTGGGCTGACTGACTCATAGCCGCAGCCTATATTCCTGAAATTTTGTGAGCGACAGTTTTATTTTCTTCAGAAAGCAGCGGTACTGTCAGTCCGAAACTGTTGTTCGGTTTCTTCATAGGGCAATGATCTGCGCCGGCGCGCCGGCCCAAGTTTGGGCCGGTCGTGCCCCAGTCCTCCGATTCAAACAGTATCAACCATCAGATTCGTTCCTCCTTCTTCGTCGATGCACACAGGAACCCACGCTGCTGCAGCGGGTGAGCAACGCCGGAATCCCCCGCCCACCCAACCCCCCCCCCCCCCCCGCCGCGCGGCTCCAGCAGATACTCCGCGCACCACTGCCATCTCCTCGTCCCGTGCCCCGTCATCGTCGGATCCCCGCCCCAGCTCGGCCATGGCTAGCATGAAGCCTCTGCCAACAGCGATTGCAGCTCTCCCACCTGCAGTTGCAGCATCTACTACGCCACACCCCCTCTGTAAATCGCCGTCGCCGTCGACGCTCGCCACAGGGTGTACGCTGCATGCACCTCCGTCTTCTTCTTCCCTGGGTAACCCAATTTAACACGTCGCCGTTGTAGCAAAACAGGTCGTCGTTTGTAGCTTTTCGATTCCCCGGTTGTAGCAAAAAATGAGCGCCATCACATCTCTCCAGTACCAATCCTTTACATGTAGCAAAAAAATCAAAGGTTCCAGCTTCTATAGATACTGGTTCCAGCAATTCTGCTTGCCGGTTGCAACTTTTGTGTTGTCGCTTCCAGCAAAAATGGCGGCGATGGCGCGGTCCTCTCTCCACCATAGCAACAAATGGCGTCGCTGGTTCCATCTATTTGCGCCGCTGGTTCCAGCTTTTTGCGCTGCCGGTTGTAGCACCGCCCCCATGTCGGCCCCAACGCGCTGGCTTTCGGATGTAGCACCACCTCGTGCCGATTGAAGCTTTTGCGAGTGCTGGTTCCAGCTTTTTGTACCACTGGTTCCAGCATTGACGGTGACTGGCAGGTGCAGTTCGTCGTCCGTCGGGTTCTAGCACAGCCCAGTGCCTGTTGTCGTCGGTTGTAGCACCGCGCGCCTCGATGCCGGTATGCAGCTCCCTAGCTTGCAACCTCACCGGGGTGCGGCAGCTCGCCACGCTGGTCACAGGGGCTGCCGGCCGTCGGTTGCAACTTTCTCGACGAGAACCATAGCAAAACGCCATGCCGGTTGTAGCATCTCATGGTCAAGGTTTCAGCTCTGTCGCCGGCCTGTTCCAGCAAAAATCAACACATGCCTCCTCTTGAGCTCTACGGCGGGGCAGCAGCAACGGGTGCTCCCATGGCTATATGAGGAGTGGAGGGAGAGAGGAGAGGAGGGATCGAGATCGGGAGGCCTTCCATCGCGCGAGGTAGAAGATAAGATGGAAAAAGGTAAGGGTGTGTGGGCCTGAAGATACCGGATGGGAAAAACTAATGGTGCATGGGGCCACGAATCAGAAGGCATGTCGCGACCATTGGTCACGAGCGACCGGTCGAAGACTCCACCGGCGCGCCGTATATAAACGATTCCCTTCTTCATATGCATCTCTGAGAACTAGAGACAACTTCAGACCACAGATTTTGCCGGTATTTCTTGGAACATACTCCTATATGTATAACACGACTTCAAATGATATGGCCAACTATAAGAACAATCCCAGGCTACTTCTGGCATTTCTTAGTTCCGTTGTTTTAAGAGCAACTCCAATGGGCGACCCATTTCGATCCGCGGCCGTTCGTTTTGGGTCGGCACGGACAAAAAAAAGTCGGCCCAACGCGCCGACTCAAACGGACGCGTGTCCGCTTTTGTCCGGCTGCCGACCCATTCCCAGCTCATTTTTTAGCCTGATTTGCGTCAGTACGGACACAAGACGGACGCGCGCGCTCGCCCTCTTTCCTCGCGGGCCCGCTGGTCGGTGGCACTGTGGATTCACACCCTCGCCCGCCTGCTACGTCGCCGACGCCGCCGGTCATTTTTTCAGTACATGGACAGTTCTAGCGTACACAGATAAAAGAAAAAGACCACTACTCGTCGCTTTCTGACTCCGACTCGGTAATGTCCTCCTCCGACGTCTGAAGGTAGGCGTCAGCAAGCTGCTCATCTTCAAAGTCCCAACCCGAAGTTTCTCGTAGCTTCAGTTCCAATTGAGCTGTCTGCTTCCGTGAACGCCTGTCCTCCCGATAGGCGGCTCGCTCCCTCCTCCTCGCGTCCCTCTTCGATCTCAATTGCTTGTAGAACTGGCGCTCGTCGACGATGTCCTGCGGGAAGCCTCCGCGCCACACCACCAAGGCTTCCACGTCCTTCTCTGCGATGGCGAGGCGACGCTGCCGCCTCCGGTGGACACGATGATCCTCGTCGGTGAAAAGTCGCGGGAGAGGCGCCAGATCCTGCGCCCGCTGGCTTGACACGTTGGGAAAATTCATATCCCGATGAGGCCTCAGGAGGCGCCACGCCACCGCGTCGTGCGCACGGGCCGCCTCCTCTGCGGTGTCGAAGGTGCCGAGGACGAGGCGTTTCTCGCGAAACCAGATCTCGGAGGAGAAGGCGCCGGAGCGGCGCTCGCGGACTCCGCGAAAATCCGAAGCGCCCCGGCGGCGGATCGATATGGTGGCGCAGAGGCGGCGAGAGTGGGCGGTGGACAGAGTGTGGAGGAAGCGCCGACCGCGGCGCGCGCGCGAACCTTTCCCGCGCGCTGGAGCGCCAAAACCAGCGCACGCTAGGCCGCTTTCCCCCGCGCGCGAACCTTTCCCGCGCGTTGGAGCGCCAAAACTAGGGCGACGACATGATCTTAAACGCGCGCGGTCATGAAATGGGTCGGCCCGTTGGGCGCACTGCCGACCCAAAACTAAAAGAGGACGGACGGCGGGCGGGCGGCCGACCCAAACGAACAAAAAAGGACAAAAAAGTCGTCCGTTTGGGTCGGCCCGTTGAAGTTGCTCTAATACATGAAAACCAAATGCTTTTCTGTTGCTCATTTGCAGTGGCAAGGAATCTGGAGGCTCAAAGCTGCAGAATCTATATGTCCTTCCAAACTGCTTTGGCAGGCAAAGCACCTCCTCCTGATTCCATATGTTTGCGTTGTTAGAAATTTAGAGTTGTGGTCTACCCCTATTTCCTTGTGCTTATCCGTGACGCCGCTCGCAATTCATATATCAGAGGCTAGGGGTAGAGACTTTCTTATACTGTATTTTTAAAGAGTCCATCTCTTATACAGACAAGATTCCTAGTCTTTTTTGTTGGAATTTTGCTAGTAGGTCTTTGGCCCAAAGACCAACTAAAATTCTGAAATTCTCTTGGCCCATTCATGCACACATGTGAGTGGAGTGAGTAAGGCTAAAGTTTAGTCCCACCTCATAAGTTGAGAGAGAGAGTTGCACCTCTTTATAAGGTGAGCTCTTCTACCACTTGTATGAGCATGAGAAGAGGAGACCTACACGCGCGCTCCTCCTCCTCGCTCGCTGATACGTCTCCGTCGTATCTACTTTTCCAAACACTTTTGCCCTTGTTTTGGACTCTAACTTGCATGATTTGAATGGAACTAACCCAGACTGACGCTGTTTTCAGCAGAATTGCCATGATGTTGTTTTATGTTCAGAAAACAAAAGTTCTTGGAATGACCTGAAACTTCACGGAACATCTAGTTAAAAATAATAAAAAATCCTTGCCAAAGATGAAGACCAGGGGGCCCACACCCTGTCCACGAGGGTGGGGGGCGCGCCTCCCCTAGGGCGCGCCCCTACCTCGAGGGCCCCCTAGAGCTCTTCCGACGCTAACTCCAACTCTATATATTTGCTTTCGGGGAGAAAAAAAATCAAGGAGAAGAAATCATCGCGTTTTACGATACGGAGCCGCCGCCAAGCCCTAAAACCTCTCGGGAGCATTGATCTGGAGTCCGTTCAAGACTCCGGAGAGGGGGATTCGTCGCCGTCGTCATCATCAACCATCCTCCATCACCAATTTCATGATGCTCACCACCGTGCGTGAGTAATTCCATCGTAGGCTTGCTAGACAGTGATGGGTTGGATGAGATCTATCATGTAATCGAGTTAGCTTTGTTAGGGTTTGATCCCTAGTATCCATTATATTCTGAGCTTGATGTTGCTATGACTTTGCTATGCTTAATGCTTGTCACCAGGGCCCGAGTGCCATGATTTCAGATCTGAACCTATTGTGTTTTCATGGATATATGTGAGTTCTTGATCCTATCTTGCAAGTCTATAGTCACCTACTATGTGTTATGATCCGGCAACCCCAAAGTGACAATAATCGGGACCACTCCCGGTGATGACCATAGTTTGAGGAGTTCATGTATTCACTATGTGCTAATTCTTTGTTCCGGTTCTCTATTAAAAGGAGGCCTTAATATCCTTTAGTTTCTATTAGGACCCCGCTACCACGGGAGGGTAGGACAAAAGATGCCATGCAAGTTCTTTTCCATAAGCACGTACGACTATATTCGGAATACATGCCTACATTACATTGATGAATTGGAGCTAGTTTTGTGTCATCCTATGTTATGACTGTTCCATGATGAACCACATCCGGCATAATTATCCATCATCGGTCCAATGCCTACAATAAATTGGAGCATTACATTGATGAATTGGAGCTAGTTTTGTGTCATCCTATGTTATGACTGTTCCATGATGAACCACCGAAAATATTACTTTTGCTTTCTTTACATTTGTTACCGTTACCACTACTATCATATTACCTTGCTACTAAATACTTTGCTGCAGATATTAAGTTATCCAGGTGTGGTTGAATTAACAACTCAGCTGCTAATACTTGAGAATATTCTTTGGCTCCCCTTGTGTCGAATCAATAAATTTGGGTTGAATACTGTACCCTCGAAAGCTGTTGCGATCCCCTACACTTGTGGGTTATCAAGACTAATTTCTGGCGCCGTTGCCGGGGAGCATAGCTCTATTCTTTGAGTCACTTGGGATTTATATCTGCTGGTCACTATGAAGAACTTGAAAGACGCCAAGACAACAATTTATCCCTCAACTACGAGGGGAGGTAAGGAACTGCCATCTAGCTCTGCACTTGATTCACCTTCTGTTATGAGTAAGCTTGCGACACCTAAACCTGCTTCTGATAATCGTTCTGATATGTCGCATGTTATTGATGATGCCACTTCTGCTATGCATGATACTTATGATAAAACTACTTCTATGCTTGATATTTCTGTGCCACTTGGTGAATTTCTTGACGAACAAATTGCTAGGGCTAGAGAGAAAGAAATTATTGAAACTGATACTGTTGATGAAAGTGATGATGAAGATAGGCCTGTTATTCCTGAAGGTTATGTTTTTGATATGGAATCTTATGCCGCTATTCTAGCTTGCAAAGATAGATATGAACTCAAGAGGTTATTAGCTGAATGGAATAAACAATCTCTTAAAGATAGAATGAAACCTGACCCTACTTTTGCTACTTCACCTATTTGTGTTGCCGATAAGGATTATGAATTCTCTGTTGATCCTGATATAATTACTTTGCTTGAATCTGATCCTTTTCATGGCTATGAATCTGAAACTGTTGTGGCAAATTGAAGAAGAGAGTCTCCCACAAGCTTGGGGGAGGCTTCTCAAGTTACTTAATGCTTTGCCTGATCATCCTCTTAAGAAAAATGAAATACTTGATATCTTTTATAATGGACTAACCGATGCTTCCAGGGATTACCTGGATAGTTGTGTTGGTTCTCTTTTCAGGGAAAGAACACCGGATGAAGCTGAAATTCTATTGAATAATATGTTGACAAATGAAAATAGTTGGTCACTTCCTGAGCCAACTCCTAAGCCTGCTCCTGCTCCAATTACTGAGCCTATTCCTAAACCAACTCCGAAGAAGAGAGGTGTTCTATTTCTCAGTCACGAAGATATGCAAGAGGTAAAGAAATCTATGAAAGAAAAAGGTATTAAGTCTGAAGATGTTAAGAATTTACCTCCTATTGAAGAAATACATGGTCTTAATTTACCGCATGTTGAAGAAACATATGATCTTGATCCATTACCTATTGAAGAACCTCCCGATCTTGATAACCTGACACAGGTAGTAAAGGTAAATTCTCTCTATAGATTTGATGAAGGTGATATTCCTCACTATAAGTCTGCTAGGCAATGCTTTGATGAGTTTGATAATTTCATTGTCAAACAAGGAAATTTCAATGCTTATTTTGGTAGACAACTAAGACAAAATAATTATATGATTAAACACTTGGGTGATTATATGGCTAACATTAAAGGTGAACTTAAACTTGTTAGCAAACATGCTTCTATGGTTACCACTCAAGTAGAACAAGTACTTAAGGCTCAAAATGATTTGCTCAATGAATTAAATAGTAAGAAAAATGATTATGATGTTAGAGTGGCTACTAGAACTGGTAGAATGACTCAGGAACCTTTGTATCCTGAAGGCCACCCTATGAGAATTGAGCAAGATTCTCACAGAAATAATATTGATGCACCTAGTTCTTCTAAAAGGAAGAAAAAGAAAAATGATAGGACTTTGCAAACTTCTAGTGAACCTATTGCTGAACCACCTGAGAATCCAAATGATATATCTATGTCTGATGCTGAAACACAATCTGGTAATGAACATGAACCTAATGAAAATATTAATGATGATGTTCATGATGATGCTCAACCTAGTAATGATAATGATGTAGAAATTGAACCTGTTGTTGATCTTGATAACCCACAATCAAAGAATCAACGTTATGATAAGAGAGACTTTGTTGCTAGGAAACATGGTAAAGAAAGAGAACCATGGGTTCAGAAACCCATGCCTTTTCCTCCCAAACCATCCAAGAAAAAGAATGATGAGCATTTCGAGCGCTTTGCTGAAATGATTAGACCTATTTTTTGCGTATGCGATTAAGTTAGTGTGCTCAAAATGATTCCTTATGCTAAGTATATGAAAGATATTGTTACAAATAAAAGAAAGATACCGGAAGCTGAAATTTCCACCATGCTTGCTAATTATACTTTTAAGGGTGGAATACCAAAGAAACTTGGAGATCCAAGAGTACCTACTATACCATGCTCCATTAAAAGAAACTATGTTAAAACTGCTTTATGCGATCTTGGAGCCGGTGTTAGTGTTATGCCTCTCTCTTTATATCGTAGACTTGATTTGAATAAGTTGACACCTACTGAAATATCTTTGCAAATGGCTGATAAATCAACTGCTATACCTGTCGGTATTTGTGAGGATGTACCTGTTGTGGTTGCAAACGTTACTATTTTAACGGACTTTGTTATTCTTGATATTCCCGAGGACGATAGTATGTCTATTATTCTTGGAAGACCTTTTCTGAATACTGCAGGGGCTGTTATTGATTGCACTAAAGGCAAATTCACTTTTCATGTTAATGGTAATGAGCATACGGTACACTTTCTGAGGAAACAACCTCAAGTTTATAGTATCAACTCTATTGGAAAAATTCCATCGATTATTATTGGAGGTTTTGAATTTCCTCTTCCTGCTGTCAAGAAGAAATATGATATTCTTATTACTGGGGATGTGCATATCCCCGTTGAGGTAACATAGTGTTATTCGAAATTTCTCCGGTTTCATGTTATTCGGAATGAGTTTGTTAACAAGACCTAATCAACCTTGTTAGTGGATTGTTTTTGATGAGCATGAGATGGATGAAACTAGAAGGCACAACCTTCTGTACCCTCTTTATAATTTATGTTGTTTAGTTGATATAAAGTAAAAATAGTATTTTTCTGTCTGTTTCCTGACTTATCCGTGCATTATAAAATTACCCTGAAAATAGAAGTCCTCCAAATGCCATGCCAATTTAATATGATTTTTTCGGGAATATTTGAGGATTTATGGTACTGAAAGCACCGCGGGGGGAGCTGCCACCTGGCCACGAGGGTGGAGGGCGCGCCCTACCCCCCAGGGCGCACGGCGCCCCCTGCCTCGTGGGCCCACGGTGGCCCTCCTCCACTTATTCCTGCACCCATCCTCTTCTTCTTCCTCCCACAAACACGAATAACCATCTCAACCACGAGTTCTAGCTCACTTTGCTGTGATTTTCAATCTCCTTGCTCAATGCACCTCTCACAAAACTGCTTGGGGAGATTGTTCCTTGGTATGTGACTCCTCCATTAGTCCAATTAGTTTTTGTTCTAGTGCTTTATTCTTTGCAAATTTGTGCTGCATAGGTGACCATGTTCTTGAGCTTGCATGTCAAATTTATATGGTTCCAAGTAGTTCTAATGCATGATATAAACTCTAGGCACTTGTAGGAGTAGTTACTATCAATTTTGTTGAGCTTGGTTCACTTTTGTTTGAAGTTACTAAAAATTTCAGAAATTTTTCAGAGAAAAGCAATATGCTTAGAAAAATGTTCCAAGGTGGTTCTTCAAGGAAGCAAGGACCCATGCTTGCAATGCGTGATGCCGATGAGGAGCCCCTAAGGGACGCTCCAGTGCGACCCTGTGAATGGCCGTCAGAAAATTTTATGGATCGAGCGGGAATCAAAGGGGAATTTAACGCATATTTGCGTAAGGCCGATTTTGTGGACTTTGAGGCAGACAAATGCCCACAGTACCATCAACTCACTAGCTCATTTGTGAGGAGGTTTGAATTTTCATCTTCGCGTAATTCTCCTACTGTCATGGTTGATCTTTATGACAAATCGTATACCATGGACTTAGAGGATTTTACTTTTGCTTCCAAACTTCCACAATGGGGTAGTGCTAGTGATCCCGTTAAATCTGAATTTAGAAACTTTCTTGCTACTATAACTGTAGGGGAATCTAGAGATATAACACAAGCTACCATAGGGAGCATTCACTTTCCTGCTATACATTATTTTGCTCTCTTCATAGGTAGGTGCATAAATGCTAAGGATGAAGCATGTCACGTGTGTGTCCCTGACCTTAGCATTCTCAGGAGTGCTGTGTTAGGAGACCAATCTTATCATATGGGAGCCATTGTAGCATGTAGGTTGCAGCATAATAGATATAATGGAGATTTCTTTGGAGGAATTTATGCAACTCGCTTAGCTAATTTTCTTGAGGTGGATGTTCGTGAGGGTGATATGGAGTTGCCTCCTGCTTATTTAGATTTTAATTCTATGGCCTCCCACCAGTTTGTCGAAAGGAATGAATCGCCTCTTTTATATCGACTAATCTTTGACAAACGGCGTGTTGTCTGTATTACTCTCCGTGCTCCTGCCTTCTTTGATTCTCAGATAAAAGGAAGATATGTTATTACCAGAGAGGAGGCAGATGAGTACGAGATGAGAGCGGAGGCAGCCCGACGCCACCCTGCAGCTCAGGAGGCGATAAACGCTGCATCTCAGTACGACCCCAGCTACACCTATGGGTATCCGCCAGGCTATCCCTGGCAATAAACCAACTTAGGCCAAAAGCCTAAGCTTGGGGGAGTACGTATTTCTCACCGACATCACATTTATATTCACACACTCATTGCTAGATGTCGGTGCTCATACTCTTTCACTGTAATATCCATGCTAGTTTATTTTCTTTTTCCTGCTTTCTTCTTGTGTGTTTAATAAACCTTAAGAAAAACAAAAAAAATTAATAGTAGTTTACTTCTCTGTTGTAGTAGTAACAATTAAAAAGAAAACCCAAAAATATTTCCCGTTCTTCTTTTGCCTGTTGGGAGCTTTCCCGTGTAAATAGCTTTTATTTCTTTTCTTTTCTTTGGGGGTCGATAGGAGAAGACCATAATTAAATTGTTGAAGTGGCTCTTATATGCATTATTGTTGATTTAACCAAGAGCCCATATTGACTTGTCTTCTCCTGTTTATTGAATGCTCGCAGATTCCAGCTTAGTCCAATGCACGTGCACTCTTATTATTATTCACATCGTTCGGTCATGCAAGTGAAGGGCAATTATGATGATATATGATGGACTGACTGAGATGAGAAAAGCTGGTATGAACTCGACCTCTCTTGTTTTTGTAAATATGATGAGTTCATCGTTCCTGATTTAGCTTGTTATGAATAAACATGTTTGCAATGACAATTAGAGATCATAGTCGCTCGTGCCATGCTTGATTAGCTATGAGTTATAATGGTTTACCTTGCATGTCAACAAGCTATTAAAATGGTTGTGATGTGGTATGATAGGGTCCTATCCTCCTTTGAATGATTTAAGTGACTTGACTTAGCACATGTTCACACATGTAGTTGAAACAAAATCAACATAGCCTTCATGATATTTATGTTCATGGTAGATTATATCCTACTCATGCTTGTATCCAATGTCTATTAGTTTTAATGCATGTTCATGGCTATTGTCGCTCTCTAGTTGGTCGCTTCCCAGTCTTTTGCTAGCCTTCACCTGTACTAAGCGGGAATACTGCTTGTGTATCCAATCCCTTAAAACCACAAAGTTATTCCATATGAGTCCATCATACCTTCCTATATGCGATATTTACCTGCCGTTTCAAGTAAATTTGTATGTGCCAAACTCTAAACCTTCAAATAAACATTCTGTTTTGTATGCTCGAATAGCTCATGTATCAACTAGGGATGCCCTTATCTTCCATGTTAGGCGGGTTAATCTCAAGAGGAGTGGACTCCGCTCCTCACTCATGAGAAAATGGCTGGTCACTGGGATGCCGAGTCCCATGCTTTATGCAAACTAAATCAAATTAATTGCAAACAAAACTCCCCCGGGACTCTTGTTAGTTGGAGGCACTCGTTGTTTTGAGCAAGCCATGGATTGATGCTTGTTGGTGGAGGGGGAGTATAAACTTTACCATTCTGTTTGGGAACCGCCTATAATGTGTGTAGCATGGAAGATATCATCATCTCTTAGTTGTTATGTTGACAATGAAAGTATGCCGCTCAAAATATTATTTATCTCTATTACAAAACCGAGCTCTGCCACCTCTACAAATCCCTGCTTCCCTCTGCGAAGGGCCTATATATTTACTTTTAGCTTGAGTCATCACCCTCTTATTAAAAAGCACTAGCTGGAGAGCACAGCTGTCATTTGCATTCATTACTATTAATTTATATTGGGTATGACTATGATTGGATCTCTTTTACCATGAATTACAATATCTAGTCAGTCCTTGATCTTTAAAGGTGCTCTGCATTTATGTTTTGAGGTCTCAGAAAGGGCTAGCGAGATACCATCTTGTTATATCATATTATGATTGTTTTGAGAAAGTGTTGTCATTCGAGATTTATTATTATGGATCGCTAGTTGATTATGCTATTGATATGAGTAAATATGAGACATGAGAATTATTGCAAATATGGTTAGTCATAATCTTTACTGAAAACTTGAATGCTGGCTTTACATATTTACAACAACAAGAGCAAACAGAGTTTGTAAAAGTTTTTCTTTATCACTTTCAGTTTGTCAACTGAATTGCTTGAGGACAAGCAAAGGTTTAAGCTTGGGGGAGTTGATACGTCTCTGTCGTATCTACTTTTCCAAACCCTTTTGCCCTTGTTTTGGACTCTAACTTGCATGATTTGAATGGAACTAATCCGGACTGACGGTGTTTTCAGCAGAATTGCCATGATGCTGTTTTATGTGTAGAAAACAAAAGTTCTCAGAATGACCTGAAACTTCACGGAACATCTAGTTAAAAATAATAAAAAATCTTTGCCAAACATGAAGACCAAGGGGCCCACACCCCCTAGGGCGCGCCCCCTACCTCGTGGGCCCCCTGGAGCTCCTCCGACGCCAACTCCAACTCTATATATTTGCTTTCGGGGAGAAAAAAAATTAAGGAGAAGAAATCATCGCGTTTTACGATACGGAGCCGCCGCCAAGCCCTAAAACCTCTCGGGAGGGCTAATCTGGAGTCCGTTCAGGGATCTGGAGAGGGGGATTCGTCGCTATCGTCATCATCAACCATCCTCTATCACCAACTTCATGATGCTCACCGCCGTGCGTGAGTAATTCCATCGTAGGCTTGCTGGACGGTGATGGGTTGGATGAGATCTATCATGTAATCAAGTTAGATTTGTTAGGGTTTGATCCCTAGTATCCATTATGTTCTGAGATTGATGTTGCTATGACTTTGCTATGCTTAATGCTTGTCACCAGGGCCTGAGTGCCATGATTTCAGATCTGAACCTATTGTGTTTTCATGGATATATGTGAGTTCTTGATCCTATCTTGCAAGTCTATAGTCACCTACTATGTGTTATGATCCGGCAACCCCGAAGTGACAATAATCGGGACCACTCCCGGTGATGACCATAGTTTGAGGAGTTCATGTATTCACTATGTGCTAATGCTTTGTTCCAGTTCTCTAGTAAAAGGAGGCCTTAATATCCCTCAGTTTCCATTAGGACCCCGCTGCCACGGGAGGGTAGGACAAAAGATGTTATGCAAGTTCTTTTCCGTAAGCACGTATGACTATATTCGGAATACATGCCTACATTACATTGATGAATTGGAGCTAGTTCTGTGTCACCATATGTTATGACTGTTACATGATGAACCGCATCCGGCATAATTATCCATCATCGGTCCAATGCCTACGAGCTTTTCATCTACTGGTTTACGCTTATTTACTTTCCCGTTGCTACTGTTACAATCACTACAAAACACCAAAAATATTACTTTTTCTTTTTTTACTTTTGTTACCGTTACCACTACTATCATATTACCTTGATACTAAATACTTTGCTGCAGATATTAAGTTATCCAGGTGTAGTTGAATTGACAACTCAGCTGCTAATACTTGAGAATATTCTTTGGCTCCCCTTGTGTCGAATTAATAAATTTGGGTTGAATACTCTACCCTCCAAAGTTGGTGCGACCCCCTACACTTGAGGTTTATCACTCGCCTCGCCACGCCACGCCTCGCCTCGTCACGACGCGCCGCGGGTTGCGGGATTGAGCCGAGCCGAGGACAGAGCTATGCACGTTGTCTATATTTTTGCTGCTCAGGAAAAATTAATGAGTCATTAATTAACTGATTCTTTTGGATCGTGATGACTCGGACGTGGGGTTTACTCCCACGGCCTACCCTGCCCGCACTATATAGTCAGGCAGACTGTAACGCCCCGGATCTGATGCGCCAGGTGTCTGTCAGTTATTCGCCGTCATTGCCATGTCATGTGCTTGAGTGTTGCTCTTTGCCATGTCATCATCTGCATTTCATATCATGTCATCATGTGCTTCGCATTCGCATACGTGTTCGTCTCATGAATCTGAGCTTTTTCCCCGTTGTCCGTTTTGCAATCCGGCGCTCCTACGTTCCCCGGCGTCCCCTTTTACCTTTTTCCGTGAGCGGGTATTATACTTTCTCGGAATGGACCAAGGTTTGTCAAGCGGCCTTGGTTTAGCACCGGTAGACCGCCTGTCAAGTTTCGGCTCAATCGGAGGTCGTTTGATGCTCCAACGGTTAACCGGGTAAACGTAAAGGCCTCTTTTGGGGCAGCCCAACACCCCCTTCTAAGTGTCCCAAAACCCATCTAAGTCATCTCCATCCTCTCGGTCGTCCGATCACGATCGCGTGGCCGAAAACCGCACTCCATTTGGAGCTTCCTAGCCCCCTCTACCTATAAATATGTGATCCCCTCCCGTTTTTCGCGCAGATCAAACCCTAGCCCCGCTCCCCTCGCGCCGCCGGACATGTCCGCCTCCGCGCCGGACACGTCCATCCCGCGCTGCCACATCACCCCGGCCAATGAGGAGCCGCCACCTCAGCGCCGCCGGCCCCCTCCTCAACTCCGGAGGCGCCACGTGGCCTTCCCGGCCCCCTCCTCTCTCCTCCGCCGCCGCCGGCCCGCGGGGCCCGATCCTGCCGCCGCTCGGCCCGAGCCGCCGCCCGCCGAACTTATGCCATGTGTTCATGTTGTTTCCGAGAGATCTATGCCTCTTTTGAGCATGATTAGTAAGAGTGTTTTGAGCATATGGATTTGCTCTATCCATCCATGCATTTGTTTGTATTTATGGAGTGCCATAGCTTGAGTCAATCGAGCTCTACTTTTGCTATAAAATGTTGCTGGCAGATTGTTTACATGTTATTCGATTTTGCCAAGCTTGTTGTAGTTGATCCTTGCATGCTATGATGTTGTTTTTGCCATGTATAGCT
Source organism: Aegilops umbellulata (assembly GCA_032464435.1). Taxonomy (NCBI): domain Eukaryota; kingdom Viridiplantae; phylum Streptophyta; class Magnoliopsida; order Poales; family Poaceae; genus Aegilops; species Aegilops umbellulata. Next base: position 329,914,415 of record CP136058.1, on the reverse strand, counting down.
TCTATGCCATGTCTTCTTGTTGTATGTATGCTTAGTTTATCATGAAATGCTCTTTAGTGAGTGAATCGAGCTCGTAAACATGCCTACTTGTTACCTGTTTTTGACATGTCTAGTTTTCTGCTAAGTCTGAAACCTGTAACGAAACTTGCTTATTTGACATGGGTGTTATTATATTTTCTGATCCTTTTTGGCTTATGGTCAGTAAGGGACTTTTGTTAAGTGCTTTGAGTAGATTCTTCCCATGCCTTTATTTGCTATGTCCTGATCCTGTAGCATGTTGTTTCATTGCTCTAAACATGTCATCCTGATGTTAATTTCTGGCATGCTGGTATTTTCACTAAGTCTGTGGACCTGTTATCTTTTGCTCTTTTGCCATGCTTGTTTGAACCTGTTGTGGTGTGATTTCGCCGTATCTCAGTGTTCATCTTTTGTCAAGCATCTTGAGTAGATTACTGTCATATGCTTTGTTGTTATGTTTGGGTGCAGTAGCTTAGTTTCTTGTTGCATGCTAAGTAGCATCATGCTGTTAATGGCAGATTCTTGTCATTCTTGTTTTGCTTGTCATTTGCAAACCGTGCATCCGATTCCGGTGATCTTTATATCGATTTCAACCGAAATCACCTCACCTTTCCAGTGGCATACTTGGTTTGCCAAGATTATGCCTTGTTCATCTTTTCCCTTCCGAAGCATGCATATGCATTGCATACCACATCTCGCATATCATGCCATGTTTTTGTGATGGTTATTTTACTATGTTGTTTGTTTGTTTCCGGGTTGTTTCTCTCGTTAGCTTCGGTTTCGTTCTGGAATTGTGAGGATCCATTCGTCTACGTCCGTTTGTCTTCTTCATGGTCTCGTTCTTCTTCCTTGCGGGATCTCAGGCAAGATGACCATACCCTCGAAATCACTTCTATCTTTGCTTGCTAGTTGCTCGCTCTTTTGCTATGCCTATGCTGCGGTACCTACCACTTGCTTATCATGCCTCCCATATTGTTAAACCAAGCCTCTAACCCACCTTGTCCTAGCAAACCGTTGTTTGGCTATGTTACCGCTTTGCTCAGCCCCTCTTATAGCGTTGTTAGTTGCAGGTGAAGATGAAGTTTGTTCCTTGTTGGAACATGGAGATGTTGTTCCTTGTTTGGAACATGTTTACTTGTTGGGATATCACAATATATCTTATTTAATTAATGCATCTATATACTTGGTTAAGGGTGGAAGGCTCGGCCTTATGCCTGGTGTTTTGTTCCACTCTTGCCGCCCTAGTTTCCGTCATATCGGTATTATGTTCCCGGATTTTGCGTCCCTAACGTGGTCGGGTGATTTATGGGACCCCCTTGACAGTTCGCTTTGAATAAGACTCTTCCAGCATGGCCCAACATTGCCTTTTACATTTGCCTCAGCCTATTACCTTTTCCCTTGGGAGTCGCGCATCCCGAGGGTCATCTTTATTTTAGCCCCCCCGGGCCAGTGCTTCTCTAAGTGCTGGTCCAAACCGAGCGATGTTCGGCGCCCCCTGCGCAATCAGGGTTTATGCCAACCCGACGTCTTGCTCATCCGGTGTGCCCCGAGAACGAGATATGTGCAGCTCCTATCGGGATTGTCGGCGCATCGGGCGGCTTTGCTGGACTTGTTTTATTTCTGCCGAAATGTCTTGTAGCCGGGATTCCGAGACTGATCGGGTCTTCCCGGGGAGAAGGAATATCATTCGTTGATCGCGAGAGCTTATAATGGGCTAAGTTGGGACACCCCTGCAGGGTTTGAACTTTTGAAAGCCGTGCCCGCGGTTATGTGGCAGATGGGAATTTGTTAATGTCCGGTTGTAGAAAACCCGAAGTTGATCTTAATTAAAATACACCAACCGCGTGTGTAACCGTGATGGTCTCTTCTCGGCGGGGTCCGGGAAGTGAACACGGTTGTTGGAGTTATGTCTGACGTAAGTAGTTCAGGATCACTTATTGATCATAGTTGTTCGACCGTGCTTTGCTTCTCTTCTCGCTCTCTTTTACGTTGTAGCCACCATATATGCTAGTCGCTTGCTGCAGCTCCACCTCATACCTTTTGCCCTACCTATAAGCTTAAATAGTCTTGATCTCGCGGGTGTGAGATTGCTGAGTCCTCGTGACTCACCAGATACTTCCAAAACCAGTTTGCAGGTGCCGATGAGACCGTGCAGGTGACGCACCCGAGCTCAAGGAGGAGTTCGATGAAGATTCTTGCCCTTTATGTTGTTTCGTTCTAGTCGATCAGAAGTGGGCCCAGTTGGGGTCGATCATGGACCTTTGTCGCTTTTGGGTTTTTTTTCTTTTATTTTGGCTCCGTAGTCGGGCCCTGATTGTAACTGCATGATGTAATGTTTTAATCATGTATTTGTGTCAAGTGGCGATTGTAAGCCAACTATGTATCTCTTTCCCTTATGTATTACTTGGGTTGTGTGAAGTTTACCTCACTTGCGACATTGCTTTCAATGCGGTTATGCCTCTAAGTCGTGCTTCGACATGTGGGATATATAGCCGCATCGAGGGCGTTACAATGTTGGTATCAGAGCTTTCCCCGAACTTAGGAGCCCCCACTGATTGATCGTTTGTAGCGGCCGAGTTGTGTCTAGAAAAATGTTTTGAGTCATTTAGGAACTATATATCGGAGAGTTTAGGAATTCTTTTTACTTCCCAGTCTCCTCATCGCTCTGGTAAGGCATCCTGACGTAGAGTTTTGACTCTTCTCTTCTCAAATTTCACTAAAAAAAAATTTAGGATCACGCGGGTATCTTAGAATCGTTCCGATGGTTTTATGATGACAACATTGTCTTGGTTGCCTCCCGTCAGCAGGGGTTTTAGTGGAGGTGTCCCCGGGAGTTGAGCTCCGAGGTGTTGTCGTCATAATTTTATCGTTGCAGTTCTGGAATACCTGAGTTTAGTACGCCGACATCGAAAATCTCTTTTGTACAGTTGTTGGTGAGATAACCCTGATAGCCCATACTGAGGCGAGTGCGGGAGTATTGCCATAACTCGTATAACGGATGCTTTTCGAAGGTTGAGGTAGACGATTTCCGAAGGTTTCTTGGTTATGTGTTGACGGATGGATACAACTGGATCTAGGTATTGTTAGTTTGGGTGATATATTTTGTGTCCCCTGTATCCCCAACACCTGATTGCATAACCGGAAAGTTTCAGGAGTTTATAAGTGGGAATTCAAGTATCTCGTAGGATATCTTTCCAACAGACACATGATACGATATGGGATCTATCATATGTTTGTTTCCGGCTTATTCTGCGAGCCAATCCTTTGTTTTGTTTTGTTTTGTGGTATTCGAGTTGCTTCAATGTCAAGTGTTGATTCCATACCTTATTCTAAGCGGTGTTCTCATATTTCTATGTGAATAATAATCCTTCTTGTTCATCAAGGTTGTCTTTTCAATTCTTTCCAACCGGTGTGTCTCTCTTCAAGTGGATCCGATCACTTCAACATTCGCAAGATCATTTATCAGTTCTTGGCAACGGTGTTTGCTTCATCCGTTCCAAGTTGTCTTTGTTTTCCCGCCCTCCCACCCTTGTTTCTTCAAGGACGCAGATTTCTTAATCAAGTATCCATTTTATTCTTGTGAAGCCTCTCCATTCTTCTCCTTCATGTTCTTATCCGGTGATTTTCTATGAAGATGCACAACAACTTCAAGTTCTTCATTCTTTGTTATTTTTCTACTCCGGTGGTTCCAATTCAAGCTTTATCAATCATATCTTTTCCTCGTTTCTAATGTTTTCTCATGCCGGTGTACCTCTTAATCATTCACCTCTCGCTTTCCATTTGTTCCGGTGTGCTGAAGATATCTCAGTAGATACAAGCTTCCATTCTCAATTCACTCAAGTTCTTTTGAGGATGCTATCTCATTCAAGTCATTTAATTCAACCGGCGCAATCTATCTTTTAAATCGTTCAACGGTGTTTCTTTTGAGTGGGCCTTAACCCACAGGTCTTTTCCCAGGATCTTACCTGACTCTTCTAATTTTCCCGGAGCTATTCTCAAATTCATTTCGAAGCTTGACGTAAGAATGAATTTTCATCAGTCATATGTCTTTCTCCAAGATCCTTCAAACTCTTTTCATCGTTGGCTCAACCTTTCCAATTCTCATTCCGGAGTGTCTCAACAAGACATGGTGCTGTTTCCCATCGTCATTCTCAACATTTGAAGACCGAAGGAGAGTTTCTCTTAAATGTTGCCCCATTCTCGTCAAGATGCGTGGTTCGAGATTGATGCCATCCTCTCATAATTGTTTTGATTGTGAGAATTCTTTTCACCCATCCGGAGCATTTCAGGAGTCTTTTCAGTTTGATTCTCCGGAGCACATAATCTCAGAATTATTCACCCTCAGCCTTCAGCTCTCGTTCTCCAAATCTTACCGGTGCATCATTCAAGTATTCTCTAATCAGCTCGTGATCTATTCGTTCATTTGTATCTAAATACCCTCAAGCATCTTCGTTCATTTGCAAATTCTTCCCGGTGTTTTTTTATCCTTTCTTCGTTCATTTTCAATTCTTATGGTGGTTCGTTCAAAATTTCACTCCCTTTGTTATCATATTAATTCATTCATTCTTTCCATTCCACAGGTGGTTCCATCAAGACCTTCCCAAGTTGAGCAATATCTCTCTTGATCCTTTCTACGAGAATAAGTAGTATGCCAAATCCTTTGCTTGTCATCAATTTGAATTGATGAACGATGAGCAGAATGTAATTCTTATTCTTGTTTCATCGAGTAAATGCTATTCCCTATTCCGGAGGTTCGTCAAAAATTCTTGATTTCATTTGTTCATCTTTCTTCCCGGAGTTCCAAGTTTTTCTCGGTTACATCGTCCTGAAGCTCCATCTAAATCATTGCAAGGCTTCACTTTGTGTTCTCAACTTCTCTTCCTTTTTATCATCTTTTATTTACCGGAGTTCCTTCATGGAGGCTCTACATGGTGGTTCGTTAAGGACCCTTTTTCATTCTTCATTTGTTCATCAAGATTTCTCTCGGAGTCAAGATGCGTCAAGCCATACTCAAAATAAACATGGTGCTCAACACATGTTTTGTTTTGAGAAGTTCAAGTATTCTTCTTCTTGCATTTCAAAGTGCAATTCGTTCTACCTTATCATTGAGGTGGTGTTATGTCATTCTTGATAATTTGAGTTCATGTCTCATGACTCACGTGTTGTCAAGAATGAGATATTTTTAATCCACCAATCTCTTCGCTGGATTTATCTTGTGTCATGTTTCACCTATAGCCTTCCGTAAGGAATGTTGTTATTATGGTATTTATCAATGATACAAGTTATTTCTTTATCATCTTGGAGGAAGAAGTTTTCATCTCTTCGTTGCTCACAAGCTAGCAATTGTTTTCATTTGTGGCAAGTTGTCACCTCATATTTTGAGATGTTTCCATAAGCCCACTACAAGCTTATTCGTTTCGTTGTTGGTTCTCCAACAACTCCGTTCAAATCCTTATTTTAAGGAGGCTCTTTCAAATTCAATTGTGATAGAAGTTGTTGTTCTCTTCTTTGTTCTCTTGTTTCCACTCTTTCTTTTGTCCCGAAGGCATTGTGATGTTGCTCCCTTCGCACATCATCTCAAATTGTGAGGATCGTGTCCTTTTCCTTGCTCATCCATTTAACCGGAGTGTTGTATCTTCTCTGCTCAAGCTCTTTTCTTCTTATCAAGTTCTGCATCTCTTTTCAACCGGAGTGGTTCCAACGTCTATCTTGTCACTTAAGCTCTTCGTTCTCGCCGTATTCCTTGCTCATTGTCCAACGGAGTATTTCTTTTCATTCATCTCCATGGTATTCTTTCTTTCATTTTGCTCAACCTCGCAAGGTTCTTTGGTTTCACTCTTTTGTCAAAGAAGCAACTTAGTTTTACCTCTTCTCTTTCTCTTCCGTTTTCCCCTCCGGTGCCATTCAAGATCTCGGGACGAGATCCTCTCGTAGTGGTGGAGTGTTGTAACGCCCCGGATCTAATGCGCCAGGTGTCTGTCAGTTATTCGCCGTCATTGCCATGTCATGTGCTTGAGTGTTGCTCTTTGCCATGTCATCATCTGCATTTCATATCATGTCATCATGTGCTTCACATTCGCATACGTGTTCGTCTCATGAATCCGAGCTTTTTTCCCATTGTCCGTTTTGCAATCCGGCGCTCCTACGTTCCCCGGCGTCCCCTTTTACCTTTTTCCGTGAGCGGGTATTATACTTTCTCGGAATGGACCGAGGTTTGTCAAGCGGCCTTGGTTTAGCACCGGTAGACCGCCTGTCAAGTTTCGGCTCAATCGGTGGTCGTTTGATGCTCCAACGGTTAACCGGGTAACCGTAGAGGCCTCTTTTGGGGCAGCCCAACACCCCCTTCTAAGTGTCCCAGAACCCATCTAAGTCATCTCCATCCTCTCGGTCGTCGGATCACGATCGCGTGGCCGAAAACCGCACTCCATTTGGAGCTTCCTAGCCCCCTCTACCTATAAATATGTGATCCCCTCCCGTTTTTCGCGCAGATCAAACCCTAGCCCCGCTCCCCTCGCGCCGCCGGACATGTCCACCTCCGCGCCAGACGCGTCCATCCCGCGCTGCCACATCACCCCGGCCAATGAGGAGCCGCCACCTCAGCGCCACCGGCCCCCTCCTCTGCTCCGGAGGCGCCACGTGGCCTTCCCGGCCCCCTCCTCTCTCCTCCGCCGCCGCCGGCCCGCGGGGCCCACGTCGGGCCCGCGCGGGCCCGGTCCCGCCGTCGCTCGGCCCGAGCCGCCGCCCGCCGAACGCCTGCGCGCGCCCGCCTCCTCGACCCCGCCGCCGTTCGCCGGAGCACGGCCGCCGCATCGCCGCCGGTGTCGATCGCCGCCCCTACGCGCGCCTCCCCGAGCCTCCCCGGCATCTCCCTCCTCGTCTCCGGCGACGAGCTCCGGCGAGCCTCGAAATCCGCGCAGCCCGAGGTTGTCCCCGATTTTGCCTAAGTCCCGAATATTGTTGCATATTATGCCATGTTCAACGCATCATATCTCTGCATCTGTAGCTTCGTTTCGTGCGTGTACTATGTCAAGTTGTTCGCCTCGAAGAGTACATCATTTCCTTCCATTGCATCATTTTCATTTGAGGTCATCTTGATGCCCGAAATGCTGTTAGAAGTGGGCTATGTGATGTTAGTTTCTGGTTCTTATCAGAACATGCACTTTTGTCATTTTTGCCATGATTGATGTGTGTCTCCTATGAAGTTGAGTCCTACATGAGTTTTGTAATATGCCATGTTAACTTTCCAGAGAATTATGTCATGTATTTTTGTGATCTTTGTGGTGACTAGCACAAGCATGCAAACTAGGGTACTTAATGTTGCTGATTTCAGAGACTTGGTAATTTCACCAAGTCCCTGTCTGCTGTTATTTTTTTGCCATGTGTTCATGTTGTTTCTGAGAGATCTATGCCTCTTTTGAGCATGATCAGTAAGAGTGTTTTGAGCATATGGATTTGCTCTATCCATCCATTCCTTTGTTTGTATTTATGGAGTGCCATAACTTGAGTCAATCGAGCTCTACTTTTGCTATAAAATGTTGCTGGCAGATTGTTTACATGTTATTCGATTTTGCCAAGCTTGTTGTAGTTGATCCTTGCATGCTATGATGTTGTTCTTGCCATGTATAGCTTCTATGCCATGTCTTCTTGTTGTATGTATGCTTAGTTTATCATGAAATGCTCTTTAGTGAGTGAATCGAGCTCGTAAACATGCCTACTTGTTACCTGTTTTTGACATGTCTAGTTTTCTGCTAAGTCTGAAACCTGTAACGAAACTTGCTTATTTGACATGGGTGTTATTATATTTTCTGATCCTTTTTGGCTTATGGTCAGTAAGGGACTTTTGTTAAGTGCTTTGAGTAGATTCTTCCCATGCCTTTATTTGCTATGTCCTGATCCCGTAGCATGTTGTTTCATTGCTCAAACATGTCATCCTGATGTTAATTTCTGGCATGCTGGTATTTTCACTAAGTCTGTGGACCTGTTATCTTTTGCTCTTTTGCCATGCTTGTTTGAACCTGTTGTGGTGTGATTTCGCCGTAGCTCAGTGTTCATCTTTTGTCAAGCATCTTGAGTAGATTACTGTCATATGCTTTGTTGTTATGTTTGGGTGCAGTAGCTTAGTTTCTTGTTGCATGCTAAGTAGCATCATGCTGTTAATGGCAGATTCTTGTCATTCTTGTTTTGCTTGTCATTTGCAAACCGTGCATCCGATTCCGGTGATCTTTATATCGATTTCAACCGAAATCACCTCACCTTTTCGGTGGCATACTTGGTTTGCCAAGATTATGCCTTGTTCATCTTTTCCCTTCCGAAGCATGCATATGCATTGCATACCACATCTCGCATATCATGCCATGTTTTTGTGATGGTTGTTTTACTATGTTGTTTGTTTGTTTCCGGGTTGTTTCTCTCGTTAGCTTCGGTTTCGTTCCGGAATTGTGAGGATACATTCGTCTACGTCCGTTTGTCTTCTTCATGGTCTCGTTCTTCTTCCTTGCGGGATCTCAGGCAAGATGACCATACCCTCGAAATCACTTCTATCTTTGCTTGCTAGTTGCTCGCTCTTTTGCTATGCCTATGCTGCGGTACCTACCACTTGCTTATCATGCCTCCCATATTGTTAAACCAAGCCTCTAACCCACCTTGTCCTAGCAAACCGTTGTTTGGCTATGTTACCGCTTTGCTCAGCCCCTCTTATAGCGTTGTTAGTTGCAGGTGAAGATGAAGTTTGTTCCTTGTTGGAACATGGAGATGTTGTTCCTTGTTTGGAACATGTTTACTTGTTGGGATATCACAATATATCTTATTTAATTAATGCATCTATATACTTGGTTAAGGGTGGAAGGCTCGGCCTTATGCCTGGTGTTTTGTTCCACTCTTGCCGCCCTAGTTTCCGTCATATCGGTATTATGTTCCCGGATTTTGCGTCCCTAACGTGGTCGGGTGATTTATGGGACCCCCTTGAAAGTTCGCTTTGAATAAGACTCTTCCAGCAAGGCCCAACATTGCCTTTTACATTTGCCTCAGCCTATTACCTTTTCCCTTGAGAGTCGCGCATCCCGAGGGTCATCTTTATTTTAGCCCCCCCGGGCCTGTGCTTCTCTAAGTGCTGGTCCAAACCGAGCGATGTTCGGCGCCCCCTGCGCAATCAGGGTTTATGCCAACCCGACGTCTTGCTCATCCGGTGTGCCCCGAGAACGAGATATGTGCAGCTCCTATCGGGATTGTCGGCGCATCGGGCGGCTTTGCTGGACTTGTTTTATTTCTGCCGAAATGTCTTGTAGCCGGGATTCCGAGACTGATCGGGTCTTCCCGGGGAGAAGGAATATCCTTCGTTGATCGCGAGAGCTTATAATGGGCTAAGTTGGGACACCCCTGCAGGGTTTGAACTTTCGAAAGCCGTGCCCGCGGTTATGTGGCAGATGGGAATTTGTTAATGTCCGGTTGTAGAAAACCCGAAGTTTATCTTAATTAAAATACACCAACCGCGTGTGTAACCGTGATGGTCTCTTCTCGGCGGGGTCCGGGAAGTGAACACGGTTGTTGGAGTTATGTCTGACGTAAGTAGTTCAGGATCACTTATTGATCATAGTTGTTCGATCGTGCTTTGCTTCTCTTCTCGCTCTCTTTTACGTTGTAGCCACCATATATGCTAGTCGCTTGCTGCAGTGCCACCTCATACCTTTTGCCCTACCTATAAGCTTAAATAGTCTTGATCTCGCGGGTGTGAGATTGCTGAGTCCTCGTGACTCACCAGATACTTCCAAAACCAGTTTGCAGGTGCCGATGAGACCGTGTAGGTGACGCACCCGAGCTCAAGGAGGAGTTCGATGAAGATTCTTGCCCTTTATGTTGTTTCGTTCTAGTCGATCAGAAGTGGGCCCAGTTGGGGTCGATCGTGGACCTTTGTCGCTTTTGGGGTTTTCTTCTTTTATTTTGGCTCCGTAGTCGGGCCCTGATTGTAACTGCATGATGTAATGTTTTAATCATGTATTTGTGTCAAGTGGCGATTGTAAGCCAACTATGTATCTCTTTCCCTTATGTATTACTTGGGTTGTGTGAAGATTACCTCACTTGCGACATTGCTTTCAATGCGGTTATGAATCTAAGTCGTGCTTCGACATGTGGGAGATATAGCCGCATCGAGGGCGTTACACAGACGTCTACCCTAGCTGCCGCCACTTCGTATGGTTTCTCACCACCGTTCCAGATCATTGCGCCGCCAAGCAAGTCTTCTCCATCCCTCCTTTCGGCGTGCACCGGGAGAAGGGACAACAGGCCTCTGGAACCCCCCCTCTCGTGATCCTGTATGGGAGAGGGGCGATCAGGTTTTTGTGGAGCGCACTCGCGCGACTGCTGGCAGCGACGATTTCGCGAATGACGACTTCTTCCCTGACCTCGGCAACCTCATCCTCGACGACATGGGCGACAACATCAACGCTGGTGGTGCTTCTCCCACTGCACCGTATGTGATTCTATCCTTCCTGTTCGAGATCGTGGTAGAATTCATATTTCTAGTATGTGCCCTATATGTGATCTATTCATCTGCTATGCTAGTTCGCATGACTAGTTTAATCTCTGCTACTGTAGTTATGATTTATCTTCTATTTATTCGGATTAAATCTCGTAGTAATTTGTTCATATTTCCAACAATCCAAAAACCTAACTATAGGCAATTTACACTGAGTGGTTTTGCTGCGCATCTGAAGCCTTTAAGGGGGCGCAATATAAGAGGTGGCGCACGAGAGCAGTCTACTAGTTCTAGACCATGGGCTGCTATGACGCCACCAAGGGCAAGCCTGAGGGCGATCTTAATCCAGCACAGCTGGAAGCTTTTGAGAAGATTGATACCCTCTTTAAAGGAGATCTTCTGAGTGTTCTTGATGACTCCATTGTGGATTCGTATATGTCGTTTGACAATGGCAAGGACATGTGGGCTGCGCTCGAGGCCAAGTTTGGTGCCTCGAACGCCGGCAGCGAGTTGTACGTTATGGAGCAATTCTATGACTAGAAGATGACTGATGAGCGCCCTGTTGTACAGCAGGCTCATGAGATACAGTCGCTCGCAAAAGAACATGAGTACTTCAAGTGTGTGTTGCAGGACAAATTTGTTGCTGGAGGCATCATTGCCAAGCTTCCACCTTCGTGGAACAATTTTGCTACTTCCCTGAAACACAAGAGACAGGAGTTTTCCGTTGCAGATCTCATTGGTACTCTTGATGTTGAAGAGAAGGCGAGAGCAAAGGACACACGTGCTCGAGTTGCTGAGGGAGGTTCTAGTGCCCACATGGTACAGAAGAAGAACTTCCAGCCCAACAAGTTCAAAAACAACAAGAACAAAACTCAGGGCAAAGGCAAGTTTGATACAAAGAACAAGCCATCACATTCTACCAACTTCAAGAAGAATTCTCATAAGAAGGGGAAGGGACTTTGCCATCCATGTCTGCGGTGACCCTAATCATTGGGCTCCGAAGTGTCCTAACCGCTTTGAGGAGCGCAAACATGAGAAGAGCGGCAAGTCCGCTAATGTTGTCATCGGTGATACTGATATGAAGAAATCAGGGTACGGTATTTTTCATACCATCCTTTCAGTATTTCAATCCCCTGATTGGTTAATCGACACCGGTGCCAATGTACATGTTTGTGCTAACGCCTCCATGTTTTCTTCTTACCAGGCAACAGGGACTTCACCCGTGCTGATGGGGAACGGGTCACATGCCATCGTTCGAGGTGTTGGTACAGTCGATCTGAAGTTTATTTCGGGGAAGACAATGCGTCTGAAGAACGTTCATCATGTGCCGTCCATCAATAAAAATCTCGTTAGCAGTTCCCGTTTATGTCAAGATGGTTTTAAGTTGGTTTTTGAATCCAATAAAGTTGTAATTTCTAAGTATGGACAATTTGTTGCAAAAGGCTATGAGAGCGGAGGCTTGTTCCACCTGTCTTTGTCAGATATTTGCACTAAAGTTATTAATAATGTTTGCCACAACAATGAGTCTGACATCTGGCATTCACGACTTTGTCACATTAACTTTGGTTGCATGACGCGGCTAGCCAATATGAATTTAATTCCGAAAAGCTCTACTGTCAAAGGCTCTAAGTGCCAAGTATGTGTGCAAGCTAAGCAACCTCGCAAGTCCCATAAGACTGCAGAGGCAAGAGACTTGGCGCCACTAGAGCTTATACATTCTGATCTTTGTGAGATGAATGGCGTGTTGACAAAAGGTGGAAAGAGATACTTCATGACGTTGATTCATGACTCCACTAGATATTGTTATGTGTATCATCTGAAACCAAAAGATGAGGCTTTGACTTTCTTCAAAAAACTATAAAGCTGAGGCAGAGAACCAACTTGATCGAAAAATTAAACGGCTTAGGTCTGATCGTGGTGGAGAGTATTTTTCCAATGAATTTGATCTGTTTTGTGCGGAACATGGTATAATCCATGAGAGAACGCCTCCCTACTCACCCCAGTCAAATGGGGTAGCCGAAAGAAAGAACCAAACTCTAACTGATATGGTTAACACCATGTTAGACACTTCGGGTCTATCCAAGGAATGGTGGGGGGAGGCGCTAATGACTGCGTGTCATGTCCTAATCTGAGTTCCCACAAAGCATAAGACCATGACTCCATTTGAGGAATGGGAAAGTAAAAGGTCGAAACTCTCTTACCTACGTACTTGGGGTTGTTTGGCGAAAGTCAATATACCAATTCTCAAGAAGCGCAAGCTTGGACCAAAAACCGTGGATTGTGTTCTTCTGGGCTATGCTTTTCATAGCATCGGCTATAGATTTTTGATAATAAAATCTAAGGTATATGACATGCATGTTGGTACGATTATGGAGTCAAATGATGCAACTTTCTTTCAGGACATATTTCCTATGAAGGATATGTCGAGTTCATCAAATCAGGAGATACCTAATCCATCTAGTGAGGAATTCGCTGTAATTCCAAAACCCACCATTGTGATGGAACATGTTGAGAATCCTGTTGAGGGTGACAATGGAACTCCTGTGAGGAGTAAGAGACAGAGGACTGCAAAGTCCTTTGGTGATGATTTCATCGTGTACCTCGTGGATGACACACCCAAGACTATTTCAGAATCATATGCATCTCCTGATGCTGACTACTGGAAGGAAGCTGTACGTAGCGAGATGGATTACATCTTAGCTAACGGAACCTGGGAGATCACTGACTGTCCTTATGGGTGCAAACATGTAGGATGTAAGTGGGTGTTCAAGAAAAAGCTTAGACCTGATGGTACAATTGAAAAGTACAAGGCACGGCTTGTGGCTAAGGGTTATACCCAGAAAGAAGGTGAAGACTTCTTTGATACTTACTCACCTGTGGCTAGACTGACCACAATTCGGGTGATACTTTCACTGGCTGCCTCACATGGTCTTCTCGTTCATCAAATGGACGTTAAGACGGCTTTCCTCAATGGAGAGTTGAAGGAGGAAATTTACATGGATCAACCAGATGGTTTTGTAGTACCTGGTCAGGAAGGAAAGGTGTGCAAGTTATTGAAGTCTTTATATGGCCTTAAATAAGCTCCTAAGGAGTGGCATGAGAAGTTCGAAAGAACATTAACTGCTGCCGGCTTTGTAGTAAATGATGGTGACAAGTGTGTGTACTATCGCTATGGTGGGGCGAAGGAGTTATTCTTTGTCTGTATGTCGACGATATATTGATCTTTGGAACCAAACTTGATTTAATCAAGGAGGTTAAGGATTTCTTATCTCGCTGTTTTGAGATGAAGGATCTAGGAGTAGCTGATGTTATCTTAAACATCAAGCTGTTGAGAGATGAGAATAGTGGGATCACACTGCTTCAGTCTCACTATGTGGAAAAGGTCTCGAGTCGTTTTGGGTATAGCGACTGCACACCTTCTCCAACTCCATATGATGCTAGTGTGTTGCTTCGAAAGAATCGACAGATTGCTAGAGATCAACTGAGGTATTCTCAGATGATTGGCTCGCTTATGTATTTGGCGAGTGCCACGAGGCCTGACATCTCTTTTGCTGTGAGCAGGCTGAGTCAGTTTGTGTCAAAACCGGGAGATGATCATTGGCATGCGCTTGATAGAGTTATGCGCTATTTGAAGGGCACCGCGAGCTATGGGATTCACTACACCGGGTATCCAAGGGTGTTGGAGGGTTATAGTGACTCAAACTGGATATCTGATGCTGATGAGATAAAGGCCACAAGTGGTTATGTTTTTACACTTGGTGGTGGCGCTGTTTCCTGGAAGTCTTGCAAGCAGACCATCTTAACGAGGTCAACTACGGAAGCAGAACTCACAGCATTAGACACTGCCACTGTTGAAGCAGAGTGGCTTCGTGAACTCTTGATGGACTTACCTATGGTTGAAAAACCAATACCCCCTATCCTGATGAACTGTGATAATCAAACGGTGATCGTCAAGATAAACAGTTCGAAGGACAATATGAAGTCCTCAAGACATGTGAAGAGGAGACTAAAATCTGTTAGAAAATTGAGAAACTCCGGAGTTATTACGTTGGATTATATCCAAACATCGAAAAACTTGGCAGATACCTTCACAAAGGGTCTATCACGAAATGTGATAGATAATGCATCAATGGAGATGGGTTTGAGACCCACCGCATGAGTTGTCCATAGTGGTAACCCACTCTATGTGATCGGAGATCCCGTGAAGTAGAAGTGGGAGACAAGCTGTTGGTCAGCTGGGAGGAGAGTATCCCTATATTAACTATCCCACTCCGTGAAGATGCAATACTCTCCTGATCTGCATGGCAGGTTGATACTTATCTTAATGTGTTCCAAGTGGCTTATTCGGGTAAGCAGAGATGTTGTCCCGCAGAACATCTTCTGAGGAACACACCTATATGAATTTGACTGTTAACGTCGCAGTCTGTGAGAATTGGGTGTTCTCTAATAAATTCATGAAAAGGCCCTGGAGTATGACGTATACGCTCCACCCGCGGGGAAGCCTTCCGGCATCCCAGTATCGATCAAGAATTTGTGTGAAACTAGTCTCGCGGAAAACTTGTAGTTCAAGGGATAGTCCACTATTCAAGTTCTGATCTAGTGTAGCATAAATCTCTAAGTGGAAGTTCAACTTCACAGTCTCCACTAAGCACCGGTATATAAATAATGTTTTGGAACTAAATGATGAGATGTGCCAATGAGACTTTGTGGGGGATTGTTGGAATTTTGCTAGTAGGCCTTTGGCCCAAAGCTCAACTAAAATTCTGAAATTCTCTTGGCCCATTCATGCACACATGTGAGTGGAGTGAGTGAGGATAAAGTTTAGTCCCACCTCATAAGTTGAGAGAGAGTTGCACCTCTTTATAAGGTGAGCTCTTCTACCACTTGTATGAGCATGAGAAGAGGAGACCTACATGCGCGCTCCTCCTCCTCGCTCGCCTCGCCTCGCCTCGTCACGACGCGCCGCGAGTTGCGGGATTGAGCCGAGCCGAGGACAGAGCTATGCACGTTGTCTATATTTTTGCTGCTCGGGAAAAATTAATGAGTCATTAATTAACCGATTCTTTTTGGATCGTGACGAATCGGACGTGGAGTTTACTCCCACGACCTACCCGGCCCGCACTATATAGTAAGGCAGACATCTACCCTAGCCGCTGCCGCTTCGTATGGTTTCTCCACCGTTCCAGATCATTGCGCCGCCAAGCAAGTCTTCTCCATACCTCCTTTCGGCGTGCACCGGGAGAAGGGACAGCAGGCCTCCGGAACCCCGCCTTTCGTGATCCTGTATGGGAGAGGGGCGATCATGTTTTTGGGGAGCGCACTCGCGCGACTGCTGGCAGCGACGACATGGGCAACAACGTCAACGCCGGCGGTGCTGCTCCCGCTGCACCGTATGTGATTCTATTCTTCCTGTTCGAGATCGTGGTAGAATTCATGTTTCTAGTATGTGCCCTAGATGTGATCTGTTCATCTGCTATGCTAGTTCACATGACTAGTTTAATCTCTGCTACTGTAGTCATGATTTATCTTATGTTTATTCGTATTAAATCTCGTAGTAATTTGCTCATATTTCCAACATTTTCAACTAGTTTTCCGGGATAGAGTCCAGATCAAATTACCAACCATGATCATATTTGTCTGTTAACGAATTCTACCCGTTATGTCTCCGGAGCACGCGCTTGTGAGCAACGCGTCATAATAGAGTGTAAATTCCTCTAAGTACGTAGATCAACATTAGGGTTGTAATCTAATTATACGATCTAGCTCCTTTCAATCATCAGTGTACCCGGGTAATCTTTCCAATATAAATAGTATATTATATTCCACTAATAATCGACCGGCTTCCTTAAGCATATAACTTAAGTATGTTCCAACAAGTGATAATTTCATGATAATCATGTAAAGTAATTCCATGTAGAAATATATGTATAATTCCACAATGACGTATTTCGAATATTAGTAATTTGAATATAGTCACAAGACACATGATTCCAACATGCGTTATAAAACCAAATAACTTAAATTTCAAATTGCACCGTTCTAAGAGCATCTACAGCCGCACATAACTAATCCAACCCTCAAAATATCCACGGACGCGCCCGGCGTGTCCGTGAACAGTGAGCAGTCACACCTCAAATGTTATTTTCCATCTATGGATACCGCATTGCCAATCCTCAAATCCATACAATTACATGTAACACAAAACCTAGTCTAAATCTTCGCCGGTACTTGTTTGCTCTATGTCCGTGTCTGTATCCATGTCCGGCGGCCAGCTGAGCCCCTTGTAGTGATCCTGCGGTCGCCGGCGAGGAAGAGTAGCACATGGGACACGGACCGACTCACAGGACTCAAGGCACTCCCGCCTGCCATGCCCCCTACTCTTCCTCATCGGAGTCTGTGACCTGAAAGCCGTCGGTCGATGTGAGGTCCATGATAGACGGCTCATGGTTGGAGCCCGACACATCCACCACGATATGGTTGCAGTGCCAGGGGTGCCGGTCACCCGTACTGGCTTCGAAGCAGCGTGTGGCCGCCTTCACGGCCTCCGGTGGCCTCTGCCTGGCACGACAGGCACGCCGCTCCATTGCAGCAGATGCGCCATGAGTCATGTCGGCGTTTACCTCCGGCTCGAAGCCCATGGGGTTGACACACCGAAGGGGTTGCACTGTGGTGACGGCGTTGGGGCGCTAGATGGACCGCACTGCCTCTGGCAAGACAACGGGCAAGCGCCTCCCGCCATCATGACCGGCGGATCCAACCGCCATTTGCGCAAACACAATGGATTCCCACCGGATTGGCTCTGGCCGCTGCCGAGCGGACTCCCCTAGAGCGCTGGAGAGCAATGCGGATGACCATCTCCTCCTTCGGGTCTTACGAGACTCGGTAACCGTTGGACCCAGTCCATAGATCGGGAGAAGTCAGACTCGGATTCGCTGCCCGCCATGCTGGAGAAAACCGGAGATCACCGAAAGGAGCTTGAGGGCAGAGTTGAGTGAAGTGACTAGGGTTAAGTCCGGGATGTAGATGGGGACGAATATATAAGAGGGGTTGGGGTGGGCCAGCGTGGCTTGGAACCTACGCGGCGGACGCGCCCAGACCTCCGTATATCTGACCCTGATTTGGATTAAATATGAGAGGTAGCAGTCAGCCAGTACATATGAGACCTGTATGAGGAGTCCATAGATCACTTTTTTCAACCGGTCAGTGATCCGGCCGTTCACCCAAACCACAAAGGAGGGTCTGAGAAGCGCGGACGTAGATGCTTTAAACCTTTTCTTCTAGCATGAATTTTGGGGCTGGTGGTACTACAAGTGGCTGTCATCTGTCAGGCGTATCCTGTTTCAGCACAAACAATAATTTGTGGTTGCAAAAGTGTGCAGAGGTCCATGGTGTGCTGGTGCTCCGGCTATTGGGAAACAGCAAAACAGCGTAATAATTTATCAAAAAAATAGAGCAGAGCAGCATAATTGCAGTCTAATTTCGGTGTCTACTGTTCGTGGTGAGGTTGCCGTCGGCGTCAGCACGCTGGTTGATGTGCTTCGCCGGTTGTTGCCGCTACGCCATGGGGTCCAGCTGTGTCCTTTGGGCTCCACACAATCCATTCTTGCGTTTTTTGTTTCTCAACAATAATATGCACTGTTTTAAGCTGGGCCATGAAAAATTTACTCTATATAATACGGTTTTTCATCGGTTGCACCCGATGGCGTAGCCAGCCAAACACCACGTCCTGGGTCAACCTCATCACTATCGTACTCAACATTTTCAAACAATGTTATTTTATCTACACTCAACAAAGAAACTGCCATGTCCTGGGTCAAAGCCCGTGTTGCTTGGGTCCTGGCTACGCCACTGGTTGCACCTATATCCATAAGCCCTTGTATCTTCACATGATGAAGAATCACATTATAAAATCATGCTTTAGCCCTGAAAATGATCTACAAAAAGTTTTGTATTTTAACTCTGTTAAACACAGAATCATTCCGACTTCATAAGACCCAAAGCGAAGCACAAACTCTCACCCAGATATATTGGCTAACTTTAAGATTAAACCCGCCCAATCAGTATTCAAACAAATTAGCTACGGAAAGGTAAGTTAAAAGTTACATGAATCGTATGCCAAATCAGGATGGCAAGCAGTCAGGAGATAAAAGAGACGACCAACAGCTTCGCCCCATTAGGGCATGTACAATGCATAGCCTTAAGGTGATGCCTCGCATGTCATGTAGGATCGGATATGACGTAAAGTAGGTTCGGATAGGGAAGCGGGATCCTCTCCAGGAGGCGGGTGCTTGAAGAGAAAAAGTATGATCCGATGACAAAAGCTGAAAAGGTTGGAGTGAAAAGTAGAGATGCATGTGCGATAAAGTCTTTATTTCCTATTTCTTAATGAGGCCCATTAGTGGTAGCTTGCATTGAGGAGAAAAAATAGATGTAGATGCCTCAAATTATTTTTTGCCATGGGGCATATGTATCCATATGCCACCATTGTACATGCCCTTACATGGAGGTAAATGTTTTACTCTGTTTTTACCTCGACATAGGCATTATCCTATGGTGACCCAGACCACGTGATGCGCCCTAAGTAGAGATTTCTCCTATCCGCATGACCTGGCAGCCCTAAGTAGATCAGGATGCTTTTGGAGATCAGGAGTCGTGCATGATATTACCTCTCCGTTTAACAAAGCCACACAAGCGTTTTTGGCCACGTTCACTGTAAATAGTAGAGATGTGACTGTCGTATTTCGTATTCTTCTCGCAGTGTTTTCGTCCCCAGTGTATGGCACCACGGAAAATTCAAGCGGTGTCTCTTTCGAGAAGATAAAGATAAAGATAAAAATGCATTTCAATTTTCAAGCAGTTTTTGCCTCGTGCACCATGTTCTGAACAACGACACATTACGGCCGGAGTCTTGTGAGAAGGCGAATGCTTTCACAAAGGGAAAGGCCAGATTACTCGACTTGACAGAGTTGTTCGCTGACGAGGACTTTGTGCTGTGCATGCAGTGCTCGTTTGACAGCGGGTCAATAAAGCGAAAAAAGGGTAATTATCATGCGGCGAGAATAATCTCTTGCTTGCTGGTCAATGAACCTAATGGGTTGAAAGATTAAATCCGGAAAACAGATGTTTCTTAAGCGTGTTATAGGGCATGTACACTAGTTTTATACTTGTAAAACATGCCATGTATAAGGACTTTTTAGGCTCGGAACCATAGAACAAATTGTTCTATCATATTTTCTATATTAATAAAAATCCCCATGCCAGGGACACCTGGGGGTGGTGGGCGATAGCCCCTCCTCCCCGGCGGTACGTATCAGTATCGACTTAGAGTACTATATATATATATATATATATATATATATAATTTGTAAGCTGCCACATAGGACAAATTGACCAGTTATAAATTCCCTATGTTTGTAACCTTTCTTGATATAGTAGAGTTTTGCTGCCACACATGTGGTTTATTCCCCTTGCATTGCAGGGGTTTTCCATGTTAAAATCTCGTGTCCCTTTGTTAATTCGTTCTTCTCCGTTCTCTATTTCTTTTGTATCTCAACAGGTGAGAAGTACTCCGTCAAAAAAATGATCAAAGGAGAGAAGTAGAGCTAGGACACCAATATCAAAGATGGGTGTCAATCCACCTCTGTAAGCATTCATCATTTCTCCTCTTGATTCTATGACCTAGGAGATTATGGTCATGCTTGAAAAGAAATTTCCATATGCTGGATGTTGGAACTTCATTTTTTTCAGAAAAAATAAATCTTTTTTCCTGAATATTCAAACATCCCAGGATGATGATACCCATAGCAATTTTTTAGGGCGACTTTGATTGGCTAAGGTTATTTCATCATATGTCAAAATTCCGCTCTGCTTGTTGGTAGAATGGATAACCAACAATTTGGAGCAAAGATGCAGCCCCATAAAAGATGCAACAATGTTGTTTCCTAAGCATTTTCATTGCAGAAAACATAGTTATAACACTCTAAATGCATGTATTTCTTTTTCAAAAGACTTCTTGTATTGACTACATCATGAAGAAGAAGGCATGAGAAAATTGTGTGCCTCGGTCTACTTGATCACTTCCTTAGACATTTAAAAATGATATGTGCTTCCTCTTTGTCTATCATGCATTTGTACATTTGCTTCCATCTGTAGCCTTGATTATCATTGATAGGACCATTTGTCATGGATTTGAGAAATGATTCTTTGATTTAAGTTTGTTCGAGTTTCATTAAACTCAGCATACGCTTTGATAGACAAAAGCTTATGGAATTGGTGAGCAAGACCTTTCAGAGCTCTTCATGACATCGGAAGAAACCTTGTCATTGATTGCAAAGGAATGCAACTCTGGATATTGTTTTTTTTTCAGGGAACTGTGGATATTGTTGAATGAGAGGTTGACCTTGGCACCTAGCCAAGAGTCATGCTAGAACAAAATGGGGTTTTCATTGTAAGACCCAAACTTTGTTGAGTATTGAGGAAATTTGTGGTGTGAATAAAAAGGCAAAAAAGGGGGGACAAGGAGTACATGTTATTGTTTTTTTATGAATATTGTGTATAATTTATAATAAGAACAAATTTCTTTCGAATATTTATACTAAGAAATACGATGACTAAAACCCAAGCACCCACGGAGTGCATATTACCGGCCCATGAAATTATCCACTGAGAGAAATCACAGCTCGTAGGGAAAAAACTCAACTCTTGGAGGTTTTTGGTTTACATATGGTAAACACGCATATACCGAGAGACATAGTGTACTTGCGTACAAATTTTCATGATGAAATACGTTTAAATAAGAGCTACACAAAAAATTGTGTCTTTTCAGCACATGTACTATCCATCCTCAAAGTCCATAATTTTGTGTGTTTATGCAGCTCGCAATCCAAGTATTTCACCATGACGTTCTACACACATAAAAATTGGATTCTTGGACATGTGTGTATATTTTTTTCAGAATTTTTTGGAATTGGGAATTGAAATTTACTTTTTTTTCAAAATTAAGATCTCCATGAATTTCGACCTCTAAAACACCCTACTTTTTCTATGTGGCTAATAGATGAGATATACCATCAGCGTGTCATGTATCATAGTGTTAAATCGCACCCTAAATCCGCCTCAAACGCTCGACGGACGCCCGGTGAGTGATCGGTCAAAAGAAAAAGACCCAAACGGGTGCCTCAGATAGGCCTCAAACGCTCGGGCCAACCGGCACCCCTCATATCCGGACCAAATGTAGGGCGGATATGGGGGTGCTCGGGCGCGTCCGTGATATATCTCCAACGTAATTTTTTATTGTTCCATGCTATTATATTATCCATTTTGAATGTTTTATATGCATTACTATGCTATTTTATATCATTTTTTAGGACTAACCTATTAACATAGTGCCCAATGACAGGTGTTGTTTTTTCCTTGTTTTTGTCTTTACAGAAAATCAATATCAAACGGAGTCCAAATGGAATAAAAACTTTTTTACTATTTTTCTTGGACCACAAGACACGCTCGAAGCTTCAGGAGGAGGCCAGAAGAGCCACGAGGTGGCCACAAGCTCAGGGGAGCGCCCTCCAGGCTTGGCCCCCCCCATGGCACTTTCAACCCTAATTCTTCTTCTATAAGTACCCAAATATTCCATGTAGACCAGAGGGCACACCAAAAATACTTTTCCCCCGCCGCAAGTTTCTGCCTTCGTGAGATTCCATGTGAGGACCTTTTCCGGTACTCTGCCGAAGGGGGATTCGATCACAGAGGGTTTCTACATCAACCTTATTGCCCTTCCGATGATGTGTGAGTAGTTTGCCACGGACTTATATTACGGGTCCATAGCTAGTAGCTATATGGTTTCTTCTCTCTCTTTGATCTTCAATACAATATTCTTAGAGATCTATTCGATGTAGTCTTCTTTTGCGGTTTGTTTGTTGAGATCCAATGAATTATGGGTTTATGATTGGATTATCTATAAATATTATTTGAGTCTTCTCTAAACTCTTTTATGCATGATTTATATAGCTTTGTATTTCTCTCCGATCTATTGATTGGTTTGGCCAAATAGATTGATTATTCTTGCAATGGGAGAGGTGCTTTGTAATGGATTCAATCTTGCAGTGCTCAATCCCAGTGATAGAAGGGGACATGACACGTGTTTGTATTGTTGGCATTAAGGATAAAAAATGGGGTTTGTTCATATTGATTAGATCTATCCCTCTACATCATATCATCTTGCTTAAGGCGTTACTCTGTTCTTGTTAACTTAATACACTACATGCATGTTGAATAGCGATCGATGTTGAAAGTGCGTTATATCGACTAGAGGGAGGGTGAATAGGCGATTTTTATGAATTCTTCACTGAGAATTTGCTAGTGAGGAAATTCCTTAGCGAAGAACTACTTGCAGCGGAATAAGTACTCAGAAGTAAACATAACATAAGACAAGCATAGTTATCATGATGAAATGAAGACAAGCACAGAGTACAAAAAGCGTAATCACAGGATAACACAGGATGAAGACAAACATACTGAAGAAATTGAACTGAGTAAATTGAGAAAGTCTTCAGTCAAAGTCTTCAAACACATATATGACAAGCAAACAACACAATACTGAGGAAATGAAAGAGTTGAGGAAGTGGAACCAGTTGGCTTGGTGAAGACAATGATTTGGTAGACCAGTTCCAACTGTTGTCTCAGTTGTACATCTGGTTGGAGCAGCTGAGTATTTAAACTCGAGGACACACAGTCCCGGACACCCAGTCCTGAGCACGCAGCTCGAGACACCAAGTCCTCGCCGTATTCTCCTTGAACTAAGGTCACACAGACCTTGTCCAATCACTCATGGTAAGTCTTTAGGTGACTTCCGAACCTTCACAAACTCGGTCACTCGGCGATCCACAATTTCTATTGGATGCTCTAGACCATCACGCCTAACCGTCTGGAAGAAGCACAGTCTTCAAAGGTAACAAGCGTCGGATCTACGCAGGATCAATCTCTTCAGTGATGCTCAATCACTTTGGGATTGTAGGTGTTTGGGTTTGGGTTTTTCCTCACTGGATGATTTTCACTCAAAGTCCTCGGAGGATGGGTTGCTCTCAAATGACAAGTGTCAGTTTCTCTCGGAGCAGCCAACAAACTAGTGGTTGTAGGGGGCGGCTATTTATAGCATAGGGAGCAGCCGACATGATAAGACATAAATGCCCTTCAATGATATGACCGTTAGGTGGGTAGATATTTTGGGACAGCTGGCGCATAGCACAACAACGGTCGGAAATTTGAGTATCAAACTCCTCAGGGCTATCATGTTCCTCACTGTGTAGGCAATCCGCACTGGCGAATTCCTAACTCCTCAGTCAGAACAAATTCCTCAGTGACCAGAAGAACTTCACCTCTGTCACTGATGAAATTGACTGATCTGTATGAGATTTCCAATGACTTCGCTCGAAGGGATTGGTAGGTGTAGGATTTTGAGTTGAGCATCACTTGGAAATTTTTCCTTAGTATTTCCTCGACCCCCTTTAACAGTACGGTGTTTCCTATGACTCAAGAAAGAGAAAACGAAACTACGAAAACAAAAGTCTTCACGCTTCATGTTCCTCGAATGAATACCAAGTCTTCAAGGTCACACTAATTTCTTCACTTTCGAAGTCTTCAGAAAGTCTTCAGAATACCAAAGTCTTTAGTCGAAGAACTTCATTTTTAGGGGTCGACTTTCTCTGTAAATATCAAACTCCTCATAGACCTATAGACCTATGTACACTCATAAACGCATTAGATCGTTAACCTATAAGTCTTCCATACACCAAAATCACTAAGGGGCACTAGATGCACTTACAATCTCCCCCTTTTTGGTGATTGATGACAATATAGGTTAAGTTTTCAACGGGGATAAACATATGAAGTGTAAATACTAATATTGAGGAATTTGATTGCAAGATATAGAAGAACTCCCCCTGAAGATGTGCATAGTGAGGAATTTGCTTTTGAAGCAATGCACACTTGAAGAGTAGAATCATGGAGATTTGCCCATATATCTTGTAATTCATACACGCATTTGACATATAATATGAAGAGTTTGAAATGCATGATGAAATATGGTGACTGACGAATTTCAGCATGCGTGCAATGACATTAACGAGGAATAAGCATGCAAAATAACATAGCAGAAGTATCAGACCACCATCGTATTTAAGTTTACAACTAGATCCAGTAAAAGTTTCAGAAGAACGAGAGTTGTAACTTAGCAAAACAATGCCCATATAATAGACCCGCTTGAAGACTAACTCAAATTTTTCCCCTTTGTCATCGAATGACCAAAAGGATCGAAACTGAGGACTAACGCCCCTGAAGATAATCAAGTTGATGAAGGAGCGCCAGCGTTGTCGGGGTCGTTTGTCGTAATAGGGCCTGCCGTAGTGTCGTCCAAGTCTTCATGTTCATCAGTATCGCGCGATGAAGAAAAGGAGTTGGCCACCAAAGAAGGAACCTTGACCTTCTTGTATTTCTTCGGAGGAGGTGCAGACCAGTCAAATTCTTCCGTGAGACCCATTTTCTTCAGATCTTCAGCGCTTTTGACATGAGACAGAACAGTCCAGGTGCGGTTGAAGGTTTCATGGAGGTAGTATTGGTTTTTCTTCACTGCATTGTGTGTTGAGGTCATGTTGTGAAGAATTGAACCAAACTGACGCTTGACCCATTTATGATTGCGATCAACCTTCTGATGAAGATTGAGGAGTAACTCATGATCAGTCATCACCCTGGATGCTGTGGCTTGAGGATTTTGCTTGGCAGAGTTGTTGGCGGTAGAGTCATGGGTGGCAGAGTCATCATTGGTGGAATAGGAAGCAGATTTGTGAAATTGACCATCCAATGGACGAATGCCTTCATCTATCACAGCAGCTGCCTTGCCTTTGTCATCAGCTGAGGAAAATGTCCATTTGAGGACTTCAATCGGAGGCAAGTAGCTGCAGTGGTTCAGAGTGTCAGCCTTGTAATTGAGTGAAGACCTTGTCCTAATGAATCTCATAATCCACAACGCATAAGGCTTCAGGTCAAATGGTGACATGGCAATATTTGCTAGAGTCCTCATGAAGAAATCATGGAAGTTGACGGGAACGCCATGAATGATGTTGAAAAGCAGATTCTTCATGATGCCAATGACTTCTTCATCATTTGAGTTGTGGCCTTTGATAGGACTCATTGTCTTTGATAGAATACGATAGACAGTCCGAGGCACATACTATAATTCCTTGACAAGGAATTTGGTTCGAGGGGCCTGCCCTGGCTTCAAAGGCTTCATCAAAACTTGCATGTAGTGATCAGTAAGCTCAGGGTCACTGTAGACACAATGCACACCTTCAAGGGGAGGACTGAGTGGTAGGGCACGAAGCAATTCAGTTGCTGGTGCCTTGTAGTGAGTATTTTCCGTCATCCAGTCCAACACCCATGAGTTCACATCTTCAGAATTTCCTGTGATGTGCAATGTTGCATAGAACTGAAGGATGAGTTCTTCATTCCAATCACAGATGTAGGTGCAGAAGTTCAGCAGCCCAGCGTCGTGAAGAACACTGAGGACTGGCTCAAAGCACGGCAGAGACTCCATGTCCACGTGAGGAATATGTGCATGATCGAAGACTTTGTCTTTGTTGTATAGCATTGAGGAATAGAAATTGGCTTGACTAGCAGTTCAGAAACACCTCTTCCTTATGCAAGTAGAATCATATGGGCTGTAATCAGTGAAGAACACATGCTCGCCAAAGAAGTCTTCAGCCTTGAACTTCTGTTTCCTTGAGAACGGATCCTTTGGCTTTGGTAGAGGAGTGTCAGTGAGTTGCATCACGACCTCAGGAATAGAGATCTCAGGTTCATCAGATTGAGGAATTTCTGATTCCTCTTCAGTTGAAGTCTGCGTGTTCAAGTGATCAGCAGCAGCTGTTTCTTCAGCGCTAGTGGCTAGAATTTCTTCATGCACAGACGCAGTGGATTGAGGTTCTTCAGAGCCCATTTGAACTGTTGGTGCAGGGGACCGAGGAATTTGTTGTAGCAGGGTGAAGAGTGGAGAATTGGGGTGCTGACTTTCCCAAAAGTCATCATTCATTACAGGCGTTGTACTTCCAATATCCGCGTCTTCATCTTACAATTCTTCAACACCAGCCTCTTCAGCTGTGAACTCAGGCATTGATGAGGATACAACAGGTGTAAAAGGGATCGCATCCACTTCAATTTCTTCATCAATCTGCTCTGACGAAGCAGCAGATTGAGTTTCTTCATCGGACCCGCCGGGGATCTCATATTCTTCACCAAAAGAAACAAGGTCCTTTGATGGCATGGTAGAAATCGGAACAGCATCAATCGGATTCGCAAACGAGCTGGTCATAGACTTCATCTTCTTTGGAGCTGAAGATTCTGAAGCACCTGATGCTTTCCTTTTCTTCACTGCAGCTCGCTCTGCAGCCTTAGTCTTCTTCACATCTGATGCAGATGGAAGGATAGGAGTTGGTGTAGGCGCGAGAGGAGCTGAGGAATCTGTTTGAATTTCTTCAGGCGCAACTGATGCAGTTGCCCTGACTTCTTCAGTTTCTACAGGCGCAACACTAGTGGATGCCCTGGCAATTTCTTCAGCAGCTGGAATGCAGTCATCAGCCCTGGAACTCACATTTTCTTCAGCAGCCTGAATGTCATCAGCGGTGCTGGCATGTTCTTCAGTAGGCTGAGCAGATGCTTCAGCCTGAGGAATTTCTAGTTGCGATGGAGCTGCAAACTTGGTGAACTCTTCAGTCAGTTTAACAAACCTGACTTTGGCGCCCTTCCAATCAGCGTAATAAGCATCAAATTCATCGCTGAGGGTTTTGATGTCAGCCTGCATCTTGACGAGTTCTTCAGTTGTCATCTTGACAACATTTTTCTTCAGCAGTTTCTCTTTTCTGTACTGCGACTTCTTGATCTGTCTGGCCCTCTCGTACTTCCATTTCTCCTCTTGGATGAAATGAGTCAGCATGTGATTTTGAACAGATGTCAACTTGAAGTCTGGCATAGGAGTGTTTGGGTCCTTGTGCCAGAGATCAATGTAATCGAGGATCGCCCCTGGATCCAAAAGCAGTGGCACAGGTGTGCCTTTTGCACTAGCGGCCTTGGCTTGCCTATCTCTGATGATTTCGGCAAGTTCTTCTTCATCAGCTTCATCATCATCAGAGGGCACTTGGAAGGCCACCTGCTTCTTCTTCGGACTAGGACGAGGACCTCGTCCAACAGTAGCCTTAGTCTTCAGCAAGGAGGGGCCAGCTGAGGAACTTGGTGTAGCTGAGGAACTTGCTAACACACCAGATGCAATGGAGATGCTTGTAGTCCTTTGGCACGTTGCAAGATGCATAGGTGCTGAGGACTTTGTCGGGACAACTGAGGACTTTGGAGGAGCTGAGGATTTTGGTGGAGCAGAAGTAGCATGAGGAATTGGTCTTGAAGACTTTGAAGATTCTGGCCATGAGGGCACAACTGAGGAACTCGGCCGTGAGGGCACTGTTGGTGAAGCACTTGGCTTGCGCGTAGGCTTCTTTGCCATAGATTTCTTTGGCTTGATAGAGGCCTCAGTGGCAGCAGCAGCAGCAGAGTCTTCGTTGAATTTCCTCACTGCTTCTTTCGCTTGTCTCGCCAACTTGGCTTGGCGCTTGGCCCATTCTTCAGGAAAGTCCTCACCGCGTTTGATGCTAGTGGGATCTTCCACTTGGCCAGGTGCCAATGGGGCTCTTGGGCATGGAGGATTTAGCGCGAATTTCTTCATATACTTTGGAGTTACATATCTGTATTCCCTCCATTCGTGTGCCCATCTCCTTTCAATCCTCTGTATGCACACCTTGCGCTGATTTTTGTTCTTTTTGCCAAACTTGGCCTCATCAGGTGTGCAATATTCTTTGTAAATGTCCTCAGGGATTTCAAAAGAAGTCATGACCTCAGGCTTCTTCCCTCCTTTCTATGGCTTCTTTCCATCAGCCATTTTCTTCAGTTGAGGAATTTGAACAATCGAATTCTCTGAAGAAGTATGCAACTTTTCTTCGAGGAATGCTGCAAATGAGTTAAGTTGATGAGAACCTAGTGATTCAGCAGCGGACATGAGCACCTGTTAACAGAGTATAGTTGCGAGGAATTTGGAGAGGTCATATGCGTTCCCAGAGGGTTTTTTCAAAAAGAACAAGTTTGAGGAATTTGACCAGATAAGTACTGAAGAATTTCACTAAGCGTTTTGTCTTAGGTTCTAGAGTTGTATAGACCGAAGATCCACACAATTAAGGAATCATGAAGAAAATGATGCTTAGAGAAATGAATCAAGAACAGATGACTTGTGAGGTGTTTTGTGTGTGAGGATTTGAAGAATACTTTTTTATTTTTTACTTCAAATCCAAAAAAAATCTCTTTTTTATACATAGGTCGTCGATTCGGCAAAATTTGTAGAAAACTTCCGAATCAAAGAGGGCAGTAAAAGTAACTTTTAATTACCCTGAATAAAGAACACGACGAACACAGAGATGGAGAAGTGAAGTTCGTCGGTGTAGATCTTCCATGCCCTAACTTGGCGGAGGAAGACGTCTACAGCGCTGGCGAAGTGAAGATTTCTGCGGCCGGCGCGAGTACGACGGCGACGAGGTCGAGGCAGTGAAGCTCTTCCTCACCAGCAACGATGGAGTAGCGGCGGCGCTAGGGTTTGGGAAGCTCAAGCGGGAGAGAGAGAGTTCGAGCGGAGTAAAGGAAGTGAGGAAGGGGACGGGGGTATTTATAGCCACGGTGAAAAACTGTTCGCCCGAAGATTTGGGACGAACGTGCCCCTGACCCTTCTCCTTCGCACGACATGTGTCGCCCACGTACTGTGAAGTGGAGATCGTGTTAGATCGTGGGTGAATACAATAATGTATCATGGGATGCGGAACGGTTTGAGCGGCAAAATGAATGTTTTGGATAAGATTGGTTTTAACGTTCCGTTCGCAATTTCTTCAACTGACAAGGACACGGTGAAGATTTTGAACGAGTTTCGAATAGAACGCACAAAAAGAATTTATGAATATATTGGGTTGAGTATAGCATAGAGGGGGGAGGGTCCGATCACATTCACTTAGCAGAAACACCAACTTGAAGAAATAGCCATAAGTGAATGTTGTAGAGGATATATATATATATATATATATATATATATATATATATATATATATATATATATATATATATATATATATATATATATATATATATAGCCAATGAAGAAAAACGACGGAACAAGTGAGGATTTTGCAAAGTTGAAGAATTTGAAAAACTGAGGAAAAACTCAAATTGAAGATTTTTAACTTTGATGGTGGCGTGACCCACCGTATAAGAATGATGATTTCAGACACCGCGTACAATTATTGTAGGGTTGTGAGAATCAAATTCTTCGTTAATTTCTTCACACTTAGAGTGTTATTCTTCATTGATTGAAGAAAAACGTTTCTTCATGTGTTGCACATCTAAGTCGTCAATTTTACGTTCGAAGATTCTAAGATATTTAGCTCACACCACAACTTGCTAAATCTCTTATCATCCAAGGGCTTTGTGAAGACATCGGCTAGCTGGTCTTCAGTCTTCACATGCTCAATAGAAATGTCGCCCTTCAACACATGATCACGAAGAAAATGATGACGAATCTGAATGTGCTTTGTCTTCGAGTGCTGAACTGGGTTGTGAGCAATCTGATGGCACTCTCATTGTTACAGAGGAGAGGCACATTCTTCACGTTGACGCCATAGTCCTTGAGTGTTTGCTTCATCCATAGCAGTTGTGCACAGTAAGAACCAGGAGCAATGTACTCAGCTTCAGCAGTAGACAGTGATACGCAGTTCTGTTTCTTCGAGGACCAACAAATCAAGGATCGTCCGAGGAAATGACATGTACCAGATGTTGACTTGCGGTCCACACGATCACCAGCATAGTCAGAGTCAGAATATCCAATGAGATCAAAATCTGAGCCCTTGGGATAACATAATCCTAGTGTTGGTGTGTGAGCTAGATATCGAAGAATATGCTTCACATCCTTATGGTGTGATTCCTTCGGTGCATCTTGAAATCGGGCACACAGGCAAACACTAAGCATTATATCTGGCCTAGATGCACATAAGTATAATAAAGAACCAAGCATGGAGCGGTATACCTTATGATCGAAGTCAATCCCATTTTCATCAGTGCACAGATGGCCATTTGTGGGCATAGGAATTTTGATGCCTTTGCAATCTTGCATGCCAAATTTCCTCAGTACATCCTTGAGGTATTTCTCCTGAGATATGAATATGTCATTGCGTTGTTGATGAATTTGAAGACCTAAAAAGAATTTCAACTCTCCCATCATAGACATTTGATATTCTTCACTCATCATATAGGCAAATTCATCACTATAACATTGGTTAGTACAGCCAAAGATAATATCATCAACATATATTTGGCACACAAACAGTTCACCATCATAATATTTAGTAAAGAGAGTAGGATCGAGTGAACCGGGTGTGAAGCCATTCTTCGTGAGGAATTCCTTCAAAGTATCATACCACGCCCGAGGGGCCTGCTTGAGGCCATAGAGGGCCTTA
Source organism: Aegilops umbellulata (assembly GCA_032464435.1). Taxonomy (NCBI): domain Eukaryota; kingdom Viridiplantae; phylum Streptophyta; class Magnoliopsida; order Poales; family Poaceae; genus Aegilops; species Aegilops umbellulata. The sequence goes on along the minus strand of CP136058.1, from coordinate 329,883,344 downwards.
TTGAGTCTGAAGACTTTGTCAGGATTCTTTGGATCTTCAAAACCTGGGGGTTGAGCAACATATACTTCTTCCTCAAGCTTACTATTGAGGAATGCACTTTTCACATCCATTTGATATAAAATGATATCATGATGATTAGCATAAGCAAGTAATATGCGAATAGCCTCAAGTCTAGCAACAGGTGCAAAAGTTCCATTGAAATCAATTCCTTCAATCTGTGTGTAGCCTTGAGCTACTAGTTGTGCCTTATTCCTCACCACAAGGCCATTTTCATCTTGTTTGTTGTGGCAGATCCACTTTGTGCCAATGATATTGTGCTTGCGGGGATCTGGACGATTGACCAGTTCCCAGACGTTGTTGAGCTTGAATTGATGTAATTCTTCTTGCATGGCCTGAATCCACTTAGGCTCCAGAAATGCTTCATCTACCTTAGCGGGCTCTGTGATAGAGACAAAAGCATAGTGCCCACAAAAGTTAGATAGATGTGAAGCTTTTGAGCGTGTGAGAAGACCTGGTGCTCTAATGTCATCGATGATCTTCTCCACTTGCACTTCTTTTGCAACGCGGGGATGAGCTGGTTGTCATTGAGGAATTTGATCAGCATTTTCCTCAGCACCAATTTCTTCAGCATTTTCCTCAGGTGCATCAGCTCAACGTTCTTCACGTTCTTGAATGAATTCATCAGCAGATTCTTCGGTAGGAATGACATCCTTAGTAGCTTTGAACTTGATAGTTTCCTCAGGTGTTGGTTCATCTATCACAGAAGGTAGGTGCTCTCTTTGCGAGCCATTAGTTTCATCGAACCACACATCTATAGTTTCAACAATATTGTGAAGAACGTTGTTGAAGACTCTGTAGGTGTGTGAGTCCTTTCCGTAACCAAGCATAAAACCATCATGTGCTTCCGGTGCAAATTTTGAGTTATGGTGAGGATCTCTTATCCAGCATTTAGCACCAAAGACTTTGAAATAACTCACATTGGGTTTCTTGTCAGTGAGGAGTTCATAGGCAGTCTTCTTGAAGAATTTGTGAAGATATACTCTGTCGATGATGTGGCATGCAGTATCAATTGCATCAAGACAGAAACGACGGGGCGTTTTGTACTCATCGAGCATAGTGCGAGCCATCTCAGCAAGAGTCCTATTTTTGCGCTCCACGACGCCATTCTGTTGAGGAGTATAAGGAGCAGATAACTCATGAGTAATACCAAGTTCATCAAGATAGTCATCGAGACCCGAATTCTTGAACTTGGTGCCATTGTCACTTCTGATGTGCTTGATCTTCACACCAAAGTTGGTTGAAGCCCTCGAGGAAAATCGTTTGAAGACTTCCTGCACTTCATGTTTGTAAGTAACAAGGTGTACCCATGTGTCACGAGAGTTATCATCAACAATAACAAAGCCATATTGAGATGCTTCATTTGAAACGGCAGAATAATGATTAGGACCGAAGAGATCCATGTGAAGCAATTCAAATGGACGAGTAGTGGTCATGATAGTCTTAGCTGGATGCTTAGCCTTTGTCATCTTTCCAGCTTCACAGGCACCGCATAAGTGATCCTTGAGGAATTTGACATTTTCAATGCCAATGACATGCTTCTTCTTCGCAAGCCTGTGCAAATTCCTCATGCCTGCATGACCAAGTCGTCGATGCCATAGCCAGCCTTCTGAAGCTTTTGCAAGTAGGCACACGGCTGGTTGTGAACCTGTAGAGAAATCAACAATATACAAGTCTCCTCTCCTAAAGCCTTCGAAGACTTTGGAATTGTCAGCTTCCATAATCACAACACAATGATACTTTCCAGAGACAACAACCATATCAAGATCACAAAGCATTGAGACAGACATAAGGTTGTATCCTAAGGACTCAACAAGCATGACTTTGTCCATGTGTCGATCCTTTGTGATCGCAACCTTACCTAGACCCAATACCTGACTTTTGCCTTTGTCAGCAAAGATGATATGCTTCAGATGCGATGGTGATAAGGGAGCATCCACCACACTACAAGAAATACACTCAATTATGACTCCCCATTTTGGTCGTTGATTCATCATATTTATCGTTTATTGACCTTTTTTTGACCAAATTCAGAAGGTCAACAGTTGGCCGTCAAGAACGAACAAACTTGACCTTTTTGGAGTTTTGGTCATAGCTAGACTGATGACCAAAATTTCAGAAAGGTCACTACCCACTTGCCTGGGCCACGTAGGATCTGACATGGCTGAGCTGACGTGGCATTGTTAGTGACCAAATGGAATCATCATAAATTTCATAGCCCAGTCCACCAATCTAGCCTACATGGGCCTGGCTCAATACCTATCTTTTTTATTGAAATGGTTTGATTTATTTGGGCTGATGCATTATTTTCAGAAGCATGCATATCTCATGTATGAAAACAAGTACAACAGAATACAATATTGCAGATAAATTGTATATTTTATTTCAGTAACACATCACATGAAGTACAATACATCATCCATTAACTCCTCTACACAGAAAGGTCCAAGGTCCAACGAGTGCACAAGTGTACATCAAAATAATGCTTCAAGTTCAAGTGCACAGCAAAAAGACCCAACAAGTGCACAGGCGCACAACAATATATTTCTACAAAGATTGGACGAGATGGGCAAATTTTAGTTGATCACACATAACATCAATGAGAAACGAAGCTTCTTATGCCCTTCGCTTCTTTCGAGTGCTTCAGATCATCCTGGTAATTGGAACAATCAAACATAAGAAAGCACACAAAATATGAGCAAACAAAAGATAAATGGAGGTTTTACATTCAGCAATTAACACAAGACTAAGACATGCTCCCATAGAAATTTCAGGAATTGCAGGATTATTCTTGTGTTAGCTCAACACTCTGTGCAAAAAAAACTCACATTAATAACTTCCAACATGAAGAGATGTCAATCATATATCTTTAACATAGTAAAATAAACAGCACCGACATGAGCTGAAGCTGAAGCTGCTGCATTGGGACAGTACGAACAGTGAGCTATATGCCTGGACCCCAGAACCTTGAAAAAAGCAATACAAAATTGCACTTCGTATAGGACTGTCATGCAGACCAAAGTAAGCATGAACCGAGTAGATCCCACTAGCATTATGCTTTCTAAAAGATTGCTCGACTAGCATTTTTTAAATTGTAGTGTTGTAGAAACTTAATTGAGCGTAGTGAAAAGGTCCATAATGTGCACTTGGATCCTCATATTTTTGGATGATCACCAAAGGGAAAACTACTCCTGACTATGATCATCAGCATCTACTACTCCTAACTACTCCCTGTGCAATCCTACTCTGCAGTAAAACTTCCTCACCCTCCATTCACCCTGTTCAAGCAGTACTGTAGTAAAACTACTCCTAATGCTACAGCAGTTAACAGCAAGTGAAATTACTATGATGTGCAAAATTTACAGTAAATACTCCACTGAATATTACTGAAACTTAACAGAAGTTAACTAGGCTTTTTCAATTTCAGAATATACAAGTCAGAAAATAAGCTTGCAAGCAAGTTTATGTAAGTAATGCACACTGGAGTACATTACTTCTATGGATTTATGCAAATAATTCATTGATTAATATATGAAATTTGAAAGGGGCTAATCTGACCATCAGCCTAAACATCCTTAACTACTTCGTAAATACAGTAGCACGAAATCTAGACCTGACCATGGTCGGAACACACACACACACCTCTGACCATGACCTTCCTTCCATGGCGATGGCCTCCTCCTTGACTTGTACCATGGTGATGGCGATGGCCTGCACAAACCAACTGGGCAAATCAGATGGGAAAATCCAGAAGAAGAATACGAGGGGAAGGAGGGGCGTACGTACCTTTGGCTTCACCAGAGTCGAGGGCCACCAGCCCACCACATCAGCAAGCTCGGGTCCCCGCCGAGGAACAAAGAAGAGCTCAATGGGGATGGGGATGGGTGGGTGTGGGGCTCGGGTTTCACCCCGGCCATCCATCCATCCGCCCGTCCATGCGTCGGTTGGGGTCGGGCCTCCATGGCCGTCCGGCCTCCCTTGAGAAACAGGTGGACGACGGCGTGTCGGTTCCCCTTCCATCCATCCAAGCGGTCGAGGAGGACGTTGCTGAAGTGGTGGTCGACCTTGGCGGTGCCGAAGCCGGAGACAGGGGCTACCATCGCGTCGCCAGGGCCGTAGCCACGCGGTCGACGGGCACCACGCGGAAGAGGCGCGCCATGGCCGCCGGCGGCAGAGCTCCCTCCCTTTCTTCTTCTCTTGTCTTGTGATGAGTGTAGGTGAGGGGAGGGTGCAGACAGCTGCAGACCGGCGGCGAGGGGAGAGGTGGGTGGCAGAGGCGAGGGGAGATGTGGGCGGTGGAGGGAAGGGGAGGACGGGGCAGCGGAGGGAAGGGGAGGACGGGGCGGCGGCGGAGGGATCTGGATCGGGGGAAAGGAGTGGGGCGGGGAGGGGTTTGGATCGGCTAGGGTTCACGCGTGTGTGAGAGAGAGATAGGCTGTAGTGGGTTGGATGGACGGATGGATGGATGTATGGATGGACGGATGGATGGATGTTTGCCACGTCATCGATCCATGCCACAACGAATTCCACCAATCAGAATTGTGCACATGTATCTCTTATAGTTTTTATAGTTTTTATCCTCTTATTTAGGGCAAACTTTCAACATATTAACCACGTATAGTTTGTTAAAATGAATGAATATTGTGCACATGTGTGTATCTTGTGATGACAAACAATATTGATATGGGGAGTTTTCATTTTCATTGCACAAAAGAGACATTTTCTATTTTTCGAGTGCCCGAAATGGTTTTTTTTGTGAAGGGCCTACCATATATTTGCTGCAAAATTGTACCAAATCAATTTTCTAAAATACTAGGACATATTTAATTCACAATTGACTAAAAGGTTGGGTGTCAAAAGTTTTGATCCCCCTCTGGTGAAAAAGACAAATTCCCGCTGATTCAGCTGGAAGCGAGTCAAATTTGAACTGCAGCTGCCTCATAGTTTGCTTTTTATTTTTTCCAAAAATCATGTCTAGGTACATAACTATATATTTAATCAGAGAAACGTCAAAAGTTTTCCAAGATCCAACCACTAGCTAGGAGCGGTCATGCCTGCCGTTTTGACCGTATTTTCAAACGGGCATAAAAAATTCAAAAAAAAATCAAAAAATTGGAAAACCTTCGCATTGTGTCATTATATGTGACCAAGTTTTCAGGAAAAATAATAAACTTGTAATACGGTAATTATTTTGAAAAAATGTTCTCAGAAATGAGCTATCATGCGTGAAGATTCATGGCTTTCAAGCCAAATGATCAATCTTATGGCCACATTCATGGCATAGTTTGTTCAAATGATCACATATTGTGCACGAGGGTGCATCTTGGAATTCCAAACAATGTTGCCTAAGGAAGTTTTCATTTTCTTTGCACGGAAAATTCATTTTTCATTTTCCGAGTGCCCGAAAGGAGGGTTTTTTGTGAAAGAACTACCAAATAATTGTTGCAAAATTGGACCAAATTATTTTTATAAAATACTAGGCCATATAATGCACAATTGACAAAATGGTTGGGTGAAAAAAGTTTTGATCTACCTCTGGTGAAAAAGACAAATTGCCGTCGATTCAGCTGGAAACGGGTCAAATTTGAACTGTAGCTGCCTCATAGTTTGCTCTTTATTTTTTCCAGAAATCATTTCTAGGTACATACGTATCTATTTAATCATATAAGTACCACAAAAATTCCAAGATTCAACCACTAGCTAGGAGCGGTCAAGACCGCCGTTTTGACCGCATTTTGAAACGGGCATAAGAAATTCAAAAAAATCAAAAAAATGGAAAACCTTCGCATTGTGTCATTATATGTGGCCAAGTTCCTAAGAAAAATAACAAACTTGTAATACGTCAATTATTTTAAAAAAAGTGTTCTCATAAATGAGCTATCAAGTGTGAAGATTCATGGCTTTCAAGTCAAACGATCAATCTTATGGCCATATTCACGGCATTGTTTGTTCAAATGATCTCATATTGTGCACAAGGGTGCATATTGGAATGGAAAACAATGTTGCCAAAGGAAGTTTTCATTTTCTTTGGACGAAAAAATCATTTTCCATTTTCCGAGTGCCTGAAATGAGTTTTTTTGTGAAGGACCTACCATATATTTGTTGCAAAATTGGACCAAATCAATTTTCTAAAATACTAGGACATATTTAATGCAAAATTGACAAAATGGTTGGGTGTCAAAAGTTTTGATCCACCTCTGCTGAAAAAGACAAATTCCCGTCGATTCAGTTGGAAGCGGGTCAAATTTGAACTGCAGCTGCGTCATAGTTTGCTCTTTATTTTTTTCAAAAATAATTCCTAGGTAAATAAGTATATATTTAATCAGAAATACATGGTTTGATGGAGAGACATCGAGGTTTGGACGGTGGCCGAGGGCCCCAACTCTAGAGCGCGTAAGCTCGCATGCCCGCCGCGTGGTCACCGCGTGACTGTGGCGTTGCCATGTGTTCTAGGCGGCCTAGGCATGTCTAGTGGGTTGGGCACTCCCCAGGTAGGTGCTAGGAAGAAAATCACAACATAAGATTCTCACGAGGAGACCGATCGATGCTCAAACATGAATAAGCAGTAAAGTGTTTGATTAGCGGTACGGGAAATGTACATGGCTAATGGGCGTGAGTTTTGGCTGAGGTTGATCAGTTACTAAGAAGACCGTCTTCACAAATTTTCAGCTCAAAAGGAGGAGCCTAGGTGGTACTTGCTTTGCAAACCACCACACTGGACATAAATACGAATGTTGAAGCTCGGCTCAAAATAATGAATGGATTGAGCTGGAATTTGGTGGAGGATGGTTATTTGGGCATAGGAAAGCACTGTAGAAAATGGATACTATTTGGACATGCCGAAGTGGTACTTCCTTCACAAACTGTTACTCTGAACAGAATAGGAAAATGAATATTTTTGAATTATTTTTGAACTAGGCAAGGAAGGTTTTTACATATTTGACGAAGATATGACCCAAAGAATTTATGAGATTTTTTTGGGAATTTTGGGAATGACAGAAATATAGGTTGCTTCACAACCTAGGGCAAAAACTGCCACATGGACATGACACATAGGCAAAACTGATGAGGTGGCGCCTAGTCATAGCAACCCACCACAATTTACAAGGCTATGACCATCTATATTGGTCATTAACAACTAGAAATAAGGCAGCGGAATAGCGTTGTTTGCTTTATGACCATTTCGTGTAAGGAAATTACGACCTTTCTGACCAAAATGGTCGCAATGGTTTAGGGTTTGGACCCCCCGAACAGCTTTTGACCAATTGGTCTGAAATGGTCATAGATCTATGACCAATTCTTCCAGGATCACTGACAGAAGGTCACAATTTGACATATTTCTTGTAGTGCCAATAGATTCTTGTCACCAGTCATGTGATTTGTACATCCACTATCGAGGACCCACTCAGTGGCTTTGGGTTGATCATCCTGCAGATGAATTAGTGCAGCTTACGAACTTCATATACTTCACCAGTGAAGAATATGACATCACAATTCATCAGATCAATTTCATTAAGCAGTAAGACAAATAACAGTAGGAGGACGTGTGAAATGAAAGTTCATTTCTTCATAATTAGCCTGCGTCCTTTCAGGCACTTTTCAGGTCTCCAGCAAATTCTTCAGACGTTCATGTACGTCTAGAGACCTGACCCTGCAGAAGAAATTAGTTCTTTTTCTTCACCACCCACATCTGAAGGGGTGGCAAAGAGTTCATCACTCTGCGAGCTCCATATGAGAATGGTGGCATAGAGGCCAAACCATTTTGTTTCAAATAAGAGGGGTTAGGGTAAGCATATAAATAAGCAGAGAAATTCTTAGAGGACTTATGAACATAATAATTAGAAGAATAATGCTCATATTCATAGCCCTTGGCTCTTCCCTGCGAAACAGAATTGTTAGCACGATGACGTTCATATGAGGACTTTGATCATGTTGAGGAATTTGATCCACGTGAGGAATTTGGTCCGTATGAGAACTTGGATCCATATGAAGAGTTTGGTCCATATTAAGAATTTGATCTGGGGTTCCTATTCTTCACAGGTGGTGTTATGAGGACATTTACCTGAAGATTTTCAAGGCACCTTTTGGGAACCCAGATTTTCTTCATAGGGGAACCATTCCTGCAGTTAGTGCCAACATATCTAGCAAATACTTCACCATTCTGATTTTTGAACAATTTATAGTTGGAGTCAAATGACTCATTAGAAGAATGAGAAGATTCACATGTATAGCCAGATAAATTAGATGGATCAACTGGAGGTCCCACTACAGGAATCCAGTATTTTGCCGTCTGCCACGGCGGACGGCAAAGAGCTTAGCCGTCCGCGGCGGACGGCAAACAGGGACGACAAAGAATGGGTCGGCAAACAGGTCCTTTGCCGTCTGCTTTTTATGGCGGATGGCAAAGAGTCCTTTGCCTATAGCGGCGGACGGCAAAGAGGAGGGACGACAAAATACTGGACGCCCGCCAGCGTTAGTCCGTTAGGAGGCTAACGGCGGCCTTTGCCGTCTGCCAGCGGACGGCAAATTTGAGCGCCTCTTTGCCGTCTGCCAGTTGACGTCAGCAATGCGTCAGCGCCCGCTGTGTTTTTCCATCTGCCACGGCGGACGGCAAAGGCAAAGTCTTTTCCATCAGCTTAGCTCTGTCGTCCGCCACGGTAGGCAAATTTGCCAAATGGCCCATCTCTCAGGAAGCACAGGTGGGCGCCACGTGCCCCCTTTGCCGTCTGCCACCGACGGCAGAGGGGTCTTTGCCGTCTGCCGCGGACGGCAAAGAGCCTGCACTGCCTCTTTTTATTCTATTTTTCTTATATCCAACAATTATCACAGCAAATATATCACAGGACTCTTTCACAATAAATATCCAGCACATAAATATCCAACCTAATAAATATCCAGCACATATATATCCATCCATACATACATAGTAGGTTGCACATAGTTCCATCGGTCCATACATATTACAATATGCAAAGTTTCATCATAGCAATCTAGTTTCATCATAGCAAGTTAATTCCATCATAGCAAGCGAGCAGAATACAAGAAGTGCATCAAAGGAAAAAACAAGCAATCCATCATAGCAAGCTGGCTTCCGTGAAATGAATGAAACATGCAAAATGACAAATAAGAAAGTTAGAAAAAGAAGACTAGAAGAAGAATTAGACTAGAAGAAAAAGAATAGAAGAAGGAGTATATGCCATATATTAGCTAACTTAGGTGAACTGGATCATTTATGAGCTAAATTAGTTGAAATGAATCGTTTATGAGCTAACTTAGGTGAAATGGATCGTTTATTAGCTAACCTAGGTGAAATGGATCGTTTATGAGCTAAGTTAGGTGAAATGGATCGTTTATGAGCTAACCTAGGTGAAATGGGTCGTTTATGAGCTAACCTAGGTGAAATGGGCTGTTTATGAGCTAACCTAGGTGAAATGGGCCGTTTATGAGCTAACCTAGGTGAAATGGGTCGTTTATGAGCTAACCTAGGTGAAATGGGTCGTTTATGAGCTAACCTAGGTGAAATGGGTCGTTTATGAGCTAACCTAGGTGAAATGGGTTGTTTATGAGCTAACCTAGGTGAAATGGGTCGTTTATGAGCTAACCTAGGTGAAATGGGTCGTTTATGAGCTAACCTAGGTGAAATGGATCATTTTGGAGCTAACTTAGTTGAAATGGGTCGTTTATGAGCTAACTAAGGTGAAATGCCACGTTTTTGAGCTAACTAAGGTGAAATGGATCGTTTTTGAGCTAACTTAGGTGAAATGGGTCACTTTGGAGCTAACCTAGGTGAAATGGGTCATTTTGGAGCTAACTTAGGTGAAATGGGTCATTTTAAAGCTAACGTAGGTAAAATGGATCATTTAGGAGCTAATCTACGTAAAATGGGTCATTTTAGAGCTAACTTGGATAAATTGGATCACTTGTAAGCTAACTAAGGTAAAATGAGTCATTTTAGAGCTAACTTAGGTAAAATGGATCGTTTATGAGCTAACTAAGCTAATTATGCAATTTTTGACATAAGTAAGCTAAGTACATATCGTTTTAGAGCTAACTTAGGTAAAATGGATGGTTTATGAGGTCAGTAAGCTTATTAAGTCATTTTGGAGAAAAAGAAGCTAACTCTAGGTCATTATGGTAAGCATATTGGAGGAAATAAAGCTAAGTCTAGGTCTTTATGCATTTGTTAAGCAAAACACTAGAGAAACTTACCGTGATCAGGGAGGTGTAGGAGCGGGCTGGCTCGCGCCGGTAGCTGGAGAAGGATCGTGCGATGCGTTTCTGGAGTTAAGCTGCACCAAAGATCATTTCTAATGTCTCGTTAGCATTATGACACTCAAATGTTAAGACTAGCAAGTAATGTCCATTCAAATTAAACTCACCGTGCTCCCAGGAGCAATCACTGGCATCGGCGGAGCGGTCTGACCGGACTTCTCACACACAGACTGCACATTTGGTTTTCACAACAGAGTCATACTAGTTAGTAATGAGACCCAAATGTTAAGACTAGCAAGTAATCTGCAGAAGAAACATACCACAAGGAGCTCATACATGTCCCTTGCCTGCATGTCATTCTGTGCCCTCTCCTCCTCCAACATCTTTGTCGTCCTCTCCCCCAACTCCCGCTGCCTCTCCGCCGCCTCCGCCAGAAGTTTCTCCGTTCTATCTCTCTCACTCTGTATAGCAGCCTGCAACACCACTCACATGACCATTTGTAATCATTGATGGAAGCGCACACAATGTAATGGAGAAAGATAACTAACCTTGAAGGCGAGTTGGACTGGCCGTTCACGAGGCCTTATCTCAGGAGCGGAGCTCGACTATCGCGCCTTGATCTCCGGAAGAGTTCTAGGACAACGGATAAGTCCATCTCCCATGGCTCTGGAGCCATGGGACCTCCCGCCACCAGATATCATCAGCAGCTCTGTATCAATGGGACCCTGGCTCGGGTTAAATTCCTCCCCTTTCCTCGCCTTCCCCTGATCTCTATATTGCGTGGGCGGAGATGTTGGTGAAGTTCTTTGGATCATCGAGGTCAGACGCAGAGAATGCCTTGACTTTCTTGTAAGGGCCAGTGTGGGCCATGGCATACAGGTCGTACACCTCTGGCACCTTATCCGCCTTATTTTAGCGTGCCTGAAAGAGAGAAACAAAGTAAATTAGTAATTAAAGGGCTAAAGCTAGCATGATGAATGAATTGCATGAATCATGAAGCAAACCACATACCCAGTTCCGCCCGTACTGAAATAAGTTGGAGCTGCCTTGGTGGTGTGGCACACCTTCCATTTGGGCACGTTTGTCCTTGGCCTCGTTGTGGGTGGCCCGCCATTCTTTTGAGCACCACACATTGACTAACACCTCCCAACAATCCATCCGATCCGCACACCATCTCGGAGGGGCCTAAGTTAGCAAATAGAAACTTGAGTGCTACGGCTATGAATTACTAAATGAAGGAAGTAAGTACAAGGCCTTAAGAATTACCTTCATGTACTGCTCCTTACTCAAGAACTTATCGCGGCACTCCAGCTTGGGCTTCTTGATACCACGCCCGGCGTAGTAGTCTCGAACAGCCTGCACCCGAACCTCATGCCATAAGTTCTGAAGTAGGCGCTTGCACTCCTTGTCGATAACATCTGCCGCCTCCTCCTCGTATCCCTCCTCACACCTGTAGAATGTCTGCAATCAAATGAGACAATATTGATTAGTACAATTAATAACTAGCTAGTTAAAGATTTTTAATTGTGTAAAGGAGAAATTACCCAGAACTTTCTGATCACCACGTCTGCCCTCGTCTTGCACAAGACACCGTCGATAATCTCACCCGGCGGGGCCGGGGCAGCCAAGTAGTGCTCCCAACTCAATCCAACCTCTGGAAGCCGACCCTCACCAGGCAACGTGACAAACCCCGGGAAGTTTTGCCGAATCAGAACTCCAAGTACGGAGTTGGGCCGGCGGACACTTTCATGGTGGTCCCAACCCCTGCAGCATGACAAGGCCAACGCATTAGTTATTTGAAGAAACGTGAATGCAGAAGGTACAAAAAGATTAAATGCACTTACCTCTCCCCATCAGGGAAAATCAATCACCTCTGCTCGCCGATCGCCGGCACGGACGGGAGCCGTGTAGCACCATGCTGGTAGACGTTGCCCCCTCCTCCTCAATATCAGTCGGCTCCCCGCCATCATCAGCATGGCCACTCGGCTCCCCGCCATCATCAGCATGGCCACTCGGCTCCTCAGGCTGACCCAACCAGGTACCCCATCCAGACGTGTGCTCCTCCGGGGTCTCGTGGGCCCAACTCTCGTGGGCCGAAGTCCCGTTGACCCGAGGCTCGTGGGCCGAAGACCCGTGGACCGTCCGTGTAGCCTCCTCCTCGGACGAGTCCACCCTAGCAGTCACGTGCTCGGGTGAAACAGCTGGGGGTGGCGGCGAGGAAGGCGCCGTAAGAGTCACCCTACCTCCTCTCCCATGACCACGTGCTCCACCTCCTCTCTTCTTCTCTCCTCGGGGTGTCGGGGTGTCGGGGTCGGGGTCGGGGTCGGGGTGTTGTGGTCGGGGTCGGGGTCTCGGGGTCGGGGTGTCGTGTCGGGGTGCCGGGTCGGGGTCAGGGTGCCGTGTCGGGTCGGTTTTTTTCCTCTTTTTTCCTTTTCTTCTTCTTCCTCTTCTTCCTTTTCTTCCTTTTCTTCCTTTTTTCCCTTCTTCTTCTTCTTCCTCCTTTCCTTTTTCCTCTTCTTCTTCTCCTCCTCTCCTCTTTTTTCTTCTTCTTCTTCCTCTTCTTCTTTTTTCTTCTCCTCCTCCTCCTCTTCTTCTTCCTTTCCTTTTTCCTCTTCTTCTTCTCCTCCTCTCCTCTTTTTTTTCTTCTTCTTTACTAAAACTAAACTAAACCTAAACCTAAACCTAAAACTAAACCTAAATCTAAAACTAAAACTAAAACTAAATCTAAACTAAACATAAACCTAAAACTAAAAAATATAAAAAAAAGGAAAAAACTAAATCTAAACCTAAAACTAAACCTAAAACTAAACCTAAAACTAAATCTAAACTAAACATAAACCTAAAAATAAAAAAACAGAAAAAAAAGGGAAAAAAAGAGGAGGTTGAGCTCACCTGGGGCAGGGCCGGTGGAGGAGGTGGCCGGTGGAGGAGGGGGGCGGGGCGGCCTGGGGCGGCGGCGCCGGGCGGTAGTGGCGACGGGGCCGGGCCCGGGGCGGTGGGGCACAGGGGGGCCGGGGCGCGGCGGCGCCGAGACGACAAGCGGCGGGGGCGACGGGGCGGGGGGGGCGGTGGGGCGCCGGGTGGTGGGGCGACGGCGCCGGGCGGCAATGGCGACGGCGCCTGGGCCGGGGCGGTGGGGCGCGGGGGGGTGGCGGTGGCAACGAGACGGCAGGGCGGCGGGGGCGACGGGGCCGCGGTGGCACCGGGGCAGGGGGCCGGTGGGGCGGGGGGTGGTGGGGCCACGGGGCAGCGGCGAGTGGTGGGGGCAGCGGCGCGCGTGTGAAGAGGGAGAGAAACAAAGAGAGAGAGGGGCGGGGTGGGGCGCGGCTGTTAGATATGTTAATTCTTTGCCGTCCGCCCCCCTTTGCCGTCCGCTTTTTTGCTCTTTGCCGTCTGCTAGCAGACGCCAAAGAGGGGGCCGTTAAGTTTTTTTAAGCAGCTCGTCAGTGGGCCCCCCCTCTTTGCCGTCTGCTAGCCGACGGAAAAGAATCTTTGCCGTCTGCTAGCGGATGGCAAAGAACTGGCTGATGGCAAAGATCTTTGCCATCAGCCAGTTCTTTGTTGTCTGCTTTTGGGTAGCTGATGGCAAAGAGCTTCTTTGTCGTATGCTAGCTGACGCCAAAGAGCTGGCAGATGGCAAAGTAGCTGATTACAGTAGTGTCCCTTTGCAGCAATCCATGAGGGTTTGGGGTACTGCTCAGGCTTCCAATATGTACCATCAGCATTGAGTTTCCTCTCAAAGGCAATACCCTCTTTCCTAGGGTTCCTATTGAGGATCTGTTTTTTAAGCACATCACAAAGAGTCTGATGCCCTTTGAGGCTTTTGTACATGCCTGTCATGTACAATTCCTTCAGCCCTGCATTGTCAGTGATACTAGCAATGTCCTTAGATGAAGAATTAGTGATAGCAGAGGCAGGTGAAGAATTTGTAACATTAGAAGCATTTGAACATTCAGGTGAAGAATTAGCAGATTCACGTTCAATGCATTTCAAACAAGGAGGAACAAATTCTTCCTGAGCAGCGCTGATTTGTTGAGCAAGTAATGAATCGCGCTCCTTCTGAAGATCTTCATAATTCACTCTTAGCTTCTCAAGATCTTGCTTTCTTTGAAGAAATTCATAAGAAAGTTTCTCATGATCAGATAAGAGAGTGTTATGATGACTTTGAAGGTTGTCAAACCTGGTCTGAAGTCTCTGAAGATTTTCAGTCAAGGTTTTAGTGCGACCCATTTCTTCACCCAGCATATCATCACTTTTGTCTAGCATGTTTTGAACATTTTCAAAAGCCCTTTGTTGTTTCACAGCAATTTTAGCAAGTTTAGAGTAGCTGGGCTTAGGATTTTCATTAGATTCATCCTCACTAGATTCAAAGGAGGCATATTTGAGTACCTTGGCACCCTTTGCCATGAAGCAATAGGTGGGAGCGTAGTCATCATTGTCTTCATCAGCCTTGTTGGTGAGGTAATTTTCTTCAGAGTTGAAGATAGACTTGCTGACGAAAGTAGTAGCGAGGGCTAGGCTCGCCACACCAGACTCGGAGTCCTCAGATGCCTCTTCTTCCTCTTGTTCCTCAGATTCAGCTTCAGAGTCCATTTCCTTGCCAATGAATGCCCGAGCCTTTTTGGAGCTGCTCTTCTTGTGAGTGAAGACTTCGAGGATTTTGATGATGAAGATTTTGAGGATTTCTTCTTTTTCTTCGCATCATCAGAACTGTAATCCTTGTATTTCTTATTCTTTGATTCCTTTTCCCACTGAGGACAATCTTGAATGTAGTGTCCAGGTTTCTTGCACTTGTGACACAGCCTCTTCTTGTAGTCACTGGATGAGGAATCATTGCTCCTTGAGGGTCTTCCAAAACGACCATGTCTTGAGAACTTCTGGAATTTCTTCACGAGCAGTGCTAGATCTTGACTTAGTTCTTCAGGGTCACCAAGGCTGCAACCAGAGTCTTCATCATCGGACTCAAATACCGCCTTGGCCTTCAGTGCACGTGATCTGCCATAGCTCGAACCATAGAGATCTCTCTTTTCAGAAAGCTGGAACTCATGAGTATTTAGCCTCTCGAGGATATCAGCGGGGTCAAGTGACTTGTAATCAGCACGCTCTTGTATCATCAATGCCAGAGTATCAAATGAGGAATCAAGCGATCTCAGTAATTTCTTCACCACCTCATGGTCGGTGATGTCAGCAGCACCAAGTGCTTGAAGCTCATTTGAGATGTCAGTGAGGCGATCGAAGGTTTGCTGAACATTTTCATTGTCGAGTCTTTTGAAGCGGTTGAAGAGATTGCGAAGAACATCAACTCGAGAGTCCCGCTGAGTTGAAACTCCTTCATTGACTTTGGACAGCCTATCCCAAATAAGCTTAGCAGTTTCCAAAGCACTCACTCTTCCATACCGTCCTTTGCTCAGATGGCCACATATGATATTCTTCGCTTGAGAATCGAGTTGCTTAAATCTCTTCACATCAGCAGCATTCAGAGAAGGTGTGACTGAGAGAACACCATTTTCCACAACATACCAGAGATCGTTATCAATTGCCTCAAGATGCATTCGCATCTTATTCTTCCAGTAGGGGTAGTCCATCCCATCAAAGGTAGAACACCCAGCAGAGACCTTGATCATACCTGCGATCGACATAACTAAAACTGCAGGCGGTTAAACCAAAATCACATAGAACAAGGAAGTACCTTGCTCTAATACCAATTGAAAGTGCATTATATCGACTAGAGGGGGGGTGAATAGGCAATTTTTATGAATTGTTCACTGAGGAATTTCCTAGTGAGGAAATTCCTTAGCGAAGAACTACTTGCAGCGGAATAAGTACTCGAAACTAAACATAACAGAAGACAAGCATAGTCATCATGATGAACTGAAGACAAGCACAGAGTACAAAAAGCGTAATCACAGGATAACACAGGATGAAGACAAACAAACTAAATAAATTGAACTGAGGAAATTGAGAAAGTCTTCAGTCAAAGTCTTCAAACACAGATATGACAAGCAAACAACACAATACTGAGGAAATGAAAGAGTTGAGGAAGTGGAACCAGTTGGCTTGGTGAAGACAATGATTTGGTAGACCGGTTCCAACTGTTGTCCCAATTGTACATCTGGTTGGAGCGGCTGAGTATTTAAACTCGAGGACACATAGTCCCGGACACCCAGTCCTGAGCACGCAGCTCGAGACACCAAGTCCTCATCGTATTCTCCTTGAACTAAGGTCACACAGACCTTGTCCAATCACTCGTAGTAAGTCTTCAGGTGACTTCCGAACCTTCACAAACTCGGTCACTCGGCGATCCACAATTACTCTTGGATGCTCTATACCATGACGCCTAACCGTATGGAAGAAGCACAATCTTCAAAGGTAACAAGCGTCGGATCCACGCAGGATCAATCTCTTAAGTGATGCTCAATCACTTTGGGTTTGTAGGTGTTTGGGTTTGGGTTTTTCCTCACTCGATGTTTTTCACTCAAAGTCCTCGGAGGATGGGTTGCTCTCAAATGAGAAGTGTCAGTTTCTCTCGGAGCAGCCAACCAACTAGTGGTTGTAGGGGGCGGCTATTTATAGCCTAGGGAGCAGCCGACATGATAAGACATAAATGCCCTTCAATGATATGACCGTTAGGTGGGTAGATGTTTTGGGACAGCTGGCGCATAGCACAACAACGGTCGGAAATTTGAGTATCAAACTTCTCAGGGCTATCATGTTCCTCACTGTGTAGGCAATCCGCACTAGCGAATTCCTAACTCCTTAGTCAGAACAAATTCCTCAGCAACCAGAAGAACTTCGTCTCTGTTACTGATGAAATTGACTGAACTGTATGAGATTTCCAATGTCTTCACACGAAGGGGTTGGCAGGTGTAGGATTTTGAGTTGAGCATCACTTGGAAATTTTTCCTTAGTATTTTCTTGACCCCCTTTAACAGTACGGTGTTTCCTATGACTCAAGAAAGAGAAAACGAAACTGCGAACACAAAAGTCTTCACGCTTCATGTTCCTCGAATGAATACCAACTCTTCAAGGTCACACAAATTTCTTCACTTTCAAAGTCTTCAGAAAGTCTTCAGAATACCAAAGTCTTCAGTCGAAGAACTTCATTTTTAGGGGTCGACTTTCTCTGTAAATATCAAACTCCTCATAGACTTATAGACCTGTGTACACTCATAAACGCATTAGATCCTTAACATATAAGTCTTCAATACACCAAAATCACTAAGGGGCACTAGATGCACTTACAGATGTGCGGAGTAATAATAGTAGATGCAGGCAGGAGTCGGTCTACTTGTCTCAGACGTGATGCCTATATACATGATCATTGACTTGTATATCGTCATAACTATGCGTTTTTCTATCAATTGCTCAACAGTAATTTGTTTACCCATCGTATGCTTTCTTTCGAGAGAGAAGTCTCTAGTGAAAACTATGGCCCCCCGGGCCTATCATTTATCATATTATTTTCAGATCTGTAAAATGAAAAACACAAAAATACATTTCTGCAATATATTTACCTTTATTTTATTTTTCATTTTTACTTATCTTTTATATCTATCACTATCAGATCTTATACTTGCAAGTAACCGTGAAGAGATTGATAACCCTTTATCGTGTTGGGTGCAAATATTTGTTTGTTTGTGTAGGTGCAGTTATTGGAGACTTGTATGTTCCTCCTACTGGATTGATACCTTGGTTCTTAACTGAGTGAAATACTAATCTATATTTTGCTGCATCACCCTTTTCTCTTCAAGGGAAAAAACAACGCAAGCTGAAGAAGTAGCAGTCTGCCATGTCGGACCCGGACCACGCTGGCCCATCCGCCCCCACATATATAAGTCCCTATCCGATCGCCGGACAAAACCATAGTCACTTCACTCCACTCCCCTCCGCCATCCAAGCTCCCGCCCGGTGGTCTCCGGCCTTCTCCGACATGGCAGGCAGTGGATCCAACGATCACCAGTATAGATCCTCAAATAGGGTGTCGTCCCGTGCCGTTTGGACGAGGCAATGATCGTGTGCATTGCACTCTGCCGCTCCCGGGAGGACAACGCCCGACTGACGGTGGGATCTGTCTGGCATGAGTCCATTGAGTCGGTGCATCGAACGCTCGGATCCTCTGAGGCTTGATCATCTTGGTCCTCTCAGGAGCCTTCCAATCTCCCTTTCCCCATCACCGGTCCGCCGGAGTATGAGTCCTACCGAGACCAGTGTGCCCACCGGAGGTTTTTGGTTTACGTATGGTAAACACACATATACCCAAAGACATAGTGTACTTGCGTACAAATTTTCGTGATGAAATACATTTAAATAAGAGCTACACAAAAAATTGTGTATTTTCAGCACATGTAGTGTCCATCCTCAAAGCCCATAATTTTGTGTGTTTATGCAGCTCGCAATCCAAATATTTCATCATGACATTCTACACACATAAAAATTAGATTCTTGGACATGTGTATATTTTTTTCAGAATTTTCTAGAATTGGGAATATTGAAATTTACTTTTTTTTCAAAATTAAGATCACCATGTATCTCGGCCACAGAAACACCCTACTTTTTTATGTGCCTAATAGATGAGATATACCATCAGCGTGTCATGTATCATAGTGTTAAATCGCACCCTAAATCCGCCTCAAACGCTCGGCGGACGGCCCGGTGAGTGATCGGTCAAAAAAACGACCCAAACGGGTGACTCAAATAGGCCTCAAACGCCCGGGCAAACCGGCACCCCTCGTATCCAGACCAAATGTAGGGTGGATATGGGGGCGTTCGGGCGCGTCCGTGATATATCTCCAACGTAAATTTTTATTGTTCCATGCTATTATATTATCCATCTTGGATGTTCTATATGCATTATTATGCTATTTTATATCATTTTTTAGGACTAACCTATTAACATAGTGCCCAGTGACAGCTGTTGTTTTTTCCCCTTGTTTTTGTCTTTACAGAAAATCAATATCAAACGAAGTCCAAATGGAACAAAACTTTTTGACGTTTTTTCTTGGACCACAAGACACGCTCGAAGCTTCGGGAGGAGGCTAGAACAGCCACGAGGTGGCCACAAGCTCAGGGGCGCGCCCTCCAGGCTTGCCCCCCCCCCCCTCGTGGCACTTCCAACCCTAATTCTTCTTCTATAAGTACCCAAATATTCCCTGTAGACCAGAGGGCAAACTAAAAATACTTTTCCGCCGCCGCAAGTTTCTGCCTTCGTGAGATCCCATCTAAGAACCTTTTCTAATACTCTGCCTAAGGGGGATTCGATCACAGAGGGCTTCTACATCAACCTTGCTGCCCTTCCCATAATGTGTGAGTAGTTTGCCACAGACTTACGGGTCCATAGCTAGTAGCTAGATGGTTTCTTATCTCTCTTTGATCTTCAATACAATGTTCTCCTCGATGTTCTTGGAGATCTATTCGATGTAATCTTCTTTTGCGGTGTGTTTGTTGAGATCCGATGAATTATGGGTTTATGATTAGATTATCTATAAATATTATTTGAGTCTTCTCTAAACTCTTTTATACATGATTTATATAGCTTTGTATTTCTCTCCGATCTATTAATTTGGTTTGGCCAAATAGATAGATTATTCTTGCAATGAGAGAGGTGCTTTGTAATGGGTTCAATTTAGCAGTGCTCAAGTCCAGTGACAGAAGAGGACATGACACGTATTTGTATTGTTGCCATTAAGGATTAAAGAATAAGGTTTGTTCATATTGATTGGATCTATCCCTCTACATCATATCATCTTGCTTAAGGCGTTATTCTGTTCTTGTTAACTGAATGCACTAGATGCATGTTGAATAGCGATCGATGTGTGGAGTAATAATAGTAGGTGCAGGCAGGAGTCGGTCTACTTGTCTCGGACGTGATGCCTATATACATAACATTGTCTTGTATATCATCATAACTATGCATTTTTCTATCAGTTTCTCAACAGTAATTTGTTTACCCACCGTATGCTTTCTTTCGAGCGAGAAGTATCTAGTGAAAACTATGCCCCCCGGTTCTATCTTTTATCATATTATTTTCAGATCTATAAAATGAAAAACACAATAGTATATTTCTGTAATTTATTTACCTTTATTTTATTTTGCATTTTTACTTATCTTTTATATCTATCACTATCAGATCTTATATTTGCAAGTAACCGTGAAGAGATTGACAACCCTTTATCGCGTTGGGTGCAAGTATTTGTTTGTTTGTGTAGGTGCAGTTATTGGAGATTTGTGTGTTCCTCCTACTGGATTGATACCTTGGTTCTTAACTGAGTGAAATACTAATCTGTATTTTGCTACATCACCCTTTTCTCTTGAAAGGAAAAACCAACGCAAGCTGGAGAAGTAGCAGTCTGCCACGTCGGACCCGGCTCACGCTGGCCCATCCGCCCCCACATATATAAGTCCCCATCCGATCGCTGGAGAAAACCATAGTCACTTCACTCCACTCCCCTCCGCCATCCAAGCTCCCGCTCGGTGATCTCCGGCCTTCTCCGACATGGCAGGCAGTGGATCCAACGATCACCAGTATAGATCCTCAACTAGGGTGTCGTCCCGTGCCGTTTGGAGGAGGCAATGACCATATGCATTGCACTCTGCCGCTCCTGGAAAGACAGCGCCTGACTGACGGCGGGATCTGTCTAGCGTGAGTTCATTGAGTCGGTGCATCGGACGCTCGGATCCTCTGAGACTGGATCATCGTGGTCCTCCCGGGAGCCTTCCAATCTTCCTTTCCCCATCACCGGTCCGCCGGAGTATGAGTCCTACCGAGACCGGTGTGCCCGCCATGGGAAGGAGAGGATGAGGATTGCCGGGGCCCGACTTGTTGCTGACATGGCGGTGGCGGAGGCAGCTGATGCGGCGGCGCGCGCTGCCGCAGAGGAGGAAGCCCTCCACGCCTGCATTATAAAGAAACAATAGCGGAGAAACACGTGTGCCCTCACCCAAGAGCAGAATCGGGACGGTCTGTGCCATGGCCGGGCTGGCCCCCAAGGAGGAAGAGGACATTGACGGATCAGACAGCTTCGGCGACGAGCAGAGTTGGCTCGATATATATTTTGTTTTCGACCGCTACTTCTGCGAGAAGGACGGCAATGGAGTCTGGAAGAGCAAGGGCAGCCGTGGATGATCTTCTCCATAGCTGGCATGTAGGTTAAACATTCCAATTTTTGGTAGTCCGCGGCGTTGTTCTGATGTAGTAGCCGGACAATATGTGTAATGCATCGTTTACAAACACGGTCAGTGTCCGCGGACACGCCAAACATGTAAGCGGGTGTTTAAGGGACCGGATTTGTCAAGTCCGGTTGCAGATGCTCTAAAGGCGCCCGTTAAAAGTTTACTCGTTTTTCCTGAATTAAAACCCCACCCACGAAGGCACTAACTCAGCACCGGTAAACCAAACCGCCGCTCATGCCGTCTTGCGCCGGTGACGTCGCGGCCACCTGCGTGGCCTCCGTCTTCGGCGCGGTCCTGATGAGGTCTCACCGGAAACACCGCGGTCGCCAGCCAGGATCGAGCTGACGCGAAATGCGTTTTCAGGCAACTGCCAGACCACACATGCGTCATTGGCACATCCCCATGGCCTGGCACTGGCAGGTCTCGGTGGATTTAGGATGCGTGGAGTCGTGCATGGGATTACCTCTCCGACTGAGAAAACCACACGAGGATCATCGAAAATCATGGAGATTGTTTTTATCTCGCTAAACAAGTGGCTTCCTACAAGTTGCCCCCAGCTTATGGCGCCGGCGACTGCGCGCTTGCTCGCCCTGGAAAATGGAGCCGGCCCCACGTTTGAAAAGCCAAAATCTTTTTATTTTTTCTTCTAAGAGAGGCTAAAATAAAAACTCAAGCTGTGCGTCTTGCACACCGTCGCTTAATGGCCAGAGTTGATTGGAAAGCGATCGATGCTCTCGAAAGGCCAGTTTAATGGACTTGACGAAGTTGTTTGCTGACAGGGATTTGTTTGCGGGCGTGTCATGATTTGTGTGTGCCCATGATGGATGAACATTGACAGCTGGTCGATAAAGCGAATAAAAAAAGTTTAATGGAATTCTCACGCGGCGATAATGGTCGACTTGACGCTTAATGGCCAGTGAACCCAATCGATCAATCAAGGTTAAATCGTCGAAACTGCCTGGTCTGCCTTAAGCGCGTAATTTGCATCCTCGGATAAGCCGGGAGCCACTTGGGTTCTCGTGGAGTCTTAGACTTGCTCCAGCCTGTGAGGCGTTGGGCCCTGGAGAAACTGCTAGGAAACTAGCTTGATCTATGAAGAGGATTTGGGTGACAATTTTGTTTAGTCGATCGACGTGGGTGGTCGACGACCGCGTGGTAAACGTGGTAAGTAAACCTCGAGCGTCTATCAACACATAATACCAAGTGTTTTGACCAAACACAGTGCATTCATTTTCATTGCATACAACCAAATCGCCAACAAAAGAGAAATGTAAAAGGAGATCGACCGATGGACAACATGGTTTTATTAACTTCGACATAATCCACCGAAAAGAAGCAACAGTGATAACTTTCCACAACATTGGAAATTTTGGCGATCGATGCGCAATCGAGCATTTCCGTCTCAAAGAATAGTGGTACAAACGAAGATCGACCCAACCGCACTGCAGGAGCCGATCTTCTCCTGGTCTTGCTTTCCAGATAAGCAAAGTTTGAATAGTACGTAACCCCTAACCACCCCTAGCAATCACCCGCTTATTCGGCCCACCGACAGGTGGGGCCGTCCGGGAATCAGCATCTCCGCCAAGCATATTCACATTCACACGGCCACACCTACCGCTCTCCGTTCCTTTCTTTTTTTTTACGCGGCGGAGGGCAGGACGCGGACGGGCCGATGCCGCCTCCGCGCAGCGTGCTCGCGCCGCCACCCGAGGACCACCGGCGCCGCCTCTGCGACCGCTCCACGGCCGCTGTCATCGGCGTCCCACCACGCCTGGCCACTGCCCTCTCCGCTCGCCGTGCTGGCACCCCACAGCCTCACCGCCTGCATACCTCCTCCGGACGGGAACCTGGCTCCTCCCCCGCAGCCGACGCCGGAGAACCGCCGCGGGAGGTCCTGCCACGTCCGCACGACGGCGCCGCCCCACGGGAAGCAGCCGTCGAGGCCGTCGGCGGCGCCCTCGAAGTACCCGATCCTCCTCACGGCCTCCTCCTCACCGGAGGAGCTGGTGGCCGCCTCATCGGAGCTCTCGTCATCGTCCTCGCCCTCGCCGTCGGAGTCGGACTCGTCGTCCCCGGAGGAGTAGTAGGTGGAGATGTGCGAGGAGATGACCTCCTTCCCGCGGGAGCGGAGGCGGAGGATGAGCACCTGCAGCCTGCCGAGCAGGCTGGGCAGCGTCGCGAGCGCCGCCAGCGCCACGGCCAGCGGCGCCCACATCTCCGCGAGCAGCGCCGCGAGGCTCGGCCCCCGGAACCGCCCCACCCCGGCCTCCAGCATCGTCGCCGCGGCCGCCTCCATCATGGCTGCTAGCTCAGCTGAGCTCTCCCCAAAATCGGCGGAGAAGAACGAGAGACCTCGCACGTTATCTCGTTGTGTACGCGAGATGGGAGGAGGAAGACGAAGGGAGGAAGTAGTAAGTGGCGAGGAGGAGACGACGCCCTTTTGTTTTTATAGGGCACACGGGGCGGCCATTTTTTAACACGTATTGGTCGGGCCTAACGGGGCGGGCCCGGGTTGTCAGTGGCGCTGGGCGTGCGGTGCGTGGGGGAGAGAAGTGGTGCTCGCAGCGGCCGGAACGGGACGCTTGGGCGACGTGCGGTCGCGTGTACCCCGCGGTTTAATTAAAACGTGTTCGGGTAAGAACGAGCTGGTCTCCATGGCATGTGGGGTTTCTCGGTGGTGACCCCACATGTCATGGGCGGGGGTTAATACGCGGTGAAGGCTCGTTCTCGGCTTCTGGACGCGACCGAGATGGCGTCTTTTGTTTTTTGAGGTACTGTCACCGAGATGGCGTCTCGGGATGTGCGCAGTGAGTCAGCAGCTGCAGGCAGCGGCCGTGTGCAGGGATCTGACATGTGGGCCATGGTGCCCAATTGGGACGCTTTGCTGTTACGCGCCACGTGGCCGTGGGTCCCAGCTGGATCGAAGGCCTGCGTGATCTGTGAGTCAGCCTCGCGTGTCCCCGGTCCTGTGGGGACGGACGGCTGTGGCGTCGGTTCGCCGGATCGAGTGGTCGAGATGCTGCTGGATCCCGTCTGGATCCGTGGCCACTACTTGCCTGACACGACGGAGCTCCTCCGCCTTGGAGCTACAAGGTTCTGGGTGCTTTGCCTTGGCTGGCTCCCAAGGTTTCTCTGTGTTTTGCTTGCTTGGGAGCTCAAATTAGGTCATTGATTGCATTATACTACTTCCAAGTGTTCAAGGTGAGATGGTGTATGTTTTTACTCCTTGGTGTCATGGATTGACGCTTGAAGAATTGCTCTTACATTTGTCTGAAAAATAACAGAATTTGCGTCTTTAACTAGCATACTTATTGCTTACTTTGTTGATTGGTCTCTAGGGATCTCATTGTACCAAGATATGTAGACCAAATCCTAGTTCAATTTGCGACAAGTGCTCTCGGTGATTTGATGTTTGTTTGAGTTTGCGTTTCTAGAGAGCTAGAGAACATCACGAGATGAAGCGTGAGTCCAAATCTTAGCCAACAATTGGATCAATGGGCATTGTCGTGTTCTCTATGTTGAACAATTCCAATTTCCGACAATAAAAACAATCATCTTTGTTGAGTATATTAGCAATTATTAATTTAATTCAGGAATAAACCATGAGCATGGCAATGACAGGATTAAACATATACTGATATTTGATCATGTACTCACGTACTAGGCACACAACAGAAAGATCTACACAAGTACCTAGTATGGCAAACACATAAATAAATAGGAGTATACCCTCTAGTAGGCCAGGACGAAGTCGCGACGGCGGTCTCCTTGGCGGCCTTCTCGATAGTGAGTCATTCGGCCTCGGTGGACATGTGATGATGAAAACGACGCGAACGTAGACGATATATTGGACTTAGATGAATAGTGGCGAGCAGTCGCGTAGGAGACGCTACCCAAAAACATAATCGCCCCTCTCTCGTACAGGATCTCAAGAGGCAGGATTTGAGAGGCATGTTCTCCCGTACAATCGTGCACGCAGTGGACGAGATGGGATCGCCGGCGACAACAGCAGCGGGTGGAACGACGTTCGAGTGCGCGTGGAGGCAGAGCAGATGTGATCTATTCGTGGCGGGTAGTGTCAAATATATAGACGCGGGCGGGTGGAGATATGTGGGCTGGACCCTCGTCCAAGTCGGTAACAGCCCATAATCTGACGACTCAAATCGTGACTCGTTCGTTAAGGACTCTCCGTTCTTGACTGACAAAAATTAAGCGCAAGCCCAGGAGTGACATAGGTCTAAGCTAGGGTTGGCTCATTCACGAAACACGACGCACGTGCGAGGTGAGCGACGGAGGAGAAGCGCGCGGAAACCACTTCTCTTCTCAAGTTTCAATTGCACGTGGAAGAGAATTCCTTATAAGTAGGTCTAACTCTTTCTTCAAATCCGGTGTGGTACTAAACTTCCACCACTTACCTTGTCATGACACCTACATGAGCCCTTAGAGATTTTTCTAAAATTGTTGGATGGGCCTAAAGCTGATCCCACTTCCCTTGTTCATGAACTTGCATGTTTATCATGTTAGTTAGACAAAAAAAATCATTTGCTACGATCTGGTCTTAGGGCACAAAACAATGTGTGTTCCTATAGTATTTCTCCATTTAAATACCATACTCGCTTGTAAAATGTGTATTTTGACAAAAAATGGTGTAGTTAATTAACAATTTTGGAATTTATGTATAGGAGAACCTAGGCCTTATTTGGTTTGGAGGGACTTTATAAGAATTCTAGAAGGATAGGAATTTTGTAGGAAAAAATTCTTTAGAGACCCTTTGGTTTGTAGGAACGAATTTCTATTCCTATGTAGGATAGGAATCAATCCTTCACATTTCAAAGGAAAAAAATCATTAGCCTAGACTCCATGGAAAAATTCCTATCCTATGAATCAAGTGACATCTCTTTCCCTATAGGAATTGAGATGCATGTCATATCACTTTCCATGATTTCCCTATTCCTATGATACTCCTATCTTGTGCACCAAAGGAGGCCTTAGCCAGGTGAATGTCTAATGATGTGTTGTGGACACAATCGGATGGAAGTTCACCAAGGATGGCACATGCACCCTTTCTTTCCTCTCACGAAGTCGCCAGTGCCACCCGTAGCCCGGAAAGTTCCTTAATGCAATTTTTTCACATGATTGGTTACTCAAAATAGAATTTGGACAACTAACCATCGTGAACATTGCAGTTGGCCCTTTGTGGCCTTTTCTCAACTTTGCAAGTGAGAGCTGGAGTGAGGAGTGCGCCTTCTCTTTAAGTGTCACTTGATGTTTAGGATTTGGAAGGTTCTTAAAGATTGGGGTGCATTCATGCTCTCTAATCATGGATTTGTGGACTACCATGGTGTGGAAAGAAATTTTCATAGAAGGCGCTTGCAATCTTTAGCCATGTTGGTCTTGGGAGATTCAAAAGGAGCACAATGTGAGGGGTTTTTGTCATATTTTGACTCATCCGATGATGGTTCTTGCTGAAATCGAGGAAGAATCAAACATCGGAGCCACATGGGCCGTAAGCACATTACCGAGCGCTGAAAGAGTATGTTTTTTTAGTAATTTTGGCCTTTACGCTCTTCCCGGCCCCGATTGCTGTTTTTGGGGTTTACACACTGTAAAAAAATCCCTCTTGAGAAAAACAATTTCAACACTCTTTTTCTAGTTTTCCTTATTGTGCTAATTTTCTTTGACCATTTCATCATTTTGTAGATGTTGCTAATTCTATCAATATATGCTCATGTCGACATTTATGCGGATGATTTTTCTGGCATGTTGGCTAGACCAACCATAGTTATGTTTTATGGTTTATAGGTACGGCTTTGCGAATTTGGTAGTATCATGTTTCATCCTTGAGCTGGCCTTCCAGAATCTGATTCTCCTCGAGTATCATCCATTGGGATGTAGTCGACCGAGCTCCAACATAGTTTTTTGTTGCCTCCTTGCGATGACGAGGTTAGAGCTTCTTGTTGTGCGTTTGGGGCGACGACATCTAGTATCAGGCGATTCAAATATATTCAAGGGTTCAACAATGACAACTGCAGCTATAGTGTGCTGGTCCTTAGGGGAAAATGCAAGAAGACTTCGCGACTGTCATCGACAAGATTAGGCCGGATCCGATAGGGGGCGGCGAGAATGACATGTCGGCGATAACCCACAATTGTAGGGGATCACGACAATCTTCGTTGAGAAGTATTACAATCCTAATTTATATTCGACACAATGAGAGCGAGAGAATACTTATAAGCTTTGACCATTGAATTATCAATTCAACCATACTTGAAAGAAGTACTTGCTCAAACAAATTGATAGAGCAATGACAATGTAGTGAATGGAGTAGTGTATGTAGCAACAAAGTAATACATGCACAAAAAACTTGGTAGTTCCCAAGTATAAGTAACTTCAAGAGCAAGCGATAGTGGAATAAGTATGGATGGATATTGGGACGTTGCATGGCTGACACCAATTATGTAACGTAACAATCAATGAGGATAGAATTACTAGCTCATGTTCTTGAATTATTTTAGCCATGTATTCCATATTTAGAAAGATGTGCATAATCTAGGAACTTGCCTCCCATCTATAGTCCACCCCTCGGTTTCTGTTGGGGATATAACTACTGGGCCTCAAGTGTTTCATTGAGGTCCGCTTCGAAAACTAAGTGTAATTAAAGGTGGCCCATTGGCTCAACCGAAACAACACAATATGATCAATGAATACATGTGATCCTCAAACTATAGTTATTCCCGTTGAAATCCAAGATTGTCGTCATTGGGGTCTCCAGTTCAAAATTACACTAGGCGCATATGACTTGAAGCAAAATTATTACAAATACATAAATACTTCATATATGAAATCATATTACTCAGGCCCTAGTAATAAGCATTGGGCACAACAAAGTCATGCCAATATTAATTCTCGAAGCATCATAATTCTAGGGATCATTCTCCCATCGACCTAATGTTTATTAATTACATAATGGATCTCATCCCATTCTTATCCATCCCTACACATGGTCAGGGAGAACATGATCCCAAGTGAAGAGAGAGAGAGAGATAGAGAGAGAGAGAGAGAGACAGAGAGAGAGGAGTGCCATGGTGGGCCCAAGCACCCTGTGTAGGCCCTGGACACCCCTAGCCCATCTCCAGGTCACTGGTGGTCCATGTGTTGCACATATTCCCCTGGTACTTTTTTGCTGATTTTCTATGCAAATAAATACCATCATAGAAAGTATGCCGATATAACATCAGTTCTTATTAGTTTTTATTCATCGGAGCAAATTTTGAGAGAAAAGTTAAGAAAAAATGATCCGAAAAATAGTTACTTTTGAGACATTTTAGTGGGCGGCTCATTCTAGCATCAGTGTTGGTTGTTCAGTGGTCCAAAGATGTCAATGCAAATTTAATTACGCTTGAGGTGCTTTGAACTTCTGAGTGAACTTAATAATAGATACAAACCATTTTTGCAAAAGCAATCTAGTGTTAGAATTTTCAATATAGGTGAAAACACTATTAAACAAACAACAAAAGTATGTAGAAGCCTAGTTAAACCGCAGAATTATCGTGATCTTCTACAGTGCCAAAACGGAGTATGGAGTAAGCGTGGTTACGGTGACTTCAATTGTAGGGATGCCATACTAAGAACTGTCTTAACCATAAATGCATAGGGCATTACTATATCAATTGTTACATCTATGTTATAGTCCGATTTTCCGCTGATTAACTGAATAATACTCATTTTTAATTAATAAAGGTGGCAAGTCTTTTGCCTCGTTTGAAAAGGAAATTTGTTATATGCAGGATAGCATCAGGTTTGCCTCACATTAGAAACATTGACCAACAGCCTTTCCGCTGCCCAACATATTTCCCTTGCGCTTCCCACAAAAGCATGTTTTGGTAGTTATGTGCTTAACGGATCCACTATCTGTGCACGAAATGAAATAGAAAAAGTCGATATCATTTCATTACGTGAAATAGAGTGCTCCTGCTGTCCTGGTCGAAAAGGTAGGCAGCTAGCCGGCGGTCCGCGTCAAGATCCACAACAATATACTCCAGTAGCTTAATTGGTGGCACCTGCTATTGGTGGTGCACCGAAAAGACGGATGGGTAGACGTCCTTAATAGCGGTACGAGATGAAATACGCCTAACTGTTAGCTCATATATGTTGATCGATCGGCGTTATGAGCTGCATAATCCTTCGCTTTGTAGGATAAGGAGACTAAAGATTGAACAACTTTTCAGAAACATTTTTAGCTTGTTGTATTAGGATATAATATATCCGCAAAAAAATTATTAGGATATAATAGATCATTTTGGGATTCATAGCAGCATAAACTGACCACGATCACTAAGGAATCTCATACTGGCATGAAATCGACTGCAAATTAGCCCATAATGCATTCAATGTCTCCGCACTTTGCATATATCAGTTTCTCTCATTGAGCATAATATTTGCTAAAACGTTCTTTTTTTTAGAAACATAGTACATGCGTAGAGGCTCACATACATTCACCTCTATAATCGCACTCGCATCTTAATCCTATGAGCACCTCCGGGAGACTTATTCGACGAGTCTTGAAATTGATAAAGTCATTCCTCGCTATCAACGAAAACGCCATCTCCCACTGAAACAACATTTTGCTTTTATGAGACACACAAATGTTAAATCTAGGGTTTGATCTGTGATGGGCTCGAAGTACAACCATCCTCGTAACCATCTAACAACATTTTGGTTCTCATTATATTCATTTAGTTGTTTGCCAAACAAAAACCAAGTTTCTATGAGAGCATCTATTTGGATCAAAGGTAGCATAACTTAATTAGCTGATAACAATATATGCATGCATGAGGGGACCGGACACCGACCGCAATTCATGGGCATGATATCGACTTAAGACACAATCAAGGCTATGGCTAAGCTAATCCATGTAGTATTATACTGCTTGCTAAAGTGCGTATATGTTTATGCCTAACATATACTACTACTACATACAACATGAAAGCGACTAAATCATGTAATTGATTTGGTCTTCCTTTGATACAATATGTGCTGTCAGCGATGCCGACCCCTAACCGCGTCCAGTTAGTGATGCGCTCATAGGAAATGGGCTCCAATCATTGGGCATGCATGGACTCTGGGCCCTGCCGTATTTGGATACTACTCACGGGTCAGGATTAGGTCACAAAAGCAAACAAGATGAATGCCTCGCAGGTTTACCAGCAATCTTTTTCCTTTAGTTTCTCTTCATCTAAAGGAAACTATATATGATTATGGTTGAACAACAGGAGTATATATACTTTTGATTCGTTTTTTGCATGACTCTGTTACTACATCCCCATCTTGCTATAGTACTTTGTTAAATGTCTCCAAGGGCTAATCGCAGCAGTTGGAATGTCATGAAATAATTAAGATTAGCTAATCCAAACAATCAAGACGAGCCGGTGATTTAATACTTAAGCTCACGGAAGAGTCGCAAAATTCTGACTAAAGAGGGTGCTTGGTTCCAAGGGACTATTTTTAGTCTGATTAAAAATAGTCTCTTTTAGAGGCTAAAGTTCCAAGCACTCCTGACTAAAGAGAGGCTAGGACTAGTCTTGAGGCTAAAAAAATTTAGTCATAGGAAACCTACTAAAATGTGCATTAGCCCTCTCTCTCCTCATTTAATTCCTCTACTTTAACACATGCGAGTTCTGGATTGGATGGTTTGGAGGATAATAAATGATCAATAACTTGATTTTAGTCTCTTTAGTATTTGGATCCAAGCATGGGTGAGGCTAGCAAGTTTTAGTCCCACTATTTTTAGTCATGAGACTAAAACGTATCCAAGCACCCTCTGAATAGCAAGTAAGCACGGGTCGGAGTCTTCGGACAGGCTAGGGCTCCTCGTACTGAAGTTAGCCGGTTGTGCAATAGGTTTTTCCTGAAAACCCCCCGCCGCGCCAAGCTAGTGCCATCATCATTAGAAAGTCCGACCATTCTAGTTTCAGCCAGTGGGCCGGACGCTCGTAGATGTTGAGACTGTCGCGGAAGTCAAAGAACACAGGGGAAGAGAGGCACTTGGTGAAGACGTTAGCGAACTGTATAGATGTTGGAACATGAAGAACATGGATGTCACGAACTTGAACCTTGTTAGGAACAAAGTGTATGTCGATCTCAATGTGTTTGGTGCGACGGTGTTGCAACGCTGAGGTAAACTGCAGAAACGTCGTCGCAATAAAGAACTGAAGATTTGTCGATCGGCTTGTGAAGTTCATGTAGATCTCTGCTAGATCCATCATGTCTCAGCCATGACATAGCGATAGAGCGGTACTCCGCTTATGCACTAGATCTGACACGGTTAGTTTTGATTTGACGACTATGAAATAAGAATGTCACCAAGTTAAACATGGAAGTCATTCGTCGAATGGCGAGTGTTGGGGGACCCGACCAGACAGCATCCGAATAGGCAATAACTGAGGTGTTCAATGAGGGAAATTAGAGGCATGGAGTTGAGTGTGCCTTTGATGTAACGAAGGATCTGCTTGACGAGACTGAGTTTGCCAGTGTGGAGAGCACACATGAACAAGCATGTCTGCCGAAAGGCGTAGGTAATGTCACAACAGGTAAGGCTTGGGTAGAGAAGAGCACTAATGAGACTACGGTAGTCGGAAGGGTTGTCGAGTGGATCGCCATCGGTGATGGAGATTTTGGAGCCTAATTCAATGGGCATGGTGGCGGCGTTACAATCACTCTTACCGCTGCACTGGATGAGCTCTAGGGCGCACTGAAGTGGAGAAAGACAAAGGCCGTCGGTAGAGCGAGAGATGAAGGTGCCAACAAAGTAGCCCAAGGGCCCAAACTCGGTGATAAAGAATTCAGAGCTGAGTGTCTGGTGAAGAAATTTAGTGGATAAGGCGTGAGGACTATATCATCACCATAGAGAAGAATATAGGATATGCTTGTGGGAGAACAAAAAATAAAAAGAGATTAATCAAATTTAGGGAGAAACCAATGGTAAAGATAAACGAGGCAAACTTGATGAACCAGATACGTGGAGCCTGTTTAGGGCGTATAAGGATTTTTGAAGAAAACATGTGTGGTTGGGCGAGAGGGATCTTCAAAGCCTTATGGTTTCTAGGAAGGCGCGAGGAAAACCAATCCCAAGAAAAAAAAAGGAAGAAAACAAACGTTTGTTTTAGGCCAATAGAATTCTGTTAAAAAGAAGGGAGTGCCTAGAATTCATGTAGATGATATGTAATTTGATTTCATTCATTTGATGTCAGCTGACATCACCTTTGGTTGTTGCAGCCTGATTTTGTCGGGAGGCCACGCTAGAATTGTTCTTGTTCCTCTAGCCTACTACGCTGATTGTCTATGGGCTTGGGCCAGTTGTCTATGTGTTGTCTGTTGTTGGGATGGACTAGGGCATTCATCGTTTTAGTTGGTCTGGCCCTTGTACAATGTATCTTTTTTCTGCTGCACGTTGATGCCTTAGATGGTACATTTCCTCGTGGGAGCTCCTATTCGGTGCTTCAGGCGCCAACGTTGGTGGACCGACCATGTATCATATTTTATTTCCCTAGATCACTAGGTCGCATTGTAAAAAAAAAGAAAATATTCACATAGGAAAAAATCATGAAACTCAAAAAAGTTCATGGACTTAAAAAAAACCTAGTTTGGAAAAAACTCATAGATTTTGAGAAAATAGTTCATCAAATATGAAAAACGTTCATCAATTTCTTTAAAAAAGACTATCTAATATGGAAAAAGGTTCATTGATTTTAACAAAACGTTCATGGGTTTGAAAAAAAAGTTCATCAAAATTTTAAAAAAGTACATAAAAAATCTAAAAAACATTGATTTGAAAAAGTTAATCAAATTGATTTACTTTTTTGAATTTTGAAAAAAATAGTAAATAAAAAAGGAAAATGAAAAAATATGAAAGAAAAGAAAGGAATAATGAAAATAAAAAAAACCAATACAAAAAAACCCACAATGAAAAAAAAGCCTGGCTGGAGAAAGTATAAAAGAAGAAAAAGAAATGTATTATCACAGTGTGTTATTTTACCTGGTGGGTTAGTCTCTACTATTTAAAATTTAAAAAGAAACGTAAGTTTCTCATTTCACCTATCTTTCGTCTAACCTTCCTTATATATGTCCCACTCTTTCCTTCTCCTTTTTTATTTTTTTCTCTTTGATTTTTCTCCCATCCATTCTCCCTAAAATAGAATCAATTGTATCATGCTTTATTAACTTACAAAAAACACATTTTGTTCGGTAAGTAATTAAATTCTTACCAAATAAGTACTTAACATAAAATAGCAGGTAAATCATGATGATTGCATATAAAAATTTGCTAAGACTTTAACACATCAATATAATAATAGACGAGCAGTCACAAGCTAATCTACTAGAACGTTTATATTCCCGTTACAACG
This sequence comes from Aegilops umbellulata, assembly GCA_032464435.1. NCBI lineage: Eukaryota > Viridiplantae > Streptophyta > Magnoliopsida > Poales > Poaceae > Aegilops > Aegilops umbellulata. Next base: position 329,849,502 of record CP136058.1, on the reverse strand, counting down.
CACGGGCAATTGTCTAGTACGAGTTAAACATAATCGAATCTTAGCAGCGCATGTTTTCTGCGTATTAAACCAGAAAAAAAAATGGGCCGGCCCAGAGCGGGGAGAGGTGTGCGCCGGTTTCCCTATAACCAGCGCCTGAGAAATTACATAGGAAACGCCCTTCCTCGTCCTCTCCACACACAACAGAAATGCTTACCATGGAATATCAATGGGTCATGATCCATGGTAATAGCTAGTGCACCACAGAATCAGTAGCCTTGTGCTGTTTTAGGAATCCTTGTGAGAAAAGGCCCAAGAATAATATACGGCTAGTGATTTCAGCGGCTATTTTCTGAAAAATGCATGTTTTGCAAAAATGTGGCCCATAAAAAATTTACCGCAGATTTTAAAAATTATTCACATATTTGAAAAAGTGTTCGCCAAAATACAAAAAATGTTAGCTAATTTGTAAAAATGTCCGTTAACTCAAAAAATGTTCACAAACTTTTAAAAAATCACTAATGTGAAATAAAAGTTCATGTTTTTATTTTAAAAATAACAAAAAATACCGCTAGTTGCAGTTGTGTTAGGGGCCATTTCACTTGCAATCAGGGTTGCAACCCTTGCGGTCGAGTTGGTGGCTTGAAATTTCAATTAGACCGATAACCCCTCTCCCCAACGCACCTACATTCGCGTAGCAGTTCATGCAGTTGCAGTCAGATTAAAGCATTTGCAATTCCCAACCCCCTAAAAGCTTACAATTGCAACCCCTAGAATCTTAATAAGTTGTGGGGTCAGTCCTTAATTAATTATTTCTGCATTGTGAAAAGGGGGGGGGGGGATTGGGCACAAACAGACATTGAAAAGTCAGCGGAAAAACACAAAACCCATGTAAGATAAGAAAAATAAAACTTATTCAAGGGCCGCCCCTTATCTCCCCTCCACACTCTCTCTTGTGTTGTCATCTCACTTGCTACAAACCGAGGAAATGAAGAATAAAAAGAGGGGAAGAAAGATAAACAAGCATGACTGCCCCATCGATCCAGTTCTATTAACAATCAGAGAAGTCTGCGACAGGCACAGCGGGTCATGAGGAAACGATAATAGATAACAAAAAAAGGGGTCTATGAACAACAATAGCAGACAACGAGGAACAAAACGAAAAATGACACTACGGGTCAGATGCAACGTTCCTGAGACACTTAGAACTCGGCTAGTTGAGTTCAGAAAGCCGATTTTAAAATGTTCATGAAATCAAGAAAATATTCCCAATATTTTAAAAATGTTCTTGAACTAAAATGTATTGAAGAATGAAAAAAGGAAAAAAAGCAAACATAAAATAAATAAGAAAGAATACCAGAAAAACCTCGTGAAAAACAAAAAAGAAAAGAAAACCTAGGCGGGTCACCCCCCAATCTACCTCCGTCCACATGTTGTCTACTTCTCTCACTCTCAGCCGCCGAACGAAATGAATGAAGGAGAATAAGAAAGAGAGAGGCGTTTTGGTGGCCGAGCTACCTGGAGGCCGGTATCTCGTGACGTACAATATAGCGCCACGATGTGTGCTGACTTGTTTTATCCCATATATACGCCGGCTATTAACTTGAAATACGTTGGTGATATGGGCTGGGGTGCTACCATTGTACGTGGACTGGGTACACGTTGTTAGTTACATGGACATTATGTATCTGCTGGGCTGGTTGAAACATTTAATATTATTTGATGGGCCCACGTGGCACTGCAGATGGCTTTACATTTATTTCCACATGGTGCTTATCCCAAAAAAAGAGAAAAAATCCACACGATGCTCAGATTTTTTGCCTCATTAGACCATTCATCCCCTTCAAGTGGTGGCTGGGCAGGCGACGGACCGCCATGGATGGCCTGGAGTTCTTCTTCGAGGGGTAGACTCAAGCCGAATGTTGCACTTTATGTTATTGTTCTATAGTGTTGGGAACCAATTAAGCTATGGTGCCAAATCCCCTCTGGTTCGTCTACCCATGGTTCTTGGATCTAACGACAAGATTTTTTGGGATGTGTTGCCGCTTGATTCCGCACGCTGCGAAGATTTGATCTCCTCTGAGCCCACCATTGGTGGGGTGGATGCAGAGCAGTCCGGAGTAGACAATGGCGACTCAATGGGACATTAGCTCGTACAGTACAACGGTGTTAGTGAGGTGGTTGCCGACTCAAATGACATGGTTCCTGAAGATACCAGAGATGCAACCGTCAAGAGAAGATGGAGATGCAGAAGGCGTGGTTGTCTCCAACTCCAAGGGCTCGTGCTGGACTCGACGGTAATAAATTCATATCCAATGAAAAATACACTGTCTGAATGAATAATGCTAGCTTGTTGGACCGTTTTAATGAGTTATCCATGCTGTGACTTGGGTCGGTTTGGTGTGCTTGCTACATGTTCTTGTAGATTGCCCATCCAAAATCATCTGTTTCCCCGATGAACCAAAATGAATACGTGTCCACCATGTTGAAAACTGCAGTATTATGATGGTAAGGCGTCAGATGAGAGGGAGAACAACCCGAGCAGGGTGCCTGCGCTTGAGGCTTCGATATGTTTTTATGCAGACAACAAAACTGGTAACATTGTTAATCCGGTATCGGGGACTAGTTTTGACTTGGTCGAAGAAGCGTATGAGTTTTACAATTAACACTTGCGGGAGATTGGCTTCGGCGTCAGATATGGCAAGAGCCGGCTGAACGTCCATCGGAAAAAATGTATGCAAGAAATTGTGTGTGCATGCGCGTGAGCAAAGTTGCATACTGAATAATTCACTGTGATTTATTTATATTTGCACATCTTTGGCAAAAAGAATGTTTATGCATGTTTGTTTTGGATGTTCCGCAGGCTAAACCATTCAATCCAATAGCCGCTCAACATGGTGTGGCTGCACTGCCCTGACGTCGATACTTAGATCAGATGATAAAGGCTGGTGCGTGTGTGAGCATAGGTCAGAACACAACCATGAACTTTCTAACAACTGTATGGAGAAATTACATTGGAAGTCGCATTGGCACATAGATAGATACACCGGGGACGAAAAGGGAAAACAATATAAACATAGGCAAGGTTTACAATGTCGTGGGCCTTTCTTCGGTGGGTGAAGGAGGTGCCATTCACGAAAAGCTCTTTGAAAACTCTGTGGAAATATTAACAGAGAACAATCAAAGAATGATGCCACAAAGACCATAGAGTTGTTCAACAGGGAGCGTTGAGCAGTTTAAATGTTTTGGTGATGCTGTCACATTCGATACCACATTAATTGTAAACGGAAAGATAGGCATTCTTACCAGTTTTAACAGGGAGCATTGAGCAGATGTACAAGACTTGCCTGTAAGGCATGGCGTGTGTTTTTTTGTTGGTGTCAGCAATCACTTCTATTTTCCATGGGGTGCTGATCAGTGACGAGAAAGTCGACACTTTCATGTGGATATTCACCGAGTTCTTTCAGATGATAGGGGCACCACAGCCGCGGTCGATCCTAATAGGTGAAAAAGGCCATTACCATTTTTTTGCGGATATTCCTCTTAGCATTGAATTCAGACAAAAGGGTGTTCTCTATGTTAGTTATTGATGTTTCTTTTCATTTTAGATCAAGCGCGGGCGATGGAGGTTGCCATAGCCGATGTCATGCCAGGCACAACACATCGTTAGTGCAAATGACATGTGCTGAAGAAAGTGAATGAGTCCCTTGGACCACTGTAAGTCAAGGGTAGTGAGTTCAAACCAGAATTCAACAAGCTGGTGCACCACATGGTCACTGAAAAAGTATTCGAGGATGGCTGGGCATGTATGATTGAGAAGCATGGGCAATTGAAAAACCCATCACTGACACAGATATATGAGATCAGGAGGAAGTGGGCTAAAACCCTACTTCATGGGGGTTTTCTGCGCCAAGATGACCAGCACGCAGCAAAGTGGAAGTGCAGACCATCTACTGAAGGGATATATGTCCCCTGGTTGCCCGATGCATGTGTTCGTTAGACAATACGAGAAGATGCAATTTGATAGAGATCCAGAAGAGAGTTGTCAGGAGAAAAGGACAAAACTGGTAAGAATGCCTATCTTTCACGTTGACTGTTTGGACTCTTCTCATAATCTATTCTCCCAGAATAATTAAGACACATACTGATGAGATGCTCCAATGTAGGGTGGTGTTGTTCTAACTCAAAACCTGCCTATTGAGATACATGCATCCAAAATTTACATGAGGACTATGGTTGAAAAAATTGGGGAGATGCTTTATGAAGGCGGGTTGAAGTTGTACCTCGTCACAAGTACATAGCCAGGCATGTAAAGAACGACTCGAGAGGGAAGTGGTGTAAATATGAATTCATTATTCAGGTGAACCATCTTGCTGATGAGTTGTGTGAGTGCGGGATGTTCGATCATTTTGGGGTGAGGTGCAGCCATGCACTTAGGTATCCTCTTTTTCTGCTTGCTTTGTCATACGTACTGTTTCTTGATGAAACGGATTATTCATCTAAGATACCAACTTTGTTCTCTGCAGGTCATGATCCAGTTTGGCACGCAGGGATCAAGGTCACAAGAGCATTACATGTCCGCAGAGGGGCGATCTTCGAAAGGCGCCAAGTCGCCTTGCTGCTCCAAATGCAGCTTCAGAGGTCACAGGAAGAACACCTGCATGCACCAATCCCCCAAAAGCGGGCTTTCATGATTGATTTGATGTATTGTATGTTTGAAATTCAGACTGGTAACTGAAAACATCTGATGTTTGTCGATTGGAAGGAGCACCCCATAGATCTTTGATGGGTTGTATATGTCCTGTAGTAGAAATATTGTTCGTTAGAAAATCTTGTCGCAGAGTAAAACGGCTTAAAAAGAAATATTGTACGTTAGAAAATCTTGTCGCAGAGTAAAACGGCTCTCTGGTTCTCATAGGAACATGATGACCGAGTCAATCACATGTCCTGCACATGTGTGGACGGGGATTGTAGGTGTGCCCGCTCTGCTGTGCCGACTCATCTACGTGAGCTGTCACTATTTATTTGCTAGCAAATACAGACGACTGTACAACGATCCCAACTGAAATACGGTGGCTGCATACCCACATGACACTGATCACGACAGGGACAGACGGATGGGATAACTGCCTCCAGCTCGGCCACCAAAGTGCATTTTCGAATAAGAAAAGACAACCTTCAAAGAGGCCCACGACAGGACGTAAAAAAAAAGATAAACAACCATCGTTGCATTTTGATCCAAACTGGTCGGGAGTGAAAGTGAAAATGGGTTGCCACAGGACACATACAACGATGCTGCGACAGACAACACGAATCATGGCGTGGGATTCATCCAATGATATGGTTGTGAATGGGACACTAAGTTTTAGGGGCACATCTATGTGCCGCTTATTACGGGGCAGATGGTTGCCACACCTATAGGGTGCGGTGGTGGGTCGGCCCAGTAGGATGTGACTCGTCATGGTGATGTAATTTGATTTTTTTTAATATTTTAAATGCATATAGTTCAAAAACTTAAATTTACTTAACAAAAATTAAAACATTTTTTAAATAACACCGTATAATTTTTTTGGTAGTGCAGTTTAAAAAATATTGATAACTTCCAAAAAAATGTTCGTGCCGATGAAAATTCCTCCTGTGTTTCAAAAAAGTGAATGTGAAATTTTGAAAAATGGTGTATACATTGTAAAGAAAATGTTTGCATAATGTAAAAAAGTGTTTCACTATTAGAAACAATGTATGTGACATTTTATGGAAATACTCCCGTTTGCATACCATTAAAAACAATGTATGTGACATTTTATGGAAATATTCCCGTGTTTCCAAAAAATGTTTGTGACATTTTTTTAAATGCTATATACAATTTAAAGAAATGTTCATGTAGGTTAAAAATTGTTTATTTCTATTAAAAATGCACATGAAATTTAAAATAAATGATCACGTGTTTCTAAAAAATATCCGGGATTTTTTCCAAAAATGGTTGTCCAAAAAAATGTTTGTGTAGTTTAAGAATATGTTTATTGGCATTAAAAATGCAAAACGTGTATTTGGAAAATGCTACAGTGTATTCCAAACATGTATTTTAAGAAAGGTACATCATGTATTCATAAAATGTCAAACTTGTATTAAAAAATGTTTCACGTGTGCTCTAAAAATGTAAGTTTTGTACTTAGAAAAAGTAGACATGCGTTGAAAAAAAGAAAACCGATAAAATCCGAAAAAGAAACGAAATAAAAACCAAGAAGGGAAGAAAACCACAAAAGAAATAAAGAAAACCAAATTATAGCGAAGAAATAACACAAAAGAATGAGAAAACGAAGGAAACCAAAGTAAACAAAAACAAAAAAAACTCGGTGAAAAACTAAAGAAAAAAGAAAGGAAAACCCAAAGTAAACCGGTCGAGCGAACTTGCAGCGACCGCTAAGAGCGGGAGCAACCGACCGCGCTAAACCAGCCCCCAATTAAGTGTGCTCTAAAATGTTAGTGGTCGCCCCAAGACGATTCCTATTAGGGCATGGCCATCGCGTCGCCGCAGACCTGTCGCCCCAGGTGCCAACTAGGCTCGGACTCCATGGTGACAGGAGAACCGCTGCTTGCAGGTGCCAGTCGCTGCTTGCAGAGGAGGCCGGTTCTCCATGGAAAAAAGCGGGAGAAAGGAGAAAAGTAGAAGAAAAGCAGATAGAGTTGGGACAGGTTTGTCATGGCCCGTGACGCTGTGCTCTGGTGGCTTCAGAAAAGAGCGTTGGGTGTAAAAGAGCATGACCTATAGCCTCATTTATTTTCGTCTAGCTGGATACACGACGCAGCAGCACATTATACATGCCCTTAGGAATCGGTACACGAGGGACGAGTTTTAGCACTTCGTCGAGTCCATCAGCTCACCAACGGTTCGGACTTCGGAGCGGCAGTTCTGTCCATGTGAACCCAAGTCGGAATCGGCGGCTCCAATCTATAAAAGCATAGGGCGCTAGTTGCCCTGACGCAAGAACCAAGCAAACTACTCATCTCGATTGATCGTCAAACTTCATAACATCACAGAGAGAGAGAGAGAGACGCATCATATCAAACTTAGGCCCTCTTTGATTCGCAGGATTTTCAAAACGTCGGAATAGGAAAAGTATAGGGTTGGAGTGGCATGCACACATGAATCCTACATGATTAGCATGGAGTGTTTGATGGCACAGGAAAAACAAAGGAATTGTAAAAAGAGGTTGGAGTGGATGTTAGATTTCCTATGAAATGTAGTACAAAAGATTTCATAGGAAAAATTCCTATGAGATCCAATCCTATGAATCAAAGGACCAACATAGGAAATTTTTTAAGGATTTCAATCCTTCAGAAATCCTATAGAATTCCTTTGAATCAAAAGAAGCCCTTAGGATTGATCACGCCCTGTGCATGGATCGGCAGTCGGAGCGGCTGCTTCTCCTGCGCGTGTACGCATTCCTCAAGTCGAGGAAACTCAACCGCGCGGCATACACGCTGGAGCAGGAGGCATTGCTCCGGTTTGACTGGCCCCGTGTGCACCTCATGATCCGGCGCGGACGGTGGCGATCGGCGGACGAGTACACGTCGGCGTTCCTGGACGGCGGCAGGGAGAGCACGCCGGAGGCCTGCGCCGCCCTGTTCCTCCTCCGGTTCCAGCGCTTCATGCGCGCGCTCAAGTGCGGCGACGAGGCGTGGGCGGGGTGGTACCTGGCGCGCCGCATCCTGCCCGTCCTGCATGCCCACCCCGACAGAGACGCCGCCTCGGCCACATGCGTCGCGGTGCTGCGCGACAGGCGCGCCCTCGCCACGCAGCGCGACGATGCCGAAGCGCGGTGCGCCTGCAACCACGAGTTCCTCGGCCTCATCTTCCAGAACGATGGGTTCTTGATCCTCACCGGCGATGACACCGAGCTAAAGCGCCTCGAGCGGGCAGCCTCCCTTGGGCTCCGACGATACGCACGCCCACGCCGCGGCCGACCTAGGGCTAGGAGGGGTTGAACATGCATTCGGTACAGTCATTGAGATTTGAGAAACATCCAGCAAGCGCGGACAAATTTCGTGCAGCTGCGTGTACTTAGATGTTCGGATTCTAAGTGCATATTTGATGATGCAAATTTGAAGATGTAAAATTTATATTAACAAAAAGTTCATTTTTCATTAAAAAAGAGGCAAATCCAACGGATGATGTATATTGATGATGTAAAATTGCAATTCCAATGGATGATGCAAATTAGAGATAAAAAGAGAAACTTCAACTAACATGAACCATTCCAGAATAGAAGCAATCCAAGCTACCAAAAGGTCTTTTAACAGGGAACTTTTCTTTGAGTTTGTGGGGATTGTGGTCTGGAACATCTGGAAGGAAATGAACAACTTTATATTCCGGCATATACCTCCATCTTTGGCGGCTTGGAGAGAGAGAACCAAGGCAGATCTCCTTTGGCTCAAGTATAGAGTGGACAAAGCTCTCTGGGACTACATAACTTTATTTGCCCTCTCTTTGTAATTAAGCCCTCTCCACTGATCTTTTCAGTCACCCACTTTTTGTATTAGCTGATCTTTGTAGACACCTTGTCCCTTCTTCCTTGAGGGCTCTCCCTCAAGTGCATGTACATACTATGTAATCCATTTTTTATTTAATGCAACACAGTAGGAGCCTCTCCTGCTGTTTTCAAGGTAAAAAAACTTCATTTCAAACATAATTCTAATTGAAAACATAAATTGAACGACTACTGCAGCTAATTAAAACTACTCACCGTCTGAGGGCATCCAATACTCCTTGTTGTTCTCATCGAAGGGCCCCTAGAATTCCTCCTCCTCCTCCTCTGAGGACACGACACCGTCGAGGTCGGCTCCGTCCTCCTTTATCTCCTTGTTCTTCTTCTGCCCTGCCTCGTGCTTCCAGAAGTACTCCTATTCGGCCTGAACGTACTTCAGATGCACTCGCGCGAACCTCGCCATCGCCATCTCGTCGCTATCGCCGGGACCAGCGACAATGGCCGGCCTCTTCTTCTGTCTTCTTCGTTATCTCCTTCATCCGAATACCCTCCGGCACAAGGAACTCCGCACCCGACCGGGTCTCAATCTCCGGGGAGTTGAGGTCCGTCTTTGGCCTCCCGACACGCCATACTGCCACATCGTAGGCACGCGCAGCCTTGTAGGGCGATGGACTAGGTGTCGAGCCAGAAGCGGCGGCCGGCGTCGGAGAACTAGACGTCGAAGTTGCCGGACGGCTTCGCCCGCACGCCTAAGAACCACTACAAGAAATATGTCAACTAGTGACCTTCTGTCAGTGACCCTGGAAGAAATGGTCATAGATCTATAACCATTTCAGACCAATTGGTCAAAAGTTGTTCGTGGTGCTCCAAACCCTAAACCATTGCGACCATTTTGGTCAGAAAGGTCGTAATTTCCTTACATGAAATGGTCATAAAGCAAACAGCGCTAGTCCGCTACCTTATTTATAGTTGTTAACGACCAATATAGATGGTCATAGCCTTGTAAATTGTGGTGGGTTGCTATGACTAGGCGCCACCTCATCAGTTTTGCCTATGTGTCATTGTCCATGTGGCAGTTTTTGCCCTAGGTTATGAAACAACCTATATTTCTGTCATTCCCAAAATTCCCAAAAAATTTCATAAATTCTTTGGGTCATATCTTCGTCAAATATGTAAAAACCTTCCTTGCCTAGTTCAAAAATAATTCAAAAATATTCATTTTCCTATTTTGTTCACAACAACAATTTGTGAAGGAAGTACCACTTTGGCATGTCCAAATAGTATCCATTTTCTACTGTGCTTTCCTATGCCCAAATAACCATCCTCCACCAAATGCCAGCTCAATCCATTCATTATTTTGAGCCGAGCTTCAACATTTGTATTTATGTCCAGTGTGGTAGTTTGCAAAGCAAGTACCACCTAGGCTTCTCCTTTTGAGCTGAAAATTTGTGAAGACGGTCTTCTTAGTAACTGATCATCCTCGGCCAAAACTCACGCCCATTAGCCATGTACATTTCCCGTACCGCTATTCAAACACTTGGCTGCTAATTCATGTTTGAGTATCGATCGGTCTCCTCGTGAGAATATTATGTTGTAATTTTCTTCCTAGCACCTACCGGGGGAGTGTCCAACCCACTAGACATGCCTAGGCCGCCCAGAACACGTGGCAACACCACGGTCACGCGGTGACCACGCGGCGGGCATGCCAGTTTACGCGCTCTAGAGTTGGGCCCTCGGCCACCGCCCAAACCTCGACGTATCACCACCAAACCATGTATTTATGATTAAATAGGTACTTATGTAACTAGAAATGCTTTTTGTAAAAAATAAATAGCAAACTATGAGACAGCTACAGTTCAAATTTGATCGGCTTCTAACTGAATCGGCGGAAATTTGTCTTTTTCACGAGAGGTGGATCAAAACTTTTTGCACCCAACCATTTTGTCAATTGTGCATTAAATATGTCCTAGTATTTTAGAAAATTGATTTGGTCCAATTTTGCAACAATTATTTGGGAGGTCCTTCACAAAAAAACCTCCTTTTGGGCACTCAGAAAATGAAAAATGGTTTTTTCGTCCAAAGAAAATGAAAACTTCCTTGGGCAATATTTTTGCCATTCCAATATGCACCCTTGTGCACAATATGAGATCATTTGAACAAACTATGACACGAATGTGGCCATAGGATTGATCATTTGGCTTGAAAGTCATTGATCTCCATACGTGATAGCTCATTTCTGAGAGCACTTTTTTAAAATAATTGCCGTATTACAAGTTTGTTATTTTTCCTGGTAACTTGGCCACATATAATGACACAATGCGAAGGTTTTCCATTTTTTTGATTTGTTTTGAATTTTTTATGCCCGTTTCAAAATGCGGTCAAAACGGCGGGAATGACCGTTCCTAACTAGCGGTTGAATCTTGGATTTTTTTTGTGTTTCTCTAATTAAATAGATACTTATGTACCTAGAAATGATTTTTGGAAAAAATAAATAACAAACTATGAGGCAGCTCCAGTTCAAATTTGACCCGCTTCCAACTGAATCCGTGGAAATTTGTCTTTTTCACGAGAGGTGGATCAAAATTTTTGACATCCAACCATTTGGTCAATTGTGAATCAAATAGGCCTAGTATTTTATAAAAATGATTTGGTTCAGTTTTGCAACAAATATATGGTAGGTCCTTCACAAAAAGAACTCAATTCGGGCACTCAGAAAATAGAAAATGATTTTTTCGTGCAAAGAAAATGAAAACTCCCTTAGGCAACATTGTTTGGAATTCCAAGATGCACCCTTGTGCACAATATGAGATCATTTGAACAAACTATGCCATGAATGTGGCCATAAGATTGATCATTTGGCTTGAAAACCCTGAATCTTCACGCGTGATAGCTCATTTCTGAGAACACTTTTTTTAAAATAATTGTCGTATTACAAGTTTATTATTTTTTCTGGAAACTTGGTCACATATAATGATACAATGCGAAGGTTTCCCAATTTTTTGATTTTTTTGAATTTTTTATGCCCGTTTCAAAATGCGGTCAAAACGGCGGGCTTGACCGTTCCTAGCTAGTGGTTGAATCTTGCAAAACTTTTGATGTTTCTCTGATTAAATAGATATTTATGTACCTAGAAATGATTTTTGGAAAAAATAAAAAGCAAACTATGAGGCAGCTCCAGTTCAAATTTGACCCGCTTCCAACTGAATCAGCAGAAATTTGTCTTTCTCACGAGAGGTGGATAAAAGCTTTTGACACCCTACCATTTGGTCAATTATGAATTAAATATGGTCTACTATTTTATAAAATTGTTTTGGTACAATTTTGCAACAATTATTTGGTAGGTTCTTCACAAAAAAACCGCATTTTGGGCATTCAAAAAATGGAAAATGATTTTTTCGTGCAAAGAAAATGAAAAATTCCTTAGTCAGCATTTTTGGTCATTCAAGATACAAACTTGTGCACAATGTGAGACCATTTTTTTAAAATTTTCATGTGCAAAAGTCAAAGAAAAACAAATTAAAATACACAAATCACATATAATCTATTCCCATTGGTGGAGTTGGTTTGACACGGATTGATGACATGGCGCCCATCCATCCATCTATCCATCATCCCACATCCATCCATCCATTTATCTATATAGAACAAAAAATAAAAAAAATAAAATGAAAAGGGGAAACCCCACAGACCCACCCACCCCGATCCCATCCCTCCCACACCCCCTCTCGTCTCCCATCCACCCCCGATCCCGTCCCTCCCAAACCCTAACCCGCACTCCTCCTTCCTCGGCTCCTCGCCGCCGCCACCTCCTCCCTGTCCCGCAGCGGCGCCCACCCAGATCTATGTTCTCACGCTGCCCAGAGTCTCTAGGTCATCCCGCCACCACCGCATTAGCCCCAAATCGCCCCACCCGCAGCAGAATGCTTCACCGTGGCCGCGGGCCTCCGCCGCTCCCTCTGCACGGCGCGGCCGCGCCCTCCGTGGGCCTTGATCCAGCGCGCGTCGTCCACCCACCTCGTCCACCCGCGCCGCCCCGGGGCCGGCGACGGCGGGTTCGTCTCGGGCCAGGTCGCCGCCTGCTTCGACGGCCTCCTCTTCGTGCGCTTCTGCCATGCCCGCCTCGACGCCCACGCCAAGGTCCACCATGGCGTCCCATGCCGGCGTGCAGCACCCTACCCTACCACCCCTTCCCTCCGGCCAGATCCACCTCGAGCGCTCACCCACGACCTCTCCCCATGGCTAGGGTTACGGGGTCGGCGGCGGCTCCAACTCCGGTGCCTCTGCTTCATCCTCTCCCTCCCTCCCACATGCATCTCCACCTTATGGACGGTGCTCCTGCGCTCGGTCGCTATGGGACTGACGTGCGCAGCGCCTCCCTCGGGCGGCCTCCTCCACCGCGTGCGTGACGGCGGTGGATGGCCGTCCCACAACCGCGGTGGCGCCTGTCCACGGCGTCGACTACACAAAACTCCCATGGTGAACATCATCCCTTCTGGCTCCCTCCTCTCTCTTCTCAAGTTTGTGGCCTTTGTGCAACAGTAGTACCATGCTATGATTCATGGCCATCAAGTCATTTTTTGTGTTCTACTTGCTTTGGCCCGAATTGCTACAATCAAATGACTTTGTGCTAAATACTGTAATTGATGCTAGGCGCTATCACCTCTGCATATTTAGATCCTGCCTCTCAGATTTGCCATTCTAGTACGTGTTTATATGCAACAGACTTGTAGCCTGTTCGCTGTGACTTTGTTGTAGCTGGTGGTTTCATCGATCCATGCCTAAATTAGTTGCTTAATGCCCCTCTTTACTATCAGATGTAAAATACCCTGATTGGATTATTAGTACAAATGTGAGGATATTTCTGCCAAAAGAAAAAGAAACATTGCTGATGTGATAGCGCCTAGTTTTGAGATACAAGTGATGTTGATTCTGTTCATCAAGGTATGTGTAGTTGATTCATATTTCTCCTGTCCTTGTGCAGGGGAAGTTTCCATCCTTACAGCATAGCAGAAGGGCTTCACTTCATCGTACCAGCCAGGAAAGGTGCGTGGTGGTTGCAAGCCATGGAGGGGAGGCGGTCCTGTTCAACATCGGCTAATTGAACGCAAATCATGCGGCTTGTTGCTTGCCTAATTGAACACCTGCTGTTGTTGCTGCTGCGACACTGTGGTTGGGCTGTCCAGTGGGTCGCGCCTGCTTACCTCGCAGCAGTGGCGGTGGCTACAAGTTTTCTCCACTACTGTAGCTCATCTCCAAGTCCTACAGCCTGGATCATCTCCGTCACCAGCGCCTCTACTCCATGTTTACTGGATCATCTCCAAGGTCTGAAGTCTGAACCTCTCTTCTCTACCTCCATGTTTACTGAATTTCACTGAGTTTACTGAATTTCTCAAAAGTCTCCACAGTGTGTGTGTGTGTGTGTGTGTGTGTGTGTTAGAGTGTAGGAGTGCAAATGGGCACCCTGTATGGTATTCTGTGGCCCTCTTTAGTTCAACTAAATGAACTGAATTTTCAGAAGTCACATAACTTTTGAAAATTTAGTTTATTTGGTTAGATGATCTTTGTTCATGTTGATAAGAATTTTTTTAAGAAAGAAATCAAGTCAGATTATATAAGTACAATTATTATGCACATACGTATGGTGACAGCCATGTTGATAAGAATTTTTTTAAGAAAGAAATCAAGTCAGATTATATTAGTACAATTATTATGCACATAAGTATGGTGACATCTCATTATATTCTTCTGCTTCCACTTATATCCTGAGCATGTACTCTAATAGTCAGTTCCTAGAACATGACAATGGATTGCTTTTGTTTCTATACCCCACTATCCATACTCCCAGGTATTAGTAAAGCTATGAGGACACCTTCTGTATATCGTGTTGGATTAGTGTGCAATCTTATGAGAAATATCTGAATGCTGAGTTATATCCTTTATACTAAATCTTGCAATTCTTGGTTTTGGCTTATGTTTTTCCCCTTGGCACTCGATTTACTCGAAGCCTTGTGAATCAGGTTATGCAAACCTGTTGCATTTAGCATCATCAAAGCTTGTTACTACATCAGTTGCTTGCTCCAAGTGTCTTGTTCTTGGATTCTTTGATTTTATCCTGGTGTGCACAACGCTGGTATTTCTGGATGAGCTGAAACTAGTTTCTCCACCATATGTTATCTAGCTGTTGGGTGCTAATTATAGTTACTTTATATGAAGAAACACTTACCTTGCAGCCATCTAATATGCAATTCTAATAATATGTGATGCCTGCTTTTTTAGTTGTATATGCCATTCGTGCATGAATTCCTTTTCTTATGTACCAACTCCCTAATCAATGTTTTGTGTTTTTAGTTTGCTATCTTAGGAGAACCTGGTGTGCTATATGGGGAAGCAAAGCAGCAGCCCAGAACCCGACCTGTGATTCCAGATGAAGGCACCACGACGCACCATGATGCTCCCTTGGAAGGTCAGCTCCTGGACCGCAACTTTCTCTCAATTTGTGCTCTGCTTGATATCAGTTCCTTGTATTGCTGCTGCATTAACGCAAGTTGCAATGTGCAGGGCTTCCGAGCCTGCACCCCGCCGTCCGGACAGAGCAAGGAGGGGGCATCGTCCATACCGCGGAGTTGGTTGAGCCTTGAGTGCGGCCTGGAGAAGCAGTGCATCATCTGGGGTCATCTCTTGCTTGTGCCGTGGTAAGAACAGAGCGCCACTCTTTGTCGTGCATGTATCGAAATGGCAAAAATGTCGAATACATGTTCGCTCTCAGCTTCTCTCTGTTTCCTCTCTACGGGAGTGTGCTTGTGAAGATCTCCCTCAGTTCTCGAGATCTGGTGAGCGCCTCCCTGATCCATGCATCAGTTTTTACTTAGTTTGTTGTCTGGTATCACATCCATCATGTAAGTAGTGTGGTTTCATGTTGTAGTTGGCCTTTCTCAAGTTTCATGAAGAGTCTTCAGATCTTAGAGTTCAATTAGGATCCATTGACTTTGCTGATCTGGTCCCTGGTTTGATTTGGTAACCTGACTCGTATTCATTGATGTCATAAATTTGTTCTACTAGGATTACGTTTCGTTTTACTGATTGCTCCTATAGCCGGTGAATCAGCTGATTGTTGTGATATTCTCCTTACATGCAGTAGATCATCCGCATTACCCGTAGTCTGCAATAAAAGGCACATAGTTTATTTTTTTTTGCCACCTCAAGTTAGTTGATGCTATGAAGTTGCCAATATCTGACTGTTTACTGAATTTATTGGGGCAGCTTTGTTAGAACCTGGCTTTGCATGTATTTGTCGTGTCAACCCTTTTCCACACTAGGATCTGAATCTTCATTACTTCTATTGACTCAGAAATGTCTTAACTATGTCTGATCTAACCGATAAAAAAAGAGAAATAATGCCTGTTCTAAGTAATAGTTTTCACTTCTTATTTGGCAGTCCCCTAAAGATCCACTTTCTGTGATCCCAGGTTAAGCGGACAAGATGGTGAAGACCTGCTGCATCGGAGCTGGCACATCATAAAAGAAGTCTTCTACTTGGACATATTGTACACCTGTAGAGCTTGTTATATTGTGATCGCATTTGTATGTGTTGATGTAACAGATTGTTGCTTCTTGTTGATGTAACAGATTGTTGCTTCTTGTTGATGTAACAGATTGATCGCATTTGTATATTAGAATCGGCTTGTTACACCTGTTTTCTGTCTATTTTGATTTAAATATTGGTTGTTTAATTATTGGCATATTGAAATATGAGTAACATGGCCATGACAACAAAGATCCACAAACCAGAATCAGACATTTGGGACCCGCTTATCAGAACCTGACAATTGGGACCCATTTGAAAAAGGAAAAAAGGGCCACAACCCAGAACTATAAGGCCGAATTATAGGGCCTGGCCCGTGTAGCTTACCCAAATTGCAAGAAAGAAACAATAAAAGGCCGAATTAATGGACTCGGCCCATCTAAAGCACCGAAATGGACCGGGCTAATTCTTGTGCCACATCAGATTGCCACGTCGGATGCCTACGTGGCCTGGGGAGGCTGCTAGTGACCAAAACAAAACAGTAGGAATATTTTGGTCGTAAACGTCCATGACCTTCTAACAGAGAAGGTCGTTAATTTCAGTTTACGACTGCCAGCTTTTGACCTTCTGTTTTTGGTCAAAAAATGGTCGCAAATGAAAAACAATGATCTTTCAGTGACCAATAGTCAAGGTCACAAGTTGACATATTTCTTGTAGTGAACCCCGTCTTGCTCTTAGGGAGTTTCTTCGGTGGCATGGCGACGACGGGGGTGGGGGCGGCTGGGCGTGCGGGCGGCGGTCGAATCGGGGCGGCGACATCGGGATCGGCGGCGGGGCGGCGTCGGCTGTGTGCGGGGAGGAGGCCGAGGAGCGTCCTTGCGGTGGGGGTGGTGAATCGGGGCGGCGCGTCGGGGGAGTGCTACTTCTTGAGCTTGCGTTGGTTTTTCCCTTGAAGAGGAAAGGGTGATGCAACAAAGTAGAGATAAGTATTTCCCTCAGTTTGAGAACCAAGGTATCAATCCAGTAGGAGACTGTGACGCCCTCGATTCAATCGTACACTAATCATACACGCAAATGTGTACGATCAAGATCAAGGATTCACGGGAAGATATCACAACACAACTCTAGACACAAATTAAAATAATACAAGCTTTATATTACAAGCCAGGGGCCTCGAGGGCTCGAATACATAAGCTCGAAAACACAAGAGTCAGCGGAAGCAACAATATCTGAGTACAGATATGAGTTAGACAAGTTTGCCTTAAGAAGGCTAGCACAAAAGCAACAACGATCGAAAAGGAAAGGCCTCCTGCCTGGGAGCCTCCTAACTACTCCTGGTCGTCGGCGGTCTGCACGTAGTAGTAGGCATCGGCGGTGCCATCTGGCTCTTGGGCTCTGACATCTGGTTGCATCAACCGGAAAGAAGAAGAAAGGGGGAAAAGGGGGAGCAAAGCAACCGTGAGTACTCATCCAAAGTACTCGCAAGCAAGGATGTACACTACATATGCAAAATTATCAAAGAAAGGCTGTATAGGTGGACTGGGCTGCAAAAATGCCAGAATAGAGAGAAGGCCTAGTCCTATCGAAGACTAGCATCTTCTGAAAACCACCATCTTGCAGCAACAAGAGGGAGTAGAGTAGCATAAGGTAAATCCTTTATTGACTCCCTGCAAGAAAGTAATCCCAGAGCCCTACTATCCAGTTATCATCACAATCCATTGCTCATCGCCATCCAGTCTCATCACAAGTATCCAGTTCTAGTTGTATCGATTGGGATACAACTCCAAGTGTCCGTTACCGTAGGACAGGCTATCGATAGATGTTTTCTTCCCTGCAGGGGTGCACCAACTTACCCACCACGCTCGATTAACTCCGGCCGGACACACTTTCCTGGGTCATGCCTGGCCTCGGCCAAACAATACGCCGCAACCCGACCTAGGCTTAATAGAGAGGCCAGCACGCCGGACTGAACCTATGCCCCCATGGGTCATGGGCCATCTCCCCGGGAACTCCTGCACGTTGCGTGGGCGGCCGGTGAGCAGACCTAGCTACCTCCTTCAACAAGGCAGGCACTTACGCAGTCCAACCCGGCGCGCGCCGCTCAGTCGCTGACGTCTATTAAGCTTCGGCTGATGTATACGACGCAGAACGCCCATAGTATGCCCACGTGATGGTTAGCGCTATCAGGCCAGAGGCCCCTCGGATCAAATATCCAAATCGTAGTGGATTAGGAACGCGCGGTAACAAGCAGAGACTCACGAAAGATGTGACCCCGTTGCCCCGTCTCGAGGACTTGTGGCAAGGGCTAGGAATGCTCGGCCACGCCTCGTAATTATCTCGCGGGCACCCTCCAGGTCAACCCGTCTCCACCACTCGCAATTAAGCTCACGCGGGTACCCCTCAGGGTCGACCCGTCTTTCCAAGTAACAGTGGTAAAGTCCAAGTATCCGGGTGTCCAAACATCAAGGGGAAAACCTGAGGAATCACCCCCGGTAAATTCCACTCAATGTAATCATCAAGGTGAATGTAAGAGGAATCACCCCCGATGTTCACACTTGAGGGGTTGCACGACAGAGTCGTATCGGAAGTGGTTAAGGAGGAAATCACCCTCGATGATCATGACCGAATGACTACACTACAGGGTTAACATCAGAAGTGCTGAAGAGGCTCACCCTCGGTACACGATAGTAACCCAGTAGTGTCGAGCAACTAAGGGGAAGTGATGTGCGGTGTCGGGGCCTGGTCTTCGATCACGTAGATCGAGTCGCCGATGATGAAGCAGGGGCAACAAGGACAAGTGGGGGTCACTGATGGATCACTAACCAACCTATACTAAGCAGTTTAGGATAAGCAGATTAGGTACAACAACAGATACAACAGCAGGCTATGCATCAGAATAGGAGCAAACAATAACAGTAGCAAAATCTAATGCAAGCATGAGAGAATGGAATGGGCGATATCGGGATGATCAAAGGGGGGCTTGCCTGGTTGCTTAGACAAGAACGAGGGGTCGTCGGTGACGTAGTCGATCACAGCGGCATCGGCAGCCGCCACGGGGTCTACCGAAGAGAAGAGGGGGGAGTAACAGTAAATACATAGCAAGCAAGTGCATAAAAGGACAACAGGCATAGTTAGACGTGTTCTAACGTGGTCCTAGACATTATAGGTGAAGGGGGAATTCAACCGGGAAGGTGTTCCCGGTTCCGGACCTGTGTCAGACAGATGACCGGAGGGGGAAAGTTCCATGTTCAGCATGCTAGGGGCATGTGACAGATGAACGGACCGCATATTCGGAAACGTTGGATTTTTCTGAGCAACTTTCATATAGAAAACATTTTCATCCGAGGTACGGTTTATTTTCTATGAATTTCAAAGATTAAACCATTTTTTGGAATTATATAAATTAACAGAAAATGAATTACGACGTCAGCAAGTGTCAGCATGACATCAGCAGGTCAACAAACTGGCTGACTGGTCAAACTGACCAGTGGGTCCCACCTGCCATAGACAGTGGACTAACAGAACATTAAACTAACTAAAAAGTGGTTAATTAACAGCTGGGCCCCACATGCGAGTGACTATTTAGCTTAACCAATCATTTTTATTTAGAAAAACGTTTATTTAACAAAATATGCGATGGGGCCCGCGTGTCAGTGACACTGTGTGCCCAGTCAGCATAGTTGACCACGGTCAACATGGTCAACTAAGTCCAGGGGGCCCACGGGCAGCGACCTAGAGGCGGGCCCCGGGTGTGCCACATCGGCGGCGTCGGGGCTTCACCGTCGGCGACCTAAACAGCGGCGGGGCTCGTCGGACTTCGCCGGGAATCACGCACAGGGGTCGTTTGGTCCGGGACTTGGCGCGTTCGAACGAGCGCACGAAGGCGCGTCGACTGGGAGCGGTGGCGTAGCCGGAGTTGGCCGGAGCGGCGCCGACGAGCGGCGAGGGCGGCGGTCGCACTCGGGCAACGATGAGGATGGTGCTACGAGGCACGACACGGGATGCGGTCCACGGCGTTGGGCTGCGGGGAGCGATCTGAGCACGAGAGCGATCTCAGACGAGGGCTGCGGCCATGGGGGCCACGGGGGCGAGCTTGACCGCGGCGACGGGAGCACGTGCGCGATGGGGGCGAGCTACGGCTACCTAGGAGAGCAAGGGGAGAGGGGGAATGGAAGCGGTGCTCACAGCGGGGCAGTAGGGGATGGCAGAGGGCTCGGGTGGGTCGACGGCGCCGGAAACGACGACGGATGGCGTCGGGTCCTGAGGTAGAAGACGACCTCGAAAAGGGCGCTGCGGTGGCGATGAGCTTGAACGGGGCATCGTAGCCGACGTAGGCGAGGACGAGGGAGCTCCTGGATGAGCTACGGAGACGTGGGGGTGGCGGTGGCCGCGGTTACTTTGGTTGCGAGGCGATGGGCGCGTTCGGGTGAAAAGGGATCTGAGAAGGGGGAAGCACGGGTGCGACAGAGAGGAGGGGGTCGAGTTAGGGTTGGCGGGGGTCGACGACGACCTTGTAGACGGCAGGGAGAGGCCAGATGGCTGCCGCGTGGCCATCCGCGGCCACAGACGCACGCCCGGCGGCCACCGCGTGCGGTGAGCAGTAGGAGGTAGGGGAAAGGCCCCCTAGTGGGCTGGGCTGGCTACTGCGCGCGGCTGGGCCGTAAACACAGTAGCATTTCCTTCTCTTCCATACCCTTTTCCTTTTTTTTAAACTTTTCTGTTCCCTTTTATTTTCAGAGAGCAAAATAGTTTTATATAAAAAAGCTAATCGTGCACCTAAAATACCATTTTAACTTAGGCCACTGCTATAATTAACTTGGCACCAAATTAAGTAGTTTAGTATTTTTTTCCAATTAGAAAGGCAATTAAATTAACGACTAGGACACTGTTTTATTTAGTTTAGGGTAGTGAAACACCTTATAAAAATGTTGGTTCACCACCAATAGCAACAAAAGATTATTTGGCACATGATGAACATTTTAGTTTTCATGTTTGGCAAATTTGAATTTTTGACTTTAATTTGAAATTAAGATTTGGTCTGGAATATAATCAAAGTGAGATTAGCAACAGTAGCAACAGTAACAATGATGACAAGGCATCATTTGAAGGTGATTACTGTAGCATGATTCTCGGGGTGTTACAGAGACAACGCTCAAATCACCGAATACCTGCACAAACAATCAAACAACTTGCACCCAACGCGATAAAGGGGTTGTCAATCCCTTCACGGTTACTTACAAAAGTGAGATCTGATAGAGATAGAAAAACGATAAAGTAAAGATTTTTGGTATTTTTGGTTTATAGATCGAAAAGTAAAAGATTGCAAAATAGTAGATCGAAAACTTATATGATGGAAAATAGACCCGGGGGCCATAGATTTCACTAGATGCTTCTATCAAGATAGCAAATAATACAATGGGTGAACAAATTACTGTCGAGCAATTGATAGAAAAGCGCAAAGTTATGATGATATCTAAGGCAATGATCATGAATATAGGCATCACGTCCGTGTCAAGTAGACCGAAACGATTCTACATCTACTATTATTAGTCCACACATCGACCGCTATCCAGCATGCATCTAGAGTATTAAGTTCATAAAGAACGGAGTAATGCATTAAGTATGATGACATGATGTAGAGGAATTAACTCAAGAAATATGATGAAAACCTCATCTTTTTATCCTCGATGATAACAATACAATACATGCCTTGTTGCCCCTATTGTCACTGGAAAACGACACCGCAAGATTGAACCCAAAGCTAAGCATTTCTCCCATTGCAAGAAAAACCAATCTAGTTGGCCAAACCAAACTGATAGTTCGAAGAGAATTACAAAGATATCAAATCATGCACAAAAGAATTGAGAGAAGATTCAAATAATATTCATAGATAAGCTGATCATAAATCCACAATTCATCGGATCTCGGCAAACACACCACAAAAAAGTATTACATCGAATAGATCTCCAAGAACATCGAGGAGAACATGGTATTGAGAATCAAAGAGAGAAAAGAAGTCATCTAGCTACTAGCTATTGACTGATACGTCTCCAACGTATCTATAATTTTTGATTGCTCCATGCTATTATATATTCTGTTTTGGATGTTTAATGGGCTTATTTATACACTTTTATATTATTTTTGGGACTAACCTATTAACCAGAGGCCCGGCCCCAATTGTTTTTTTTTTTGCCTATTTCAGTGTTTAGCAGAAAAAGAATATCAAACGGAGTCCAAAAAGAATGAAACCTTCGGGAGAGTTATTTTTGGAACAAACGTGATCCAGAAGACTTGGAGTGGACGTCAAGAAATCACTGAGGAGGCCACGGGGCAGGGGGCGCGCCTACCCCATGGGCGCGCCCTCCACCCTCGTGGGCCCCTCATGGCTCCACCGACCTACTTCTTCCTCCTATATATACCTACGTACCCCCAAACCATCGAGGAGCACCACAAAAACCTAATTCCACCGCTGCAACCTTCTGTACCCGTGAGATCCCATCTTGGGGCCTTTTCCGGCGCTCCGCCGGAGGGGGCATCGATCACGGAGGGCTTCTACATCAACACCATAGCCTCTCCGATGATGTGTGAGTAGTTTACCTCAGACCTCCGGGTCCATAGTTATTAGCTAGATGGCTTCTTCTCTCTCATTGGATCTCAATACAAAGTTCTCCTCGATTCTCTTAGAGATCTATTCGATGTAATCTTTTTTTGCGGTGTGTTTGTCGAGATCCGATGAATTGTGGGTTTATGATCAAGATTATCTATGAACAATATTTGAATCTTCTCTGAATTCTTTTATGTATGATTGGTTATCTTTGCAAGTCTTTTCGAATTATCAGTTTGGTTTGGCCTACTAGATTGATCTTTCTTGCAATGGGAAAACTGCTTAGCTTTGGGTTCAATCTTGCGGTGAACGATCCCACTAATAGTAGGGGAAACGACACGTATTGTATTGTTGCCATCGAGGATAAAAAGATGGGGTTTATATCATATTGCATGAGTTTATCCCTCTACATCATGTTATCTTTCTTAAAGCGTTACTCCATTCTTATGAACTTAATACTCTTGATGCATGCTGGATAGCAGTCGATGTGTAGAGTAATAGTAGTAGATGCAGGCAGGAGTCGGTCTACTTGTCACGGACGTGATGCCTATATACATGATCATACCTAGATATTCTCATAACTATGCTCAATTCTATCAATTGCTCGACAGTACTTTGCTTATCCACCGTAATACTTATGCTATCTTGAGAGAAGCCACTAGTGAAACCTATGACCCCCGGGTCTATTCTCCATCATATTAACCTCCTGTCAACAAGCTATTTTTATCTTTGTTTATTTTGCAATCTTTACTTTTAATCTTTATCATAAAAATACAAAAATATTATCTTATCATCTCTATCAGATCTCACTTTTGCAAGTGGCCGTGAAGGGATTGACAACCCCTTTATCGCGTTGGTTGCAAGGTTCTTATTTGTTTTTGTAGGTACGAGGGACTTGCGTGTGGCCTCCTACTGGATTGATACCTTGGTTCTCAAAAACTGAGGGAAATACTTACGCTACTTTGCTGCATCACCCTTTCCTCTTCAAGGGAAAAACAACGCAATGCCCAAGAGGTAGCATGGACCCGTAGGTCTGTGGTAAACTACTCACGCTTCATCAGAAGGGCAATAGAGTTGATGTAGAAGCCCTCCGTGATCGAATCCCCCTCCGGCAGGGTGTCTAAAAAGGTCCCTAGATGGGTTCTCATGGGTACAGAAGGTTGCGATGGTGGAAAAGTGTTTTCGTGGATACCTCTGGTGGTTTGGGGATATTTGGGAATATATAGGCGCAAAAATTAGGCCAGGGAGTGCACGAGGGGCCCACAGGGGTGGGGGCGTGCCCTCCGTCCTTGTGGCCGCCTCGTGGCTCCTCTGACTTAATCTCCAAGTCTCCTGGTCCAAGAAAAATCATCGCAAAGGTTTCATTCCGTTTGGACTCCATTTGGTATTCCTTTTCTGCGAAACTCAAAAATAAGAAAAAAAAACAGAAACTGGCACTGGGCTCTAGGTTAATAGGTTAGCCCCAAAAATAATATAAAATAGCATATTAATGCATATAAAACATCCAAAACAGATAATATAATAGCATGGAACAATCAAAAGATACATTGGAGACGTATCAGGCGGCGATGGCGGCGGCTTCTTCCTCCTCTCATCTGGGCGTGGCGGCGCGGGGCGTGACTTGGCGGCGGGGACTCGCGCGCAATCTGTGGTGGCTCACTGCGGCGACGCATATGGCTGCTCGGCCGGGAAATCCGTCGATGTTGTCCATGGGGGCTTCGCCGATCTGGCTCCCTGGATGTGGCGGCTACCTTGGCCGATGGTCCCGTGGCTGCGACCGGGGGACGACGGAACGACGCGGAGGTGCTGGGCAGCACAACCCTCTGGCGACGGTGGCCTGGGCGTGTTGCCCTGCTCGGTCTGGGGGATCCTCTGCTCCAGATCTAAGGTAGTGATCCGGGGCGGCGGCGACCAGGCAGGCGGCGTCGTACGGCGGCGGGACGACGACGGCTTGGGCACCCGATATGGGCTTGGTTGGGCTTCGGCGGGTTGCACACATCATGCACTGTTCCGTCAGCGGCATGCTGCTCCTGGGATCGACCTGCAACACGAGGACGTCGGGGGCTCTGGCCCTAGGCGTGGCGCTGGTGGCCACCTCCTTCGCCGAAGATGGTCTGCCTGAGGCTGGGTGGTCAGATATTCAGATCCGTCATCTAGTCCCGGCCGCGAGTTGGGAAGACAGAGTTGCTGGTGAAAACCGACCGATGGTGGCATTTTGCATCGTTACCTTGTTGGAGGCATCGTCATGTAACTTATGTCGGCCCACTCGTGCTGACCCGGGGGAAACCCTAGGATCTGGTCATCCAGATCGGATGATGGTGGTACTGTGGTGTCATTTTTCTCTTAGGAGCATCATTTATGGAGCAGCGTTGGAAGACAGAGGGAGGATGTGGAGCGGCTAAGTCTTGCACGGAGCTTCGATGAAATGTCAAAGTCATTCCTAGCCGACAGGTGCTAGGCTGTATCATGCCTGGTCGGTAGGTGCTACGCACGACATATCTTCTAAAGTCTTCGCGTCTGGATGGATGCACGCAGGGCGGTGGCGTCGTTGGGCGCCGTGGTGGCGTCGACGGATGTCCAGAGTGGCAACGATGATGCAGAATCTCTCTCCTGAAGATGGGCCAGCGGTCCGATGATGATGACGACTTCTAAAACGTGTGCATGTGGTGTGCACTTTAGGTCTGCTTCACCAGTTGTTGGTTCCGATACATTATGTGGATGAATCGGCGACGACATCGATTTTAGATATGAGGGGTGAGAGCACTCATTATTATCGAGTTTGTAGGTGTGAGTGTTGGCTTGGGATGGTTTGATGTATGTTCTTATTAGTCATTTGTTGAATAATTAATAAATATGGTTGTATGCATCAATTGATGTAAAGGCCGAGGATTTAACCTCCTTTTCCAAAAAGAAGAAGCTGAACACGTAGCCAACATGTGTATATAATTTGATCATTTTTTCAGTGAAAAATTTCCGCAACATTATTCTTGTTGAAAAAGTCCTGCCACACTATCCATGTTGCAAAAAGATGAAAGTCAGAAAAAAACTGCAACACGACCACTATTGTAAATATTATTCTGCAACATGACATTTGTTGCAAAAAATAATGCTTCAAGCTAAAGGACGCTTTGGGTGGATTTGCAATGAATTTGTTGCTGCAGAGCAAACATCAAAACCATGAGCTTGTTGCAGCCCACGACGCGCACGTTTGGGGAGATCCGACAGGTATTTTGCGTGTCAATCGGATGGCCCCGGAGGCGGCCAATTTTTTGTTCTATCCACCGACGAACGCAACATCGCCTATTATTTAAAAGATACTCCCTTCATTCCAAAATAGAGTGCGCCCGCGCTTTTTGAGATCCAACTTTGACCATAAATTTAACCAACGAGACCGACTATGGCGGGAGAAAAAATTATATAATTGAAAACTTCTTTTGAATATGAATTCACTGGTATAACTTTTGCTCCCGCCGCAGTCGGTCTTGTTGGTTAAATTTATGATGAAAGTTGAAGCATGGGAATAGAGGAAGCACTATATTTTGAAACTGAGGGAGTAAGAAGTTTATAGATTTATTTTTCTTTTGGAACCCTTCCTATTCATAGGAACCACTCCTTTCTATTTGGAAGGAACAAAAACACTAGCCTAGACCCAACGGGAAAAAAAATCCTATGAACAAAATGACATATCTTTTCCTATAGGATTTCAAATACATATCATCTCACCTTCTACGATCTTCCTATTTCCGTGAGGCATCAAAAATAAAAATTCCATCTGTCTCTATATTTAGTTCATATTATATATTATTTGCAAGATTTGTTTCACTTGGCATGCAAAATGCTCATATATAGAATCAAAATGATCACATAAATCATAAATTGTGTTCCTTTAGACCCGAAACTGTTTCCGCCGCACGTAAAGTTTTTATACCAATGTCCATAACAAATACTTCATGTATTTACTGAAACCATGTGTTCAAGAGAATGTTTACTTAACTCCGACAATCATGGTTCATTTACTAGTTATTATTCCAGAAAAATATTGTTTGAGGGGTAAAAAGCAATAAAATATATTATTCTGTAAAATAAATGTTCTGTGTATGTAAAATATCGCAAAATGTCTATTTTATGGTTGAATTGTTTTGAGACAAAAATTGATGATTATAATGAAAGAAAAGAGAAAGGAAAAGAATAAACAACGAAAACACCGGTATCACATGGGCTGGCCCAATTAGGCTAGGTGGATTCGCGGCGGTTCGCTATTCCCCGCAACTGGCGGAGAATAGGATTTTCGTTCCGCTCTTCGCTATTTCGTCCCCATTCCTTCTCCCCTCTTCGTTTTCTCTCTAGGGTTTTTGCGGCGCCGAATCCCAGCTCCGGCGACTGGCGGCGGGCGAAGGCGAGAACCGAAAAATGGGGGAGGTGATGGAGGTGCTGCAGTCGGTGAGCGACCTCCCCGTACAGGACCCTCCCGGGGAGGAGTTCTCGGCCGCTGACCTCAGGTGGGTCAAGTACGCGAGCTCCGAGCACCACTGCGACGACGTCGCGCTCATCCCCTACGACCGGATGGAGGCCTTCATCAGCGGCGAGTGCAACAACCCCGAGTACCCCACCAGGTTCCACATCGAGCGCGGCCGCAAGCGCGAAAGGGGCACCCTCAAGGAGGTCAGGAGCGACGACTACCTCCTCTACAGAATGTACGTGTCCCCCTGCTGCCACCTCCCCTGCTTGCCCCTGCTTTGCTCGCAATATTTTTCGGAAAGGCCTCTGCTACCATGCCAATTATTCGGTCATTGCAAGTTCTTTTATCACAGCAAGGCTGTTACAAAGATCTTAATGATTAGTGTGTCCTGTTCCAAATTGATTCAGGTATTGGTGTTCGTTTGGCCCTGAAAATTACGGGGAGGGAGGGACGATCTTGCCCAGCAGAAGGTACAGGCTTAACACAAGAAACCGCGCAGCTCGGCCGCAGTCGATGCGAGGTTGTACCTGCCATTTCGCAATCAAGCGGTTATACGCCCGCCCTTCGCTGGCTCTCATTATCTACCATGAGAGGCGCCATGTCAACAAGTCTGGTTTTGTATGTCATGGACCCCTGGACCGGGACGCCATTGGTCCTGGTGCCAGGAAAGTGCCGTATGTTGGGAGCGAGATTCAGCAGCAGACCATGTCGTTGATCTATCTTGGTGTCCCTGAGGAGAACATCCTGCAGACACATATAGAAGGGATACAACGCTACTGCGGCTCGGATGCAAAGGTCGATAACCTTGCCTCGCAGTATGTCCACAAGCTTGGGATGATCATCAAGAGGTCCACGCATGAGCTGGATCTAGATGACCAAGCTAGCATCAGGATGTGGGTCGATAGGAACAAGAAGTCTGTGTTTTTCCACCAGGACTCAACTGAGACAGATGCCTTTGTACTAGGGATCCAGACAGAATGGCAACTGCAGCAGATGATTCGCTTTGGTCACCAGAATATTTTGGCATCTCATTCCTCATTTGGTGTAAGCAAGCTTAAGGTATCCGACTACAACAAAAGCTGATAGTTGTGTAGTTATACTTATAAGCAGCATCTTATAGTATGTGATGTCTAGTTATGTCTGCAGGGGCAGGTTTCATCATTTGTTTGACATTCTACTCTTTGCTGCAGTACCCCTTGCACACAATTCTTGTATTCGATTCAAGACAACAGGCTCTGCCTGTTGCATGGGTTATAACCCGATCTGTTACCAAGCATGACACTTCGAGATGGATGAAAGCACTTACTAGTAGAATACATTCTGTTGATTCCAACTGGAGGATTGGTGGATTTATAATTGATGATCCAACCTCAGAGCTGGACCCAATCAGGTATTGGCGTATGGCATAGATTTTGACATATGATCTAACTGTAAAATTTTCCCGTGTAGATGCTGCGATGTAGTTCATTGCCGTTGACGAAACGTGTCATTGTTTTTCAGGAATGTATTTTCCTGCCCGATTTTATTTTCTTTATGGCACATAAGGAGAACATGGCTTAAAAATATAATCAAGAAATGCAGCAATACTGAGGTGCAACGGGAAATATTTGCACAACTAGGAAAATTTATGTACAGTATCTGGAGTGAGAAAAAACCCATGGATATCCTGGAGCAATTGTTTCAAGACTTTGTTGACCAAACCACCTTCATCCAGTATTTCAAGTCATTTTGGGTTCCCAAATTGGGTAAGAATCTCAGGTAGTAGATTCAAAATGTACATTGAATTGCAAATCCTCGTCTAGATGCTAATAATGTTTCTTGTGTGCCATTGCCCCATCTAGAGATGTGGATTGATACCATCAGAAATTTGCCCCTGGCAAGTCAGGAATCCTGTGGTGCTATTGAGGGTTACCATCTAAAGCTCAAGCTTAAAGCATATGATGATTCACAGCTTGATGCTCTTCAACGTGTGGATTGGTTGGTGCACAAGCTGACAACAGAGCTGCATTCTGGCTACTGGCTCAACCTATATGCAGATGAGAGTGGTTCATTTCCCGAGGTGAAAGCAGAGTACATTGCATCCACTTCATGGCAAAGGGCTCTGCACATACCTGATGAGGCTGTTCTATTTCATCACAAAGAACCTCTTTCAGCCAAGGTGGCAAGCCAGAAGGATGCTAGTCAAATGCGGACTGTATGGAATGCTGGGTCCGAATTCTCTCTGTGCAGTTGTTCGTGGTCAATGCAGGGTAACCTATGTAAGCACATCATAAAGGTTAACATGATGTATGCACCACGCAAGGATGTCCAGCCCTCGCTATCATTTCAATCGTTTCAGCGCGTCCTACTTGATCTGTGGCAAAAACCACTGGATGATTCATTCTCACTTGATCTGTCGGTAGCATGGGTTATGCAAATGCAGGAGAGGATCCAAAAAGTGGCTGAGCTTGCTGCGTCTGATGGTATTGCCCAAGTTGCAGGCAAATTGCCAATTCAATGGGCAAACAAGAGAGGGAGAAGAACAGCTATTAGGCGCACAAGCCCCATGCATTTTCTTCCTCATTCCAACGGCAGTGTGCAAAGAGATTTGACTCCGAAGAGGAACAGAAAGCGGAGAAGGTTGTCCAACTTTTCAGGCTAACTACTGTTTGTACTGACCATTGTTGGCCAGGGAGTTCTTTTTTCTCACTGTAATTAGACTAACTGCGTTTTGTTTCTTTTCTAGTTCTTCTCCAGTTACATTTGGTGAGAAAACTCACTTAGCTAGTTGTAATCAGATTGATATAGGCCTTGGATCATTTTCACCTTCCGGGACCATCATTTGGATGGTTACGTGGATATAATTATTCAGGGAGTAATAGTTGAGTTTAAGCAATGTGCTATTTGCAAATTTTGCACAAGTTGCCATGCATTGTATCGCCTCCGGTCTTACCTGCTTATCATCTGTCATATGCCAGTACCTCCTGAAAGCTGTTGAAGCATTGTGGGAACCATTAATGTGCTGCAGTTGTGGGGTGAGGCCATTTTACTGGGCAAGTGGAATATCAGAATCTTAATCTTATCTGGTAGGCATTTCTAGTCTGCAGATTATTTTGGTCTTGTTATTCTCATTATGGATGCCACGTAGTGGTATCATTTCTGTTACTTTTCAACATTCTGTAGTTTCAGATAGGACATTTTGCGTGGCCTCTCCATATTTATTTTATTTCTTCCATGCGCATAGATGACCTGATGTTAGTTTGTGAAGGGCCTGCTACTTGAACCACCCGGAAACAATAGTTGCAAATTTTCTATGTTTATGGCAAAAGTTTCGCGAACCATAGGACCTGTGAATTGTGATCGCTTTAGAGAGATGATGCATAGCTAGCTGCCTAGCTGCAAAAAACAGCACAGAACCTTCATGATTCATTGATTCTTGTCCTGTATCCTGCATCTGGGCGATCATAAATTCATGGATGAACACACTTTTCTTGTTACCCTTATTTTCATGATCCAGTACATTAATTGCCTTAATCTATATTGTAGCCTGGGGCATATAGAACCACAGGGCTTATCTGTTTTTATTTTTACCCTCATGAAGTACCTCTTTATTCATCTGTTATAAGAGTTGCGTCGTTCACCAATAAAGGATTAGAGGTACAATAGAGGGGTGGATTATCCAACCAAGAACAAGGGTCTTGGTATTGCACGGCTTATTTGTTACTAATGTTACTAGTCTGGTGTCATGAAACTATAGATCGTGAGACTCTTGAGTAGGAAGAAGTTCCTTCTGGCTGCTCTGGTCTGTGCTTAATTCGAATATAATGCAGTTGCAATCCAGTCCTGAACTGTGAACGGATTGATTAATGGGGAGTCTGTTTTTTCTAGGTTTTGTCACTATGAATGCATGACCTGAAGTTTTCCTGGAAACACCGGTACTTGTGTTGCAATCAAGTTTGCAAGCACATGTGGCGCCTGCCCTGTTCACAAAGACGTGCTAGTATTAGATACTGCATTGCTCTTTTCTTTTCTTTTTTCGAAACCGAGGCAAAAGATTTGCCTCATCCATTAATTAAGGAGAGTTTTAGGGTATTACAAATGGCACGGTTACAATGAAACAATCACGCTCCCAAGATATCCCAAGTGTTTGGCATACTGCATTGTTCTATATCCTGGGCTGCCGTATCAACCTTGTTTTTTATCTGCTAAAAATGTACTCCTGTAAACTTTTATAACGCGTTTTAGGTCAGTTATTTATCAGTTTACAGGTAAATCATTGCATGCCCGCATGTTCCAACTTGCCATACATACGGATGGTATGTGATGTTTTATGTCACACTATAAGAGATGAGATTTTCTGGGTTCACTCTGGGTTCAGCGACGGGGACAACTGTAATATACATGTGGGCTGACCAATATGTCGTCGACATGCTGACTTCATACGACCTTTTCACTTTAAAACTTATGATATCGGTACTTTTCAGAATGAAAATGTGATATGAGGAGTCACTGTGTAGTGTGAGATTCTTTGTTCCTGTTGAAAGGGCATGTACAATGCATAGCCTCAAGGTGATGCCTCGTATGCCATGTAGGATTGGATACGACGTAAAGAAAAAGGGTGGTCCGGTGACAAAAGCTGAAAAAGGTTGGAGTGAAAAGTAGAGATGCATGTGTACTAGAGTCTTTATTTTTTATTTCTTAATAAGGCCCACTAATGATAGCTTGCATTGGAGAGAAAAAAATAAATGTAGGTGCCTTAAATTACTTTTTGTCATGGGGCATATGTATCTGTTAGGATTTAATTAATCCTATTAATCCCTGCTTTTACTAAGCGAGGCGGTTGCCTCGCATCCCTTCAGTCATACCCCTTCGAGGGCTATATATATGTGTAAATGCCATCATCAATGAGGACAACTATTCACTTTTACTTATCTGTCTCCCGTCTCTCTCGTTTTACATTAACACGTTATCAGCCCTTTGCTCTCCGACGAGAGAAATAGGCCATGCGAGGCAGCGGTTATGTACGCCTGAAACGCCTGCCCGCGGAACCCGGTGCCTCCCCGACTACGGCCCTCGAACAACAACGGCGAGCGGCCTTGGCTTGCCCCGGCGGCGTGGCTTCCGAGCGGCTGGCGTCACTACACGATCAGGCTAATTAGCGCTAATCGCTGTGACCTGTGACGAGTCAACCGGCAGCCACCGTTCTGCATAGAGAAGGGAATTTGTCAATAGATTGCTTATTTGATCTTCTCTGCTTGTGATTAATCAAAGATTCAATTATTGATTGCTTGTCCTAACGTCCTTGCACTTACGAGAATTGCTTCATCCGAGCATGTGGGCATGGAATCAGGACAATGTTCGCAACCTTCCATCGGAAAGACATCAACGAAGTAAAAGACGAACGGAAAAGGCACCCTTGATCAATGGATTGAAAATCCAAACAAGAACTGTAAGCGTGCAGGTAGTCTTCTACAATTCGGGATGTTCTTACCTCTTAATGGATCGACGCTGTCGATTTTGAACGGCACGAGCGGCCTACGGCCGGCAAGAAGCACGTCGGCCCTCTCCGTCCGCGCTACGGCTGCAGACTGCGTGAGCGCGACTGGCCGTGACGGCGCGGCCGCTTCTCAGCGGATGACGAGGCCCCCGGCCGTTCCTCCACAGCAACGCCCACCTGCATCTGATGCAGCGCCTGCGACTAAGGCCTCACTTGCAGAAGGCATGATGGCGGCCTCTGGCCGGCGCTGGCTGAAGCGCGCGCGCCGCGGTCGCTCCTCCCTCCGGCCATGGCGCAGCCTTCCAGGCCGTCGTTGAGGGTCCCCTTCCCCCGCGCGGCGCTCGCGCCCGTTGTACCCAACGGAAGCAGAGGCACCTCCGGCCGGCGAGCCTGTCACGAATGGCTGCTGTGGCATAGAAAAATTCCCCATTGGGATTTATCCTTTTGACATTGTGCATCAAGGTCCTTGCAGTTGCATGAATTTGCAAAACAGGTCGAACAGTGGTCCAGACCGATTGTGCACCGTATCCTATTTCTGGGATTTTGCACATTGGATTCTGTTAACAGTACTATTTACTAGTATTTACCTGTTTTAGACCCTGTTAATTACTGCATTTTCTGTTGAGTTTCAACATTCCAGAAAATATGTGGTTATTATATGTGGCATGTTCAATGTGTTTGCTTTTTAGCAATCCCTATAACATGTCCTATTATTACAACGATATTGTTTTGCGATTGAGATTAAGTTTTCTCGCAAAACAATCTCATTGCGATTGAGATCAATTTTCTCTCGCAAATTATTAATTCACCTCGCTGAATTATCTTGCAACTTGATACAAGATCATTTCATTTTAATTTGAGGTCTATACAATTTAAGTTTTTCACTTGAACATCAAGTTTGCAACATCATTACTATTCATTACAATAGTAGTGTGTATCTGTTGAGTACCGAGATGTATTCCAGATCTTAAGTTGATGTAATATATTTCCACGTTTACCACGTGTTGAGATTAATTACGTTCATTTGCAATTGAGATTTCTCATCTCTTGCAAAGATAAATTCAGTACCTCTGCAGTACTGTTTCTCCGTTGAGTACGATGTATTCCGGTATATTTCTGTGATGTATCTATTTCCATGTTAAACACATGTCGATATTAATACTTCTATTTTCAATTGAGATTTTCAATTCCTTGCAAATACAGATGCAAAATTCAAAGTGATTTCGTCAAATTGATGCTTGGGATCATAGGGTAGTCATATGGATCTACTGCCCACGCAGATTATCGATGACTACTGATAAAGCCTATATTTTGTCATATTTGACATTATGATTGCACAACATTGTGCACTCCCATGCATTTTACTAAGTCATGACATAAGGCATTAGGAGTGAATATCTACTGATTTTATCAGATTATAATCCCTAGTGCTGCGAGATCTACTTCATTCTGGAGATTATCTTCAAGGTGTCATGCTTAGCAATTTGAGATTCACATTAATGGTTTCAAGATAACTTCTTGAAATATCCATTAATTTGCAACATTACCATGATGGTCTTTAATTTACTGGTTGTAAATTAATTATCTCTGGTTTACCCATAGAGGTAACATATGGCAATAGAGTTTGAGGCATTCACCCTTAATGGCCACCACTGCCCTATCTGGGCCATGGACATCATGATCGCTCTTGTGTCTCGTGGTATAATTTGTGCAATTCTGGATGCACCTCTGGTCAGGATCACACCGCTAACAGAAAATGATGTCTTATAAATCATAAGGCATTAGATTCAGATCTCAGCATCTGGTTATTCTGTATCAGCAATTCCTGGGATACAATGAACCTCAAGGGAGAAGGTTTGAATCTTACTTCAACCTTCAATCCGACATCACCGGCTGTGACGGGACCCTATGAGCACGGAGAATGTGATGGTTGAATATGCCTCAACCGACATGTTTGGAGACTATGAATAGTCTTTCAATCTCCTGAGTGGTCAATATAATTAATGTCTATTTACGATGTTGTAACAACAACACAAGTATTGTTTTCATCGGCATATATTGTATATCACAATATATTGTATCAGCACTCTGGTACAAATACATTTGTATGTCTATATATCTGACAGTGATTTTCATATTGAGAATCTTCATGTCTATATATAGATTTCTATGAGAGTCAATCCAATGAAAAATGATGTGTGCCTTGTGGACATATGCACCACAAACTCTATACTCAGGGAAGTCCAATGTTTCCACTCTCATTGAGAGAAATGAGATATTTTAAAATCGCTAGACGCGATGAGGTATTTGTTGGCTCAACTCGAGTCATATTTACTATCCCTGTGGGTACTCGAGTAACGCAGGGATGCTTCATTGCTTCCCAAGTTGAACTCGTACCCTACTAAGCTATAGAGATATTCGTCAAAATGGTTTCCATGGTGAAACTTATGATGACAAGAAAGAGAAATACATTATCTTTATCATATGCAACGGATATGGCAAGCACATTCTCTATGTATCATCTGGATTGTACTACACATACTACAAAACCCGTAGCACATGCATGTTGCGCCCAAGATAGTTTTCCAAAATGTCTTGTACATGAAAACTTGGCATACTCGCCTTGGTCATCGAGACATTGGGTTGAAACCGAAACTATTAGCAATTCCAATGGTTTATGATTATTATGATGCTAAATTCTAACAATATTTGGATTTTGTGTGCACTACATGTGACACAGGGAGGCAAATTTTAAGGCTCGCACACCTTAAAGTGTATGCCTAACCACTCAGACTCCTTGAATGCATCAAGTCGAGGTAAATGGCTCTTCCCAACCATTGAGTAGACGATTCAGGTATTCCATGGTTCTAAAAGACATATTTACATGATGGTCTTAAGTGTGTGCTTTATTCACACAAAACCATTGGCTCATTATCCTGACAACGATTTCAACCAAATCGAATGGATAACATTGCAGAATTCTCCTTGAGTGCCTTCTCTATGGCCCTTGGATTGAAGTTTAGCAATTTGTCCTAATGTCTAGACTCAAAATGGTTTGGTAGAATCCTATCCAAAGAGTTAAGCTCATTGCATTATCTTTACTTTGTAATTGCAACTTACCAACTTTACGTTGGAGTCATGCAGTTTTACACGCTCATGACAGAACTGCATAATATTATTCCTCTCTATCTTTGATATGTGGATATCTACCAAGTATTTCCTATCTGCGGTAATTCGGTTGCATACCGATATCACCATCAGGCATACATCATTGGCCCCTCAATATATAGTTGGGATCTATGTGAGGAATAACTGTATTACCGTCAATACCTCAAGCCCCTCGCATGGGGAGTTATTCAAGGCCAGTATGCTAATTCAATGAGGAACATTTCCAGGCATTAGGGGGAGATTTCAAGTACCATAAAGAATGCCAGGAAATTAGTGGAATGTTCAACACATTTCTGCCTCAAATCCACGTACTCAAAGATCTGAACCATGCGTTCAGAACATTTGCAACATATTGCAAATAACCTGCCAGATTCATTTGCTGACTATAAAGGTGTCACACAATCCTACAATCCTGCAAAAATATGCCTGAAAGAGTGAAGGTACCAATAAGAATCACTCCACTCCCCGTTCAAAGCAATAGGGGGAGATGTATGGCAATAGTACATCAGGATTTAGCTTCTTGCAAGCAAGGATATCAAGGCCTGTGAATCAGTAAATGCAAGTCAACTTCACGTTGACAGACACCTAATGGGTAGTATACACCCAGTGGACGGGAAACCTCCACCAACCCAGGTCATAGTGCACACAGT
Organism: Aegilops umbellulata; assembly: GCA_032464435.1. Classification (NCBI taxonomy): domain Eukaryota; kingdom Viridiplantae; phylum Streptophyta; class Magnoliopsida; order Poales; family Poaceae; genus Aegilops; species Aegilops umbellulata. Next base: position 329,813,158 of record CP136058.1, on the reverse strand, counting down.
GACCGGGACATCGGAATACCCGACTCAATCGCATTGGGAAATCGCGAGCAGTCACCATGGGTAACGATATTTCCATCAACTATATATTGATATATAGATTCTGGAGAAACATATAACCGGAAGTCTACAATTGTCGACATACATTTCTCAACTAGATTGAAAAAACCTTTCAAGTGATTCAGATCCAAAGACCATGGCCATGGCACAGTGTGAACAACACTCGGACTGAACTCAAGCAAAGGGTATAATCAAGGTGGTGAAACATAGAGCAAGTATTGTAGCACAAGGGTTCACGCAGATACCCAACTATTCTCCAGAGGTGGAATCTCTTTCTGATAACTTATATCATTGGCAGCATAAAATCTATCTTTGCAGTTGATAGATGTAGTGATTAAATATACATGTGGATCACTAGATTCAGACATATATGATTGGTTCCCGATGGAATCTCAATTCTGAATCGAAATACAAAATGCAACATACATTGTGTAGAATCAGTAAGTCACCATACGACTTATTGTTGTCGGTACATATGGTACAACCGACGTAGTGGGTTCCTTATGCACAAGGATTCCTCCTACAATGATGATTATCCATATTTGTGTGTCTGTAATGATGACACATGTAATCATCTAAATGACGGAGTTTAAAATGAAGGATTTGGGTAAACCAAAATACCGCTCGTTACTACAACTTGAGCACCTTCATTCATACATTATGGTATACTATGTTGTCTATATCCATAATATTGGAGAAATTCATTGTGGACAAATCTTATCCTTCCATAACTCTCATGGTAGTTCATTCTCTAGACGTAGAGAAAGATCTATTTAGACCAAGAGATGATGGAAATGAGATACTGGGACTCAACGTTCCATAATGCCATTGGATCCACCAAACACAATTGGTTGGTACTCAAGAATATCTTTCGATATCTCCAAGGCATCAAATATCTTGTCCTGGTTTTTCAGTTTCACAAAAATGTGAACACCGATATCATTGGATACATCAATCAGATCCCCACTATGTCAGATCGTAGACAAGCTTAGTGTTCCTACTAGGTGTGGTAGCCCTGTCATGAAGAGTCTTCGAAACAGACCTCATGGCTACATCCACCAACCATTATCTCAATGATAATGTTTCTTGTGTTGCCCGGATGCAAACAGGTTACATAATAAGCAATATCACTATATTGCATATCTTGCAAGTCAAATCATGCGACTGATTTGTTCACCAGGCCTCTACCAACTTCTATGTTCCAGAAATGTTTTCATGGAATTGGTATATGACGACTTCGGAATATGCAAGAATCAGGGGGAGTATCTTCCTGAATTGTTCCTGTTAAAAGCATCATATTATACTCTTTTTCCCTTCATGAGTTTACTTTATAGGTTCTCATAAAGGTTTTTAATGAGGTAATATCAACACAAGACCATATGTCATATTTTCTGTTTTCCCCACCGGGGTTTTTAAGAAAGTATATACGACATATTTATTGTTCTCAAAACTCTATGAGTCTTCTCGTATCGAGTTAAATGAGACAATAATCATTATATGTTGCATCATTTTCTCCTTATTTTCCCAATGGGTTTGCAGGAGTTTTAGCAACATATCAAACACATATATCCTCATTTTTCCCACAGGGTTTTGGAGGAGTTTTCAAGATGATTATACTTACACTAACAAGCATGAATTAGGGGGAGTGTTAGGATTTAATTAATCCTATTAATCCCTGCTTTTACTAAGCGAGGCGGTTGCCTCGCATCCCTTCAGTCATACCCCTTCGAGGGCTATATATATGTGTAAATGTCATCATCAATGAGGACAACTATTCACTTTTACTTATCTGTCTCCCGTCTCTCTCGTTTTACATTAACAGTATCCATATGCCACCATTGTACATGCCCTAGATACAACAAAACATTGTGCTATTTATGGTGCCTGGATGCAGTGAATGGATCGATGAGGCGCGTTAGCTGCCATTTGAGTCGTTCGTCCTATCGTGCTTCCGCCAATGGCGAGAAGAACTTAGTTACTTGCCTCGAGACTAGCACAGCCCTCGGCCAGAGGGCTTGGTTACCGACCCTGAATTGGGGAGACAAGTCTGGCTGGCATGAGGACAAGAAATTGCAGGAGCGCTGGCAATTGTTCCATGTCGGTTGATGGTTATGCATAAACTGCAGCTCAGTTTTATTTGTGTGTGTGTGACAGTGTGGAAAGATAGCTGGTCATGATAAACAGTTTAGAAAGTTCAGGATCTAATATAGTTCAATCAATCACTATAAATCAGGGTTTATACTCCCTCCATAAAAAAATATAAGAGCGTTTAGATCACTAAACACTCTTATATTTAGGGAGTACTTCACAACATATCTTCTTTTCCAGAGGAACACGTAGCGTATCTGTCAGTTCTTCCTTCTCATTTAGATGGTTTGTTCCAAATTGTACATTTGGCTTCTCTTGGCACATTTTGTCGCCTCATCTTATAAACCCGACAAACTTTTGGTGACAGACACGCATTGTTAGAAGAATTTCATCTCACCTTGCGTAAGAATCCAAAAGTTTCTGTGTTTAATTCATGTCCTTATATTTGGACAAGCCTGATAAGGTTTATACCTAGTACTTCAATTGGAATAAAACTTTGGTTGAGTCAAGTGTAAAAGAAAACTTGATCGAGTCATACCATCATTTTGATGTTTTTAGAAAGGAATAAAGTGCATAAAGACAGTGGAAGACATGCTCTGCCTCATCAGCCATGTGTTCTGGTTCTTCAGAAGGTTATCTAAATGTTTTGGTTGCTACTGGAACCTCCTTAAAAGATCCCAAAATCACAATCCTCACATCATAGGATTCATAGGGATGCCCATTTGACCACGTGATTATACTGTTCACAAACAAACCCAACTGTATTTAGAAATTAAACCCGAACATGGGAATCCACCCCCTGATTTCTCAGGGCCCAATGCAAAACGGCTCACAAATACAAATTTCAAAGGATTTTGATTATTGGCTCACTATCTATTTTAGTCAGGTGGTAGATAGGAAGTACTGAGCCTTCTGGAGTTGTGCGGAAGCTCATAAGGAGGAAATTAAGAGAGACAAAATTACAAAGAGAGACCCAACGTGCCAGCCAGGATTACTGAAATTTAAGAAAGGATGACCTTCAATGCTCAAAACGTACTAAAGCTAAAATATTGAATAAAGATCTGCTGCAACAACTGAATCTGCCTCACGGGAGGACCTAATGTCCCTAGTAGCAACCAACTAAACCACTATGTTTCATTTTTGTCCTAAACAGCAAACCACGAGGACAATAATATCCTACTCCATTCCTAAATATAAGTCTGTTTAAAGATTCCAGTGCGGACTACATACGGAGCAAAATGAATGAATGTACACTCTAAAATATGTTTATATACATCTGTATGTAGTTCTTATTGAAATATCTAAAAAGACTTATATTTAAAAATGGAGGAAGTATATTTCATCTTCTCCAACCCCCAAATGTCTCCGGCTCTTGAGTCGGATCGGCGCAGAGAAGACCAAATGCAAGGCGAGCAAACTAAATAAAGGTAATGTTCATTCCTTGGTGATGATACCTGATGCTTTTTCTTTATAACGAGTACTGATTAGGTAGGGTTCATTCCTTGGTCATGATACCCAATTTTTTTCATCTCAAGAACATGAAATACTAATTGGTGAGAAGCTCTTCATAGGAGGAGACCTCAATAGCCATGTGGGTACATCTAACACAGATTTTGAAGGGGTGCATGGGGCTTTGGCTATGTGTTGACACCAGATTTTGGCACGGTCAAGAACTTCATTAAGATGGCCTCAAATGAAGGAGTAATCTACATAAAAAAGTTCCGTATTGTCGACGTAAACATCTTTGAAGTTTGGGCCATCGCCATCCGATCTCATCTCAAGGGCCGAAGTTGTGCTCGAAGTACTAGATTTTGTATGCAGAGTACTATTCGGCCGATTAATCCTCCAAGACAGCCTCATATGAGAAAAGTATATATACAGATTGTCTTCGTCTCGTCAAAACGATCGATTTTAATACAAAAATCGTCTCATTCCGAGGTCGTATGCAAAAGTTGGAGCCAATGCACTACAGACCTATCATGAGTAAACAATGGCCCGGGGCATCAGACACGATGTCTGATGGGTCGCGTGAGTGATTCGGCCCTCAAGATGGCCTTAAATTGAAAAACTTTAAACATGAAATTTGTTCGTCTCATCAAAGCGCTTAAATTTGCTTTTGAGTGCATCTTTATCTGAGGTCGTATTTGTCCTGTGAAACACAAAAACCAAACTGCCGTCTCAAACATACTAATCTGAGCTCGGCTAATTTTGGAAGGATTTGAACGAGATTTGGAATCCTTTTCTTGTACGGGAAGTCCAGCCGCCTCATAAGTAGATGAGAGGTGACGGCCGATTGAACAACACACAATCGACAAAATCATCTACCACTTTTTATCTTTTATCTTTTCTCTTTAACCCTAGTTCTTCTTCTTCCTTATTCTTCGTTAGTTCTTCTTCTTGCAAGGCGGCAAACCTTGAGGCCTTAGGGGCAATCAGGTCGACCTAGGGCAGCCCATAGCCACCACGCGTCCAGACGGGGCCCCTCCCGGGCGCGTGGGGTTTCGGGTCTACAAAAGCGCCCGTCGGATTGCTTGCGTACCGTGCTTTTGGCCAGGTCTCGTTCGACGTGAGTTGCGGTGCATCATCCCTAGATTTGAGGATACACGGTAACGTTTTCGTGTGTGAACACACTTTTTGGCGACTTCGCTGGGGATGAAGCTTTGAACGGTCTCCGGTCCGTTCTTGCTACGAAGAGATCGTCATCTAGGGTTTGCAATCTACAAAGGTAATATGAATACACAATTCACATATGTAGATGCAAATAATGCATATGTTGTTGCTAGATCATGTAATGAGCATAATGTATCGGCTAGCCCTAACTTTATCAATCATGCATCTAATTATGTGCAAGAGCCGGTGCAACAAAATCTTCATGCTTCTACCTCATATAATTTTAGCAACATGCAACATATGTATTCCAACTTCTATGCATCGCAACCCCACAAATTCATATGTTGATGAACAACATGGTGAGTTCGATTAATTAAGTTGAAACACCTCACGTAGGAATTTCTGATAGTATGCAACAAAGTGTTTCACCTTCTTATTCATCGGCAACTAACTTGCAATATGTTAATCCAAACATGTCGGTGGATAAGGGAATTGGCCATGCTACTACTAGTTATCCAGCCAATTACCCTCAATCATCATATGCTACACCTCACGCTACTACTTTTTTGGCACCATATGCAACTATAGGTATGCATAAATCGGCTTCGCACCTTCACGCTAATAGCTGAATAAGTGAAAATTCTATAGGATCACATGTGTCTTCACCTAGTATTGTAGCATACAATGCTTTCCCTACACAATTACAGAGTTTCGGCGACATCTTGTTATCGGAAGAGTCTAAAAGTGTCGGGGGGCAATTCTATCCAGATTGGGTCATTAAGAAATATCTTACGTCTTTTTGGAATGAATGCAATGTTGTTCTACATGAATTCATAAAAGAGGGAAAGCCTATTAATTCTGCTTCAATGCAAACTAGATTATGTCAAAAAGCGAAAGGATTGGGTGTGGCTAGAATTATCAATAAAAGTGGTGATTCAGATAACAAAGTTAATTCGGTTATTGAAAAGACCAAATCAAATATTACATATGCCGAATCTGTTCTAGAAAAAGAGGACGACAAGGTGTTGGGGACCTATTCGAAAGAGTAACAACATATCGTTCAAGGAACGCAACCATCATGGTTTCCTAACGTGTCTGAAAAGGTATGTCTAGCAAGTGATTTACCTATCTTTCAATTTGGTCGCAACTTTATTGTTGATGCTTCTATAATAAAAATTCTCATAAGTAATTTTGAAAGACCAATGAAGCAGGGTAATTTACTTGTTAGCATTAAAATTTTTATAGAACATATCGGTCAACCTACTATGCCATTTATAAAGACCGAGAGTGACTTATTATTGCAGCCAAAGTTTTTCCCATTGCTTTATTTAAAGTTCATATCTAATTGGGTAGCTTTGCTTGCTTCATACTTGGCTTACACATGGTCTCAATTGAGACATGTATGTTCTAACTACTTTCATTTTAGAAATTTACAGCCAAGATTATACTCTGTTGAGAAAACCAACGATAGTATAATTTCCTTTTCAAAGACATCGGAGATAGAGTGCAAAACACAATGCAGAGCCGAATGGGGTAATGCAAAAATATGAACCATTCATTTGCTTAACTCCAAAGCCGTTCTCACAACAAGATCGGCTAGAGATACAAAGTTTACCTTCAATTCAAGCATGTGTGATCAAATATTTGATTTGTTGCTGAAAAATAATTACATAAGAATTCTTGATCACCATGTCAAGCCATCAATTCAAGGACGAGTGTATTGTAGGTTGCATCATTCGTTTAAACATAATTTTGAGGATTGCAATATGTTTTGTCAAGTAGTTAAATCAACCATTCATAAAGGACGATTGAAATTTGTTGAGACACCAAGAGAGGAATAGTTTATTCCGATTGGTCCTGATGGCAAACGATTTTTGCATCGGCTGCTTCAAGCCGATCCAATTAAACATGAGAAGGTAAAAAGTGTGGATGATGGAATCAAGTTGTCAAGTAAAGAAGTTGTTCAAGAGCACAATGAAAATATTCTTGAAGACGGGAATTCCATCAAGGTTGCGCAAAAGACGCCAAGTACTGGGGGCAACAAGAAAATCCAAAGATCGATGTAAGCACAACCAAAGAAAGCAAAGGCCGAGGTAAGCACAAAGCTAAAAAGCCGAAAGTCATTTTCGCACAACTATTGGAAAATATCAGAAGATAAGTGAGGAGAATAGTGACTATTGGCCAAGCAATTCAAGAGCATCAAGACCACCCCCTAGGCGCAAACCCGAGGATCGGTATTGGCAAAATGAGAATTCCAATGCAGTATATTCATATCCATATTTTGTACCGCCAATTCCAATGCCATGGATACCTTCCTATGATCATGTAAATCCATATCCATCGTGGGATAGGTATGATACAAGGGCGCATTCTTCATCTTATTTTAGACCATCTCACAAACATTATGCAGTTCCAGAAAGATCAACATTTGAACAATCACATATCAAAGACTGTTTCAATCATAAGAAATCGGTCCAGAGCTCAAGGGAGAAGAAAGAGGTGGTCAAGCAAGTTTACCGTGTTAAAAACATGGTCGTAAGAGTGCTACTTCAGATTTAATCTCAAATGAAAAAGAGTCAATTAAAGTGTTGACATTGGCTACTAAAAACAATGAGGCAAGTCAATCAAGTGCCAAATCTGAAGAGAAGAAGTTGAGAGTGCACAAGGTAAAACAAGAATTGCCATTGCTTCAAACAAAATCACAACTGGGGTGCTCACTCGGCTTATCATATTGGCAAAAGAAGAAATTACAAAAATTTAGTGCATAAGAACTTGAAGAAAGGAACATGGCATGGATTCCCAAAGGAAGTACTCAAAATAAGAATTATGTGCAAGCTTCCATTACAAGAAGTGCGACAAAGGTGAAGAAGGAAAAGAGTGAAAACTATGAAGGACCAAGCCAAAGGTTTCAACATATTCAGTCCACACAATATCCATATTCATCAACTATGCCATTGATGCCTATGCCATGGAATTCGTCATCAGGTATGATTGGTTACCCTCAATGGGCTTATTTTAATCCATGGATGCGATATAATTTCTTACATCATGAAAGGGTATTACCAAATCATCATATGTTCGATTAGCTTCACTTTTGTTGCTAATCTAAATGGCTGATATATACTTATCGTCCTAAGCCCGTATAAAATGGTCGATGGAGTGTTGACATCGCGCTGAGAACAAACTTCGTGCAAGTTATTTTTCAGCACACAAGTTTTTCCGAAAAATAGGGGGGCATGTGTTGACACCAGATTTTGGCACGGTCAAGAACTTAATTAAGATGGCCTTGATACGTCCATTTTGCATCATGCTTTTACATTGATATTTATTGCATTGTGGGCTGTTATTACACATTATATCACAATACTTATGCCTTTTCTCTCTTATTTTATAAGGTTTACATGAAGAGGGAGAATGCCGACAGCTGAAATTCTGGACTGGAAAAGGAGCAAATATTAGAGACTTATTCTGCACAACTCCAAAAGTCCTGAAACTTCATGGAGAATTATTTTGAAATATATAAAAAAAATATTGGGAGAAGAAAGCACTAGAGGGGGACCACCTGCCATCCACAAGGGTGGGGGCGCGCCCACATTATATCACAATACTTATGCCTTTTCTCTCTTATTTTATAAGGTTTACATGAAGAGGGAGAATGCCGACAACTGGAATTCTGGACTGGAAAAGGAGCAAATATTAGAGACTTATTCTGCACAACTCCAAAAGTCCTGAAACTTCACGGAGAATTATTTTGAAATATATAAAAAGATATTGGGCGAAGAAAGCACTAGAGGGGGACCACCTGCCATCCACAAGGGTGGGGGCGCGCCCTACCCCCTGGACACGCCCCCTGCCTTGTGGGCCAGCTGACAGGCCCCCGATGCCCATCTTCTGGTATATGGTGTGTTTTTACTTGGGAAAAATCAGAAGGAAGCTAGATGAAGCGCCGCCGTCTCGAGGCGGAACTTGGGCAGAACCAATTTAGGGCTCCGACGGAGCTGTTTTGCTGGGGAAACTTCCCTCCAGGAGGGGGAAATCGAAGCCATCGTCATCACCAACGATCCTCTCATTGATAGGGGGTCAATCTCCATCAACATCTTCACCAGCACCATCTCCTCTCCAAACCCTAGTTCATCTCTTTTATCCGATCTTTATCTCAAAACCTCAGATTGGTACCTGTGGGTTGCAAGTAGTGTTGATTACTCCTTGTAGTTGATGCTAGTTGGTTTATTTGGTGGAAGATCATATGTTCAAATCCTTAATGATAATTAATACTCCTCTGATTATGAACATGAATATGCTTTGTGAGTAGTTACGTTTGTTCCTGAGGACATGGGAGAAGTCTTGTTATAAGTAATCATGTGAATTTGAATTTGGTATTCGTTCGATATTTTGATGAGATGTATGCTGTATTTCCTCTAGTGGTGTTATGTGAACGTCGACTACATGACACTTCACCATGATTTGGGCCTAGGGGAAGGAATTGGGAAGTAATAAGTAGATGATGGGTTGCTAGAGTAACAGAAGATTAAACCCTAGTTTATGCGTTGCTTCGTAAGGGGCTGATTTGGATCCATATGTTTCATGCTATGGTTAGATTTATCTTAATTCTTCTTTCGTAGTTGCGGATGCTTATAAGAGGGGTTAATCATAAGTGGGAGGATTGTCCAAGGAAGGGCAGCACCCAAGCACCGGTCCACCCACATATCAACTTATCAAAGTAAAGAACGCGAATCATACGAGCATGATGAAAACTAGCTTGACAGTAATTCCCATGTGTCATCAGGAGCGCTTTGCTTTATATAAGAGTTCGTTCAGGATTATCCTTTGCTACAAAAAGGATTGGGCCACCTTGCTGCACCTTAGTTACTTTTGTTACTTGTTACCCGTTACGAATTATCTTATCACACAACTATCTGTTACCGATAATTTCAGTGCTTGCAGAGAATACCTTGCTGAAAAATGCTTGTCATTTACTTCTGCTCCTCATTGGGTTTGACACTCTTACTTATCGAAAGGACTACGTTTGATCCCCTATACTTGTGGGTCATCAAGACTCTTTTCTGGCGCCATTTCCGGGGAGTGAAGCGCCTTTGGTGAGTGGAATTTGGTAAGGAATATATATATATATAGTGTGCTGAAATTTACTGTCACTTGTTAATATGGAGAATAATCCTTTGAGGGGCTTGTTCGGGGTATCTTCACCTCGAACGGAAGAGAAAAAAGTTACTCCTCAACCTACTGCACCTACTGAAAATATTTATTATGAAATTCCTCCGGGTATGATAGAGAAACTGCTAGCTAATCCTTATGCAGGAGATGGAACACTACATCCTGATATGCACCTTATCTATGTGGATGAAGTTTGCGGATTATTTAAGATTGCATGTTTGCCCGAGGATGTTCTCAAGAAGAAGTTCTTCCCTTTATCTTTGAAGGGAAAGGCATTGACATGGTATAGGCTATGTGATGATATTGGATCATGGAACTACAACCGATTGAAATTGGAATTTCATCAGAAGTTTTATCCTATGCATCTGGCTTATCGTGATTGGAATTATATACATAATTTTTGGCCTCGTGAAGGAGAAAGTATCGCTCAAGCTTGGGGGTGGGGCTTAAGTCAATGTTATATTCATGCCCCAATCATGAGCTCTCAAGAGAAATTATTATTCAGAACTTTTATGCTCGACTTTCTCGTCATGATCAATCCATGCTCGATACTTCTTGTACCGGTTCTTTTATGAAGAAGGATATTGAATTCAAATGAGATTTATTGGAAAGAATTAAACACAACTCTGAAGATTGGGAACTCAAGAAGGTAAGGAGTCAGGTATAAACCTTAAGTTTGATTGTGTTAAATCTTTTATGGATACCGATGTTTTCGTGATTTTAGCACTAAATATGGACTTGACTCTGAGATAGTAGCTTCTTTTTGTGAATCATTTGCTACTCATGTTGACCTCCCTAAGGAGAAGTGGTTTAAATATCATCCTCCCATTGAAGTGAAAGTAGTAGAACCTATTAAAGTTAAAGAAGAAACCATTAGTTATAATGTTGATCCTATTGTTCCTACTGCTTATATTGAGAAACCACCTTTTCCTGTTAGAATTAAGGAACATGCTAAAGCTTGAGCTGTGGTTCGGGAGAGTTATACTAGAACACCTACAACCCCTGAACAAATTAAAGTTGAACCTAGTATTGCTATGGTTAAAGATCTCTTGGTTGATAATATTGATGACATGTTATTTATTTCTGTGATGAAGCTGCTAGAATTGCTAAACCCGATACTAAAGATAAAGGGATAATTGTATTCATGCCACTAGTTGTGTCCCACTCGGCTGAATTTCCCCTAGTTTTTGAAAATTCTCGGTATTGCCCAAGTCCGTTTGCTCCTCTCATGTTTTTACGCTTCTGTCACGTTTCCGTCTAGTTAGTGTTGTTTGACCATGTGTTGACTGTCTTTGGACTTTTCTCTGGACCATTTTGCCCCTGCTTTCTCACTCTCTCACTAGACACTTCTAGGTGGGACCCATCACAGAGAAAACTATGTCTCTCTGTAATCACTATCATAGACAATATACTAATTAAAACCTTAAACTAATCCTAAAACTAACCCTAATTAACTCCCTAAACTAAGTGGGCCAGCCTCATTGGCAGCGACACAGTCGGCTCTAGTTGCGGCTGTGCATGCCGCGCCATGGGAGGCCACATCCAGGGGCAGCAGTGGCAGCAGTGCAGCAACAAAACGCAACAGCAACAAGGGGAGCTAGCAGGAGCGACTAGCAACAGCAACGCAACCGCGACAATAGCAGCAGCAATACGGGAGTGGCAGCAGTATGAGCGACACTAGAAGGAGCGGCAAGCGCCGGCGTCGCGGGCTGCAGGCGCTAGCAGGCGGCGGCAAAGCAGCAAATAGGCGCGAGCGGGTGTGCGGCTGCGTCGGGGGGTATCCCGGGGCAGCGGCAGCAACAAGGCAGAGCAGCAAGCAGAGCTGCAGTGGCAGCACAAAGCACGGGGCCGAAGGCGCATGCGGTCGGGCGAGGTGCAGGCACACCGAAACATGGCCAGGGCGTAGGCGTGCGCGACCGGACGCGGTCAGACGCGGCTGGGGGTCGGGAGCACGCAACCAGGGGCATGGGGAGCACGGGCAGAGCCGCGGCGACCGCGAACTCGCCATGGGCTTGGGCGTGCGGGGAGTGGTCCAAACCGCACAGATTCGAGAGGTTGGAGAGCGGGATCGACCGAGAGCTCACCGCGCAGGTCGTTGGCGAGCTCAGGGAGGCATGCAGTGGACCGGGGAGGCTTTAATCGACGAAGGAGGCCGGCGACTGTAGGCGAAGACGATGACGCGGGCGACGGCAGTGGAGCTCCCTCTCTTTGATCCGAGGGTGCAGGCGACATAGACGAACAAAACAGGCCTGCTGGACAAGGTGGTGCGACGTGGGGGAGGATGGAGGTCCGGCCATGGCGGTGGCATGGCGGCTACGCCGTCGGGCGAGCAAATCCGAGAGGGAGAGGGGCGAGGATACGGGGGAGTGGGTCTAGGGCTTGGCAGCAACGTCGGGGTACCACCTGGAAGTGTCTAGTGAGAGAGTGAGAAAGCAGGGGCAAAATGGTCCAGAGAAAAGTCCAAAGACGGTCAACACATGGTCAAACGACACTAACTGGACGGAAACGTGACGGAAGGGCAAAAACATAAGAGGAGCAAACAGACTTGGGCAAAACTGAGAATTTTCAAAAACTAGGGGCAATTCAGCCGAGTGGGACACAACTAGTGGCATGAATTCAATTATCCCAAAGATAAACATAGACCCGTTGTTGACATGCCTGTTGTTTCTGTTAAAATTGGAGATCATTGTTATCATGGCTTATGTGACGTGGGTGCTAGTGTGAGTGCAATTCCTTTTACCTTATATCAAGAAATTATGAATGATATTGCACCTGCTAAGATAGAAGATATTGGCGTCACTATTAAGCTTGCCAATAGAGATACTATATCACCAATTGGGATTGTTAGAGATGTTGAAGTCTTGTGTGAGAAAGTAAAATAACCTACTGATTTTCTTGTTCTTGCTTCCCCACAAGATGATTTTTGTCCCATTATATTTGGTAGACCTTTCTTGAATACTGTTAATGCTAAGATAGACCGCGAGAAAGATATTACTGTCGGTTTAGGGGATATGTCTCATGATTTTAATTTCTATAAATTTCGTAGACAACCCCATGATAAAGAATTTCCTAGTAAGGATAGATTATTGGTCTTGCTTCTATTGTAGTGCCTCCCACTGATCCTTTAGAATAATATTTGCTAGACAATGAAAATGATATGTTTATGAATGAAAGAAAGGAATTAGATGAAATATTCTTTAATCAAGGGCCTGTTTTGAAACACAACTTGCCTGTTGAAATCCTTGGAGATCCTCCTCCACCCAAGGGTGATCCCGTATTTGATCTTAAATAATTACTTGATACTTTGAAATATGCTTATCTTGATGAAAAGAAGATATATCCTGTTATTATTAGTGCTAACCTTTCAGAGCATGAAGAAAAGAAATTATTGAAAACTCTGAAGAAGCACCGTGCCACTATTGGATATACTCTTGATGATCTTAAGGGCATTAGTCCCACTCTATGTCAGCACAAAATTAAATTGGAGCCTGGTGCTAAACCAGTTGTTGATCATCAACTACGGCTAAATCCTAAGATGAAAGAAGTGGTAAGAAATGAAATATTAAAGCTTCTGGATGCAGGTATAATTTATCCTATTGCTGATAGTAGATGGGCAAGTCCTGTTCATTGTGTCCCTAAGAAGGGAGGTATTACTGTTGTTCCTAATGATAAGAATGAATTGATCCCACAAAGAATTATTATAGGTTATAAAATGGTAATTGATTTTGCAAATTAAACAAAGCTACTAGAAAATATCATTGCCCTCTATCTTTTATTAATCAAATGCTAGAAAGACTATCCAAACATATACATTTTTGCTTTCTAGATGGTTATTCTGGTTTCTGCATAGAAGAATTACGTCCTGGAAGCACCGCTGAGTGCCAGGCCTGCTGCAGATGCTACTGATGACGTTAAGAACGTCTGGCATAGCAAAGTTGATGACTACTCGATAGTTCAGTGTGCCATGCTTTACGGCTTAGAACCGGGACTTCAACGATGTTGAACGTCATGGAGCATATGAGATGTTCCCAGAGTTGAAGTTAATATTTCAAGCAAATGCCCGGATTGAGAGATATGAACTCCAATAAGTTCTACAGCTGCAAAATGGAGGAGAATAGTTCTGTCAGTGAACATATACTCAGAATGTCTGGGTACTGCAATCACTTGATTCAACTGGGAGTTAATCTTTCGGATGATAGTGTCATTGACAGAATTCTTCAATCACTACCACCAAGCTACAAGAGCTTCCTAATGAACTATAATATGCAAGGGATGGATAAGACAATTCCTGAGCTCTTCACGATGCTAAAGGCTGCGGAGGTAGAAATCAAGAAGGAGCATCAAGTGTTGATGGTCAACAAGACCACCAGTTTCAAGAAAAAGGGTAAAGGGAAGAAGAAGGGGAACTTCAAGAAGAACAGCAAACAAGTTGCTGCTCAGGAGAAGAAACCCAAGTCTGGACCTAAGCCTGAGATTGAGTGCTTCTACTGCAAACAGACTGGTCACTGGAAGCGGAACTGCCCCAAGTATTTGGCGGATAAGAAGGATGGCAAGGTGAACAAAGTTATATGTGATATACATGTTATTGATGTGTACCTTACTAGAGCTCGCAGTAGCACCTGGGTATTTCATACTGGTTCTGTTGCTAATATTTGCAACTCGAAACAGGGACTACGGATTGAGCAAAGATTGGCTAAGGACGAGGTGACGATGCGCATGGGAAATGGTTCCAAAGTCGATGTGATCGCCGTCGGCACACTACCTCTACATCTACCTTTGGGATTAATTTTAGACCTGAATAATTGTTATTTGGTGCCAGCGTTAAGCATGAACATTATATCTGGATCTTGTTTGATGCGAGACGGTTATTCATTTAAATCTGAGAATAATGGTTGTTCTATTTATATGAGTAGTATCTTTTATGGTCATGCACCCTTGAAGAGTGGTCTATTTGTGTTGAATCTCAATAGTAGTAATACACATATTCATAACGTTGAAGCCAAAAGATGCAGAGTTGATAATGATAGTGCAACTTATTTTTGGCACTCCCGTTTGGGTCATATTGGTGTAAAGCGCATGAAGAAACTCCATACTGATGGACTTCTGGAATCACTTGATTATGAATCACTTGGTACTTGCGAACCATGCCTCATGGGCAAGATGACTAAAACGCCGTTCTCCGGAACAATGGAGCGAGCGACAGATTTGTTGGAAATCATACATACTGATGTATGTGGTCCAATGAATATTGAGGCTCCCGACGGGTATCGTTATTTTCTCACCTTCACAGATGATTTGAGCAGATATGGGTATATCTACTTAATGAAACATAAGTCTCAAACATTTGAAAAGTTCAAAGAAATTTAGAGTGAAGTGGAAAATCATCGTAACAAGAAAATAAAGTTTCTACGATCTAATCGTGGAGGAGAATATTTAAGTTACGAGTTTGGTCTACATTTGAAACAATGCGGAATAGTTTCGCAACTCACGCCTCCCGGAACACCACAACGTAATGGTGTGTCCGAACATCGTAATCATACTTTACTAGATATGGTGCAATCTATGATGTCTCTTACTGATTTACCGCTATCGTTTTGGGGTTATGCTTTAGAGACGGTTGCATTCATGCTAAATAAGGCACCATCAAAATCCGTTGAGACGACGCCTTATGAACTGTGGTTTGGCAAGAAACCAAAGTTGTCATTTCTTAAAGTTTGGGGTTGTGATGCTTATGTGAAAAAGCTTCAACTTGATAAGCTCGAACCCAAATCGGAGAAATGTGTCTTCATAGGATACCCAAAGGAGACTGTTGGGTACACCTTCTATCACAGATCCGAAGGCAAGACATTCGTTGCTAAGAATGGATCCTTTCTAGAGAAGGAGTTTCTCTCGAAAGAAGTGAGTGGGAGGAAAGTAGAACTTGATGAGGTAACTGTACCTACTCCCTTATTGGAAAGTAGTTCATCACATAAACCGGTTCCTGTGACACCTACACCAATTAGTGAGGAAGCTAATGATGTTGATCATGAATCTTCAGATCAAGTTACTACCAAACCTCGTAGGTCAACCAGAGTAAGATCCGCACTAGAGTGGTACGGTAATCCTATTTTGGAAGTCATGTTACTTGACCATGGCGAACCTACGAACTATGAAGAAGCGATGGTGAGCCCAGATTCCGCAAAATGGCTTGAGGCCATGAAATCTGAGATGGGATCCATGTATGAGAACAAAGTGTGGACTTTGGTTGACTTGCCCGATGATCGGCAAGCCATAGAGAATAAATGGATCTTCAAGAAGAAGAATGACGCTGACGGTAGCGTTACTGTCTACAAAGCTCGACTTGTTGCGAAAGGTTTTCGACAAGTTCAAGGGATTGACTACGATGAGACTTTCTCACCCGTAGCGATGCTTAAGTCTGTCCGAATCATGTTAGCAATTGCCGCATTATATGATTATGAAACTTGGAAAATGGATGTCAAAACTACATTCCTGAATGGATTTCTGGAAGAAGAGTTGTATATGATGCAACCAGAAGGTTTTTTCGATCCAAAGGGTGCTAACAAAGTGTGCAAGCTCCAACGATCCATTTATGGACTGGTGCAAGCCTCTAGGAGTTAGAATAAACTATTTGATAGTGTGATCAAAGCATATGGTTTTATACAGATTTTTGGAGAAGCCTATATTTATAAGAAAGTGAGTGGGAGCTCTGTAGAATTTCTAATATTATATGTGGATGACATATTGTTGATTGGAAATAATATAGAATTTCTGGATAGCATAAAAGGATACTTGAATAAGAGTTTTTCATTGAAAGACCTCGGTGAAGCTGCTTATATATTGGGCATCAAGATCTATAGAGATAGATCAAGACGGTTAATTGGACTTTCACAGAGCACATACCTTGATAAAGTTTTGAAAAAGTTCAAAATGGATCGAGCAAAGAAAGGGTTCTTGCCTGTGTTACAAGGTGTGAAGTTGAGTCAGACTCAATGCCCGACCACTGCAGAAGATAGAGAGAAAAAGAAAAGTGTTCCCTATGCTTCAGCCATAGGCTCTATCATGTATGCAATGCTGTGTACCAGACCTGATGTGTGCCTTGTTGTTAGCTTAGCAGGGAGGTACCAAAGTAATCCAGGAGTGGATCACTGGACAGCGGTCAAGAACATCCTGAAATACCTGAAAAGGACTAAGGATATGTTTATCATATATGGAGGTGACAAAGAGCTCATTGTAAATGGTTACGTCGATGCAAGCTTTGACACTGATCCGGACGATTCTAAATCGCAAACCGGATATGTGTTTATATTAAACGGTGGAGCTGCCAGTTGGTGCAGTTCTAAACAAAGCGTCGTGGCGGGATCTACGTGTGAAGCGGAGTACATAGCTGCTTCGGAAGCAGCAAATGAAGGAGTCTGGATAAAGGAGTTCATATCCGATCTAGGTATCATACCTAGTGCATCGGGTCCAATGAAAATCTTTTGTGACAATACTGGTGCAATTGCCTTGGCAAAGGAATCCAGATTTCACAAGAAAACCAAGCACATCAGGAGACACTTCAATTCCATCTGAGATCAAGTCCAGGTGGGAGACATAGAGATTTGCAAGATACATACGGATCTGAATGTTGCAGACCCGTTGACTAAGCCTCTTCCACGAGCAAAACATGATCAGCACCAAGACTCCATGGGTGTTAGAATCATTACTGTGTAATCTAGATTATTGACTCTAGTGCAAGTGGGGGACTGAAGGAAATATGCCCTAGAGGCAATAATAAAGTTATTATTTATTTCCTCAAATCATGGTAAATGTTTATTGTTCATGCTAGAATTGTATTAACTGGAAACATAATACATGTGTGTATACATAGACAAACATAGTGTCACTAGTATGCCTCTACTTGACTAGCTCGTTGATCAAAGATGGTTGAGTTTCCTAGCCATAGACATGAGTTGTCATTTTATTAACGGGATCACATCATTAGGAGAATGATGTGATTGACTTGACCCATTCTGTTAGCATAGCACTTGATCGTTTAGTTTACTGCTATTGCTTTCTCCATGACTTATACATGTTCCTATGACTATGAGATTATGCAACTCCCGAATACCGGAGGAACACTTTGTGTGCTACCAAACGTCACAACGTAACTGGGTGATTATAAATGTGCTCTACAGGTGTCTCCGATGGTGTTCGTTGAGTTGGCATAGATCGAGAATAGGATTTGTCACTCCGATTGTCGGAGAGGTATCTCTGTGCCCTCTCAGTATTGCACATCACTATAAGCCTTGCAAGCAATACAACTAATGAGTGAGTTGCGGGATGATGCATTACAGAACGAGTAAAGAGACTTGCCGGTAACGAGATTGAGCTAGGTATTGAGATACCGACGATCGAATCTCGGGCAAGTAGCAAACCGATGACAAAGGGAACAACGTATGTTGTTATGCGGTTTGACCGATAAAAATCTTTGTAGAATATGTAGGAACCAATATGAGCATCCAGGTTCCGCTATTGGTTATTGACCAGAGACGTGTCTCGGTCATGTCTACATAGTTCTCGAACTCGTAGGGTCCGCACGGTTAAAGTTCTGTGACGATCGGTATTATGAGTTTATGTGCATTGATGTACCGAAGGTAGCTCAGGGTCCCGGATGTGATCACGGACATGACGAGGAGTCTCGAAATGGTCGAGACATAAAGATTGATATACTGGAAGCCTATATTTGGACATCAGAATGGTTCCGGGTGAAATCGGGATTTTACTGGAGTGCCGGGGGTGGTTACCGGAACCCCCTGGGGTTAATGGGCCTTGTTGGGCCCTAGTGGAGAGAGAGAGAGGGGCCGGCCAGGGCAGGCCGCGCGCCCCCTCCCCTTGAGTCCGAATAGGACAAGGAAGGGGGGGAGGCGGCGCCCCCCTTGCCTTTCCCCTCTCCCACTCCTTCCTCCCCCCTCCTAGTGGGACTAGGAAAGGGGAGTCCTACTCCCACTAGGAGGAGGACTCCTCCTCCTAGCGCGCCCTGCAAGGGCCAGCCGGCCTCCCCCCGTGCTCCTTTATATACGGGGCGGGGGGGCACCCTAGGACACAGAAGTTGATCATTGATCTCTCTTAGTCGTGTGCGGTGCCCCCCTCCACCATAATCCACCTCGGTCATATCGTAGCGGTGCTTAGGCGAAGCCCTGCGTTAGTAACTTCATCAAAACCGTCACCATGCCGTCGTGCTGGCGAAGCTCCTCCCCGAAGCTCTACTGGATCGTGAGTTCGCGGGACGTCACCGAGTTGAACGTATGCTCAACGCGGAGGTGCCATACCTTCGGTACTGAGGATCGGTCAATCGTGAAGACGTACGACTACATCAACCGCGTTGTCATAACGCTTCCGCTTACGGTCTACGAGGGTACGTGGACGACACTCTCCCCTCTCGTTGCTATGCATCACCTTGATCTTGCGTGTGCGTAGGAAAATTTTGAAATTACTACGTTCCCCAATAAATACAAGTTATATATGACGGCGATTCGACCCGTAGTGTTGTATGATGCTGAGCGTTGGCCAACTAAAAGGCGACACGTTCAACAACTAAGTGTGGCAGACATGCACATATTAAGATGGATGTGTGGCCACACGAGGAAGGACCAAGTCATAAATGATGATATACTCCCTACGTTTCTTTTTAGTCTGCATGTAAAATTTGTGCAAAGTCAAACATTCATAAAGTTTGACCAACTACATAAGAAAAATGTTAATATTCACAATATGAACTCAATATCTTAGATGCAACATGAAATTAATTTTCATACTATATAACTGTTGTATTGTAAATTTTGCTATTTTCTTAGATAAATTTGGCCAAACTTTATGTAGTTTGACTTTAAATAGATTTATACTCCCTCTGGTCCTTTTTACTCTGCACATTGGATTTGCCGAAAGTCAAACTTAGCTAAGTTTGACCAAATTTATATTAGAAATTATTAGCATCTATAATATCTAATAAATATAATATGAAAATATATTCCGAGATGAATCTAATGATATTGATATTGTTATGTAAATGTCAATAATTTTTTATATAAATTTGGTCAAAGGTGGATGAGATTGACTTGAGACAAACCTAATATGCAGAGTAAAAAGGACCGGAGGGAGTATGCAGAGTAAAAAGAAACGAGGGGGTACGAGATTCTGAAATGGCAGCTGCTCCCATATACGAAGATATCCTTGTTCAGTCAATTTCTTTTACTAAAGTTAGCTTTGTTCATTGTTCGAGGGAGGTCAATTTAGTCGCTCATTCTCTAGCTAAAGATTGTGATGATCAACCAAATGTGTGGATTGAGGAGCCTCCTAGCTTTATTTTGTCTTTGTTAATCGATGATGTATCTCTGATTTGAGTAATAAAGTGAGCCATAAAGGCATTCCTAATAAAAAAAGGGAGTACAAGATAGAGTTGGGATATCATTTTTTATTTTGCGATGGAGTTGGGATACCATCCATTAGAGAGAAGTTTGTCCAATATCATATATGATAGTTTACATATATTCTCCTGCAAAAGTTCAAGTGCGTAGTGAACGGCTAAAGCGTGCCGAGGAATGAGGAGATTTTTTCATGCATGACATACATATTTGAAATACGTAATTTTTGCTAGACGTTAGAGCAACTCCAACGCGCTGACCCAAACGGACGATAGATTTGTCCGCTTTTTGTCCATTTAGGTTGGTCGCCCGCTCGGCGTTCGCCCTCTTTAAGATTTGGATCGGCAGTGCGCCCAACGGCAGCGACCCATATATGCCGGCGTGGCCGGCTGACCGCCATTTTTTTTAACAAATAGCACAAATTTTGCATTATTTCACACATAAATTTTGCATTATTTCACAAGCAAACATATAGTCCACAACCAAATAAAATAGCATAGTTTCAACCAAACAAATAACATAGTTTTATAAGCCGAATAAAGTAAAATTGTCTCACATAGTTTTGCAAGTCGAATAAAAAATACACATCTATTGGTTGCCAACATGAGCTCACATATACTCAACCAAATCATTTTGCAGTTGCATGTGTTTCCCAATCACGCAAGTTATGATGAAATTGGGTGAACTCTTCAAACGTTGCCGCTCCTTCATGCTCAGGCACAACATTCTCACCCTGAAACTGAAACCCTTGACCATATAGACGTTCCGATCGCTCATCATTTACGATCATATTATGCATGATCACACAAGCAGTCATCATCTCCCACAGTTTCTGCGTGATCCAAGTATTAGCAGGATACCGAACGATGCCCCATCGAGATTGCAAAACACCAAAGGCACACTCGACGTCCTTCCTAGCACTCCCTTGCTCTTGGGCAAATCTTTTACTCTTCTCTCCGACATGGTTGGGGATTGTCTTGATAATAGTGGTCGATTGAGGATAGATACCCTCACCTAGGTAGTATCCTTTGTCGTAGTTGTGGCCGTTGATAGTAAAGTTCACCAACGGACTGTTGCCTTCTGCAAGCGTAGCAAACACTGGCGAGCGCTGAGACACGTTGATATCATTGTGTGATCCGACCATGCCAAAGAAAGAGTGCTAGATCCAGAGATCTTGAGACACCAAGTGATTGTGTGATCCGACCATGCCAAAGAAAGAGTGCTAGATCCAGAGATATTGAGATGCAACGGTCTCAAGTATGACAGTGCAAGCCCTGACATGGCCCTTATACTGCCCTTGCCAAGCAGAAGGCGGTTCTTCCACTCCCAGTGCATGCAGCCTATGCTGCCAAGCATCCCTGGAAAGCCCCTGCTGGCATTCATCGCCAACAAACGGGCTCTATCTTCAGGAGTCGGCTCTCTCAAGTACTCAGGGTCAAACACAACAATAACAGCCTTGCAGAACTTATACATGGAGTCTAGACATGTAGACTCGCTCATACGGACGTACTCGTTAATGAGATCACCGGGCACTTCGTATGCAAGCATTCAGATGGCGGCAGTGTATTTCTGATAAGAGGAGAACCAATCTTTCCAACAGCATCCTCTTTGCACTCGAAATAGTCATCATAGCCGGCCACCCTCTCTCTAATACGGTTGAAAAGATGCCTACTCATACGGAAACAACGGCGAAATTTTCGATGTTTGAACAACAGGTTTGTTGTGTCAAAGTAGTCCTTCCAAAGAAGGAAATGCCTGCTCTCTCGGTTGCGATTCAACGCCGGAAGGTGCCCTGGAGTGGAGCCACGGAACGACGGGCGCTGGCTATTGAGGTGGTGATCGACCAACACGGTAGCCAAAATCTCCTCCTAATCATTGGACGAGGAATCGTTGGAGTTGCAAAGGAAATTGTGAAAAAAGAACTCGTTGGTGCAGTCCATTTTGTACCTTGGCAAACTGTCAAACAACTTGCGGGCGTCGACGAAGGAGATGGCCGACGAAGGGAGACGCGCCGCCCTCGGACCAGCTAGCTGCCCTAGCGGCGTCCGACGAGCGTGCCGGTGAGGAACTGGCCGGGGCGGCGAGGCGGCTTCTTGGTCGCGGTCGCGGCTGTCTCGGGGGAGCGGGGGTAGGAAGCTTTCGGTTTCCCGGCGGCAAGACGGCGGTGGCGGGCGACGTGGGTGGTGGTGGCGTTGCAAAGGGGATGTTGCGGCACCGACAGCTGGCAGAGTCACCGAAAAAATGGGCGGCGGCGACGACGACGAAGGAGGCGGGTGAAGGTTTGCTGTTGGGATGAAAGAAGATGTGCAATGTGACACCGACCAACGAGCCAGGGGAAGGAGTAAGCGGGCGCGCGCGTCCGTATCGTGTCCGCGCTGATGCAAATCCGTCTTAAAAATGGGTCGGTAGGCGGACGAAAGCGGACGCACGTCCGTTTAGATCGGCACGTTGGATCGATTTTTCTGTCCGCGTGGATCCAGATGGATGTGCCCGGACGAAATGGGTCGTCGTATTGGAGTTGGTCCTACAGCTGTGGCAAATCTAGAACAATGAGAGGATAATTCATTCAAAATCGGTAGTAAAACCATTGGATGTGGTCGTTCTCGCACGGCGGCACACGCCCCATAGCAGCAGTCAACAAAGGTTGTCGTCTCGAGTATCTGGACAGGCCTCAACTCTCAAGCGTTTGTCTGGGCCCACACCGCCGCCCACCACAACACTACTGCTCGACGGTTTCATATACAGCACTGTAGAGTAAGATTCAAAATCATTTGAAAAGCAAAATTCCCCTCTCGACTTTTCCTCAAAACAAAAGGACAAAGCCAACCACTAATAATCCCCTCACCAACCCTCGTCTACTCTTCTTTTCCAGCCCCGCAATCCATCCGTCGCGCGCCCCACCGTCGCCGGCGGCGCGGAGCACCGTCTTCTCCCCGGCATCCTCCAGGGCGGAGCGCTGGAGATCCGACTCCGCTCGGTTCCCTCTCGCGTCGGTAAGGAACGCTGTCCTGATTTGTTCCTCGAGTTTGGATATATTTTTGTTCTGGAGTGTCGTGGCAATCCACCCGAATCCCCTCCTTCTTTTCCTTTATTCTATCTACTAGTACTTGTTTATTATCCCCGCTGCGAGTGTGCTGCTGTTCAGAAATCCAGTCCACCCACTCCATGGTTTTGGTTAGGTTCGTACTGTTCAGAGCGTAGAATCGGGCCCTCCTAGCCGCGTCAACAGGGTTTGGTGCCAAACATTGATACGGCCGTCCCCTAGAGGCTAAGAGTCAAGCGGCAGTGGGCAAAGAACCGCTCCACCGACGGACGATCTTTAAAGTGGTACTACCAGCAATAGATAGATAGCTGCTCTAGGCCGTACCCATTCAATCTTTACTGCCAGTTGGCTTGGAAATTTCGACGTCGAGCCAACCGTTTCCAGTGTTTTAAGGGTCAAGTGGTCGAATCAGCCCAACGAGTTTTGGCTATTACTAGCTTCCAAGCTGGCCTGTTTCAGGACTAAAGTAAGGGTCGACATTATTTGTTCTGTGACTTGGGAGTTTTGGTTACAGTGAGGCTTCCACGGTTCTATTCTGCGATTGGCACTGTGTTTTCTGAGTTTCCGAGGTACGTGCAGTGTGTTGATTGTCTGGATAACTAAGAGCTGATTATCATCAGTTTGTGTTTGTTCATACATGATTCAGTCTACTTTCTGGGGTTGTCAGCTTCAACTAGTTGGGTTTTCACCCTAAACTCGTTTAGTTGTTTGTACAACGAAGATTTCCATGTTGTTCCGGTTTATTTGACCGTTTAGCACTTCAATCTTTGCAGTCTTTAATGTATAGTGATGGTCAGATCTTTACAAGTTATATTTAAAGTCTCCTTTCACTATTTTATGGCTGCTCCATAGTATCTTGCATTCTTAAACCTTTTCTCAAGTGATGGAGGAAATAAGTACAAATTTTACATTGATAGCAGAACACCGATGCTGGCTGTACCATTGTTGTTATGTTCAAACCTTTGTGATCGCATATGAATATTCCAACTCTGCTTTCTTCCACATGATAAGTGTTTTAATACTTTGAGTAATTCCCAGCAACTAAATATGAAACATTTATATTCCTAGAAGACTAGAACTGCAATATTAGCCCTACCAAGCCCTTCTTGTTTCTACAATCCTTAATATGATCAGAGTAGCTTGTCTATACCAGGATTCAATTCTAG
This sequence comes from Aegilops umbellulata, assembly GCA_032464435.1. Taxonomy (NCBI): domain Eukaryota; kingdom Viridiplantae; phylum Streptophyta; class Magnoliopsida; order Poales; family Poaceae; genus Aegilops; species Aegilops umbellulata. The sequence goes on along the minus strand of CP136058.1, from coordinate 329,788,622 downwards.
TCTATATTACAATATCCCCGTTTTCTCCGTTGCTAGTTTGCGCTCATCCTTCCTATCATATTTTTATAGATCATGCAGGCCTTTCTATTCTTTTGTGATGTGAAGTCATATAGGGAACTATCAACTGTTTAGGAACCAGTTACATAAAGAGAATAATTGTATGAAATAATAAATACACCAAGACAGGATTATGAGTAGAAATAATTTGTAACTTAGATGTGGGCCAGTAAGTTGCTGCTGACAACTCTAAAAGAATTCCAAGCCATTTAGTTTCTATCAATTGAATGGCATCTTAAGTTTTGCATATTCTTTCACACAATTGTAGACTTGTACTGTTACTTATTTGAGCTTAGCGATTTAAAATATATTTACGGCCCTCCTGAGTTCCTTACTGGTTAGAAGAATCAAGAGTGAAATTTATATGTCAAACGCTATCACTGCTTGATGTTGATTTCATCTGTTATCTATGGGACATGATAATTTTTTAGAGAATAGGCTTTCATCCTGTTTTAGGCCGAAGGATACATGGTGTTGAGGCAACCCTCTTTCAAAGCAGATCAAAGAAAACCATGCTAAACAAAGCGAGCAGAGCAAACAACACATAATGAACACCAAGCCCCTAGCCTGGAAACGTTACGAGGAGTGCACTACTGGATGATGCCAGCTTGCCGCCGAGCAAAAGCACAGGAGCTGCATAGCCACAACAAGAAGCACCACAAGCGAACCGACCACAAGCGAACCGACATCCCCTGGATAAAATCACTGGACTACGACGCAATGCTCTATCAAACTTGCTTCGGACGAAGGAGCGCGACCCTGCGAGCGAGTAGAAGGGACTGGGGCAACTGCCGATGTTGTCACATGAAGAGACGGCACAACGGAGCCACCATCACCTCGAACCGAAGATGCTCCAAGTCACCATCCATGCCTGCCGAAGAAGCCATCACACCACACCCAGAAGGTGGGATCTCTGGTGGCATGCCAGGAGGGGTAACGTCGCGTCGCGCCGCCGCCGAGTCTGACAAGATGGACATGGGTTGTCACCTGGGACTCTGAAAGGGGATGGAGGAACTGCGGTGAAGCCCCCAAGAGGGATGCAACACCCAAAGGCCTAACTTTCACCGGCATACTGTGCCGACCTTGTTAGGACCACCCACTGCCCACATGGACAAGGAAAGCAGCCAACACCGCCGCTACCAGGGAGCAGTTCGCGCAGCCCGCCTTCCAGGGCCGCTGCCCTCGTTTCTGGCCCTGCAAGAGGGGCGCACCAGGAGGGAACCTCACTGCCACTGTCACCAAGAGCCACGCGGGGCAGCCTTCAAGTTGCTCTCGAGAGGCTGGGGCTAGGGTTTGGGTCGCCCTCGAGTTGCTCTAGAGAGAGCGATGTGAGGGCCAGTTTTCGACCATCCCACTTATCCTGGAACTTAATAATTATGTTAGTTGCCCAGACTTGTTATGTTGTCTTTTTTTTTTTGCGGGTGACTTGTTATGTTGTCAGCTCTCCAGGTTCCTGGACTAGGATTAGCATTTTCTAATTATCACCTTAATTGGAGGTTGATGGATGTCCCAAGCCTCTATCAACATTGAACTCTTGTTTTGTTGACTTAACAAATGATTACAATGGGAGGGATGCAACCTTACTGTTTAGTTGGCAGCAACAGATTAGACGTTCCTGGTATTTAATTACATTTCTGATTATTGTGAATTGTTACCCAAATCTCAGAGGTTTCAGGGTTTTGTTGACATTCCATAAGCTGGATATTTAATTGTTTGTTAGTGATCATCAATATTAGTAGACTAACCGACCTTGTACTGATTTTTTTGGAACATGCTACTTTCCTGGAAATATTCATTATGGTATCCCTGCACGCCTTATGTAATGTGATGTTTTGCAAGTTGTAGCCAGCACTCCAAATTGATATAACTAAGTCCTAGATAAATCATGTTGAATTGTTTATACTGGCTCTCTGAAGTGGTTCTATGTTAGGAACTTTACTTGGTCTTCATGCTTCCTAGGGTAGAACCTTTGGGTTTGTGATGTTTACTACGAGAACAAACTTTTTATCTATTGTGGTTTGTAGTTATAGCCTGCATATTTTGCCCAGGTGATAAATCATGTTGATAATTGCTTTCTCATAATTGTTTTATTACTTCAAATTTGATTGGGCGAGGCTTTTCATGTTCGCTACATTGGGCTCTTTGGGCTGTCATGTTTTTGATTTGACATTCCTTAATCACTGCGTTTATGCGTAAAATAGTACTATTACAGTATTACTAGTTTTATATGAGACGCTAATGTTTGATAATTGGAAACTATAGCCTATAAATATAATCATTTTCCAGTCAAGTTCGCAACTTAATCGGAATTGCAGGAGCACTATTTGCTATGATTAAACTGACGAAATAAAGGGATAGATAATTATCTACAAAAAGCCAGTCAAACAGAGTAACACTGTCTTAATTTGAAATGCTACAACTGCAAGTATTTGTGCTCCTGTTTTTGTTATTAATTCTTTTTTATTTTTTATCTTCTTTCATTAATCATAGCTGCATTACATCCAGTCTATCTTGTAATTATTGCAACTTTACTGACTAATTATTTGTCTTGCTCCCTTTGTTTTATATAGGACATAATGGCGGATATCCAGTTAGGATGTTACACTATAAAGTCCCATGGAGCCAAAGTGGCTAGACTCCACATGTATGACTGGATAATACTTCTCCTCCTTGCTGTCATAGATGGACTGTTGAATATAATTGAGCCTTTTCACCGCTTCATTGGGAAGGACATGATGACTGACTTGAGATATCCATTAAAGGGCAATACTGTGCCCTTTTGGGCTGTTCCGGTGTGTTCTTGTGCTGCTAATTTTGAACTCATTTTTTCCACTGCTTGCATCATTTTGTGTGCCATTCAAAAGATAGTTCCAATTTTGTAACTCAACTGATTTGCAGCTCATTGGAATTGTCTTGCCATGTGTCATCTTTGGTGGAATTTACTTCAAGAAGAAGAATATCTATGATTTGCACCATGGCATACTGGGTATTTACATATTCTTGGTCATGAATATGTTTATATTGTATGTACAAGAAATAATGAAGCACATATATTTCTGTAGGTATTCTTTATTCGGTGCTCATAACTGCGGTGATTACTGATGCAATTAAGGATGGAGTTGGCCGACCACGTCCTGATTTCTTCTGGCGCTGTTTCCCAGATGGAAATGATGTAAGATTACTACCCGGGAACTCCACTTTTTCCAGCCACAAGTTCATCTTTGTTGACCTTCCCACTGTTCAATTGCTCTTATCATGTACGGAGTCCAGAACTCATCGAAGGACTCTATTTTCAGCTTTATGATAATGTCACTACTGGCGTTCTGTGCCATGGAGAGAAGAGTGTCATCAAAGAAGGTCACAAGAGCTTCCCAAGTGGACACTCATCATGTAAGTGATGACATGAATACTTAATAATACCTAATGTTTCCTTTGGTAATGTTAGAGTTATATTCTAGCCTATATATTTTCTCGGTTGTATGAGGGGTTATTGCTGTCAGGCATTTTGTTGCTCAGCTATGCCTGAGGCATTCTTTCTTTAAAACTCCATTACATACTTGAAGTCGTTTTTTTACACCCTTGTGATAATCCTTTTGACACAGTCCGTGCTGGGACCTGGGTTGGGCTGCTTCTGGCAGTCATGGAGCCAGGGGAGCTCTGACAGGTGGCTAGGCCACAATTGGGCATGAGACAGCCTGGTGCATTGGCTACTTTGGTGTGATGTCACAGTGAACCAGGAAGTTGCAGGCACGAAAGTGCAGTGGTGTGCTGCCTTCCAGTTTAGATGCTTGGTTGCTGCTTAGTGTAGGAGTAGTTGTGTGAAGTAGTTTTGATTAGACAATGCACATCAGTCATGTGTTTGATTAGAGACCCTCCAAAATTGGCCTAGCCTTAGCCTTGTCTCAAGGGTGTGGTGAAATGCAAGTCCAGTCAGAAGCATTTCTTCTAAGTAAAAGGAAAAAGTTTTTAGGCCAATTCAATATCAGAAGTGGGGTATGGCAAGTCTCAGTCTTTCATTAGGCACGTCGAGCATCTATGGTAGTGCTGTTACAGTTCCGTCAAATAGGTCATGGCTCGATCATCTAATAACCGTGTTTTCTTTCACCTTGTGTTAATCTATTCCAGGGTCTTTCGCCGGCCTAGGCTTCCTTACATGGTACTTGACTGGGAAAATCGCAGTTTTTGACCGTAAAGGTCATATTGCAAAACTGTGCATTATTGTTCTGCCTCTACTTACTGCTGCACTTGTTGCTGTTTCTCGAGTGGATGACTACTGGCATCACTGGCAAGATGTGGTTGCAGGAGCTGTTCTAGGTTTGCCGTTTTTGTAGTTCTGTAAATTCACATAGGTGACCTTCTATACTTTTTCTAAAAACGCATATAATTATTTTCTTCTCCTGTTGTTCCCTGTTCCCTTTGCAGGTCTCACAGTGGCTTCATTTTGTTACCTGCAATTTTTCCCATATCCTTATGATGCAGATGGTGCCTCCTTTTACCTGTTTTATCACCTATCGAGTTTCCGTGTTTTGCAGTAATAACAGTAGCAATTTGCATTGCAGGACTATGGCCTCACGCATACACCCTCCAGCTAGCCGAGGCACGCAACAGTGGCATTGCAAACTCCTTCAGCGTGCGACCACCCACGGAGACCGAAGAAGGGGAAGGTCAGGGTGGGATCGCCCTAAGAGACACGAGTCCTATTCTCGACACCATGGAGTCTGGCAGGAGATACGGAAACTAGGAGGACCGGATCAGACGACTACCTGAAGTACCATGATCGTCCTGACCTCCTTCATGGGCGTGTTTTCGATGCACATGGCAGGGGAGAGCAGCTGTTTTCTCATGCACAGTTTGGTGTATTGTAGAGCTGTCGTTTCATGAACCTATGTATGGGTTTTCAGTGTTTATTAGAGGTTTGGTTTGTGTTAACTGGATAGTTAGCCTCGTAAGGATCAGCTGTACATTACCTAGTGGAGTGCTTCGTCGCCCACGGCGGTGAACATGTTGCATTATTTCTTGGTCTCTGTGCCCTGAGCCTCTGAGCGATGGTTGTTTATCTTCTTGCTCTTGAGCAAGCAGTATGTATACATGGTTGACTTGTTACGTGAAGTGTGAAGTTTGGTTGTCTGCACACTGATGAAGCCAGAAGCAAAGACTTGCTGGCTGCAAAGCTGGTCGGACCGGGACTGGAATGGATGACCCATTGCAAAGCTGTAATCGGGCAAAGTTCCATTGCATGTTGTTCTTAAGAAGTAGGGCCTGGAACCACATTCAGTTCACATGGATGACATTATATTCAATTCGAGTGTGTGCCTTAGTGTTTTTTTTTTTGGCAAAAGAGTACTCTTTTTCAGTCCAAGTCGCCAAGCCAAGCGCTTGGGAGTTTCGTGCTCTGAGTGACGAGAGAATGTGATGCTGCCTTCGTATTATCTTGCATTAATCTTTGATTTTGGCATCCATATATAGCGACTAGGCTGGAGAGAGCAATTATCATACATTCCATATGGGGAACACATCTGGCAAGCTCTCCTGCCTTGGCGATTTACGGCTCAGCTGCTGTGGCGAGAAGCCATCTTCTCCGGTGCCGGAGGTGGCGGCGGCGGCGCCAGCTGACAGCTATCAACCACCACCAGCCCCGACTGCTCATGTCCCTCCTCCTCATGCTTCTCCAGGTCCAGGGTATGCCAACGTACACGACCAGGGCAAGTAGCTACTGGAATATGCACAGATCGCGTCGCGGCGGAATGCACGACCAGGGTCTTTTGTTGTTTGTGTGGCAAAGCAACAGCACGCTTTTCTGGTGTAGCGGCAAAGTTGTTTATATTGCTTGTTTGTAATGTACCCCGATCAGTTCATCAGGTAATGCCCGTACAGTTGATAAATAACTGCAAGTGTCGTCCGCAACAATTACAAATATGACATATTTGGCTTGAATGCGTTCGTGTTCTTTTTGGCTTGTTTGATAATCTTGTTCTAGAACTCTATGCAGGCGATCATCTGTAGGGTCTACAAAAGTCTGCTATTTTGGAATTTATGTAGTACTCCCTCCTTCTCAAAAGTATAACCTCCCCTGAAAAAAAGTATAACCTTGACTATGATTTTTGCTTGCAATATGTCTACAAAAATTACTATGAAGACGTATCATACATTTTTTTGCAGGAATCATAAAAACTATTTGGAAGATAGATAATATGTATTCATATATGTCCAATCCATTTATTTTTGTACGTATTAGTAATAGTTTGGTGTATTGGAGTTTCTGCTTAAGACTTTTCTCTTCGAAAGGAGCCATCCCAGGAACACATACCACTTTTTTACTCTAGTGTTATACTGACCTTAAAGGCACAATTACAAACTTGATGTTTAACATTGACAGGCGGTACAGGACCGACTAGCACACCTGCGAATTTGTCACCTTACATTGGTTGGGTTGCTTTTTTTTTTTCAAAATAAAAGGAAAAGAGGAATACCCCGGCCTCTGCATGCATCACAGGATGCAGACAACCATATTATTAAGCGTCAAACAAGTTTAATTCACCGAGTACCCGGCAATAAAACGAATAAATGGAAAACACGACTACAAGCGGTGGAACTCGATATTACATAGTTCATCAACATAATTTACGAGTGGCTCGCCAGCCAAACTGGTTGAATCAAACCTGCGCAACCGTTATTGTTGTGTTGCTTAGGCTGAGTTGTACAACACTTTGTCACAGAAAAAGGACATGCCCGAATATAATTAGTGTTAGAACGAAGTGGTGGAAACTCAAGGGAAGGAAGCTCATGCCCTTAAGGAGAGGGTTATTAAGGAGTGCCCTTGGGATGAAGGGGGTGATGCAAACAATATGGGGATTAATATGAGAGGGAATGTGACTTCAGAGGAAAAGTAGAAGTGAAGCTAAAGATACATGTTGGTGGAACAATGATGTCCATAGGACTATTAAGGAGAAGAAAGAATGTTTCACATGCCTACACCTAGATAGATAACATAGAAAAATACAAGGTGGCAAAGAAAATCGCAAAGCGAGTTGTGTGTGAAGCAAGGGATCAGGCGTACGATGACCTCTACCAGAGGTTAAACACAAAGGAACACAATTTACTAGCACATAATCGGGCTTTGGGGGCAGTTTTGGTACATGGACAGCTGGTGATTCTTCGTTCTGCCGCCTCCAATTTCTTACCGCCACAAGCGGTTTCGCAGCAGAATTTTTCCTAAGCTAGGCGCCTTGGAACAATAGTAACTGAGACACATGATTTTTCCTAGATTCGAGATCTTCGAGGGGATAATAGAGTCAATTGTAAGAAACCACCACATTTGTGGCTAGGTTTGCAGGAAACTACCAAGTCGTTAATCTGTTGCAAAAAACACCGTAAAATCTCTTAACCCGTTGCAAAAAGCACTGAACAGCCGTTTAGCCTCGTTTGATCTCTTTTCCGATAGGTGGGCCCCGAAAACGCGGACGTGGCTTGACGGACAGGCAAACGGCGCCGTTAGGAACAAAACGGTCAAGACGCCGCGCCGGTCGGTCCTTGTCAGACATCCCCCCCCCGCGCCCCTGTCCTCTCTCTCGCCCCGCTCCCCTCTCCTCTCTCGCCCCGCTCCCCTCTCCTCTCTCGCCCTTGCTCGCCGCCGGTGATGGCCACCTCGCGTGGCGATGATGATGGCGGTGGCGGTGGTGCTGGCGATGCATCTGGTGGCAGTGGTGCTCCTGCAGATCCAACAGAGGTTTGCGGCAGTTCAAACCCATCTCAGGCTCCGCCTCTTCCAGAGCCGCCGTCGCCGTCTTACTGTGTTGAGTACGCGGCGGCAAGGGCGTTCGCCAAGGCCGTGAAGGAAGATCCAGAGGGGAGCCATAACTACGCATCCTCCTTTGGCGGTGTCTCGTAAGTTTTCTCTTTCCGTACCCGGATTTGGTTTCTAGGGTTAGGGTTCTAAGTGTTTGTGATTCTAGTGTTATAGGATTATTGTTGTAGGTTGTTTATGTGGTCAGACATGTAAGTGAAGTGTTTATGTAGTTCTAGGGTTCTAAGTGTATGTAGTAGGCACCTAAACATTAACTGAAATTACTGAATGTTAAACTCAATTTGAACCTACTCAATTACATGAAATTACTGAATGTTAAACTCAATTTCAACCTACTCAATTACTGAATTTACAACTGAATATTTAAATGAAAATGTTACTGAATTTATAACTGAATCCTGTACTTAAACTGTATTTTTAACTGAAACTTTAGTTAAATCTTTAAGTGAAACATTAACTGAATTGTTTGTACTAACTGAATATATAACTAAATCTTTAACTTTTAACTGAATTTTTAACTGAAATTGTAATTTTAACTTAAACTGAATTTTTAACTGAAACTGTAATTTTAACTTAAACTGAATTTTTAACTAAAACTGTAATTTTAACTTAAACTGTATTTTTAACTGAAACTTTAGTTAAATCTTTAAGTGAAACATTAACTGAATTGTTTCTACTAACTGAATATATAACTAAATCTTTAACTTTTAACTGAATTTTTAACTGAAACTGTAATTTTAATTTTTAACTGAATTGTTTACTTGAACTGAATTGCTTTACTTGAACTGTAGATTGAATGATGAAGTGTGGGAAGTCAGATTCCATTTCCATGACAGAGATAATCTTGAAAGAAGCCTAAATGTGGATGATATCACATTTTACAATCTGATTGCACTAATAGAGCTTGAAGGTTATGGGATGACAGACTTTATGTATTATATCAGAGATCCAGGTGTTGGGGTTTCAGGTATGGAAGAATTGACAGATGATGATAAGGTGGAGGAAATGTTGGATGACCTAGTTAACAAAGGTCAGAAGGTGGTGAACATAACAGTCATCAGAAGTGATGCTCCAAGACCTAGTGATTTGAACATTGGACCAGTTTGTGAGGAGCAGGTTCCATTATCTGAAATAGGTGTGCCAGTGGTGTATGAGATAGATACAACAGGAGTATTGTTTCCTAGCCCAACAAAGCCACAACCAGTGCCAGTGCAGGTCATTAACACACAGGAGAGTTCATTTTTGAAGCAGAAGTGTGCACCAGTACCAGAATTTGCAATGGGGATTGGTGAAGAGAGGCATGAGTATTTCATGGAGCAAGACCCAGATCAAGAGCAAATTGAGCAACTGATGGAGCAGAAGAGGAATGAAGAGATTGAGAAGTTCAGGAAAAAGGGGAAAGAAAAAGAGAAATACAAGGCAGCTAAAAGAAAACTTCCAGAGCTAATGGCTGAAGATTTCACTGATAGTGACAGTGACACAGATTTACTAGCAGATGAGGATATAATTGCTAGGATTGAGGCAATGAAGAAGCATAGAGATGATCCACTTCATCATATTGAAGGGGACACTGATGTGGATGAGCCATATGAAGCAGATGAGGAGGAGGAGGAGGAGGAGAAGGCACCAAAGGAGGAGGAGGAGGAGGAGGAGGAGGAGGAGGAGGAGGAGGAAGGGAGCAACATAGGAGGAAGTAGCAGAGGAAGTAAAAGAAAGGGGCCAACTACAAGATATCATGCTAGTTTGGATGAGATTATTGAGGAAGATTGGTTTCCTTCATCTGATGAGGAGAGCAACCCTGGTGACCTAAGTCAGGAGGATAATGATGGGGCTCAAATACCATGTGTGAAGCTTCCAGCTGATAGGAAGAGCAGGGCTAAGAAGAAAAAGCCCAGAGTTTGGTATGATGAGCAAAGGGAGAACCCAGAAGAGCAATTTATGAAGAAGCTTTGTTTCCTAGATGTGACCCAGTTCAGGAGGGCACTTCTTAATTTTCACATCTCACAAAATAGGAACCATGCCTTCCACAGGAACTGTCCAGACAGGATTATAACTGTCTGCAAATTTGAGAATTGTCCATTTTGCATTGCAGCTTCTCAGATAGCACATGAGAAGACATTTTGTATAAAGAAACTGAACTTGCACCACAGCTGCCCAGTAGTAGGAGAGAGCACAAAAGTTACTGCTAAGTGGTTGGCACATGAATGTGAGCAATAGTTGAGGACAGACCCCAACACACCTGTCCAGACTATAATTTCAAACTTGAAGCAAAAGCATGGAATAGAGGTATCTATACATATGGCCTATAGGGCAAGAAAGCTAGCCAAAAATGTAGTCCTAGGAGATCAGAAGGCACAATATCATAGGATAAGGGATTACCTAGAAGCTGTGCTAGAAACCAATCCAGGAAGTAGATGCATTGTCACCACAAAGCATCTGAAACTACATCCAAGCAAAAACCCAAGATTCCATGGCTTGTTCATCTGCCTCAATGCTTGCAAAGAGGGTTTCCTTAGCAGACCATTCATAGGTATGTGCACACCTACTAATTAACTAGTGACTCTACATTTATATGTGCACACCCAATAATTTGTTGGTAATCTACTTGTGATCTTGTATGATAGGTGTGGATGGTTGCTTCATAAAGTTGACCACAGGGCAGCAAATCTTGGCTGCCACTGGAAGAGATGGAAACAATAACATATTTCCCATTGCTTTTGCAATAGTGGACAAGGAAAACACAACAAGCTGGTCTTGGTTTCTTACTCAATTAAAATATGCCATTGGTGGTGAGTCAGGCAAGTTTGGGTACTACACTATTATATCTGACAGGCAAAAGGTACTACTATCTCTACTCCAATCATTGCTTGCATTGCTTATTAATTGTCTTTGTTTATTAATTTCATACATGGCATTGTTGTAGTATTCTCAAACTGTAGTTCATTCAAACAGGGCCTTCTTACAGCCATAAACAATGTATTCCCCAATTGCAAACAAAGATTCTGCCTTAGACATATTTATCAGAACTTTCAAACAGCTGGTTTTAGAGGGGAAGAGTTGAAGAAATACATGTATCAGGCAAGTTATTCCTATACTGAGCATGGTTATGTAACAGCAATGGAAGGCATGAAAAAGGAGTGTGAGCCAGCTTGGAAGTGGCTATCTAGGATACCAAAACATACATGGGCTAGGCATGCCATGGACAACAATTGCAAAACTGACTTGGTAGTTAACAATATAAGTGAAGTTTTTAACAAGATGATACTTGATGTCAGAGCCAAACCCATTAGAACCATGGTAGATGGGATCAGGACAAAGTTGTTAGTGAAGTTCAATGCAAATAGGACAAAGACTGAGACTGCTAAGTGGCAGATATGCCCAACATATGCTGAGAAGCTAGAGGAAGCAAAACATCATTCTAGGTTTTGTCAGTCTATCAAAGCTGGACCTGATCTCTTCCAGGTGACAAGTGGAGAAAGCACATATGCAGTTAACTTGTTGCATCATACATGTGGTTGTAGGAAGTGGGACATGTGTGGAGTACCTTGCAATCACGCTGTTTCTGCAATCAACAAGGCAAAACTTGTGCCAGAAGATTTTGTTCATGATTTCTTCAAGAAACCAATGTATAAGGCAGCATATAGTCCAATAGTTTTCCCTGTTCCTGGGCCTGATTTGTGGCCAAAGACTAGAACCCCTGACATTGAACCACCAGTGTTCAAAGAAAAGCCAGGAAACAAAGAGACAAAGAGGAGAAAGAGCAAGTTTGAAAAGCCAGCTCCAAAGGATACATCTAGGATGGCAACTATCACTTGTAGCAATTGCAATAGGACTGGGCATAGATACACTAGTTGCAAGCAGGCTCTGAAACCAGCCCTAGCTATGAGAATGAACCAGCACCAGGTAGCTATTGTAGTAGGTTTTTGTACAATTTCACATACCAGTTTCTAACATTTGTATGCTGTAATTTCAGGAAAACAGGAGAGATGATACACCCAGAACTGTATCTGCTCCTTCTGCTCCTTCTGCTCCTACTGCTGCTCAAACTGCAGCTCCAGCACCACCATCTCCAAGGGCTCCAAGGGTAGCAAGGAGAGCTCCTTCTGCTCCTGCTTCAGCTCCCAGTGCACCAAGGAGAGCTCCTTCTGCTCCTGCTTCAACTCCCAGTGCACCAAGGAGAGCTCCTTCTGCTCCTGCTGCAGCTGCTGCTCCTCCTGCTACAAGGGCAACAAAGAAAGCTAAAACTACAAGGACTGCAACTTCTACTGCTGGTGCTAGTCCAAGTTCTTCTAATGCTGGTGTTGGTCCAAGTTCCTCTACTACTGCTGGGCCAAGAGGAAGAAACAAGTTCATTCCCCCAAGAGTTGCAGGTAGTGGAAGAGTGAGGAAGCCATCCTTTAAGATGTATGAGTGCTTCAACTGTTCTCAAGGGAGCAGGTGAAGTTGTGTTGAGCTGATGATGTTCAAAACATCTGCATTTTGGTTGTGATGTTCTAAACTTGCCATGAGTACTTTATTCTGGTTGGGCTGTGATGAAAACTTGTGTTGCTTCTGGTTAGCTGTTGATGTTCAAAACATCTTTATTCTGGTTGTCATGAGTACTTTCATGTAAGGTACCTAGTGGATGTTGGGCTGTGATGAAAACTTGTGTTGCTTCTGGTTAGCTATTGATGTTCCAAACTTGGTGTTGCTTCTGGTTAGTTGTGGCTCATAATTTTCTTATTGTTTGCTAATAAGTGTGATGAATGTGGCTACTACTGTGATCCAAGATAACCTAATATGATCATCTAGGGTGCCTCGACGTCGACGGCATCCAAGATAACCTAATTTGATCATCTAGGGAGCCTCGACGTCGACGGCATCCAAGATAACCTAATTTGATCATCTACGGTGCCTCGACGTTGACGGCATCCAAGATAACCTAATTTGATCATCTAGGGTGCCTCGACGTCGACGTCATCCAAGATAACCTAATATGATCATCTAGGGTGCCTCGACGTCGACGGCATCCAAGATAACCTAATTTGATCATCTAGGGTGCCTCGATGTCGACGGCATCCAAGATAACCTAATTTGATCATCTAGGGTGCCTCGACGTCGACGGCATCCAAGATAACCTAATTTGATCATCTAGGGTGCCTCGACGTCGACGGCATCCAAGATAACCTAATTTGATCATCTAGGGTGCCTCGACGTCGACGGCATCCAAGATAACCTAATTTGATCATCTACGGTGCCTCAACATCGACGGCATCCAAGATAACCTAATTTGATCATCTAGGGTGCCTCGACGTCGACGGCATCCAAGATAACCTAATTTGATCATCTAGGGTGCCTCGACGTCGACGTCATCCAAGATAACCTAATTTGATCATCTACGGTGCCTCGACGTCGACGGCATCCAAGATAACCTAATTTGATCATCTACGGTGCCTCGACGTCGACGATATCCAACATATCCTCATTCCATCATCTAGGGTGCCATAGTTAACATCAATGACATATTTAACATCATACTTAACAACTCTAGTTACTAACATAGTTAAGATCATACTTAACAACTCTAGTCACTAACATAGTTAACATCATGACACCATAGTTAACATCATACTTAACAACTCTAGTCAACAACATAGTTAACATCATGACACCATAGTTCAAAGCTTACAAGACATAGTTCAAGGCTACACCCTACTTCAAATACTGCAAACTGCCACTAGTTCACACATTACAAGCCATAGTTCAATGCTTGAAACTTAAGATAATGACCCACATGGTCAGATTACAAATCACTCTTCATCACAAATACCCTTGATGTCCTTCAGCTTTCTCTTGTTCTTGTCACTAGCTTTGACAAGATCAGCAATGTGAAACTCCAAATTCCTCCTCTCAGTGCTCAACTTTTCCTTCTCCTTCAAATGAGCAAACTTCAGATTCCTAATCACATTACCTTGGGCAACCTGAATGCTCCTCAATTGGTCAATCTTTTGCTTCAGTTCTTTGTTCTCAGCATCCATTGCACCCAACTGGACTTCATTTTCACCTTGTTGGACTTCATTTTCATTGGGAATATTGTCCTGGGTATCCTGGGTATCAAGTAGGTTGTTCACATCCTCAACAAGCTTCTCATAAGTCTCCTGTAGCTTGTTCTTCTGTGATGTGAGATTGTGGACAAGTGATGCATGTTCCAGACATGCCATCCTATTAGCACGCTGGCAATCCTCATACAAAAGCCATAGTTTGTGAAGAGCATTCTGCATATGCTCTGGCCACTCCTCATCTACCCACTGAACAACACCACCACTGCTTGCTTCCTGCAAAACAACAAGTACAAATGCATTTACTTCCTTTTTCACTTCACTTCTATTCAGTCCAATTCAAAACAAATATTGTATACTGCACATGCACAATTCTGCATTTATATCTGAATTTTTAACAGCATACTACACTGAATTTACTTCATTTATACCTTAATTCATTTAACAGCACAATACAATTCACTTCAATTCATTTATACCTTAATTCATTTACTTCATTTATGTCTATGAACAATGCACTGTGATACTTTTTAACAACACAATTTACTTCACTCAGTCACTATGGATACCTTAATTTTATATCTATGTACTTAATTTTTAACAGCACAATTTAATTCATTTACTTCATTTATATCACTGTGGTGTTGTTCATTTATATGTATGAAAAATTCATTTATTTCACTCACTCACTATGGTATGGTACATGACAGTACCTTTAACTAAACTACTAGGTGAACAGCGAACATGAACAATGAATAGTGAACATGAACAATGAACAGTGCATATGAACAATTTGTAGTTTCTTAACAAAATAAGCAAACTACAGATTTTTGCTAGCACTCACATCAAGTCCACAGGCAAGGAACCTCCTCCCAGTGCTAATGCCTGAGAAGCAAACATGCCTCTTTGCTGGCTGGCCATGCTCACACATCACCATCACCTCATCGTCAACACCAGAGTAGTTCGGGTCCTCGATTGTAGCCGGGATCTACATCAACAAAAGAAACGCACAAAATCCATCTCACGGGTTCAAAATGAGCAGCAAAAACAAAATCCCCAAACCGAAACCCTAGCTCAGAGATCCCTAGCTACGAGTACACATCACTGACCTTGATAGGGGAGCCGCCTGAAGAGTACTGGTAGCCGGATTCCTCGCTGTCGTCGCTCCACAAAACCATGGCGGATGGCGGCGAGCTGGCTTCTCACCGACGGCGACCAGAGCCAGAGAGAGGAGACAGAGGAGAGGGGCGAGAGAGAGAGAGAGAGAGAGGGGCGCGGGGGATCTGTCTGGCGAGCACCGACAGGACCGACCGGCGCGACGTCTTGACCGTTTTGTTCCTAACGGCGCCGTTTGCCTGTCCGTCAAGCCACGTCTGTGTTTTCGGGGCCCACCTGTCGGAAAAGAGATCAAACGAGGCTAAACGGCTGTTCAGTGCTTTTTGCAACGGGTTAAGAGATTTTACGGTATTTTTTGCAACAGATTAACGACTTGGTAGTTTCCTGCAAACCTAGCCACAAATGTGGTGGTTTCTTGCAATTGACTCGGGATAATACCCTATATCCTGCTCGTGTTGTGGGTGTATTATAGAGCTATCGTTTCGTCAACCTCTGTGTGGGTATTCAGTGTTCATTAGAGGGTTGGTTAGTGTTAATTGGATAGTTAAGCCTCGTAACGATCGGGTGTACATTACCTAGTGGAGTGCTTCGTCGTCCACGGTTAGTGATGACATGGTGCATTATTTCTTGGTGTCTCTGCCCTGATTGATGGTTGACCTTTTTGCTCTCTAGCAAGCAGCATGTATAGTGCGAGGTTTGGTTGCCTACGCAGACATAGTGAGGTGGTCAGACCGGGACTGGAGTGGGTAACCCATTGCAAAGCTGTAATCGGGTAAAGTTCCATTACATGTTGTTCTTAAGAAGTAGGGCCTGGAACCAAATTCACTTCACATGGATGGCATTATATTCAACTCCAGTGCGTGCCTTTGTTCTTTTCCTTTTTTCCTATTTTGAGGGAAGCAGAAGGACTTCTCCCTAATGTGTTTTTACAGTTTTTTTCTTGGCAAAAGAGTACTTTTGTTCAGCCCAAGGCGCCTGGCCAAGCGCTTGGGAGTTCCGTGCTTCGAGTGACGAGAGATTGTGATGCTGTCTTCGTATTATCTTGCATTAGTCTTTGATTTTGGTATCCATATATAGCGACTGGTGTAGTAAAGTTGTTTCTCTTGATGCTGTCAGAAAAAAAAGTTTTTTCTCTTGCTTGTTTGTGATGTAATGTGCTCTGATCAGTCCATCAGGTAATGTCCCTACAGTTGATAAATAATTTCAAGTGTCATCCGCAACAGAATTTTCACTCTACTTGGACGAGAGTAGTATGATTGATATATCTAAATATGATTTTATATATTTGGCTCGAATGCGTGTGCGTGTGCGCGTGTGCATGTGTGTGTGCCTGTGCCTTGTCAGACAATCTTGTTCTAGAATTCTATATGCCTAGGCGGTCATCTGTATGATAGGGTGCATATTTTGTATTGAATTGATACACACATAAGTTGGATGGATTGAAATTTATGTGATAACAGTTTGGTGTATTATTGGAGTTTCTGCTTAGACATTTGTCTTGGAAAGGAGCCATCCAAATGTACACATACCACTCTGTTACTCTAATGCTATATAGTGATCTTAAAGACACAATTACAAACTTGATGTTTAACATTGACGGCCCCAACTAGCACACCTGCAAATTTGTGGTCTTACATTGGTTGTGTTGCTTTTTTTCTTTGAAAAGGGGAGTGCCTCGGTCTTTATATCACATGATGCACACAATCATGTTATTAGACGTGAAACAAGTTCAATTCATTGAGGACCCAACAACAAAACAAATAAATAGAAAACGATCAAACCTAAGATTACATAGCTCATCCACATAACATACAAGTGGCATGCTAGCCAAACTGGTTGAATAAAACTTGCACAACCATTATTGGTTGTGTTGCTTAAGCTGAGTTATACAACACTCTATCATAGAAAAAGAACATGCCCGGATATAGTTAGTGTTAGAGCGAAGTGGTGGAAACTCAAGGGGAGGCGCATGATCGTTCGTTCCATGATCTCATCTGTGTCCCCCATGATTGTCTGCGTGAGTGAGACTAAGCTCGTTGTGGTCACACCCACTATCGTCTCTGAGATCCTTGCCCCCCTGTTCGGGGACTTCTTCCTCCCCGCGTCTGGGACACGCGACGACATCCTGGTCGCTTGGCGATGCTCCGAGATCACCCACTCTAGGCCGGAGATCGGCGTCTACCATGTGTCCGCCCATGTCACCTCGCTCACTGGTGGGCAGCATTGGTGGCTCATTGCCGTATATGGCCCTCAGGATGATGAAGCCAAGGTGGAGTTCCTCACTGAACTGCACAACTTTCGGCTCACCTGCGCGGGCCCCTGGGTTGTTGGAGGTGATGAGGACATGACTACCTTGGATATGACCACAAATATTGCATACATGCATATTTGTGAGGTGATTTCTAATGCAAACTATGCAATACTTTATTTATGTTATCCAGGACAAAAATACTTCAAAGACTTTTGTGTCATGTCTAATTGCAGGTGTATGTGACATTTGTACAATCTACATATGAAGATAAGAGAAAAAAAAGAGGTTTAGGTGCTGTTCAAAAAGTCCTCTCACATCACTTTTGGACCAAGAGAAGATAGAGTCTAAGTCTCTCACGTTCTGGACTCAGATTCGGACTGCAAAGACATACCTGACTCAAAACGCCAAGATCTCTTTCATCCGGACTCTGAATTGGGTGATTCTTTTTTTATTGGAAAGTAGATTTCGTGCTCATTCCAACCCAGTTAGATTCACCTTCAAATTCGTCCGGAGCGTTGAGATATTGGTGAAATAATCTGACGCTATAGCAGAATCCGAATCAAACTACAAGTCCAAAGGTGTTACATCACCTCCACTTGGGCCCATTGGCCTTGTACGACCTATGGTTAGTTTTAGGCTACCTTGGGACCTCCTACCTCCTTGGCTGTCACCCCTTACTCCTATATAAGTAGATCAATCTAGTAGCTTTTTCCTTGTGATTTGTTTAGTTAGAAGTTAGCCATTGCAATATTTATACTTCATATATATTTGCAATATTTAGATTGCATTATCATATTCTTGCTTGTTCTTCGATTGCATGCAAGAATAGACCTTCGTGGTCAGGCTGATCGTGCTTCCGGTATTGTCAGTAACCTCAGGAAATTGGTTTAGCGATTGCTAAGTCGCAACGTCATGCATATTTGTAATCGGATCCACAAAGTCGACACCACCAAATCGATAGTTATCATCTCATCGAAAGATCGGGACACCCCTCCCCCCTCAGGTCTATCAAGTGGTATAAGTTTTCAGGTTGCTCGGTGAGAATTTTCAGTTATCCCTAGATTAGATTTATTTTCTTACCTACTATCCTAGAAAAAGTCATACAAAAAATTAGATCTATTCATCATTTATCCAAGCCAGTCTGTGCCTTTGCAATTTTCTTTTCATTGCTTGCATAGTTGAATTTTCGGTTGCATTGTCGTGTCGAGTTGCTGGTCTTAGTGTCTAGTTCGTTTAGAGTTTCGAGTTTTGTTCACATTAGTCACGCCGCTGCTGCATCATTATCCCATCCGCTGTCCACCACCCCATCCATCAATTTCCACCACGCGCTACCCACCGTTCATTGTCATAATCATAGTTGAGGTCGTTCACATCTTTGCTTGATATAATCTGCATCTTATCTAGTTTGTTTTGAAAATAGGGAGAGAGAAAAAAAAGACAGAAAAAAGTTAAAAAAGTCAGAGAAAAAAAGGAGAGAAAGAAAAATAAAAAAAGTGTGAGAAAAAAAGAGAGGAAAAAAAAAAACAAAATTCGGATCTATCTCGACTCAATCTCGTAGCTGAATTGAGATTGGAACCTGTTTTGTGCATTGTTCAGTAAAACATGCATATCTTCCTCATACGAAGTCCGTTTGGCTCTGTGACTACTCAAATTAAAGCTAGCAACAAGCCGCATTGGAATAGTTGCAAAAGCTTATTCAATATTTGAGACCTCAAAATCGAATTCTAAATAGGTCTTTTTGCCCTCTAAAGTTCGCAAACACAGCTTGTTCCAGTTTTTCAGGCCAGTTTAAGAATTTTTTGACCACTCATATCAACTCGGAATTAAGTGTTTCTTTTTG
The DNA here is from genome assembly GCA_032464435.1 of Aegilops umbellulata. Lineage (NCBI taxonomy): Eukaryota > Viridiplantae > Streptophyta > Magnoliopsida > Poales > Poaceae > Aegilops > Aegilops umbellulata. The sequence continues at coordinate 329,769,516 of CP136058.1, read as the reverse complement.
CATTTGAAAGCTTGAGTCAGTGCCATTCTTGAGTAAAATTGTCATAAAATTGGCAGAAACCTTTCTAGAGGAAAGTTGGAGAGAGAGAGTTGTTGGTATATCCTGCTTGGTAGAAACAATCATTATCTTTACTGCCATTGTGATCTTCACTTATATCTTTCTATCCAGAGCTACTTCTTATCATTTATTGATGCTAGTTGTGCTACGCCGTGACCTCATTAGTGTTCTAGGCTCGTGTCTCTAGTCCGGTCTAGCCTAAGACTAGCACAGTACTGTCATTGAGCATTTATTCACCATTGCATTTTTGAATTAATTATTGCTGATCTTTTGCTATCAAATATTTAAGCCTTCCAAGCTCCACATATTTCTATACCATGTATACGTACGTTCCCCTGGCAATCGCTTTAGTCAATCTTCGGAGTTATTTGACACCGCTGGTTGCCTGTCACCACATGCTGCATGGTAAGAACTTGTAAAATATTGATATTTGCTTTACTGTGAGAACTTTACCACCACATTGTAGTAGTTCATAGAAACATTATTCTTGAATTTTGTTTCTTGTTTCTACTAATCATGATAGGTTCTGGAGATAGAAGTTCTTGGACGATGGATACATCTTCACCATTACGAGAGGTGGGACAACACACACAAGCACATGGACAGGTTATCTCTTTACCGTCATTTGAGTGTAGATTTAATCCTGCTATTTGTCTAGCTTGGGAGCTTGAAGTATAAAAAGTTTTTAGTCACCATGTTTTTTCTGAACTTGAGAGGGTACGAGCTACCACAGGAGCATTTACTGGTTTTTCTTTTGTTTGGTGGAGTGTACATTGTAAGAAAAACATTCATAGCCAACCCACAACTTGGAAAGATTTTAAAGCTGTAACGAGACAACAATTTTTTCCTTCTTACTATCGTCATGAATCGCTTCACAAACTGGAACAATTAAAATAAGGCGGTAACACTGTTAATGCTTACTTCCTGGAGTTCAAATCTTATATGCATCATTGTGACATAGATGAATCTGAGGATGATACAAAGAATAGATTTTTTCGTGGTTTGAACCATGCCATTCGCACAAGATTTCATTATATTCCGCGTTGCATTACTGGTATGTATGTTCGTGCTTGCACCTTTGAGAGATAAATGCAAGAAGATGCGTTGGGAGACTACGACAGCTACTATTCCAGTTCATGCTCACCAACACTGGTTGTATCCTCCCTCGATGCACCTGCTACAGCGGCAACACCTTAGATTGTGAGCACGCCATCGCCTCAAGTCTATGGTACATCTGAGTCATTTCGACAAGGTAACACTAAATGTATTGATGACATAACTTCGCATGAGGATGATGAATGCCTAGTTAACTTGAATACATCATGTGTTGAGTTAGCTGTTCATTTGAGCATAACACCTATTTTAAAGAATTTTGCTATTGTCATGAATGCTTCATGTGATCAAACAGCTGAAATACCAACAATTTTAAGTACACCCATTGAATTAACTGTGGATGCAAAAGAACCAATGTTTAATCATTTTGATATGACCTCTAATCTAGGTGACGATTCTGTGTCAAATGACTTATTGCATGTTTGCTTATTTAAGCGTGTTGTAGCATGTAAATTTGATGCAGGTAAGGTTTATTCACAAATGTTGGGATGGTTTAACGATGAACATTGCCAATCTTTTGATATGAATAAGAGCTTCACTTATATGTGCAAACTGAGTTGCAATATTTTCATGCCTTCAACTTCTTGTGATAATATTTTGGCTTTATATTTATGAACTATGAAAGTTACTCATGTATACATGTGTCACATGTGTAAAAACCAAGGGAAGTAAAAATGGATACGTATACATATACAATATGTACACCTTGTCTTTTTTGTTAGCCATATTTCAGATTAAGCAACACCGAGGACAACTTTGTTTTTAAGAATGGGAGGATGATGAGGACATGACTACCTTGGATATGACCAAAATATTGCATACATGCATATTTATGAGGTGATTTCTAATGCAAACTACGCAATAATTTATTTATGTTATCCAGGACAAAAATACTTCACAGACTTTTGTGCCATGTCTAATTGCAGGTGTATGGGACATTTGTACAATTCACATATGAAGATAAGGGAAAAAGAGAAGTTTAGGTGATGTCCAAAAAGTCCTCTCATTTCACTTTTGGGCCAAGAGAAGATAGAGTCCAAGTCTCTCATGTTCTGGACTCAGATTCGGACTGCAGAGACATACCTGACTCAAAACACCAAGATCTCCTTCATTCGGACTCTGAATTGGGTGATTATTTTTTTTGTTGGAAAGTAGATTTTATGCTCTTTCCAAACCAATTGGGTTCACCTTCAAATTCGTCCGGAGCGTTGAGATATTGGCGAAACAATCTGACGCTACAGCAGAATCTGAGTCAAACTACAAGTCCAAAGGTGTTACATCGCCTCCACTTGGCCGCCACCCCTTGCAACTTCGTGATCAATCTAGTAGCTTTTTCCTTGGGATTTGTTTAGTTAAAAGTTAGCCATTGCAACTTCGTGTACTTCGTTTGTGACCAACGACCAAACCAAGACCGCTTTCGGATCCACACTTTTATCAATACTTCATATATTTTTGTAATATTTAGATTGCATTATCATATTCTTGCTTGTTCTTTGATTGCATGTAGGAATAGACCTTCGTGGTCAGGCTGATCGTGCTTCCGACATCGTCAGTAACCTCAGGAGATTGGTTTAGTGATTGCTAAGGTGCAACATCGTGCATGTTTGTAGTCGGATCATCAAAGTCGACTCCACCAAATCGATAGTTATCATCTCATCAAAAGATCAGGACACCCTCCCTCGGCTCTATCAGGAGGCGACTTCAACATGATCCCTTCCTCGGCCGATAATAATAACACACGCTTGCATCACCGCTGCACGAGCCATTTTCGTCGCTTCATCGCCGACATGGAGCTGCACGACATCTACCTCCATGGTCGTAGATATACTTGGTCTAACGAGTAGGTCAACCCCACCCTCGTCCGCAATGACAGGGTCCTCTGCATTCCTAGTTGGGAGGCCAGCCAGCCGCACTGTGATGCCTTGCCACTGCGATCTCTGATCACACGCCTCTTCTGGTGGATTTTACTCAGCGCCCTGGCAACCGCAAACGCTTTCATTTCGAGCAGTATTGGATTAAGATTGATGGCTTCCACGATGCTGTTGCCGCTGCCTGGCATGCCGAGCTGCCGGATCGGGGCCCCTTCCGTCGCCTGAGTGGACTATTCCTTGTTTCGACTATGTTGCAGACTACTCCAACGACACGCCCCTTGGTGCGGTTGATTCTGTGGGCGTAGGGGAATCAAAGCAGACTTCTTTGGTGGTTTCTCCCTTTTTGTTAGGACCTACTCATCACTGTTGCTTGATGTGTCGGTTGCCTCTGCGAGTACATCATCGATGTCGTGGTTCTTGTGTTGCACATCATGCCCGAGTTACAAATGATGGGTTGGGAGAACACTTCTTCGCTGTCGATGGTGTCGGATTTCGGGCTCCGCAAAACCCTTAAGATTCGAACACAGGGGTGTGACGAAGATCTCTCCCACTACACGTCTACCTAGCGCCTCGCTCTTCTCCTGGTGATGGGAATGGGATGCAAGCAAGCAAGCAAACAAGTAGAACACACAAGAGTTTACCCAGGTTCAGGCCACCTTACGGTGTAAAACCCTACTTCCTGCTTTGGTGGATTGGTCTCACGAGGGCACGAGTATGACAAGTACAGTGGTTCCTTGAGCTCAGGGGGCGAGCTCAAGAGAGGTGAGGAGGCTGATGTTCTTGCTCCTTTGCTTTGCTAAGTCCTAATGGGTTGGCCTCTCAATCATCCGTCCCCCCTATGCTAGAAACCCTAGCTACTTATATAGACAACCAGGGTCCTCTTCCCCCGAAATGTTTAGGCGGGAAGGGAATCCCACAATGGCCATTTGAGCGGGAACACAAGGATGCTCCTATCCTGACAAAAGGTGGTCTTCGCCTGCAAAGAGGGTAGGTGGTGACGCGGTGGTGGGCTCGGCGATGCCATCTTTCCTGTCGTCCTTGCGGTCTTCAGTCTTGTTGCACCAAAGGGGAAACCTTTGTCTCACCCCTCGGGAACCTGCGTCTGCGCGGTCTCCTTTGCACCGATATGGAAACTGCGCCCGCTGGCATGGTTCATCATGGTTTGCGTCACTGCCTCCTACTGAGGCAGCCCTTGCCTTGAGATCTCCGCCCTCTCGAAGCAGCCTAGTTGAGGCCACTCTGGGGGAGAGGTCTTGGTCGCCCCTCCGGAGCAGCCTAGGTGAGGCCGCTCCCCGAGGAGGTCTTGATCGCTCTCCTCGCGATTGCTGGCCCCCTCGCGAGGGTCTTGAGTAGCTGGTCGATCAGCTGGGCCCTACCAGGCCGTACCAGGAACGCGACGTGGGTTGCAGACAGGCAAGTCTGGGTACCCTGGTTCCCAGTACGCCGACAGATGGTACATGTGGACTGGCTTGTGACCTCGACTGTGGTTTTGCCGCCACCCACAAGACCACCATACCAGACCAGTCAGGTGTCCGTCGCCGTGGAGCGTGGAGGTTTGGGAAGTGTTGTTTTCCACTTGCCCGAGCCCTGATGACCCACAAGTGTAGGGGATCTATCGTAGTCCTTTCGATAAGTAAGAGTGTCGAACCCAACGAGGAGCAGAAGGAAAAGACAAGTGGTTTTCAGTTAGGTATTCTCTGCAAGCACTAAAATTATCGGTAACAGGTAGTTTTGTGATAAGTTAATTTGTAACGAGTGACAAGTAATGAAAGTAAATAAGGTGCAGCAAGATGGCCCAATCCTTTTTGTAGCAAAGGACAAGCCTGGACAAACTCTTATATGAAGGAAAACGCTCCCGAGGACACATGGGAATTATTGTCAAGCTAGTTTTCATCACGCTCATATGATTCACGTTCGTTTCTTTGATAATTTGGTATGTGGGTGGACCAGTGCTTGGGTACTGCCCTTCCTTGGACAAGCATCCCACTTATGATTAACCCCTATTGCATGCATCTGCAACTACAAAAGAAGTATTAAGGTAAACCTAACCATAGCATGAAACATATGGATCGAAATCAACCCCTTACGAAGCAACACATAAACTAGGGTTTAAGCTTCTGTCACTCTAGCAACCCATCATCTACTTATTACTTCCCAATGCCTTCCTCTAGGCCCAAACAATGGTGAAGTGTCATGTAGTCGACGTTCACATAACACCACTAGAGGAGAGACAACATACATCTCATCAAAATATCGAACGAATACCAAATTCACATGACTAATTATAACAAGACTTCTCCCATGTCCCCAGGAACAAACGTAACTACTCATACGTCTCCAACGTATCTATAATTTTTGATTGTTCCATACTATTATATTACCTGTTTTGGATGTTTAATGAGCTTTACTAAGCACTTCTATATTATTTTTGGTACTAACCTATTAACCGAAGGCCTAGTGCAAATTGCTGTTTTTTTTTGCCTATTTTAGTGTTTCACAGAAAAGGAATATCAAAAGGAGTCCAAACGGAATGAAACCTTCGGGAGAGTTATTTTTGGAACAAACGTGATCCAGAGGACTTGGAGTGTACGTCAAGAAATAAGCAAGGAGGCCACAAGGCAGGGAGGCGTGCCTGCCCCCTGGGCGCGCCCCCACCCTCGTGGGCCCCTCACAGCTCCACCGACCTACTTCTTCCTCCTATATATTCAGAGGATATAGGATGAATTGTCGAGATCCGATGAATTTTGGGTTTATGATCAAGATTATCTATGAACAATATTTGAATCTCCTCTGAATTCTTCTATGTATGATTTGTTATCTTTGCAAGTCTCTTAGAATTATCAATTTGGTTTGGCCTACTAGATTGATCTTTCTTGTAATGGGAGAAGTGCTTAGCTTTGGGTTCAATCTTGCGGTGTCCTTTTCCAGTGGCAGCAGGGGCAGCAAGGCACGTATTGTACTGTTGCCATCGAGGATAAAAAGATGGGGTTTATATCATATTGCTTGAGTTTATCCCTCTACTCATGTCATCTTGCCTAATGCGTTACTCTATTCTTATGAACTTAATACTCTAGATGCATGCTGGATAGCGGTCGATGTGTGGAGTAATAGTAGTAGATGGAGAATCGCTTCGGTCTACTTGTTGCGGACGTGATGCCTATATACATGATCATGCCTAGATATTCTAATAACTATGCACTTTTCTATCAATTGCTCGACAATAATTTGTTCACCCACCGTAATACTTATGCTATCTTGAGAGAAGCCACTAGTGAAACCTATGGCCCCCGGGTCTATTTTCCATCATATAAGTTTTCATATCACAATTGGATATATATATATATATATATATTAGGATCTTTCCAACACAATGCGCTTGCCAAAGGATAAAATTTAAAAAGGAAAGATGAAGATCACCATAACTCTTGTATAAGGTATAAGACAAAAGTAGAAGCTAGGCCCTTCGCAGAGAGAAGCAGAGGTTGTATTGTGCTTTTATGGTTGGATGCACGAAATCTTAATGCAAAAGAACGTCACTTTATATTGCCACTTGTGATATGGACCTTTATTATGCAGTCCGTCGCTTTTATTGCTTCCATATCACAAGATTGTATAAAGCTTATTTTCTCCACACTAATAAATCATACATATTTAGAGAGCAATTTTTATTGCATACAACAATGACAACTTACTTGAAGGATCTTACTCAATCCATAGGTAGGTATGGTGGACTCTCATGGCAAAACCGGGTTTAAGGATATTTGGAAGCACACGTAGTATCTCTACTTGGTGCAAAGAATTTGGATAGCATGAGAGGGAAAGGCAAGCTCAACATGTTGGATGATCCATGACAATATACTTTATTTCGGATATAAGAAAAGATATAAGAAAACATAACCCATTACGTTGTCTTCCTTGTCCAACATCAACTCTTTAGCATGTCATATTTTAATGAGTGCTCACAATCATAAAAGATGTCCAAGATAGTGTATTTATATGTGAAAACCTCTCTTTATTTGTTACTTCCTATTAATTGCAACGATGCCCAAAACTATGTTTGTCAACTCTCAACAACTTTTATTCATCATACTCTTTATATGTGAAATCATTACTCTCCATAAGATCAATATGATCTCTTTACTTCTTTTTATTCCCTCAAGATCATAGCAAGATAATCAAGCCCTTGACTCAACACTAATCTTTATTATATATAGCTCACGGACTCGATTACATAGAAGGATCATGAATCAAAACTCAAAACTAGATCATACTAAAACTTTATTCTACTAGATCAAGATATTACCAAAAGGATCGAACTAAGAAAAATGGTAAAGATAGGAGTGTGATGGTGATACGATACCGGGGCACCTCCCCCAAGCTTGGCAGTTTCCAAGGGGAGTGCCCATACCAGATACTTAGTTCTCCTTTGCTGATGAAGAAGATGGTGGTGATGATGGATAGTCGCACATCGAGCGTAGGAGATCCTCCAATTTGCGGATAATGGCCTTGAGTGCGGTGATATGCTCCTTCAACAAAATATTTTCACGTGTGAGATACTTATTTTGTGTGCGAGCTAACTCAATCATCTTGAAAGATTCAATCTCCGTTGGGGTAAAAAGATTGTGATTAGGTTGGAGGATGTCTTCGTCTTCTGCTGCCGGAGCTTGGTCCTCCATGGCCTTCTTGATCCCATCATCCTTGTTGATCTCCCCGGGTTCTTCTCTCTTCAGCTCTATCTTCATTAGCCAAGCATCGTTGCCCTTGTTGTTGGAGGAGGGGGACGACATGATGCCTGTTCACAACTCTGGCAGAAAACAGCTCGAAACAAAAACAGGGGATATTTGCGTGGTATGGTGGTCAAAACCTTTGGGAGATTATATAATGAATTTTTACCGACAGAAAGAAGTATCGTGCAAGAAAACGGAGTCCGGAGAGCACACGAGGTGCCCACGAGGCAGGGGGGGCCCAGGGGGGTAGGGCGGCCCTCCACCCTTGTGTCCCTTTCGGACTACTTCTTATTTTCCTATTTTCTTAAATATTCCAAAACGGAGGATAAATTACCATTAGAACAGTTTTGGAGTCGGTTTACTTACCGTACCACATACCTATTCCTTTTCGGAGTCTGAAACATTCTGGAAAGTGCCCCTTATATATTCCTCCGGGGTTACGGTTTCAATAACATTGGTTTCAACATTTATGGGATTACATGAGATATAATGTTTTATTCTTTGACCGTTCACCACCTTCGGATTTGTGCCTTCGAAGTTGTTGATTTTTATGGCACCGGAGCGATAGACCTCCTCGATAATGTAAGGACCTTCCCATTTAGATAGAAGTTCTCCCGCAACAAATCTTAAACGAGAGTTGAATAGCAACACATAATCACCTACATTAAACTCACGCTTTTGTATCCTTTTGTCATGCCATCTTTTAATCTTTTCTTTAAACAGTTTGGCATTCTCATAGGCCTGGGTTCTCCATTCATCAAGTGAGCTTATCTCAAATAACCCCTTCTCACTTGGCAAGTCTAAAATCATAATTGAGCTCTTTAATGGCCCAATATGCCTTATGTTCTAGTTCGAGAGGTAAGTGACATGCTTTTCCATAAACCATTTTATACAGAAACATACCCATAGGATTTTTATATGCAGTTCTATAGGCCCACAATGCATCATCAAGTTTCTTGTACCAATTCTTTCTAGATATATTAACAACCTTTTGCAAAATTAATTTGAGCTCTCTATTACTAAGTTCTACTTGACCACTAGACTGCGGGTGATATGGAGATGCAATTCTATGATTAACATCATACTTAGCAAGCATTTTACGAAAGGCACCATGAATAAAATGTGAACCACCATCAGTCATTAAATATCTAGGGACTCTAAACCTCGGAAAAATAACTTCCTTAAGCATCTTAATAGAGGTGTTATGATCAGCACTACTAGTTGGAATAGCTTCTACCCACTTAGTAACGTAATCAACAACTACTAAAATATGTGTATACCCATTAGAGGAAGGAAATGGTCCCATATAATCAAAGCCCCAAACATCATATGGTTCAATAACAAGTGAATAATTCATAGGCATTTCTTGACGTCTACTAATATTGCCAATTCTTTGACATTCATCACAAGACAAGACAAACTTACGACCATCTTTGAAGAGAGTAGGCCAATAAAAACCAGATTGCGATACCTTATGCACAGTTCTTTGACATTCATCACAGGACAAGACAAACTTACGGGCATCTTTGAAGAGAGTAGGCCAATAAAAACTGGATTGCAATACATTATGCGCAGTTCTGTCTCCAGCATGGTGTCCTCCATAGGCCTCGGAGTGACACTTGCGTAGGATCTGTTCCTGTTCATGCTCAGGTACACAACGTCTAATAACACCACCTACTCCTTCTTTATAAAGGTGTGGGTCATCCCAGAAGTAATTTCTTAAATCATAGAAAAACTTTTTATTTTGCTGGTATGTGAAACTAGGTTGTATAAATTTAGCAACAATGTAATTAGCATAATCAGCATACCATGGAACAATACGAGAAGCATGTATGGCAGCTAAGTGTTCATTAGGAAAGCTATCATCAATAGTTAGTGGGTCATCAAGAACATTCTCTGACCTAGACAAGTTGTCTCCAACGGGGTTCTCAGCTCCCTTTCTATCAATAATATGCAAATCAAATTCTTGTAGCAAGAGAACCCATCTAATAAGTCTAGGTTTAGCATCTTTCTTTTCCATAAGGTACTTAATAGCAACATGATCAGTGTTAACAGTTACTTTAGAATCAACAATATATGGCCTGAACTTATCACAAGCAAATACAACTGCTAAAAATTCTTTTTCAGTAGTAGCATAATTTCTCTGGGCACTGTCTAGAGTTTTACTAGCATATTGGATAACATTTAATTTTTTATCAACTCTTTGTCCTAGAAAAACACCTACAACATAATCACTAGCATCGCACATAATTTCAAAGGGTAAATTCCAATCAGGTGGCTGAACAGTAGGTGCAGAAATCAAGCCTTTCTTAAGTATTTCAAATGCTTCTACACAATCATCATGAAAGACAAAAGGAACATACTTTTGTAAGAGATTAGTCAGATGCCTAGAAATTTTTGAGAAGTGTTTAATGAACCTCCTATAAAAACCGGCATGACCCAGGAAACTTCTTATACCTTTAATGTCCTTAGGACACGACATCTTTTCAATAGCATCAACTTTAGCTTTATCAACTTCAATACCTTTTTCAGAAATTTTATGCCCCAAGACAATAACTTCATTAACCATAAAGTGACACTTCTCCCAATTCAAGACAAGATTAGTTTCTTCACATCTCTGCAAAACTCGATCAAGGTTGCTTAAGCAATCATCAAAAGAGGTTCTGTAAACGGAGAAATCATCCATGAAAACCTCAAGAATCTTTTCACAAAAGTCAAAGAATACAACATTCATACATCTTTGAAAGGTAGCAGGTGAATTACATAAACCAAAAGGCATACGTCTATAAGCAAAGGTACCGAAAGGGCAAGTAAAATGGTCTTTTGCTTATCCTCTTTTGACACAGGTATTTGAGAGAAACCAGAATAACCATCTAGAAAGCAAAAATGTGTATGTTTGGATAACCTTTCTAGCATTTGATCAATAAAATGTAAAGGGTAATGATCCTTTTTAGTAGCTTTATTCAATTTGCAGAAATCAATTACCATTCTATAACCTGTAACGATTCTTTGTGGGATCAATTCATCTTTATCATTAGGGACAACAGTAATGCCTCCCTTCTTAGGGACACAATGGACATGACTTACCCACTGACTATCAGCAACGAGATAAATTATACCTTCCTCCAGAAGCTTTAGTATTTCTTTTCTTACCACTTCTTTCATCTTAGGATTTAATCGTCGTTGGTGACCAACAACTGGTCTAGCGTCTTTCTCCAATTTTATTTTGTGCTGGCATAAAGTGGGACTAATGCCCTTAAGATCATCAAGAGTATATCCAATAGCAGAACGGTGCTTCTTCAGAGTTTTCAATAATTTCTTTTCTTCATGCTCCGAAAGGTTAGTAGTAATAATAACAGGATATATCTTCTTTTCATCAAGATAAGCATATTTAAGAGTATCAGGTAATGGTTTAAGCTCAAACATGGGATCACCCTTGGGTGGAGGAGGATCCCCTAGAATTTCAATGGGCAAGTTGTGTTTCAAGATAGGTCCTTGTTTAAAGAATATTCATAAACATATCATTTTCATGGTCGAGCAAATATTGTTCTAAAGGATCATTAGGAGGCATGACAATAGAAGCAAGACCAATAATTTCATCTTTACTTGGCAATTCTTTATCATGGGGTTGTCTACGACATTTGGCAAAATTAAACTCATGAGACATATCCCCCAAACCAATAGTAACAACATCCTTTTTTGCAGTCTTTCCTAGCATTAACCATATTCAAGAAGGGTATACCAAATATAATGGGACAAAATTTATCTTGTGGGGAACCAAGAAAAAGAAAATCAGTAGGATATTTAACTTTCCCACACAAGACTTCAACATCTCTAACAATCCCAACTGGTGAAATAGTGTCTCTATTCGCAAGCTTAATTGTAACATCAATTTCCTCTATCTCAGCAGGTGCAATATCATGCATAATTTCTTTGTATAAGGAATGAGGTATTGCACGTGCACTAGCACCCATATCACATAAGCCATGATAGCAATGATCTCCTATTTTAAGAGAAATAACATGCATGCCTACAACAGGTCTATGTTTATTTTAGTATCAGGTCTAGCAATTCTAGCAGATTCATCACAGAAGTAAACAACATGCCCATCAATATTATCAGCCAAGAGATCTTTAACCATAGCAATACTAGGTTCAACTCTAATTTGCTCAGGGGGTGTAGGTGTTCTAGTATTACTCTTACGAACCACAGTTGAAGCTTTAGCATGATCCTTTATTCTAACAGGGAAAGGTGGTTTCTCAATATAAGTAGTAGGAACAACATGATCAACATTATAAGAGATAGTCTTTTCTTCAACTTTAATAGGTGCAACTAATTTTACTTCAATGGGAGGATTATATATAAACCACTTCTCCTTAGGGAGATCAACATGAGTAGCAAAGGATTCACAGAAAGAAGCTACTATCTCAGTGTCAAGTCCATATTTAGTGCTAAATTCACGGAAAACATCAGTGTCCGTAAAAGATTTAACACAATCAAACTTAGATGTTATACCTGATTCCTTACCTTCGTCGAGGTCCCAATCTTCAGAGTTGCGTTTAATTCTTTCCAATAAATTCCATTTGAATTCAATAGTCGTCATCATAAAAGAGCTGGTACAAGAAGTATCGAGCATGCAGCGATTGTTGAGAGAAAGCCGAGCATAAATTTTTGAATAATAATTTCTATTGAGAGCTCATGGTTGGGGCATGAATATAACATTGACTTAAGCCTCTTCCAAGGTTGAGCGATGCTTTCTCCTTCGCGAGGCCAAAAATTATATATATAATTGCGATCAAGATGAACAAGATGCATAGGATAAAACTTCTAATGAAATTCCAATTTCAATCGGTTGTAGTTCCATGATCCCATATCATCACATAGCCTAAACCATGTCAATGCCTTTCCATTCAAATATAAAGGGAAGACCTTCTTCTTCATAACATCCTCGGGCATACCTGCAAGCTTAAATAATCCACAAACTTCATCCACATAGATTAGGTGCAAATCAGGATGTAATGTTCCATCACCTGTGAAAGGATTAGCTAGCAGTTTCTCTATCATACCTGAAGGAATTTAAAAATAAACATTTTCAGTAGGTTGAGGAGAAACTCTTTGCTCTACTGGTCGGGGTGAAGATACCCCGAACAAGCCCCTCAAAGGATTATGTTCCATAGTAACAAGTGACAGTAAATTTCAGCACACTATATAAATTTTTCCTTAACAAATTGCACCTACCAAAGGCGCTTCACTCCCCGGCAACGGCACCAGAAAAGAGTCTTGATGACCCACAAGTGTAGGGATCTATCTAGTCCATTTGATAATTAAGAGTGTCGAACCCAACGAGGAGCAGAAGGAAATGACAAGTGGTTTTCAGTAAGGTATTCTCTACAAGCACTGAAATTATCGGTAACAGATAGTTTTGTGATAAGGTAATTTGTAACGAGTGACAAGTAATGAAAGTAAATAAGGTGCAGCAAGATGGACCAATCCTTTTTGTAGCAAAGGACAATCCTGGACAAACTCTTTTATGAAGGAAAACGCTCCCGAGGACACATGGGAATTATCGTCAAGCTAGTTTTCATCACGCTCATATGATCGCGTTCGTTACTTTGATAATTTTGTATGTGGGTGGTCCGGTGCTTGGGTACCGCCCTTCTTTGGACAAGCATCCCACTTATGGTTAACCCCTATTGCAAGCATCCGCAACTACAATGAAGTATTAAGGTAAACCTAACCATAGCATGAAACATATAGATCCAAATCAGCCCCTTACGAAGCAACACATAAACTGGGGTTTAAGCTTCTGTCACTCTAGCAACCCATCATCTACTTATTACTTCCCAATGCCTTCCTCTAGTCCAAAACAATGGTGAAGTGTTATGTAGTCGACGTTCACATAACACCACTAGAGGAGAGACAACATACATCTCATCAAAATATCGAATGAATACCAAATTCACATGCCTACTTATAGCAAGACTTCTCCCATGTCCTCGGGAACAAACGTAACTACTCACAAATCATATTCATGTTCATAATCAGAGGGGTATTAATATGCATAAAGATCTGAACATATGATCTTCCAGCAAATAAACCAACTAGCATCAACTACAAGGTGTAATCAACACTACTAGCAACCCAGAGGTACCAATCTGAGGTTTCGGGACAAAGATTGGATAGAAGAGATGAACTAGGGTTTGAGAGGAGATGGGGCTGGTGAAGACGTTGATGGAGATTGACCCCCTCCCGATGAGAGGATCATTGGTGATGACGATGGTGATGATTTCCCCTCCCGGAGGGATGTTACCCCGGCAGAACAGCTCCACCGGAGCCCTAGATTGGTTCCGCCAAGGTTCCGCCTCGTGGCGGCGGTGTTTCATCCTGAAAGCTTGCTTATGATTTTTTAAGGTAAAAGACTTCATATAGCAGAAGTTGGGCACCGGAGGCCTGCCAGGGGGCCCATGAGGTAGGGGGCGCTCCCAGGGGGATAGGGTGCGCCCCCACCCTCGTGGCCAGGGTGTGGGCCCCCTCTGGTTGATTCTTTCTCTAGTATTTTTATATATTCCAAAACGTGCCTCCGTGAAGTTTTAGGACTTTTGGAGTTGTGCATAATAGGTCTCTAATATTTGCTCCTTTTCCAGCCCATAATTCCAGCTGCCAGCATTCTTCCTCTTCATGTAAACCTTGTAAAATAAGAGAGAAAAGGCATAATTATTGTGACATAATGTGTACTAACAGCCCATAACGCAATAAATATCGATATAAAAGCATGATGCAAAATGGACGCATCAACTCCCCCAAGCTTAGACCTCGCTTGTCCTCAAGCAGAAGCCGATATCGAAAAATATGTCCACATGTTTAGAGATAGAGGTGTCGATAAAAATAAATACAGACATGAGGGAATCATGACCATTCTTAGAACGGCAGAGGGAAGATCATGATTTCTTATGCTCAAGTAATAATCTATTCACAATGTCAAGTATGGATCAGAAACTTCATTGAGAACTAACATACTATGATCTCGGTCATTGAAGCAATTGCAATTTATCATAACATCGGAAAGAGTCAATATAAGAGCTTTTCAGCAAGTCCACATACTCAACTATCATTTAGTCTTTCACAATTGCTAACACTCACGCAATACTTATGGTTATGAAGTTTTAATCGAACAATTGGACACAGAGAAAGATAGGGGCTTATAGTGTTACTTCCCAACCTTTTACCTCAAGGGTAATGTCAACAATAATAGTTCATGCTAACTTACATCCAATTTTATCCTTTGGCAAGCGCATTGTGTTGGAAATATCCTGAAAAGGTTATATATATATATATATATATATATATATATATATATATATATATATATATATATATGTAAAAAGGAAAGGTGAAGATCACCATAACTCTTGTATAAGGTGTAAGACAAAAGTAGAAGATAGGCCCTTCGCAGAGGGAAGCAGAGGTTGTCATGTGCTTTTATGGTTGGATGCACGAAATCTTAATGCAAAAGAACGTCAGTTTATATTGCCACTTGTGATATGGACCTTTACTATGCAGTCTCTCGCTTTTATTGCTTCCATATCACAAGATTGTATAAAGCTTATTTTCTCCACACTAATAAATCATACATATTTAGAGAGCAGAGGGAAGATCTCTTATTTTACTATATTTTTAATATTCCAAAGCGGAGAAAAATTACCATTAGAATAGTTTTGGAGTCGATTTACTTACTGCCGTGGAATTGTCACGGCAGATGTCCTAGTGTGAGGACTTAGTCATGGAGCCATCTCAATGAGATTAGCTTAAAGGGGTTAAACAGGACAAAGGACACGAGGAGTTTATACTGGTTTGACCCCTTGCGGTGAAGGTAAAGGCCTAATCCAGTTTGAGGTGGTATTGCTAGGATTTCGATGACCAGGGAGCGAATACGCTTAGCTTGGCTCTCGATCTGTTGTTTCTTGTCCTAAGCCACCACCGGGTCGTCCCCTTATATACACTAGTTGACGGCCTGCGTTCTACAGAGTCCCGGCCGGCTCATAAAACGTGTCCGACTCGGTGACTTATCTTTCTTGCCTTACAACACAAGTCCACATATACATGGCGGTTTATAGCCATGGGCCTTAAGTCGCCTTTGGGATCGGGCCCTCTACTCGGGGTATCTATGAACCGCAATTCTGATTACGCTCTTGGGCTTCATTGAGATGAATCGTCATAAGGATGACCCGGCCCCTCCTGGTGGGTCATGCCTGATAGTCATATCCCCAATATTAGGCCCCGGGTTGATTTGAACTTGTTCAGGTCAATCTTTAATATTTAGAAAAATCCTTCCTCATCTTGACTGTGAAATATTGTAACCCGCCATGACATCATCTCCTGAATTTTCAGTAACCCGCCGTGACGTCACCTGTCATTAATGCTTCACAGAACCCAAATCTTAATAAATCTCTTACTTTACTGTCTTTTCGGAAATCCAGGCGCCCGCGTCGTCACTTATCCATTTTTTGCCTCCTCGATTTTCACGCCTGTCGTTTGTCCTTCCAGGCTTTATAAATAAGACCTCGGGCTCTCCTCTCATTCCCCCCTCTTTCCTTCTCATTTTCTTCTTCCTCCTTGCGACGCGCCGACCTGCACGAGCTCCGCCACCGTCGACCTCCGCCTCCGTTTTCAACTCCGGCCGTCGCATCACCCTGAATAGACTAGAGAACCGCGGCACCTCCGCCATCTCATCAGCACTGGTAAGCCCTTCTTTCCTCCACCATAGATCTGGCATTAGGGTTTCGGTGTTCTTTAGTGTTCGTCGGTGCTCGTCAGCGTTTATCGCCGCTCGTCTTTATTCTTTGTCTACATCTTTGGATTAGATCCACAAACCACACAAATCTCGCGCGGTAGTAGTTTCACATCTATTTTTAATACTAGAATATACCCTCATCGCTGCAGAACCCCTTTAGAGCACCTATGCTTTTCCACCGTCGCCTCTGTAGGTTTCAAATTTATTCCCTTTTTCTGCACTGTTTCAGATCCAAATTCCAAACTGTAATCTGTGAAACATGTTTGTCCAACACTTAGTAGAATTTTACCCTCTGTCAGATTTTGAATACCTGTACCCTTCATGGTGGCTTACACATCCGACTTACAATTATGCATATACCATTAGTCCTCACTTAAGCCGCCATCCTGAATGTATACTGTCACCACTTAAACTGTGATTTCATCAATTAACCTAAGCCAATGATTTTTCTTTCCTTCAGGTTTTCTTCCACAATGCCGTCCAAAATAGTGTACACATGCAATTGGGTCCCTTCCATCATCACCGAGAGCACTTTCAAGGACTTTTTCAGAACCGGGTATTTGCCCGGCAAGAGTGTGATGCATTATCGTGCTCCTAACCCGGGCGAAGAGAGACCTCAGCTGAAAGACGGCGAAGTCATCGTTTTTACTGACCACATGAGCCGGGGCTTCTCACCGCTCGGCTCTAAGTTCTTTTGAGATGTTCTGCACTTTTTCCAGGTCCACCCTCAAGACATCGGACCCAATTCCTTGTCAAATATTTGCAACTTTCAAGTCTTCTGTGAGGTTTACCTTTAATAGGAGCCCAGTGTTGAACTCTTTAGAGAGTATTTTTACTTAAACCGCCAGACTGAATTCACCAATGGTCCTAGCTTGGATCTCGGAGGAATTTCAATTCAACGCAGAAGAGACACCATCTTTCCTTACGCCTGCTTGCCGAGTCACCCCAAAGACTGGAACCAGATGTGGTTTTATTGCAAGGACACTTCTCTAGCTGATGAGAATCCACTGTCAGGTTACCGTGTTGAGCGCCTGAACCCAAAACATAATCTTCCTGAAAAGCTTACTGCTGCTGAATGGAAGAAGATCGCACCTACTATCGTGAAGGTCAAAGCTGTGCTAGGAAACGGGCTGACCGGTGTTGATTTAGTCAGGTGTTGGATTTCTTGGTGGATCATCCCGTTGAGCCCCCGTACCGGCTTAATGTGTACCTACACTGGTGATGAGAAAGATTCACTATGCCATAGCTCCACACCATTAACTGAGGAAGCAATCAATGAAATGGTGAAGTCTCTTCTGAATGAAGACCCGGAGGATTGTGTCAAAGTGGGTCTGGCCCCTTTCAGCAAGCTTAACCCGCCACCAGATGTAAGCCTTTGAACTTACTTTATCTTCACCTCATCATTTGAATATCTGATTAACTCGTCCTTTGACAACCTTTGCAGGCTAAGTCGGAATTCTGGAAAGTGGAATATGACCACGAGGCTGCTAAGAAGGCCAGGGCTGCCAAGAAGGCCGCTAGGAAAACTGCCAAGAAGACCACTAGGAAGAAGAAGAGACCAAGCGCCTCTGACCTGCTCAAGCTGGATGATACCTCTCAGTCGGAGGTAGCCCTTTACTCTCTTGGCTTATTTTTCAACCATCTTATTGACACTGATTATTATCAGGCTGACACGGGAGCCAGCCAAGCAGCTCAAGAAGAGGTAACTATTATTTCCTCCGGCTCAGAATCTTTGCCAAGACAGAAACTTCGACAAGTAACCCGGAAAGTAAGGTTTTCACACCCCTTGGCTTATTTAGATCCTCACTTTCTTTTGAAACAATGGCAACACGAAAACCGTCGCCAGACCTGGACCAGTGGAGGTGATGAATTGTCCTTCAGCTTACCGAACACCCCTGCTCCTCGGAAACGTCGAAATGAGGTGCCTTCTTAAACCTTAAAATTCTTCTCATCTGCTGACGGGTCTTACTTGTCTGCCATTTAACTCTTTTAATGATCATTGACCAGGAACTTGCTTGTTCTTCTTCTGACGGCTCATCACAAACTGAGATGCCGGCTTTTAAGACTGCCCCTGGGTAATAACAATTGGTTTTACTCTATAACCTCGTATACTCTGATATTAATACTGACTTGTCATAGCCTCTACAGTGGCCAAGCAAAGCCAAACAAGAAGGCTAAAGTGATCAAGCCAATAGAAGTACCTGAAATTACTGAGCCGGAACAACAAGTCCCCGTTCCTGAGGCCTCTGATAAACAGCCGGAAGAACCTGTTACTGTCACCGCGCCTGAGATTCCAGATCTTAGCATTGATGGCACTGCTGTTAATCCTTCAACTTCTGCCCCCTCGGGTTCGCCTAAGCCGTCAGAGCCTCAAGATGATGATGTGTTGATTACTGGCACCGGCTTTGTAGAGCCGGGAAATCCAATAGCTCGGGCCAAACATACTGCCAAACAAGAAGTTATTGACAGGCGGAAACAGAAGTTTGACATTTCTCATTACGCACAACTGAGCAGTAATGAGATCCTCTCCGGCTATCTCAGCCGGGTCCACTCCAGCCGCGACCTCGAAATTGATATGGTGAAGCAGATGCACAAAAAATATGAGGTATGACTTCCAGCTTTAAGTAATTTGTATACATATCCTACCAGCCCCCAAGTCTACTGGCTATGACAAGATTGAATAGGCTATAGACTTTAGAAAAATCCATAACTTCTGTCCTAGAATCCCTCCTTGGCCAGTTTAAATGTAAACCGGATGCTTGTACAAGTTGAGTTTTCCGTCTGTAGCCCCCAAGGGCCGGTTTAATCAACATGAATGAGCTGGTCCTATTTGTCTTTGTATAAGAAGAAAGATCTTGACTGCATAGCCCCCATGAGTCGGTTGGGTCTGTTACATCACTTCTGGCTCATGATGAAGAAAAAACAAATGGTATGCATTAGCCCCCAAGTGCCAAGTAGTCTTGCTTGCAAAGTATTTGGGACTTAATTCATGAGAGCCGTTGTCTTGAATTTTTTTGTTGATAGACATTAGCCCCCAAGTGTCAAGTGTTGTTGTTGGCAAAATACTTGAGACTTGTACTCTTGTAAGCTTGATATAAATGTTGATAACTCTATACTTCATACAAGCTGCCACTGCTGAACTAGAGGGCCAATTGAATGATGCAAAGACCCGGCTGGTGACTCAGGAAACTGAGACCAAAAAGGTGGAGTCAAAATTTCAATTTTGTGTGGCTGAGTCAAAAAAACTGAAAACCAGCTTTGAAGCGGAGAAAAAGACCTGGGCGGATGAAAAGACGGCTTTGACCCAACGTGCTGAGAAGGCAGAGGCAGCGCTTCAAGAAGTGACCACCGAGCTTACCGGTTTAAAAAGCCGTGTAAATCAGATGGTTTCAGCTATCTTTGGTGAGTCGGCTTACCAAGCATCAGAAATGAATCATTATTTTGATCATATAACCCGCCATTTAATCATTCTGCAATATATTCAGGTCCCAGGAGTAGCAATCTCAATGAAGACATGCTTGTTAAGCTTAAAGCTGTCTATACACTTTTGAGCAGTTGTACACTGGGACTCAACATGCACTAGCTGCTATTTCACCAATAGGTCAAGCACTAACTATGCTGATAGATGTTTTGAAGAAACTCTCTATGCTGCCTGTTAGATTTGATGAAATAAAGTGATCATCTGCAAGAGCCGGCGCCGTGACAGCTTTGAGTCGGGCCAAGGCATGGGTACCAGAGCTTGGCCCATTTGAGGTAGCTACTGGTTACCCAAGTTTGAAAGAAGATGGTACACCTTTCAATCAGAAAGACTTCTTAGCCTGTGTAAAATAAATTCGTCCAATGGCCACAATGATTGCCAATGACTCGGACCTCTCCAAGTACCATTCGGCTTATGACTGGGAGCATAAGAAGATGCCAACTCCGGCTTACAAAGTGATGGACTTAATCCCGCCAATCCGTAAGCACACCTTTGCTCCTGAAGTTGATCCGTCTGAGCTTATAGATGATGACCAGGCTGAATTTGAAGCTTTACCTGACATCGATTGGTCATCACCAACTTTTCAGCTAGCGGAAGAAGACGAAGAGCCGGCAAAGGATGATGCAGAAGACTTTGAGTAGCAAGGCCAAGAAGATTGAACCGCCGAGCAGCTCTAAACACTTGAGATTTTGAAAAAGACTTTGATCTCATTTAGCCCATGGAGGCTTGTAATAGAGTAGCAAAACTTTGAATCTGCCGTGCCATCATGCATGTTTCGCCTTGCATGAAACTGCCAATTGAATATCTGCCACTGATGTTTATAATATCAGCCTTTTGAATCTGTTCCTGTATACAAAAATAGATCACAAGTGTCCCACGGTTTACCGCAGGACGGGTCATAATGCCCAATACAGAGGCACTCTTATAACCAGGACTGGCTTAATTATACCAAAATATGTCATACTTGTGACATTTGATCACACTGTTGGTTTACCAAACCAGTAGAATAAGGGCGATAACCCAAAACTTGAGCATTGGTAATCATCATATGTTGCCGGCTTATGAATATAGCCAGGCCGGGTTGATAAACACCGGACACTATTTTATCTCATACCGGCGACTTATAGTCAAAAGTCAGATCGGGTCAATAAACACCGGATAGTACCTTATGATGTACTGACGACTGATAGTCGAAAGCCGAGCCGGGTTAATAAACACCGACGAACTATGATAAGACAACTTTATAAGTCTCATCAAATAAATCTCAAAAGATCTGTCAAATAAAAACAAGCAAAAAACGAGGCTTTTCATGGGCTGCCAGGCCGAAAAATCGAGGCTTTTCACGGGCTGCCAGGTCACTGAGTTAAACCGTTTTACAAACCTTATAAGATGGACCTCACATAGCCAATCGTCATTTTAACTTTGACAAGTTCAGGGTCTGCATAAGATTGACTTGTCAAACGTTCGGTGGGTCATTCCAGGAATACCTGGGCGGAGTGGCTTACTTAAAAAGGCAGGATAACCCGGGGTTTTAGGTGAATACACCTGGCTTCCAAACCTAGCTTTTAAGCCTATTACAAGGGTTATAGCAACTCTGGTTCTTTAGAACAAAAGAGCCCCCAAGCAATATTTCTGAGCTATGCTCAATGGACACCTATGTTTGAGTTGTGCGTTTGCAACATACTCTCTTTGGTCCCTTTAACCTGGGTAGCAAGCCCCCAAGTTTTTTTTGTGGCCTATAAGCCGGATCAAAGGGTAATCATAACTTTGTTCTATAAAGCAGAAGCCCCATGTGACCAAAGACTCATTGTTTAAAGAGAAAACGATAGAGGCCCTACTTTGACAGGGATGCCGACTTTATTATATTGATCATAATATATACATTATCATAATATGTACATCAAAAGAGCCGGTGTCTCAAGTGTAATAAGGCCAAAGGTGAGCAATATTCCAGGGCCGGTGGGTCTCCTCCTCCGACTTACGTGAGTCTTTGGGCTCCCGAACATCGATAAGGTAGTATGACCCGTTGTTCAAATTCTTACTGACCACAAAGGGTCCTTCCCAAGGTGGGGATAACTTGTGCATATCAGTCTGATCCTGGATGAGTCAGAGCACTAGATCGCCTTCTTGGAAAGTTCTGGTTTTAACCCGGCGGCCGTAGTAACGGCGCATATCTTGCTGGTAGATCACTGAACGAGCCGCTGCGATGTCACGCTCCTCATCTAATAGGTCAAGTGCTTCTTGACGTGCTTTTTCATTGTCAGTTTCAACATAAGCCGCCACACGAGGTGAGTCGTGACGGATGTCACTAGGGAGAACCACCTCTGCTCCGTAGACCATGAAAAAGGTGTATAACCTGTAGACCTGTTGGGGGTGGTATTAATGCTCCATAACACAGAAGGTAACTCCTCCACCCAATAGTCCGGCATTCGCTGCAAAGGAACCATAAGCCGGGGTTTGATACCTCTCAAGATCTCTTGATTGGCTCTCTCCGCTTGGCCATTAGATTGGGGGTGAGCCACTGATGATATATCAAGCCGGATATGCTCACGTTGACAAAATTCTTTCATAGCACCCTTGGAAAGATTAGTGACATTATCTATTATAATGCTGTGTGGAAAACCAAAATGGAAGATTACCTTCTTCATAAATTGAACCGCCGTGGCTGCATCACACTTGCTGACCAGCTCTGCCTCGACCCACTTAGTGAACTTATCAACCGCCACCAAGAGGTGGGTCTTCTTATCTTTGGACCTCTTGAAAGGCCCAACCATATCCAGCCCCCATGTTGCAAACGGCCAAGTGATTGGGATCATCCTCATCTCCTGAGCCGGAACATGAGCTCGACGTGAAAACTTCTGACAACCGTCACATCATTTGACCAAGTCCTCAGCATCAGCATGAGCCGTCAGCTAATAAAACCCATGACGAAAAGCCTTGGCCACCAAGGATTTAGAGCCGGCATGATGACCACAATATCCTTCATGGATCTCACGCAAAATCTCACAACCTTCTTTAGGAGAAACGCAACGCTGAAACGCTCCTATAACACTGCAATGGTGCAACTCCCCATTAACAATTGTCATTGACTTAGACCGTCGGGTTATCTGTCTGGCCAAGATCTCATCCTCAGGTAACTCACCCCGGGTCATGTAAGACAAATAGGGTACTGTCCAATCAGGAATAGTATGAAGAACCGCCACCAATTGTGCCTCCGGGTCAGGAATAGCAAGGTCCTCCTCCGTAGGCAACTTGGCTGAAGGATTGAGTAGAACAACCAGGAACGTATTTGGTGGCACCGGCTTACACTGAGAGCCTAGCCGACTTAAATTATCAGCCGCCTCATTCTTCCTTCGATC
Organism: Aegilops umbellulata; assembly: GCA_032464435.1. NCBI lineage: Eukaryota > Viridiplantae > Streptophyta > Magnoliopsida > Poales > Poaceae > Aegilops > Aegilops umbellulata. The sequence continues at coordinate 329,746,120 of CP136058.1, read as the reverse complement.
GATATGTTCAACTTGGTAACCCTTGAAGTGACCTGCAATGGCATCGACCTCTCGACGATAAGCCGACATAAGCGGATCCTTTGAATCCCAAGTACCAGAGACTTGTTGGGCTACCAAATCTGAATCGCCGAAGCATCTCACCCGGCTTAAATTCATTTCCTTAGTCATCCGAAGATCATGGAGCAGGGCTTGATACTCAGCTGTATTGTTAGTACAAGGGAACATTAACCGGAGGACATAAGAAAATTTATCACCTTGTGGGGAAGTCAAGACAACTCCAGCCCCTGAGCCCTCTAGCTGTCTAGACCCGTCAAAGTGAATAGTCCAATATGTGCTATCTGGTTTTTCCTCTGGTGCCTGCAACTCTGTCCAATCATTGATGAAACCCACCAGTGCTTGAGACTTGATAGCCATACGAGGCACATATTTTAGCCCATGAGGTCCAAGCTCAATGGCCCACTTAGCAATCCGGCCAGTTGCTTCCCTGTTTTGGATGATATCCCCTAAAGGAGCAGAGCTAACCACAGTGATCAGATGACCCTGAAAATATTGCTTAAGCTTCCGGCTTGCCATGAAAACTCCATACACAAGCTTCTGCCAATGTGGGTACCTCTGCTTGGACTCAATGAGCACCTCACTGATATAATAAGCCGGCCGTTGAACCGGATATTTCTTGCCTACCTCCTTCCTTTCTACCACGATGGCTACACTGACGGCCCGTCTATTAGCAGCCACGTATAACAACAGAGGCTCCTTATCAATAGGGGCCGCAAGCACGGGCGGCTCAGCCAACTGTTTCTTCAGATCCTCAACTGCTTGGTTAGCCGCATCACTCCAAACAAAATGATCTGTCTTCTTCATCATTTGATAGAGGGGGATAGCCTTCTCACCCAGCCGGCTTATGAACCGGCTCAAAGCTGCAATACAACCCGCCAAGCGCTGGACATCATTAACGCACACTGACTTAGCCAATGAAGTAATAGCTTTGGTTTTCTTCGGGTTAGCTTCAATGCCTCTATTAGAAACCAAAAAACCCAAGAGCTTGCTTGCAGGCACACCAAAGACACATTTAGCCGGATTAAGCATCATCTTGTAGACCCGGAGATTATCAAATGTCTCCTTCAAATCATCAATCAGGGTCTCCTTCTCTCTTGACTTCACCACAATGTCATCGATATAAGCATGAAAATTGCACCCAATCTGATTGTGAAGGCAATTTTGCACACACCGCTGATAAGTCGCCTGGGCACTCTTGAGCCCAAAAGGCATAGACACATAGCAGAAGGCTCCAAATGGAGTAATGAAAGTTGTCTTCTCCTGGTCCTTAACTGCCAACTTGATCTGATGATAACCAGAATAAGCATAAAAAAAGCTCAGACGCTCACAACCCGCCGTAGCATCAATGATTTGATCAATACGAGGGAGAGCAAACGGATCAGCTGGGCAAGCTTTGTTCAAATCCATGTAATCGACACACATCCACCAAGTGCCATTCTTTTTGAGTACCAGCACCGGGTTAGCCAACCATTCAGGATGGAAAACTTCAACGATAAACCCGACTGCCAAGAGCCGGGCCACTTCCTCTCCAATGGCCTTCCGCCTCTCCTTGTTGAATCGGCGAAGAAATTGCTTGACAGGTTTAAACTTTGGATCAATATTAAGAGTGTGCTTAGCGAATTCTCTCGGTACACCCGGCATGTCTGAAGGTTTCCATGCAAAGATGTCCCGAATCTCACGGATGAACTCGATGAGCGTGCTTTCCTATTTCGGATCCAGATTGGCACTGATACTGAACTGTTTCGATGAATCGCCAGGAACAAAATCAACCATCTTTGTGTCATCTGCCAACTTAAATTTGAGTGAAGGATCCTGCTCTATGGTTGGCTTCTTTAGAGACGTCATGTTCGCCGGGTCAACGTTATCTTTATAAAATTTCAGCTCCTCTGTTGCACAAGCAGACTCAGCATAAGCAGCGTCTCCTTCCTCACACTCCAAGGCTATCCTCCGGCTACCATGCACCATGATGGTTCCCTTGTGACCCGGCATCCTAAGCTGCAGATACACATAACAAGGCCGCGCCATGAACTTGGCGTAAGCCAGCCATCCAAACAGAGTGTGATATGGGCTGTGGATTTTAACCACTTCAAAGGTCAATGTCTCCGACCTAGAGTCATGATCATCCCCAAAGGCAACCTCCAGAGCTATCTTACCAATAGGATAAGCCAACTTACCAGGCACCACTCCATGGAAAACAGTGTTTGACGGCTTAAGATTTTTATCTGTCAACCCCATGCGGCAGAAGGTTTCATAATAAAGGATATTGATGCTGCTCCCTCCGTCCATGAGTACCTTGGTGAACTTATATCCTCCGACCTGAGGTGCGACTACCAGAGCCAAGTGACCCGGATTGTCAACCCGGGACGGGTGATCTTCCCGGCTCCATACAATGGGCTGCTCAGACCAGCGCAAGTAACAGGGAACCGCCGGCTCAACAACATTGACTTCCCTTTTATGAAGCTTCTGGTCGCGCTTACATAAGCTAGTGGTAAAGACATGATACTGTCCACTATTCAACTGCTTCGGGTTGCTCTGATAACCAGACTGTTGTTGCTATTGATTCCCCTGATTATTCTACTGATTGTAACCACCTTGGTTACCATGACTACCTTGATTTCCTTGGAACCCGGAGTTAGAACCGCCACCGCCGTATCCCCGGTCCATGAAAGCCAGATCTTGAGCCGCCACCCGGCCCATGACTGTCTTGGAAAAGATTCGAATTTTTGAACTCCTTCATAATGAAGCAATCCTTCTAGAGGTGCCCAGACGGCCTTTCTCGCGTCCCGTGTCTTGGGCAAGGCTGATTTAGCAGCTGCTCAAGATTGATGCCTGACCCTCCATTCTGCGGGGGCGGCTTACCCTTACGACGTGGACCATTATTCTGTGCATTGGTGTTAGCCACAAATTCAGAACTATTATCAGCCTTGCGCTTACCGTTGCCTCCCTGGTTCGCCGGGTTATGCTGCTGCCCCTTGGCGTTGCTGCTCTTCTTTCCCTTCCCCGACTTCTCGTCATCAGACTCGGGGTCCCTCGTACCATCAAAGTCAGCATACTTAACTAGAGCCACCATGAGAGTCCCCATGTCATTGCAGTGGCGTTTGAGCCGTCATAATTTCTACTTTAGGGGCGTGAACCGACAATTGCTTTCCAACATTAAGACTACTGAGTTGGCCTTTATGGATCTGACGAGTGCAGGATCCTTGAGACCCGGCGCACCCAACGAGTCGTTGACTCACCTTCTTCTTGGACACACGAGGCTAAATCCACAATTGACATGGGCTGCTTGCATGTATCTTTAAAGTTCTGGATAAACTGGGCCTTTAACTCAACCATGATCCAATAGAGTTGGCAGGGAGCCCCTTCAACCAAGTACGGGCCATTCCTTCCAACATCAATGGGAAATACTTAGCACATCAGCTTCACTAACATCCAGCAATTCCATGGCCATCTCATAACTCTCGATCCATGCCTCAGGAGGTAAATCGCTGTGTAGTTAGGCACCTTGCGAGGACCCTTGAAATCCTTGGGCAGACGCTCATTGCGCAGAGCCAGTACCAAACACGACATGCCCAAATTCCTAAGGTCATGCCCGGCTCTACCGAAGTCGTCGGACGAGCCGAAGAAAATTGGCGAGCCGCATACTGAGCCGCCAGCTTGGCCTCCCGACGTGCTCTACCTTGATCAACTACGTTCTGAGCATCAGCACCCCCGCCCGCCGGGTTATGTCCACGGGGCGGGTTATGGTTCCGTCCACTGCTTGACACAGCCGGCTCATCGATATGACTACTGTAACTCCGGCTCAGGCGAGGGGTAGAATGAATCCTGTCACGACTATAAGAATAAGCCTGCCGCGGAACCAAAGCAGTCTGAAGGAGCTCTCTAGCCCTCCGCGTTTCAACCGCCGTCGGAGACTCGCCCTCAACTAGGAGAGCCGCCAATCGTGACGCTGCAGCGATCATGTTATCCAAAGGGTTAGAGTAATGACCCGGTGGCGTCGACACATGCTGCGGCGGGTTATTGTTCTGACGAGGCACGTCCGTCGTACGTGGCTGAACCGGCGTGCCCGTCCCGGGTGTCTCGACCCGGTTTACCACTGCTGGGTTACTGGTTCCTGCTCCTGGCGTGTTAAAGAGATTTCTTGCCTCATAAACCGGGGGCAGATGACTCTGATGCCTCCTTATCGTGACATCATTTGAAGCGTTCTGATCTAGCATGAGCCGGTACGACTCTGACTGAATCCGCTGCGCCTGAGCATCCAAAGCGGCTCGCTCCTCAGCCATCCTCGCGTTTTCCGCATTTAGCTCCTCCTTGGCCTGGGCTATCTCATCACACAATTTTGCAACCGCCGCATTGTGCTGATCCTGATCCGCCGGGTTAACCACCGTTGTTAACAATGCTACCAGTTTATCCAGCAAATCAGTTAAGGCCCGAGCCAGCGGACGCACAGGGCCTCCTGCCCCGGCTGCCGTCACCACTGCTGGTCCAGAAATCAATGTCGCTGCAGTTGAAGAATGTTGTACCGGCCGTGTACCGGCCATGAAGATCGCAACCCTGTTCGGCAGCTCACAGGGGTCCGGAATAATGTTGCCATCGTAACAGCCCCCAAGCCGGCCATCTTGCAGTTGGTACAGTGACTCGGTATCACCGGTGGATGACTCGCCATCTGAATAGACAACCGTCTCACCATTAGATACTGATTCAGATTCCGCACTGTTAATGAATCCCACGAAGGCACGCTTCATGGTGGGCTGAACACGGGCAGGTCTTGCGCGCTGAGCCTGAAGGAAATATGCCCTAGAGGGAATAATAAATTTATTATTTATTTCCTTATTTCATGATAAATGTTTATTATTCATGCTAGAATTGTATTAAACGGAAACATGATACATGTGTGAATACATAGACAAACAAGAGTGTCACTAGTATGCCTCTACTTGACTAGCTCATGAATCAAAGATGGTTAAGTTTCCTAGCCATAGACATGAGTTGTCATTTGATTAACGGTATCACATCATTAGGAGAATGATGTGATTGACTTGACCCATTCCGTTAGCTTAGCACTTGATCGTTTAGTATGATGCTATTGCTTTCTTCATGACTTATAATGTTCCTATGACTATGAGATTATGCAACTCCCGTTTACCGAGGAACACTTTGTGTGCTACCAAACGTCACAACATAACTGGGTGATTATAAAGGTGCTCTACAGGTGTCTCCGAAGGTACTTGTTGGGTTGGCGTATTTCGAGATTATGATTTGTCACTCCAATTGTCGGAGAGGTATCCCTAGGCCCACTCAGTAATGCACATCACTTAAAGCCTTGCAAGCATTGAAACTAATCAGTTATTCGCGAGATGATGTATTACGGAACAAGTAAAGAGACTTGCTGGTAACGAGGTTGAACTAGGTATTGAGATACCGACGATCGAATCTTGGGCAAGTAACATACCGATGACAAAGGGAACAACGTATGTTGTTATGCGGTCTGACCGATAATGATCTTCGTAGAATATGTGGGAGCCAATATGAGCATCCATGTTCCGCTATTGGTTATTGACCGGAGACATGTCTCGGTCATGTCTACATAGTTCTCGAACCCGTAGGGTCCGCACGCTTAAAGTTTCGATGACAGTTATATTATGAGCTTATATGTTTTGATGTACTGAAGGTAGTTTGGAGTCCCGGATGTGATAATGGACATGACGAGGAGTCTCGAAATGGTCGAGACATGAAGATTGATATATTGGACGACTATATTCGGACACCGAAATGGTTCCGGGGGTTATCGAATATATATCGGAGTACCGGGGGTTACCGGAAGCCCCCGGGGGTTTAATGGGCCTACATGGGCCTTAGTGGAGAAGAGGAGGGGCGGCCAAGGCTGGCCGCACACCCCCTCCCCCTCTAGTCCGAATTGGACAAGGAGGGGGGTGGGCGGCGCCCCCTTTCCTTCTTCTCCTCCTCCTCCTTCCCCCCTTCTCCTAATCCAACAAGGAAGGGAGGACGTCCTACTCCCGGTGGGAGTAGGACTCCTCCTGGCACGCCCCTCTCCTGGCCGGCCATCTCTCCCCCTTGCTCCTTTATATACGGGGGTAGGGGGCACCCCAAAGACACAACAATTGATCTCTTGATCTCTTAGCCGTGTGCGGTGCCCCCCTCCACCATAGTCCACCTCGATAATATCGTAGCGGTGCTTAGGCGAAGCCCTGCGTCGGTAGAACATCATCATCGTCACCACGCTGTCGTGCTGACAAAACTCTCCCTCAACACTCGGCTGGATCAGAGTTCGAGGGACGTCATCGGGTTAAACGTGTGCTGAACTCGGAGGTGCCGTGCGTTTGGTACTTGAACGGTCGGATCGCGAAGACGTACGACTACATCAACCGCGTTGTGCTAACGCTTCCGCTTTCGGTCTACGAGGGCACATGGACACACTCTCCCCTCTCGTTGCTATGCATCACCATGATCATGTGTGTGCGTAGGATTTTTTTTGAAATTACTACGTTCCCCAACAGTGGTATCAGAGCCAGGTTTTATGCGTAGATGTTATATGCATGAGTAGAACACAAGTGAGTTGTGGGCGATACAAGTCATACTGCTTACCAGCATGCCACACTTTGGTTCGGCGGTATTGTTGGATGAAGCGGCCCGGACCGACATTACGCGTACGCTTACGCGAGACTGGTTCTACCGACGTGCTTTGGACACAGGTTACTGGCGGGTGTCAGTTTCTCCAACTTTAGTTGAACCGGGTCTGGCTATGCCCGGTCCTTGAGAAGGTTAAAACAACACTAACTTGACAAACTATCCTTGTGGTTTTGATGCATAGGTAAGAACGGTTCTTGCTCAACCCATAGCATCCACGTAAAACTTGCAACAACAAAGTAGAGGACGTCTAACTTGTTTTTGCAGGGCATGTTGTGATGTGATATGGTCAAGGCATGATGCTATATTTTATTGTATGAGATGATCATGTTTTGTAACCGAGTTATCGGCAACTGGCAGGAGCCATATGGTTGTCGATTTATTGTATGCAATGCAATCGCCCGGTAATGCTTTACTTTATCACTAAAGCGGTAGCGATAGTCGTAGAAGCATAAGTTGGCGAGACGACAACGATGCTACGATGGAGATCAAGGTGTTGCGCCGGTGACGATGGTGATCATGACGGTGCTTCGAAGATGGAGATCACAAGCACAAGATGATGATGGCCATATCATATCACTTATATTGATTGCATCTGATGTTTATCTTTTATGCATCTTATCTTGCTTTGATTGACGGTAGCATTATAAGATGATTTGTCACTAAATTATCAAGGTATAAGTGTTCTCCCTGAGTATGCACCATTGCGAAAGTTCTTCGTGCTGAGACACCACGTGATGATCAGGTGTGATAGGCTCTACGTTCAAATACAACGGGTGCAAAACAGCCGCACACGCGGAATACTCAGGTTAAACTTGACGAGCCTAGCATATAAAAGATAAGGCCTCAAAACGCTAAGACCGAAAGGTCGAGCGTGAATCATATGGTAGATATGATCAACATAGTGATGTTCACCATTGAAACTACTCCATCTCACGTGATGATCGAACATGGTTTAGTTGATATGGATCACGTGATCACTTAGAGGATTAGAGGGATGTCTATCTAAGTGGGAGTTCTTAAGTAATATGATTAACCGAACTTAAATTTATCATGAACTTAGTCCTGGTAGTATTAGCATATCTATGTTGTAGATCAATAGCTCGCGTTTAGCTCCCCTGTTTAATTTTTTATATGTTCCTAGAGAAAACTATGTTGAAAAATGTTAGTAGCAATGATGCAGACTAGCTTCGTAATATGAGGTTTATCCTCATTGCTGCACAGAAGAATTATGTCCTTGATGCACCACTAGGTGACAGACCGATTGCAGGAGCAAAAAACGTTATGAACATTTGATAAAGCTCGGTATGATGACTACTTGATAGTTTAGTGCACCATGCTTTACAGCTTAGAACCGGGACTTCAAAAATATTTTGAACGCCGCAGGGCATATAAGATGTTCCAAGAGTTGAAATTGGTATTTCATACTCAAGCCCGTGTCGAGAGGTATGAGACCTCTGACAGTACTTTGCCTACAAGATGGAGGAGAATAGCTCAACCAGTGAGCATGTACTCAGATTGTCTTGGTACTACAATTGCTTGAATCAAGTGGGAGTTAATCTTCTAGATAAGATAGTAATTGACAAATTTCTCTAGTCACTATCACCAAGTTACTAGAACTTCGTGATGAACTATAATATGCAAGGGATGACGAAAGTAATTCCCGAGCTCTTCGCAATGCTGAAATTGGCGAAGGTAGAAATCAAGAAAAACATCAAGTGTTGATGGTTGACAAGACCACTAGTTTCAAGAAAAGGGGCAAAGGGAAGAAGGGGAACTTCAAGAAGAACAGCAAGCAGGTTGTTGCTCAAGTGAAGAAGCCCAAGTCTGGACCTAAGCCTGAGACTAAGTGCTTCTACTGCAAAGGACTGGTCACTGGAAGCGGAACTACCCCAAGTATTTGGCGGATAAGAAGGATGGCAAAGTGAACAAAGGTATATTTGATATACATGTTATTGATGTGTGCTTTACTAGTGTTTATAGAAACCCGTCGGTATTTGATACTAGTTCAGTTGCTAAAAGTAGTAACTCGAAACGGAAGTTGAAGAATGAACATAGATTAGTTAAGGGTGAAGTGACGATGTGTGTTGGAAGTAGTTCCAAGATTGATATGATCATCATCGCACACTCCCTATAATTTCGGGATTAGTGTTGAACCTAAATAAGTGTTATTTGGTGTTTGCGTTGAGCATGAATATGATTTGATCATGTTTATTGCAATACAATTATTCATTTAAGTTAGAGAATAACTGTTGTTCTGTTTATATGAATAAAACCTTCTATGGTCATACACCCAATGAAAATGGTTCGTTGGATCTCGATCGTAGTAATACACATATTAATAATATTTAAGCCAAATGATGCAAAGTTAATAATGATAGTGCAACTTATTTTTGGCACTGCCGTTTAGGTCATATTGGTGTAAAGCGCATGAAGAAATTCCATGTTGATGGGTTTTTGGAATCACTTGATTATGAATCACTTGATGCTTGCGAACCATGCCTCATGGGCAAGATGACTAAGACTCCGTTCTCCGGAACAATGGATCGAGCAACAGATTTGTTGGATGATACGTCTCCAACGTATCTATAATTTTTTATTTCTCCACACTATATTATCTACTGTTTGGACATTATTGGGCTTTATTATTCACTTTTATATTATTTTTGGGACTAACCTATTAACCGGAGGCCCATCCCAGAATTGTTGTTTTTCTGCCTATTTCAGAGTTTCGCAGAAAAGGAATATCAAACGGAGTCCAAACGGAATGAAACCTTCAGGAACGAGAATTTTAGGAAGATTATGATCCAGGAGACTTGGACCCTACGTCAAGAAACAAAAGAGGAGGCCACGAGGTAGGGGGGGTGAGCCCACCCCCCAGGACACGCCCTCCACCCTCGTGGGCCCCCTGTTGCTCCATCGACGTACTCCTTCCTCCTATATATACCTACGTACCCCCAAACGATCAGACACAGAGCCAAAAATCTAATTCCACCACCGCAACCTTATGTACCCACGAGATCCCATCTTGGGGCCTGTTCCGGAGCTTCGCCGAAGGGGGCATCCATCACGGAGGGCTTCTACATCAACACCATAGCCTCTCCGATGAAGTGTGAGTAGTTTACCTCAGACTTCGGGTCCATAGTTATTAGCTAGATGGCTTCTTCTCTCTTTTTGGATCTCAATACAATGTTCTCCCCCTCTCTCGTGGAGATCTATTTGATGTAATCTTGTTTTTGCGGTGTGTTTGTTGAGACCGATGAATTGTGGGTTTATGATCAAGATTATCTATGAAAAATATTTGATTCTTCTCTAAATTCTTTTATGTATGATTGGTTATCTTTGCAAGTCTCTTCAAATTATTAGTTTGGTTTGGCCTACTAGATTGATCTTTCTTGCAATGGGAGAAGTGCTTAGCTTTGGGTTCAATCTTGCGGTGTCCTTTCCCAGTGACAGTAGGGGCAGCAAGGCACGTATTGTATTGTTGCCATCGAGGATAACAAGATGGGGTTTTTATCATATTGCATGAATTTATCCCTCTACATCATGTCACCTTGCTTAAGGCGTTACTCTGTTTTCATGAACTTAATACTCTAGACGCATGCTGGATAGCGGTCGATGAGTGGAGTAATAGTAGTAGATGCAGGCAGGAGTCGATCTACTTGTCTCGGACGTGATTCCTATATACATGATCATACCTAGATATTCTCATAACTATGCTCAGTTTTGTCAATTGCTCAACAGTAATTCGTTTACCCACCGTAAAATACTTATGCTCTTGAGAGAAGCCACTAGTGAAACCTATGGCCCCCGGGTCTATCTTCATCATATTAATCTTCCAACACTAAGTTATTTCCTTTGCTTTTATTTTACTTTGCATCTTTATCACAAAAATACCAAAAATATTATCCTATCGTATCCATCAGATCTCACTCTCGTAAGTGACCGTGAAGGGATTGACAACCCCTTATCGCGTTGGTTGCGGGGATTTATTTGTTTTGTGTAGGTGCGAGGGACTCGCGCGTAGCCTCCTACTAGATTGATACCTTGGTTCTCAAAAACTGAGGGAAATACTTATGCTACTTTGCTGCATCACCCTTTCCTCTTCAAGGGAAAACCAACGCAGTGCTCAAGAGGTAGCATTGGAAATCATACATACTGATGTATGCGGTCTGATGAGTGTTAAGGCTCGCGGCAAGTATCATTATTTTCTGACCTTTACAGATGATTTGAGCAGATATGGGTATATCTACTTGATGAAACATAAGTCTGAAACATTTGAAAAGTTCAAAGAATTTCAGAGTGAAGTGGAAAATCATCATGACAAGAAAATAAAGTTTCTACGATCTGATCACGGAGACAAATATTTGAGTTACGAGTTTGGTCTTCAATTAAAACAATATGGAAGAGTTTCACAAATTCGTGCCACCTGGAACACCACATCCTAATGGTGTGTCCGAACGTCATAACCATACTTTATTGGATATAGTGCAACCTATGATGTGCCTTACCGATTTACCACTATAGTTTTGGGGTTATGCATTAGAGACAGCTGCATTCATGTTAAAAAGGGCACCATCTAGAATCCGTTGAGATGACACCGTATGAACTGTGGTTTGGCAAGAAACCAAAGTTGTCGTTTCTTAAAGTTTGGGGCTGCGATGCTTATAAGAAAAGTTTCATCCTGATAAGCTCAAACCCAAATCGGAGAAATGTGTCTTCATAGGATACCCAAAGGAGACAGTTGGGTACACCTTCTATCACAGACCCGAAGGCAAGATATTCGTTGCTAAGAATGGATCCTTTCTAGAGAAGGAGTTTCTCTCGAAAGAAGTGAGTGGGAGGAAAGTAGAACTTGATGAGGTAATTGTACCTTCTCTCAAATTGAAAAGTAGCTCATCACTGAAATCAGTTCCAGTGATGCTTACATGAATTAGTGAGGAAGCTAATGATGATGATCATGAAACTTCAGATCAAGTTTCTACCGAATCTCGTAGGTCAACCAGAGTCAGATCCACACTAGAGTGGTACGGTAATCCTATTCTGGAAGTCATGTTACTAGACCATGACGAACCTACGAACTATGAGGAAGCGATGATGAGCCCAGATTCTGCAAAATGGCTTGAGGCCATGAAATCTGAGATGGGATCCATGTATGAGAACAAAGTATGGACTTTTATTGACTTGCCCAATGATCGGCGAGCCATTGAGATTAAATGGATCTTCAAGAGGAAGACAGACGCTGATAGTAGTGTTACTATCTACAAAGCTAGACTTGTCGAAAAAAGGTTTTTGACAAAGTTCAAGGTGTTGACTACGATGAGATTTTCTCACTCGTAGCGATGCTTAAGTATGTCCGAATCATGTTAGCAAATTGCCACATTTTATGAAATCTGGCAGATGGATGTCAAAACTATATTCCTTAATGGATTTTTTAAAGAAGAGTTGTATATGATGCAACTAGAAGGTTTTATCGATTCAAAGGATGCTAACAAAGTGTGCAAGCTCCAGCGATCCATCTATGGACTGGTGCACGCATCTCGGAGTTGGAATATACGCTTTGATAAGTTGACCAAAGCATATAGTTTTATACAGACTTTTGGAGATGCTTGTATTTACAAGAAAGTGAGTGGGAGCACTACAACATTTCTGATAAGTATATGTGAATGACATATTGTTGATCGGAAATAATGTAGAATTATTCTACAAAGCATAAAGGAGTGTTTGAAAGGAGTTTTTCAAAGAAAGACCTCGGTGAAGCTGCTTACATATTGAGCATCAAGATCTATAGAGATAGATCAAGACGCTTGATAAGTTTTTTTCAATGAGTACATACCTTGACAAGATTTTGAAGTAGTTCAAAATGGAACAGTCAAAGAAAGAGTTCTTGCGTGTGTTACAAGGTGTGAAATTGAGTAAGACTCAAAAGCCCGACCACGTCAGAAGATAGAAAGAGAATGAAAGTCATTCCCTATGCCTCAACCATAGATTCTATAAAGTATGCCATGCTGTGTACCGGGTCTATTGTATACCCTACCACTGAGTTTAGCAAGGGAGTACAATAGTGATCTAGGAGTAGATCATTGGACAGCGGTCAAAATTATGCTTAGTGGAATAAGGATATGTTTCTCGATTATGGAAATGACAAAAGGTTCGTCATAAAGGGTTACGTCGATGCAAGTTTTGACACTGATCCGGTTGACTCTAAGTCTCAATCTGGATACATATTGAAAGTAGGAGCTATTAGCTAGAGTAGCTCCATGCAGAGCATTGTTGACATAGAAATTTGCAAAATACATACGGATCTGAATGTGGCAGACCCGTTGACTAAACTTCTCTCACAAGCAAAACATGATCACACCTTAGTACTCTTTGGGTGTTAATCACATAGCAATGTGAACTAGATTATTGACTAGTAAACTCTCTGGGTGTTGGTCACATGACGATGTGAACTATGGGTGTTAATCACATGGTGATGTGAACTATTGGTGTTCAATCACATGGCGATGTGAACTAGATTATTAACTCTAGTGCAAGTGGGAGACTGAAGGAAATATGCACTAGAGGCAATAATAAAGTTATTATTTATTTCCTTATTTCATGATAAATGTTTATTATTCATGCTAGAATTGTATTAAGCGGAAACATGATACATGTGTGAATACATAGACAAACAAGATTGTCACTAGTATGCCTCTACTTGACTAGCTCGTGAATCAAAGATGGTTAAGTTTCCTAGCCATAGACATGAGTTGTCATTTGATTAACGAGATCACATCATTAGGAGAATGATGTGATTGAGTTGACCCATTCCGTTAGCTTAGCACTTGATCGTTCAGTATGATGCTATTTCTTTCTTCATGACTTATACATGTTCCTATAACTATGAGATTATGCAACTCCCGTTTACCGGAGGAACACTTTGTGTGCTACCAAACGTCACAACGTAACTGGGTGATTATAAAGGTGCTCTATAGGTGTCTCCGAAGGTACTTGTTGGGTTGGCGTATTTCGAGATTAGGATTTGTCACTCTAATTGTCGGAGAGGCATCTCTGGGCCCACTCGGTAATGCACATCACTTAAAGCCTTGCAAGCATTGTAAGTAATCAGTTAGTTGCGGGATGATGTATTACGGAACGAGTAAAGAGACTTGCCGGTAACGAGATTGAACTAGGTATTGAGATACCGACCATCGAATCCCGGGCAAGTAACATACCGATGACAAAGGGAACAACATATGTTGTTATGCGGTTTGACCGATAAAGATCTTCGTAGAATATGTAGGAGCCAATATGAGCATCTAGGTTCCGCTATTGGTTATTGACCGGAGACGTGTCTCGGTCATGTCTACATAGTTCTCGAACCCGTAGGGTCCGCACGCTTAAAGTTTCGATGACAGTTATATTATGAGTTTATATATTTTGATGTACCGAAGGTAGTTCGGAGTCCCGGATATGATCACGGACATGACGAGGAGTCTCGAAATGGTCAAGACATGAAGATTGATATATTGGACGACTATATTCGGACACCGGAATGGTTCCGGGGGTTATCGAATATATATCGGAGTACCGAGGGTTACCGGAACCCCCCGGGGGTTTTAATGGGCCTACATGGGCCTTAGTGGAGAAGAGAAGGGGTGGCCAGGGCAAGCCGCGCGCCCCTCCCCCTCTAGTCCGAATTGGACAAGGAGAGGGGGGGGGGAGCGGCGCCCCCCTTTCCTTCTCCTCCTCCTCCTCCTTCCCCCCTTCTCCTAATCAAACAAGGAAGGGAGGGAGTACTACTCCCGGTGGGAGTAGGACTCCTCCTGGCACGCCCCTCTCCTGGCCGGCCGCCTCTCCCCCTTGCTCCTTTATATACGGGGGCAAGGGGGCACCCTAAAGACACAACAATTGATCTCTTGATCTCTTAGCCGTGTGCGGTGCCCCCCTCCACCATAGCCCACCTCGATAATATCGTAGCGGTGCTTAGGCGAAGCCCTGCGTCGGTAGAACATCATCATTGTCACCACGCCGTTGTCCTCAAGTAGCTCATGTATCAACCAAGGCTGCCCTTATCTTCCATGTTAGGCGGGTTATTCTCAAGAGGAGTGGACTCTGCTCCTCACTCACGAGAAAATGGTTGGTCACCAGGATGCCCGGTCCCATGCTTTATGCAAACTAAATCAAAATTAATTGCAAACAAAACTCCCCCTGGGACCTGATGTATGTTGGGGGCACTCGTTGTTTCGAGCAAGCCATGGATTGATGCTTGTTGGTGGAGGGGGAGTATAAACTTTACCATTCTGTTTGGGAACCGCCTATAATTTGTGTGACATGGAAGATATCGCCATCTCTTAGTTGCTATGTTGACAATGAAAGTATACCGCTCAAAATATTATTTATCTCTATTTCAAAACCGAGCTCTGGCACCTCTACAAATCCCTGCTTCCCTCTGCGAAGGGCCTATCTATTTACTTTTATGTTGAGTCATCACCCTCTTAATAAAGAGCACTAGCTGGAGAGCACAGTTGTCATTTGCATTCATCACTATTAATCTATGTTGGGTGTGACTATGATTGGATCTCTTTTACCATGAATTACAATGTCTAGTCAGTCCTTGATCTTTAAAGTTGCTATGCATTTATGTTTTGCGGTCTCAGAAAGGGCTAGCGAGATACCATCCTATTATATCATATTATGATTGTTTTGAGAAAGTGTTGTCATCCGAGATTTATTATTATGACTCGCTAGTTGATTATGCTATTGATATGAGTAATTATGAGACCTGAGAATTATTGCAAATGTGGTTAGTTATAGTATTTCCTGAAAATTTGAATGCTGGCTTGACATATTTACAACAACAAGAGCAAACAGAGTTTGTAAAAGTTTATCTTTATATCTTTCAGTTTGTCAACTGAATTGCTTGAGGACAAGCAAGGGTTTAAGCTTGGGGGAGTTGATACGTCTCCGTCGTATCTACTTTTCCAAACACTTTTGCCCTTGTTTTGGACTCTAACTTGTATGATTTGAATGGAACTAATCCGGACTGACGCTGTTTTCAGCAGAATTGCCATGATGTTGTTTTATGTGCAGAAAACAAAATATCTCGGAATGACCTGAAACTCCACGGAATACCTTACAATAAATAATAAAAAATCCTTGCCAAAGATGAAGACCAGGGGGCCCACACCCTGTCCACGAGGGTGGGGGGCGCCACCCCCCTAGGGCGCGCCCCCTACCTCGTGGGCCCCCTGGACTCCTTCCGACGCCAACTCCAACTCTATATATTGGCTTTCGGGGAGAAAAAAATAGAGAAGAAGAAATAATCGCGTTTTACGATACGGAGCCGCCGCCAAGCCCTAAAACCTCTCGGGAGGTCTGATCTGGAGTTCGTTCGGGGCTCCGGAGAGGGGGATTCGTCACCGTCGTCATCATCAACCATCCTCCATCACCAATTTCATGATGCTCACCGCCGTGCGTGAGTAATTCCATCATAGGCTTGCTAGACGGTGATGGGTTGGATGAGATTTATCATGTAATCGAGTTAGTTTTGTTAGGGTTTGATCCCTAGTATCCACTATGTTCTGAGATTGATGTTGCTATGACTTTGCTATGCTTAATGCTTGTCACTAGGGCCCGAGTGCCATGATTTCAAATCTGAACCTATTATGTTTTCATGAATATATGTGTGTTCTTGATCCTATCTTGCAAGTCTATAGTCACCTACTATGTGTTATGATCCGGCAACCCCGAAGTGACAATAATCGGGACCACTCCCGGTGATGACCATAGTTTGAGGAGTTCATGTATTCACTATGTGCTAATGCTTTGTTTCGGTTCTCTATTAAAAGGAGGCCTTAATATCCCTTAGTTTCCATTAGGACCCCGCTGCCACGGGAGGGTAGGACAAAAGATGTCATGCAAGTTCTTTTCCATAAGCACGTATGGCTATCTTTGGAATACATGCCTACATTACATTGATGAATTGGAGCTAGTTCTGTGTCACCCTATGTTATGACTGTTACATGATGAACCGCATCCGGCATAATTATCCATTACTGATCCGATGCCTACGAGCTTTCCATATACTGGTTACGCTTATTTACTTTTCCGTTGCTGCTGTTACAATCACTACAAAACACCAAAAATATTACTTTGCTTCCTTTACTCTTTTGTTACCGTCGCCACCACTATCATACTCCCTCCGTTCCTTAATATAGGGTGTATAGTTTTTGGCACGAAAATTAAAGAACGCATGTGGAGGGAAAATTTCACAAGTTTTGGGCGAGATTATACCTGACTAATTGACATGAGAAAATAGAGGAGCTTGCCTAATATAAAGAAATGTAATAAAATTCCTAAAAACATTATCCATACGAGTGGTGCAACGCAATACACCTTATATTTCAGACTTTTGCTCAAAAATCTATACACCTTATATCAAGGAACGGAGGGAGTATTACTTTGCTACTAAACACTTTGCTGCAGATATTAAGTTTCCAGGTGTGGTTGTATTGACAACTCAGCTGCTAATACTTGAGAATGTTCTTTGGCTCCCCTTGTGTCGAATCAATAAATTTGGGTTGAATACTCTACCCTCGAAAGCTGTTGCGATCCCCTATACTTGTGGGTTATCAAGGACTTAGTCGTGGAGCCATCACAACGAGATTAGCTTAAAGGGGTTAAACAGGACAAAGGACACGAGGAGTTTATACTGGTTCGGCCCCTTGCGGTGAAGGTAAAGGCCTAATCCAGTTTGACGTGGTATTGCTAGGGTTTCGATGACCAGGGAGCGAATACGCTTAGCCTGGCTCTCGATCTGTTGTTTCTTGTCCTAAGCCGCCACTGCGTCGTCCCCTTATATACACTGGTTGACGCCCTGCGGTCTACAGAGTCCCGACTAGCTCATACAACGTGTCCGGCTCGGTGACTTATCCTTCTTGCCTTACAACACAAGCCCACATATACATGGCGGTTTATAACCGTGGGCCTTAAGCCGCCTTTGGGCTCGGGCCCTCTACTCAGCCTATCTATGAACCACCATTCTGATTACGCTCTTGGGCTTCATTGAGATGAATCGTCATAAGGATGACCCGGCCCCTCCTGGCGGGTCATGCCTGATAGTCATAATCCCAACACTTACCGTACCACATACCTATTCCTTTTAGGAGTCTGAAACATTCTGGAAAGTGTCCCTTATATATTCCTCCGGGGTTACGGTTTCAATTACATTGGTTTCAACATTTATGGGATTACCTGAGATATAATGTTTGATTCTTTGACCGTTCACCACCTTCGGATTTCTGCCTTCGAAGTTGTTGATTTTTACGGCACTGGAGCGACAGACCTCCTCGATAACATAAGGACCTTCCCAGTTAGATAGAAGTTTTCCTGCAAAAAATCTTAAACGCGAGTTGAATAGCAACACATAATCACCTACATTAAACTCACGCTTTTGTATCCTTTTGTCATGCCATCTTTTAACCTTTTCTTTAAACAGTTTGGCATTCTCATAGGCCTGGGTTCTCCATTCATCAAGTGAGCTTATGTCAAATAACCTCTTCTCACCGGCAAGTTTGAAATCATAATTGAGCTCTTTAATGGCCCAATATGCCTTATGTTCTAGTTCGAGAGGTAAGTGACATGCTTTTCCATAAACCATTTTATACGGAGACATACCCATAGGATTTTTATATGCAGTTCTATAGGCACACAATGCATCATCAAGTTTCTTGGACCAATTCTTTCTAGATCAATTAAAAGTCTTTTGCAAAATTAATTTGAGCTCTCTATTACTAAGTTCTACTTGATCACTAGACTGCGGGTGATATGGAGATGCAATTCTATGATTAACATCATACTTAGCAAGCATTTTACGAAAGGCACCATGAATAAAATGTGAACCACCATCACTCATTAAATATCTAGGGACTCCAAACCTCGGAAAAATAACTTCCTTAAGCATCTTAATAGAGGTGTTATGATCAGCACTACTAGTTGGAATAGCTTCTACCCACTTAGTAACGTAATCAACAACAACTAAAATATGTGTATACCCATTAGAGGAAGGAAACGGTCCCATATAATCAAAGCCCCAAACATCAAATGGTTCAATAACAAGTGAATAATTCATAGGCATTTCTTGACGTCTACTAATATTGCCAATTCTTTGACATTCATCACAAGACAAGACAAACTTACGACCATCTTTGAAGAGAGTAGGCCAATAAAAACCAGATTGCGATACCTTATGCACAGTTCTGTCTCCAGCATGGTGTCCTCCATAGGCCTCAGACTGACACTTGCGTAGGATCTGTTCCTGTTCATGCTCAGGTACACAACGTCTAATAACACCATCTACTCCTTTATAAAGGTGTGGGTCATCCCAGAAGTAATGTCTTAAATCATAGAAAAACTTTTTATTTTGCTGGTATGTTAAACTAGGTGGTATAAATTTAGCAACAATGTAATTAGCATAATCAGCATACCATGGAGCAGTACAAGAAGCATTTATGACAGCTAATTGTTCATCAAGAAAGCTATCATCAATAGGTAGTGGGTCATCAAGAACATTCTCTAACCTAGACAAGTTGTCTGCAACGGGGTTCTCAGCTCCCTTTCTATCAATAATATGCAAATCAAATTCTTGTAGCAAGAGAACCCATCTAATAAGTCTAGGTTTAGCATCTTTCTTTTCCATAAGGTACTTAATAGCAACATGATCAGTGTTAACAGTTACTTTAGAATCAACAATATATGGCCTGAACTTATCACAAGCAAATACAACTGCTAAAAATTCTTTTTCAGTAGTAGCATAATTTCTCTGGGCACTGTCTAGAGTTTTACTAGCATATTGGATAACATTTAATTTTTTATCAACTCTTTGTCCTAGAAAAACACCTACAACATAATCACTAGCATCGCACATAATTTCAAAGGGTAAATTCCAATCAGGTGGCTGAACAGTAGGTGCAGAAATCAAGCCTTTCTTAAGTATTTCAAATGCTTCTACACAATCATCATGAAAGACAAAAGGAACATCCTTTTGTAAGAGATTAGTCAGATGCCTAGAAATTTTTGAGAAGTGTTTAATGAACCTCCTATAAAAACCGGCATGACCCAGGAAACTTCTTATACCTTTAATGTCCTTAGGACACGACATCTTTTCAATAGCATCAACTTTAGCTTTATCAACTTCAATACCTTTTTCAGAAATTTTATGCCCCAAGACAATAACTTCATTAACCATAAAGTGACACTTCTCCCAATTCAAGACAAGATTAGTTTCTTCACATCTCTGCAAAACTCAATCAAGGTTGTTTAAGCAATCATCAAAAGAGGTTCCGTAAACGGAGAAATCATCCATGAAAACCTCAACAATCTTTTCACAGAAGTCAGAGAATATAGCATCCATACATCTTTGAAAGGTAGCAGGTGCATTACATAAACCAAAAGGCATACGTCTATAAGCAAAGGTACCGAAAGGGCAAGTAAAAGTGGTCTTTTCCTGATCCTCTTTTGACACAGATATTTGAGAGAAACCAGAATAACCATCTAGAAAGCAAAAATGTGTATGTTTGGATAATCTTTCTAGCATTTGATCAATAAAAGATAAAGGGTAATGATCTTTTTAGTAGCTTTATTCAATTTGCGGAAATCAATTACCATTTTATAACCTGTAACGATTCTTTGTGGGATCAATTCATCTTTATCATTAGGGACAACAGTAATGCCTCCCTTCTTAGGGACACAATGGACATGACTTACCCACTGACTATCAGCAACGGGATAAATTATACCTGCCTCCAGAAGCTTTAGTATTTCTTTTCTTACCACTTCTTTCATCTTAGGATTTAACCGTCGTTGGTGATCAACAACTGGTTTAGCGTCTTTCTCCAATTTTATTTTGTGCTGGCATAGAGTGGGACTAATGCCCTTAAGATCATCAAGAGTATATCCAATAGCAGCACAGTGCTTCTTCAGAGTTTTCAATAATTTCTTTTCTTCATGCTCTAAAAGGTTAGCACTAATAATAATAGGATATATCTTCTTTTCATCAAGATAAGCATATTTAAGAGAATCAGGTAATGGTTTAAGCTCAAACACGGGATCACCCTTGGGTGGAGGAGGATGCCCTAGAATTTCAACGGGCAAGTTGTGTTTCAAGACAGGTCCTTGTTTAAAGAATACTTCATCTATTTCCCTTCTTTCATTAATAAACATATCATTTTCATGGTCGAGCAAATATTGTTCTAAAGGATCATTAGGAGGCACGACAATAGAAGCAAGACCAATAATTTCATCTTTACTAGGCAAATCTTTATCATGGGGTTGTCTACGAAATTTGGCAAAATTAAACCCATAAGATATATCCACCAAATAAATAGTAACAACATCCTTTTTGCAGTCTATCCTAACATTAACAGTATTCAAGATGGGTCTACCAAGTATAATGGGACAAAAGTTATCTGTGGGGAACCAAGAACAAGAAAATCAGCAGGATATTTAACTTTCCCACACAAGACTTCAACATCTCTAACAATCCCAACTCGTGAAATAGTGTCTCTATTGGCAGGCTTAATTGTAACATCAATTTCCTCTATCTCAGCAGGTGCAATATAATGCATAATTTCTTTGTATAAGGAATGAGGTATTGCACTTGCACTAGCACCCATATCACATAAGCCATGATAGCAATGATCTCCTATTTTAACAAAAATAACAGGCATGCCTACAACAGGTCTATGTTTATTTTTAGTATCAGGTCTAGCAATTCTAGCAGCTTCATCACAGAAGTAAATAACATGCCCATCAATATTATCAGCCAAGAGATCTTTAACCATAGCAATACTAGGTTCAACTTTAATTTGCTCAGGGGGTGTAGGTGTTCTAGTATTACTCTTACGAACCACAGTTGAAGCTTTAGCATGATCCTTTATTCTAACAGGGAAAGGTGGTTTCTCAATATAAGCAGTAGGAACAACAGGATCAACATTATAAGTGATAGTCTTTTCTTCAACTTTAATAGGTGCAACTACTTTTACTTCAATGGGAAGATTATATTTAAATCACTTCTCCTTGGGGAGATCAACATGAGTAGCAAAGGATTCACAGAAAGAAGCTACTATCTGAGAGTCAAGTCCATATTTAGTGCTAAATTCACGAAAAACATCGGTGTCCATAAAAGATTTAACACAATCAAACTTAGGTGTTATACCTGACTCCTTACCTTCGTCAAGGTCCCAATCTTCAGAGTTGTGTTTAATTCTTTCCAATAAATCCCATTTGAATTCAATAGTCTTCATCATAAAAGAGCCGGTACAAGAAGTATCGAGCATGGAGCGATTATTGAGAGAAAGCCGAGTATAAAAATTTTGAATAATATTTTCTCTTGAGAGCTCATGGTTGGGGCATGAATATAACATTGACTTAAGCTTCCCCCAAGATTGAGCGATGCTTTCTCCTTCGCGAGGCCAAAAATTATATATATAATTGCGATCACGATGAACAAGATGCATATGATAAAACTTCTGATGAAATTCCAATTTCAATCGGTTGTAGTTCCATGTTCCCATATCATCACATAGCCTAAACCATGTCAATGCCTTTCCCTTCAAATATAAAGGGAAGACCTTCTTCTTGATAACATCCTCGGGCATACCTGCAAGCTTAAATAATCCACAAACTTCATCCACATAGATTAGGTGCAAATCAGGATGTAATGTTCCATCACCTGTGAAAGGATTAGCTAGCAGTTTCTCTATCATACCTGAAGGAATTTCAAAATAAACATTTTCATTAGGTTGAGGAGCAACTCTTTGCTCTACTGGTCGGGGTGAAGATACCCCGAACACGCCCCTCAAAGGATGACCCACTATATAAAATTTCAGCACACTATATAAAATTTTACTTAACAAATTCCACCTACCAAAGGAGCTTCACTCCCTGGCAACGGCGCCAGAGAAGAGTCTTGATGACCCACAAGTGCAGGGGATCTATCGTAGTCCTTTCGATAAGTAAGAGTGTCGAACCCAACGAGGGGCAGAAGAAAATGACAAGCGGTTTTCAGTAAGGTATTCTCTGCAAGCACTGAAGTTATCGGTAATGGATAGTTTTGTGATAAGGTAATTTGTAACGAGTGACAAGTAATGAAAGTAAATAAAGTGTAGCAAGATGGCCCAATCCTTTTTGTAGCAAAGGACAAGCCTAGACAAATTCTTATATGAAGTAAAACGCTCCCGAGGACACATGGGAATTATCGTCAAGCTAGTTTTCATCACGCTCATATGATTCACGTTCGTTACTTTGATAATTTGGTATGTGGGTGGACCGGTGCTTGGGTACTGCCCCTTCCTTGGACAAGCATACCACTTATGATTAACCCCTATTGCAAGCATCTGCAACTACAAAAGAAGTATTAAGGTAAACCTAACCATAGCATGAAACATATAGATCCAAATCAACCCCTTACAAAGCAACGCATAAACTAGGGTTTAAGCTTCTGTCACTCTAACAACCCATCATCTACTTATTACTTCCCAATGCCTTCCTCTAGGCCCAAACAATGGTGAAGTGTCATGTAATCGACGTTCACATAACACCACTAGAGGAGAGACAACATACATCTCATCAAAATATCGAACGAATACCAAATTCACATGACTACTTAGCAAGACTTCTCCCATGTCCTCAGGAACAAATGTAACTACTCATAAATCATATTCGTGTTCATAATCAGAGGGGTATTAATATGCATAAAGGATATGAACATATGATCTTTCACCAAATAAACCAACTAGCATCAACTACAAGGAGTAATCAACACTACTAGCAACCCAGAGGTACCAATCTGAGATTTTGGGACAAAGGTTGGATACAAGAGATGAACTAGGGTTTGAGAGGAGATTATGCTGGTGAAGATGTTGATGGAGATTGACCCCCTCCCGATGAGAGGATCGTTGGTGATGACGATGGTGATGATTTCCCTCTCCCGGAGGGATGTTTCCCCGGCAGAACAGCTCCGCGGGAGCCCTAGATTGGTTCCACCAAGGTGCCGCCTGGTGGCGGCGGTGTTTCGTCCCGAAAGCTTGCTTATGATTTTTTTCAGGGTAAAAGACTTCATATAGCAGAAGATGGGCATCGGAGACTTGCCAGGGGGCCCACGAGGCAGGGGGCGCGCCCAGGGGGTAGGGCGCGCCCCCACCCTCGTGGCCAGGGTGTGGGCCCCCTCTGGTTGATTCTTTCTCCAGTATTTTTTATATATTCTAAAACGTGCCTCCGTGAAGTTTCAGGACTTTTGGAGTTGTGCAGAATAGGTCTCTAATATTTGCTCCTTTTCCAGCCCAGAATTCCAGCTGCCGGCATTCTTCCTCTTCATGTAAACCTTGTAAAATAAGAGAGAAAATGCATAAGTATTGTGAGATAATGTGTAGTAACAGCCCATAACGTAATAAATATCGATATAAAAGCATGATGCAAAATGAAAGTATCAAGCCCTTCAACCAGGTGGTTCCTGTGGGTGACTGGAGTTGTGGCATCTGGTACATTGGCACCTGTTTTTGAGGCTATCTTCGCTAGAAAGTTTCAAGAATTTATTGCGACATTGGATGTTGCTAACCCTGGATCTGGCACGACTGTTGGTTGCCCCCTGAAGGAGAAGGCAATGAGGGACAAGAGCAAGAGGGTGTGCGCTAGCCATCGTTCCGGCATACTGAAGGAGAAATCATTGCATAGTGAAGACGTCTGCGACCGCTTTATGGATGATTCTCTTCTTTTCAGGTTGTCATGTCAGATGTCTTTATCGATGGGCCTGCTTTGCGATGTTGTGTTCCATGGGCCGAGGGGTTGTGCTTGTAGCGGGTTGGGGGGGGGGTTGTTCGTCTACTGAGGTGATTGTGAAGATTTAAGCTTTGGGTATAGTCCGCAGATGGTTATGTTGTAATGGTTTTCGTCTGATTTTCCATCAATTAACTAGGCAATTCTCTTATTTTTAATTAATCACGAGGCAAATCTTTTGCCTTCAAAAAATAAATTAACGATTGCAAGTGGAGCAATGCAATGTAGACGATTGTGTGCAACGATCTATCCACGACAACATAGATCAGCTCGTCCATGCATGATCTGACCAAAGCGGAACAGACGACTCGATTGGATATCGTCTGCCATAAGGAATGTGTATCGTCTGCACAACAATTTCCTTGTAAGTATCATTTCTTTACGGTTACATTAGTGTGGAATTCTTCTTCTGATTCTAATCCGCAACGGAATTTTCACTGCACCTCCTTTTTTTTGACAATCCACTTTACCTCTTTTTACTAGTAGCACCGTACTAGATCCTCAAAAAAAGAAAAAAAAAGTAGCACACCGTAATTCAGTCGATCTAAGCGGTTGATCACTGTGGGTAATTCAGTCTTTCCCTCCAACGGTAACCGTCCCCGCGCCCGCCAGCTCCGCCCTCCGCCGTGCACGAATCTGGCGTGGAAGGCAAGCCTGATTTTGCGCGATAGGTAGCGCTCGGTTGCCGATGGGATGCGGGAACCACTCCACTCCAGTTTGCTGAAAAAAGAGCCAGGCAGGCAGTGTGATTTGCGTATCCATCTTTCCCGTTTGAGGAAAGAGATCAGACGCCAGAAGCAAAAGGAGTCTCGCGTAAATCCAAGCCTCAACAACCAACTACCTAAGCTAGCGGGAGAAGAAAGGATCGACTCGCCGCTCCAACGATTCTCCTATCCTCCAGCCATGGCCGCTTCCTCGGCTCCTCTCCTCCTCTTACTCTACCTAGCCGTCGTCTCCGCGGCGGCAGCGCGCGCCGAGGACCTCCTGGCCGCGGCCCGCGCGCCGGAGACCGCCGCGTGGCTGCGCGGCGTGCGGCGGCGCATCCACCAGCGCCCGGAGCTGGCCTTCCAGGAGCACCGCACCAGCGAGCTCGTCCGCCGCGAGCTCGAAGCCATCGGCGTCCCCTACGCGTGGCCCGTCGCGCGGACGGGCGTCGTGGCCACCATCGGCGACGGCGCCGGGCCGGTCGTCGCGCTCCGGGCCGACATGGACGCCCTACCCGTGCAGGTACGTACTTCCATTTGTCGAAAAATGAATATACCTATATACTAAAATATATCTAAATACATCTATATTTTAACAAATGAAAGACATGTATTACGAAACGAAGGGAGTACTACTTACTTGGTCCTTCTTTGGCACACTTTACACGTGGAGTAGGCCTACTGTGAGATCTCCCATGTCATGCGGTCGAGTAGTACCACACGTTGCTTAACTTTGGGCAGGTCGTTTTTATTTTTCCAATGGAATTTAAGCTCTCGTGTTCTACTTGTATGCATCCACAAAAGAAAAAGGTTGATGTATTTAGGTATCTGGCAGAATATGTGGCGACATGGATTGGAGTACAGCTGATCTAAGGATTTTTTAGCCATACGTCCAGCTCAGTTCTGTTCACGAAGTTGTTGCGACGATAAGGTCGAGATTTTCGGCAAAAAAATATAAATTTGACATAAGATGAAACTACTTCACAAACTAAACTATGTTTGAAAGTATTTCACCCAGCTGACCTTTAATGTGCAGCGCCCAACAGCAAGGCGCTACATTCTTACTATGCAGCGCCTAACACACATGCGTCACACTGTGCAGCGCCTAGCTGTAAGGAGTTGCACTACACTGTGCAACGCCTAACTGTAACGAGTTGCACAGTAGAGTGCAGCGCCTTATTGTTGGGAGCTGCACAAAAGGGTCAGCGGTGTGAAATATTTTTAAAAATAGTTTTGTTTATGAAATACTTTCGTTTTGAGGTTAAATTGTCAATTCTGCCGAGATTTTCACGCGATCGGACCAGCACGAGATGTTTGTTAGTACACTTTTTGGATATGTTAGGTTTATTACGTGGTCTTACCGCCTGAATGGATTCAGTTGGACCTATGAAAAATAATTCCAACAACTGTGGAGGTTAAAATATGATAATCATATGGGAGATGCGAATGGCGTATAAGATATGCTCCGATAATAATCAAGACAAAGAGAGAGAAGGAGAGAACCTCGCTCCACCTCTGAATGCCGTTGGATCTGACCTAGGGATACGTGGCATGCATGATTATCTGAGTCGCTTCCTCTAAAGAATTATTTGAACCACAGAGACGTGAGCTGCACCTATGAATGGTGCGCGACTGAAGTTCAGTGGCCAGCTGACTTGTGATAGCCCACATCTCATCCACCCAAAGTCAGGTCTGAACAGTGCCAGCACACTGCTCAAAATAATACAATAATGAAATGCACACATGCATGGGAAGAATATATGGTTTTACCCCTTTGCATGTTGGTTACCTCACCTCTAAGGAAGGACACCAACTGTGACTTAAGCTTTCATTATTCTGTTGTTGTTGAGTGTGTCAGTCAAGTGACAATACATATAAAAGAAAATTTTACATGAATCTTCATGTGCGATCTCACGAATATAGAATCGACTGAGACTTGGTCGACTGAGATTTAGCAATTCCGTTGTTCAAACGATCCAATAGTTAAGGAGACCTCTAATACTCTTCTGCAACCATTGTTAACCTGGTGCTCTACAAAAGCAATTTGCTCCCGGCACGGATCACAGCCACCAGTTCATTTCAAAACACAATCCCTTTCATGTGGTAGTAATTTTGTAGGAGCAGGGTCCATGAGTTTGCCTGAACCTGTGTGAACTGAACAATATTCTCATACTGCTACATATGGTCCTGACCGCTCAAGAAATGCTTGCATTCTCATACTGCTAGTGTCTGCACATGTGACTGTCAGACTTCTAGGCCGGCTTAGTCCCGTGGTCAGTGGCAGAATTGACAAATTTGACCTTAAAGCGAAAGTATTTCACAAACTAAACTGTTTTTGAAAATATTTCACACCGCTGACCTTTTTGTGCAGCTCCCAACAGTAAGGCGCTGCACTCTACTGTGCAACTCCTTACAGTTAGGCGCTGCACAGTGTAGTGCAGCTCCTTACAGTTAGGCGCTGCACAGTGTGGCGCCTGTGTGTTAGGCGCTGCACAGTAAGAGTGTAGCGCCTTGCTGTTGGGCGCTGCACATTAGAGGTCAGCTGGATGAAATAGTTTCAAATATGGTTTAGTTTGTAAAATAGTTTCGTCGTAAGGTCAAATTTATGTTTTTTGCCGTGGTCAGTAGTACGACTTTTCAGCCGATGCATTTGGGTTGCCTTGCTGCAGGAATTGGTAGATTGGGAACACAAGAGCCTGGAAGATGGGAAAATGCATGCATGCGGACATGATGCTCACACAGCAATGCTTCTAGGAGCTGCCAAGCTACTTCAGTCCCGCAAGGAAGACCTAAAGGTATTTTGTAATCCAGCAAGTTTGGTGAGCTCGAGCAATCATCAAGGAGAGCCATAATAAAAGTCTTATGTGGTTTTTGTTTCCATCACCAGGGCACCGTGAAGCTTGTTTTCCAGCCAGCAGAGGAGGGCAGCGGCGGCGCCTACTACATTCTAGAAGAAGGCGTTCTCGATGACGCGTCGGCGATTTTCGGCCTGCACGTCGATCCAGCTCTGCCTGTGGGTGTAGTTTCGTCCAGGCCAGGGCCATTTGCCGCGACCTCGGGTCGATTCCTGGCGACGATCACAGGAAAAGGTGGGCACGCCGCTGGCCCCCATGACGCCATTGATCCCATTGTAGCAGCATCGTCCGCCGTCCTGAGTATCCAGCAGATCGTCTCCCGGGAGATCGATCCCCTCCAGGGTGCGGTATGTGATCTGCTTCCTCCCTGCAGTCCTCGTATAGTTGATACAGACTGAATAATCCTAGTGTGACAGACCAGTTGTGCACTTTCAGGTGGTATCCATCACCTTTGTGAAAGGAGGAGACGCTTACAACGTCATTCCCGAGTCGGCCGCCTTTGGTGGCACCTTGAGGAGCATGACAGATGAAGGGCTGTCATATTTAATGAAGAGGATCAGAGAGGTAAAAATGTCTGCGTTTCCAACATCTACATGATACATCTAGTGCAGTGGATCTGTAGTGGACCAGGCGATAACTAATCAGCACATTTTTCATGCTTGTTCCGAAGATCGTTGAAGGGCAGGCTGCAGTGCACCGTTGCTCTGCCTCCGTGGACTTCATGGAGGAAACGATGAGGCCGTACCCGGCCGTCGTCAACGCCGAAGGGATGTACGCACTTGCCAAGGAGGTGGCTGGGAGGTTGCTCGGGGAGGGGAACGTCAGGGTGGCTCCCCAGCTCATGGGCGCGGAGGATTTCGGGTTCTACGCGCAGACGATGGCGGGCGCCTTCTTCACCATAGGAGTTGGCAACGAGAGCACCATGGAGCAGCTCCGCACCACGCACTCCCCCTACTTTGTGATCGACGAACATGCGCTCCCGGTTGGAGCTGCCTTCCATGCCGCCGTGGCCATTGAATACATGGAAAAACACGCATCGGCGTGAAAACTGAACCTGGCCAACACAAAAATGGGCATGAATGGCATTTGGGGATGCCAAACTCATTTCTAACGGAGTCCTCTCAACCAAAGCACGTCGTCCCACCATATTCTGCATTTTTGGGTTTTGCGTTTGCACACCGGTGAAAAATTCAACAAAACTCAGGGTTCAACTTTTTTAAAGACTTCAATGATGTCAATAGATTCAAAACAATATATTCAAAGACTTACAATGTTTATTAAAAAATTACAAAATAAAAGTTTCGAATTCTTTTAGATAGGATTCAAATATCCTTTCACTATTCTTCCAACGAATTGCACTTTCAAATATTATCTTATGAAATTTCACATTTTTCTCAACAAAGTTTGAGTGATTACACATCAACTTCAGAAACCCTAACTGAGGAAACATTCAATATACATTTTACACGTATTGAAATTATTTCAACCATATTTGAAGTTTATTCTACAATGAAATATAATTGTAAACTTTTCCAGAGAATGAAATATTTGGTATTGTAAATAATTCTGAATTTGATGTAAATTTGAATGACTAAATTGAAGTTTGTGAAATTTATTTGATATGTTTCTGAAATTGATTGAATGTGACAAAAATAATTGAGATTTGTGAGATCGTATATGAATACTTAAAAATTTGAAACATTGAAATGTCTATAAAATAATTCAAAAATCCCAAGAAAAAATGAATACTGTAAAGTAATAGAAATTTTGGTGAAAAATTATAAAATTGACTAAAACATGATGATTTTTAAAACATCGTGTGACTATTTATGAAGTTTTTTTGGTAAAACGGAAAGATGAAATCTGGCTGAAAATTTCAGACCAAGATTTCTTTGAATAGCTTTGAAAATAATTGAACAAATTTGGATCAAAATATGTCACATAGTTTTTTTTTGAAACATTCTTCTAAAACAATAAATTATGAAATGTTTCTGAAATGTTGTCTGTCAATGGGTGCAATTTTTGTCCAAGTTTGTAGAAAACTATCCATGACCACAATATTATTAATCTTGGTCAAACTTTGCACTCTTTGATTTCAGACAAAATTTATACATCTTCTTTTCAAGCATATATGGAGTAGTTATACATTAATTGAAGCAAGCTCTAAATTCATGTACAAGAAGGTAGTATGACGAGAAATGTAGAAAGATGTTTGAGATATTGTTGTTTACATGTGCAAAACATATCCCTGAAATTGAAATAATGAAATCTCACTAAAATTATTCAAAAACTCAGAATCAAAGAATGACTTTTCTTGAATGCATTGAAATAATGGAGCAAATCACAAAATCCTTTTGGAAATATTCAATTGAGACAATAAAAGTCTCCAAAATTGATTCAAAATATGACTTGAATAATAAATTCTAAACTAGTTAAAATGTCTCCAAGATTGGTCTTGTTCTAAATATCATGTTGCTAGGAATTTAATTATTTTAAAATACCGCAAATTTAACTTTTGGTTCAAAAGAGTTCAACATCTAAACTATCACAATAAAATAAAATGTATTTTTTATGGTGAGAGACAATCTAGGAATATGCATGCAACAATCCTGCTCTGTGCAAACGCTCTCACTTTTTCATGACAAAAGACTCACACAAAATACTACATGTGATATTTTAGGATTATATTTGTAATTAAAATCTAAAATGTATTGGAAGAATGCCAATGTCTGCGCTAATTTCAAAGCATAAATGATCAGTGGATTGCACCATGCTAGGTGACACGGACATTGAAATTCCGCCTTGGTTTGAGACCCAACAAGCAAGTAAAGTGATCTTCCTTGGAGGTAAAAGGTGAATTATTTCCTTCTCAAATGATTGAGAAATTATGTAAAGTAAAGGGAAACATTCACTTTACTTTCTCAGATATAGCTTCAACGGATGAAGCATAACTATCATTGTAGCAAAAGTAGAACAAGAAATGTTGAAGCAAAATAAACATTGAAGCCCGATTCTAATAACAAACATGTTACACCTGTGACAGCTGCAAAATTTGGTAGTGAAATATCAACTAGAGCCCTCTAAATTACCAAAAAAGAAGGTAGTACGACAAGAAATGTAGAACCACATTCCAGGTATTATTTTTCATGCGCACACCATGTCTGTAGAGTAGTAGATAGAAGAAACAAGACCAAACATGATTATTTTTTCCTGTAGTTAGTGAAGTATTAATTTTGAAACTTGATGAAACTATAAAGACTATAAAACACATGAAACAAAAAAATTGTATAAAATGTTTCAATTTTTACCATAATGTTCCAAAGCGTGTCAAACATAAGTTTTATTATAGTTCACTATGTACCATCGAGTATTATACTTTAAAATTGTGTGTAAATGCGCATCAAACTGATGCGTAGGGAACTTGGTAAACTATTGTAATAAAAATGTGTTTAAGATACTTTTGAAAGCATAGTTAATAATGTTTAATTATGTTTCTCAAAAACAGACACACCATTTCAAAGTGATTAATGTTTCATTCCGCATCGATGCACTTCAAACTTACAAATTACAAGCTTGTAATTAACATTAGTTCTCATCAACTTTTATTGGTTTTTGTCATGTTATGGAGTGCATCATTGTGTTTCTCGATGCAACATATTGACATGAAATTAGTTTCACACACTATACCACAGAGTTTCGCCACGTTTTTTAGAGTTTCACCATCTGTCATAAGGTTTCATCATGTTTCAAACACAGAGTTTAAAACTTATCAAAATATATTCAAGAGTGGTTTAAAATTCCTTGTCACCAAAAACACAAGATGCAAATGAAAGTTAAATGGGCTTTTGCTTCATGAGATAAAATGAGTTCAACTTCAAAATCATATGAAAATGCATGGGCGGTACAAAGTAAGAGAAAGTGGACACATATGCTTGGGCATGTTGAATAGAAGGCGCCAGGTGACGTGATGTAGTTAGGCAATATGGAAAACAGATGAGGTGTGAATTGAGAATACAATGCATCCAGAGATGAATCTCCAACAGTTTGGATGATAGATGCATGCATGGGGTTTCCCACGCATGGTAGAATCAGTTTTCTCCACAAAAATATAGCCATGTTACACAAAGTTTGTCAATGTGTTTCGATGTAATAGATCATATACCCTAGGCATGAACCTGGGCCAAGATGTAAAGTGTAAGGAACACATACAACTATCATATGTTGTGTTTCTTGGACCTAGGAATACATCCATCAGTGCATGTCTTCGAAGAAAGAAATTCTGATTCGGAAAATGGACTTTGAAAAAGGCCCTTGATATGATTGAGCATTAGACCATCAACAACTTTTTTGTTGCTAGAGTGTTTGGCCCAAATGGATCAGGTGGATTGATATGATTTATGGCACTTGATATTCTACTGTGCTGCATAATGGCATCCCTGGTGAGCAGTTTCTCTATAAAAGATGCATTAGGCAAGGAGACCCCCTTTCCCCTCTGAGTTTTGTGTTGGCAGCTAATCTCCTGCAGTATATTTGCAATGAGGCCAAGTCTCAAAGCCTAATTCATCATCCTTTCCCAACTGGATCATGCTAAGATTTCCCCATTACCGAATATGCTGATGACACTGCGATCCCAATGCCTGCCTGCAATCTCCAACTACTATAACTGATTTTTTTGCTTATGCACTTTTAGTTTTCACTAGAGTCGGAGTTAATTATGACAAATCATTGATCGTCCCAATCAATGTATCTGGAGCTAAGCTTAACCTGTTGACTTTTGTTCTTGGATGTGTGAAAGGATCCCTCCCTTTCACTTCCTTGATTGCCTCTCAGCTCAAATAGGCCCAAGATTGAAGATTTCATCTCTGTTGTGCAAAAAATTGTAAGAGGACTCATGGGTTTCTCCACACTTTTTGTCCTATGGTGAGAAACTTCAACTCCTTAAGTCAGTGTGCACCTTGGACCCTGGGGCTTCTTGGAGCTTCCAAAATCTGTCATTGTGCAAATTAACAAATATTTGAAGCATTACTTCTGGAGGAAATATGGGATGGAAGATAAGGGTACTGCCTTGATTGTAGGGGAGAAAGTTTCCTTAGATAAGAAAGGTGGCCTAGGTGGTCTGGATATTGAGACTCATGACAAATCTTTATTAATTAAATTCTTGCACAAATTCTTCAATAAACAAGGTCTACCCTAGGTCTAGCTTAGTTGAGAACTTGAGATTCATATTATGCCGCCGACCCCCTCATGGAAGAATGGTTGGCTCCTTTTGGTGGAAGAACATTCTCAAACTAATGCCACAGTTCAAATGAATTGCAAAATGCCATATTGGTCAAGGAAACACTGTTTGCTTTGGACAGACATATGGAATAATAGATCATGTGCTGATCTTTTCCCAAAATTACACTATTTTGCCAAGAATGACAAAATCCTAGTCAAGCAAGTTGTTCTCCATAATGACTTGGAAGATCTTTATCATAGACATCTTTCCTTGCAAGCCTTTAAAAAATTCCAGCAATTGCATGCTCTGATCCAGCAGATCTAGATACATGATTACAAGTACAGGTGGTCATATCCATGTAACACTCAACCTTACTCCACAATGAAGATGTATAAAGCCATTAGATAGCCTCGTCCAGTCCATCCTCTTTTTGCCAAGCAATGGAAATTAGCCACAATCTTGAGATATAATTTTTTTCTAGCTGCTACTCTATGATAGATTGAATACTAGAGACCTTCTTGAAAGGAAATTTCCCCGTCTCCTGTTTTCTGACTTTGCTCTTTGTAATGGGATTTCATCGTCTATTCTGGCATTGTCCTTTTGCCTTGAGATGTTGGGATTCCATTATGCCAAACAGAAGAAGAAGCACATCTGTCTTTGACAAACATTGAACTTGCCTCTATTGACTTGCCATCTGAAGTTGCCCTAGAAATTCTGATCATGGGCTACCGGGGTAATTGGATGGAGAGGAACAACAAGATCTTTCACAACAATAATCACAGTTTAGTCTCATGGCGAATTGTTTTAAGGAAAGATCTCAGAATGATTGGTCACAGTTAAAAGAGAGGAAACTTCAGGTCCTTTATGATTGGATTGAAAATTTAATCCCTTCTGATCACCATGTCTCCAAAGCAAGACGTTGCTTGTTGTTTTTCTACTTTCTTTTGTTATTTTTCTCTTGTTCTGTACATACTTCGATCTATTAATGAAAATTACCACAAAACAATTGTTTATGGCCAGGCCTTAAAAAGTGATCTTTACTGGGAAGCATGCCTTGTTAGCTATCTCCAACCAATAAAAAGTGTTTTTTTGGTTATTAACACTGTCTTCAAGATATATGTTTGACCATTAATTTCATTGGCCAGGGAACCACCCCTGCCCTGATAGTCAGGGGCTCCACCTTTGCTCACCAGGGTAAGATAGGGTGATGGTTTATTGATTTGATGGGGCTCGTGGTCCGCGCACAATCCTAGGGGCTGCTCAAGGCTGGGGAAGGCATGGCCTTCCCACCTATTCCTTCGGTGATCGATGGTTGCAGGCTTGGGGTGAGGGGGCGCACTCGGAGCCATGGATTGCTGGGTGGCGGCCTTGGATGGTGAGGATACTCGGGATGGATCTCCGGTGGGCGGCATAGTAGTGTTGTCAAGGTATGCGGTGGTGGGAGGTCCTAGTGAGGTTGCCATCGGTGGTGGTGGCCAAGCCCTAATCTGGATTTGAAGTCCATGGTTTGCTGATGTGTGGTCCTCGTCGGGGTAGGTTTGCGACTAGTTCCCATGGTGTGGTGTGTAGGAGAGGCTGAGTGAAAGATTTGCGCCTCTACACTGGCAGGGATATTGCCTATGGGTGTCATGATCCTCTTGGGGCGCCACCTTGCCCCCTCCCTATCATCCGACACTCAGGGTGAAAACCTCTGTCTGTTTTGGCTGACGTGAAGGCAGGGGCGCGCTTCACGTTTTCTCCTTCTTGGGGCATTGTAGATGAGTATGGTGTTGGAAATATGCCCTAGAGGCAATAATATTGTATTATTTTATTTTCATGTTTGTAATTAAGAGTTTAGATTCCATGCTATAACCGCTATGATCCTGGAGTATGCGATTCAATGGAAAACTCATATGCATGTGTGGAATGATAAATGGTAAAATAAGGCTCCTAGTCTCGCCTCTAAGAATAGCTCAAGTGTTGTTGGTGATCACGTTTTCCGGCTCTTAGGATATCGTTAAGGGTAACCATAGTCCTAAAACAACTTTGAGAATATGATGTTGGAAGAACAATCATATTGAATCAACCCAAACTTGTTTGTTATACTTTGAGATGATATACTTTGTCATACAGAGTGTTAGCATGTGCTTTAGTTCCTTAGAACATGAGAGTATCGCTGTCACTTCTTACCGTATGATGAGCTTTGGGGTTGCTCAAATGACATCTGTAACTAGGTGATCATAACCACAACTTACAGGTTCATCGGAAAGTTTGACAAGGGACTCAATAGCAAGAGAGTGGAATTTGCTCCTCCGGCAATGGAGGGAAATTTATAGGGCCCTCTCGGTGTGATAGCATCCATGATCGTCTGGCCAGACACAGGTGACTATGTCACGAGGATACCAAAACATGTCAACAAGAAAGAACAACAAAATCGGCAACAAGGAGACCGGTATAGTGAGCATGTGTATGACTCAAGAGGATACCGACACATCTCACCTTGGGTTTTGTAAAGTATCGTGAAGCAAAGGGAACTTCACATGATAAACAAAGGTTTACTCGAATGCCATTCATGTATTCACAGTGATTGATATGGATGTCCACGGTTCCACTACCGATCATTGAACTAAAGTTTTTTTCATGTCTATGTTTTACCGGACCTATAGGGTCACAAGATTAAGGGAATCACGATTTGTTGAATGTTAGTTGAGCAAGAGTTATCAGAAAATATTCTCGGCATAGTTCCGAGAATATGAAAAATAGTTTTGAGAGAGTTCCAAAAGAGTTCTGGTGCGAGGGCACTTTGGCTAGGCCAAGGGGTAAGGTGAGGGAGTCCTGGATTAAGGGGTCCTCGGATGGTCGGGCTATGTGACGTGGACCGGACTAATGGGCCCTGAAGGTACCAGATAGAAGGCCTTTCCCCGTGTCCGGATGGGGCTCTCCTTAGCGTGGATAGCAAGCTTGGCGGCTAGTCGTATAGTTTCCTTTATCTGTAAACCGACTTTGTACAACCCTGGCCCTCTCCGTGTTTATATAAACCAGAGGGTTTAGGCCGTAGAGGCGATCATAGTCATACAGGCTAGACGTCTAGGGTTTAGCCATTACGATCTCGAGGTAGATCAACTCTTGTAACCCATATGATCATAAAAGTCAATCAAGCAGGAAGTAGGGTATTACCTCCATTAAGAGGGCCTGAACCTAGGTAAACATCGTGTCACCCGCCTCCTGTTACCTTCAATCCTCAGACTTACAGTTCGGGACCCCCTACCCGAGATCGGCCGGTTTTGACACCGACATTGGTGCTTTCATTAAGAATTCCTCTGTGTCGTTGATAGAAGGATCGATGGCTCGCCTTGTTGTCAACAACGGAATCACCTCTGGAAGGGCCCTAGTTCCTGGGCAGATCCTCCAGATCGGCAGTTTCACCATGGGCGCCCGCCTGACCGTTAAGCCCAAAGCGGTCCCCCAGATTGCCAAAAACCATCTCTGCATTAACCCCGAAAGCGTCTATAAGATGGATCCAGCAGATATCTCATCTTTAAGCGAACTGCTAGATCGCATCGCCTCC
Source organism: Aegilops umbellulata (assembly GCA_032464435.1). NCBI lineage: Eukaryota > Viridiplantae > Streptophyta > Magnoliopsida > Poales > Poaceae > Aegilops > Aegilops umbellulata. The sequence goes on along the minus strand of CP136058.1, from coordinate 329,709,277 downwards.
CTAGGGGTCGCCACAGATTATGATCTGATTGGGCTTAAACCTGATCAGAGGGAAATCAGGTCCCCACCTGTCACCCACCTGGTGACCGTCGTGGAAGAGCAAGTTGAGGATACCGCTCCTCCTATGCTAAAAACAAACTATGTTCTGATCTCCGAGCCCTGCGAGCCGGACATCCATCTTCGAGAAGAGACCATCTGTCCTCCAAACATAGGATCAGGTGTTGAGCCTAAAATCCCCCGGGACACTTCGGATCCTGGGCTAGGGACCTCAGAAAATTTTTAAAACCCAGATTCCACAGCGGGTCAGGGTTCAGATTTAAACCTGCCCGCCCACCACAATCAATACTCTCCAAGAAATTCCGGTCCCCCGGACATATGCAACTTAATGTATATACGGCAACAACCTTAGGAAACAGTCCGTCACTTTTGGGCTAGATTCCTACTCGTTAAAAACAAGATTAAAGATTGCTGCGACGATAATGCGGTATCAGTCTTTTGCCGCAACTGTACGGACGAGGGGATCCTCAATGCCCTCAACCGACGCCGCATACTGCACTTCGCAGATTTAGCACACATAGTACATAAGTATTGCACAATGGAAAGCGCCTCGAAAGCCCAGACAGCTCGGTGGGAACCATTGGCCTTTAAGCCACCCACCGGCCAGGCAAAAAGGATGCACCCTCACGGGGCACCTGATCATCGCTTCACGGACAAGAAAATTAAGCCCTTAATGGGACATAGAACTGTCCTTGATGAATGGCTCGACAAGCCTTGCCAGATACACATGATGTCGAATTCCGAACCAACACATAGCCTTCGGGCATGTTGGATACTCCCGCAGGTGGCTAAAAGCGGTGAGACCATCCTCACCAACATTACCCCAGTGAGGTACTCCTCGGAGGATAACGATCTCAATGTATTTACGGTCTTCGAGACCTTTTCTTCAAATAATCGGCATAAAAGGGCGCTCCGCGACCTCGCCGAAGTTAACCAAGTGGCCGCAATGAACCCTTGGAACGACATGGCGATAACTTTCAACGCCACTGACGAGCCACGGGCCTGATCAGTCCAAGCACCAGCGCCTTAGTTCTAAACCCAATTGTGGATGGCTTTCGACTTAATAAAGTGCCCATGGACGGGGGCGGCGGATTAAACCTCATCTACGCGGACACGCTCGACAAAATGCAAATAGACAAGTGCCGCATCGAGCAAAGCAGTACAACCTTTTGAGGTATTATCCCCAGCCGAGAAGCGCGGTGTTCGGGAAAAATAAAACTTGATGTGGTATTCGGCACGCCTGAGAACTACAGGTCCGAAGAGTTAATCTTCCAGGTGGCACCTTTCAACAGCAGACATCATGCCCTGTTCGGGCAAGATGCATTCACACGCTTTCAAGCCATACCTCATTACGGGTACATGAAGCTCAAAATGCCCGGGCCCAACGGAGTTATCACTGTCGCTAGTGATCCGGACATAGCACTCCGCGCTGAAAACAAAACCGCATCCCTGGCCCTCGAGGCACTGTCCGAGGCCCTTGCGGCGAAGGAGCTCACCGCTCTGCATTCCACAGTGGATAGAGATGACGTAATCCTCGGCAAAAGGCCAAAATCCACTTCTTTCAAACCAGCAGACGAAATAGTCAAATTCCAAGTTCACCTGACGGATCCTAATAAAATAGCAGCCATTGGAGCACAGCTGGATCCGACGATCGACGCCGCGCTAAGAGCATTCCTGTGTGAGAATTGGGACATTTTTGCCTGGCACCCTTCGGATATGCCAGGAAACCCAGGCAGACTGGCCGAACACAGCCTCAACATAATAAAGGGGTTCAAGCCAGTTAAGCAAACACTACGGCGATTTTCCGAACCCAAGTAGCAAGCTATGGGGGAGGAGCTAGCCAAACTACTTGAAGCCGGGTTTATTCGAGAAATAAAACACCCGGACTGGCTAGCAAACCTGGTCATGGTACCAAAGAAGGACAAATCGTGGCGCCTTTGTGTCGATTTTAAAGACCTTAATAAAGCTTGCCCTAAGGACCCCTTCCCATTGCCCCGCATTGACCAAATCATTGATGCAAATGCATGACATGACTCACTATGTTTCCTCGACGCATACTCCGGATACCATCAGATTAAGATGAAAGAGTCCGATCAGGCCGCAACGACATGTATCACCCCGTACGGGCCCTTCTGCTTCAACACTATGCCTTTCGGACTCAAAAACGGCGGCGCCGCATACTAGTGCATGATTCAAACATGCCTAGAAAAACAAATTGGCAAGACGATGGAGGCATATGTAGATGATGTAGTCATCAAAACTAAACATGTCGTATCATTTGTGGACGACTTACGCCTTACATTCGACAACCTTCAAACATATGACATACGACTCAATCCGAAAAATGTGTTTTCGGTGTTCCAGCCCGAAAGCTGCTCAGGTTCATCGTTTCCAATAGAGGAATTGAAGCAAACCCAGCCAAAATCCGAGCCTTGTCACAGTTGGCAATACCAGCAGACCTAAAACAGGTCCAAAAAGCCGCTTTATCTCCAGACTGGGAGAGAAGGCGCTGCCGCTATATCGCCTACTTCGACGTATCGACCACTTTGAGTGGACGGAAGCGGCAACAGCCGGGTTGGAAGAGATAAAACTCTGCTAGCAAACAACCCAATCCTTGCCGCACCTAACATCAGCGAACCTATGCTACTGTATATATCTGCAACTCACCAGGTGGTGAGTGCAGTGCTCGTCGTTGAACGAGAGGAGGAGGGACATAAAATCCCACTCCAAAAACCCGTATACTACGTATCGGCGGTTCTCACACCATGAAAATCCCGATACCCTGATGTCTACTACGCAACCTTCTTCTTGTAGACATTGTTGGGCCTCCAAGTGCAGAGGTTTGTAGGACAGTAGCAAATTTCCCTCAAGTAGATGACCTAAAGTTTATCAATCCGTGGGAGGCGTAGGATGAAGAAGGTCTCTCTCAAACAACCCTGCAACCAAATAACAAAGAGCCTCTTGTGTCCCCAACACACCCAATACAATGGTAAATTGTATAGGTGCACTAGTTCGGCGAAGAGATGGTGATACAAGTGCAATATGGATGGTAGATATAGGTTTTTCTAATCTGAAAATATAAAAACAGCAAGGTAACTAATGATAAAAGTGAGCACAAACAGTATTGCAATGCGTTGAAACAAGGCCTGGTGTTCATATTTCACTAGTGCAAGTTCTCTCAACAATAATAACATAATTGGATCATATAACTATCCCTCAACATGCAACAAAGAGTCATTCCAAAGTCACTAATAGAGGAGAACAAATAATGAGATCATTGTAGGGTACGAAACCACCTCAAAGTTATTCTTTAGGATCGATCTATTCAAGAGTTCGTACTAGAATAACACCTTAAGACACATATCAACCAAAACCCTAATGTCACCTAGATACTCCAATGCCACCTCAAGTATCCGTCGGTATGATTATATGATATGCATCACAAAATCTCAGATTCATCTATTCAAACCAACACAAAGTACTTCAAAGAGTGCCGCAAAGTTTCTATCGGAGAGTCAAGACGAAAACGTGTGCCAACCCCTATGCATAAGTTCACAATGTTACGGAACCCGCAAGTTGATCACCAAAACATACATCAAGTAGATCACGTGAATATCCCATTGTCACCACAGATAAGCACATGCAAGACATACATCAAGTGTTCTCAAATCCTTAAAGACTCAGTCCGATAAGATAACTTCAAAGGGTGTAAGTGCATCTAGTGCCCCTTAGTGATTTTGGTGTATTGAAGACTTATAGGTTAAGGGACTAACGTGTTTGTGAGTGTAGACAGGTCTATAAGTCTATGAGAAGTTTGATATTTACAGAGAAAGTCGACCCCTAAAAATGAAGTTCTTCGACTGAAGACTTTGGATTTCTGAAGACTTTTTGAAGACTTTGAAAGTGAAGAAATTGGTGTGACCTTGAAGACTTGGTATTCATACGAGGAACATGAACCATGAAGACTTTTGTTTTCGTAGTTTCATTTTCTCTTTCTTGAGACATAGGAAACACCGTACTGTTAAAGGGGGTCAAGGAAATACTAAGGAAAAATTTCCATGTGGTGCTCAACTCAAAATCCTACACCTACCAATCCCTTTGAGTGAAGCCATTGGAAATCTCATACAGTTCAGTCATATTCTTCAGTGACAGAGACGAAGTTCTTCTGGTCTCTGAGGAATTTGTTCTGACTGAGGAGTTAGGAATTCGCCAGTGCGGATTGCCTACACAGTGAGGAACATGATAGCCCTGAGGAATTTGAGCCTCAAATTTCCGACCGTTGTTGTGCCTTGTGCCAGCTGTCCCAAAATATCTACCCACCTAACGTTCATATCATTGAAGGGCATTTATGTCTTATCATGACGTGCTGCTCCCTAGGCTATAAATAGCCGCCCCCTACAACCACTAGCTGGTTGGCCGCTCCGAGAGAAACTGACACTTGTCATTTGAGAGCATCCCATCCTTCGAGGACTTTGAGCGAAAATCATAGAGTGAGGAAAACCCAGACCCAAACACCTACAAACCCAAAGTGATTGAGCATCACTGAAGAGATTGATCCTGCATGGATCCGACGCTTATTACCTTTGAAGACTGTGCTTCTTCCATACGGTTAGGCGTCATGGTCTAGAGTATCCAAGAGGAAGTGTGGATCGCTGAGTGACCGAGTTTGTGAAGGTTCAGAAGTCACCTGAAGACTTACCACGAGTGATTGGGCGAGGTCTGTGTGACCTATTCCTTAACTGATGAAAAGGGCAAGGCTCTTGCTGTTATAGATGAAGGCATTCGTCCATTGGATGGTCAGTTTCGCAAGGCTGCATCTTATTCCACCAATGATGACTCTGCCACTCATGATTCTGCTGCCCATGCCTCCAAGCCAAATCCTCATGCCACTGCTCCTCGTGTGATGACTGATCGTGAGCTTCTCCTAATTCTTCACCAGAAGGTGGATCAAAACCATAAATGGGTTAAGCATTAGTTTGGTTCAATTCTTCACAACATGACTGCTACACATAATGCAGTGAAGAAAAACCATTACTACCTCCATGAAGTCTTTGATCGCACCTGGGCTATTCTGTCACATGTATATGGTGAAGAAGATCTGAAGAAAATGGGTCTCAAGGAAGATTTTGACTGGTCTGCACCTCCACCGAAGAAATACAAGAAGGTCAAAGTTCCTTCCTTGGTGGCCAGCTCCTACTCTTCATCGCGCGACACTGACGAGCATGAAGACTTGGACGACACTACGGCAGGTCCTACTTCAACAAACGACCCCAACAACGCTGGCGCTCCTTCATCAACTTGATATTCTTCAGGGGCGTTAGTCCTCACTTTTTGATCCTTTTGGTCATTCGATGACAAAGGGGGGGAAATTTGAGTTAGTCTTCAAGCGGGTCTATCATATATGGGCATTTTTTGCTAAGTTACAACTCTCGTTCTTCTGATGACTTTGCTGGATCGAGTTGTAAACTTAAACTCTGTGGTGGCCTGATACTCTTGTTGTTTCTTGTGCATGCTTATTCCTCGTTAATGTTATTGCACACATGTTGAATTACATCAGTCACCATATTTCATCATGCATTTCAAATTCTTCATATATTATGTCAAATGCGTGTATGAATTACACGATATGGGGGGAGTTCTCCATGATTCTACTCTTCAAGTGTGCATTGCTTCAAAAGCAAATTTCTCACTATGCACATCTTCAGGGGGAGTTCTTCTATATCTTGAAATCAAATTCCTCAATATCAGTATTTACACTCCATATGTTTATCCCCGTTGAAAACTTAACCTATATTGTCATCAATCACCAAAAAGGGGAAGATTATAAGTGCATCTAGTGCCCCTTAGTGATTTTGGTGTATTGAAGACTTATAGGTTAAGGGACTAACGTGTTTGTGAGTGTACACAGGTCTATAAGTCTATGAGGAGTTTGATATTTACAGAGAAAGTCGACCCCTAAAAATGAAGTTCTTTGAATGAAGACTTTGGATTTCTGAAGACTTTGAAAGTGAAGAAATTGGTGTGACCTTGAAGACTTGGTATTCATACGAGGAACATGAACCGTGAAGACTTTTGTTTTCGTAGTTTCATTTTCTCTTTCTTGAGTCATATGAAGCACCGTACTGTTAAAGGGGGTCGAGGAAATACTAAGGAAAAATTTCCATGTGGTGCTCAACTCAAAATCCTACACCTACCAATCCCTTCGAGTGAAGCCATTGGAAATCTCATACAGTTCAGTCATATTCTTCAGTGACAGAGACGAAGTTCTTCTGGTCTCTGAGGAATTTGTTCTGACTGAGGAGTTAGGAATATGCTAGTGCGGATTGCCTACACAGTGAGGAACATGATAGCCCTGAGGAATTTGAGCCTCAAATTTCCGACTGTTGTTGTGCCTTGTGCCAGCTGTCTCAAAATATCTACCCACCTAACGGTCATATCATTAAAGGGAATTTATGTCTTATCATGACGGGTTGCTCCCTAGGCTATAAATAGCCGCCCCCTACAACCACTAGCTGGTTGGCTGCTCCGAGAGAAACTGACACTTGTCATTTGCGAGCATCCCATCCTCCGAGGACTTTGAGCGAAATCATCGAGTGAGGAAAACCCAAACCCAAACACCTACAAACCCATAGTGATTGAGCATCACTGAAGAGATTGATCCTGCGTGGATCCGACGCTTATTACCTTTGAAGACTGTGCTTCTTCCAGACGGTTAGGCGTCATGGTCTAGAGCATCCAAGAGGAATTGTGGATCGCCGAGTGACTGAGTTTGTGAAGGTTTGGAAGTCACCTGAAGACTTACCACGAGTGATTGGGCGAGGTCTGTGTGACCTTAGCTCAAGGAGAATACGGTGAGTACTGTGTGTCCAGGACTGTGTGTCCTCAGGTTTAAATACCTAGCCGCTCCAACCAGATGTACAACTGAGACAGCAGTTGTAACTGGTCTACCAAATCATTGTCTTCACCAAGCTTACTGGTCCTATTTCCTCAACTCTTTCATTTCCTCATTACTGTGTTGTGTGCTTGTCATATCTGTGTTTGAAGACTTTGACTAAAGACTTTCTCAATTTCCTCAGTTCAATTTCTTCAGTCTGTTTGTCTTCATCCTGCGTTATCCTGTGACTACGCTTTCTGTACTCTGTGCTTGTCTTCATTTCATCATGATGACCATGCTTGTATCCTGTTATGTTTACTTCTGAGTACTTATTTCGCTGCAAGTAGTTCTTCTCTAAGGAATTTCCTCACCTGCAAATTCTTCAGTGAAGAATTCATGAAAATCGCCTATTCACCTAGTCTATATAATGCACTTTCAATTGGTATCAGAGCAAGGTACTCCCTTATTCTGTGTGATTTTGGTTTAACCGCCTGGAGTTTTAGTTATGTCGACCGCAGGTATGAAGAAAGTGACATGCCCCATCTTTGACGGTTCATGATTATCCCAAGTGGAAGGCCATGATGAGGAAGCGCCTCATGGCGATGAACAACGAGTTGTGGACCGTCACTGAGATTGGTCTTACCGATCTATGCAAGATGGCGGATGCTGATGATATTCGCAAGTACACTCGACTTGACATCATGGTGAAGGATATCATCTGTTCCTGCCTATCGAGAGATGAATTCAGGCGCATTATGCATCTTTGCAATGCGAAGCTTATCTGGGACCGCATCTCTGACGTCTATGAAGGTCATCGAACTTGTCATGATCCCTTGTTTGAGGATTTCAAGGAATCACTCAAAATGATGACTTTCGAACCTGAACCATCATCTTCTGCACCATGCCTCATGGCAAAAGGGGCCAAGATAACCGAATGTTCCTCATCCGAGTCTAGTGATGATGAATCTGATGATGATTTTGGACCTAGCTATACCAAGCTTGTTTGTATTGCCACTAAACAACAAAAAGCCTTGGAAAAGGTTCAAAACATGCTAGACAAGAGCGATGATATGTTGGGTGAAGAAATGAATCGCATTAAAACCTTAACTGAAAATCTTCAGAGACTTCAGTCTAGGTTTGAGAACCTTCAAGGTCATCATAACACTCTCTTATCTGATCATGAGAAGCTTTCTTATGAATTTCTTCAAAGAAAGCAAGATCTTGAGAAGCTAAGAGTGAGTTACGAAGATCTTCAGAAGGAGCGTGATTCATTGCTTGCTCAAAAAATCAGCGCTGCTCAGGAAGAATTTGTTCCTCCATGTTTGAAATGCATTGAACGTGAATCTGCTAATTCTTCACCTGAATGTTCAAATACTTCTAATGCTAAAAATTCTTCACCTGCATCTGCTATCACTAATTCCTCATCCGAGGACATTGCTAGTATCACTGACGATGCAGGGCTGAAGGAATTGTACATGACAGGCATGTACAAAAGCCTCAAAGGGCATCGGACTCTTTGTGATGTGCTTAAAAAGCAGACCCTCAACAAGAACCCTAGGAAAGAGGGTATTGCCTTTGAGAGGAAACTCAATGCTGATGGTACATATTGGAAGTCTGAGCAGTACCCCAAAACCTCATGGGTTGCTGCAAAGGGACCTCCAGTTGATCCATCGAATCTATCTGGCTTTACATGTGAATCTCCTCATTCTTCTGATGAGTCATTTGACTCCAACTATAAACTATTAAAAAATCAGAATGGTGAAGCATTTGCTAGATATGTTGGCACTAACTGCAGGAACGGTTCCCCTATGAAGAAAATCTGGGTTCCCAAAAGGTTCCTTGAAAGTCTTCAGGTGAATGTCCTCATGACACCACCTATGAAGAATAGGAACCCCAGATCAAATTCTTCATATGGATCCAAGTCCATATACGGACCAAATTCGTCATGTGGATCAAATTCCTCAAAAGGATCAAAGTCCTCATATGAACATCATCGTGCTAACAACTCTGTTTCGCAGGGAAGAGCTAAGGGCTATGAATATGAACATTATTCTTCTAATCATTATGTTCATAAGTCCTCGAATAATTTCTCTTCTTATTCATATGATTACCCTAACTCCTCTTATGTGAAACGAATTGGATTGGCTTCTATGCCACCTTTCTCGTATGGAGCTCGCAGAGTGATGAACTCTTTGCCACCCCTTCAGATGTGGGTGGTGAAGAAAAATAACTAATCTCTTCTGCAGGGTCAGGTCTCCAGACGTGCGTGAACGTCTGAAGAATTTGCTGGAGACCTGAAAATTGCCTGATAGGACGCAGGCTAATCATGAAGAAATGAACTTTCATTTCTCACGTCCTCATACTACTTTATCTGTTCTGTTGCTTGATGAAATTATCTGATGAATTGATGCCATATTCTTCACTAATGAAGTATATGAGTTCGTAAGCTGCACTAATTCATCTGCAGGATGATCAACCCAAAGCCACTGAGTGGGTCCTCGATAGTGGATGTACAAATCACATGACTGGTGACAAGAATGTATTGATGGATGCTCCTTTATCACCATCGCATCTGAAGCATATCATCTTCGCTGACAAAGGCAAAAGTCGGGTATTGGGTCTAGGTAAGGTTGCGATCTGTCAGGACCGGATTTCGGGGTATTAATTTCCCAGAAAATGGCCCTTGTGCTCACCAGCCCCAGGATTACTGTTAGCTGATGAGGCACCAACTTGATACAGGAACTCCAAGCAAAATACAAGATATGCAGTACAAGACCATTCTGGCCTATGAGTACAACAAATGGTTTCTAGTGGCTGATGGCGGAAGCGGTGTGTGGTTCATCAGCGTCTATGGGACTCCATTTCCCACGGGAACAGCTGACCTAGATAACTCCTATCTTCGCGAGACTGTGATCATCACTGCGTAGGTTCTGGGGCTGTCATCGGAACGCTCCTCTCCACGCAAGGAATCTGGCCAATACAATAGCCAGGGACAAGCCAGTGAGTACTTTGAATGTACTCGCAAACATTAAGAACACAGGTATAATATAGCAAATGATAATCATGCTATGAAATATTCTATGATCACACGTCAGTCAAAAATTAAACATCCATGATGCACGCAAGCAGGTTATTCATATACAACATGAATATGCAAATAATGGAGTAGAAATAGAATGCACCGATCGAGTGTCTGAAGCGACGCCTCGAAAGGATAATAACATAAAGCATGCCTCAGTCAGGCGTCTGAGCGACACCACATAAAGGGCTTATAAAGTAATTTAAATAACAAGCATGCCACAGTCGGGCGTCTCTGCGACACCACATAAAGGGCTTATAAAGTAATTTAAATCACAATGAATATCCAGGAGGCAGGACTGTCCCAGGGATACTCAATAATTCAAATAATACAAATGGTTAGTCCACTATAATAATAATCATAACCATCGTGAGTCACGGGCATGATCCATGTTCTGGCTGAGCAACTTCTCCTTCGAAGACCAACACTAAGACCGACACTTGACCCATCCTAGACTGTAGTCCTTAACCATGGACACGGCTATTCGAATAGATATGATCTCTGCAGAGGGTGTACTCTTTACCCACGGGTAACGGATTCCTTTAGTCCATCGGGGCTAATTCCGTCTACGGTCTTTTAATTGAAAACACACCTGACTCGCACACACCAGCTTAACTTTACCGGTGTATGGAATCACCCACGACACCCGTTAAGCGAAACTCTAAGTGGGGAGGCTACAACCTCGACTAGCATGGGATCACAAAATTTATAATGCGTGCAAACTAGGGGAGCTACCCCCTCGGCTCCAACCGGAAACACCCATGCCCCCGGACCAGGTGGCATGCCTACCGGATGCAGCCGGTATCTTCCACCATGGCCTCTCTGTACGGTGTGTGTGCTAGGAAAGGTGTTGACAACTTACTGAACCGTACCCTACCATTGGCAGGGACAAGTGGTAGTACGAAACAAGTATGGGGGTTACTGGAACAAGACTCGATCTATGGTCGACTCAGGAGGTTAAAGCATTACCTGCATGATAAGCATAAGAAGTATATTTCATACCAATCAGACAGAATCAACGCTCATCGTACCTCACCATGCCTTACCGGACATAACCGTCTCGACGAAGAACTAGGGACAAGCTCGTGTCTACCCAAGACAGAGGCTTTCTCGGATTCCTTCCGATAGGCATGAAAGGCATACGAGGATGACTACTATCACAACGTATCAAATTCCAATAGCACGGAATCATCAATATGCACTTATGAGTATGATCATATCATCACATAAAATAACGAAAACTCCGAGACAAGGTGGTGTTGTATCTGTATCGAATGACACACAACAAATATTATGCCGGGGTTCAAAATGCTTGCCTTCAAGAGTATGCAAGTGGGGGTGCACTTTTGAAAGTTGCTTCCTTCTTCAAAAATCTTAGCGGAGGGCGCCTTCACTTAGAACCGTTGGGGTCTGGCCTAGTCGCTGACGTGCGGGGCCCGCTTGTCGGGTTTCTCTTCCTCCTCTCGCGCTCCTGGACAGAGAGCAGGGGCGGGTTCCGATGATGATTGCCGGCGACAGGGGGCACCAAACTATGCGCTCCGGGTATGCACGTGCTCAGGAGGAGATGTCACATCCATTGGAGGAGGTCAGGGGAGCGGCGGAGCTCGAGGGCGAGTAGCCCTTCCTCCTTGGCGGAGGGGAGCTTCGGGAGGGAATAGAGCTTTGGACACCTCGACTCCCGGGCAAAATTGAATGCTGCAAAGGATCCTCGGGGTCATGATGGAGCTAATGGTGGTGATAGAGTAGAGGGAGGGGCTCTGGTGGCGTCGGAATAAACAGAAGGGTGGCGGTGAGCGTCTCGGTCGGAGGCGAAGGAGATGGCATCTTTCGGTCAATCAGTGGCTTGGGGAAGCTCTAAGAGAGGATTGGGGCACTGCTCGAGGCTGAGGGGGGGGGGGTCGGAGAAGGGCCTATATATAGGCGGCGACGTCGGTCCCACGGCTGCGGATAAGATCGCCGGCGAACTGCCGTTCTGTTGCTGGCAGGGCGACGTGGTGGAGGCTAGCGGGGTTTGGGAGGGCGAGCGGATGAGGATGGCCTGCTCATGAGGGCAGCTGGCGAACGGAGGAGGCTTGGGCGGCGCCGTCCATGGTAGGAGCGGATGCGGCCGCAGGCGCGCCGCCAAGAAGCTTGCTGCGGCGACGCTGCAGGGAGCGAGGGGACGGTCAAGTGGGGCGAGACACGGCTACACCAGCAGATCAGATCGAGCTCGGGGGAGGGGTCAACCTGGGACGCGGCAGGTCGGACGCACGCACGTGCAAAACGCGCGCTCTGGCTGCGCCCGGTGCACGCACGGTGACCGCTCGACGAAATGCCCTGGTGAGCTAGGAGGCTTGGATGCAAACACAAATTAACAGGGCTAGGTTAATGATTATATGGGAGCTAATATACATGCTGGTAAGGCCATTAGGGCAACTTCATAATGCAAGTCCAAAAGCATGCCAAAACTGGCCATGCTCCTAACCTGCTCGATGAAATGCCAAGGGCATCTAGGCATCTCTTGGGGTGGCCAAAAACTCCAGATCATAGTCTCTTTAGATGATAAAGAGGGTGGCAAGGTTAGTTTGTCAAAAACAAAAACTTGTTAGTGCAAGTGTTTGAGAAAACCAATTCTGGACAGAAAGAAAGGGGCATAATTGCATGGACCAAAAATACTCCAATGGGTCTAATCTCCTGAACTTAAGGGTTTGGTAGAGTGTATTTTAAGCAGGACAAATCCCATGGCAAAAAGAGCAAGAAAAATTATGGTTGCTGTACAATTCACCAAGCTGGACCAGAATGAAGATGAGGATGATTTGCTCAAAATTTTCAAAGAACATCAATGGGTTTTTGCATAAAGTTGAATTATATACTCCTACTAACATCCCTTAATTTTGGTGGAAACTTTTAAGAAATATTTAAATAGGTTGTAGTGCAATTTTACAAACTGGACCAGATTTGAAAACTTAGGGTAGAGCTCAAAATTTCCAAAAGACCAAAGATATTTTTGCATAAAGGTGATGTGTGAACATCACATGTCATCCCCAAATTTTGGTGGAAATTTTAAAAGCGTATTTGAAAGGGTTGCAGTGCAAACTGACTCCAATACTTATGAAAATCCATTTTAAAATAAATAAAGCTCAGGAAAAATAATTATATAAAGAATTCCACTGATAAAATAAATGTTTTCTTGAGAGGGTATACAAGTCCAACAATATATTTGGAAAGTTTTCACTTGGGGTAAAAACTCCACAATATCAAAGAAAAGAGTGGTTCTGAAATCAAAAGATAAGTCCAGAGAATAAAAATTTAATTTACCAAGGCAAAGTTTTAACTAACAAATCATGGTTAAATTTTTGGGGTGTTACACGATCGCAAAGGATCGACACATGGACAAAGTCATGCTTGTCGAGTCCTTAGGATACAACCTCATGTCTGTCTCAATGCTTTGCGATCTTGATATGGTTGTTGTCTTTAGCAAGTATCGTTGTGTTGTGATCATGGAAGCTGACAATTCCAAAGTCTTCGAAGGATTTAGGAGAGGAGACTTGTATATTGTTGATTTCTCGACAGGACCACAACCAGCCGTGTGCCTACTTGCAAAAGCTTCAGAAGGCTGGCTATGGCATCGACGACTTGGTCATGCAGGCATGAGGAATCTACACACGCTTGCGAAGAAGAAGCATGTCATTGGCATTGAGAATGTCAAATTCCTCAAGGATCACTTATGCGGAGCCTGTGAAGCTGGAAAGATGACCAAGGCCAAGCTTCCAGCGAAGACTATCATGACCACTACTCGACCTTTCGAATTGCTTCACATGGATCTCTTCGGTCCTACCATTATTCTGCAGTTTCAAATGATGCATCTCAATATGGCTTTGTTATTGTTGATGATTACTCTCGATACACATGGGTACACATTGTTACTTACAAACATGAAGTGCAAGAAGTCTTCAAACGATTTTCCTCGAGGGCTTCAACCAACTTTGGTGTGAAGATCAAGCACATCAGAAGTGAGCATGGAACTGAGTTCAAGAATTCTGGTCTTGATGACTATCTTGATGTACTTGGTATTACTCATGAGTTATCTACTCCTTATACTCCTCAGTAGAATGGCGTCGTGGAGCGCAAGAACATGACTCTTGCTGAGATGGCTCGCACTATGCTTGATGAATACAAAACGCCTCGTCGTTTCTGCATTTATGCAATTGATACTGCTGCCACATCATCAATAGAGTATATCTTCACAAATTCTTCAAGAAGACTGCCTATGAACTCCTCACTGACAAGAAACCCATTGTGAGTTATTTCAAAGTATTCGGTGCTAAATGCTGGATTAGAGATCCTCATCACAACTCTAAATTTGCACCGAAAGCACATGAAGGTTTCATGCTTGGTTACGGAAAGTACTCGCACACCTACAGAGTCTTCAACAACGTTCTTCACAAGGTTGTTGAAACTGTAGATGTGCGGTTCGATGAAACTAATGGCTCGCAAAGAGAGCACCTACCTTCTGTGATAAACGAACCAGCACCTGAGGAAACTATCAAGTTCAAGGCTACTGAGGATGTCATTGATACGTCTCCAACGTATCTATAATTTTTGATTGCTCCATGCTATGTTATCTACTGTTTTGGGCAATATTGGCCTTTATTATCCACTTTAATATTATTTTTGGGACTAACCTATTAACCGGAGGACCATCCCAGATTTGCTGTTTTATGCCTATTTCAGTGTTTCCAAGAAAAGGAATATCAAACGGAGTCGAAACGGAACGAAATCAACTGGAGAAGTTATATTTGGAAGGAAAGCTACAGGATGGACTTGGACCCCACGTCAAGGAAGGAACGAGGAAGCCACGAGGGTGGGGGCGCGCCCCCTGCCTCGTGGGGCCCTCAAGGCTCCCCTGACGTACTTCTTTCGCCTATATAACTCCACGTACCCCAAAACTTCCAGAACAGAGAATAGATGGGGAGTTCCGCCGCCGCAAGCCTCTGTAGCCACAAAAAGTCAATCGGGACCCTGTTCCGGCACCCTGCCGGAGGGGTGAACCCTCACCGGTGGCCATCTTCATCATCCTGGCACTCTCCATGACGAGGAGGGAGTAGTTGACCCTCGGGGTTGAGGGTTTGTACCAGTAGCTATGTGTTTGATCTCTCTCTCTCTCTCTCTCTCGTGTTCTTGATTTGGCACGATCTTGATGTATCGCGAGCTTTGCTATTATAGTTGGATCTTATGTTTCTTCTCCCCCCTCTACTCTCTTGTAATGGATTGAGTTTTCCCTTTGAAGTAATCTTATCGCATTGAGTCTTTAAAGATTTGAGAACACTTGATGTATGTCTTGCCATGCGTATCTGTGGTGACAATGGGATATCACGTGATTCACTTGATGTATGTTTTGGCGATCAACTTGCGGGTTTCGTGACATTGGGAACCTATGCATAGGGGTTGGCACACGTTTTCGTCGTGATTCTCCGGTAGAAACTTTGGGGCACTGTTTGAGGTTCTATGTGTTGGTTGAATAGATGAATTGAGATTGTGTGATGCATATCGTATAATCATGCCCACGGATACTTGAGGTGGCATTGGAGTATCTAGGTGACATTAGGGTTTTGGTTGATTTGTATCTTAAGGTGTTATTCTAGTACGAACTCTAGGGCTGTTTGTGACACTTATAGGAATAGCCCAACGGATTGATTGGAAAGAATAACTTTGAGGTGGTTTCGTACCCTACCATAATCTCTTTGTTTGTTCTCTGCTATTAGTGAATTTGGAGTGACTCTTTGTTGCATGTTGAGGGATAGTTATATGATCCAACTATGTTATTATTGTTGAGAGAACTTGCACTAGCGAAAGTATGAACCCTAGGCCTTGTTTCCTATCATTGCAATACCATTTACGCTCACTTTTACCACTTGTTACCTTGCTGTTTTTATATTTTCAGTTTACAAAAACCTATATCTTCTATCCATATTGCACTTGTATGACCATCTCTTCGCCGAACTAGTGCACCTATACAATTTACCATTGTATTGGGTGTGTTGGGGACACAAGAGACTCTTTGTTATTTGGTTGGAGGGTTGCTTGAGAGAGATCATCTTCATCCTACGCCTCCTATGGATTGATAAACCTTAGGTCATGCACTTGAGGGAAATTTGCTACTGTCCTACAAACCTCTGCACTTGGAGGCCCAACAACGTCTACAAGAAGAAGGTTGTGTATTAGACATCAGTCATCCCTACCGAAGAATCTGTTGAAGAATTCATTCCAGAACGCGAAGAATATCGAGCTAATGCACCTGAAGAAAATGCTGATCAAATTCCTCGACGACAACCAGCTCATCCTCGCATTGCAAAAGAAGTGCAAGTTGAAAAGATCATTGATGACATTGAAGCACCAGGTCCTCTCACACGCTCAAAAGCTTCACATTTATCTGACTTTTGTGGGCATTATGCTTTTGTCTCTATCACAGAGCCCACTAAGGTAGATGAAGCATTTCTGGAGCCTGAGTGGATTTAGGCCATGCAAGAAGAATTACATCAGTTCGAGCTCAACAACGTCTGGGAACTGGTCAAACGTCTAGATCCTCACAAGCACAATATCATTGGCACAAAGTGGATCTACCGCAACAAGCAAGATGAAAATGGCCTTGTGGTGAGGAATAAGGCACGGCTTGTAGCTCAAGGCTACACACAGGTTGAAGGAATTGATTTCGATGAGACTTTTGCACCTGTTGCTAGACTTGAGGCTATTCGCATATTACTTGCTTATGCTAACCATCATGATATCACTCTATATCAAATGGATGTGAAAAGTGCATTCCTCAATGGTAAGCTTGAGGAAGAAGTATATGTTGCTCAACCCCCAGGTTTTGAAGACCCAAAGAATCCTGACAAAGTCTTCAGACTCAACAAGGCCCTCTATGGCCTCAAGCAGGCCCCTCGGGCGTGGTATGATACTTTGAAGGAATTCCTCATGAAGAAAGGCTTGAAACCCGGTTCACTCAACCCTACTCTTTTCACTAAGTCTTATGATGGTGAACTGTTTGTGTGCCAAATATATGTTGATGATATCATCTTTGGCTGTACTGACCAACGTTACAGTGATGAATTTGCCTATATGATGAGTGAAGAACATCAAATGTCTATGATGGGAGAGTTGAAATTCTTCTTAGGTCTTCAAATTCGTCAACAACACAATGGCATATTCATATCTCAGGAGAAATACCTCAAGGATGTACTGAGGAAATTCGGCATGCAAGATTGCAAAGGCGTCAAAATCCCTATGCCCACAAATGGCCATCTGTGCACTGATGAAAATGGTATTGACTTCGATCATAAGGTATACCGCTCCATGATTGGTTCTTTATTGTATTTATGTGCATCCAGGCCAGATATTATGCTTAGTGTTTGCATGTGTGCCCGATTTCAAGCTACACCGAAGGAATCACACCATAAGGCTGTGAAGCATATTCTTCGATATCTAGCTCACACACCAACACTTGGATTATGGTACCCCAAGGGCTCGGCTTTTGATCTCATTGGATATTCTGACTCTGACTATGATGGTGATCGTGTGGACCGCAAGTCAACATCTGGGACATGTCATTTCCTCGGACGATCTTTGGTCTGTTGGTCCTCGAAGAAACAGAACTGCGTATCACTGTCTACTGCTGAAGCTGAGTACATTGCTGTTGGTTCTTGCTGTGCTCAATTGCTGTGGATGAAGCAAACTCTCAAGGACTACGGCGTCAACATGAAGAATGTGCCTCTCTTCTGTGACAATGAGAGTGCCATCAAGATTGCTCACAACCCAGTTCAGCACTCGAAGACAAAGCACATTCAGATTCGTCATCATTTTCTTCACGATCATGTGTTGAAGGGCGATATTTCTATTGAGCATGTGAAGACTGAAGAACAGCTAGCCGATATCTTCACAAAGCCCTTGGATGAGAAGAGATTTAGCAAGTTGCGGTGTGAGCTAAATATCTTAGAATCTTCGAATGTTCTTTGAAAAGGACACTCATCCTAACACTTACGCAAAATTGATGACTTAGATGTGCAACACATGAAGAAACATTTTTCTTCAATCAATGAAGACTAACACTCTAAGTGTGAAGAAATTAACGAAGAATTTGATTCTCAGAACCCTACGACAATTGTACGCGGTGTCTGAAATCACCATTCTTATACGGTGGGTCACGCCACCACCAAAGTTGAAAATCTTCAATTTGAGTTTTCCTTAGTTTTGAAATTCCTCAGTTGTTCAAATTCTTCAACTTTGCATTGTCTTCACCATTTCTGTCATTTTTCTTCATTGGATATATATATATATATATATATATATATATATATATATATATATATATATATATATATATATATATGAGTTTATGTCATCTACAACATTCACTTATTGCTATTTCTTCAAGCTGTGTTTTCTGCTAAGTGAATGTGATCGGACCCTTCCCCCTCTATGCTATACTCAACCCAATCTATTCACAAATTCTTCATGTGCGTTCTATTTGAAACTCGTTCAAAATCTTCACTGTGTTCTTGTCAGCTGAAGAATTTGCGAACGGAACGTTAACACTTATGTTATCTAAATTTTCGGCTTTGCCGCTCAAACCGTTCCGCATCCCATGACACACTTATCTATTCACCCATGATCGCACACGATCTCCACTTTTCAGTATGTGGGTGACACATGTCAAGCGAATGAGAAGGGTCAGGGGCACGTTCGTCCAAATTCTTCGGGCGAACAATTTTTCACCATGGCTATAAATACCCCCTTCCCCTTCCTCACTTCCTTTACTCCGCTCGACCTCTCTCCAGCTCGAGCTTCTCAAACCCTAGCGCCGCCGCTACTTCATCGTCGCCGGTGAGGAAGAGCTTCACTGCCTCGAACTCGTCGCCGTCGTACTCGCACCGACCGCGGGAATCTTCACCCCGCCGCCGTCGTAGCCATCTTCCTCCACCAAGTTAGGGCGTGGAAGATCTGCACAGACGAACTTCACTTCTCCACCTCATAGTTCATCGTGTTCTTCGTCCAGGGTAATTAAAAGTTACTTTTAGTGCCCTCTTTGATTCAAATGATTTCTACAAAATCATCAAAGGTGTTTTTCTTCAAATCTTCACACACTAAACACCTCACATGTCATCTGTGCTTGATACGTTTCTCTAAGCAATATTTTTTCTTCAAGATTTCTCAATTGTGTGGATCTTCGATCTATACAACTCTGGAACCTAAGACAAAGAACGCTTAGTGAAATTCTTCAAGACTCGTCTGGTCATATTCCTCAAACTTGTTCTTTTTACAAAACCTTCTGAGAACGCATATGACCTCTCAAAATTCCTCGCAATTGTACTCCGTTCACAGGTACTCATGTACGCTGCTGAATCACTAGGTTCTCATCAACTTAACTCATTTGCCGCGTTCCTCGAAGAAAAGTTGCATACTTCTTCAGAGAATTCAATTGTTCAAATTCCTCAACTGAAGAAAATGGCTGATGGTAAGAAGCCACAGAAAGGAGGAAAGAAGCCTGAGGTCAACACAGCGTTTGAAATCCCTGATGACATCTATGTTGGGTATTGCACACCTCCTGAGGAAGATAAAAATCAGCGCAAGGTACGTATTCAGAAGATAGAGAGGAGATGGGCTAGAGAGTGGAGGGAGTATAGATATGTCACTCCCAAATACATGAAGAAATTCATTGTTACCCCTCCATGCTCAAGACCTCCATTGGCACCTGGCCAAGAAGCGGATCCCACCAGCATCAAGCGCGGTGAGGACTTTCCTGAGGAATGGGCCAAGCGCTAGGCCAAGTTGGACAAACAAGCAAAAGAAGCAGTGAGGAAATTCAATGAAGACTCTGCTGCTGCTGCTGAGGCCACTGTCAAGATGAAGAAATCTATGGCAAAGAAGCCTGCGCGTAAGCCAAGTGCTTCACCTTCAGTGCCCTCAAGACGAAGTTCCTCAAAGCCCTCACGGCCAATTCCTCACACTGCTCCTGCTCGTCCAAAGTCCTCAGTTGCTCCGACAAAGTCCTCTGCAACTGTTCATCTTGCCACGTGCCAAAGGACTACAAGCATCTCTATTGCCTCAGGAGCTGCAGCTAGTTCCTCAGCTGCACCCAATTCTTGAACGGGACCCTCTCTGCTGAAGACAAAGACCACTGCTGGATGAGGTTCTCGCCCAAGTCCTCACAAGAAGCAGGTCGCCTTCCAAGTGCCGTCTGAAGAAGACGAAGCTGATGATGATGAACTTGCTGAAATCATCAGAGATAGGCAAGTCAGGGCCGCTAGAGCCAAAGGCACAAATGTGCCACTGCTTTTGGATCCAAGGTTGATCCTCGACTACATTGATCTCTGGCACAAGCACCCTAACACTCCTATGCCTAATTTCAAGTTGACTCCTGGTCAAAGTCACATGCTGACTGCCTTCATCCAAGAAGAAAAATGGAAATATGAGAAGGCCAGTACAGGAAGGAGAAATTTCTGAAGAACAACGTTGTCTATATGACAACTGATGATCTTGTGAAGATTTGGTCTGAAATCAAAACCCTCAGCGATGATTTCAATGCTTACTATGCTGATTGGCAAGGAGCCAAGGTCAGGTTTGTTAAACTGACTGAGAAGTTCACCTCCAATGTTGCAGCTCCATCACAACAAGAAATTCCTCAAGCTGAAGCATCTGCTCAGCAAACTGAAGAACATGCCAGCACCGCTGATGAATTTTAGGCTGCTGAAGAAAATGTGAGTTCCAGGGCTGATGACTGCATTCTAGCCGCTGATGAAATTGCCAGGGCATCCACTGGTGGCGCGCCTGAAGAAAATGAAGAGGTCAGGGCAACTGGATCAGTTGCGCCTGAAGAAAATCAACCAAATTCCTCTGCTCCTCCTGCGCCTACACCAACTCCAATCCTTCCATTTGCATCAGATGTGAAGAAGACCAAGGCTGCAGAGCGTGCAGCAGTGAAGAAAAGGAAAGCATCAGCTACTTCAGATTCTTCAGCTCCGAAGCAAATGAAGTCTATGACTAGTTCGTTTGTAAATCCCATTGATGCTGTTCCGATCTCAACCATGCCATCAAAGGACCTTGTTCCTTTTGATGAAGAATATGTGATCCCTAGCGGATCTGGTGAATAAAATCCTTCTGCTGCTACATCAGAGCAGATGGATGAAGAAATTGAAGCGGATGAAATCCCTTCATCACCAGTTATTTCCTCGCCTATGCCTTAGTTCACAGCTGAAGAGGCCGGCGTTGAAGAAATGGAAGATGAAGATGTGGACATTGGCTGCACCACACCAGTGATGAATGATTATTTTTGGGAAAGTCAGCATCCCAACTCTCCACTGTTCACTCCTTTACAGCAAATACCTCAGTCCCTGCACAAACTGTTCAAATGGGCTCTGAAGAAACTCACCCCACTTCGTCTGTACGTGAAGAAATTCCAGCCACTAGTGCCGAAGAAACTGCTGCTGCTGATCATCTGAAGACGCAGACGGCCACTGAAGAGGAACCAGAAATTCCTCAGCCTGAAGAACCTGAGATTGCGGTTCCTGAGGTTGTGATGCAACTCACTGACACTCCTCTGCCCAAGCCAAAGGATCCATTCTCCAGGAAGCAAAAATTCAAGGCTGATGATTTCTTTGGCGAGCATGTATTCTTCACTGACTACATCCCCTATGACTCTGCTCGCATTAGGAAGAGGCGTTTCTGGACTGCCAGCGAGGCAAATTTCTATTCCTCAGTGCTGTTCAACAAAGACAAAGTCTTCGATCATGCGCACATTCCTCACGTGGATATGGAATCTCTGCCGTGCTTCGTGCGAGTCCTCAGTGTTCTTCATGATGCTGGGCTGTTAAATTTCTGCACTGACATCTATGATTGGAATGAAGAACTCATTCTTCAATTTTATGCGACGCTGCACATCACAGGAGATTCCGAAGATGTGAACTCATGGGTGATGGACTGGATGTATGAAAACACTCACTACAAGGCACCAGCTACTGAATTGCTTCATGCTTTACCACTCAGTCCTCCCCTTGAAGCTGCTCATTGCGTCTACAGTGAATCTGAGCTTACAGATCACTACATGCAAGTTATGATGAAGCCATTGAAGCCAGGTCAGGCCCCACGAACAAAATTCCTTGTGAAGGAATTGCTATATGTGCCACGGACTGTCTATCGCATTCTGATGAAGACATTGAGTCCTATCAAGGGCCACGACTCGAATGACGAAGAAGTCGTTGGCATCATGAAGAATCTGCTCTTCAATATCATTCATGGCGTTCCCGTTCACTTCCATGATTTCTTCATGAGGACTCTGGCCAATGTTGCTATGTCACCGTTTGAGCTGAAGCCTTATGCACCTTGGATTATGAGATTCATCAGAACAAGGTCTTCGCTCAACTATACAGCTGATACACTGAACCATTGCAGCTACTTGCCCCCGATTGAAGTCCTCAAGCGGACCTATTCCTCAGCTGATGAAAAGGGCAAGGCTCTTGCTGTTATAGATGAAGGCATTCGTCCATTGGATGGTCAGTTTTGCAAGGCTGCATCTTATTCCACCAATGATGACTCTGCCACTCATGATTCTGCTGCCCATGCCTCCAAGCCAAATCCTCAAGCCACTGCTCCTCGTGTGATGACTGATCGTGAGCTTCTCCTAAGTCTTCACCAGAAGGTGGATCAAAACCATAAATGGGTTAAGCGTCAGTTTGGTTCAATTCTTCACAACATGACTGCTACACATAATGCAGTGAAGAAAAACCATTACTACCTCCATGAAGTCTTTGATCGCACCTGGGCTATTCTGTCACATGTATATGGTGAGGAAGATCTGAAGAAAATGGGTCTTGTCGTGGTTTTGTCACGGCAGATGTCCTTAGTGTCAGGACTTAGTCGCGAGGCCAACACATCTATGTGGTAGCTTGAAAGGGGTTGAATGGGACGAGAGATGCAGGGCGGATCAACACGCAAGACAAGGATTTATACAGCTTCGGGCCCCGGGAAACATCATCTGGTAATAACCCTACATGCTGTTTGAGGCTAGGTCTCATTATCATCACGAGAGAGACGCCGTAAACCGGCTCTTTGTGTCTAGCCCTAGAGATTATTGATTGTTGTCCCTCCTTTGGGGAACCCTGCCCCTCCTTATATATGTTGAAGGGGCGGTTTACATGTGGAGTCCTATTAGGATTAGGACTAGTCTATCTCTAATACAAACCAGATACAAGTCCTGGCCTTAACTCCTTGTAAGGCAAATATTCCTTTCCTCTTAAACCGGCCCACAGTAGTTGAACCGACCTTCTGGGCCTTAGGCCTCTTCATCCGTCTGATCCGCCCGCCGGGTTACCAGTGAGTCATAACGACCAAGCGGGTTGCTTGTAAACCGCCAAGGTCAGGGCGGGTCTTCAGATAAACCGCCAAGTCCGGCCGGGTTAACTTCCGGCCGGTTTACGCCGCGGGGTATATCCCCGACAGGTCTCAAGGAAGATTTTGACCGGTCTGCACCTCCACCGAAGAAATACAAGAAGGTCAAAGTTCCTTCCTTGGTGGCCAGCTCCTACTCTTCATCGCGCGACACCGACGAGCATGAAGACTTGGACGACACTGCGGCAGGCCCTACTTCAACAAACGACCCCAACAACGCTGGCGCTCCTTCATAAATTTGATATTCTTCAGGGGCGTTAGTCCTCACTTTTCGATCCTTTTGGTCATTCGATGACAAAGGGGGAGAAATTTGAGTTAGTCTTCAAGCGGGTCTATCATATATGGGCATTTTTTGCTAAGTTACAACTCTCGTTCTTCTGATGACTTTGCTGGATCGAGTTGTAAACTTAAACTCTGTGGTGGCCTGATACTTTTGTTGTTTCTTGTGCATGCTTATTCCTCGTTAATGTTATTGCACACATGTTGAATTACATCAGTCACCATATTTCATCATGCATTTCAAATTCTTCATATATTATGTCAAATGCGTGTATGAATTACCAGATATAGGGGGAGTTCTCCATGATTCTACTCTTCAAGTGTGCATTGCTTCAAAAGAAAATTCCTCACTATGCACATCTTCAGGGGGAGTTCTTCTATATCTTGAAATCAAATTCCTCAATATCAGTATTTACACTCCATATGTTTATCCCCGTTGAAAACTTAACCTATATTGTCATCAATCACCAAAAAGGGGAAGATTATAAGTGCATCTAGTGCCCCTTAGTGATTTTGGTGTATTGAAGACTTATAGGTTATGGGACTAACGTGTTTGTGAGTGTACACAGGTCTATAAGTCTATGAGGAGTTTGATATTTATAGAGAAAGTCGACCCCTAAAAATGAAGTTCTTTGAATGAAGACCTTGGATTTCTGAAGACTTTCTGAAGACTTTGAAAGTGAAGAAATTGGTGTGACCTTGAAGACTTGGTATTCATACGAGGAACATGAACCGTGAAGACTTTTGTTTTCGTAGTTTCATTTTCTCTTTCTTGAGTCATATGAAACACCGTACTGTTAAAGGGGGTCGAGGAAATACTAAGGAAAAATTTCCATGTGGTGCTCAACTCAAAATCCTACACCTACCAATCCCTTCGAGTGAAGCCATTGGAAATCTCATACAGTTCAGTCATATTCTTCAGTGACAGAGACGAAGTTCTTCTGGTCTCTGAGGAATTTGTTCTGACTGAGGAGTTAGGAATTCGCCAGTGCGGATTGCCTACACAGTGAGGAACATGATAGCCCTGAGGAATTTGAGCCTCAAATTTCCGACTGTTGTTGTGCCTTGTGCCAGTTGTCCCATAATATCTACCCACCTAACGGTCATATCATTGAAGGGCATTTATGTCTTATCATGACGGGTTGCTCCCTAGGTTATAAGTAGCCGCCCCCTACAACCACTAGCTGGTTGGCTGCTCCGAGAGAAACCGACACTTTTCATTTGAGAGCATCCCATCCTCCGAGGACTTTGAGCGAAATCATCGAGTGAGGAAAACCCAAACCCAAACACCTACAAACCCAAAGTGATTGAGCATCACTGAAGAGATTGATCCTGCGTGGATCTGACGCTTATTACCTTTGAAGACTGTGCTTCTTCCAGACGGTTAGGTGTCATGGTCTAGAGCATCCAAGAGGAATTGTGGATCGCCGAGTGACTGAGTTTGTGAAGGTTTGGAAGTCACCTGAAGACTTACCACGAGTGATTGGGCGAAGTTTGTGTGACCTTAGCTCGAGGAGAATACGGTGAGTACTGTGTGTCCGGGACTGTGTGTCCTCAGGTTTAAATACCTAGCCGCTCCAACCAGATGTACAACTGAGACAGCAGTTGGAACTGGTCTACCAAATCATTGTCTTCACCAAGCTTACTGGTTCTATTTCCTCAACTCTTTCATTTCCTCATTACCGTGTTGTGTGCTTGTCATATCTGTGTTTGAAGACTTTGACTGAAGACTTTCTCAATTTCTTCAGTTCAATTTCTTCAGTCTGTTTGTCTTCATCCTGCGTTATCCTGTGAGTACACTTTCTATACTCTGTGCTTGTCTTCATTTCATCATGATGACCATGCTTGTATCCTGTTATGTTTACTTCTGAGTACTTATTCCGCTGCAAGTAGTTCTTCGCTAAGGAATTTCCTCACCTGCAAATTCTTCAGTGAAGAATCCATAAAAATCGCCTATTCACCCCCCCTCTAGTCGATATAACACACTTTCAAAGGGAAAACTCAATCCATTACAAGCAAGTAGAGGGGGAGAAACATCATAAGAGCCAACTAATAGCAAAGCTCGCGATACATCAAGATCGTGCCAAATCAAGAACGCGCGCGAGAGAGATCAAACACATAGCTACTGGTACATACCCTCTGCCCCGAGGGTGAACTACTCCCTCCTCGTCATGGAGAGCGTCGGGATGATGAAGATGGCCACCGATGATGGATCCCCCCTCCGGCAGGGTGCCGGAACGGGTCTAGATTGGTTTTCGGTGGCTACAGAGGCTTGCGGCGGCGGAACTCCTGATCTAGGTTATGTTCTGGGGGTTTCTGTATATATATAAGAGGTTTTGGCGTCGGGAACAAGTCAGGGGGGTCTCCGAGGCGGCCACGAGGTAGGGGGCGCACCCAGGGGGTAGGGCGCCCCCCACCCTCATGGGTGCCCCGGGACTCTTCTGGCCCATCTCCGATGCTCCGTGAGCTTCTTCTGGTCCAAAAATAATCTCCGTCAAATTTCAGGTCAACTGGATTCCGTTTGGGTTTCCTTTTCTGCAAAACTCAAAAACAAGGAAAAAAACAGAAACTGGCACTAGGCTCTAGGTTAATAGGTTAGTCCCAAAAAACATATAAAATATCATATAAATGCATATAAAACATCCTAGATGGATAATATAATAGCATGGAACAATAAAAAATTATAGATACGTTGGAGACGTATCAGCATCCCCAAGCTTAATTCCTGCTCGTCCTCGAGTAGGTAAATGATAAAAACCAAATTTTTTGATGTGGAATGCTACCTAAGATATTTTTCAATGTATTTTTCTTTATTGTGGCAAGAATATTCAGATCCATAATATTCAAGACAAAAGTTTAATATTGACATAAAAATGATAATACTTCAAGTATACTAACCAAACAATTATGTCTTATCAAAATAACATAACCAAAGAAAGCTTATCCCTACAAAATCATATAGTTTGGCCATGCTTCATTTTCATCACACAAAATGCTCCCAGCATGCACAACCCCGATGACAAGCCAAGCAATTGTTTCATACTTTAGTATTCTCAAACTTTTTCAACTTTCACGCAATACCTGAGCGTGAGCCATGGACATAGCACTATGGGTGGAATAGAATATAATGATGGGGGTTATGTGGAGAAGACAAAAAAGGAGAAAGTCTCACATTGACACGGCTAATCAACGAGCTAGGGAGATGCCCATCAATTGATGTCAATGCGAGCAGTAGGGATTGCCATGCAACGGATGCACTAGAGCTATAAATGTATGAAAACTCAACAAAAGAAACTAAGTGGGTGTGCATCCAACTTGCTTGCTCATGAAGACCTAGGGCATTTTGAGGAAGCCCATTGTTGGAATATATAAGCCAAGTTCTATAATGAAAATTTCCCACTAATATATGAAAGTGACAATATAAGAGACTCTCTATCATGAAGATCATGGTGCTACTTTGAAGCACAAGTGTGGAAAAAGGATAGTAGCATTGTCCCTTTTATTTTCTTTTATTATTATTATTATTATTATTATTATTATTATTATTATTATTATTATTATTATTATTATTATTATTTTGGCCTTTCTTTTTTCCTTTTATTTTCTATTAGGACAATGCTGTATTAATGATGATCATCACACTTCTATTTATTTACAACTGCAAGATTACAACTCGATACTAGAACAAAGTATGACTCTATATTAATGCCTCCGGCGGTGTACCGGGATGGGCAATGAAACAAGAGTGGCATGTATGAAAAATTATGCATGGTGGCTTTGCTACAAATACGATGTCAACTACATGATCATGCAAGGCAATATGACAATGATGAAGCGTGTCATAATAAACGGAATGGTGGAAAGTTGCATGGCAATATATCTCAGAATGGCTATGGAAATGCCATAATAGGTAGGTATGGTGGCTGTTTTGAGGAAGATATAAGGAGGTTTATGTGTGATAGAGCGTATCATATCACGGGGTTTGGATGTACCGGCAAAGTTTGCACCAACTCTCAAGGTGAGAAAGGGCAATGCACGGTACCGAAGAGGCTAGCAATGATGGAAGGGTGAGAGTGCGTATAATCCATGGACTCAACATTAGTCATAAAGAACTGACCTACTTATTGCAAAAATCTACAAGTCATCAAAAACCGAGTACTACGCGCATGCTCCTAGGGGGATAGATTGGTAGGAAAAGACCATCGCTCGTCCCCGACCGCCACTCATAAGGAAGGCAATTGAAGAACACCTCAAGCTTCAAATTTGTCACACAACGGTTACCATACGAGCATGCTACGGGACTTGCAAACCTCAACACAAGTATTTCTCAATTTCACATTTACTCAACTAGCACGACTCTAATATCACCATCTTTATATCTCAAAACAATTATAAGGAATCAAACTTCTCATAGTATTCAATGCACTTTATATGAAAGTTTTTATTATCTCCCTCTTGGACGCCTATCATATTAGGACTAAATTCATAACCAAAGAAAATTACCATGCTGTTTAGGACTCTCAAAATAATATAATTCAAGCATGTGAGTTCATATATTTCTTCAAAATAAAACCACCATCGTGCTCTAAAAGATATAAGTGAAGCACTAGAGCAAACGACAAACTACTCCGAAAGATATAAGTGAAGATCAATGAGTAGTCGAATAATTATGTAACTATGTGAAGACTCTCTAACATTTAAGAATTTCAGATCTTGGTACTTTATTCAAACAGCAATCAAAACAAAATAAAATAAAATGACGCTCCAACCAAAACACATATCATGTGGTGAATAAAAATATAGCCCCAAGTAAAATTACCGATGAACAAAGACGAAAGAGGGGATGCCTTCTGGGGCATCCCCAAGCTTAGGCTCTTGGTTGTCCTTGAATATTACCTTGGGGTGCCTTGGGCATCCCCAAGCTTAGGCTAT
Source organism: Aegilops umbellulata (assembly GCA_032464435.1). Lineage (NCBI taxonomy): Eukaryota > Viridiplantae > Streptophyta > Magnoliopsida > Poales > Poaceae > Aegilops > Aegilops umbellulata. Next base: position 329,680,638 of record CP136058.1, on the reverse strand, counting down.
TGCCACTCCTTATTCCATAGTCCATTGAATCTTTACCCAAAACTTGAAAACTTCACAACACAAAACTCAACATAAACTCGTAAGCTCCGTTAGTATAAGAAAATAAATCACCACTTAGTTACTGTTGTGAACTAATTATAAATTCATATTGGTGTAATATCTACTGTATTCCAACTTATCTATGGTTCATACCCTCCGATACTACTCATAGATTCATCAAAACAAGCAAACACCACATAGAAAACAGAATCTGTCAAAAACAGAACAGTCTGTAGTAATCTGTATCAAACACAAACTTCTAGAACTCAGAAAAATCTTCCAAAATAGTAAGACCTAGATAATTTTATTATTGATATACTGCAATTGGAATCAGTATTTTATCGCTATCTAGTGATTTTTAACAATTGTTTTCGTGAGCAGAAAGTTTCTGTCTTTTTCAGCATGATCAAATAATTATCATCCAAGAAGATCCTATAGGTCTTATTTGGCACAAACACCAATTAAAACATAAAACCACATCTAACCAGAGGCTAGATGATTTATTTATTACTAAACAGGAACAAAAAGCAAGTAACAAAAATAAAATTGGGTTGCCTCCCAACAAGCGCTATCGTTTAACGCCCCTAGCTAGGCATGATGATTTCAATGATGCTCACATAAAAGATAAGAATTGAAACATAAAGAGAGCATCATGAAGAATATGAATAGCACATTTAAGTCTAACCCACTTACTATGCATAGGGATTTTATGAGCAAACAACTTATGGGAATAATAATCAACTAGCATAGGAAGGCACAAGCATAACTTCAAAACTTTAAGCACATAGAGAGGAAAGTTGATATTATTGCAATTCCTACAAGCATATGTTCCTCCCTCATAATAATTTTTAGTAGCATAATGAATGAATTCAACAATATAACTATCATTTGAGGCATAATTTTCATGATCTACAAGCATAGAAATTTTACTACTCTCCACATAAGCAAAATTCTTCTCATTCGGAATAGTGGGAGTATCATAAAAAACTCGAATACTATAAACTGTTTCCACATTAAAAGAGTAATGTTCAAAAAAAGGGTAATCATAATCATGACAAGTTTTAGAAATATAATAATCACTACTTTTTATAGCATAAGTGTCATCACAATAATCATCATAAGTAGCAACTTTGTTCTCATCATAATCGATTGAAACCTCTTCCAAGATAGTGGAATCATTACTAAATAAAGTCATGACCTCTCCAAATCCACTTCCATAATTTTCACAATAAGATTCAACACCTTCCAAAATAGTGGGATCATTACTTCCTAAAGTTGACCCTCTTCCAAACCCACTTTCATCAATATAATCTTCATAAATAGGAGGCATGCTATCATCATAATAAATTTGCATATCAAAACTTGGGAGGTTAAAAATATCATCTTCATAAATCATAGCATCCCCAAGCTTGGGACAAACATTAATTGCATACATTCTCAAACATATCATTCTCATAAAACATAGCATCTCCAATCTTGGGCCTTTTCATATCATAAGCATAATTACACTCATCATTAATAGTATGGATAGCACCAATAGTATAGCAATTATCATCATCACAATGAGTAATAGGAGCAACATCATTTGGAAGGGATACCTTTTCACCTTTGCTTCTCCGTCTTTTATTCTTGACATTATGTGTGGGTTTAATCCTCTTTTTGGAGCTCCTTATTAATGAGATTGGTTGAATAGAAGGCTCCTCCTTGTTACCTGATTCATCATAAGAAATAATAGGAAGATATTGGGAAGTCTCTTCCCTTTCATTAGTATTCTCTTCATCTTCTATTTGTTTTCTTGTCTATGTAATTGGCAATATAAGGATTTTCAATGCAATTCACCGCACAATACATAAAAATTTCTTCTAGATAAAAATCAAGAAATCTATCAAGATTAAATTTTGGAATACCCTCAGTTATATGTTTCATTTCTTCGTACCCCAAAAGAAGACTAAGCTCTTTATGATGCTCAAGGGTAATCAGGTTATCACAATTTTTGGACACGATTTGATGATGAAACAAATAGCATTGGAGCTTTAAATGACCATGTTCATTTCAAAGTTCACAAGGATGGCGATAAATATTGAATCTTTCAGCACAATCATCTAGCCTTTCTTGCAACCATTTAGTTTCCTGTAGCGACCCGACCCGAATGGATCAAGTCTCTGTGCTTAAGTGTCATCCCTGGATCGGTATGCTGACACACACAGTACTCGAAGGATTTATAACAGAGGTAATTCACATGTATAAAGTAACGTAAATACTATTACCTCAATCCAAAATAGCGGAAGTAACAAGGTTGTGGATTCCCCATCAACACCAACGGCAAAGTTGAGTGTAGAAATCGTAACCCTAATGTATCACTTACTCTTCGTAAGATAACCCTGCGACATGAGACGTTGCAACCACAAAGGGTCAGTACATTGAATGTACTGGCAAATTCACACCATAGAGAAATGATGAACAATATGGCTATCACTACATGCATATTTGGCTGGTGGAAAAGCTCTATGGTTAACAAGTTTTTGCGAAAAGCCAATTTTCCCTACTGCAAAGGAATAAATTTTATTTAACTATCATTGTGGTTGTTAAACATTGAGAATGGTTGACAGCATTCTCAATCCCAATTAAGTAACATCATTAAAACCCAACAAAATTAATTCAAGTAACGTGATGAGATCAACATGATAATCCAAGTACTAGATACTAAAAACGTCCATAACCGGGGACACGGCTAACCTTGATTAGTTTGTACACTCTGCAGAGGTTTGCGCACTTTTCCCCACAAGACACGATCTCCTCCGTTCGATTTCTCACACTGCATGGTGTTTGAGAAACGGATGACCGAGACATAGTCTTTAAGAAGTGCTAGCACCTTACGATTGGGTAGACCGTACCACCTACATCCCCTACATCTGCTAGTCTACCACTATAAGAGTTCGCACGACTTAGTCAACTATGCTAGAGCCCATAATAGCTTGTGGCTGCACACGGAAGTTTCTAGTATGAATAATCTCATGATCCCTTTGAGCCTGGGTGGCGGTCCATAAAAAACAGGCAATCGTTGGAATACCCAGGTGCCTAAACAGGCAATCGCTGGAATATCCAGGTGCCTCAATCCACCCAGATGTGTGTCAAAGTTGCCACCTTAAGTAAACCATTAATTAACAATCTCACATCTGTCATGAATACTCTCAAACCCAATCCACGTCTACGAGCATAGCATAGAAGTATAAGCATAACATAATAGTAACTCCCAAGGTTTGAATGCAGGGCAATAGGTTCCTACCTCATCAACTACTTCCCAATACCCACATGTTATCAATCCCACTCATGCAATTTTTTAGGGTTGAAACTAATGCATAAAACTGGGTATGAAAGGAATATGATCAAAGTGTGAACTTGCCTGCAATGTTGATGAAGATGATTCACACTCAAAACTCTTGATAGCTCTACTCGTCACACTCCGGTCAATCTATCGTAAGCAAGCAATAGTAACCACACATAAGCAATCACTCAAAAGATCGGAAAGAACGAAGAAGATAATTCGGAAAACATCAAAACCAAGCAAATAACTCTTGCAACATAAAACGATTTCTAACAGTACCAAAATTATGTGAATTTGGCCTTATCAGAAAGTTTAGGTCAAGAGCTTCGATTTGCAAAAAGAATCAACTCAAACGGAGCTACGAAACTCAAGTTACGATCAAACGAAGTTTGAATTGAAATCTGGTCTAATTCAAATTTTAAAATTTTCAAAACATGTTTGAGTTGGATTACTAGATAGAGGGGATCATAACGAAGACGTGAGCATTGCTTTCATTGGATTTGGACAAACGAGTAAAAAGGTAGTGAGGGTTTGAAGATTAGGGACTAATCTGTAAATAAAATCATCACAGATAGGTCCCTAGCCGAAAATTAAAATAAAAAGAAAAATACTAAACAACGAACGTTCGTTACAGAACCTAGTCTAATGGATTCGTTCACTACAAAGACCTAACTGGAGAGCGTTCTCTGAATAACTAACCAAAAAAACGAAAACGGTTTTATAAGAAAAACGTAAACAAAACCGAGGAAAACGGGGTGGTTTTTTATACCGACGGCGGCTTTTGTTGAAAAAAACCGGCGGGCAGCGGTTTTCGTCGGGCGGCGGCTGGCTCCGGCAACTCCGGCGACAGAGGGCGGTAGCGCGGGGCGCGGGCGGGGTGAAGAGCGAGGCGCGGGGGCAAGGGTCGGCTGCGGCGGTGATGCAGCGCGGCGGCGGCGGCGAGATGCGCGCGGCGGCAGGATGCGGCGGAAGCAGCGGTGCGAGAGAGAGAGGGCGGTGGTAGCGCAGGCTTATATAGAGGGGGGCGAGGCGTTGCGTGGAGGAGGGGCAGGGCAAAGGCGGCGGGCGCGAAGTCCGGAGGTGGCACGGACGCCGAGGCGACGGTGGCGTGCGACGGCAGGTCTCCCGCTCGGGAGAGAGACGGCGCACGGGACTGGGCTGGGCCGGCTGGCTGGGCTTCGGCCCAGTTGGCCTGGTCTGGCTAAGAAGTTTTTTTTAACTTTTTTTAACGCAAACAAACAAAAATAATAAAACAAAATAAATACTAATATTATATAGGCATATAATATATCAAAATTTTCAGAAAAAGATTTTCTATGACATGAACATTTTTATAACTTCAAATAAAATCAACACAAATTCAGATAAATCAAAGAGTGCTACTGGTCTAATAAAATCCAATAAAATCATTTTAGAAATACCAAAATTAATTCAAACTTATTTCTCTCCAATTTTCTATTGTAGGGAATCATGTTACCCTATTTTCCATATATTTTACTTTTGGAGAAAAATAATTTGAATAAAATCCAAATAACTCCAAATTGAAAATAAAATAAAAAGAACTTTGAATTTGATCTTTGAAACTCCCAACTCATATTTCATATAATTTGAAGAAGTCATTTTATCTTCTCTCGTGAAAATCATTGAGTTGCATAAATTTTGAGAATTGGAAACATTTTCCAAATGAAATTCAAATATTTTCAACACCCCTTGTCATTTAAATAAATGGAAGAAGTCATGTCATCTTCTCTCCAGGGTTTTGTGGTGAAAAGAATTTGAATTCACGGAGATCATAAAATGCAAAATGGAAGTTTGGGAAATTCCTTTTATTCCCTCTCATTTAACTTTCAGAAAGTTTCAAATTCACTCACTTTCAGTCGATCAATCACACAACAAACAAGCAAACAATCAAAACTATCTATTTATTATAACATTCCAAAATTTAGAATTTTGGGATGTTACATTTCCAAATACTTATGCCTCTTGCAAAATCTATCTTCCCTATTTGGTGTGTACTTACAAGCTCTATGTATTCCACAAAAGTTGACATGCTTATAAGAGCCATTTTCATCATGACTAGTGCAATCATCATTAGTACTATGGATATTCAAAGAATTCATACTAACAACATTGCAATCATGCTCATCATTCAAATATTTAGTGGCAAACATTCTAATGCATTCTTCTCCTAACATTTTGGCACAATTATCGGAATCCTTATTTTCATGAAAGATATTAAAAAGATGAAGCATATGAGGTACCCTCAATTACATTTTTTTGTAGTTTTCTTTTATAAACTGAAGTAGTGATAAAACAAGAAACTAAAAGATTCGATTACAAGATCTAAAGATATACCTTCAAGCATTCACCTCCCCGGCAATGGCGCCACAAAAGAGCTTGATGCCTACTATGTAACCTTCTTCTTGTAGACGTTATTGGGCCTCCAAGTGTAGAGGTTTGTAGGACAATAGCAAATTTCCCTCAAGTGGATGACCTAAGGTTTCTCAATCCGTTGGAGGCGTAGGATGAAGATGGTCTCTCTCTCAAACAACCCTGCAACCAAATAACAAAGAATCTCTTGTGTCCCCAACACACCCAATACAATGGTAAATTGTATAGGTGTACTAGTTCGGCGAAGAGATAGTGATACAAGTGCAATATGGATGGTAGATATAGGTTTTTCTAATCTGAAAATATATAAAAAACAAGGTAACTAATGATAAAAGTGAGCACAAACGGTATTGCAATGTGTTGAAACAAGGCCTAGGGTTCATACTTTCACTAGTGCAAGTTCTCTCAACAATAATAACATAATTGGATCATATAACTATCCCTCAACATGCAACAAAGAGTCACTAATAGCGGAGAACAAACGAAGAGATTATTGTAGGGTATGAAACCACCTCAAAGTTATTCTTTCGGATCGATCTATTCAAGAGTTCATACTAGAATAACACCTTAAGACACATATCAACCAAAACTCTAATGTCACCTAGATACTCCAATGTCACCTGAAGTATCCGTGGGTATGATTATATGATATGCATCACACAATCTCAGATTCATCTATTCAAACCAACACAAAGTACTTCAAAGAGTGCCCCAAAGTTTCTACCGAAGAGTCAAGACGAAAACGTGTGCCAACCCCTATGCGGAAGTTCACAATGTTATGGAACCCGCAAGTTGATCACCAAAACATACATCAAGTAGATCACGTGAATATCCGATTGTCACCACAGATAAGCACATGCAAGACATACATCAAGTGTTCTCAAATCCTTAAAGACTCAATCCGTTAAGATAACTTCAAAGGGAAAACTTAATCCATTACAAGAGAGTAGAAGGGGGAAACATCATAAGATCCAACTATAATAGCAAAGCTCGCGATGCATCAAGACCGTGCCGAATCAAGAACGCGCGCGCGAGAGAGAGATCAAACACATAGCTACTCGTACATACCCTTAGCCCCGAGGGTGAACTACTCCCTCCCCGTCATGGAGAGCGCCAGGATGATGAAGATGGCCGCCGGTGAGGGATCCACCCTCTGGCAGGGTGCCGGAACGGGTCTAGATTGGTTTTCGGTGGCTATATAGGCTTGCGGCAGCGGATCTCCTGATCTAGGTTATGTTCTGGTTTTTTTTGTATATATAAGAGGTTTTGGCGTCGGGAACAAGTCTGGGGGTCTCCGAGGCGGCCACGAGGTAGGGGGCGCGCCCAGGGGGTAGGGCGCGCCCCCACCCTCGTGGGTGCCTCGGGACTCTTCTGGCCCATCTCCGATGCTCCGTGGGCTTCTTCTGGTCCAAAAACAATCTCCGTCAAATTTCAGGTCAATTGGATTCCGTTTGGTTTTCCTTTTCTGCAAAACTCAAAAACAAGGAAAAAACAGAAACCGGCACTAGGCTCTAGGTTAATAGGTTAGTGCCAAAAAATCATATAAAATAGCATATAAATGCATATAAAACATCCTAGATGGATAATATAATAGCATGGAACAATCAAAAATTATAGATACGTTGGAGACGTATCATACCCGCACTACCAAAATATAGCATATGCGGTTTTGATGGCATCTTGGAAGCTGCGACACTACTTTCAAGAGTGCTCGATCACGGTGGCCTCCGAGGTACCACTCAATGATATAATAAACAATCGAGACGCCACCGGCCGTATTGCAAAATGGGCCATTGAGCTCCTACCATTTGAAATAACATATAAACCACGGCGAGCCATTAAATCTCAGGTGTTGGCCGACTTCGTCGCCGAATGGACAGAAGCCGAACTCCCTGAAGAGTACGACACATACTCCAACTGGGTGATGCACTTCGATGGCTCTAAAATGTTAGCCGAATTGGGAGTCGGTGTCATCCTAACTTTCCCTACAGGGGATACAGTCCATTACGTATTGCAAATCATGTATATGGATGTAGCGACCAGACCTCAAACTGTGTGATCTCTGTGCATCAGTGTCATCCCTGGATCGGTAATGCTAACATGCACAGTACTTGAGGATTTATACAGAGTAGCAATCACACACTTATTACATCGAATGTCTCAAAAGAGAACTTATTACAATAAATATGCATGGCTTAAGGCCATCTAAAACGATAACAGCAGAAGGTTTGGAAGATAAAGCGAGTCCATCAACTCCAACTGCATCACTTAGTGAAACACCACGATCGAAAATAATTGCGGATAAACGAGCGAACAGTTATACTAGAACAGAAATCGGGTTAGAAATCACGATCGAAAATAATCGAGGAAAACCCTGGAAAAAGAAAATTGACGAACAGGCTAACGAACGAACTTTCTAGTATAACTTTTCGCTCGTTTATCGAAATCAGGCGATTCGAGCGCCTAGAGTTTCGTCTCGAAGCCCTCTTTCTGTTTAACCAACTTGAACAAGATTTTGCTACTGTAAAATTTGACTTTAGTCTAGATTAGTAAACGAAGCTTGTTTCTTTCGCAGTTTGAGTTTCGTTGCTTCGTTTGATTTGATTCTTTTTGCAAACCGGAGTTCTTAAGTTGAACTTTCTGGTTAGATCTTATTATTTGAGTTTTACCCGTGCATCTTGCTTGATTGCTTATTGTATGTTTGTTTGTTTGTGATAGAGTACCCGGAGTGCGAATCGTGTTACTACGAGTCTCTAGGTTTCGCAGATCATCAGCAAGGCAAGTAACACTTTGATCATACCTCTTTACTATCCTGTTTTATTGCATTAGATCAATTCTCAAACAATTGCATGGTTAGGATCTGATTAAATTGTGGGTTTGGGAAGTAGATTAGGTTGTACCTATTCACCTGTTTATTATCAAACCCTTGGGAGTTACTTCTACGTTGCTTATACTGCTATGCTATGCTCGTAGACGTGGTTTGGGTTTGAGTGTATTCATGACAGATGTGAGTTTGTTAATTAATGGTTCAACTTAAGGTGGAAACTTAAATACACATCTGGGTGGATTGGTTGCGGGCACCTGGAGAATCTAGTGTTGTCCTAGGATATCCCGGAGGACCCGTGTGATCATCCTACGGCTCGCCACCCAGGCTCAAAGGGATCATAAGATTATTCATGCTAGAATCTTCCGTGTGCAGCCACAAGCCATTATGGGCTCTGGCATAGTTGAGTAAGTTGCGTGAAGCTCTTGAAGAGGTAGACTAGCAGATGTAGTGGGTGTAGGTGGTACTGTCTATCCAGAGTAGAGAGTTAATGCTTTAGGAAGACCGTGTCTCGAATCTCTGACCATGGATGTATTCGAGTCTTGTGGGGAAAAGTGCGCAAACCTCTGCAGAGTGTACAAACTAATCATGGTTAGCTGTGTCCCCAGTTATGGACATCTTGAGTATCTAGTTCTTCGATTATCATGTGGATCTCATCACTCTTAAAATAATTTGACTGGATTTAATGATTATGCTTAATTAGGATTGAGTTGGAGGAACCTTCTCAATGTTTAACAACTACCATGATAGTTAAATAAAATCTATTCCTTTGTTGTAGGAAAAAATTGGCTTTTCGCAAAACATATTAACCATACAGCCTCCACCAGCCATATATGCATGTAGTGATAGCAATATTTCTGTTTCATTACTCTCTTGTGTTACATTGCCAGCATATTCCATGTGCTGACCCGTTTCGGGCTGCAACGTATCATGTTGCAGACTTTACAGACGACAAGTAAGGTGCCTTAGGTCGTGGTCTTTCACTCAGTGATGCCGTTGGAGTTGATGGACTCACTTTATCTTCCAAGCCTTCTGCTATTATCGTTTTAGATGGCCTTAAGCCATATTTATTGTAATAAGTTCTCTTTTGAGACATTCGATGTAATAAGTGTGTGATTGCTACTCTATTATAAATCCTCAAGTACTGTGCGTGTCAGCATTATCGATCCAGGGATGACACTGATGCACAGAGATCAGACTGTTTGAGGTCTGGTCGCTACAACAAACTCCAATAACGCAGGCGAATATGAGGCACTACTACATGGTCTTAGGTTGGCTGTTTCCATGGGCATACAATGCCTCGAGGTGCGAGGGGATTCAAATCTCGCAATATCTCAAATAAACAGAGAATTCGATGCAAAAGATCCAAAGATGGCAGCTTATCGCAATGCCGTGCTCAAAATATCAGCTCGGTTCGAGGGGCTTGAGTTCCATCATGTGGCCTGACACAATAACCAAGCAGCGGACATCCTTGCTCGAATGGGTGGTAAACGTGACCCCATCCCGCCCAACACCTTCGTGGAAAATCTCTTCAAGCCATCCATGCTATGGCAGGACGAGAGCGGAAACACCAGTCTAGCGCCGATCACGCCCCCAGATGCTGAACACGATTCAGACATCACCGGGGGCTCAGGCACAGAACCAACGCCTTCCGCACATGTAATCATGGCGATAATCGCTCCATGGACCGAACCCTTCCTGGCCTACCTCAATAGGTGGGAGCTCCCTGAGGACCAGAATGAGGCTCGTTGCATCATTCGACGCTCGAAAGCCTACAAGGTTCATGAAGGAGATCTCTACAAGAAAAGTACTACCAGAGTCCTTCAAAGATGTATCTCCGAAGAGGAGGGGCGGCAGCTCTGGCCGAAATCCACGCTGGTCTTGGTGGCCATCACGCATAGCTCGGGCCCTTGTAAGTAAGGCCTCGTGCTGGTTTTTCTGGCCTATGACCCGAACAGATGCACAGGACCTCGTCCAACGCTGTGTCGGATGCCAGCTTTTCGCCAACCAAAGCCATATGCCGCCTAACGCCCTACGAACAATCCACACTACATGGCCTTTTGCAGTCTGGGGGCTGGACATGGTCGGAGCCCTTAAAGGGGGAAGCCATAAGAAAAAATACCTGTTGGTTATGGTAGATAAATTCACTAAGTGGATAGAGGCCAAACCTGTTAAAATGGCTGAAGCTGGACCGGTGATAGATTTCATATCCCGTGTCGTACACTGTTATGGTGTCCCACACAGTATCATCACTAACAACGACTCTAACTTTACAGCCGATGAGGTAAAAACTTGGTGTGCTAATCTGGGCATCAAGCTCGATTATGCCTTCGTGTATCACCCTCAAACAAACGGTCAAGTTGAATGGGCTAATGGCCTAATAATGAGCGGCATTAAACCCACACTAGTTCGATCCTTGAAGGATTCGGATAAACACTAGGCCGAGGAGCTCAACTCCATACTCTGGGGGCTATGGCCACACCCAATCGCACGACTGGAGACACACCGTTCTGAATGGTGTACGACGCAGAGGATGTCTTGCCCTGCGATATTATTCATGACTCACCTCGAGTGCGCATGTATGAGGAGAGAGAGGCCGAGCTCAATCGGCATGATGACTTAGACGGCCTGGAGGAGGAGTGCGACGTTGCAAAAGCCCGTTCCGCATTTTATCAACAACAAACTCGAAGATACCAAAGCAGAGAAGTGCGGGCTAAGACTTATAATGTCGGTGAACTTGTTCTATGCCTACCGGAGAAGAAAAAGGACAAGCTCAAGCCCAAATGGGAGTGTCCCTTCATTATAGATGAAGTTCTCACTGGAGGAGCCTATCGCCTTCGCAATGCATCGGGTAATCGCTTGGAGCTGAACCCATGGAACGTTGCTAGACTCCGAAGATTCTACGCCTAAGTTCGGACACATTGTTCGTTACCTTTTTCTCCTTTTTCTTTTTCCCCCTTTTTCTTTTCATTTCTTTTACGACTTCTAGCGTGTGTTCGGGTAAACCGCACACTTGAGGGTCCTTAAATGTACGCACCCCACCGTAATTGGGGGGCTTCCTTCAATAGAAGCCCAGTATTATTTCAAGCATAAAAATCGACATATATACGTATAATGCTTACTCATATACGTCTTGTCTTCGCCATTATATGCACCTCTATGACTTAAGTTTTGGCCAAGCTGGGTTGCCTGGCTCCTGTGCTTATGCCCTATGTTCCCGCTTGTTCGGCTAGGATATAAAGGGAGCATCTCTGCGATTGTTACAACTGGGTCATCCGGACATGTACCTCAGACGGGTGAAGCCGAAAGCTAGCGTTCTTAAGGGAATAATTGGTCAACGGACAAACGACGAATTGCTTTTGTAGCAATATAAACTACCGAAAATACAAAGACTCCTGTGATTCTTTCGCATCACATCTTAGTCATGCAGAATCGCATGCCGGCCTAGGTAGAGGAACCCTTAACCGAGCTATTCTTCCTAGAAGATGTTTCTTACATTATAAAGTAATATAACATAACTCTCCAAGTACAACATGTCTGTTCAAACATTATGACCAGATCGCGTAGTCTCCGAACGTACTTGGTGTTTTCAACCGGCATAGTATTCGGAAACACTCCACCCTTGGGTTTCAAAGGCTGAAGCGGAAAGTCTGCCATGACAATCTTTTACAATTCGTTCGGAGATAAGTTTGCTGATAAAGTGTATTGTCACATAAAATCACACGCCTACTCTTTATCTATGCCATCTATCAGGCTATCTAGTTTACAGTCGTGCTGTGCAAATTTGGCTTCTATCTTTACTTGATCATACACCAAGCTAACCGGGATTTCTTGTCCGTCCGGTCCCCGAGGTCCGACCAGGGCCATATGATTCGGATCAAGTCCGGTATACCGCATATTCACCATGGCCCAGGGCTCTCGTGCACCCTCTCTACATGCCGATGCCTTCCATAGATCAAAGCAAAGACGAGCTCCTTTGAACAGCTCCATGAGCTCCCCCATTAGTCCTGGAGGAGAATCGGATGGCCATAAAGCCTTAGCCATATTCCTCATTGCTTTCCGAGCTCGCTCGTGCACTTTGGATAACTCTTGCAATCGCCTTGAAATTCGGACACTTCTCCTTCAGGATGCCCAGTTAACAAACCTACAGGAACAAATCTCGTAAAAAATCTCCATCAAGGGATCTTATGAAGATAAGGTTCAAGGACATACTAAAGATGCCGCCTTTTAGCTTTCGGTTCTCCTTCAAAGCATCCGATAGGTTGGCCCTTATGTCCTTTAGCTCCTCGGCTTGCTTGATATTGGCATCCTGTAGTTTGTTCTTCTCATTAATGGTCCGTGTTAATACACGTTGACCAGCAGCTTCTTGCCCTTTGGCATGTTGCTTGTCCGCCTGAGCGGCCTTTAGCCTCTCCTCCAACTGATTTGCCGATCTTGTCACCGTACATGAAACAATGAATATTCAAAAATCCTTGTCAGCACAGGATCGTATTTTCCGGACACTATTGTGCTTACCATTCGAAGCCTTCTGGGATTTCTTCAAATCTTCCAGTTCGGTGGTGGCAACAGCTAGCTTGGTCCGACATTCTTCAAGCTCCTGAGACAACGTGTTATTTTTCGCCGTGAGTACCTGATAACATCAAACAACCCTTAAATCAGTTGGGTCAACTGCTTCAAGTCCCGGGGGCTACTGGCATATGATTATTGAATCCACAATAAGTTTTTTGCCCACATATCTTTTGAAAGCTGGTGAGTGGCTTCGGCAAGTCCATCCCGATCAGCTTGGATGTATGCATCCGCTGAGCTGAGGGCATTGAACGCCTCTTCGATGAAACTTGGGTCGCGCATGGCCTCTTTCCTCCGCCGATGATTCATCACGCTCTCCGCTTCGAAATTGGTGACAGATACATTATCCGAATCCTCTTGAAGATGACAATCCGACATTTTACCCATATTAACCCTAGCCCTTATGGTAGGGTCCGAGGCCGGATTGGTCGATGCACGGCCGGCGAGGTCCCCGGATATAGTCCGGCGTATGATCTTCCTGCGAGATGGACCAATGAAAAACGTCCCGATTCGATCTGTCTACCGGGTACGTGTTAAAACCTATACCTCTTTGGTGACAGCGAGGGCTCGGTAGTATCACTGTTGGCCTTTCTTTTCAAAGACTCGCCCTGCACAGGTGTCGCCTTCTTAGAAGACACCTTTGATACAGCTTGGCGAGACGAGCGTCGCCCCTTCGGAGCACGAGATAGTGCAGTGGGTGAGGGGCAATGGGAATACTCTTTTGGAGGAGACGTCTCCTGGGTACTTACATGGGAGGAAGGGAGAAGGCCGGGGTAATCGGCTGTAATGGCTACTTCCGTGCTGTCATAGCTTGCCGGATAAAAAACTCCCTTCTTAAGCTCTATAAATATGTCCGGATCTTCTTCATATTCGGGATCTAAGTCCCGAATATGATCTTCTGGCTACGGAGCGGGGTTGTAAATCCCCTGGACGAGACCTTTCTCCATTCTTGTCAGAAAATAGCCGGATTAAAATTCGGCTAGCATAGACTCTGGAGAAAGGTTAAGTAAGACCAATAATTGAAAAACTCACCCAGGGGATGGGATCGTACATAGAAAATCCTTCCCGACATGATAAACGAGCGAAGTCTTCCCTCTCCCCTTTATACAGATGGGCTAAGATGGCGGCCAGGGCGGCAAAATTATCTGGACCTTTGCGCAGACAACAGGACACATCGTCCTTCCCATTATAATTCCACATGGGGAGACCTCTAGATTGAAGCGGCTGAACATATCGGGTTATGGAAATTGCCATTACCTCAATTATAGACAACCCGGAGTTGGAAAGTACTCTGATCTTGCTTGCTAGTCTGCACTATCTTCCTCTTCGAGGCTTCCGGGGCGCCATCTTGTGTGCTTCTTTAAAGGAGCGCTGCAGAATCCGGGAAGACCATGACGGATTGGGTCCGGAAGAATGACGTCTTCAATATAAAACCACTCCGAGGGCCACTCTTCGGATGCCTTCTTCAGAGTGCCGGAAAGGTATCCAGTCCCGGCTATGCGCCATACTTTGGTGCCGCCCACCTCGAGTATGGACCCCTTTTGGTAGCGGGGGACGAGGCAGAAAAATTTCTGCCATAGCTTGAAATGGGCCTCGCAGCCCAGGAACAGCTCGCAAAGAGCAACGAAGCCCGCGATGTGCTGGATGGAGCCCGGTGTCAGATTGTGCAGTTGAAGGTCGTAATACTCCAGTAGACCTCTGAGGAAAGGATGAATAGGAAATCCTACGCATCTCAAGAGGAAGGAAACAAAGCACACCCGCTCCTCTTTAGAAGGATTGGGGAAATTCTTCGCCAAGGCTTCGCCATTGATGGAAGTTAATCCAGCCCGAATGGGGACTAGATCCGCGGGAGGAAGGTACCCCTGCATCTGAAGTTTGCTCAGATGGGCATGGGATACCGAACAACTTTCCCAGTCGCCTTTTTGAGGGCCGTTGGGGCGCGAGGAGGAGCTAGGAGCGCTGACCATGTTTGGGCGATTTCCTATGGCATGATCTAAGGATTTCCGCGTGGTGGAGAATGGTTGCTGAGATCCAATCGCTTTATATAGGCGCCTTTCCCGCCTGGTTGAGGGGTTATTTGTAAAAACACCAGGACTATTCACATTCATTTGACACGTGGAAGCCGAGGCGATGGCAGTGAGGAAATGGTATTTAATGGGCAGCCGAACTATCGTCAATCCGAAGTACAATGGAGAACCCGCCTTGCAAAGCCAAAGACATGAAGCCGGATACTACATCATCATCGAAGGCAAGTTCGAGGGCTACTGAGGGAGTCCTGGATTAAGGGGTCCTCGGATGGTCGGGCTATGTGACGTGGGCCGAACTAATGGGCCATGATGGTACAAGATAGAAGGCCTTTCCCCGTGTCCGGATGGGGCTCTCCTTAGCGTGGACAGCAAGCTTGGCGGCTAGTCGTATAGTTTCCTTTCTCTGTAAACCGACTTTGTACAACCCTGACCCCCTCCGGTGTCTATATAAACCGGAGGGTTTAGGCCATAGAGGCGATCATAGTCATACATGCTAGACATCTAGGGTTTAGCCCTTACGATCTCGAGGTAGATCAACTCTTGTAACCCCTATACTCATCAAAGTCAATCAAGCAGGAAGTAGGGTATTACCTCCATTAAGAGGGCCCAAACCTGGGTAAACATCGTGTCCCCCGCCTCCTGTTACCTTCGATCCTCAAACATACAGTTCGGGACCCCGTACCCGAGATCGGCCGGTTTTGACACCGACATAAGGCCCATGAGGCTTTAGGTCGGTGCAAAAGGGGTTTTGCGAAGGTCAAGGACTAGACGCCAGGGTCACTTGCTTCTGGCCCTAGGCGAGACGCTGAGGTATGTGGCATTTCCGCAAACGCCAGGAACCTTCGCATTTCGTACTGGAAACCGAGGACTCTTACTTGCATTCCAAAATGACTTTGGGGAGGCCCTCTTCCCAAGTTACAACCCTAGGGCTCAACAAATAAATAGAGGGGCAGGGGTAGCCCCTAGAACATAAGTTTTGAAGCCTCCTCTAGTTCTCTCTTGACCTAGTTCTCGTTATCTTTAATCCTCATAATAGAGAAGTCTTCTATGGTTCTCTTCTTCTCCCTCTAATTCAATGGTGACGATTAGCTCTGGACGATGAAGCGCTGCCGGATTGTGAAGCCTGTACGCTTGCAATGTGTGGAGAGGTCGTGTTTTCGGTCTTCCATTCGAGGGACGATTCATGAGCAGTTCGAGGGATCGTTCATCTACGGTTCGAGGGACTTCAGGCATGATCTACACCAACTCGTCTTCTTCCGCTGCAACTCAGAGTCGGTAATGATCTGATCCAAACCGTTTATTGCATCTTCATAGTGTTCTTGGTTCACCGTCGGGAGAAATTGTTTGTTTTCTACTATGTTTCCCAACATATGGTGATCTCCCGAGCTTGATGGTGTGGCTCATGTGCTTAGTCTCGATGGCGCGTTGAGGCGTTTATTGTGTGTTTAGCGTTCTTGACATGTTTTCTTGTTGTTTAGCTCTTGAGTATTTCCTTAACACCATGAAATCATTCGGCCAGTTGTGTTGTTATCTATAAAGGTGGTGAAACCCTGTTTTGAGAGAAAAAGAGAATGAAAGATGCAGATTAGCTAAAAAGGGGAGATGGAGATTGGTTAAAAAAAGAGATATACATCGGTTTTTAGGTGCACATGTGTGATGTCATCTCGTGATCAGCAACATGTCTACAATAAATAAATATAAATGCATGATATACGTATAGTCCAACCTTCATCCAAGTATGCATGAGACATATGCGCAACATCTAAAGAAATATCTTCGCATAACCACACAACACAAAACGTTGGATAATGCCACGAACAATGTTACAATATAGAAAATACTATGCATCCAATATAGTTTTCTTGCTTTTACTTTTCATTTGAAATCACCTTGATGATGTGTGGTGAAATGATCATAAGCCTCTTGTGGTTGTTTAGATTGCTAGAGTTGTCTGAGCTGATTATGTATTTCAGCTGCTCCGGTTGCACCATTTCGGAGCTCATCTCTTGGTATAAACCATTTGATACATGAGAACCATTAAATCTCGCCTGCATCAAAAGCCATTAAAATATCAACATGATGTTAATGCAAAAAATTAGTACATTCTTACAACATGAAAATGATGTACAATATATGAATATAATAAGTAGCCATGTGAACTGACTGAGGAAGTAAAATCTTATGAGGCAAAATTGAAGACACATACCACACAAGGACTTAATGCATAAGACACATTCAATTCTCAGAATTAGATAAAATGGTAACATATCACTAAAATAATTGATCTACTACAAATAAAGCGAGGAACAAATGAATTTATAAAAGTAGGAAAATCTTACAATGAGGACACATAGGCTATGTTTCTCAAGAAATTGTAAATGTACATGTCCCATCCAAACTATGCTATCCTCTCACTAGTGCGCATCGGTGATATATAAACGGTTTTTAACCCCTTTCCGCGACGGCATTTGGAACCGTCGCCAAGTGAGTGTGGGAGATAGGGGGGTCCTTCCCACACGACCCAGAAACCGTCGGGGATAGGGAGCCTTGATGCATACAGTTGTCCCTATGTAACCGTTTCTGATATCTCGAATATCCTAAACGCTTCATCCTTGCTACTCGTTTGTGCTCGCATTGCCATAGCAGTCGGAGTTTTGTGGTTTTACCTAAAATCAGGCAGATTCCAGACACGGGAGCTTTCCAGGAAGATTCCAGGCACAGGAGTTTTAGGATGCCTGGCACATCACAAACAGTTCAGGATTATAAACCATGTACGATAGGTAGACAATCGCACACATTTAGTTTTCCCGCACCGTATGTGACAGTGTCTGACATCACACATGCTTTGCAAACGGCAATTGTGTGCATGCTTGCACACGTTTCCTCTCTGTGAACCGTCTGATACGTCTCCAACGTATCTATAATTTTTGACAGTTCCATGCTATATTATATTCTGTTTTGGATGTTTAACGGGCTTTATTATACACTTTTATATTATTTTCGGGACTAACCTATTAACCGGAGGCCCAGCCCAAATTGCTGTTTTTGCCTATTTTAGTGTTTCGCAGAAAAATATCAAACGGAGTCCAAACGGAATGAAACCTTCGGGAATGTGATTTTCAGAACGATCATGATCCAGAGGACTTGGAGTCCACGTCAAGAAAGCAACCAGGAGAGCACGAGGCAGGGGGCGCGCCCTCCACCCTCGTGGGGCCCATGTTGCTCCACCGACGTACTTCTTCCTCCTATATATACCTACGTACCCCCAAACCAACAGAAGCATCCACGAAAACCTAATTCCACCGCCGCAACCTTTTGTACCTGTGAGATCCCATCTTGGGGCCTTTTCCGGCGTCCTGCCGGAGGGGGCATTGATCACGGAGGGCTTCTACATCAACACCGTAGCTTCTCCGATGATGTGTGAGTAGTTTACCTCAGACCTTCGGGTCCGTAGTTATTAGCTAGATGGCTTCTTCTCTCTCTTTGGATCTCAACACAAAGTTCTCCACGAGTCTCGTGGAGATCTATTCGATGTAATCTTCTTTTGCGGTGTGTTTGTTGAGACCGATGAATTGTGGTTTTATGATCAAGTTTATCTATGAACAATATCTGAATCTCCTCTGAATTCTTTTATGTATGATTGGTTATCTTTGCAAGTCTCTTCGAATTATCAGTTTGGTTTGGCCTACTAGATTGATCTTTCTTGCAATGGGAGAAGTGCTTAGCTTTGGGTTCAATCTTGCGGTGTCGTTTCCCAGTGATAGTAGGGCAGCAAGGCATGTATTGTATTGTTGCCATCGAGGATAACAAGATGGGGTTTATATCATATTGCATGAGTTTATCCCTCTACATCATGTCATCTTGCTTAAAGCGTTACTCCGTTCTTATGAACTTGATACGCTAGATGCATGCTGGATAGCGGTCGATGTGTGGAGTAATAGTAGTAGATGCAGGCAGGAGTCGGTCTACTTGTCGCGGACGTGATGCCTATATACAGGATCATACCTAGATATTCTCATAACTATGCTCAGTTCTATCAATTGCTGAACAGTAATTTGTTCACCCACCGTAATACTTATGCTCTCGAGAGAAGCCACCAGTGAAACCTATGGCCCCCGGGTCTATTTTCCATCATATTAATCTTCCAACACTTAGTTATTTTTATTGCCTTTTATTTTACTTTGCATCTTTATCATAAAAATACCAAAAAATTATCTTATCATATCTATCAGATCTCGCTCTTGTAAGTGACCGTTGAGGGATTGACAACCCCTTTATCGTGTTGGTTGCGAGGTTCTTATTTCTTTGTGTAGGTGCGAGGGACTCGTGCGTGATCTCCTACTGGATTGATACCTTGGTTCTCAAATACTGAGGGAAATACTTATGCTACTTTACTGCAGCACCCTTTCCTCTTCAAGGGAAAACCAACGCAGTGCTCAAGAGGTAGCATCGTCTCGGATCATGGTGTATATCACAAACGTTTGTGTTTTACCAACCGTGTGTGCCGTAATGACCTGCACAATGTAATTTCGCCCTA
Organism: Aegilops umbellulata; assembly: GCA_032464435.1. NCBI lineage: Eukaryota > Viridiplantae > Streptophyta > Magnoliopsida > Poales > Poaceae > Aegilops > Aegilops umbellulata. The sequence continues at coordinate 329,660,929 of CP136058.1, read as the reverse complement.
ATTTAATTGTTGCCATTTAAAATTGTACCTAATTTAAACTTGAAAGTAGGCTATAGCTTTATTCATATCCATCAGGTTCAACAACCAATGCATTATTTGATTCACAGGTACATATGTTTAAGAATTACATAAGCACCAAATAAAGATTGATGAACCAGGGTTCTATACTTGTACTATTACAGATGGTAAAGAAAGAGGCGACAGACATTCCAGTTGCTGAACAAGGTGAAGCGGAATGACCCTATTGTGCTCTCCTGGATGCAGAAGGCATGCAGGACTCTAGTCCAACCCCTTGTGATGGTCGGCCACCAATCATGTAGTTTGAGAGGTAATCTTGAGTATACTGCTTCAGGATCCACTGCAAAAGAAAAAAGATTCAGATATTGTCATCTAACACAACTCATTACGGGCAGTAAAAAGAAGGTTACATGGTTCTTACTTACCATCCCGCAGTTCACTGTTGTCTTGCATAAAGTGTAAACAAATAGTTCGATTGACATATTTTGACCCATTTTAATAACAATCATTATCAGTTTCCTCACTTGATGTTGGTTCATGAATATCTCATTGCCCCATACGCAGAAAGGGTCGAAGTGTGGATCTTTGGCAATGATATATGTAACTAAAAGCACCAAGTTAATATTAGAAGCTAAACAACAGTTGAAAAATGATGTAGTACAACACTCCATCCATCCCATTATATAAGATTTTATTACATGTATATCTAGACATCATCAGAACATTAAGGTAACACTCTTCCTTGTTGCTATACAGCGTGGGATTGCATATTTAGTCATTCAGTACAATGCATGTTGCTAAACAACAATTGAAAAATGAAAAGGCATGTTAACTACAGTATCCTTAACAACAACCAAATATCGTAATTCATAGTGGTATTATTGAAACTGTTATTGATGAAAACGAACTGCACGGCAAATAGTTGCACACATAGAGCATCACGTTGTGAAGAACTGAAATAAACAAGTGTAGGATCGGAAGTATATCTAGAGGGGGGTGATTAGACTACTTGACCAAATAAAAACTTAACCTTTTCCCAATTTTAGTTCTTGGCAGATTTTAATAACTTTAGGACAAGTCAAGCAATCATCACACAATTCAAGCAAGCATGCAAAGAGTATATAGGCAGCGGAAAATAAAGCATGCAACTTGCAAGAATGTAAAGGGAAGGGTTTGGAGAATTCAAACGCTATTGGAGACACGGATGTTTTTCCCGTGGTTCGGATAGGTGGTGCTATCCTACATCCACGTTAGTGGAGACTTCAACCCACGAAGGGTAACGGTTGCGCGAGTCCACGGAGGGCTCCACCCACGAAGGGTCCACGAAGTAGCAACCTTATCTATCCCACCATGGCCATCGCCCACGAAGGACTTGCCTCACTAGCGGTAGATCTTCATGAAGCAGGCGATCTCCTTGCCCTTACAAACTCCTTGGTTCAACTCCACAATCTTGTCAGAGGCTCCCAAGTGACACCTAGCCAACTTAGGAGACACCACTCTACAAGAAGTAACAAATGGTGTGTTGATGATGAACTCCTTGCTCTTGTGCTTCACATGATAGTCTCCCCAACACTCAACTCTCTCTCACAGGATTTGGATTTGGTGGAAAGAAGATTTGAGTGGCAAGCAACTTGGGGAAGGCTAGATATCAAGATTCATATGGTAGGAATGGAATATCTTGGTCTCAACACATGAGTAGGTGGTTCTTTCTCAGAACATATGAGTTGGAAGTGTAGATGTGTTCTGATGGCTCTCTCCACGAATGAAGAGGAGGTGGAGGGGTATTTATAGCCTCCACTTAAAATCCAACCGTTAGACACAATTTACCAATCTCGGTGGGACCGAATCAACAAACTCGGTCGGACCGAAATGGTAAACCTAGTGACCGTTAGAGTTTCTCGGTGGGACTGACATGCATCTCGGTAGGACCGATATGGTTAGGGTTTGGGCATAACGTAATCTCGGTGAGACCGATCACACAAACTCGTTGAGACCGATTTGGTAATTAGCTAACCAGAGAGTTGGTCAGGCAAACTCGGTGGGACCGATTTGCTCTTTCGGTGAGACCGAAAAGTTACAAAAGGGAAACAGAGAGTTTGCATTGCAATCTCGGTGGGACCGATCCGCTCTTTTGGTGAGACCGAAAAGTTACGAAAGGGAAACAGAGAGGTTGCAATCCCATCTCGGTGAGACCGAGATCCCTATCGGTGAAACCGATTTGCTAGGGTTTGGCAGTGGCTTATGACATATGAAGAACTCGGTGGCACCGGATAGAAAGAATCGGTATGACCGAGTTTGGCTTAGGGTTTAGGTCATTTGTGTATATGGGAAAGTAGTTGAGGATTTGGAGCATATCATTAAGCACATAAGGCAAAGAGCTCATTAAGCAACACCTCATCCCTCCTTGATAGTATTGGCTTTTCCTATGGACTCAATGTGATCTTGGATCACTAAAATGTAAAATGTAGAGTCTTGAGCTTTTGAGATTGATCCAACCTTTGTCCTTAGTATTTTGAGGGTTCCACTTTCACCATTCATGCCATGCCAATCATTGAGCTTTCCTGAAATAGTTATCTTGGAATATCATTAGCTCAATGAGCTATATGTTGTTATGAATTACCAAAACCACCTAGGGATAGTTGCACTTTCAATCTCCCCCTTTTTGGTAATTGATGACAACATATAGATCAAACCTTCGACAAAAGATAATAAGAATGAATTACATCGTCGCTTTGAGAAGTATGTGATAAGTAAGAGCTCCCCCTAAATTTGTGCATATATAAAATTTGCTTTGGACTGCAAATGCACAAGAAGTTAGAATTATGGGTTACTCTTCCATGTCACATACATCTTGGTGGAGCGCTCAAAATGATTAGTAATGAAATACATGCACTCATCACCAAGGCAAAGTGAATGATCACATAAGATAGATAAGATATATCAAACATGCATAAGTGTAGCTTATGATCAAACACATGATCATCAATGTCTCACAAGCATATCAAAGTATCTCAACCAAAAGCAAACAATGTTTTAAAGACCACCAAATAAAAGCAAGAGAGAAAAGCAACACTCTCTCTCTCGAAGCCTATGATCTATACATTTTTCTTCCCCTTTGGCAACAAGTTACCAAAAAGTTCCTAGAAAATGCATAGTGCTAGATTGACACTCAAGCTTGATCTTCAGGTAGTGGTGGAGTCCGGATCACTCCAAGGACGAAGGCTTCCGTAGACGCTGTTGGAGTTGGAGCTGAAGTGGATGCTGGAGCAGGTTGGGTTGGTGCTGCGGCTGGAGCTGAGGCGGTTGCTCTTGTGTCAGGAACTGGCATTGCAGACGACCTCGGACCTCGTGGCACTCTGGCAAATGCATCTGTGGTTGTCTTCCCTCTCCTCTCCTGCATGTCATCTTGGAGTTGCTCCACTGCAGTCTGAATTTCTGTCACCTTGATGTCCAAGTCATAGAACTTCTGTTCTACGATTCTCTCTAAGCTTGCCTGGTTCTGAGTTAGGTTGGCCAAACCTTTCTCAATCCGCAGGGTGGATGCAATCAGGTAACTAAGCTGCTCTTGCTTGGTTTTCAAGAAGTATTCAGATGCCTCCTCTTGAGTTGGCATCCTTGCAGCTTTCTCCTTCCTTGCCTTCTCCTTTTGTGCTTGTGCATGGGCTGAAGATGGTTCATCTCTGTTCATCACAACCTCATTGTCTTCAAAATTAGTATGAATAGGCAGATGTTCCTTATCCAAAAGATATATGCCAGTGCCCATCTTGGAGTTGATCAGTTCCTGGATCTGAGGGGCATATCCACAGCTCCTCTTCTGGTCTGCTGCAGCCCTCTTGATTGTTTCAATCATAAGGCTCATGACTTTGAACTTCTGAGGCACGTCAAAGATATGAAGCAAATTGATTGCATGGCCTCTGATCATCTTGTGATCACCTGACTTGGGCAACAGAGTGTGCCTTAAGATCCAATTGATGGTTGGCAATCCTGACAGAAGATAGTGTACAGATCCATACTTGAAAGTTTCAAGTGCTTTGTCAGGGATCTCTTTGTACATGTTGATCATGGAGTTGTGGTCCATCTTCTTCTTGGAATAGACATCCAAGTCATCTTGATTTTCCTCTGGGGCATTTATTAGTTGTGCCCATTCAGCAACAGTTGATTGGTACCTCGTACCTTCAGACATCCAGACAGTCCTCCCATCTGGGTAAAAATGTGTTGTGGAGTAGAACTGCATGATAAGTTCCTCATTCCACTTTGTGAGCTTTTGCCCAACAAAGTCTGCTACTCCACACGCCTTGAAGCTGTCCTGCACTCCAGGGTAGTGCTCTTCATTGTCCTTGATGTATTGCCAATTGACCCATCTCATGTCACATACAATGGGCTTCTTGTCTAACAAGATTCTCTCATAGAAGTCCTGTTGTTCCTTAGTATGGAACCTGTAGTCTACAGCAGTCCTTCTCCTGGTAGCATAGGGATCCTCAGCTCTCCATTTTCTCAATCCAGAGTCTCTCCTGATGTTCATATCCTCAGCCACAGGATGAGCATCATTATGGTCTGGGATCTTGGGCTTCAATTTTCTCAACACTTGGCCTTCCTCTTCTTCAGCAGGTTCAGGCACTGGGGCCTTGTTTTTCTTAGATGCTAGGATGTTTCTTGTATTCCTCTTTGGTTTTTGCTTTGGAGCTGGCTTGGGGGCTTCCTTGGGCTTGGATGCAGCTGCCCCTGATCAAATGGCATCACCCATCAGTTTGGGTGCCTTGGGTGCTGGTGCAGCACCTTCCTCTTCCTCTTCTTCTTCTTCATCAGAAGAATGTTGTTCAAATTCAGCCATAGGATCTACTTTCTTGCACCATCTGCCTCTTTTTCTTTCTTTCTTCTCTACAGCAACAACTGGTTCTTCGGGAGTGGGCTTCTCAGGAATCTTGGTTGAGGCTCTGGCCTTTGGCATTGGTTGCCTGCCAGCTGGCCTTTTGACCTTTAAGCCTGGCTTGGTGCTCTGCCTTGAACCATGCTCTTTCTTGAGTACAACTTTCTTGGAAGTTGCCTCTTCCTCTGCCACATAATCTTCATCCTCTGAGTTTGAAGTTCTCTTCTTTCTCTGTCTTGTGGCAGCTTTTGGCAGATTGCTAGGGGTGCTCCTGCTGCCATCATCTGAGTAACTGGAGGGACTAGTGCCCTCACTCATGTGCATAGGCTGCTCTGACTGATTCTGACTATCACTTTGGTCTGACATGATGAACCAGCTGACTGCTGACTGCTGACCCTGTGAATAGTTTATAGATGAGGTAGAGTGGATGAGCATCACAAAATGCAGAGATTTTTGCAAAAGAATGATTCAAAAACTTAGTTTTAGTTTCCCACAGAAAGCATCTCGGATCTACCGATTTCTAAACTCGGTGATACCGAAGCAGCATTTGGAACCTAAACTAGTGATCTCGGTCAGACCGAGTCACAGTTCGGTGGCACCGAGACTGCTAGGGTTTCGCAAAGTTCAAAAATCGGTCACACCGGTTAGTTACACTCGGTCAGACCGAGTTTCACTTGTGCAATGGCATAGACCAAATCGGTGGGACCGAGTTTTTCAACTCAGTGGGTCCGAGATGGTATCGGCGGAAACCTAACCCTAAAATTTTCGAATCAAACCTAATCTATGAGTTTTTGACTGGATAGAAGTTTATCAAACGTGGCAAGAAGCATTATGATCACAATGTGCTAGGAATCGGATTGGGGAATAGCACAAAGACCGAGTCCGTACCCTAGTTCGGCGGACACTCGCTACGGCGGCAATGGCGGGGTTGATTCCCGTTGATGGCGACGGAGACCAGCGACTGGAGGCTGCTGGCGGCGAGGAGACGATCCGGAGACCACGTCGGCAGAGCGAGCTATCGCGCGGGCGAAGGGGTTCGGAGAAATTTCCAAAATTTTGCCCGTGTCTATATATAGCCCGACCCTGTCGGTGTGACCGAGTGGAACAACTCGGTGGCACCGAGATGCAAAACTGTGTACAGTTATTGCAACTCGGTGTGACCGAATAGTTCAAATCGGTTGCACCGAGATTGAAAACTTAGATCAACTTGATGATCTCGGTAGGACCGAAAGTGGGATATCGGTCAGACCGAGAATCACAAAGAGGTTTTGGAAGTTTAAGTCTATGACAAATCGGGGACTCCGAGTGCTCCTCACACAGAGTGGTTCGAATTTGACTTGATCAATTTTGTGATGTAGCATGAATAGAGTTTGAGACGAGAAAAGCATAGATAGCTAGAGGGGGTTCTTAAGCATTCTTGTCCATCCACTTGGCAGAAGAAAAATAAAACCAAACAATCAAAACAACAAGTGGATGTCCTCGAATGAGTAAAATATGCAACCAACATGCTCACACAATAAAATGGCAATTGAAATATGTGACAAAGCATGCACAACCAATTCTAGCATCTATCAAGCAATTTGCGATGACTGGGTCATCTATATATGAGTATATTGACTTAGGAGTCAAATGAGAACATTTGATCATAGGTCATACTCATCGTTTAAGCTCAAGTGGGGTTACCACTTTTACATAAAGCATTGTTGTGTTCACATCATTAGAGTTGCTTTAGCTCAAGTCTTAGAGTAAAGCTCCCCCTAGATGTGATATCCCCCCGAAGAGGGATGAACTAACCTTGGGTTTTGTCGATGATGACTTCATGTAGATGTTGAAGATGTGGATGCTCAATGTTGATGTAGATCACTTGGAGCTATCCTTTTGAGTGAATTGCACTTTCAATACCTACATGGGTTAGTCCCACAAGGAACAAGCAAGTATATCCATAGAGATAGAGTGATGCACACACAAGATGATGTCTATGAAAGCTTTTAGGTTACCTTGTCCCTTGACTTACCAACAATAGGGTTTGTGACTCCTTGAACTAGTGCAAGATGTGGAAGTTGATTGCACTTGTTGTTGCCAAAATGATAAGAGTGAAGTTTGTTGGCGGAGTCACCCTCAAGAACTCTCTAGTTCTTCTTCTTTTGGATCCACACCATCTTGATGGGAATCCTTGGAGTTGTAGTCGTACTTGATGAAGTGGAACTTGAAGTAGTCTTGGGAATCCACTTGACTAAGGTCTTAGGAGCTTCTTCAAATGCATCTATTTCCTCTTGAAGCTTGTCCTTGCCTTTTTGCTTGTAGTCTTGTGGTGGAAGATCATCTTGAGTTTGTGTCCCCTTGAAAGAAGTAGGATCATACCTCTCTTGTTGAGGAACAAACTTTGTCTTGGGGTATTGATCTTCTTCCCACTCAACTCCATTGGCATTGAACTTTTGTTCAAAACCAACAGCTTGATTCTTCCGGTGCCTTCCTTGCTTGCGTACGATCTCCTCGAATTGCTTACTTCCGGCAAGGCTTTTGTACACTCCTTTCTCTATGATTTCCTTAAATATGCTATTTTCTTCCTCAAGTGTAACTTGGCTAAGAGAATCATTAGTGGAATCAAGAGAACTACTAGAAGCAACAATATTGGATTTAACATGATCATTGTTACTACTAGAAAAAGAATCTTTCTTGTTCTTGTTACTAGACTTGACTTGAGGCATGTAAGTTGATAAGTGTCGGTGTCAAAACCGGCGGATCTCAGGTAGGGGGTCCCGATCTATGCGTCAAGGTCGGATGGTAACAGGAGACAAGGGACACTTTATTTTACCCAGGTTCGGGCCCTCTCGATGGAGGTAAAACCCTACTCCTGCTAGATTAATATTGATGTATGGGTAGTACAAGAGTAGATCTACCACGAGATCAAGGAGGCTAAACCCTAGAAGCTAGCCTATGGGTATGATGATGGTTATGATGTATTCGTCCTACGGACTACAACCCTCCGGTTTATATAGGCACCGGATAGGGTTAGGGTTACACAGAGTCGGTTACATTGGTAGGAGATCTTGAATATCCGCACGCCTAGCTTGCCTTCCACGCCAAGGAAAGAACCTTCCGGACATGGGACGAAGTCTTCAATCTTGTATCTTCATAGTCCTGGAGTCCGGCTGAAGATATAGTTCGGCTATCCGAACACCCCCTAATCCAGGACTCCCTCAGTAGCCCCTGAACCAGGCTTCAATGACGATGAGTCCGGCGCGCAAATTGTCTTCGACATTGCAAGGCAGGTTCCTCCTCCAAATTCTTCAAGAAGATAATAAACACCAAAAAATAGTGTCCGGCTCTGCAAAACAAGTTTCCACGTATTGCCATATAGAGAATAATACAAACACAAATCAAATATGCTGACGTATTCCGCAGTGCGTCATAACACTGTGACCAAGCCTTCTGTATGGATTATTTTTTGTTGTTCCACCGCAGCACGTTCAACGAGGCGGTTTCCTTGGCACGTCTTGTCGAAGCAGAGATCGTGTGCCCCTTTTAACGGGATTCTCATTAATGCGGACGTGGGTAACCCAACCGCGCCATTTACCACGGCGTGTGAGCGGCAAGCGAGTTTTATTAGGTAGGTGGGGACGCATAACGGCATCAGCCTATATAAGGGGATAAAGATCCACCTCTTTCACCTACGCCTTCTTCCTCCTTTGCCCATCCATCTCCCGCGCACTCAAGCTCCAACGCCCAAGTTCGCTCTTTCTTCCCCAACCTGCTCCAGCGATGTCTGGAGCGGGTGGCAAGTGGATGGCTTCCTTCGTTACGGAGGGTCAAATCAAAAAGCTTAGGAAGGCTGGATATCTGTCCAAGGACATCCCTCACCAGCTTCTCGAGGCGGGGCAGCTTCTTCCCACCCCAAGGCCCCATGAGAGGGTAGTTTTTCTCCCCCATTTCCTCCGCGGACTGGGTTTTCCACTTCACCCTTTTGTCCGGGCGCTCATGTTCTACTACGGCCTGGACTTCCACGATCTGGCCCCGAACTTTATCCTCAATATCTTGGCGTTTATCATCGTGTGTGTGGCCTTTCTCCGCATCCGCCCCCACTTCGGCCTCTGGCTCCAGACCTTCAACGTCAAGCCCAAGGTGGTGTCCGGCACCCAGGCGGAGTGCGGAGGTGCTATGGCCGGCAAAATGGCCAATGCACTCTGGTTCGATGGCTCCTTTGTGGAGTCCTTAAAGGGGTGGCAGGCAGGGTGGTTTTACATCACCGAGCCACGCGACTCGAAATGGGTCGTGGCCCCTGAGTTCCGATCCGGACCCCCCACGCGGCTCATGTCCTGGAAAGAGATGGGCCTATCATGGGGCAACGAAGAAGTGACCGGACTGCAAACTTGCATCCGGCCCCTGATGAACAAGCCCATCCGGCATGTCAACATCATCCAGGTCATGTTCGTTCGCCGGATCCTCCCGTGCCAAGAACGGGAGTTCACTTTGTGGGAATTCGACCCGGCGCAGCACCAAACCCTCAATAGGCTCTTCGACACGACGTATGAAGACGTCTGGAAGGTGCTAACCAAAGGCGCCGAGTGCCCCACCTCCGCTTCCGAGGACCGCGGATATAGCTCGCAGCGCAACGCTGGCGAGGTAGGCTATTTATACCTTTCACAGGTTCGTTAAGCTTTTCTACATAGATTAACTCTATGTGGGATCTAAAAACTCCCTTTGCCTTTGACAGGCGTGGCTGAAGATAGCTGGACCGATCAACTGTCCGGCTCCTCTGCCCGAAGACCCAGCCCCAACTCTCTTAGAGAAGCTGCTGGCTCCGGCGCCCTATGTGGTGCCGAAGAAGAAGGTCAAGAAGAAGAAGACCACCAGGACTCGAAAGAGTGCCCGCAATGTGGTGGCATCGAGCTCGTCATCTGGCGAGTCTGCGACGCCCTCCTCTCGTGAAAACGAGGAGGAGGAACAAGGAAGCTCTCCCCCTCCATCGAGGGGAGCGAAAAAGAAGAAGGCCGCCCCAACAGGGGAGGCCGAGGGGTCGAGGAAAAGGAAGACCCCTCCGCCGGACTACTCCCCCAACGCCGAAGAGGGCGGAAAGGATTTGCCGGACAGAACCAAGCGTCCGGCGACATCGTAAGTATTCACATACCAGAATGACTCATAGTATCTTCAAGTGCGCCGCTTACCCTAATGTCGAATGCTATTTGCGCAGCCCGCCCCGAGCCGCACTCGATGATTCATCGAGCGGCTCCCTGGATTCGTCGGACATGAACTCTGTCCCGCCTGCAGTCTCCCCCAGCGGGGCGGACGACGCCGAAGCGGCGTCCCGCCGAACAGGGCAGGAGGAGGTGGTCCTGGAGGAGCCGCAAGGCAATCCTCAGGAACCCAGGAGTAAAGGGGATGAAACCCCACAGGGCTCCCAGTCCGGCTTTGTGCCGGACACCGCGCCGGACTCAACCGTCCTGGCTCGCGGTGGGCGAACTCCTTCCAAGAGGAGTAAGCCGTCTGAGCCGGCGACCTCTGTCCAACCAGAGGCGCCGGATAGTCTGTTGGAGGCGCTTGAAGGCGCCACCATCGACGAGGAGCACCGTACTATTATGTGTGCGGTGGTCCAAAGGGTTTAGTCCGCCAAGAGCGGACTTAATGAAGCTTGCACTAGCCTTCTAACAGGCTTCCAGGTAAGCAAAAAATATGCTAAATTCATTACCGCATAGACAGTAGCCCCTGATGCTCTGTTCGGTGTTCGGAAAGAAAAGCCGAATAGAGGATCCAACAATTTTTGCAGGAGTCTAATAAAAAGTCTAATATGCGTATGCAGGCTTCCCTGATGTCCACCGCCGCACTAACTGCACAGGTGGAAGTCCTGAAAAAGGACCTCGAGCGGTCCGAGCAAGAGCTCGGCCTTGCCAAAAGGCAGCTCGTGGAAAAGGAAGGTAAGAAATACCCCTTAGAAGAAAAAAAAGGTGCCTATAGAGAGGCTTCATTGCAAAAAGAAATAACAAGATTGTACTGCTTATTGTAGGGGCCACAACCGAGGTGGCAACCCTGAAGCAGGCGCTGGCTGAGGCCGAGAAGAAAGCGGCCAAGGAGCGCGCCGAGCGAGAAAAGCTTGGGGTCCAAGTCGGCGAGGTGCAGCAAGAGCTGCAAGCTCTCATGAAGAAACATGAGGGTTTGGAGCTTGAGGCAAAAACGCAAGCATCCGAGCTCGCGTCGGCTGTTGAGACCACCAAGAGTGCCAAGGCCGACCCCAAAAGGCCCTCCAAGAGTTGGAGGATGTGAAAAAGATAGCAGCGGGTAAGGCATTCTTAATGCAAAGTAGGAATATAAAGGTGAAATACCTATTACTTACCCGAATCCGGAGTTCTCTAGGGGCGTTCTTCGATCTTCCCTGCAGCGCATCCGCCGCCGCCGCATTCTACCGAGCTGAAGAGGTCAGCTCGACGGAGATTGTGTTCTGGTCTCAGTATTCTGAGGCCGGACACCCTTTGCCCTTAAGCGATCAGCTGAAGCAGCTGGCCGAGCTCCACAAGGCGGCCGAACAGGCCATGAAGGGCTTACTAGTTCGGCTGTGGGCTGGAGAGGCCCTGCCTGGGAGCTACTTCGGGCTGGTGCGGCGGCTGGTGGAGGCCTGTCCACGGCTTGAGGTTATCAAGCGCTCCGTCTGCATAGAAGGTGCCTGGAGGGCCCTTGCCCGTGTAAGGGTACACTGGGGCAAGCTGGACGGAGAGAAGCTGGTGAAGGACGGGCCGCCGCAGGGGAAGGAGCATCGCAAGCCCGAGAACTACTACAAGGAAGTTCTCGCTGGAGCTCGCCTTGTCGCGGATGAGTGTGCCAAAGATGTAATATTTCAATGAACTCGCTCGTTTGTATCCTGTGCGCTGAAAACTTGTTCATATGCGCTTAAGCAATGATTTCTGAATTTAAAATATTATTTTCTGTGCGGTCGTTTATCAATAACTGAGAGATGGCGAGTCGTCGGCTTCTGCCCCCATGCAACTAGTGCTGGGGTGTTCGGGATAAACCTGAGGGCTCTTGTTCCCATAGTTGGGTCCTTCGAGGGAGGCGCTCAGCACAGCGAACCAGGCAATCAGACTATAATGCTTGAACACTCTCACTTAGCCATAGAACGTTATAATTTTAAATTTCGGCGAAGTCCCTAGTTCGGAAGGCCGAATTCGGGGCACTATCCACGCCTTTAGCCGGACTTAACCAGCTCTCCGCTCGAAACGGCATAAGCCTTTAGGGACTCAAAAAACCTCTCGAACAGTGACCGGTCTCGCACCTTATCATGGCAGTCTGTTTTAGCTTTCTCCACTGAGGTGCTCACCCACCTGATCTGGGGCACAATCGCAGTGGTTCTCCTAGTGCTACCTTAGCCGATAGAGCGGAACGTAAGGCACCAAAACATAGGAGCCGGGCAAACCCAACATATGACCAAAATCATGACTCGGAGCCGATGCATATAATGCTATAAGTTCGGGGTGCCGCACTTGTGAAAGTGGACGGACTTCTCACACCAGATAGAAGGGTAATAAAGCCCCTGGCATGGTTTGCTGTACCATGGTGTACGGGTGCGATCATGTTATTTGAGTAAACATATGTATATTAAAAGAAGATAATGCAAAAAATAGACGAAAAGCTATGCATTATTTATGAGGAGGCTGTTTATTCAAGCCGAACGATACAAGTAGTGCGAAAAAAATTTAGACTATTTAACATGTCCTGACCAGGCGCAGGCCGCGGAATTTAAAAACAGATATATTGCTCGAAATAGAGACCACCTCAGAGTTTCATCATGCGGCGTTATTTTGTCTGCTTTCCTGGGTCCTATATCGTCTGTGCGGTAGCGAGGCCGAACATTGTATCCAGAGTATGGAGTCCTGAAAGAAAAGAAGAACCCGGCAGCCCCTAGTACGTTTGACGCCGTATTGTTGGCATGCCGTTTTATCAGCCCCTTCCCCTATGCCCATGGAATTGTAAGGGCGTAATTGTGTACTCGAGGTACTAGCTCCGTTATGTAGCGATGGCTGGGGTTGGGGCCGTATTGCTACGCGTGCTCTGAACGCGCCAGTCGGTCTTGCTGCGGGTTACTCCGGGCGCGTTTTGCTTTGTCCTGCTTTGTAGCGGCCGGACTCGAGAGCTGCCTTAACAGGTTGCTTTGTACCTCTGCTGCGAGGGCCGCCGTGTGTTCCTCCGTACGGATGGAGCGTTCGGTGTTTCCGCTGACCGTGATTACACCTCGAGGGCCTGGCATCTTGAGCTTGAGATATGCGTAGTGCGGCACCGCATTGAATTTAGCGAATGCGGTTCGTCCAAGCAGAGCATGATAGCCACTGCGGAACGGAACTATGTCGAAGATTAACTCTTTGCTTCGGAAGTTGTCCGGAGATCCGAAGACCACATCAAGTGTTATGGAGCCTATGCAATTGGCCTCTACACCTGGGATGACGCCTTTAAAGGTCGTCCTTGTGGGCTTGATCCTTGATGGATCTATGCCCATTTTCCGTACTGTATCCTGGTAGAGCAGGTTTAGGCTACTGCCGCCGTCCATGAGGACTCTTGTAAGGTGAAATCCGTCAACAATTGGGTCAAGAACCAATGCGGCGAAACCGCCGTGACAGATGCTAGTGGGGTGGTCCCTTCGATCGAAGGTGATCGGGCAAGAGGACCATGGGTTGAACTTTGGGGCGACTGGCTCCATCGCGTATACGTCCCGTAGCGCACGCTTCCTCTCCCGCTTGGGAATATGAGTCGCGTATATCATGTTCACCATCCGCACTTGTGGGGGAAACCCCTTCTGTCCGTTGTTGTTCGGCGGCCTGGGCTCCTCTTCGTCATCGCTGTCTAGCCCCTTGTTTTTGTGTTCGGCTCTTAACTTGCCTGCCTGCTTGAACACCCAACAATCCCTATTGGTGTGATTGGCTGGCCTTTCGGGGGTGCCGTGAATCTGGCATGAGCGGTCGAGTATTCGGTCCAAACTGAACGGGCCCTGGGTATTTTTTTGAATGGCTTTTTCCGCTGACCGGATTTATGGCCTCTGAATCCGGCGTTAGCTGTCGTATCTTCATTGCTGTCACTGCTGACGTGGCGTTTCTGTTTATTCCGTCGCGACCTGCCACTTTTGTCCTTGGTATCTGAATTACCTTGCTTCTTCGATAAGTTGTTGCTGCGAGCTAGCCAGCTATCTTCGCCCGAGCAAAAGCGGGTCATGAGTGTCGTGAGGGCTGCCATGGATTTCTGCTTTTCCTGTCCCAGGTGCCGGGCAAGCCACTCGTCACGGATGTTATGCTTGAAGGCTGCTAAGGCCTCTGCATCCGGACAATCGACTATCTGATTTTTCTTTGTTAGGAACCGTGTCCAGAATTTCCTGGCCGATTCTTCTAGCTGCTGGATTATGTGGCTTAGGTCGTCGGTGTCCGATGGCCGTACGTAGGTCCCCTGGAAGTTGTCGAGGAATGCGGCCTCCAGGTCCTCCCAAGAGCCGATCGAATCTGCGGGGAGGCTGTTAAGCCAGTGCCGAGCTGGTCCCTTAAGCTTAAGGGGTAGATATTTGATGGCGTGCAAATCATCGCCACGTGCCATGTGGATGTGGAGGAGATAGTCCTCAATCCATACTGCCGGATCTGTCGTACCATCGTACGACTCGATGTTGACGGGTTAAAAACCCTCTGGGATTCTATGATCCATTACTTCGTCTGTGAAGCATAGTGAGTGTGCGGCGCCCCTGTACTGGGCTATGTCTCGACGCAGTTCGGAGGAGCTGTGCCTGTTGTGTTCGGCCCGGCCGGATTTATTGTGTCCGGAGTGAAAACTATCACGTGCCATCGGGCGTCCGCGCGATCCATAGATCGATCTTGTTTGCCTTGCTTTGTCCTCCAGGACGTCTCGCAGGTCTGGTTCGTATTCCCGTGCCTTGGTAAAGCGGCTGCGGGGCATGGCTTGTTTGGATGTTCGACAGGCTTCTCTATCGCGGCCGCGAGGTGGCCGATCTAGCATGTCTTGGGCTTACTCCTCTGATTGGGGTAGCGGCCTGCGCTTAGGATAGTTTTTAGAGGGGCGTCCGAGCTCGTGCTCTTCGGCCGCAAGGACTTCAGTCCATCTGTCAGCTAGCAAATCTTGATCAGCTCTAAGCTGTTGCTACTTTTTCTTTAGGCTGTTCGCCGTGGCTAAAAGCCTGCGTTGAAAGTGCTCTTGTTCGGCAGGGTCTGATGGTACGATGAATTCATCGTCGCCGAGGCTTGCCTCGTCTTCGGAGGGAGGCATGTAGTTATCGTCCTCGACCTCTCGCTCTGCCACTCTCTCATGAGGGCGGTCTTCTCCATCTTCCTGTGCCGAATCCTGCTGGTTTTGGTGTTCTTCGGCGCTGTCCGGGGTAGTATTATCTCCCGTGCCGGAATCACCGTTTCTGCTATGGCGGGATTTGGAGCGGCGCCGCTGATGTCGACGTTTTGGAGGCTTTTTCGAAGTGCCATCCTCCGCTGTTCCATCGCCATCTCCATCTTTTGGAGCATCCACCATGTATATGTCGTATGACGAGGTGGCGGTCCAGCGCCCTACAGGTGCTGGTTCTTGCTCGTCTCCTCCTTCGTCGTCCATACCGTCGAAGTCTTCGGAGCCTAAGTCGAGCATGTCGGATATATCGTCGACAGTGGCTATTAAGTGGGCGGTGGGTGGGCTTTGAATTTCTTCGTCGTCCGAATCCCAACCTCGCAGGCCATAGTTCGTCCCGGGCTCTCCTGACAAAGAGAGAGACTTGAGAGAATTCAGAATATCACCAAAAGGTGAATACTGAAAGATGTCCGCGGCGGTGAACTCCATTACAGGCGCCCAATCTGATTTGATCGGCGGGGGTACGGATGACCCGAAGTTCGGAGAAGAGTCCGGCTCCTTGGAGTCACAGGCCATGCGGAGCGCGGGGCTTGGGTTCGGCTCAATGGCCTTTAAGATTGCAGCCCCCGAGGTGACGTCCAACCATTCATCTTCAAAGAACGCAGCGGGCTCCGAATCGAGGATCGGGGCCGGAGCGTATGCGGCCTCCAGGACACTGTTCGGAGGCAGAGCTATATCATGCCCCTCGAGATAGTGCGGCGCGCTTGGCTGTGGCTCGAATCCGTCGAAGATCAAGTCTCCGCGGATATCTGCCGTGTAGTTTAGGCTTCCAAACCTGACTTGATGGCCAGGGGCGTAGCTCTCGATCTGCTCCAGATGACCAAGCGAGTTGGCCCGCAGAGTGAAGCCGCCGAAGACGAAGATCTGTCCGGGGAGAAAAGTCTCACCCTGGACCTCATCGTTGTTGACGATCAAAGTAGCCATCGGGCCTAAAGGCGACGACATAGAGGAACTCTCAATGAAAGCACCAATGTCGGTGTCAAAACCGGCGGATCTCGGGTAGGGGGTCCCGATCTGTGCGTCAAGGTCGGATGGTAACAGGGGACAAGGGACACTTTATTTTACCCAGGTTCGGGCCCTCTCGATGGAGGTAAAACCCTACTCCTGCTAGATTAATATTGATGATATGGGTAGTACAAGAGTAGATCTACCACGAGATCAAGGAGGCTAAACCCTGGAAGCTAGCCTATGGGTATGATGATGGTTATGATGTGTTCGTCCTACGGACTACAACCCTCCGGTTTATATAGGCACCGGATAGGGTTAGGGTTACACAGAGTCGGTTACATTGGTAGGAGATCTTGAATATCCGCACGCCTAGCTTGCCTTCCACGCCAAGGAAAGAACCTTCCGGACACGGGACGAAGTCTTCAATCTTGTATCTTCATAGTCCTGGAGTCCGGCTGAAGATATAGTTCGGCTATCCGAACACCCCCTAATCCAGGACTCCCTCAATAAGAGTAAACGTTTGGCAATGTGAGAAGAACTTTTCTTGCGGAGATCATCATTGATTGCCTTTAAAAGCTCATGCTCTTGCTCAAGATTGAGCTTTTCAAAGCGTAACTTCTCATGAGCCCTTAAAAGTTCTCGATGATCTTCGAAGATAGTTTCATGAGCTAACTTAAGAGTGTTTAGTTCTTTAGTTAGATCCTCAATTTTCTCCTTATCATTGTCATTTGTTTTAGCATGATTAATTAACGTTCCATCATAGGATTCATCACTAGAGTTGTCAACAAGTAAATCATCATCGCCTAACAAGTCATCTTCATCACTATTAAAATCAACATACTCAGGATGAGTTACCTTAGGACCTTTGGCCATGAAGCATCTTCCAATTCCTTCATTGGGTGAATCAAATATGTCATAGGAGTTGGTCGACACAAGTGCTAGTCCGGCAACACCTTCATCTTGAGTATATTCGGAGTCGGAGTGATAACTTCTCTCGGAGCGGTTGTCGGAGTCAGAGCCGGATACCCATTCACCAACATGAGCTTGATGTCTTCGTTTTGTGTAGCTCCTTGATGATCTTTCCTTCCTTTTCGAATCCTTGCTTCTCCGTGAGTATCTTCGCTCATAACGATCATCTCTACTCCTTCTCTCTCGTGATGGTGATTCCTCTCCTTTGCTTCTTCTTTTTGGATAATCTTCTCTTCTTTTGTAGGGAGCCGTACACTCATTGGAATAGTGTCCGGGTCTTCCACAATTGTAGCAGTTTCGCTCTCGACTAGAAGATCTTTTGTCATTGTAGGACCTTGACTTGGAGCTTCTATCTTTGCTTCTACTCTTGTAGAACTTGTTGAAGTTCTTCACCATTAAGCTCAGTTCTTCATTGAAGTTTTGTTTCTCACTTGATGATGTGGGGGCTTCACATGAGGCTTTGTAAGCACCACTTGATTTGTTGTGAAGTTCCTCTTTATCTTTGAGTGACATCTCATGAGAAACAATTCTTCCAATTACTTCCGTTGGCTTGAGATCTTTGTAATTGGGCATCATTTGGATCAATGTGCACACGGTATCATATTTTCCATCCAAGGCTCTTAGGATCTTCTTGATGATGAATCTGTCGGTCATATCTTCACTCCCTAAGCCGACAATCTCGTTTGTGATGAGAGCAAGCCTAGAGTACATTTCAGCGACACCTTCACCATCCTTCATTTTGAACTTGTCAAGTTGACTTTGAAGCACATCCAATTTGGATTCCTTGACGGAGTCGGTACCTTCGTGCATATCAATCAAAGTATCCCAAATTTCCTTTGCATTCTCAAGACGGCTGATTTTGTTGAATTCTTCGGGGCACAATCTGTTGAAGAGAATATCACAAGCTTGAGCATTGTATTGTAGCATCTTCAACTCATCCGCGGTAGCTTCACAGTTTGGTTCCTTCCCGTCGAAGAAGTCACCTTGCAAACCAACACACACAATAGCCCAAACGGCGGGGTTATGTCCAAGAATATGCATTTTCATTTTATGCTTCCAACTAGCAAAATTAGTACCATCAAAGTAAGGACCTCTACGGTGATAATTTCCCTCGCTAGACGCCATACTCTCCTAGGTTGTGAAACCAAGGCTATGACCACCAAAAGCTATGGAAATCAAAGCAAATGGAGACCAAAGCTCTGATACCACTTGTAGGATCGGAAGTATATCTAGAGGGGGTGATTAGACTACTTGACCAAATAAAAACTTAATCTTTTCCCAATTTTAGTTCTTGGCAGATTTTAATAACTTTAGGACAAGTCAAGCAATCATCACACAATTCAAGCAAGCATGCAAAGAGTATATAGGCAGCGGAAAATAAAGCATGCAACTTGCAAGAATGTAAAGGGAAGGGTTTGGAGAATTCAAACGCTATTGGAGACACGGATGTTTTTCCCGTGGTTCGGATAGGTGGTGCTATCCTACATCCACGTTAGTGGAGACTTCAACCCACGAAGGGTAACGGTTGCGCGAGTCCACGGAGGGCTCCACCCACGAAGGGTCCACGAAGTAGCATCCTTGTCTATCCCACCATGGCCATCGTCCACGAAGGACTTGCCTCACTAGCGGTAGATCTTCACGAAGTAGGAGATCTCCTTGCCCTTACAAACTCCTTGGTTCAACTCCACAATCTTGTTGGAGGCTCCCAAGTGACACCTAGCCAATCTAGGAGACACCACTCTCCAAGAAGTAACAAATGGTGTGTTGATGATGAACTCCTTGCTCTTGTGCTTCAAATGATAGTCTCCCCAACACTCAACTCTCTCTCACGGGATTTGGATTTGGTGGAAAGAAGATTTGAGTGGAAAGCAACTTGGGGAAGGCTACAGATCAAGATTCATATGGTAGGAATGGAATATCTTGGTCTCAACACATGAGTAGGTGGTTCTTTCTCAGAACATATGAGTTGGAAGTGTAGATGTGTTCTGATGGCTCTCTCCACGAATGAAGAGGAGGTGGAGGGGTACTTATAGCCTCCACTTAAAATCCAACCGTTACACACAATTTACCAATCTCGGTGGGACCGAATCAACAAACTCGGTCAGACCGAAATGGTAAACCTAGTGACCGTTAGAGTTTCTCGGTGGGACTGACATGCATCTCGGTAGGACCGATATGGTTAGGGTTTGGGCATAACGTAATCTCGGTGAGACCGATTACACAAACTCGGTGAGACCGATTTGGTAATTAGCTAACCAGAGAGTTGGTCAAGCAAACTCGGTGGGACCGATTTGCTCTTTCGGTGAGACCGAAAAGATACAAAAGGGAAACAGAGAGTTTGCATTACAATCTCGGTGGGACCGATTTGCTCTTTCGGTGAGACCGAAAAGTTACAAAAGGGAAACGGAGAGGTTGCAATCCTGTCTCGGTGAGACCGAGATCCCTATCGGTGAAACCGATTTGCTAGGGTTTGGCAGTGGCTTATGACATATGAAGAACTCGGTGGCGCCGGATAGATAGAATCGGTATGACCGAGTTTGTCTTAGGGTTTAGGTCATTTGTGGATATGGGAAAGTAGTTGAGGATTTTGGAGCATATCATTAAGCACATAAGGCAAAGAGCTCATTAAGCAACACCTCATCCCTCCTTGATAGTATTGGCTTTTCCTATGGACTCAATGTGATCTTGGATCACTAAAATGTAAAATGTAGAGTCTTGAGCTTTTGAGATTGAGCCAATCCTTTGTCCTTAGTATTTTGAGGGTTCCACTTTCACCATTCATGCCATGCCAATCATTGAGCTTTCCTGAAATAGTTATATTGGAATATCATTAGCTCAATGAGCTATATGTTGTTATGAATTACCAAAACCACCTAGGGATAGTTGCACTTTCAACAAGTCATAAGGACGTCTCTAGGCGATCCTTAAAAAGTTAAAGGACTAAAACCCTTAGTGGATATATATATATATATATATATATATATATATATATATATATATATATATATATACACACACACCAGCAATTTTTGGCCTTTTCTAGTCGATCCCATAAACTTAAGGTTGTAAACTTCAATTTGATCAAGTTTAAAGCAGGTTCAACCAAAGTAGCATGCATTCAAACAAAAAAATTGATAGTTTTGCATAACCGAACATAAAACATAAATTTAAACTAAGCTAAACTACTTTCGGTCGAAGTAGAGGTCGAGCCAATCCTTCCTCGTCATGTACGGTGTGCCGCGAGCTGGGTCCGAGCCGCTACCATCGTCGGGGTCGTTGGGGAAGGCACTCCTCCACTCGTCGACATCGATCTCCTCGTCCTCGAGGCCCACCTCGACGCCCTCCGCGCCATCGTCGCCGCCGCCTTCGACCTCGTCATCGGAGGAGAGCGCGACAACCTCGCCGCCTTCGACCTCTTCATCGGAGGACAGCGCGATAACCTCGCGGCCCTCCGTGCCGGCAAAGATCGCCCGCTCTGCCTCCACGATCTCCGGGTGCTGCAGGTGGAGCTCTTGCATGTAGGCCTCGTCAGTGGCCTCGGCCTCGAGGCTCTCCCACGCCTCGCGGTCTTCCCATGCCATAGCCGAGCTCGCCACCCTGGCTCCGGCGGAACGAGGTAGACCAGACGTGTGCCGAAGGGGAAATTGAGCCTAGCCACCGCGCCGTGGTAGAGGACCTGCCAGCGGTCGTACTCCATGGCCGCGAGCTTGGCCGTGTGGAAGCTACCGAGCCACGGGCGGGTGTGGGTCTATCGATCTGTAATCTCAGCGACCCACGTCCCCCATCGCTGCTGCCGGTGAGGGAGTCCTGGATTAGGGGGTCCTCGGATAGCCGGAATATGTACTTTAGTCGGACTGTTGGACTATGAAGATACAAGATTGAAGACCTCGTCCCGTGTCCAGATGGGACTGTCCTTGGCGTGGAAGGCAAGCTTGGCTATACAGATATGTAGATCTCCTCCCTTGTAACCGACTTTGTGTAACCCTAGCCCCCTCTGGTGTCTATATAAACTGGAGGGTTTAGTCCATAGGACAACAACAATCATACCATAGGCTAGCTTCTAGGGTTTAGCCTCTTTGATCTCGTGGTAGATCAACTATTGTAATACTCATATCATCAAGATCAATCAAGCAGGAAGTAGGGTATTACCTCCACCGAGAGGGCCCGAACCTGGGTAAACATCGTGTCCCCCGCCTCCTGTTACCATCCGCCTTAGACGCACAGTTCGGGACCCCCTACCTGAGATCCGCCGGTTTTGACACCGACATTGGTGCTTTCATTGAGAGTTCCACTGTGCCGTCACCACAAGGCTTGATGGCTTCGTCGATCATCGACAACAATGAGATCCAGGGTGAGGTTTTCCTCCCCGGACAGATCTTCGTATTCGGCGGCTTCGTATTGCGGGCCAACTCGCTTGGCCATCTGGAGCAGATCGAGAGCTACGCCCTTGGCCGTCAGGTCGGGTTTGGAAACTTGAACTATACTACCGACGTCCGTAGAGACTTGATCTTCGACGGATTCGAGCCCACATCAGGTGCGCTGCACAGCCATGATGAGCATGACTTAGCTCTGTCGTCGGACAGTGTCCGGGAGATCACACCTGCAACTGCTCCGGCCCTCAATCCAGAGCGAATCACGCCGTCTGAGGACGGGTGGATGGACCCCGCCACGGAGGCCACGCACTCAGCGGCGATAGAGCCGAATGCTGACTTCACTTCCTATGAGACCTATGTTGCCGGATCCTTGGATTCGTCCTCGACCATAGGCCCCGAACCGCCTGCGTCCATGCCTATCGAATCTAATTGGGCGCCGATCATGGAGTTTACCTCCACGGATATCTTTCAGCACTCGCCCTTTGGCAACGTGCTAAACTCGTTGAAGTCTCTCTCCCTGTCAGGAGACCCTTGGCCGAACTATGTCCAGCTAGAATGGGATGCAGACGACAAAGAAATTCGCCCCCACCCACCACCCACTTAGTAGCCACTGTCGATGATTTAACCGACATGCTCGATTTTGGCTCCGAAGACATCGACGGTATGGATGACGATGCAGGTGACGAACAGGAACCACCGCCCACACGGCGCTGGACGGCCACCTCATCATATGATATATACATGGTGGATACCCCCAAAGAAGGCGATGGCGATAAGACATCGGAGGATAATCCCTCCAAGAAGCAATTCGAGCACCAACATCAGCGGCGCCGCTCTAAGTCCCGCCATAGCAAAAATAGCGATACCGGCACAAGAGACAATAACGCTCCGAATAGTGCCGAAGACGACAACAATCCCCTCCAGCCAGATCTCGAGCCGGAGGATGGGCAAGCTAGCCCTAAGGAACAAGCGATAGACGGAGAACTAGAGGATGACATTTACATGCCTCTCTCCGAAGACAAGGTGAGCCTCGGCGACGAAAAATTTATCGTGCCTGAGGATCCCGTCGAACAGGAGTACTTCAAGCGCCGGCTAATAGCCACATCAAACAGCCTGAAGAAAAAGCAACAACAGCTTCGAGCTGATCAAGATCTGCTAGTGGATAGATGGACTGAAGTCCTTGCGGCCGAGGAATACGCACTCGAACGCACAACCAAGAGTTACCCAAAGCGTAGGTTGCTACCCCAACTCGAGGAGGAAGCATTAAAACCTACATTACTAGTGTATGATGCGGCTGATCGGCCACCCCGTGGCCGAGACAAAGGGGAATATCAGCCTGAAGTCCAGCCCGCACCCCGTCGCCAGACAAACAAAAACACTATGGCCTGGGGCAGCACGCGGGACCTGTGAGACGTATTGGAAAACAAACCAGGACATACAAGATCGATCTACAGATCACGGGGTCGCGCCCCAACGTGTGACGACGATCGTCACGCGGGATACACTAAAAGCAAATCCGGCCGGGCCGAATACAACAGACAAGACTCGTATGAACTACGTCCTGACATAGCCCAGCACAGAGGCGCCGCACACCCCCTATGCTTCACCGATGAAGTAATGGATCATGAATTCCCAGAAGGATTCAAAGCCATGAACATTGAGTCATACGATGGCACAACAGACCCGGCGGTATGGATAGAGGATTTCCTCCTCCACATCCACATGGCACGCGGTGACGATCTACATGCCATCAAGTACCTCCCACTAAAACTCAAAGGACCAGCTCAGCACTGGATGAATAGCCTGCCAGCAAGCTCCATTGGCAGTTGGGAGAATTTGGAAGATGCATTCCTTGACAACTTCCAGGGCACTTATGTGCGACCACCAGATGCTGATGACTTGAGCCACATAACCCAACAGCCTGGGGAATCGGCCAGGAAATTCTGGACTCGGTTCTTAACTAAAAAGAACCAAATCATCGAATTTCCGGATGCCGAGGCCTTAGCGGCATTTAAACATAACATCCGGGACGAGTGGCTCCCCCGACACCTCGGCCAAGAGAAGCCGAAGTCCATGCCAACCCTCACGACACTCATGACCTGCTTTTGCGCGGGCGAGGACAGCTGGCTGGCTTGCAGCAACAACACATCAAGGAATCCCGACACTTCAGATGCCAAAGATACTAACGGCAGACCACGTCGCAATAGACACAAGCGCCGCAACAACGGCGATAATGCCAAAGACACAACAGTCAATGCCAGATTCAGTGGCTCTAAATCCGGTCAGCAAAAAAGCCATTCAAAATAAGCAATCCGGGCCCGTCCAGTTTGGACCACATACTCGATCACTCGTGTCAAATTCACGGCACCCCCGATAATCCAGCCAATCACACCAACAGAGAGTGCTGGGTGTTCAAGCAGGCCGGTAAGTTGAATGCCAAAAACAAGGACAAGGGGATGCATAGCGACGACGAGGAGGAGCCTCGGCCGCCCAACATAGGAGGACAGAAGAGGTTCCCTCCACAAGTGGAAATGATGAACATGATACATGCAACCCACATTCCCAAGAGGGAACGGAAGCGTGCACTAAGGGACGTCTATGCGATGGAGCCAGTCGCCCCAAATTTCGACCCATGGTCCTCTTGTCCGATCACCTTCGATCGCAGGGACCACCCCACTAGTATCCGTCACGGCGGATCTGCCGCATTGGTCCTTGACCCCATCATTGACGGATTTCACCTCACTCGAGTCCTCATGGACGGTGGCAGCGGCCTGAACCTGCTCTATCAGGATACAGTGTGCACAATGGGCATAGACCCCTCGAGGATCAAACCCACCAAAACCACCTTTAAAGGTGTAATCCCAGGTGTAGAGGCCTGTTGCACGGGCTCAATCACACTGGAAGTGGTTTTCGGGTCTCCGAACAACTTTCAAAGCAAGGAGTTAATCTTTGATATCGTCCCCTTACGCAGCGGCTATCACGCACTGCTCGGATGAACTGCATTTGCCAGATTCAATGCGGTACCACATTATGCATACCTCAAGCTCAAAATGCCAGGACCATGCGGGGTTATAACAGTTAATGGAAACACAGAGCGCTCACTCCACACGGAGGAGCACACTGCGGCCCTCACAGCAGAAGCGCAAAGCAGCCTTATTAGGCAAACCGCCAATTCGGTGAAAAAGACCCCGGACACCTTCAAGCAAGTCCGGAATACCCCGCAGGTGGACCGGCAGGCACGCTTCGAGCTCGACTAGCAATTCGGCCTCCATCCTAGTCCCTGTCAAGCGGTGAAATCTGTGCCACGCGTACATAACTACGCACTCAAGATACCATGGGCATAGGCGGAGGCACCACTATGGCACGTCCCACAATGCGGCTCAACCACCCCAGGGGCCGTATACCTTTCTCATTTTTCTCTTTCAGGAACTTACTCTCTGGAAGCCCTTCCCGGCAGTCTAATTGTTGGACTCATCGCGGTAAGGAAATACCAAGGAGGCAAAACGGTCTGAGTACAAGGGAATCCCCAGGTGGTCTCTGATAACGATCAAAATACCTGTTTTACATACCCGCACGCAGCTTGCCCTTAGATAGGACATGTCAAATGGTCCTATTTTTTGCTTATTGCACCACTTGTATCCATACGCTTTGGCGTATTATTCAATAACAATGCATAGCGTTAGCCTATTATTGCATTCCCCTTTCTTTTTCTTTATTTTCCTTGTCTGCTCGACAAATTGCACCCGTACATTCTGGTACAACCAGTGCGCCAGGGGCTTCAGTATACCCCATAACACGGCGTGAGAAGACCGAACACTTTCGACAGTGCGGCACCCCGAACTTATAGCATGTCTTGGGTCAATAGTTGGGTTTGCCCGGCTCCCATGTTTTGGTACCTTACGTTCCGCAATATCGGCTAAGGTAGCACTGGGAGAACTACTGCGATTGTGTCCCGGTTCTTTCGGACAAGCACCTCAGTAGAGAAAGCCGAAAACTAACTGTCATGATGAGGCGAGAGTTGGTCGCTGTTCGAGAGGTCTCAAGTCCTTAAAGACTTTTTCCACTTCGGGCGAGGAGTCGGCCTTGCCCGACTTAGGCGTATATAGCGCCCCAAATTCGGCCCTCCGAATACTAGGGGCTTCGCCAAAATTTAAAATTGTAGACTTCTATGGCTAAGTGAGAGTGATAAAGCTTTATAGTCCGATTGCCTGGTTCGTTCTGCTGAACACCTGCTTGGGAGGACCCAAAATTGGGATAAAGAGTGCTCAGGTTTATCCCGAACACCTTGGTACTAGTTACATGGGGGCAGAAGCCGACGACTGGCAAACTCTCAGATTCTATAAACGGCCGCACAGAAGGTAATATTTTAAATTAACAAGCGTTGCATAGCGCAAATGAACTCGTTTCATATTACAGGAACACATGAGTACATTCATTCAAATATTACATCCTTAGCACATTCCTCCACCACAAGGCGAGCACCCTTCAGGACACTGTCATAATACTTTTCGGGGTGGCGATGCTCCTTGCCCTCCGGCGGCCCCTCCTTCACCAGCTTTTCGGCGTCCATCTTCGCCCACTGTACCTTCGCCAGGGCAAAAGCCCTGCGCGCACCCTCGATGCAGACGGACCGCTTTATGACTTCAAACTATGGGCATGCATTCACAAGTCGCCTCACTAGCTAGACCGAAGTAGCTATCAGGCAGGGGCTCGCTAGGCCATATCCGGACTATAAGACCCTTCATGGCCTGTTCGGCCGCCTTGTGAAGCTCGACCAGTTGCTTCAGCTGATCGCTCAAGGGATTGGGTGTTCGGTCCCAGTATACTGAGACCAGAACAACTTCTCCGTCGAGCTCTCCTCCTCAGCCCGGTAGAACTCCACGGCATCCGACACACTGCGGGGTAGATCTGCGAACGCTTGTGGAGAGCTCCGAACTCGGGTAAGTAAATAGAAAGTTTCCTTCACATGCTTGCTTTGCATAATGAATACCTTACCCGCCGCTATCTTCTTAACTGCCTCAGTTTCCCGGAGGGCCTTTTGGGCTTCGGCCTTGGCATGTTGTGCGCTTTCGAGGGCCTTCGCAAGCTCGGACCCTTGCGTCCTAGAGTCAAGCTCCAAGGACTCATGTTTCTTGGCGAGTTCCTGGAGCTCTTGCTGCACCTCGCCTACTCGGGCTTCTTGCTTCTCTCGCTCGATGCACTCCTTGGCCGCTTTATCTTCGGCCTCGGATAACGCCTTCTGCAGGGCTGCCACTTCGGTCATGGCCCCTAGTAAAATTGATAACAATCATATTATTCTAAAACCAAATTTTTCTTTATAATATACAAACGATTTTTCTCTATAATATACAGACGGGGTATCACTTACCTTTGTTCTCTTCGAGCTGCCTCTTGGCAAGGCCGAGCTCTTCCTTGGACCGCTCAAGGTCCCGCTTCAGTGCGGCAACCTCCGTAGTACGTGCAGCAGCGGCCAGAACTGAAGCCTGCATATGCACATAGACATATTTCAATTAGACTCCTGCAATTATCATTTGATCCTCTATTCGGGCTTCCTTCACGAACGCCAAACAGAGCATCAGGGGCTACTGTCTATGCTGTAACATTTTCTTATAATCTGGTTACTTACCTCAAATCCTCTTAGGAGGCTAGCACAGGCTTCAGTCAGTCCGCTCTTGGCAGACTGAACCTTCTTGACTACCGCACTCATAATAGTGCGGTGCTCTTCGTCAGTGGAAGCGCCACGAAGCACTTCCAACAAGTTGTCTGATGCCTCTGGATGAACAGAGGCCATCGGCACAGACGGCTTGCCCCCCTTAGCGAGGGGCTGCCTGACAGAATCCGGAACCACTGGAGGTTCCGGGGTCGTATTCGGCTTGGGGCTAGATTTGCTGCCCCTGGCGTCAGGGCCCATGGGAGTCTTGCCCCTCATGCACCCAGCGCCTGGAATGTCGCCTTGGGGCACCTCCGGAACTGTCTCCCCCTGGTTCATTTCCCTTTGAGATAACACCTCGGTGTCGTCCGTAGGGCGGGGGGAGAAGGCAGTTGGGAGAGAATCGCTGTTCATATCCGACGATCCCAATGAATCATCCGACGAAGATACGCCAATGTGGGCTTGGGATGGGCTGCATAATCATGCGCAGTGTAATAAAAAATAGTACTATAAGACGTATCAAGAATTATTATGGTATCCGGATACTCACGACTTCGCCAGGGGCTTGTCCCTGGGAAACCACTCCTCGTCGCTGAAAGCGGCCGTTGTGGAGCAGTCGAGGAGGAGGGTCCTTCCCTTCTTGGACCCTTCGGCCTCCCCTGATGGGGCGGCCTTCCTTTTCTTGTCCCCCCCCCCCCCCCGACTCGGGGGGAGAACTTTCCTCTTCCTCCTCCTCGTTTTCGTGGGAGGAGTGCGCCTTGGTGTTTTCCGACGATGAGTCCGATATAACCTTGCGCCGGAGACCCTTCCGGGTCCCCGTGGCCTTCTTCTTGGCCTTCTTCGCCGGCACCTCATAAGGCGCTGGAACTAGCATCTCCGTTAGGAGAGCATCTGCTGGATCTTCGAGCAGGGGGGCTGGACAATCGATCTGCTCCGCTGTCGCTACCCAATCCTGTTAAAAGGCGTGGAGGCTTAGATCCCGTGTGTGGTTAAACTGGGGAAAATGAACATTGATATAGAAGCCTTACCGGATTGGCAGGGCGCTTTGCGCTGACGTCTTTGTGCGTCCTGTCGAAGAGCCTTCGCAGCGTCTGGTGCTCGGCCGGGTCGAACCCCCACAAATAGAATGCCCGTCTTTGACACGGGAGGATCCGACGGAAGAGCATGACTTGGACTACATTGACGAGCTTGATTTTCTTGCTCATCATGTTTTTTACGCAGGTCTGGAGTCCGGTCAGCTCTACCGAGGAACCCCAGGATAAGCCCTTCTCTTTCCAGGAGGTGAGCCGCATGGGGATTCCGGATCGAAATTCGGGGGCCGCCACCCAGTTGGTGTCACGCGGCTCGGTGATATAGAACCACCCCGATTGTCACCCCTTTATGGTCTCCACATAGGAGCCTTTGAGCCAGGTGACGTTGGGCATCTTGCCCACCATGGCGCCTCCGCACTCCGCTTACTGGCCGACCACAACCTTCAGTTTAACATTGAAGGTTTTCAGCCATAGGCCAAAGTGGGGCTTGAGGGCTTGATGCGGAGGAAGGCCTCGCACACGACAATAAACGCCAAGATGTTGAGGATGAAATTGGGGGCCAGATCGTGAAAGTCCAGCCCGTAGTAGAACATGAGCCCACGGACGAACGGGTGGAGAGGAAATCCCAGTGCACGGACGAAGTGGGTAAGAAAAACCACCCTCTCATGGGGTTCTGGAGTAGGGACGATCCGCCCCTCATCTGGCACCCGGTGTGCGATATCCGCAGCCAGATATCCGGCTCCCCGTAGCTTTGTGATGCCCTCCTCCGTAACGGAGGAGACCATCCACTTGCCTCCCGCTCCGGACATACTTGGAGTGGTTTGAGGAGAAAATGCGAACTTGGGTGCTGGAGCTCGAGTGCGCGAGAATGGATGAGCAAGGAGGAAGAGGGCATGGGTGAAAAAGGCGAATCCTTGTCCCTTTATAAGGGCGGAAGAAACTATACGCCTCCCCACCTGCCTGGTGAACTCGCTTATTCTCCAAGCGCCATAATTCATGGCGCGGTTGGGTTACCCACACCCGTATTGATGAGAATCCCGTGATAAGGGGACACGGTCTCTGCTTCGACAAGACGTGCCAAGAAAACCGCCTCACAATATGTCCAGTAGCCGGTCGAGAAAAACAGTTCGAATAATGACCGGGGCGTGGTATGATGTCATACTACAGAATGTGTCAGCAGATTAGATTTGTGAAAATATTATTCTCTCTACGGTGGTATGTGGAATTTGTTTTGCAGAGCCGGACACTATCCTTGTGTTCAAAACCTTCTATGGATTATTCGGAGGAAGAACCCGCCTTGCAATGTCGAAGACAATCTGCGCGCTGGACTCATCGTCATTGAAGCCTAGTTCAGGGGCTACTGAGGGAGTCCTGGATTAGGGGGTCCTTGGATAGCCGGAATATATACTTTAGCCGGACTGTTGGACTATGAAGATACAAGATTGAAGACTTCGTCCCGTGTCCGGATGGGACTCTCCTTGGCATGGAAGGCAAGCTTGGCTATACGGATATGTAGATCTCCTCCCTTTTAACCGACTCTGTGTAACCGTAGCCCCCTCCAGTGTCTATATAGACCGGAGGGTTTAGTCCGTAGGACAACAACAATCATACCATAGGCTAGCTTCTAGGCTTTAGCCTCTTTGATCTCGTGGTAGATCAAATCTTGTAATACTCATATCATCAAGATCAATCAAGCAGGAAGTAGGGTATTACCTCCATCGAGAGGGCCCGAACCTGGGTAAATATCGTGTCCCCCGCCTCCTATTACCATCCGCCTTAGACGCACAGTTCGGGACCCCCTACGCAAGATCCGCCAGTTTTGACACCGACAGCCGGACCCCAAGGTAGGACTTCGTCGGCTGCTGGGTCCGAGGGAGGACGGGGAAGTCCTCAAACCGGCATAAGGGCACGGCGGCGGGTGGATCGGGGGACCGGCGATGGCGGATCGGGCCCACAGAGGATGATGGGGACACCTCGGCGGCCACCTCGCCGGCGTCGGGCGAAAAGGCCGTGATAAACCTCTTTTTGGCCATTGGCTCCTCGAGCTCCTCGACACATAGGCAGAGGTTGAGGATGGAGGCAACCAATGGTTTCGAGCGTTGTGTGTGTCTGTGTGAGCGGAGGTTTTAGGGTGTGCGTGGAGGGGGCGGGGGGGAGGTTGTGTTTGTGGAAATACTGCGGCAACTAAAAATTTTACTAGGCGGGAGTAACAAGGCAGGGCTACTGAAAATTTGGACCAAGGGCGAGCAGATATTTTTGAGATTGCCAGGGATGCAGAGGCGGGAGTAAAATGCGGGGGGCACTAAAAATTTGAATCAAGCGACTGAAGCAGAGCGGGAGTAACAAACATCGCACATGGTCCGCACATACTAATCATGTGCTATCAAACATTAAAACCTTCCAGGCGGTAGATATTTTCTAGATTACGAGGCAATACTATTTTCGAGATTACGAGGGATGCAGAGGCGGGGTTTTTTGGGGAGCGAGCTTGTGTGCTTGACACGCCGGTTGTGGACTGTAGCCGACGCACCTTCTCGCGTAAGCCATAGGTGTACTATACACCGACGGTGCTCCAAGATATTTTGTACTACATCTCACACGGTTGGTGATAATAAACTGTGTGGGATCTACTTAATTTGAATTACATAATGGGGTCACAGTGGCAATGGACGCTGTTTGAATTGCTAGACCTTTTATCTGCAGTGAACATGCAACTATATGTGTGTCGTAAAAGAATTGGAATTATTCAGGGTTCGTTTGGACATTTTATACACTAGCACATATGCCCGTGCGTTACAGCGGGAGAGATATTTTTGTTGCGATAAGCAACAGGAAAGATAATTGACGTGTCCACCAAAAATGGTCTCCACAACAGTAGGTGACAAAGCAAGGAGTTGTGGTCTTCTTGTTGGACATGTTTGGCCCGCAAAATATTGATAGTGATGGGATTAGTTGCGACGGCCCCGATTCAATCGTACACTAATCATACACACAAACATGTACGATCAAGATCAGGGACTCACGGGAAGATATCACAACACAACTCTAAAAATAAAATAAGTCATACAAGCATCATCATACAAGCCAGGGGCCTCGAGGGCTCGAATACAAGTGCTCGATCATAGACAAGTCAGCGGAAGCAACAATATCTGAGTACAAACATAAGTAAACAAGTTTTCCTTAAGAAGGCTAGCACAAACTGGGATACAGATCAAAAGAGGCGCATGCCTCCTGCCTAGGATCCTCCTAACTACTCCTGGTCGTCGTCAGCGGGCTGCACGTAGTAGTAGGCACCTCCGGTGTAGTAGGAGTCGTCGTCAATGGTGGCGTCTGGATCCTGGGCTCCATCATCTGGTTGCGACTACCAGGTAGGAGGGATAGGAGGAAAAGAAGGAGAAAGAAACCGTGAGTACTCATTCAAAGTACTCGCAAGCAAGGAGCTACACTACATATGCATGGGTATATGTGTAAAGGGGCATATTGGTGGACTGAACTGCAGAATGCCAGAATAAGAGGGGGATAGTTAATCCTGTCGAAGACTACGCTTCAGGCCACCTCCATCTTGCAGCATATAGAAGAGAGTAGGTTGAAGTCCTCCAAGTAGCATCGCATAGCATAATCCTACCCGGCGATCCCCTCCTCGTCGCCCTGTTAGAGAGCGATCACCGGGTTGTATCTGGCACTTGGAAGGGTTTGTTTTATTAAGTATCCGGTTCTAGTTGTCATAAGGTCAAGGTACAACTCCAAGTCGTCCTGTTACCGAAGATCATGTCTATTTGAATGGATTATCTTCCCTGCAGGGGTGCACCACATAACCCAACACGCTTGATCCCATTTGGCCGGACACACTTTCCTGGGTCATGCCCGACCTCGGAAGATCAACACGTCGCAGCCCCACCTAGGCCAACAGAGAGGTCAGCACGCCGGTCTAAACCTAAGTGCACAGGGGTCTGGGCCCATCGCCCTTAGCACACCTGCACGTTGCGTGGGCGGCCGAAAGCAGAACTAGCCCCCTTAATACAAGAGCAGGCTTACGTTCCAATCCGGCGCGCGCCGCTCAGTCGCTGACGTCACGAAGGCTTCGGTTGATACCACAACATCAAGTGCCCATAACTTTCCCACGTAGTTGGTTAGTGCGTATAGGCCAGTGGCCAGACTCAGATCAAATACCAAGATATCGTTAAGCGTGTTAAGTATGCGCGAACGCCGACCAGGGCCAGGCCCACCTCTCTCCTAGGTGGTCTCAACCTGCCTTGTCGCTCCGCCACAAAGTAACAGTCGGGGGCCGTTAGGAACCCAGGCCCACCTCTACCGGGATGGAGCCACCTGTCCTTTCAGCCCCCTCATGAGAATCACTTGCGGGGACTCAACGAGCTGACCCGACTTTAGTCACCACATGTGTCATGTATATATAGTATATAGTATATACCCGTGATCACCTCCCTTGTGATCACGGCCCGATAGTATAGCATGGCAGATGGCCAAGAATGTAGGGCCACTAAAGGAACACTAGCATCCTATTCTAAGCAGTAGGATAGTAGGTAAGAGTAAAAACTGTAGCAACAATGATAGGTTATGCAATACAATAGGATTAACCGAAAGAAGTAACATGCTACACTACTCTAATGCAAGCAGTATAGAGAAGAATAGGCGATATCTGGTGATCAAGGGGGGGCTTGCCTGGATGCTCTGGCAAGAAGGAGGGGTCGTTAAACAGCGTAGTCGGACGGGGCACCAGCAGCGGCGTCGGTCTCGTAGTCTACAGGAGAGAAAAGGGGGAAGAAACAATGAATACAGTGCAAACAGATGCATAAAAATGCATGACAAAGCAAAGAGCGGTGTTAGGTGTGCCCTAACTCGGTAAGAGGTGATACCGACGAAGGGGGGAAACATCCGGGAAAATATCACCGGTGTTTCGCGTTTTCGGATAGATGAACCGGAGGGGGAAAGTTGCGTGTTTTCTATGCTTGGAATGTGTAGCGGACGAACGTGCTGCGTATACGGAATCATCTCGTCGTTCTGAGCAACTTTCATGTACAAAGTTTTTTCGTCCGAGCTACGGTTTATTTTATATTAATTTTTAAAGTTTTTAAATCATTTTCTAGAATTAACAGAATTAATTTAATACTAAAATACATTACTGACGTCAGCACGACGTCAGCAATCAACCAGTCAGTTGACTGGGTCAAACTGACGCGTGGGTCCTACTGTCATTGACTAAGACTAATTAAACAGGTTAATTAGTTTCATTAGCAATTAGGTTAACCTAACTAAGATTAATTAAGTTAATTAATTCGCTAATTAATTAATATTTTATTATTTATTTATTTATTCTTTTTTTAATCTCTCTTTTCTTTTCTTTTTTATTGTTCTAGGGCTGGGCCCCGTTTGTCGGTGGCTTATCCGAGCCACGAGGGCTACCAGACGCGGGCTAACCGGGGCTGCAGCGGAGCGAAGCCCGGGGCGTGCGGGCGCGAGCGCCGGCGGCCAGGAGCCGCGCGACGGCGACCGGAGCAGCAGACGACAGCAGCAGCGGGTGGCGGCTGTAGCGAGTGGTGGGGGCAGGGGCGCGGGTCGCCGAAGCCATAGAGAGCGGGTGCACACGGCGGTGATGGGTGCGGCCGGCGCGGGTGTGGGTGCACGGTGCGCGGCAACCGCGAGGAGAGGAGGAGCGGAACAGTGACTCACGGCCGTTGACGGGGAGAGGAGGTGGCGAGGCATGGTGGAGAGCCGCGTGGAGGAGGTCGGGGAGGACGTCGGGCGGCGCTGGGCGAAGCAGAGGAGGGGGAACGGGGCGGTCTGGTGAGGAAGCGGCGCCGACGAGGGAAGGTGTTGGGGCGGCACCGACGAGAGGTGACTCCACGGAGGAGGACGGAGGCGCGGCGGGCGGGCGACGGGAGGCATCGGGCAGTGCCCGATCTAGGCGAGAGCGCGACGGGATCAGGACGGCGTGCGTTGGGGAGCCCCCGATCCAGATCTCGCAGGGGGGAGGGAGTGGGAATCGTGGGTAGTGGGGGAGTTAGGTTAGGTTTTATGGGGTGAGGGGTTATGGGGAGAGCGGGGTGGGCCGGTTGGGGCCAGTTGGGCTAGCCGACTGGGTGGAATGGGACGGGGCCCATGGGGAGACGGGGGCTTTTCTTTTCTTTTCCTTTAGTTTAGTTACTGTTTTCTATTTTCTATTTTCTTTTATTTCGTATTTTCTATTTTATTAATTTTTTTGTTTCATGAAATACCCAAGTTGTACCTAAAATATTATTAATACTTATGCCACTACCACAATTAACTTGGCACTTAATATAAAATAGTTTATAATTGTTTATTATTTTATAATCATTTAACTAATTGTTTTTGCTACTATTTTATTCATTTTTGAGTATTTACACATTTTATAAAAGTGTGGTTTCTCCACCATTAATACCTAGGATTTATTTGTCCCAGTTTGAACATTTTAATTTTAATGTTTGAAAACTTTTGATGTTTGTCATTGATTCAAATTTGAATTTGAATCATTTTTGAACCATCGCAAGATTAACAACAGTAACCGAGGTGACGTGGCATCATTAGCAGAGGTTCACTGTAGCTTAATTATCCGGGCGTCACAATTCTCCTCCAATACAAGAAATCTCGTCCTGAGATTTAAGAGGGGAAGTGAGGGGGAAGGAATTTGGTTGCGAAATTCTAATGATTCTTCTCGGTCTTGGTGGCTCTTCTCGAAGAGATCGATCCATTACATTGATGTCTTCATTCCACTGCTTCAGGTCATCATTATGAAGTCGTCATCCTTTCTTCGGGGGTTCCATCATACTTACGAATAGGTAACGGGGCAGATCGGCAACGACAGAATGCTATAAGGGTAATAATCTAGGATTAACCCATGAATGAGCATATGAGTACCTCTCGAGTTGAAGAAATAAAACACTTCGAGAGTAAAGTTTGAAGGTACAATAAGAAGTTTCAAGCAGCCAGACAATCGTTCAATGCCTAGTCATAAGGTGAAAGGGTTTTAGGGAATGGAAATAAGTAGTGCGTCTAATACCAGAATAGATCACTAGGAATGTGGCTCGTGATTTGCATAAGAAGCCAAGCTCAAGGAATATCCTTGGCAATAGGGTCTACAGGAGAGTCAGGTTTCGATCCTGTGGAACTGTGGGTTATGGGCCCACTATGTGGGTAAAAAGTAGAAAGGGGGCTGACATATTGCACGGTCATGATAGCAAGTCAAGTCAGAGGGTAGCCTGCCATTTATGTTGGCAACAATGTTGGTACCAAGGGCGAGGGACAAATAGAACCATTTTCCTGCTGGTTGAACGAGGCGGACCAATAGCCAAGGTTCTCGTCCATTGGTGGCTACCGGAATGTCATCAACAATAGTAACAGGGTCTTATTGACAGAGTAGTACACCAAGGTGTTTACATAAGCAGTGAATTATTACTGCTTAGATCATATAGATCACAAGAAAGATTAAACAAAATAATGGAAAGGAAAAGGTGATCATTAGATTAAACAGAACAATGGAAAGGAAAATGTGTTTAAACACATATTTCAGGGGTATATCCTTCCCAAGTACAAGCAGAGCATGATATCCATGACAGGATATAAAGTAGAAAACCATTTAGGTAAGGGGAGATAGATTTCATGACATCACCCATACAATGGTGTTTGGATAATTGAGCAAGAAACATTTAGCATTGGGCTACAAATGTTCTTGTTGAAAATCGGAGTACCATAGACATGCTTCGAGATAGCATTGACATGGCCATCAAGTAAGGTTCAGACTCTGGATACACGAAGTATCCATTGTAGAATAAGTCTTACAATTTCCTCATGAAAGAACGGATAACCTTGCAGAAAAAGAATCTATAACAACAGGGCCTCCGGCCAGGTGCGCTAGGCACGACATCACCTTACCGGTCACATAAAGACCAGTGTTATATCTCTTGGAAATATGTTCCAACCATCATATCAGACCGAGATTCAGATCTGATTGGTTTCAGGATACTTGAAAGGAAAGAGGTGCGACACAGATTGACAGAAGACATCGTAAGATTCTCAGGAAATGAATTATGGAAGCGAGTTCCAAAACAAGATTTCATTGGTAAACCAAGGAGAGGATGAGGAGGTGGCTAATGAACTCAGCAACAATTCATCAAGATTTCCAAAGGATGGATTTCCACAATTAAATATTGAACAAAAATGCACCTGGAAATATGGACCAAGTAGGACGATCAAAGTTAGAATGGTGATTCGATAACGAAACTATCGGCCATTCACTTCAAATCAATAGGGTTGCTAGAGATATCAAATCCCCACAACAGAGTTCACTCAACACGGGGCCAAGAAAAGAATGGTGATGGCGAGAAGAATCACTAGAACAAGAATTTCTTAAGAGGTGGTGAAATTCTCACGACATTCTTGACATAAAAGATGGTAATACTTCAAGGTAGAACATAACATAAGTCGGATAACAAGGAACTCAAGGTATAACACAAAACAAGAACAAGTTTTGTGTTGGAGGAAATGCAAGCATGTTGTCGATGTTAATACCAATCATCGAGGAGAAAGGATGGTATTTCCCATCATGAATTCGATTCACACTTGGAAGAAGGCATATCATTGTTGATGATGATCACGACACATTTGTCGAGAGATTCCATTAAGATGCAACCGATCGGTGATGACATCAAGTCAAATGAATGATTGAGCGAAAGGTTATTGAAACCACTAGTGCAATACAAACTTGAAATCAAAGATTGTTGTTCAAGGCGAAATGGTACGCCGAGGACGATCGCCGTAAGCTTGGCTCGTCGTCGAAAGTTGTGCTCCGGAAATAAGGACCAGGTAGCATAGTTAAAATTTAGCACAATAATAATATAGCCGATCAGGCTTGGGATGACTTGGTGGAGTATTAAACTTCTCAACAACAAAGTACTAAGAGTACTGAATCTTAGTATTGATTCGATTCACAAATCGGTGTTCTTGGTTGACGACAACCCAGAACCCATGAAGTGACAAAGACAAGGTAAGGTAGTACTTCATCAAAGTTTATAAGATGTAGTGCAATGGCAAGATATCCTCGAGATACCAGGGGTAATACTCAAAGGGAGATCATAATAGAGGTTGGGCAGGCGTATTGACCTGCAGAAGACAATTACTTTAACTTGTCCGTAAAATAAAATCAGAGGAGAACAATCATGGTTGGAACCACGGTTGGAAAAGACCAAACTTAGATACCAAATGAACTTATAACAAGGGGATTATTATTATTACAAGAAGCTTCCATGATAAGTTCCACATCGTGTCCATGGGCATGAACACAAAGTTCAAGGTCGACTCCCACTTCCTCAATGCATAACCTTTCATTCACTTCTCGCATTTCAAAAATGACATTAGATGTTGAAAGTTTTACCTGGTGCAATACGAGATAAGTATGACCCGTGAAATCTTTCGGGTTCACACAGATACGGAAGGCATTGGTTCAACCCACCGGGGCATCTTAGGAACATATACCACAAACTTCAGAGTAAATAATACAAGTTCAAAAGTAGAGCATGGTTAACAAAACAGAGGATACAAATTGCCAAAGGCATTATATATCAGGGAAAGAACTTCTCGAGGGTTTTGTATACGAAGGACACTGTCGGATGATATTTCAACAAAGGATCCAACGGTCCATAGCAAAGCTGATGTGAGTATCGGCAGACAACCAAAGGAAGAACAATGCGAAGGCAATGGATTATAGAAGCAACTGGCTAATTCAAAGCTCGCATGTAAAGGAATTATGATTTCCAAATCAAAGGATCAGAAGCAAATGCTCTGATTAAGGATGGATAAGTTGAGTAAGCTTAGGGGTAAAATCGACAACAACTTGATTGGTCGAGATCCAACTCCTGTTCAAAATGACATCTGAGCCAGAAGGATGAATTCTAGGATCTGATTGAAGATTGCGAGCATTCGCAACATATCAAATCAAGTGACTCGAAATGATAGGGAC
This sequence comes from Aegilops umbellulata, assembly GCA_032464435.1. Lineage (NCBI taxonomy): Eukaryota > Viridiplantae > Streptophyta > Magnoliopsida > Poales > Poaceae > Aegilops > Aegilops umbellulata. The sequence continues at coordinate 329,622,714 of CP136058.1, read as the reverse complement.
AGAGGATGTCAACGGAGATTACTAGAAGTATGGACTTAACCATAATGCAGGAAGGCAAGGAAATCAAGAGCAATGGGCTGCTGAGGATCTTCAGAAAGTCGAATGGTATTTCGAGGACTTTTGTGAAACACATGAACAGCTAGGGATGAGCGGATACTCGGCAAGTGCGAGGAATTATCTGTAGGGGTATTTATGTGCCAAGGAACTGCAAGGCAGTAGGCACAAAGTATTCTCGGAACAATAGAGAGAATTTCAGTGTATCTTGTAATAACAAGATCAACTGGGAATGAATGTATGAACGACAAATGTAGGCACTTATCCATAAGGATACATTGGAGGTAGGGAATTGTAAAAGCGATGGCACATAGTCTCAAGAGAACATCGTAGGGTGTCTTTGGAATCTTCTGGTGAAACAAGCGATCGTTCGGACCGAGGGGCTCTCCGGGAGAAAATATTATCGAGAAGCTAGAATCAGAGTTAGTAAAATCATTTAACCCGAATAGAAGAGATGTCAGAGTCCCAGAGTATAGGTCGAGGAGTAAAAGATCCTACTACCACCCAATGGCGACGTGTGCCCATAGGCCACACAGCCATGTTAGTAAAGGTTTTGCAATGACTAGACTCAACTTCGGCCAAGGAGTTGGAAAGGGGGATTCCTACAGGCAGTCGGCTCTGATACCAACTTGTGACACGCCCGATTCAATCATACACTAATCATACACACAAACATGTATGATCAAGATCAGGAACTCACGGGAAGATATCACAACACAACTCTAAAAATAAAATAAGTTATACAAGCATCATAATACAAGCCAGGGGCCTCGAGGGCTCGAATACAAGTGCTCGATCATAGATGAGCCAGCGGAAGCAACAATATATGAGTACAGACATAAGTAAACAAGTTTGCCTTAAGAAGGCTAGCACAAACTGGGATACAGATCGAAAGAGGCGTAGGCCTCCTGCCTGGGATCCTCCTAACTACTCCTGGTCGTCGTCAGCGGGCTGCACGTAGTAGTAGGCACCTCCAGTGTAGTAGGAGTCGACGTCAACGGTGGCGTCTGGATCCTGGGATCCAACCTTGGTTGCGACAACCAGGTAGAAGGGATAGGGGGAAAAGAAGGAGAAAGCAACCATGAGTACTCATCCAAAGTACTCGCAAGCAAGGAGCTACACTACATATGCATGGGTATATGTGTAAAGGGGCATATCGGTGGACTGAACTGTAGAATGACAGAATAAGAGTGGGATAGCTAATCATGTCGAAGACTATGCTTCAGGCCACCTCCATCTTGCAGCATATAGAAGAGAGTAGGTTGAAGTCCACCAAGTAGCATCACATAGCATAATCCTACCCGACGATCCCCTCCTCGTTGCCCTGTTAGAGAGCGATCACCGGGTTGTATCTGGCACTTGGAAGGGTGTGTTTTATTAAGTATCCGGTTCTAGTTGTCATAAGCTCAAGGTACAACTCCAAGTCCTCCTGTTACCGAAGATCACGACTATTCGAATAGATAAACTTCCCTGCAGGGGTGTACCACATAACCCAACACGCTTGATCCCATTTGGCCGGACACACTTTCCTGGGTCATGCCCGGCCTCAGAAGATCAACACGTCGCAGCCCCACCTAGGTCAACAGAGAGGTCAGCACGCCGGTCTAAACCTAAGTGCACAGGGGTCTGGGCCCATCGCCCTTAGCACACCTGTATGTTGTGTGGGCGGCCGGAAGCAGAACTAGCCCCCTTAATACAAGAGTAGGCTTACGTTCTAATCAGGCGTGCGCCGCTCAGTCGCTGATGTGATGAAGGCTTCGGCTGATACCACGACGTCGAGTGCCCATAACTTTCCTGCGTAGTTGGTTAGTGCATATAGGCCAGTGGCCAGACTCAGATCAAATACCAAGGTCTCGTTAAGCGTGTTAAGTATCCGTGAATGCCGACCAGGGCCAGGCCCACCTCTCTCCTAGGTGGTCTCAACCTGCCCTATCGCTCTGCCACAAAGTAACAGTCGGGGGCCATCAGGAACCCAGGCCCACCTCTACCGGGATGGACCGACCTGTCCTTTTAGCCCCCTCATCAGAATCACTTGCGGGTACTCAACGAGCTGACCCGACTTTAGTCACCACATGTGTCATGTATATATATAGTATATAGTATATACCCGTGATCACCTCCCTAGTGATCACGGCCTGATAGTATAGCATGGCAGACGGACAAGAATGTGGGGCCACTGATGGAACACTAGCATCCTATTCTAAGCAGTAGGATAGCAGGTAAGAGTAACAACTGTAGCAACAATGATAGGCTATGCAACAGAATAGGATTAACCGAAAGCAGTAACATGCTACACTACTCTAATGCAAGTAGTATAGAGAAGAATAGGCGATATCTGGTGATCAAGGGGGGTGGCTTGTCTGGATGCTCTGGCAAGAAGGAGGGGTTGTCAACAGCGTAGTCGGACGGGGCACCAGCAGCGGCGTCGTCCACCGGAGAGAAGAGGGGAGAAGAAACAATGAATACAATGCAAACAAATGCATAATGATGCATGACAAAGCAAACAACGGTGTTAGGTGTGCCCTAACTCGGTAAGAGGTGATACCGACAAAGGGGGGAAACATCCGGGAAAGTATCCCCGGTGTTTCGCGTTTTTGGACAGATGAATCGTAGGGGAAAAGTTACGTGTTTGCTATGCTAGGGATGTGTAGCGGACGAACGGGCTGCGTATCTGGAATCGTCTCGTCGTTCTGAGCAACTTTTATGTACAAAGTTTTTTCCATCCGAGCTACGGTTTATTTTTTATTAATTTTTAAAGTTTTTAAATCATTTTCTAGAATTAACATAATTAATTTAATACTAAAATACATTTCTGACGTCAGCATGACGTTAGCACGACGTCAGCAGTCAACCAGTCAGTTGACTGGGTCAAACTGACGCGTGGGTCCTACTGTCATTGACTAAGACTAATTAAACAGGTTAATTAGTTTCATTAGTAATTAGGTCAACCTAACTAAGATTAATTAAGTTAATTAATTAATATTTTATTATTTATTTATTTACTCTTTTTTTAATTCTTTTTTTAATCTCTCTTTTCTTTTCTTTTTTATCGTTCTAGGGCTGGGCCCCATTTGTCGGTGGCTCATCCGAGCCACCAGGGCTACCAGACGCGGGATAACAGGGGCTGCAGCAAAGCGAAGCCCGGGGCGTGCGAGCGCGAGCACCGGCGGCCAGGAGCTGCACGACGGCGACCGGAGCAGCAGACGGTAGTAGCATCGGGTGGCGGCTGTAGATATTGGTGGGGGCAGGGGCGCGGGTCGCCGGAGCCAGAGGGAGCGGGTGCGCACAGCGGTGATGGGTGCGGCCGGCGCGGGTGTGGGCGCACGATGCGCGACAACCGCGAGGAAAGGAGGAGTGGAACGACGACTCACGGCCGTTGACGGGGAGAGGAGGCGACGAGGCACGGTGGAGAGCCGCGGGGAGGAGGTCGGGGAGGACGTTCGGCGGCGCTAGGCGAAGCAGAGGCGGGGGAACGGGGCGGTCCGGTGAGGAAGCGGCGCCGACAAGGGGAGGTGTTGGGGCGGCGCCGATGAGGTGATGCCGCGGAGGAGGAGGAGGCGTGGCGGGCGGGCGACGGGCAGTGTCGGGCAGTGCCCGATCCAGGCGAGGGCGCGACGGGATCGGGACAGCATGCGTTGGGGTGCCCCCGATCCAGATCTCGCGGGGGTGTAGTGGGAATCGTGGGTAGTGGGGGAGTTAGGTTAGGGTTTATGGGGTGAGGGGTTATAGGGAGAGCGAGGTGGGCCGGTTGGGGCCAGTTGGGCTAGCCGGCTGGGTGGAATGGGCCGGGGCCCATGGGGAGCCGGGGGCTTTTCTTTTCTTTTCCTTTAGTTTAGTTACTGTTTTCTATTTTCTATTTTCTTTTATTTCTTATTTTCTGTTTTATTAAAAAAATTATGAAATACCCAAGTTGTACCTAAAATATTATTAATACTTATGCCACTACCACAATTAACTTGGCACCTAATATAAAATAGTTTATAATTGTTTATTGTTTTATAATCATTTAACTAATTGTTTTTGCTACTATTTTATTCATTTTTGAGTATTTAGACATTTTATACAAGTGTGGTTTCTCCACCATTAGTACTTAGGATTTATTTGTCCAAGTTTGAACATTTTATGTAACATCCCAAAATTCTAAATTTTGGAATGTTATAATAAATAGATAGATTTGACTGATTGTTTGATTGTTGTGTGATTGATTGAGTGAAATTCAAAACTTTTTGAAAGTTAAATGAGAGGGAATAAAAGGACTTTCCCAAACTTTCATCTTTGCTTTCTGATCTCCTTGAATTCAAATTCTTTTCACCACAAAACCCTGGAGAGAAGATGACATGACTTCTTCCATTTATATAAATGACAAGGGGTGTTGAAAATATTTGAATTTCATTTGGAAATATTTTTAATTTAGAAACGTCAAGCAACTCAATGATTTTAATGAGAGAAGATAAAATGACTTCTTCAAATTATATGAAATATGATTTGGGAGTTTCAAAGAATTAAATTCAAAGTTCTTTTGAATTTATATTCTATTGGAGTTATTTGAGTTTTATTCAGATTATTTTTCCCCAAAAATAAAATATATGGAAAATAGGGTAACATGATTCCCTACATCAGAAAATTGGAGAGAAATAAATTTGAATTAATTTTGGTATTTTTAAAATGATTTTTATTGGAATTTAATAGGGCAGTAGCACTCTTTGCTTTATTTGAATTTGTGTGTATTTTATTTGACTTTAGAAAAATGTCTATGTTGTAGAAAATCTTTTTCTGCAAATTTTGGTATATTATATGCCTATATAATATTTCTCTTTTCTATTTGTTTTTATTCTTTTTTGTTTTTCTGCAAAAAATGTTTATTAGAAAAAAAAACCTTTCCGCCGAACTGGGCCGACCCATCTCCCTGCCAGGCCGCGGCCCAGCCCAGCACGCCCGTCGCCCCATCCTCGAGCAGACTCCGCTCGGGAGTCCGGCCGGCGTACGCCATCGCCGACGTGGCCGACTCGGTCGCCGCCCGCGCCTTGCCCCTTCTACAAGTCGCCACCTCTCCCCTCCCTCCTATGAATCCGGAGCCCCGGGCCCCGCCTCCTCTCCTCCCCTCACGCCGCATCCCCCCGGAGCCCGCAGCCACCGCCGCCATAGCCAACCGCCGCCGCCGCTGTTCTGCACCACCGCCTCGCCGCGCCTCCACCACACGCGCCGCGCCACCGCTGCACTTTGCCGCCGAAGCCGCCCACGCCTAACCTCGCCCCGCGCCGCACAGCCCCGCCGCCTTCTCGCCGAGGCCTGCCGCCGTGGGAAACCGCCGGAGTTGACCGGTTCGCCTGCCAGATCCCATCCGCCCGAACCGGTACAAACCGCCCCCGGTCCGGTTTATTTGTTTTTCTAGGTTTTCTCTGGTTTTCTCGGTTTTATTCATTAGTTTGGCTAATTTAGTGAACGATTCGTTAATTAGGGTTCGTAGCAAATGGTTTTCGTTCGATAGTGTTCGGCAGAGAACGTTCGTTAGACAGTTTTTCTTTTTCTGTTTCATTCTGGCCAGGGACCCGTATGTAATTAGTTTCTTCACAGATTAGTCCCTAATCTTCAAACCCTCACTACTTTTCACTCGTTTGTCCAAATTCAACGAAACCAACGCCCACGTCTTCGTTATGATCCCCTCTATCCAGTAATCCAACTCAAAAATGTTTTTGAAGTTTTAAAATTTGAATTAGAACATATTTGTATTCAAACTTTGTTTGATCATAGCTTGAGTTTCGTAACTCCGTTTTAGTTGATTCTTTTTGCATATCGAAGCTCTTGACCTAAACTTTCTGATAAGGCCAAATTCATATAGTTTTGGTACTGTTAGAAATTGGTTTATGTTGCAAGAGTTATTTGCTTGGTTTTGATGTTTTCCGAATCGTCTTCTTCGTTCTTTCTGATCCTTTGAGTGATTGCTTATGTGTGGTTACTATTGCTTGCTTACGGTAGATTGACCGGAGTGAGACGAGTAGATCTATCAAGAGTTTTGAGTGTGAATCATCTTCATCAACATTGCAGGCAAGTTCACACTTTGATCATATCCCTTTCATACCCAGTTTTATGCATTAGTTTCACCCCTCAAACATTGCATGATTAGGATGTCATTAACATGTGGGTATTGGGAAGTAGTTGATGAGGTAGGAACCTATTTCCCTGTTATATCAAACCCTTGGGAGTTACTTCTACGCGTTGCTTATATTGCCATGCTATGCTCGTAGACGTGGATTGGGTTTTGAGAGTATCCATGACAGATGTGAGATTGTTAATTAATGGTTTATTTAAGGTGGCAACTTAAACACACATCTGGGTGGATTGAGGTACCTGGGCATTCCAGGATTGCCTGTCTAGGTACCTGGGTACTCCAGGATTGCCTGTTTTTTATGGACCGCCACCCAGGCTCAAGGGGATCATGAGATTATTGATACTAGAAACTTCCGTGTGCAGCCACAAGCCATTATGGGCTCTGGCATAGCTGATTAAGTCGTGTGAACTCTTACAGTGGTAGACTAGCAGATGTAGGGGATGTAGGTTCGTACGGTCTGTCACATCGTAAGGTGCTAGCGCTTCTGAAAGACTATGTCTCGGTCATCCGTTTCTCAAACACCATGCAATGCGAGAAATCCAACGAAGGCGATCGAGTCTTGTGGGGAAAAGTGCGCAAACCTCTGCAGAGTGTACAAACTAATCATGATTAGCCGTGTCCCTGGTTATGGACGTCTTGAGTATCTAGTTCTTGGATTATCATGTTGATCTCATCATGTTACTTAATTAATTTTGTTGGGTTTTAATGATGATACTTAATTGGGATTGAGAATGCTATCAACCATTCTCAATGTTTAACAAGCACCATGATAGTTGAATAAAATTTATTTCTTTGCAGTAGGGAAAAATTGGCTTTTCGCAAAAACCTTAACCATAGAGCTTTACCACTAGCCATATATGCATGTAGTGATAGCCATTGTTCAACATTCTCTATGGTGTGAATTTGCCAGTACATTCAATGTACTGACCCTTTGTGGCTGCAACATCTCATGTTGCAGGATTATCTTACGACGAGTAAGTGATACGTTAGGGTTATGATTTCTACACTCAACTTTGCCATTGGTGTTGATGGGAATCCACAACCTTGTTGCTTCCGCTATATTTGGATTGAGGTAATAGTATTTACGTTACTTTATACATGTGATTTACCTCTGTTATAAATCCTCGAGTATTGTGTGTGTCAGCATACCGATCCAGGGATGACACTTAAGCACAGAGACTTGATCCAGCAGGGTCGGGTCGCTACAAGATGGTATCAAAGCACATGTTGACTGTAGGGTGTGACCCTAGAAACTGACAAGCCCATATGAAAGATTTTCTCTACAACTTCATTTTCAAAAGATCTTTTACCTCTCTTCTCTTCTGAGCTTATTCAAATGTTCCCTTTTAGTGAGACCATACCCTTTCCCCCTTTTGACCACATGAAGATTCGGTTGATGAGACCACACCAAGGAGTACAAGATATCGGACAACTAAGAGCATTCGGAGTGAAGAGGATTTTATCATGCATTACAATAATGGAAACTACAACAGTTGAAGACTTTGAAGACTAAGAGAATTTGAAGGCTCTGAAGAATTCCCGGATTTTTATGATCTAGGAAGGCTACCCTTATGGAAATTGACAGACTATGGAAGTTGTCAATACCCGAGATCAAGGTGTATCGGAGGAAGACCGGAGCATGGAGAGTTAAAAAAAGCTCAAAGTTCTTTTAAGGAAAATCCTAAGGCAGGAGATATCAACTATGGATAGATAGCTCATGGAAATGACAAGAGTAGAAACACGGCTATCCACGATGTTATCGCCTGCTTATGCTATTGTCACCGTGCTGAGTTAAGCATGCATATGCATGGAAGGATTTGATGGTAGAAGGCTAATGGAGCACCTATCAGCAAGATGAAGTTTTAACCTTAGCCGGTGTATCACCAGGATCTGGAGTGTTACATCAAGAAGTTAAGATGGAGCTACAAGAATTCGTATTTGAAAGGAAGCATTTCGTGAAGAACTCAGGACCTAGAAGCTGAAAGTAGCCAAGCTGGAGGAGCAAAACCTTGAGATACAGGAGATTCGTCAGGAACAGAAGGACCGTAGTGTTGGGGAACGTAGTAATTTCAAAAAAATTCCAACGCACATGCAAGATCATGGTTATGCATAGCAACGAGAGGGGAGAGTGTTGTCTACGTACCCTCGTAGACCGAAAGCGGAAGCGTTATATCAACGCGGATGATGTAGTCGTACGTCTTCACGATCCGACCGATACAAGCACCGAAAGCACGGCACCTCCGAGTTCTAGCACACGTTCAGCTCGATGACGATCCCCGGACTCCGATCCAGCAAAGTGTCGGGGATGAGTTCCGTCAGCACGACGGCGTGGTGACGATCTTGATGTTCTACCATCGCAGGGCTTCGCCTAAGCACCGGTACAATATTATCGAGGGTTATGGTGGAGGGGGGCACCGCACACGGCTAAGAGAACGATCACAAAGATCAACTTGTGTGTCTAGACGTGCCCCTGCCCCCGTATATAAAGGAGCAAGGGGGGAGGCCGGCCGGCCCTAGCAGGGCGTGCCAGGAGGAGGAGTCCTCCTCCTAGTAGGAGTAGGACTCCCCTCTTTCCTACTCCTACTAGTAGGGGGAAAGGAAGGGGGAGAGGGAGAAGAAAAGGGGGGCGCCGCCCCCCTCTCCTAGTCCAATTCGGACCAGAGGGGGAGGGGGCGTGCGGCCCACCCTGGTCGCCCCTCTCTCTCTCTCCACTAGGGCCCATAAGGCCCATTACTTCTCCCGGGGGGTTCCGGTAACCCTCCGGCACTCCAGTTTTCTCCGAAATCACCTGGAACACTTCCGGTGTCCGAATATAGCCGTCCAATATATTGATCTTTATGTCTCGACCATTTCGAGACTCCTCATCATGTTCGTGATCACATCCGGGACTCCGAACAAACTTCGGTACATCAAAATATATAAACTCATAATGAAGCCGTCATCGTAACGTTAAGCGTGCGGACCCTACGGGTTCGAGAACAATGTAGACATGACCGAGATACGTCTCTGGTCAATAACCAATAGCGGAACCTGGATGCTCATGTTGGCTCCTACATATTCTACGAAGATCTTTATCGGTCAGACCGCATAACAACATACGTTGTTCCCTTTGTCATCGGTATGTTACTTGCCCGAGATTCGATCGTCGGTATCTCAATACCTAGTTCAATCTCGTTACCGGTAAGTCTCTTTACTCGTTTCGTAATACATCATCTCGCAACTAACTCATTAGTAGCAATGCTTGCAAGGCTTATGTGATGTGCATTACCGAGAGGGCCCAGAGATACCTCTCCGACAATTGGAGTGACAAATCCTAATCTCAAAATACGCCAACCCAACATGTACCTTTGGAGACACCTGTAGAGCTCCTTTATAATCACCCAGTTACGTTGTGACGTTTGGTAGCACACAAAGTGTTCCTCCGGTAAACGGGAGTTGCATAATCTCATAGTCATAGGAACATGTATAAGTCATGAAGAAAGCAATAGCAACATACTAAACGATCGGGTGCTAAGCTAATGGAATGGTTCATGTCAATCACATCATTCCCCTAATGATGTGATCCCATTAATCAAATGACAACACATGTCTATGGTCAGGAAACATAACCATCTTTGATTAATGAGCTAGTCAAGTAGAGGCATACTAGTGATGTTTAGTTTGTCTATGTATTCACACAAGTATTATGTTTCCGGTTAATACAATTCTAGCATGAATAATAAATATTTATCATGATATAAGGAAATAAATAATAACTTTATTATTGCCTCTAGGGCATATTTCCTTCAGTCTCCCAGTTGCACTAGAGTCAATAATCTAGATTACACAGTAATGATTCTAACACCCATGGAGCTTTGGTGTTGATCATGTTTTGCTCGTGGAAGAGGCTTAGTCAACGGGTCTGCTACATTCAGATCCGTATGTATCTTGCAAATCTCTATGTCTCCCACCTAGACTAGATCCCGGATGGAATTGAAGCGTCTCTTGATGTGCTTGGTTCTCTTGTGAAATCTAGATTCCTTTGCCAAGGCAATTGCACCAGTATTGTCACAATAGATTTTCATCGGACCCGATGCACTAGGTATGACACCTAGATCGGGTATGAACTCCTTCATCTAGACTCCTCCGTTTGCTGCTTTCGAAGCAGCTATGTACTCCGCTTCACATGTAGATCCCTCCACGACGCTTTGTTTAGAACTGCACCAACTAACAGCTCCATCGTTTACTGTAAATATGTATCTGATTTGCGATTTAGAAATCGTCCGGATCAGTGTCAAATCTTGCATCAACGTAACCATTTACGATGAGCTCTTTGTCACCTCCATATACGAGAAACATATCCTTCGTCCTTTTCAGGTATTTTAGGATGTTCTTGACCGTTGTCCAGTGATCCACTCCTGGATTACTTTGGTACCTCCCTGCTAGACTTATAGCAAGACACACATCAGGTCTGGTACACAGTATTGCATACATGATAGAGCCTATGGCTGAAGCATAGGGAACATCTTTCATTTTCTCTCTATCTTCTGTAGTGGCCGGGCATTGAGTCTTACTCAATTTCACACCTTGTAACACAGGCAAGAATACTTTCTTTGCTTGATCCATTTTGAACTTTTTCAAACCTTTGTCAAGGTATGTGCTTTGTGAAAGTCCAATTAAACGTCTTGATCTATCTCTATAGATCTTAATGCCCAATATGTAAGCAGCTTCACCGAGGTCTTTCATTGAAAAACTCTTATTCAAGTATCCCTTTATGCTATCCAGATATTCTATATCATTTCCGATTAGTAATATGTCATCTACATATAATATCAGAAATGCTACAGAGCTCCCACTCACTTTCTTGTAAATACAGGCTTCTCCAAAAGTCTGTATAAAACCAAATGCTTTGATTACACTATCAAAGCGTTTATTCCAACTCCGAGAGGCTTGCACCAGTCCATAAGTGGATCGCTGGAGCTTGCACACTTTGTTAGCTCCCTTTGGATCGACAAAACCTTCTGGCTGCATCATATACAACTCTTCTTCCAGAAATCCATTCAGGAATGCAGTTTTGACATCCATCTGCCAAATTTCATAATCATAAAATGCGGCAATTGCTAACATGATTCGGACAGACTTAAGCATCGCTACGGGTGAGAAGGTCTCATCGTAGTCAATCCCTTGAACTTGTCGAAAACCTTTTGCGACAAGTCGAGCTTTGTAGACAGTAACATTACCGTCAGCGTCAGTCTTCTTCTTGAAGATCCATTTATTCTCAATTGCTTGCCGATCATCGGGCAAGTCAATCAAAGTCCATACTTTGTTTTCATACATGGATCCCATCTCAAATTTCATGGCTTTAAGCCATTTTGCGAAATCTGGGCTCACCATCGCTTTTTCATAGTTCGTAGGTTCGCCATGATCTAGTAGCATGACTTCCAGAACAGGATTACTGTACCACTCTGGTGCGGATCTTACTCTGTTTGATCTACGAGGTTCAGTAGTGACTTGTTCTGAAGTTTCATGATCATTATCATTAGCTTCCTCACTGATTGGTGTAGGTGTCATAGAAACCGGTTTCTGTGATGTACTACTTTCCAATAAGGGAGTAGGTACAGTTACCTCATCAAGTTCTACTTTCCTCCCACTCACTTCTTTCGAGAGAAACTCCTTCTCTAGAAAGTTTCCGAATTTAGCAACAAAAGTCTTGCCTTTGGATCTGTGATAGAAGGTGTATCCAACAGTTTCCTTTGGATATCCTATGAAGACACATTTCTCCGATTTGGGTTCGAGTTTATCAGGTTGAAGCTTTTTCACATAAGCATCGCAGCCCCAAACTTTAAGAAACGACAACTTTGGTTTCTTGCCAAACCATAGTTCATAAGGCGTCGTCTCAACGGATTTTGATGGTGCCCTATTTAACGTGAATGCGGCCGTCTCTAAAGCATAACCCCAAAAAGATAGCGGTAAATCAGTAAGAGACATCATAGATCGCACCATATCTAGTAAAGTACGATTACGACGTTCGGACACACCATTACGTTGTGGTGTTCCGGGTGGCGTGAGCTGCGAAACTATTCCGCATTGTTTCAAATGTACACCAAACTCGTAACTCAAATATTCTCCTCCACGATCAGATCATAGAAACTTGATTTTCTTGTTACGATGATTTTCAACTTCACTCTGAAATTCTTTGAACTTTTTAAATGTTTCAGACTTATGTTTCATTAAGTAGATATACCCATATCTGCTTAAGTCATCTGTGAAGGTGACAAAATAACGATATCCGCCACGAGCTTCAACATTCATCGGACCACATACATCTGTATGTATGATTTCCAACAAATCTGTTGCTCTCTCCATAGTACCGGAGAATGGTGTTTTTGTCATCTTGCGCATAAGGCACGGTTCGCAAGTACCAAGTGATTTATAATCAAGTGGTTCCAAAAGTCCATCAGTATGTAGTTTCTTCATGCGCTTTACACCGATATGACCCAAACGGCAGTGCCACAAATAAGTTGCACTATCATTATCAACTCCGCATCTTTTGGCTTAAACATTATGAATATGTGTGTCAATACTATCGAGATTTAATAAGAATAGACCACTCTTTAAGGGTGCATGACCATAAAAGATATTAATCATATAAATAGAACAACCATTATTCTATGATTTAAATGAATAACCGTCTCGCATCAAACAAGATCCAGATATAATGTTCATGCTCAATGTTGGCACCAAATAACAATTATTTAGGTCTAATACTAATCCCGAAGGTATATGTAGAGGTAGTGTGCCGACCGCGATCACATCGACTTTGGAACCATTTCTCACGCGCATCGTCACCTCGTCCTTAGCCAATCTTCGCTTAATCCGTAGTCCCTGTTTCGAGTTGCAAATATTAGCAACAGAACCAGTATCAAATACACAGGTGCTACTGCGAGCATTAGTAAGGTACACATCAATAACATGTATATCACATATACCTTTGTTCACCTTGCCATCCTTCTTATCCGCCAAATACTTGGGGCAGTTCCGCTTCCAGTGACCAGTCTGCTTGCAGTAGAAGCACTCCGTTTCAGGCTTAGGTCCAGACTTGGGTTTCTTCTCTTGAGCAGCAACTTGCTTGCTGTTCTTCTTGAAGTTCCCCTTCTTCTTCCCTTTGCCCTTTTTCTTGAAACTAGTGGTCTTGTTGACCATCAACACTTGATGCTCCTTCTTGATTTCTACCTCCACAGCTTTCAGCATTGCGAAGAGCTCGGGAATTGTCTTATCCATCCCTTGCATATTATAGTTCATCACGAAGCTCTTGTAGCTAGGTGGAAGTGATTGGAGAATTCTGTCAATGACGCAATCATCTGGAAGATTAACTCCCAATTGAATCAAGTGATTATTATACCCAGACATTTTGAGTATATGCTCACTAACATAACTGTTCTCCTCCATCTTGCAGCTATAGAACTTATTGGAGACTTCATATCTCTCAATCCGGGCATTTGCTTGAAATATTAACTTCAACTCCTGGAACATCTCATATGCTCCATGACGTTCAAAATGTCGTTGAAGACCCGATTCTAAGCCGTAAAGCATGGCACATTGAACTATCGAGTAGTCATCATCTTTGCTCCGCCAGACGTTCTTAACGTCGTCAATTGCATCAGCAGCAGGCCTGGCACCTAGCGGTGCTTCCAGGACGTAACTTTTCTGTGCAGCAATGAGGATAATCCTCAAGTTATGGACCTAGTCCGTGTAATTTCTACCATCATCTTTCAACTTTGCTTTCTCAAGGAACGCATTAAAATTCAACGGAACAACAGCACGGGCCATCTATCTACAATCAAACATAAACAAGCAAGATACTATCAGGTACTAAGTTCATGATAAATTTAAGTTCAATTAATCATATTACTAAAGAACTCCCACTTAGATAGACATCCCTCTAATCTTCTAAGTGATCACGTGATCCAAATCAACTAAACCATGTCCGATCATCACGTGAGATGGAGTAGTTTCAATGGTGAACATCACTATGTTGATCATATCTACTATATGATTCATGCTCGACCTTTCGGTCTCCGTGTTCCGAGGCCATATCTGTTATATGCTAGGCTCGTCAAGTTAAACCTGAGTATTCTGCGTGTGCAACTGTTTTGCACCCGTTGTATTTGAACGTACAGCCTATCACACCCGATGATCACGTGGTGTCTCAGCACAAAGATCTTTCGCAACGATGCATACTCAGGGAGAACACTTTTACTATGATAATTTAGTGAGGATCATCTTATAATGCTATCGTCAATCAAAGCAAGATAAGATGCATAAAAGATAAACATCACATGCAATCAATATAAGTGATACGATATGGCCATCATCATCTTATGCTTGTGATCTCCATCTCCGAAGCATCGTTATGATCACCATCGTCACCGGCACGACACCTTGATCTCCATCGTAGCATCGTTGTCGTCTCGCCAATCTTATGCTTCTACACTATCGCTACCGCATAGTGATAAAGTAAACCATTACAGGGCGATTGCATTGCATACAATAAAGCGACAACCATATGGCTCCTGCTAGTTGCCGATAACTCGGTTACAAAACATGATCATCTCATACAATAAAATTTAGCATCATGTCTTGACCATATCACATCACAACATGCCCTGCAAAAACAAGTTAGACGTCCTCTACTTTGTTGTTGCAAATTTTACGTGGCTGCTACGGGCTGAGCAAGAACCAATCTTACCTAAGCATCAAAACCACAATGATAGTTTGTCAAGTTGGTGCTGTTTTAACCATCGCAAGGACCGGGCGTAGCCACACTCGGTTTAACTAAAGTTGGAGAAACTGACACCCGCCAGCCACCTGTGTGCAAAGCACGTCGGTAGAACCAGTCTTGCGTAAGCGTACGCGTAATGTCGGTCCGGGCCGCTTCATCCAACAATACCGCCGAACCAAAGTATGAAATGCTGGTAAGCAGTATGACTTATATCGCCCACAACTCACTTGTGTTCTACTCGTGCAAATAACATCAACACATAAAACCAGGCTCGGATGCCACTGTTGGGGAACATCGTAATTTCAAAAAAATTCCAACGCACATGCCAGATCATGGTTATGCATAGCAACGAGAGGGGAGAGTGTTGTCTACGTACCCTCGTAGACCGAAAGCGGAAGCGTTATATCAACGCGGTTGATGTAGTCATACATCTTCACGATCCGACCGATCCAAGCACCGAAGGCACGGCACCTCCGAGTTCTAGCACACGTTCAGCTCGATGACGATCCCCGGACTCCGATCCAGCAAAGTGTCAGGGATGAGTTCCATCAGCACGACGGCGTGGTGACGATCTTGATGTTCTACCGTCGCAGGGCTTCGCCTAAGCACCGCTACAATATTATCGAGGGTTATGGTGGAGGGGGGCACCGCACACGGCTAAGAGAATGATCGCGAAGATCAACTTGTGTGTCTAGAGGTGCCCCCTGCCCCCGTATATAAAGGAGCAAGGGGGGAGGCCGGCCGGCCCTAGCAGGGCACGCCAGGAGGAGGAGTCCTCCTCCTAGTAGGAGTAGGACTCCCCTCTTTCCTACTCCTACTAGGAGGGGGAAAGGAAGGGGGAGAAGGAGAAGGAAAGGGGGGCGCCGCCCCCCCCCCTCTCCTAGTCCAATTCGGACTAGAGGGGGAGGGGCACGCGGCCCACCCTGGCCGCCCCTCTCTCTCTCCACTAGGGCCCATAAGGCCCATTACTTCTCCCGGGGGGTTCCGGTAACCCTCCGGCACTCCGGTTTTCTCCGAAATCACCTGGAACACTTCCGGTGTCCGAATATAGCCGTCCAATATATCGATCTTTATGTCTCGACCATTTCGAGACTTCTCGTTATGTCCGTGATCACATCCGGGGCTCCGAACAAACTTGGGTACATCAAAATATATAAACTCATAATGAAACTGTCATCGTAACGTTAAGCATGCGAACCCTACGGGTTCGAGAACAATGTAGACATGATCGAGATACGTCTCTGGTCAATAACCAATAGCGGAACCTGGATGCTCATATTGGCTCCTACATATTCTACGGAGAACTTTATCGGTTAGACCGCATAACAACATACGTTGTTCCCTTTGTCATCGGTATGTTACTTGCCCGAGATTCGATCGTCGGTATCTCAATACCTAGTTCAATCTCCTTACCGGTAAGTATCTTTACTCGTTTCGTAATACATCATCTCGCAACTAACTCATTAGTAGCAATGCTTGCAAGGCTTATGTGATGTGCATTACCGAGAGGGCCCAGAGATACCTCTCTGACAATCGGAGTGACAAATCCTAATCTCGAAATACGCCAACCCAACATGTACCTTTGGAGACACCTGTAGAGCTCCTTTATAATCACCCAGTTACGTTGTGACGTTTGGTAGCACATAAAGTGTTCCTCCGGTAAACGGGAGTTGCATAATCGCATAGTCATAGGAACATGTATAAGTCATGAAGAAAGCAATAGCAACATACTAAACGATCGGGTGCTAAGCTAATGGAATGGGTCATGTCAATCACATCATTCCCCTAATGATGTGATCCCGTTAATCAAATGACAACACATGTCTATGGTCAGGAAACATAACCATCTTTGATTAATGATCTAGTCAAGTAGAGGCATACTAGTGACGTTTAGTTTGTCTATGTATTCATACAAGTATTATGTTTCCGGTTAATACAATTCTAGCATGAATAATAAACATTTATCATGATATAAGGAAATAAATAATAACTTTATTATTGCCTCTAGGACATATTTCCTTCACGTAGTGCCATGGTTCATGTCAAGGATGTTGAAATCTAGAAGTTTGGAATGCAACTCCAGAAATATTAAAGGACATCACGAGAGACTTCATGTCAATAGAGATGATCTGACAAAAGAACTTGAGGATGACAAGCATGACCGGAAGAAGCCATCGGAGACATGAACAAGACTTGAAGAGTTTGATGACTTTGAAGATTTATTGACCTTTAGAAATACCAAACCCCTGTATATACTTACGTTAGATGCGACGTTTGTGAGCTGTCATTTGTTTGTTGTTTTCCGACAGCCACAATAAAAATCTATCTTTTCAAAACTATTGTTTGTATTGTGTGTATCCCTCTCTATCTCTCCTATCCCACCCCAAACCCATGGACCCAATAGAGGATGAATGGAGATGAGCTTGTATTTTCTGGACCGGTGAGTCAATTGGACATAGACCAATGGATTCAGAACATAGAGGATCATATGAAGAATAACCCTATAGTCAGAAAGGATATGACCCGGCATGCTTTTCAGTGCTTTCAAAGAGGTGCAGCTAATTGGTGGAGGATGTACCACACCATCAATGGATGGCAAGGAGTAACCACTTGGAAAGAATTTAAGTTGACTTTGCCAAAGTCTCGGTTTGTGTCCCATAAGTTGAGGCCTTATGGAAAGGATATGAAGAAACCTTGTGCATACAAGCTTTGTGGGGAAATAGGACACAACCATAAAGAAAACAAGGACGAATACCATCATAAGCGGAGGATTACCAAAGGAGTTAGCCGAGGATCACAGGGAACTTCGGTTGGAGATTGTTCCCAAAGGTTTTGTTGCAGCAATGGAAGTTCAGTCTACATTGTTGGGAAAGATTCTAGAAGCTCAAAGGGATGACAAAGAGATGGCTGGGATAAAGGAGAAAATGAGCAAAGAAAAGGCCAAAGGTTTTCGTAAGGATGAGCACGACACATTATGGTTCGAGGACCGTGTATATGTGCCCAATAATGCAAAAATATACTTCAGGAGGCTCATAACTCACCATACTCGATTCGCCCTAGTAACACCAAGATGTATTTGGATTTGAAGGAGCGTTTCTGGTGGACTGGTATGAAGAAGGATATTGCGGAGTATGTAGTCGTAGGTGATGTATCCCAGAGAGAATAAAAGCAGAGCATCAGAAGCCAGCAGGATTACTACGGCCTATGCCGATACCCGAAAGGAAGTGGGATAAGCTTGGCATGGATTTCATTACCGGATTTCCCAGAACCCAAACGGGATATGATTCTATCTAGGTAGTAGTTGATTCGCTTGACCAAAGTGGCTTACTTTATCCCAGTGAAAACCACTTATACAAGTGCGAAATTGGCCAAGATATATATGACCAGGATCGTATGTCTGCATGGAGTTCCGAGGACCATCGTATCAGATAGAGGAACACACTTTACCTCAAAGTTTGGGAATCAGCTGCACCAGACTTTGGGTACTAGGCTAGAGTTCAGTACAGCCTTTCATCCGCAGACAGATGGATAAATCGAGAGAGTCAAACAGATTCTGAGGACATGTTGAGAGCTTGTGCTTTAGATTATGGATCCAGTTGGGATAATAATTTTCCCTACACGGAGTTCCCAAACAACAACAGCTTCCAAGTCAGTTTGAAGATGGCCCCTTTTGAAGCTTTGTATGGGAGAAGGAGCCATACACCGTTGATATGGGATGAAGTTGGAGATCGTCAGTTGTTTGGACCAATTGTGATCAAGGAGTCATAAGAGAATGTTAAGTTGATTCGACATAGACTGAAGGTAGCTCAGTCTAGGCAGAAGCGTTATGCAGACTAAAAAATGCAAGGAGGTAGTCTATGAAATTAGAGACAGAGCATGTCTTCGTGTGCCCCCTCTGCGAGGAGTTAAACGATTTGGAGTTAAGGGAAAGTTAGCCCCGAGATTTGTAGGACCATACCGAGTTTTGGAGCGTATGAGAGAAGTGGCCTACAAGTTGGAATTACCCGATGTACTGTCAGGAGTTCATGATGTGTTTCATGTTTCGCAGTTGAAGAAGTGTCATGCAGAGATGGCCGACATTCCCCTGTGAGGACGCTTGACCCTGGAAAGGATAATGATATTCCATGAAGTGGATTTGGGAAAAAATAAGTATGAGCTTTGTCTCGATATGTGGGGTATCCCAAGAGTATGGATGGATGAAGTATTACTGGATATAAAGGAGGTAGAATGTTGGTAACATGGAGCAATTGTAACTACGTGATGAGTTTGAGTAATCACGTCTTGGTTTGGTGCCAATAGAAGGAAGAGAGACAATACAATTGGATGGATTTTAAGTATGCTAGGAAGCTGGAAGTTTGGATGTTGGATTAAAGATCAGTTGCCCCGACGATAAGTTCAAGGACTACAAGTGATGAGATGGGCCATAACCCACAGGCCCCAGGACCTACCAAGAAGCAAGCACACTCTTGCTGAAGGAAAAACCTTGGAAGAAGATACGATTTTATCGACAGCCGATCTTATAGGAGTAACGCAAACCTGAGAGTTGTGAAGAAACGATAGATGTTTGTTTGGCTTGCAGAATCCATGGATTTATCCGAACTTGGTTCGTTGACAAGAGAAATTCTGCAATGCTTGTGAGGATGACCGAGTGTTAGACTGCGAGACTCGCTAAACCGTATACAAGGTAATGATTTGGGTGTGAGATGGATTGATCACCATACCGACTTACTCTTATTATTCGCCTTGCTATATGGGATGGTAAATCTGAGTGAATTACCTATAGTAGAGAGACGACGATCAAAACCTTGTTTAAACCTTAGAATGGTATAAGAATTTTTCCCCTTGTACAAGGCAGTTTTTGCCAACCGTAGATTATGCGGTGAGGATCAACCGGACCCATCTCTTGCAGGAGAAACCATAAATGGTTGACCACCATGAGATATCAATAGTTAGTTAGTATTGGCGCCAGACCCGTCAGCTATGAAGACCCAATCTCGGAATAACCTTACCAAGATGAAAGGACATAATAATTGCGGTAAAGGTTATGCCACTACCGGAAAAGCCAGAGAAGGAATTTTCCTGAGAATCTGAGAAGAACGACCATGTCAACAATAAGGATGGAGTATATGAGTTTTGATGGAACCGTAACCATGATTTTAAGGGTGGTAGCACCCCAGACCCCGAGGACGATCGATGGATTTTCAGAAGACCCCCAAAACCTAACCTATTTCTTTCTAGCCTCTCCGAATCTCGAGGACGAGATTCATTTGAAGGGTGGTAGGTTTGTAACATCCCAAAATTCTAAATTTTGGAATGTTATAATAAATAGATAGATTTGACTGATTGTTTGATTGCTGTGTGATTGATTGAGTGAAATTCGAAACTTTTTGAAAGTTAAATGAGCCCAAACTTTCATCTTTGCTTTCTGATCTCCTTGAATTCAAATTCTTTTCACCACAAAACCCTGGAGAGAAGATGACATGACTTCTTCCATTTATATAAATGACAAGGGGTGTTGAAAATATATGAATTTCATTTGGAAATGTTTTTAATTCAGAAACTTCAAGCAACTCAATGATTTTCATGAGAGAAGATAAAATGACTTCTTCAAATTATATGAAATATGAGTTGGGAGTTTCAAAGAATTAAATTCAAAATTCTTTTGAACTTATATTCAATTGGAGTTATTTGAGTTTTATTCAAATTATTTTTCCCCAAAAATAAAATATATGGAAAATAGGGTAACATGATTCCCTACATCAGAAAATTGGAGAGAAATAAATTTGAATTAATTTTGGTATTTTTAAAATGATTTTTATTAGAATTTAATAGGGCAGTAGCACTCTTTGCTTTATTTGAATTTGTGTGTATTTTATTTGACTTTAGAAAAATGTCCATGTTGTAGAAAATCTTTTTCTGCAAATTTTGGTATATTATATGCCTATATAATATTTCTCTTTTCTATTTGTTTTTATTTTTTTTGTTTGTTCGAAAAAAAATGTTTATTAGAAAATAAACCTTTCCGCCGAACTGGGCCGGCCCAGCTCCCTGCCAGGCCGCGGCCCAGCCTAGCTCGTCCGTCGCCCCATCCTCGAGCGGACTCCGCTCGGGAGTCCGGCCGGCGTACGCCATCGCCGCCGCGGCCGACTCGGTCGCCGCCCACGCCTTGCCCCTTCTGCAAGTCGCCACCTCTCCCCTCCCTCCTATAAATCCGGAGCCCCGGGCCCCGCCTCCTCTCCTCCCCTCACGCCGCATCCCGCCGGAGCCCGCATCCACCGCCGCCATAGCCAACCGCCGCCGCCGCTGTTCTGCACCACCGCCTCGCCGCGCCTCCACCACACGCGCCGCGCCACCGCCGCACTTTGCCGCCGAAGCTGCCCGCGCCTGGCCTCGCCCCGCGCCGCACAGCCCCGCCGCCGTCTCGCCGACGCCCGCCGCCGCGGGAAACCGCCGGAGTTGACCGGTCCGCCTGCCAGATCCCATCCGTCCGAACCGGTACAAACCGCACCCGGTCCGGTTTATTTGTTTTTCTAGGTTCTCTCTGGTTTTCTCGGTTTTATTCATTAGTTTGGCTAATTTAGTGAACGATTCGTTAGTTAGGGTTCGTAGCGAACGGTTTTCGTTCGGTAGTGTTCGGCAGCGAACGTTCGTTAGATAGTTTTTTTTTTCTGTTTCATTCCGGCCAGGGACCTGTATGTAATTAGTTTCTTCACAGATTAGTCCCTAATCTTCAAACCCTCACTACTTTTCACTCGTTTGTCCAAATTCGACAAAACCAACGCCCACGTCTTCGTTATGTTCCCCTCTATCCAGTAATCCAACTCAAACATGTTTTTGAAGTTTTAAAATTTGAATTAGAACAGATTTGTATTCAAACTTCGTTTGATCATAGCTTGAGTTTCGTAACTCCGTTTTAGTATCTTCTTTTTGCATATCGAAGCTCTTGACCTAAACTTTCTGATAAGGCCAAATTCATATAATTTTGGTACTGTTAGAAATTGGCTTATGTTGCAAGAGTTATTTGCTTGGTTTTGATGTTTTCCGAATCGTCTTCTTCGTTCTTTCTGGTCCTTTAAGTGATTGATTATGTGTGGTTACTATTGCTTGCTTACGATAGATTTACCGGAGTGAGACGAGTAGATCTATCAAGAGTTTTGAGTGCGAATCATCTTCATCAACATTACAGGCAAGTTCATACTTTGATCATATCCCTTTCATACCCAGTTTTATGCATTAGTTTCACCCCTCAAACATTGCATGATTAGGATGTCATTAACATGTGGGTATTGGGAAGTAGTTGATGTGGTAGGAACCTATTGCCCTGTTATATCAAACCCTTGGGAGTTACTTCTACGCGTTGCTTATATTGGCATGTTATGCTCGTAGACGTGGATTGGGTTTTGAGAGTATCCATGACAGATGTGAGATTGTTAATTAATGGTTTATTTAAGGTGGCAACTTAAACACACATCTAGGTGGATTGAGGTACCTGGGCATTACAGGATTGCATGTCTAGCTACCTGGGTACTCCAGGATTGCCTTTTTTTATGGACCGCCACCCAGGCTCAATGGGATCATGAGATAATTCATACTAGAAAAATCCGTGTGCAGCCACAAGCCATTATGGGCTCTGGCATAGCTGATTAAGTTGTGCGAACTCTTACAGTGGTAGACTAGCAGATGTAGGGGATATAGGTTGGTACGGTCTATCACATCGTAAGGTGCTAGCGCTTCTGAAAGACTATGTCTTGGTCATCCATTTCTCAAACACCATGCAGTGCGAGAAATCCAACGGAGGCGGACGAGTCTTGTGGGGAAAAGTGCGCAAACCTCTGCAGAGTGTACAAACTAATCATGATTAGCCGTGTCCCCGGTTGTGGACGTCTTGAGTATCTAGTTCTTGGATTATCATGTTGATCTCATCATGTTACTTAATTAATTTTGTTGTGTTTTAATGATGATACTTAATTGGGATTGAGAATGCTGTCAACCATTCTCAATGTTTAACAACCACCTTGATAGTTGAATAAAATTTATTCCTTTGCAGTAGGGAAAACTTGGCTTTTCGCAAAAACCCTAACCATAGAGCTTTACCACCAGCCATATATGCATGTAGTGATAGCCATTGTTCAACATTCTCTATGGTGTGAATTTGCCAGTACATTCAATGTACTGACCCTTTGTGACTGCAACGTCTCATGTTGCAGGATTATCTTACGACGAGTAAGTGATACGTTAGGGTTACGATTTCTACACTCAACTTTGTCGTTGGTGTTGATGGGAATCCACAACCTTGTTGCTTCCGCTATATTTGGATTGAGGTAATAGTATTTACGTTACTTTATACATGTGATTTACCTCTGTTATAAATCCTCGAGTACTGTGTGTGTCACCATACCGATTCAGGGATGACACTTAAGCACAGAGACTTGATCCAGGCGGGTCGGGTCGGGTCGCTACATTTTAATTTTAATGTTTGAAAACTTCTGATGTTTATCATTGATTCAAATTTGAATTTGAATCATTTTTGAACCATCACAAGATTAACAACAGTATCGGAGGTGACGTGACATCATTACAGCGGTTCACTGTAGCTTAATTATCCGGGCGTCACATTAGTTGGCGTGGCGGTGAGCATCCAACTCGTGCCATTTTTCCTCCTGGTCCGCCTCCATCTCAGGATTGTGCATGCCTCCTCATTAGGTGGATGCGCGGCGATGTTCGGGACACAAATGCTAAGACCACTCTCTCCAACGACCGCATAACCGGATGAATGTTCCTTCTTTATTTATGATAGTTTATTCTCTTTGATTATTTTAGCAGTCATGTGCTCACATTTTTTCTAAGTAGAGCCAAACAACATATTCTCTTTATTGGCACATGCCCACAATTTCTTTAATTTATTGCTAACGAGCATAGGACAAACACGCGTTGCTAACCAATGGCAAGTGCATATATTTGAGTAAATACTCTAGAGTCAGATTCGAAATATTATTAGATTCTTTTTGAACATTCAAAGAAATATGAATTGTCGAATATTCATGGATATGTTAAAAAAATTGAAAACCCAATAAGTTTTGTAATATGCAAACATTTTTTTTTTGAAAATTCTGTTTATTTTTTGAAGAAACATGAACAAAATTAGAAACGGAAATAATTTTCGAAATTCACAAAAAATATTTTGAAAACATCAAGCTTTTATAAAAACAATTTTTTTTATTTTTAAAAAAAGGGTCATTTAGATCAATTTTAGAAAATAAATTCTTTGACGCACACATTATTGTGTATTTGTGAATATTTCGCTAAAATAAGAATATTCTTTGAATGTGGAAGATTTTATAAAATTTGATTTTCATAAAAAATGTCAAACAATTTTGAAAAACACAATTTTATTAAAAACAAAAGGTGCATTTTTTTTAAAATGGCAAGAAAATTCTGAAAAGATATATATGAAAAGTTTCGGATATTTTTAAAAACAGTTCTTTTAATTATGAACTTTTTTTAATATTCGAACACAAATTGAAATTCTAAGTATTTTTGTAAATTCTTAGGTCACGGAAAATTTAAAATAAAGAAGGGAAATATGAAAAATAAATAGGAAACAAAAGGAACGGAAAAATAAAAATATAAATAGAACATTGAAAAAATAAAAACGGGCGGGCCCAATCTTGGGCGACCTGTGGGTAGCTTTAACTATTTATTGCCCTGTGCAACAAATAAGGTCTTTTCAACTGCATGGCCAGGATAATTACTGGGCCGGATTTGTTGGGCAGGAGCGCGCGCGGCCCAATTGTAGAATTCTGGACAAACCTTTTTTTATAGCAGATAGATTTAGAAAAATTTAGTACCACCACACATAGGAAAAAAACTTTTCGGCGGTGAACGGAATTTTTTTTGAGAAACGCACGTCGCATTATTAGTAGGTATCACGGAAAATTTAAAATAAAGAAGGGAAATGTGAAAAATAAATAGGAAAGAAAAGGAACAAAAAATAAAAAATATAAACAGAACATTGAGAAAATAAAAACGGGCAGGCCCGGTCTTGGGCGACCTGTGCGTGGCTTTAACTATTTGTTGCCATGTGCAACAAATAAGGTCTTTCCAACTGCATGGGCAGGATAATTACTGGTGTGACGCCCAGATAATTAAGCTACAGTAACCCTCTACTAATGATGCCACGTCACCACTGTTACTGTTACTAAACTCACTCTGATTCAAAACCCGGTCGAATTCAAATTCAAAATCAAGTCAAACGGTAAAAGTTTTCAAATACTAAAAATAAAATGTTCGGCTGGTGCTAAATAATGCATAGGTAATTATGATGGAGAAACCACACTTTTACAAATTGTTTAATAACTCTAAAATAAATAAAATATTAGCTAAAACAATTAAATAAATGCCTTTTGAATTTTATAAAATACTAAACTATTTTGTTCAGGGGTAAAGTTTTGTGACAGTAGTTGGAATTGTAACTCTATTATAGGTGTGGGTTTTACTTTTTGTAAAACTATAAAGTATTAAAAAAATAAAAGAAATCAGAAAGAAAAGGTACAAATAAAACAAAACAAAAGAAAAACCAAACCCCTCTTTCCCCTGGGCCGTTCGGCCTAACCAGGCATCCAGGCCACCAGGCCCAGTCCAACTCCCCGTTGTCTTCCTTCCCTGTTCACAGAAGCGCCGTGGACGCTTGTGCCGCGTCCATGGCCAGGATCTCCACGCGTCGGCCATCTGCCGTCTCTTCGTGGTGGATAAGGAGGCCACCAACGCCCTGGATGGAAACCCTAGCCTTTTCCCCCTCTCCTCGCTCCCTGCCCTCGATCTGGTTGAACCCGAACGCCCTCGCCGCCATGGCCGACCTCGCCTGCGCGCTCCCCGTCACTGCCGCGCCCTGAGCTCGTGTCCATCATCTCCGCCGTGCTCCGCTCCTTCGCCTACAAGACCGTATCGACGACAAGGACCACGAACGCCGTCGCCTACGCCGTCTTCTTCCTCGGATGCCGCCGGTCATCGCCGTTCGATTCGCCTCCACCGAGCCTCCCCCGAGCCCTCCACGAGCATCCTTGTGAGCATCTCCCTCGATCCCCCTTTTTTCTTTACCCTTCAAATCGGCGTTGTAGACCCGCGCCCACCCGAGGCCGCCATGGCCGGACCTCGCCGTGACCGCACCCGCGCTCCTGCGTGCGCCGGTCCCAGGCTCCCAGCCATCCCGGGTCCCCCGGGCATCCCGTTCGCGCCCTGACTGTGCAGGCCCCGCACGCGCATCCCTTCCTAGCGCCACCGCCGTCGCTGCCCTTTTGCTCCTGCTGTTGTTCTTGTTGCTGCTGCCACTTGCAAGCTGCTGCTCCTGCGATAGCTGCTGCTGCACCGCGCCTGCGGCTCCCCGGCCGCACACAACCACGCCGGCCCATGCCCTTCTGCAGGCCGTGGCGTCGCCCGCTGCCGCTCGCACCCCGGCGTGCCCCGTATTGCTACTGCTGCTGCTCTGGTGTTGCTATTGCGCTGCTGCTCGCTTCTCTACTGCTGCTCCTCTGCTGCTCGTTACTGCTCCTGCTCTATGCTGTGCACTACTGCTGCTGCCCTTGCGTTGTTGCTGCTCTACTAGTGCCGCTAGTTGTTGCTGATGCTGCTTGGCCATGGCCACCAGCACCGTTTGTGTGTGCTTGTGCGTGGGCTTCACATACAGCCACACCATGGCTAGCTAGTGCCACGCCATACCTATGGGCCTGGGCTTAATTAGATTAAAGGCTAATCACTCTTAGTGCTATCCTACTACTAATAGTCACTGGCGCTGGGCCCTGCTGTCTAAACAAAAGGGCTAAAATCGTCTAACTGATGTTTAGTACAATGACACATGGGACCCACTTATACTATTGATATGTTGACTAGTCAATCTTTGACTGGGTCAACCCAACCCCACTGGCCCCACTGTCATACATACATGCTAAGAGTAGCACTAGGTGACAAAAGTATTTACTGTTTTTAATTCGAATTGAATAATTAAAAGAATTCTAGAAAATTATTAAAACTTAGAAAATTAATATAAAATAAACCGTAACTCGGATGAAAATACTTTGTACATGAAAGTTGCTCAAAACGACGAGACGAATCAGGATACGCAACCCGTTCGTCCGTCACACATCCCTAGCATAGAAAACACGCAACTTTCCCCCTCTGGTTCACCGGTCCGAAAACGCGAAACATCGAGGATACTTTCCCAGATGTTTCCCCCCTTCACCTGTATCACCTCATACCGCGTTAGGGCATACCTAGCACCGCGTATTACCTCGTTATGCTTTGTGATGCTTTTATTGCTCTGTTATTTATTGTGTCCCCCCTCCGTTACTTCTTTTCAGTAGACCCCGAGACTGCCGACGACCCCAGTTCAGCTACGGTGTTGACAACATGTCCTTCTTGCCAGAGCAACCAGGCAAGCCCCCCCTTGATCGCCAGATATCTCCTATTCTTCTCTATACAGCTTGCATTAGAGTAGTGTAGCATGGTACTGATTTCAGTTAATCCTATACTGCTGCATAGCCTGTCCTTGCTACTACTGTTGTTACCCTTACCTGCTATCCTACTGCTTTGTGATAGCATGGCTTATTAGGGATGATAGACTACTCATATCAATAAGGAATTCCTTCTTTTCCGGGAGCCCATTCGGACAGAACTCCAAAGTTAAGCGTGCTCAGCTTGGAGTAGTGTCAGGATGGGTGACCGACCGGGAAGTTGCTCCCGGGTGCGCACGAGTGAGGACAAAGTGCGCAGAAAAGACTAGTATTGATCTGTGGGGCCAGTCTAGATCCCGCTAGGAGTAACGACCACCGGCGGGTGTGTCCGGGGCGTTACAAGTTGGTATCAGAGCCGACCCTCGCGGTTACACGGATGGTTGCGGACAGGTGCGTGGTCATGTTGTTCATGACGTTTGTGACCCGTCGTGGCACCCGGCATGGCACATGTACCGGACTGGAAGCACAGACGTTTGTGCCAAGAGGGAACGTTCCTGTGGCCCGACGAGGACGTCGGTTCCTCTGAGTGGGGGTGTATGTGATAGCCTGGCTTATTAGGGATGATAGACTACTCATATCAATAAGGAATTCCTTCTTTTCCGGGAGCCCATTCGGACAGAACTCCAAAGTTAAGCGTGCTCAGCTTGGAGTAGTGTCAGGATGGGTGACCGACCGGGAAGTTGCTCCCGGGTGCGCACGAGTGAGGACAAAGTGCGCAGAAAAGACTAGTATTGATCTGTGGGGCCAGTCTAGATCCCGCCAGGAGTAACGACCACCGGCGGGTGTGTCCGGGGCGTTACATGCTTAGTATAGGACGCTAGTGTTCCATCAGTGGCCCTACACTCTTGTCCGTCTGCCATGCTATACTACTGGGCCGTGATCACTTCGGGAGGTGATCACGGGCATATACTATATACTTTACACTGTTACATTACTGTGATACTGTTCGGAGATGGGGGCTGAAGGGCAGGTGGCTCCATCCCGGTAGAGGTGGGCCTGGGTTCCCGACGGCCCCCGACTGTTACTTTGAGGCGGAGCGACAGGGCAGGTTGAGACCACCTAGGAGAGAGGTGGCCTGGCCCTGGTCGGCGTTCGCGGATACTTAACACGCTTAACGAGATCTGGGTATTTGATCTGAGTCTGGCCATTTGGTCTATACGCACTAACCATCTACGCGGGAGTAGTTATGGGTATCCCGGCGTCGTGGTATCAGACGAAGCCTTCGTGACGTCAGCGACTGAGCGGCGCGCGCCAGATTGGGCCGCGTAACGTGACTTCCGTTGTACTGGAGGTTGCTAGGTCTGCTTCCGGCCGCCCTCGCAACGTGCAGGTGTGCTCAGGGCGATGGGCCCAGACCCCTGCGCGCTTAGGTTTAGAATGGCGTGCTGACCTCTCTGTTGTGCATAGGTGGGGCTGCGACGTGTTGATCTTCCGAGGCCGGGCATGACCCAGGAAAGTGTGTCCGGCCAAATAGGATCAAGCGTGTTGGGTTATATGGTGCACCCCTGTAGGAAAGTTAATCTATTCGAATAGCCGTGTCCCTCGGTAAAAGGACGACCCGGAGTTGTACCTTGACCTTATGACAACTAGAACCGGATACTTAATAAAACACACCCTTCCAAGTGCCAGATACAACCCGGTGATCGCTCTCTAACAGGGCAACGAGGAGGGGATCGCCGGGTAGGATTATGCTATGCGATGCTACTTGGAGGACTTCAGTCTACTCTCTTCTACATGCTGCAAGACGGAGGCTGCCAGAAGCGTAGTCTTCGACATGATTAGTTATCCCCCTCTTATTCTGGCATTCTGCAGTTCAGTCCACTGATATGGCCCTTTACACATATATCCATGCATATGTAGTGTAGCTCCTTGCTTGCGAGTACTTTGGATGAGTACTCACGGTTGCCTTGTTCCCCTTTTTTTTCCTTTCTCTACCCGATTGCTGTGACCAGTCGATGGAGCCCAGGATCCAGACGCCACCGTCGACGACAACTCCTTCTACACTGGAGGTGTCTACTACTATGTTTAGCCTGCTGACGACGACCAGGAGTAGTTTAGGAGGATCCCAGGCAGGAGGCCTGCACCTCTTTCGATCTGTATCCCAGTTTGTGCTAACCTTCTTAAGGCAAACTTGTTTAACTTATGTTTGTACTCATATATTGTTGCTTCCGCTGACTCATCTATGATCGAGCACTTGTATTCGAGCCCTCGAGGCCCCTGGCTTGTATTATGATGCTTGTATGACTTATTTATGTTTTAAAGTTGTGATGTGATATCTTCCCGTGAGTCCCTGATTTTGATCGTACACGTTTGCATGCATGATTAGTGTACGATTGAATCGGGGGCGTCATAAGTTGGTATCAGAACCGACTGCCTGTAGGAATCCCCCTTCCACACTCCTTGGCCGAAGTCGAGTCTAGACATTGCAAAAACTTTTACTAACATGGCTGTGTGTCTTACGAGCACACGTCGCCATTGGGTGGTAGTAGGATCTTTTATTCCTCTACCTATACTTTGGGACTCTAAGCTCTCTTTTATTCGGGTTAAAATGAATTTTGCTAAATCTAACATTAGGATCTCGTTATCACTTTCATCCGGAGAGCACCTTATTAGCGATGATCGTCTGCTGCACCAGAAGACCCTGAAGATACTCTCTGCTGTTAACCCGAGAACTTGTGTTCATCGTGTTTGTAATTCCCCTTCCACCGTCATCCCTTATGGATAACTACTTGAAGTTGTTATTCTTACATTCATCCCCAGTTGGTCTTGTTATTACAAGATACCCCAAAATACTCGTCGTTGTTTCGATAATCCTTTGATCTTACTACCTTGCTGTTCTTTGTCACCTGAATACCCCTACGGATAATTCTCGCACTTATCGAGTATCCGCTCATCCCTCAGTTGTCCATGTGTTTCACAATGGTCTTCGAAATACTATTTGATCCTCCAAAAATCCTTAGTAGCTTATTGCTCTGCAATACTTGTCTGCTTGAATGATGGATGCTTTCCATATGTCTGGCAATATTCGTTAGTATCCTTAGGCACCGTCATTTTAATCGTATTGATTCAACATGGGTGCGAATGCACGCAATCATCAATTGACCCTTCTAAATATCTTTCCGGCTCAGACGTCATTTTAAACATGAGGTGGATCTCGACCGATCAACTTGCCATCGATGGTACCCCCAAGCCTACTCCACTTATCCATCCTTAATGAGAGCGTTTGCTTCTGATCCCTTGAATTGGAAATCATAATTCCTTTGCATTTGAGCCTTGAACTAGTCAGTTGCTTCTGTAATCCAATGCTTTCGCGTTGCTTCTTCATCTGGTTGTGTGCCAATGCTCACATCAGCTCCACTATGGACCGTTGGATCCTTTGTTAAGATATCATCCGACAGTGTCCTTCGAATACAAAAACCTTGAGGAGTTCTTTCTCGAATACATAATTCCTTTGGTAAACTGAATCCTCTCTTTTGACAACCATGCTCTACTTTTGAGCTTGTGTTAATTACTCCAAAAAATTTATGGTATATGTTCCTAAGATACCTCGATGGGTTGAACCAATGCCTTAACTAATATGTGAGCCCGAAAGATTTCACGGGCCATACTCATCTGGTATTTCACCAGGTAAAACTTTCAACCCTAATGCCATTTCAAAAAAAAGAGAAGTGAATGAAAGGGTATGCATTGGAGAAGTGGGAGTCGACCTTGAACCTTGCGTTCATGCCCATGGACACGATGTAGATCTTTTCATTAAAGCTTCTCTTAAATCAATTATTCCTTTGGTATAAGTTCATCTTATATCTGGGATCTGGCCTTTCTCAATCGTGGTTCCGACCATGTTCTCCTTTAAATACCATTTCTCGTGCAAGTTTAAGCACTTGACTTCTGCGGGTAATACCCCAGTCCAACCTCTACTTTGATTTGTCGTCGAGTATTACCCCCTGGTATCTCAAGATTATCACGGAACTGCATAACTTCTTATGAGTTCTTCATCAAGTGCTACATTCTCATTGATTCCAATTTTTCACGGGCTCTGAGTTATTAAACACTCAAAGACATCGATAATTGACTCGAGTCTGCATCGTGATTAAGCAACTCTTGGTAACCTTCATTACTTACGAGTTTGAACCCAATCACGTCATTCCTAGCCTGCTTGGCTATATCCTTGTCGTGCCGATTTTAATGGTGCTACCTGGTCCTTAATCCCGAAGCACAACTTTCGACGATGAGCTAAGCTTACGTTGATCTTTCTCGTCATATCTTTCACCTTGAACAACAAGCTTGATTTTGAGTTTGTGTCGTACCCATGGTTCCAATAACCTTTTGCTTCATAATTCCTTTGACTTGATGTCATCGCCGATAGATTATATCTTCATGAAATCTCTCGACAAATGTGTCATGATCAGCACCAACATTTTGAGCTCTTCCAGGATATCAATCGAATTCATAATGAGAAGTACCATCCTTGCCCTCGATGATTTGTGTTATCATCGACCACTTTCTTGCCTTCCCCCAACACAAACTTGTCCATGTTATGGATGCAACTCGCTATCTAGCTTTTATGATGTTCTACCTTGAAGTATCAATGTCCTTGATGACAAGTATGTTGTGAGGATTGCTCCACCTCTTAAGAATTCATGGTATAGTGATACTCCTCACCATCATCATTCTTTCTTGGTTCCCGTGTTGATTCTAGCCGGGATACCAATAGGTGAACGATGTTCCTTGGATTCTGTACTTCTAGCAACCATATTGCTTTGAAGTTAATGGTCGACCTTTCATTCTTAGACTATTGGTTATTGAATCACTGTTCCAACATTGATCATGCTACCTAAGCCCATATTTTGGGTGCAGCTTTCCACCAATGTTTAATTGAGTATGTTTTCCTCGAGCATACCTCATTATATCGTTTGATCTGACAAATGTTATCTCCTTGTTCACATAATTGTGGAAACCCGTCTTTTGGAAGTCTCGATGAATTGTCGTTGAGTTCATCAGCTACCTCCTTATCCCTTCATTGGTTTAATGATGAGCTCTTGTTTCGGAACTTGCTTCCGTAGTAAAATTCCCGATAATCTTACAATGTCGTCTCGTCAATTTGTTTTGCACCTTTTCTTCTCGGGCATCCTGAGTCTGAGGTATCCTAACACCGATCAGATATGAATCTCGGTCATATATGATATTTGGAACATTTTTCCAAGAGTTATAACACTGGTCTTTTATGACCCGGTAAGGTGATGCCGTGCCTAGCACCCCTAGCCGGAGGCCCTATTGTTATAGATTCCTTTTCAGCAAGGTTATTCGTTCTTCCGTGAGGAAATTGAAAGACTTATTCTATAAGTTGTTCCTGATGGATCCTTTTTGTTTCCAAAGTCTGATCTTCTTCTGTTGACCATGTCAATGCTATCTCGAAGCATGTCTATGGTACTCCGATTTTCAACAGGAACATTTGAAGCCCAATACTAAATGTCTCCTGCTCAATTATCCAAACACCACTTTATGGGTAATGTCATGAAAATTCTCCCCCCCTACCTAAAGAGTTTCTACATTATATCTTGTCATGGATATCATGCTCTGCTTGTCCTTGGGAAGGATATACCCTTGAAATATGTGTTTAAACACATTTTCCTTACCATTGTTCTGTTTAATCTGATAATCGTATTTTCGTTTCCATTGGTGGGCTTAACGTTTCTTGTGATCTATATAATCTAAGCAGTAATATTCTCCTGCTTATGTAAGCACCTCGTTGTACAACTCTGTCAGTAAGACCCTGTTACTGTTGTTGATGACATTCCGATAACCACCGATGGACGGGAACTTTGCCTATTGGTCCGCCTCGTTTCAACGAGCAGGAAAATGGTTCTCTTCGTCCCTCGCCCTTGGTATCGATGTTGTTGCCGACATAACTAACAGGCTACCCTCTGACATGCCTTGCTATCGTGACCTTGCAAGATGTCAGCCCCCTTTCTACTTTAACCCACATGGTGGGCCCATAACCCACAGCTCCACAGGATCGAAACCCGACTCTCGTGCACACCCCCCGTTTCCAAGGTTATTCCTCACGCTTGGCTTCATATGTAATTCACGGACCACCTGTCTAGTGATCTATTCTGGTATGAGGCGCAATACCTATTCTCATTGCCCTGAAACCCTTTCACCTTCTGATTAGCCATCGAACGATTGCCTATCCGTTTGAGTCTTCTCATGGTACCTTCTTACTTTGCTCTCAAAATTTTCTTCAGTTACAATTCGAGAGTTACTTTTCGCCACCCTTCCTGGTGTTATCTACCAGATAAGCGACCTTCTAGAGGCCAGTTCTTCCGAAGATACCCATTATCCTTTGTAACATCCCAAATTTTCAATTTGGAATGTTATACATTAGATCATCATGCATATCATATTTTCTTGCATTTTGGTCGATCCTAGAAATTTCACGCAACTCAAGGACCCTCGGAGAGAGTTGGAGATTTCGTTATTTTCTTATTTGAGTTTTCTCAAATTTTGAAAAGAGGATCATTTGATTTTATTTATTTTATCTTCAATTATTTTTTCCAATAACAAAATTATGAGAAGGGAATAATATGACTTTCCCGAAGTTAGGAAAAAAATGAAGATTTAATAAATAAATCAAATTTTGGATGTCTCGAAGTTTATTTGCATTTTTTTGAATTAGAAAAAAATGCGTGTTTTCAAAAAAATTGCATTTAGGCCTCAAGAAAAAGTTCATTTTGTTCGACTCATTTTTAGGAGTCGGGGAAAATTCACTTCGTAAATTTTGGAGCTCGTTTGATTCTATTTTTCTTCGTTTTTCTGCTCATGAAATTATTTAAAAAAAAACCCCCGCAGCGCCGACTGGGCCAAGGGCCCAGCTAGCCGGCCCGCCCCGCCACCCTCTCGCGCGCGCGCACCGAGCCGTCGCCGCGCCTGCCGCCGCCGCCGTCGCCGAGTCCGACTCGGACTCCGTTTTCTTGCCCCTCCCCCAAGCAACCCCCTCCCCCTCTTTATATACCCCCCGCTCTCCTCTCCTCCTCACCCCAAGCCCCCTCCCCGCCTCGCAGCAACAGCAGCAGCGCGCAGCCCCCGCCGCCGCCGCCGCAAGCCGCCGCCACCGCTCGCCGTCGCCCCGCCGCCAAGCCGCCGCCCGCTAGAGCCCCGCCCGGACGAGGTAGCCGCGCCGCGCCACCCTCCTCTCGCCCGGTTCGGTTTCCTAATAAAACCGTTCCAGTTTATTTTTTTTCGATGTTTCGGTTTTTTTCGAAACCCTAGATCGGTTTTTTTTCGGTTTTGTTAATTAGCGAGCGTTCACCGGACCGTTCGTTTTAATGAACGCGATCACCGGTTAGTCTCGGTTAACGAATGTCCGTTTGTTTAACCATTCATCGTTTTTCTTTTTAGTCGGATTTATTCTGCGATTTTTCTGATCGCGATTTCAGATCCGATCTTCGTTTTAGTTTATCTTCTCGCTCGTTTGTCGGAATCAGGTGATTCAAGCGCCTGGAGTTTCGTTTCGAAACCGCCGTTCCGACTAATCAACTTAAACAAGTTTTAGCTACTGTAAAATTTGACCTAGCTTCAAATTGCTAGAACCGTGTTGTTTTCTTCCGCCGTTTGATTTCCGTTGCTTTTTCGAATTCGATTCTTCTTGCAACCGGAGTTCTTAAGTTGAACTTTCTGGTTCGAGTTTCCGTTCGAGTTTTACCTGTGCATTAGATGAGTACTTATTGTATGCTTGTTGTTTTTCTGCGATAGATCACCCGGAGTGCGCCGCCTGTTATTTCGAAGCTCTAGGTTTCGCGGATCCTCAGCAAGGCAAGTAACACTTTGATCATACCTTCTCATTGCCTAGTTTTTATTGCATTAGACCAATCCTCAAACACTTCATGATTAGGATCTAATCAAATTGTGGGATGGGAAGTAGTTGAGGTAGTACCTATTACCTGTTTTACTTATGAAACCTTTGGGAGTTACTTCTACGCTTGCTTATTATGCCATGCTATGCTAGTAGACGTGGATTGGGTGAGTGATATCCATGACAGATGTGAGTATTGTTAATTAATGGTTTTACTTAAGGTGGCAACTTAAACACACATCTGGGTGGATTGAGGCACCTGGTTTCTATCAGGACTTGCCTGTTTTTCTTTGGACCGCCACCCAGGCTCAAAGGGATCATAAGATCATTCATGCTAGTAACTTCCGTGTGCAGCCACAAGCCATTACGGGCTCTAGCATAGCTGACTAAGTCGTGCGAACTCTTACAGTGGCAGACTAGCAGATGTAGGGGATGTAGGTTGGTACGGTCTATCACAACGTAAGGTGTGAGTGCTTCTGAAAGACTATGTCTCGGTCATCCGTTTCTCAAACACCCTGTAGTGCGAGAAACCAAACGGAGGCGATCGAGTCTTGCGGGGAAAAGTGCGCAAACCTCTGTAGAGTGTACAAACTAATCATGATTAGCCGTGTCCCCGGTTATGGACATCTTGAGTATCTAGTACTTGAATATCATGTGAATCTCATCATGTTACTTCTAATTAATATTGTTGGGTTTTAATTGTTCACTTGATTTGGATCGGAATGCTGTCAACCATTCTCGATGTTTCAACCACCATGATAGTTAAATAAAATATATTCCTTTGCAGTAGGGAAAAATTGGCTTTATGCAAAACTGTAACCATAGAGCTTTTCCACCAGCCATATATGCATGTAGTATAGGCTTATCATTCATTACTCTCTATGTGTTACCTTGCCAGCATATTCCATGTGCTGACCCGTTTTCGGGCTGCAACTTTCATGTTGCAGACTTTTCAGACGACGAGTAAGGTGCTTTTAGGTCGTGGTTCTATACTCAGTGATACCGTTGGAGTTGATGGACTCACTTATCTTCCAAGTCTTTCGCTGTTATCATTATTAGATGGCCTTAAGCCATATTTATTGTAATAAGTTCTCTTTGAGACATCGATGTAATAAGTGTGTGATTGCTACTCTGCTATAAATCCTTCGAAGTACTGTGTGGTGTCAGCATTACTGATCCAGGGATGACACCGGAGCACAGAGACTTGACCATCTGAGGTCTGGTCGCTACAGAGATGGTATCAGAGCACACGCTGACTGTAGGACACGACCACTAAGTTAAAGCCATAGATCACTATTCTCCTCTCATTTCTAACTCCTCATCTTTTCTACTCTTTTAGGATGACGAACGCAAAGATCAAGTACGCGCAACCGGATGAAGGCACACCTTTTGGATTTCACTTGAAGGAAGTCACCAAGTACCTGAACATTGGACTACCAAGCTTCACCGGGACCTTCAACGCCACTCTGCTTGAAGAGGAGCGCTGGAAGATTCAAGCTCATGTTCCGGGCAGGACATTCGCGCCAATCACGAAGCCCATAGATAGTGTTTTCAGTGCACCAACCTGGAGTCTGGGAAAGAGCATGGCAGCTCATATCACCATGGGACGCATTGGAGAAGTTTATTAAGAAGACCTCAAGGACACTATCTACCAGATTTGCGGACGCCGAGATGAAGAATGGGAGATAGTCAGCATCAAGAAGGATAGATCCATTGCAGCTTTCATCCAGGAGTTAAACCAACACATTCGACGCCAAGAGAACCAGATGTGCAATGACATGATAGAGTTGAAGAATGCGAAGGCAAGGATCATCGAGCTAGACGGAGAACTGAAGGGTACACGCAAGGACTACATGGACGAGATCGTAGCTCTAGCAAGGCACAATGTCGATCTTAAGCAGGAGATTGAAGAACTCAAGGAGAGATTAGCATCCAAGAAGGAAGACAAGTACGTCGCATGTCCGGACAACTACATCATCATCGACGACACCGATTCGGACCCAAGTGAACCCGACTTTGAAGACGAAGCTGGAGCAGACATCATGGAGTCTTCCACCGATTCGAATTTCTAGATGACCACCAAATATTAGTAGCATTTCCCCCATGTATACATTATAGTTCGAGCACTTTTGCGATAGTTCTAGACCGTTTGTAAGCCCTTGTTTGAATTGAATGAAGTGATTTTGTGTGAATTTGTCTCATGTGCATTTGGGTAGTGTTTTCTCTTAGGCCTCACTCTATTCTTAATTCTCATCTTTTCTAAACCCCTCAGATGCCTCCGAGACGTGACAATGGATTTCCACCGGAGCTCACCCACTTGATCCAGCAGCAGAACCAATTGATGCAATTGCTAGTCCAGAATCAGCAGAACAACAACAACAACAACAACAACAACAACAACAACAACAACAACAACAACAACAACAACAACAACAACAACAACAACAACAACAACAACAACAACAACAACAACAACAACAACAACAACAACAACAACAACAACAACAACAACAACAACCCTCCGCCGCCGCCACCAGTTGATCACCTAGCCCGTTTCCTTAGGCTGAATCCGCCGGTGTTTTCCAGTAGTACCGAGCCAATAGTAGCAGACGGTTGGCTCCGCAAGATAGGAAGGGAGTTGACCACTGCAGGATGCACAGATGTTGAGAAGGTAAAGTTTGCCGCACATCAGCTTGACGGACCCACGGCAGCATGGTGGGAGAATTTTACAGCCACTTACCCAGTTGACACTGTCACATGGGATCAGTTTCAGCAAGCCTTCCGCACTGCCCATGTTTCAGCAGGAGCTATGGCCATGAAGAAGCGTGAGTTTCGCAACTTACGCCAAGGAGGAAGGACAGTTGGCCAGTACATTGACGACTTCAGCAAGTTAGCACGTTATGCCCCAGATGACGTTGCTACGGATGCCGCTAAGCAGGAGAAGTTTCTGGAAGGACTGAATGATGAGCTAAGCATGCAGTTGATGGTAGCAAGTTTTAACAACTACCAGGAGTTGGTAGATCGTGCCATCATGATTGAAGGGAAGCAACAGCAGATTGAGAACCGCAAGAGGAAGTATGGACAGGGGAAGTATAACTCTGGAGCCCAGCAGAAGCCCCGTTTTACCCCTAAACCGGGAGTTCAGTTTCAGCATACCCATGGAGGAAGTGGTTCGCACAACCATAATGGCCACAAGAATGGTAATGGGAATGGAGGAAGCAACGGCCAGAACCGTACCACTCCATCAACCCCAACCAAGAGAGATCTGAGTCAAGTCACCGGTTTCAAGTGTTCCAAGACCGGACATTATGCCAATGAATGTCCCGAAGGCCAGAATGGCAATGGAAGCTCTGGGAAGAAGCCAAACCCTTT
The DNA here is from genome assembly GCA_032464435.1 of Aegilops umbellulata. Lineage (NCBI taxonomy): Eukaryota > Viridiplantae > Streptophyta > Magnoliopsida > Poales > Poaceae > Aegilops > Aegilops umbellulata. The sequence goes on along the minus strand of CP136058.1, from coordinate 329,584,060 downwards.
CAACAGGGGACAGGTGAACCACGTTAGCGTGGAGGAGGTTGAAGCTCAGCCTGATGCAGTAATCGGTAAGTTTTTGGTTAAGACATTTACTGCGCTTGTTCTTTTTGATACTGGTGCATCGCATTCATACATATCAAGGGGATTTGTGGATAAGTACAACTTGCCAACCCAAGCCCTTAGGTCACCCATGTTAGTAACCTCGCCTGGAGCAGAGTACATGGCTAGTCGATGGTGTGATCGGTTACCATTAAGGATTGGTAACTATGTGTTTCCCTCAGACCTAATAGTATTGGAATCTCAAGGATTGGATGTGAAATTAGGCATGGATTGGTTGTCAAAGTATGAAGGGAACATTGAATGTGCCAGTAAGACAATTTTGCTTACAACGCCCGAAGGAAGAAGAATCAAGTATGTATCACGACATGGATCAAATAGGAATCAAGTGAATTCTTTATCAGGAGTTGTGCAGGAGGAAGTACCAGTAGTAAAGGATTTTCCTGACGTATTTCCCAAAGAATTGCCAGGCATGCCACCGGATAGAGACATTGAGTTTTTGATTGAGCTTTTGCCAGGCACTGGGCCAATATCGAAGAGACCATACAGGATGCCAGCACAGGATTTGGTAGAAATTAAGAAGCAGATTAAGGAGTTATTGGATAAAGGTTACATTCGCCCAAGTTCTTCGCCTTGGGGATCACCAGTACTGCTAGTGGAGAAGAAGGATGGATCGTTAAGGATGGTTGTTGATTACCGTGGATTGAATGAAGTAACCATCAAGAACAAGTACCCACCACCAATGATTAATGATCTGTTTGATCGTCTGCAAGGAGCTAAAGTGTTTTCCAAGATCGATTTGCGATAAGGGTACCACCAGTTGAAGATTCGAGAGCAGGACATACCCAAAACAGCTTTTACCACGAGATACGGATTGTATGAGTATACCGTTATGTCATTTGGACTGACTAACGCACCTGCCTATTTCATGAACCTGATGAACAAAGTATTTATGGAGTTTTTGGATAAGTTCATCGTAGTGTTCATTGATGACATTTTGATTTTCTCGAAGAATGAAGAAGAGCATAAGGAACATTTGCGTTTGGTTTTGGAGAAGCTAAGAGAACATCAGTTATATGCCAAATTCAGCAAATGTGAGTTTTGGTTAAAGGAAGTTGGATTTCTTGGACATGTTATATCCGGAGAAGGTATAACAGTTGACCCCACAAAGGTTGAGACCGTAACTGAATGGGAAGCACCAACGATAGTTGGAGAGATCCGGAGTTTTCTTGGACTCGTAGGATACTACCGGAGATTTGTTGAAAATTTCTCAAAGATCGCAAAGCCTATGAATGAATTGTTGAAGAAGGATACCAAGTTTAATTGGACTGAGGAATGTGAGGCCAGTTTTCAGGAGTTGAAGAAACGATTGGTTTCCTCACCAGTGTTGATTCTGCCAGATCAGACCAAGGATTATGAGGTGTATTGCGACGCTTCACGTCGAGGACTTGGAGCAGTGCTTATGCAGGAAGGAAGAGTTGTTTCGTATGCCTCACGACAACTGAAACCTCATGAATTAAATTATGCTACACATGATTTGGAGTTAGCAGCCGTAGTGCATGCATTGAAGACATGGAGACATTTCCTCATTGGAAATCACTGTGAGGTGTACACGGATCACAAGAATTTGAAGTACATTTTCACGCAGAAGGAGTTGAACCTCAGACAAAGGAGATGGTTGGAGCTCATCAAGGATTACGATATGAGATTGCATTACCATCCAGGAAAGGCTAATGTTGTAGCTGACGCATTGAGCCGTAAGAGCCATGTCAATACATTGATGACGGGAGAAATACCAAAGGAGTTAGCCGAGGATCTTCGTGAGCTATGTTTGGAAATAGTTCCGAGAGGCTATATAGCAGCATTGGAGATTCATTCTACCTTGATGGATAAAATCAGAGAGGCTCAGAAATCTGACAAGGCGATTGCAGATATAAAGAAGATGAAAGAACATGCGGTGCCCCCATGTTTGGTTTTGGTAATTGATGACAATCTCTATGGACTAATGGTTGCCTTGAGTTATATTTGAAGGTTTTGTCCATAGGCTTTTCTTGGAGTACATGTGTTGGTTTCAAGGAGAGTTTGTGTTGACCAAGGTGCTATTAAGGAATTATCCAAAGATTGGTCATGTGAGAGTTGAGCTTATTGCAAGCATGTCTTGAAGAAGAAGATTGTGTGATCATTAATGTTTACCTTCAAGACATCATCCAAATGAAGAGAGTTGGAAAGATTCAAGGTTGATCAAGACTAAGTCAAGAGTGAATCAAGTTGATCAACTCACAAAGCATAGAAGATGTACCGAGAGGGATCAAGTGATCCCATGGTATGGTAAGCATTGTCCATTGTGCTTTGTGTACTAACCCATGGTATATGTGAGAGTTCTACGTGGGGTTAGCTACGTGTTCATGGGCTTGCGTCAAGAGGAAGATATCACTCAACCCATGGAGAGGATGACATTATGTGGGGATCGTCATCAAGATTGCCGTGTGCAAGTTCAAGTGGAGCATTGCGAAGAGATCAAGTGCTTGAAGCTTGCCGTCCATTTTGGTGACAATGGACTTGTGAAGATGTGCCGAAGAGTGGCTCACACATAGTGGAGTATGGGGGAGCAATCATCTAGTCTCCATCGACCCAATGCACTCAAGAAAGGTGGTCCATCTTGAGGAGGACAAGATCGTCATCATCTAGCTCAAGTGGATCATGTGCAAGGCAAAGGTTTGCCCTTATTAGGTTTTCTATTTTACCGGTCTCATGGTGGTAGTTGGGAGACCGAGTTATAGGATCGATAGCCGTACTATCAAGGGGGGATCTCAAGTGAGTAGCTTGATCGTATCGTTCGTCGAGAGCTCAAACCATTGCATCCTTGCATAAAGTTACTTGGTTCTTGTTTTGTTCTCTTTGTGAGTCTTAGAGCTTATGGTCATCTTGATGACAAGCTTGAGTTCATCGAAAACGGAGTTTGCATGCGTCTTCTATGATGTTTTCGGTGTTGGAGGTTTTACCGGTCTTATCCAAGGGAGGGTTCTCACCATTTTCTTTTAGGCCTTTTCTCATTTGCTTCTTATTGGTATTTCTATCAAGATTGTGTTAGCCCTTGTCTCTAGCTTTCCAACAAACTTGGTTTCATCGAATTCGGAGTCCGTTTGGAGAAGTTGTGTCAGTTTTCGTGTCCTTATAAGGGGCTGCTGCGGATGTAATTTTTTAGTACCGCCCTCGGGAGCGGTACTACCGCTTGGAGCAGTACTACCGCGGCTCTTGAGCGGTAGTACCACTCCAAAGCTGTACTACCGCGGCTCCTGAGCAGTAGTACCGCTCCGGACCAAAATCTCGTGTTTTGCTCAGCGGAAGTAGGCACGGATGTAATTTTTTTGTACCGCTCGCAAGCAGTAGTACCGCTACCCTTAGCAGTAGTACCGCTACCCCTAGCGGTAGTACCGTGAGGTCAAGCGGTACTACCGCTCCAATGGTTCTTCTGGCCCTTTTGCCTCCTCGCTGGTGTGTTTCAAAGGGCTACTACCGCCCTAGTGGTAGTACCGCTCCTTGGAGCGGTAGTACCGCTCGGTGCGGGCTGTGAGCATAACGGTTGGATTTTTCCCCACCTATTAAAGGGGGTCTTCTTCCCCATTGAACCTTATCTCTTGAGCTCGTGTTCTTCCCTCATTGTTGACCTTCTTCGAGCTTGCTAACTCTCAATCCCTCCATGGATTCTTGCTAGTTTTTGAGGGAAAAGAGAGAGGAGATCTAGATCCACATTTCCACCAATCACTTTCTCCTCTAGGTGAGGGGAACCCCTTGGATCTAGATCTTGGAGTTCTTGGTGTTCTTCTTCTTGTTCTTCCTCTCATTTTTCTCCCTAGCATTAGTTGCTTCGGTGGGATTTGAGAGAGAAGGACTTGGGCACTCCGTGTGCCCTTGCCATTGCATTTGGTGCATCGGTTTGAGTTCTCCACGGTGATACGTGGAAGTTACAAGTTGAGAAGCTTATTACTCTTGGGTGCTTGGTGCCCTGGAGCTTGTTCCTCTTGGGTGCTTGGGCGCCCTAGACGGTTGGTGGTGTTCGGAGCTCAATCATTATGGTGTAAAGCTTCGGGCAAGCGTCGGGGTCTCCAATTAGGTTGTGGAGATCGCCCCGAGCAATTTGACGGGTTCCGGTGACCGCCCCCAAGGGTTGCCAAAGTGTACGGGTTCGGTGACCGCCCCCATGGGTTGCCATTTGTACGGGTTCGGTGACCGCCCTCAAGGGTCCCTTAGTGGAATCACGACATCTTGCATTGTGCGAGGGCGTGAGGAGATTACGGTGGCCCTAGTGTCTTCTTGGGGAGCATTGTGCCTCCACACCGCTCCAAACAGAGATTAGCATCCGCAAGGGTGTGAACTTCGGGATACATAGTCGTCTCCGCGTGCCTCGGTTATCTCTTACCCGAGCCCTTTACTTATGCACTTTACTTTGTGATAGCCATATTGTTTCTTGTCATATATCTTGCTATCACATAGTTGTTTATCTTGCTTAGCATAAGTTGTTGGTGCACATAGGTGAGCCTGGCCGTTTTAGGTTTTGTGCTTGACAAATTAACCGTTAGGTTTATTCCGCATTTGTTCAAGCCTAAACCGTAATTATTTTAAAACGCCTATTCACCCCCCCCCTCTAGGCAACATCCACGATCTTTCAATTGGTATCAGAGCCTCGTCTCTCTTTGTTAGGCTTAACCGCCTAGAGAGTAAAGATGTCGACTAGGGGATTAGATTTCTCTGACACTCTTAGTTTCGATGGCACAAATTTTGATGTTTGGGTAATTCGCATGCTTAATCTCTTTAGGGTCATGGACCCAAATTTAGAGCGAATTGTAGATATGGGGTTTTCTCCTCCAAAGGATCCCCAAAGATTATCTTTAGAGGATGAGAAAAACTCTTATCTCAATGCTCAAGCTTCTAATGTGCTTTTTGATGCTTTGAGCAATGTAGTTATATTTCAACTCATGCCGTTCCGGGATGCTCATGAGTTGTGGACAAAGCTTCAAGATAAATATAGTGTGTCCAAGTTTTGTGGGGATGATTGTTCTCCCTCCACCTCCGGCCGTGTTGTGTTCTCAACTTCTTCTACATCACCTACGTGTGGTTTGCCACAAGGTGACATGGTGAGTAGTGGTGTTCATTGCAATGATGATAGTGGGCTTATTGTTGATAATCCTTCATCACTTTCTTATTGCAATGCTTCATCTTTGGACTTTAGCACTTCGAGCACTCCAAATGTTTCACATGCTTGTGTTGATAGTCCTTGCATATCATGTAGAAATTGCTTGACTAAATCTCATGATGATATGCTTGCTATATCTTGTTGCCATGATAAAAATGCATGTATTTCCTCGAGTTGTTGTGCTAACAATTTAGAGGAAACCCAACACTCCATGGAACAAGATGTGGTCTTGAATGGTGCTTCAAGGGATCCTACACCATCATCTATTGCTTTTTGCCTAATGGCTAAGGCTTCAAAGATACCTTCTACTTTGAACCCCAATATGTCTCTTGATGATGATGTTGATGCTAATGATGATGAGGATAATGATGAAGAGAATGATAATGTTGCTTCCTTAAAAATTAAGGGAGAAATGATTTTTAAAGCTCTTCATAAGAATAAAATTGCTCTCTCCAACTTCATGGAAATCATGTCTATTGCTATCGAGGGCAAGAAATTTATTGATGAGTTGGAATCTCCTCTTGAGGAGCATGAGGTCACCATTGAGAAAATGGAAGTCATGAGCATGATTACGCTAATGAGATTGCGGACCTCTCTCAAGCTCTTGAACTTGAACAAACCACCAAGGAATCTCTTGAGGAGACTTTTGCTCTAGAATTATCTAGAGTGAGGGAATCTCGTCACAGAGCTCTTGAGGTGGCCAATAATTTTGAAACTAAAAATGAGGAGCTTGAAGTTGCTCATGCTAAACTCCTTGAGGACTTTGAGCACCTCGAAAATGGCTCAAGGGTCATTAAGAGTGAGCTCATCAAACTCATCGAGTCTCATGCTCAACTTAAAGCTTCATATTCAAAAGAGCTTGCCAAGTTGTCTTCTCCTCTTGTTGCTAATGATGATGCTTGTGCTACTAACTCTATCTCTTGTGAAGCATCCATATTGAAGGAGAATGTTGAGCTAAGGGCTCAACTTGAGTTGCTATCTAGCAAGTATGGGATGTTGGAAGAAAATCATGTAAAGCTCACAAGCTATCATGATGATCTTCTAGTATCCCATAATGTGCTAAAGTTAGCTCATGAGGCCATGCTTGCTAAGGTAACATCTAGTGAGCCTCATGTGGATACTAGCACTACTTTTATTCAAAATGCTATATTGCCTTGTGCTAGCCCTCGCGATTCATCCATGCATAACATTGGTACATCTTGTGATGAATTGCTTTCCTTGCCTTGTTGCTCTAACGATGAAGCTTATACTTCCTTTAGTACTTGTATTGAGACTAACCATGTAGAGGAAATCAAAGAGCTCAAGGCCCAAGTCACTTCTTTGACGAAAGACTTGGAAAAGAGTCATGAAGGGAAATCCACACTCAACAATATCTTGAGTGTGCAAAAATCTCCCAATGACAAAGGTGGACTTGGATTCAACTCCATTAAGAAGAAGAAGTCCAAGATAAACAAGAAGAAGGGCCAAGAACAAGTCAAAAATTCGGCCAAGATTGTTTGCTTCAAGTGCAAAATTGAAGGGCATCATGTGAGATCTTGCCCATTGAAGAAGAAGACCATTAGTGACAAGCAACAAGGGAAGCGGCCACAAGTTCAATCTCATGCTCAACCACAAGTTGAAGAAATGCCTCTTCCCAAGAAAACTCGAGCTAATGCTTCTCAAGTTGAGAAATCAAGTGAGAAGAAAGTGAAGAGTAGACGTTGCTACCTATGTCGTGAGAAAGGTCACCTCGCTTCTTCATGCACTAGTGGTAACTTATCCAACCCAATTATTATTTATGATGTCTATTCTCTTGGGAAGGATAAGGTTGGCAATGTGGTTGCCAAGTTTGTTGGTACTCAAAGTGGTTTGAAGCAAAGAACCATTTGGGTAGCCAAGCCTATTGTGACTAACCTCTTAGGACCCAACTTGGTTGGGGACCAACTAGCTCAAACTTTATCAATAGGTGATGTTGGAGGGCATTGGAAACTTGGCTACTTTATGAAGAATTAAGGGGACTTCATCATTCTAATTGTCTCAAGACAAGTCATTCGGATTATCAAGTTTCTATCTTATATAAAATGTTCCTCCATGCGGTAACTCGTGCTTAAAGTGTTTACATTGATAGTTACTTACCACTTTGCATGTTTGGTTTTGTTCCTTGCATGTGTTTGTATATGTTGTGCTTCCAACTTGATTATCTTGAGCAATCAAGTATGTGTGTGTTGGTTTGCACATCATGTACGTGTGTGTCATGCATTGAGCCTTTTGCATCTTATTCTTTTCTTAGTTGGCTCTTGTGAGAGATTAATGGAATATCCCATTATGGGGGAGTGATGTGCTTTGTGCACCTCACAATCCTATATATGTGTGTACATGAGTAATACCATCTAGTATTGATATTTCAAGATTATCTAGTCGCTATGTGGTATGTCTTCTCATGAGAAATTTAAATTCTAAATTGTCCATTAATTATCTCTTGTTGGATCGTTATTTTGCCTCTTGTATATCTTTAATTGGTATCACATTATGGGGGATTAATATGCTGTGTGTATATTACTAGCCTAGAAAATGTATACATTTGAGATATTGTCACCTAGAATTGATATTGTAAATTATCTTGTTCCTAGGTGGCATGTTAGCTCTACAAGTTGCAATTTGCTTTTTGTTTGGTGTGAAGATGATGTCGGATATCCTTGCTATCTACCACCGGGAATTATTTCCAAACACTTCTTGTCTTTTGACAATTGGTACTCACTTATGTGTGGTAGAAAATATTGATCATCTTTACATTGGCCTTTGCTTTTATTTGCTTTATCTCTTGCCTAGGATTGTGTCAGCTCTCATTGTATTCCATACCACTTGTGGATCTTGTTAATTTCTTGACCTTGTCTAGTTTTTCAAGATATAGTGAATGTGGTGATCCCACCTTGTGCATTTTGTATTCAAATGCAAATTCTCTATAATGCACTAGTCTTGGGGGAGCTATCCTATTCTCTATAAAACACTCATCTTGTGATCCTTATCAAGTGTGTGTTTGTGGAAGGCAAGCCGTTTCTTTTTGGTACTTTGTGCCATCATGAAACTTTGTAGAGGGCTTGGTTTGTTTGGAACCATTCTTTTGAGAGTTTGACATCTTTCTTTTTGAGTGTATCAATGGATATATCATTCCTTGATGTATCTTTTATGGATATCCTCCAAGTGATGATTTACTCATTTGGTATCTTTTCTTCGCTTGGTATTTCTTTGTCTTTTGGTCTCGGTTCTTGAAAGTCTTGAGCATGCATATTTACTTCTTGTAGTCTCTTTGGCATGCTTTCTTTCCTTGACCCAATATATAGGGGGAACTCCACCAAGTCTCAAATTGGATGAGATGTGCATGAAATTCATTTTCATATCTATATGCACATATTTATGTGGAGTTTGTCCTATGTGTTGTTGGTTCTCTAACTCTTTGGTCCCAATGAGTTTGGGTACCATTTTGTTTGTGTTGTTGTTCTAGGAACAAGTGGAGATGCATTGGATGCTCGGCTCACTCACAAGGAAGGTGTTGTCACCATGTGCTTATTGGATTCAAGCTAGGATGATCAATGAACTACTTTGTACCTTCAACTGGTATCTACTACATCCTTCCAATGTTATCTTGGTAACAAGTATCTTCATATACTTCATGCACACATTTCTTGCATCAACCATGTGTAGGTTGTATCATGGCATGTTATCCATTCTTTCTTGTGATACTTGTTTCCTTTCTCAAAGCATCCCAACAATGATGTCTTGTTGCTAGTTGTGATGTCTTTGATGTTCGTGTGGTTGGAATTCATTTATATACAATAAGATCATATCTAGTCATGTGCTATGCTCTCAAGCAAATATCTTATTGGTATATGTATGACTTCCTTTTGGATATCTTGTTCCTTCATGTTGTAACTATTTCGGGTGTACATCCTTCTTTGTAGATATATATCGTCATGATTTCGTCTACCTAGAACCTTATACACTTGAGAGAAACTACATCTCTAGATGATATCCTTTCTTTCACGTACACCTTGTCTCTCTTTTGTTATTTCTTTGGTGGCTCCGTGAAATCTTTTGCCTTGAGTGCGTGTCATATCTCGTTGCATCTTGATGCACTCTTGTGTGGTGAAGATTTTTTTCCTCATGCTTATCTTTACGAGGCTTTTGCCATCTTAATTGGTATCCCTCATCTTGATGAGGCTTTCTTCTTCTATCATCACCACGGGTTGTTACAAGCATAGGCTCTCTATGTGCTTATTAGTAAGCTTGTGAACCCATTTGCTAGTTGTGTGTGGGAATGATAGGCCTTGCATCATGTGCCTCATTCTTCCAAGACTATGTTGATGCTTAATGCTCATCCGTACATGCTTAATGCTCATCCGTACATTAGTCTTCTTGTCGGTGTCAAAACCGGCGGATCTCGGGTAGGGGGTCCCGATCTGTGCGTCAAGGTCGGATGGTAACATGAGACAAGGGACACTTTATTTTACCCAGGTTCGGGCCCTCTCGATGGAGGTAAAACCCTACTCCTGCTAGATTAATATTGATGATATGGGTAGTACAAGAGTAGATCTACCACGAGATCAAGGAGGCTAAACCGTAGAAGCTAGCCTATGAGTATGATGATGGTTATGATGTGTTCGTCCTACGGACTACAACCCTCCGGTTTATATAGGCACCGGATAGGGTTAGGGTTACACAGAGTCGGTTACATTGGTAGGAGATCTTGAATATCCGCACGCCTAGCTTGCCTTCCACGCCAAGGAAAGAACCTTCCGGACACGGGACGAAGTCTTCAATCTTGTATCTTCATAGTCCTGGAGTCCGACTAAAGATATAGTTCGGCTATCCGAACACCCCCTAATCCAGGACTCCCTCAGTAGCCCCTGAACCAGGCTTCAATGACGACGAGTCCGGCGCACAAATTGTCTTCGGCATTGCAAGGTGGGTTCCTCCTCCAAATTCTTCAAGAAGATAATAAACACCAAAAAATAGTGTCCGACTCTGCAAAACAAGTTTCCACGTATTGCCATATAGAGAATAATACAAACACAAATCAAATATGCTGACGTATTCCACAGTGCGTCATAACACTGCGACCAAGCCTTCTATATGGATTATTTTTTGTTGTTCCACCGCAGCACGTTCAACGAGGCGGTTTCCTTGGCACGTCTTGTCGAAGCAGAGATCGTGTGCCCCTTTTAACGGGATTCTCATTAATGCGGACGTGGGTAACCCAACCGTGCCCGTTAAGCACGTCCTGCCTTGATTAAAGGCTAGTCCAAGACGGTTACGGGGAGGGCTCTTGATATTCTGCCTCTTATAAAGAGACTGACACCTTGCTCCCCTCTTGTGTTCTCAAAACAAGCTCTTCCATAGCCTCGAGTTCCAACACCCCAGGCTTTTAGATTCTAGGCGCACCGGACCATCGACAATGTCCGGCTCCGGCCTTCAAGGCCAATGGATGCCCTCCGTTACGGAGGAGGACGTATCAAGGTTGAGGGAGGCTAGGTTCCTGACCAGCGAGATCCCGCACATGTTGCCTGCTCAAGGACAAGCGATCCCAAGCCCTCAGCCTGGTGAGAGCGTAGTATTCATCTCCCACTTCCTTCGGGGATTAGGCTTCCCAACGGATCCTTTCGTAAGGGGGCTGATGTTTTATTATGAGCTGGAATTCCATGACCTAGCTCCGGAGTCCATCCTCCATATCTCCTCCTTCATTGTTGTGTGTGAAGCGTTTCTCCATATCACTCCTCACTTTGGATTATGGCTCAAGACGTTCAAGGTAGAACCGAAGATAATCGAGGGGCGTCACGTAGAGTGCGGAGGTGCTGTTATAAAAAGGAATACCGATGCTCCATGGCCCGAGGGCACTTTTCAAGAGGAGCTCGGCTTATGGCAACAGGAGTGGTTCTACATGACCTCTCCTCGGGGCACCACTTGGGTAGCGCCTCCCGCCTTTCGGTCGGGCCCCCCACCACGTTTAACATCGTGGATCAACATAGGGTTAGATCGGGGCTTGCCCAAAGACGTTCCTCTGTTGCAGGGCCGCATAAAGGATCTCCTAAAAGGAGACCTCAACCTGGTCAAGGTGACACAAGTTATGCTGATTCGCCGGACACTGCCCGGCCAACGTCGCCCCCTCCGCTTGTGGGAGTTCAACCCAGAGGGACCGTGAGTTCTCCGAAATTTCAAGGGCGTGACGCCTACGGAGATGTATGGACTGTTCTTCGGACCACAAGGAGTGAGTCCGGATTTGACCGAGGATGCTGGTTTAAGCCGCAACCGCCCGGATACAGAAGTAGGTGACCTTGCGCCCGGACCTTCTATCCGTACAATTGACTTATTTTTTAATAGTACTTCTCCTTTTTACGCAGGAGTGGATAGCGAAGGCGAAGCTGGTCCGGTGTCCGGCTCCCCTTCCCGAGACCAGGCTAGATCCTGTGCTAGTCAGGATGTTGGACGTGGCGCCTCGGGAGGAAAATGAAGGGGCGGACAAGGAAACCGTGGCCTCTTCGAAAGGGGCCATCCCAAAGGGGGGAATCGACAACTCCTCTCCAAAGGGGAAGAAAAGGGCCGCCTCTGACGACCCGGGAGCCATAGCTCCAAAGCGGGGGAAAGAATCCGCGTCAGAGGACCCGACGCCGGGGAGCCCCTCGGCCGAACTAAATCCTCAAAAGGAGCAGCCCTCCAACGAGCCGTAAGTAGAAATAGAGTCATTCTTTTAAGAGAAATCCTTAATTTATATCTGAGAAGTTTTAACCGAAACCTTACCTTGTAGTTCGGACCTCGACCCTTCTCGGCAGAGCTCGTCATCGGGGGATCTTCTTCCGGAGATGATGGAGAGCGGAACGCCTCCTCCTTCATCGCCTAGCAAGGCGGGCGACGCCGAAGTGTCGTCGCAGAGGATTTCTCCGAATCTGCCAGAGGCAGAAGGTGATCATGCGCCCCCCCGGGGTTCTCCGTGTACGGCCTCCGAAGAAGGCCATGGGACGAGTCCGGCACCATCTGGTGTTCGGTCGGAGGAGCTGAAGGTTCTGCTGGGCCGAGCCTCTGTTTCAGAGGAGCATCATGCGTTGATGCACACAGTGATTGAAAAGATTTCATCCGCGGAAAGCGGACTGAACGAGGCCGTCAAGAGTTTACTGGCGGGCCTTGAGGTACGTTTTGAATAACGAACATTAGTGTTAATTGCGCATAATAACATGCGCCTTGTATAGATAGTAGCCCCTGAGACTCTGTGTGCCGCAAAGATTAGCGGCACGCAGAGGATCTTAATCCCAGGTCCTTTAAGTGGCACCTTTGTATGTAGGTGGCAGGTTGTCCGGAGTCGAGCCGGACTCGAGATTTTGCCGAAATGAAACGGCAACTCGATGAGGCAGAAGCCGACATCGTGCTTGTTAACAAGCGGCTTGATGATGCTCAAGGTATTGAGTTTATTTGGCGATTGTTAGTAAGAGGAGCTTTATGTCAATATCTTACCTTGTGTATGCTTGATGCAGATGGTGCGGCGGCCGTAGAAGGACTTAGGGCCGAGCTCGCCAAAGCAAAGGAACAAGCCAGAAAAAGCGATGCGGCTGCCGGAAGAGCCCGTGAAGAGCTAAAAGTCGAACAGGCTTCCCGTTGCCGAAGCAAGGAGGAGATGGCTGATATAGCCGTGAAGTTGAAAAGTGCTACTGACCGTTGCAAACTTCTTGAAGAGGAAGGTCGAGCCCGGCAGACGGATTTAGAGAAGGCCGTCGCCGATGCCAAGGACGCCCGCTCTAGTATGAGAGCGTCAAGGGAAGAGTTGCGTCAAGCCGGACTAATTGCGGATGGAAAGCCCTTCCTGCTACGGAGAAAATTCTGTGATCCGAAGTTCGCCCCGTTGGACCGAGCGTGGAGCGTGGAGGACACCTATCTGGATTTGTCGGCTAGTGCCGCTGATGCGACCAGGTACTTTCAAGATAAGAAAGATCATGAAGTGGAAAATCTCTTCTGGTCGCAGTTCACTAATCCAGAGCGTCCACTATTAGTGGATGATTGCCTGGCCCAATGGGCCGAGCTGAATAGGTTGTCCGGACTCGCCATGAAGTATGCCATGGACCGCCTGTGTCCGGGGAGATCGAAGCCGAGAAGCTATTTCAGTTTGGTGCAGCAATTTCTTGACGTGGTGCCTCGGATTGAAGCTCTAAAGAGGTCCGCTTGCACAGAGGGCGCGCGGCTGGCTCTTGCCCGTGTCAAGACATACTGGGCAGATATGGAGCCCACCGTTGTTGCGTCCCGTGATTCGGATAAAAGCCGAATTCCTTCCGAGCACTATTTTGAGGAAGTCCTCGCGGGCGCTCGTATAATAGAGACGCAGTGTTCGAAAGATGCTGTTTTATGACAGCATATGTAATCGTAGATCAATATTTTTATAAATTGTAATGGCGTAATTTAGACTTGTGCCTTCAAGTATTAATAACACCTCCTGTGCGGCCGTTTTAATATATAAATTCTGAAAGATTGCAGTCGTTGGCTTCAGCCCCCACGCACATAGTGCGGGGGTGCACGCGGAGAACGCATTTTCACACTTAACCCAACGTCTTGGTCCTACAAAGGAGGTGATAGCGCCGCGGGCTAGGCAACCGGACTATAATGCTTTAACACTTTCACTTAGCCATAGGAGCTTGACAGTGGGACTCTTTAGGTAGCCCTTTAATGGCGACTGCGTTTACCCGAATTCGGGACACATATGTGCCTGACCGGGAAGCGGCCCTTCGTCAAAACGGAGGAATTCGATAAATTCCTATAAGTCATCGAGTGGCGACCAGTCTCGCGCTACATCATGACAGTCGGTTTTCGGCTTTCTCTACCGAGGTGCTCACCCGGCCGAACCGGGGCACAATCGCAGTAGTTCTCCTGGTGCAACCTTAGCCGACAGAACGGAACGTAAGGTGGTCGAACTCAAGAGCCGGGCAACCCAACATGTGACCAAAATCATGACTCGGAGCTGATGCATATAGTGCCAAAACTCGCGACGCCGAACACTCCCTAAGGTGTTCGGTCTTTGTGGGTGCGTGTGAAATGACACCCTTGAAAAAGAAAAAAAAGCCCCTTGTGTCCAGGTACGAGCAAGAATTCTGGCGTGGCCACATGCCAAAACGCCAGTCTCCTCCATGGTTATAGTGAGGTAAACCAGGGGATGTATAGCAGCAGGAGACAGTAAAAAAGGTTTATGCAGGGTCTTAATCTAAGAAGAATCCTTTGGGGCGGGTCCCTACTGCACGTCTGCGCCTGTGTCTCCGCTGTGCCGTGTCCTGGACGGGCGCCGTACGACGTTCATCTGTAAAAGGGAAGAACTAAATTGAAAAATGGGTCGTGCGGATCAAAAAGAATAATAAATAAAATGTGAAGTGAGAAATAGATACGGTCGAGTTTTATTGTCTCTGCGTACAACCCCTGGTGAGGCGTACCAAGCCTATAACGAAAATGGGCTTGTGCCGAACTCATTGAGTCCGGGTCCGCGGCCTTTTGTGACTTACATCGAAAAAGTCTTTTGGCTGGCGAGGCCATTTTGTTGGGCGGCCGTTTAAGCGGCCGCACAATCCTCCGTTTGGAGGATATGTAGTTTAGTATGCTCCCTTTAAAGAGATGATGCCTCGAGGACCGGGCATCTTTAGCGTGAGGGATGCATAATGAGGTATTGCGTTAAAGCGAGCGAAAGCTCCGCGTCCCATTAGTGCTTGATAGCGACTAGAAAACGGGACTATGTGGAAGATAATATTTTCGCGACGAAAGTTATTGGCAGAGCCAAATATGACCACAAGCCGGAGAAAACCCATACAGTGGGTGTCCGGGCCTGGTGCTACTCCTTGAAAGGAGGTTTTACTGTGAAGGATTCGTGCTGGGTTTATGCCCATGCGGTGAATTGTATCCTGATATATCAGATTCAGTCCACTGCCATCGTCCATAAGGACGTTGGTAAACTGGAATCCGTCTATTATTGGATTAAGCATCAGGGCAGTCCGGCCTGCGTGTTTGATATTGTGAGAATAATCTAGCTGATCAAAAATGATTGGCTTTAGTGACCAGTGGCCAGACTCCTGAGGGATAGGCTTGAATGTGCGGACCTTTATGGGTGCCTCATGCCTTGTTATGTGAAGTGAATTCACTGTTTTGACTTCTTGTGGGAAGTTCTTTTGCTTCCTGGTGTTCTGCTTTTGGGGTTCGTCCTCTTCCTCACTTGGTGTGTCGAGCCCCTTGTGTTCGGCGTTAAGCCTTCCCGATTGTTTGAAAACCCAACAGTCTCTATGGGTATGATTAGCAGGCTTTCCAGGAGTACTGTGTATCTGACATATCCTGTCCATGATGCTCTTTAGACTGGACGGATCTTCCCTATTATCCTGAGGGGGTGATTTTGTCTGATTTTGCCGTGAGCCTTTGAATCCGGCATTGACTGTCGTGCTCTTCAGACTTTTTCTTTTGATTCAGCGAAGGTCCTTGTATCGTTTCCATCCCTGATTTCTGATGTACTTGGGTCGCTGGGGCTGCATCGTGCCAACCAGCTGTCCTCTCCATCGCAAAAGCGGGTCATGAGGCTTGTGAGTGCAGCCATTGTTCTTGGCTTTTCCTGGCCGAGGTGTTTGGCGAGCCATTCGTCTCGGACATTGTGCCTGAAAGCCGCTAGGGCTTCGGCGTCCGGACAATCCACTATTTGATTCTTTTTAGTGAGGAATCTGTTCTAGAACTGCCGAGCTGATTCTCCGGATTGCTGAGTTATGTGACTGAGGTCGTCTGCGTCCGGGGGACGGACGTAGGTCCCTTGAAAATTTGCTCGGAAAGCGTCCTCGAGCTCTTCCCAACTTCCAATTGTGTTTTCGGGAAGGCTTTTAAGCCAGTGCCGGGCTGGCCCTTTAAGCTTAAGGGGTAAATATTTTATGGCGTGGAGATCATCTCCTCTAGCCATATGTATGTGGAGGATATAATCCTCGATCCAGACTCCCGGGTCTGTTGTTCCATCGTACGCCTCTATGTTAATGGGTTTAAATCCCTCTGGGAATTCATATTCCAGGACCTCATCGGTGAAACATAGAGGGTGTGCGGCACCCCTATATTTGGGTGTGCCGGATTCTGATGGTGGATTTTTTGCATTGCTTACGAGAGCTTGCTTTCTTGGCCCGTAAATGGACCTGGCTGGGCCATGATGCGAGTCTTTGATTGTGTCGCATGCCGCATTGAGTGCGGCGCCGTTTGCCGTATTGTAGTGGCCGTGAGGTCGTTTATTCGACCGTGTAGCCTTTTTGTTTTTTGATTTGGGGGCTCTAGGGCCTCCTGGTCGAATTCGGGCAGTAGTTTTCTCTTCGGATAGCTTTTGGTGCGGCGGCTGCCGCCGTATTTGTCTGCGGTCTTGATTACTTTGCTCCATCTTGTTTTGAGTGCATCTTCCGCCGTCTTTAGCTTTTGCTTCTGCTTCTTCAGGCTTCGTGCTGTGGCGACGAGCCTTTCTTGGAGATTCTTCTGCTCCATGATTTTATCCGGCGTGGTATCGTCCGGAGTTCTGTTATGACCTGGGAGGACTGTTCGTCCTCTCTGCCCGTGTTACCCTGTTCGGACGGCTGTTCTGGGATGCGTTCGTCATCTGCCGGCTCGTCCTGCTCTATGGCTGGGTCTTGATCGAGGCGGGGCTTCGCTCGGCGTTTACGTCACCGCTTTGAGTGCTTTTCGGAGGGTTTACCCTTCTTTTCGCCCCCTTCTTCCTCATTGTGAGTTTTTTCAGGTGTATCCACCATGAATACGTCATTAAGTGGGGTGGAGGTCTAGTGCCCTATGGGCGCTGGTTCCCGTTCGTCTTCGTCTTCGTCGTCCATACCGTCGAAGTCTTCGGAGCCGAAGTCAAGCATGTCGGTTAAATCGTCGACAGTGGCTATTAAGTGGGTGGTGGGTGGGCTTTGAATTTCTTCGTCGTCCGAATCCCAACCTCGCAGGCCACAGTTCGGCCTGGGCTCTCCTGAAAAAGAGAGAGACTTGAGAGATTTCAGAATATCGCCGAAAGGCGAATACTGAAAGATGTCCGCGGCGGTGAACTCCATTACCGGCGCCCAATCTGATTCGATTGGCAGGGGCGCGGGAGGTTCGGAGTTCGGAGAAGAGTCCGGCTCCTTGGAGTCATGTGCCATGCGGAGTGCGGGGCTTGCATTTGGCTCAATGGCTTTTAAGATCGCAGCCCCCGAGGTGACGTCCAACCGTTCATCCTTAAAGAATGCAGCGGGCTCCGGATCGAGGGTCGGGGCTGGAGCGTATGCGGCCTCCAGGACACTGTTCGGAGGCAGAGCTATATCATGCCCCTCGAGATAGTGCGGCGCGCTTGGCTGTGGCTTGAATCCGTCGAAGATCAGGTCTCCGAGGGTATCTCCCGTGTAGTTTAAGCTTCCCCACCTGGCTTGATGGCCAGGGGCGTGGCTTTCGATCTGCTCCAGATGGCCAAGCGAGTTGGCCCGCAGAGAGAAGCCGCCGAAGATGAAGATCTGTCCGGGGAGAAAAGTCTCACCCTGGACCTCATCGTTGTTGATGATCAAAGGAGCCATCGGGCCTAAAGGCGACGACACAGAGGAACTCTCAATGAAAGCACCAATGTCGGTGTCAAAACCGGCGGATCTCGGGTAGGGGGTCCTGATCTGTGCGTCAAGGTCGGATGGTAACAGGAGACAAGGGACACTTTATTTTACCCAGGTTCGGGCCCTCTCGATGGAGGTAAAACCCTACTCCTGCTAGATTAATATTGATGATATGGGTAGTACAAGAGTAGATCTACCACGAGATCAAGGAGGCTAAACCCTAGAAGCTAGCCTATGGGTATGATGATGGTTATGATGTGTTCGTCCTACGGACTACAACCCTCCGGTTTATATAGGCACCGGATAGGGTCAGGGTTACACAGAGTCGGTTACATTGGTAGGAGATCTTGAATATCCGCACGCCTAGCTTGCCTTCCACGCCAAGGAAAGAACCTTCCGGACACGGGACGAAGTCTTCAATCTTGTATCTTCATAGTCCTGGAGTCCGACTGAAGATATAGTTCGGCTATCCGAACACCCCCTAATCCAGGACTCCCTCACTTCTCAAGTGCTTTGCCATGACTCACACACATCATTTTGGTTGAGCCTACTCTTAAGTTGCCTCTTTTATATGTTGCTCAACTATTTGCTCGTTGCAAGTGCTAGGCTTTGTTTCCTACATGCTCACTTGCACTTGTTGTGAGTTTCTATTGATCTTGGGGGAGTGACGATCCTATTTTGTGCTTGTTGTATCCAATTACAAAACTAAATTGTGCACAAATCATGGGGAGCTTCTCTAGTTTCTCTAGAACACTGCTTTGCTCATATCATAATTTATTTCATTCATATGGCACGTAGGATCATTGGTCTAGTTGGCTCAATTGATATCTGTTGATTGCTTGCTTCAATTGGTATCTTTTGATTGCTTGATTGCTTGTTTCTCTCTTTGTTATGCCTTTGTGGCATATCATTCTTCTACAATCTTTGGGCCTCAATATAGTTTATCTTCCTCCAAGTATTTACCGTTGGACATGTGTATTGCATTCCACTCTCTTATACACAATTTATGGAGGAACACTTTTTATATTGGCCTTCTAAGCTTTTCACCCATTTTGGCAATCGATGCCAATGGAGGAGAAGTTTCAGAGAGTTTTGTGGAGAAGTTTATCTCTCCTCTTGCTTTGGTTTTGTTCCTAAGCATGTGCATCTCTTACTCATGCATCATTGGTTGTTGCATTGCATGGTGATGCATAATTCCTTATATAAACTCTCTTGAAAGTGATTGTCATCAATTACCAAAATGGGGGAGATTGAAAGAACATGCGGTGCCCCCATGTTTGGTTTTGGTAATTGATGACAATCTATATGGACTAATGGTTGCCTTGAGTTATATTTGAAGGTTTTGTCCATAGGCTTTTCTTGGAGTACATGTGTTGGTTTCAAGGAGAGTTTGTGTTGACCAAGGTGCTATTAAGGAATTATCCAAAGATTGGTCATGTGAGAGTTGAGCTTATTGCAAGCATGTCTTGAAGAAGAAGATTGTGTGATCATTAATGTTTACCTTCAAGACATCATCCAAATGAAGAGAGTTGGAAAGATTCAAGGTTGATCAAGACTAAGTCAAGAGTGAATCAAGTTGATCAACTCACAAAGCGTAGAAGATGTACCGAGAGGGATTAAGTGATCCCATGGTATGGTAAGCATTGTCCATTGTGCTTTGTGTACTAACCCATGGTCTATGTGAGAGTTCTACATGGGGTTAGCTACGTGTTCATGGGCTTGCGTCAAGAGGAAGATATCACTCAACCCATGGAGAGGATGACATTATGTGGGGATCGTCATCAAGATTGCCATGTGCAAGTTCAGGTGGAGCATTGCGAAGAGATCAAGTGCTTGAAGCTTGCCGTCCATTGTGGTGACAATGGACTTGTGAAGATGTGCCGAAGAGTGGCTCACACATAGTGGAGTATGGGGGAGCAATCATCTAGTCTCCATCGACCCAACGCACTCAAGAAAGGTGGTCCATCTTGAGGAGGACAAGATCGTCATCATCTAGCTCAAGTGGATCATGTGCAAGGCAAAGGTTTTCCCTTGATAGGTTTTCTATTTTACCGGTCTCATGGTGGTAGTTGGGAGACCGAGTTATAGGATCGATAGCCGTACTATCAAGGGGGGCTCTCAAGTGAGTAGCTTGATCGTATCGTTCGTCGAGAGCTCAAACCATTGCATCCCTACATCATGTTTCTTGGTTCTTGTTTGGTTCTCTTTGTGAGTCTTAGAGCTTATGGTCATCTTGATTACAAGCTTGAGTTCATCGAAAACGGAGTTTGCATGCGTCTTCTATGATGTTTTCGGTGTTGGAGGTTTTACCGGTCTTATCCAAGGGAGGGTTCTCACCATTTTCTTTTAGGCCTTTTCTCATTTGCTTCTTATTGGTATTTCTATCAAGATTGTGTTAGCCCTTTTCGCTAGCTTTCCAACAAACTTGGTTTCATCGAATTTGGAGTCCGTTTGCAGAAGTTGTGTCAGTTTTCGTGTCCTTATAAGGGGCTGCTGCGGATGTAATTTTTTAGTACCGCCCTCGGGAGAGGTACTACCGCTTGGAGCAGTACTACCGCGGCTCTTGAGCGGTAGTACCGCTCTAGAGCTGTACTACCGCGGCTCCTGAGCAGTAGTACCGCTCTGGACCAAAATCTCGTGTTTTGCTCACCGGAAGTAGGCACGGATGTAATTTTTTTTGTACCGCTCGCAAGCAGTAGTACCGCTACCCTTAGCAGTAGTACCACTACCCCTAGCGGTAGTACCGTGAGGTCAAGCGGTACTACCGCTCCGACGGTTCTTCTGGCCCTTTTGCCTCCTCGCTGTTGTGTTTCAAAGGGCTACTACCGCCCTAGCAGTAGTACCGCTCCTTGGAGCGGTAGTACCGCTCGGTGCGGGCTGTGAGCATAACGGTTGGATTTTTCCCCACCTATAAAAGGGAGTCTTATTCCCCATTGAACCTTATCTCTTGAGCTCGTGTTCTTCCCTCATTGTTGACCTTGTTCGAGCTTGCTAACTCTCAATCCCTCCATGGATTCTTGCTAGTTTTTGAGGGAAAAGAGAGAGGAGATCTAGATCCACATTTCCACCAATCACTTTCTCCTCTAGGTGAGGGGAACCCCTTGGATCTAGATCTTGGAGTTCTTGGTGTTCTTCTTCTTGTTCTTCCTCCCATTTTCCTCCCTAGCATTAGTTGCTTCGGTGGGATTTGAGAGAGAAGGACTTGGGCACTTCGTGTGCCCTTGCCATTTCATTTGGTGCATCGGTTTGAGTTCTCCACGGTGATACGTGGAAGTTACAAGTTGAGAAGCTTATTACTCTTGGGTGCTTGGTGCCCTGGAGCTTGTTCCTCTTGGGTGCTTGGGCGCCCTAGACGGTTGGTGGTGTTCGGAGCTCAATCATTGTGGTGTAAAGCTTCGGGCAAGCGTCGGGGTCTCCAATTAGGTTGTGGAGATCGCCCCGAGCAATTTGACGGGTTCCGGTGACCGCCCCCAAGGGTTGCCAAAGTGTACGGGTTCGGTGACCGCCCCCAAGGGTTGCCATTTGTACGGGTTTGGTGACTGCCCTCAAGGGTCCCTTAGTGGAATCACGGCATCTTGCATTGTGCGAGGGCATGAGGAGATTACGGTGGCCCTACTGGCTTCTTGGGGAGCATTGTGCCTCCACACCGCTCCAAACGGAGATTAGCATCCGCAAGGGTGTGAACTTCGGGATAGATAGTCGTCTCCGCGTGCCTTGGTTATCTCTTACCCGAGCCCTTTACTTATGCACTTTACTTTGTGATAGCCATATTGCTTCTTGTCATATATCTTGCTATCACATAGTTGTTTATCTTGCTTAACATAAGTTGTTGGTGCACATAGGTGAGCCTAGCCGTTTTAGGTTTTGTGCTTGACAAATTAACCGTTAGGTTTATTCCGCATTTGTTCAAGCCTAAACCGTAATTATTTTAAAACTCCTATTCACCCCCCCTCTAGGCGACATCCACGATCTTTCAGAAGAACATGAGCAAAGGAAAAGCAAAGGGATTTCGTGAGGATGAGCACGATACCCTAAGGTTTGAGGACCGTGTTTATGTGCCCAATGACCCGGAGATCAGGAAGTTGATTCTGCAAGAGGCACATGATTCACCCTATTCGATTCACCCAGGAAATACCAAGATGTATTTGGATTTGAAAGAAACATTCTGGTGGACCGGAATGAAGAAGGATATTGCAGCATATGTAGCAGTTTGTGATGTGTGTCATAGAGTGAAGGCAGAACATCAGAAGCCAGCAGGATTGTTACAACCATTGCCGATACCCGAATGGAAGTGGGATAAGATAGGCATGGATTTTATCACAGGACTACCCAGGACGAAAGCAGGCTATGACTCGATATGGGTAGTAGTTGATCGTTTAACGAAGGTAGCACATTTCATCCCAGTTGAGACCACTTACACCAGTGCTAAGTTGGCAAAGATATACATGACCAGGATCATTTGTTTGCATGGAGTTCCGAGGAGTATCGTATCAGATAGAGGAACCCAATTCACCTCAAAGTTTTGGAATCAGTTGCATGAAACTTTGGGAACCAGACTAGAGTTCAGCATAGCTTTTCACCCACAGACGGATGGACAGACTGAGAGAGTCAATCAGATTTTGGAAGATATGCTGAGAGCTTGTGCACTAGATTATGGATCTAGTTGGGACGATAACTTGCCGTATGCAGAGTTTTCTTACAACAACAGTTACCAAACCAGTTTGAAGATGGCACCTTTCGAAGCCTTATACGGAAGGAGGTGCAGGACACCGTTGTCATGGGACGAAGTTGGAGACCGTCAGTTCTTTGGACCAGATCTGATCAAGGAGTCTGAACGGAAAGTTAAGTTGATTCGCGATAGGCTCAAGGTAGCCCAATCAAGGTAGAAGAGCTACGCAGATTCTAAACGCAAGGAGACAGTTTATGAAACCGGAGACAAAGTTTATCTCCGAGTATCCCCACTTCGAGGAGTTAAGCGCTTTGGAGTCAAGGGAAAGTTAGCACCGCGATTTGTTGGACCGTATAAGATTTTGCAACGTATGGGAGAAGTTGCTTATAAGTTGGAATTACCAGAGGGACTGTCAGGAGTTCATGATGTATTCCATGTTTCTCAGCTGAAGAAATGTCACGCCGAGATGGCAGAGGTACCGCTAAGAGATACAGTGCCGCTTGAAGCGATTCAGTTGAAAGATGACTTAACCTATGAAGAAAAGCCAGTCAAGATTCTCGAATATGCCAGCAGAGTTACCCGCAGCAAGGTTATCAAGTTTTGCAAAGTTCAATGGAACCACCACTCAAAGGATGAAGCCACCTGGGAGAGAGAAGAAGATTTGCTCAAGGACCACCCACACCTATTTTCTAGCCAACCCGAATCTCGAGGGCGAGATTCATCTTAAGGGGGGTAGGTTTGTAACATCCCAAATTTTCAATTTGGAATGTTATACATTAGATCATCATGCATATCATATTTTCTTGCATTTTGGTCGATCCTAGAAATTTCACGCAACTCAAGGACCCTCGGAGAGAGTTGGAGATTTCGTTATTTTCTTATTTGAGTTTTCTCAAATTTTGAAAAGAGGATCATTTGATTTTATTTATTTTATCATCAATTATTTTTTCCAATAACAAAATTATGAGAAGGGAATAATATGACTTTCCCGAATTTAGGAATTTTTTTGAAGATTTAATAAATAAATCAAATTTTGGATGTTTCGAAGTTTATTTGCATATTTTTGAATTAGGAAAAAATGCATGTTTTAAAAAAAATTGCATTTAGGCCCCAAGAAAAAGGTCATTTTGTTCGACTCATTTTTAGGAGTCGGGGAAAATTTACTTCGTAAATTTTGGAGCTCGTTAGATTTTATTTTTCTTCGTTTTTCTGCTCGCGAAATTATTTAAAAAAAACCCGCAGCGCCGACTGGGCCAAGGGCCCAGCCAGCCGGCCCGCCCCGCCGCCATCTCGCGCGCGCGCACCGCGTCGTCGCCATCGCCGAGTCCGACTCGGACTCCGTTTTCTTGCCCCCTCCCCCAAGCAACCCCCCTTCCCCTCTTTATATACCCCCCTCTCCTCTCCTCCTCACCCCAAGCCCCCTCCCCGCCTCGCAGCAACAGCAGCAGCGCGCAGCCCGCGCCGCCGCCGCTCGCCGTTGCCTCGCCGCCAAGCCGCCGCACGCCGGAGCCCCGCCCCGACGAGGTAGCCGCGCCGCGCCACCCTCCCCTCGCCCGGTTCGGTTTCCTAATAAAACCGTTCCGGTTTATTTTTTTTCGATGTTTCGGTTTTTTTTCGAAACCCTAGGTCGGTTTTTTTTTCGGTTTTGTTAAATAGCGAGCGTTCACCGGACCGTTCGTTTTAACGAACGCGATCACCGGTTAGTCTCGGTTAACGAACGTCCGTTCGTTTAACCGTTCGTCGTTTTTCTTTTTAGTCGGATTTATTCTGCGATTTTTCTGATCGCGATTCCAGATCCGATCTTCGTTTTAGTTTATCTTCTCGCTCGTTTATCGGAATCAGGTGATTCAAGCGCCTGGAGTTTCGTTTCGAAACCGCCGTTCCGACTAATCAACTTAAACAAGTTTTCGCTACTGTAAAATTTGACCTAGTTTCAAATTGCTAGAACCGTGTTGTTTTCTTCCGCCGTTTGATTTCCGTTGCTTTGTTCGAATTCGATTCTTCTTGCAACCGGCGTTCTTAAGTTGAACTTTCTGGTTCGAGTTTCCGTTCGAGTTTTACCTGTGCATTAGATGAGTACTTATTGTATGCTTGTTGTTTGTCTGCGATAGATCACCCGGAGTGCGCCGCCTGTTATTTCGAAGCTCTAGGTTTCGCGGATCCTCAGCAAGGCAAGTAACACTTTCATCATACCTTCTCATTGCCCAGTTTTTATTGCATTAGACCAATCCTCAAACACTGCATGATTAGGATCTAATCAAATTGTGGGATGGGAAGTAGTTGAGGTAGTACCTATTACCTGTTTTACTTATGAAACCTTTGGGAGTTACTTCTACGTTTGCTTATTATGCCATGCTATGCTAGTAGACGTGGATTGGGTGAGTGATATCCATGACAGATGTGAGTATTGTTAATTAATGGTTTTATTTAAGGTGGCAACTTAAACACACATCTGGGTGGATTGAGGCACCTGGTTCCTATCAGGACTTGTCTGTTTTTCTTTGGACCGCCACCCAGGCTCAAAGGGATCATAAGATCATTCATGCTAGTAACTTCCGTGTGCACCCACAAGCCATTATGGGCTCTGGCATAGTTGACTAAGTCATGCGAACTCTTACAGTGGTAGACTAGCAGATGTAGGGATGTAGGTTGGTACGGTCTATCACAACGTAAGGTGTGAGTGCTTCTGAAAGACTATGTCTCGGTCATCCGTTTCTCAAACACCCTGTAGTGCGAGAAACCAAACGGAGGCGATCGAGTCTTGTGGGGAAAAGTGTGCAAACCTCTGCAGAGTGTACAAACTAATCATGATTAGTCGTGTCCCCGGTTATGGACATCTTGAGTATCTAGTACTTGAATATCATGTGAATCTCATCATGTTACTTCTAATTAATATTGTTGGGTTTTAATTGTTTACTTAATTGGGATCGGAATGCTGTCAACCATTCTCGATGTTTCAACCACCATGATAGTTAAATAAAATCTATTCCTTTGCAGTAGGGAAAAATTGGCTTTACACAAAACTGTAACCATAGAGCTTTTCCACCAGCCATATATGCATGTAGTATAGGCTTATCATTCATTACTCTCTATGTGTTACCTTGCCAGCATATTTCATGTGCTGACCCGTTTTCAGGCTGGAACTTTCATGTTGCAGACTTTTCAGATGACGAGTAAGGTGCTTTTAGGTCGTGGTTCTATACTCAGTGATGCCGTTGGAGTTGATGGACTCACTTATCTTCCAAGTCTTCCACTGTTATCATTATTAGATGGCCTTAAGCCATATTTATAGTAATAAATTCTCTTTGAGACATCGATGTAATAAGTGTGTGATTGCTACACTGCTATAAATCCTTCGAAGTACTGTGTGGTGTTAGCATTACTGATCCAGGGATGACACCGGAGCACAGAGGCTTGACCATCTGAGGTCTGGTCGCTACATCCTTTTTCGTAAGTACGATGGAACCCCCGAAGAAAGGATGCCGACTTCATCATGATGACCTGAAGCAGAGAAATGAGGACCTCAAATGGATCGATCTCTTCGAGAAGAGCAACCAAGACCGAGAACACTCGCTAGAATTTCGTAACCAGAACCTTCCCCCTTTACTCCGCCTCTTAAATCTCGGGACGAGATTTCTTGTAGTGGAGGAGAATTGTGACGCCCAGCTAATTAAGCTACAATAACCCTCTACTAATGATGCCACGTCACCACTATTACTGTTACTAAACTCACTCTGATTCAAAACCCGGTCGAATTCAAATTTAAAATCAAGTCAAACGGTAAAGGTTTTCAAATATTAAAAATAAAATGTTCGGATGGTGCTAAATAATGCATAGGTAATTATGATGGAGAAACCACACTTTTACAAAATGTTTAAATACTCTAAAATAAATAAAATAGTAGCTAAAATAATTAAATAAATGCCTTTTGAATTTTATAAAATACTAAACTGTTTTGTTCAGGGGTAAAGTTTTTGTGACAATAGTTGGAATTGTAAATCTATTTTAGGTGTGAGTTTTACTTTTTGTAAAGCTATAAAGTATTAAAGAAATAAAAGAAATCAGAAAGAAAAGGTACAAATAAAACAAAACAAAACAAAAACCAAACCCCTCTTTCCCCTCGGCCGTTCGGCCTAACCAGGCATCCAGGCCACCAGGCCCAGTCCAACTCCCCGTTGTCTTCCTTCCCTTTTCACAGAAGCGCCGTGGACGCTTGTGCCGCGTCCATGGCTAGGATCTCCAAGCGTCGGCTATTTGTCGTCTCTTCGTGGTGGATAAGGAGGCCACCAACGCCCTGGACGGAAACCCTAGCCTTTTCCCCCTCTCCTCGCTCCCTGCCCTCGATCTGGTTGAACCCGAACGCCCTCGCCGCCATGGCCGACCTCGCCTGCGCGCTCCCCATCATTGCCTCGCCCTGAGCTTGTGTCCATCATCTCCGCCGTGCTCCGCTCCTTCGCCTACAAGACCGTATTGACGACAAGGACCACGAACGCCGTCGCCTACGTCGTCTTCTTCCTCGGATGCCGCCGGTCATCGCCGTTCCATTCGCCTCCACCGAGCCTCCCCCGAGCCCTCCACGAGCATCCTTGTGAGCATCTCCCTCGATCCCCCTTATTTTCTTTACCCTTCAAATCGGCGTTGTAGACCCGCGCCCACCCGAGGCCGCCATGGCCGGACCTCGCCGTGACCGCACCCGCGCTCCTGCGTGCGCCGGTCCCAGGCTCCCAGCCATCCCGCGCTCCCCCGGGCATCCCGTTCGCGCCCTGACTCCGCAGGCCCCGCACGCGCATCCCTTCCTAGCGCCGCCGCCGTCGCTGCCCTTTTGCTCCTGCTGTTTTTCTTGTTGCTGCTGCCGCTTGCAAGCTGCTGCTCCTGCGATAGCTGCTGCTGCACCGCGCCTGCGGCTCCCCGGCCGCACACAACCACCCCGCCCATGCCCTTCTGCAGGCCGTGGCGTCGCCCGCTGCCGCTCGCACCCCGGCGTGCCCCGTATTGCTACTTCTGCTGCTCTGGTGTTGCTATTGCGCTGCTGCTCGCTTCTCTACTGCTGCTCCTCTGCTGCCCGTTACTGCTCCTGCTCTATGCTGTGCACTACTGCTGCTGCCCTTGCGTTGTTGCTGCTCTACTAGTGCCGCTAGTTGTTGCTGATGCTGCTTGGCCATGGCCACCAGCACCGTTTGTGTGTGCTTGTGCGTGGGCTTCACATACAGCCACACCATGGCTAGCTAGTGCCACGCCATACCTATGAGGCTGGGCTTAATTAGATTAAAGGCTAATCACTCTTAGAGCAAGTATAATAGATCCTACTCACCAGGCTGTAAGCTGCGCCACATCAGCAAAATAACAGCTGGAGGAGAGAGGAGGCAGGAGAGAGACGGGAGCCGGCGCTCCATCTAGCGCCCGGCTGCAGCACAAGATACGAGCACATACAGCCAGCATGCAGCCTATGTGAAGGCTAAAAGCCAACGTTTCCTCCCATCTACAAATCATGTGAGTCACTTTTCCTTGGTCCACATGCAAGCATTGAATGCTATAGCCAGCCTAGTAATTAATCTACAGTCAGCCTATTGTATGAGTATGGTTTTAGGAAGACTATAAGGTGATGTGGCACTCGTATATAGCCCGTAGCGGGCTCTTCTATTAACCATGCTCTTAGTGCTATCCTACTACTAATAGTCACTGGCGCTGGGCCCTGCTGTCTAAACAAAATGGCTAAAATCGTCTAACTGATGTATAATACAATGACACACGGGACCCACTTATACTATTCATATGTTGACTAGTCAATCTTTGACTGGGTCAACCCAACCCCACTGGCCCCACTGTCATACATACATGCTAAGAGTAGCACTAGGTGACAAAAGTATTTACTGTTTTTAATTCGAATTGAATAATTAAAAGAATTCTAGAAAATTATTAAAACTTAGAAAATTAATATAAAATAAACCGTAACTCGGATGAAAATACTTTGTACATGAAAGTTGCTCAAAACGACGAGACGAATCAGGATACGCAGCCCGTTCGCCCGCCACACATCCCTAGCATAGAAAACACACAACTTTCCCCCTCTGGTTCACCGGTCCGAAAACGCGAAACATCGAGGATACTTTCCCAGATGTTTCCCCCCTTCACCTGTATCACCTCATACCGCGTTAGGGCATACCTAGCACCGCGTATTACCTCGTTATGCTTTGTGATGCTTTTATTGCTCTGTTATTTATTGTGTTCCCCCTCCGTTACTTCTTTCCGGTAGACCCCGAGACTGCCGACGACCCCAGTTCGACTACGGTGTTGACAACATGTCCTTCTTGCCAGAGCAACCAGGCAAGACCCACCTTGATCGCCAGATATCGCCCATTCTTCTCTATACAGCTTGCATTAAAGTAGTGTAGCATGGTACTGCTTTCAGTTAATCCTATACTGCTGCATAGCCTGTCCTTGCTACTACTATTGTTACCCTTACCTGCTATCCTACTGCTTAGTATAGGATGCTAGTGTTCCATCAGTGGCCCTACACTCTTGTCCATCTGCCATGCTATACTACTGGGCCGTGATCACTTCGGGAGGTGATCACGGGCATATACTATATACTTTACACTTTTACATTACTGTGATACTGTTCGGAGATGGGGGCTGAAGGGCAGGTGGCTCCATCCCGGTAGAGGTGGGCCTGGGTTCCCGACGGCCCCCGACTGTTACTTTGAGGCGGAGCGACAGGGCAGGTTGAGACGACCTAGGAGAGAGGTGGCCTGGCCCTGGTCGGCGTTCGCGGATACTTAACACGCTTAACGAGATCTGGGTATTTGATCTGAGTCTGGCCATTTGGTCTATACGCACTAACCATCTACGCGGGAGTAGTTATGGGTATCCCGGCGTCGTGGTATCAGCCGAACCCTTCGTGACGTCAGCGACTGAGCGGCGCGCGCCAGATTGGGCCGCGTAACGTGACTTCCATTGTACAGGAGGTTGCTAGGTCTGCTTCCGGCCGCCCTCGCAACTTGCAGGTGTGCTCAGGGCGATGGGCCCAGACCCCTGCGCGCTTAGGTTTAGACCAGCGTGCTGACCTCTCTGTTGTGCCTAGGTGGGGCTGCGACGTGTTGATCTTCCGAGGCTGGGCATGACCCAGGAAAGTGTGTCCGGCCAAATGGGATCAAGCGTGTTGGGTTATGTGGTGCACCCCTACAGGGAAGTTAATCTATTCGAATAGCCGTGTCCCTCGGTAAAAGGACGACCCAGAGTTGTACCTTGACCTTATGACAACTAGAAGCAGATACTTAATAAAACACACCCTTCCAAGTGCTAGATACAACCCGGTGATCGCTCTCTAACAGGGCAATGAGGAGGGGATCGCCGGGTAGGATTATGCTATGCGATGCTACTTGGAGGACTTCAGTCTACTCTCTTCTACATGCTGCAAGACGGAGGCTGCCAGAAGCGTAGTCTTTGACATGATTAGTTACCCCCCTCTTATTCTGGCATTCTGCAGTTCGGTCCACTGATATGGCCCTTTACACATATATCCATGCATATGTAGTGTAGCTCCTTGCTTGCGAGTACTTTGGATGAGTACTCACGGTTGCCTTGTTCCCCTTTTTTCCCCTTTCTCTACCCGATTGCTGCGACCAGTCGATGGAGCCCAGGATCCAGACGCCACCGTCGACGACAACTCCTTCTACACTGGAGGTGCCTACTACTATGTTCAGCCCGCTGACAACGACCAGGAGTAGTTTAGGAGGATCCCAGGCAGGAGGCCTGCACCTCTTTTGATCTGTATCCCAGTTTGTGCTAGCCTTCTTAAGGCAAACTTGTTTAACTTATGTCTGTACTCAGATATTGTTGCTTTCGCTGACTCGTCTATGATCGAGCACTTGTATTTGAGCCCTCGAGGCCCCTGGCTTGTATTATGTTGTTTGTATGACTTATTTATGTTTTAAAGTTGTGTTGTGATATCTTCCCGTGAGTCCCTGATTTTGATCGTACACGTTTGCGTGCATGATTAGTGTATGATTGAATTGGGGGCGTCACAACTGGGCCGGATTTGTTGGGCAGGAGTGCGCGCGGCCCAATTGTAGAATTCTGGACAAACCTTTTTCTTTATAGCGGATAGATGCACAAAAATTTAGTACCACCTCGGATAGGAAAAAAACCTTTTCGGCGGTAAACGGATGAAAAAATTGAAGAAATGCACCTCGCTTTATTAGTAGGTATAGATTAAATTGGTTTTCCAGCCATTTCAGGTGCATAATTCAAAATTAAACTACATGCACATGCTCCGGTGCATATACATTTGTTAAAAAATTAAATCTGTTTCCTTCAGTGCATGCTCAGGTCCCATGCAAGAAATGGGAATGAATTTTCCGGAGTTCTTTTGGCCTTTTTATACATCAACTGAGTTTTCTAGGCATCTTATGTGCATAATTCAAATTTGAACTGCAAGCACATGCTCAAGTGCACTCAAGTTGGTTGAAAAATCACATGTGTGTCCTTGGGTGAATTTCTAGGTCCCATGCAAGAGATGGAATGAAATTCAAACACCAGGGCACTGTTGATTACCGGCAAAACGTTGAGATGCATGGTTTTCCAATTCTAGTAAACCCAAAACTTGTCTGAAATTCATGAAACTTGGCATGCTATCATGGAGCGGCATCAACATGCTGGGATAAAAAAATTGTCCCATTTGGGGCAGCTTTGGGTATAAGCTTATCACAAACCAGAGCTTCTCACAACAAGCATGATGGTTTCAATAGGGAACGTCCCACCTTTGGGGACGAAACGATATCCATTGCCTCTTATTGCTTTCAAAAAATTTCTATTGTCAACATAGAACAATATGAGTGTTGTGTTTAATCTTGGAATTTTTTGAGGTTCGTTTGGCCTTTTTATACATTATCTGGCTTTTCTAGGCATTTTATGTGCATAATTCAAATTTGAAATACAAGCACATGCTCCAGTGCCCTAAAGTTGGTTGAAAAATCGCATGTGTGTCCTTGGGTGAATTTGTAGGTCCCATGCAAGAGATGAGAATGAAATTCAAACACCAGGGCACTGTTGATTGCCGGCAAAACGTTGAGATGCCTGGTTTTCAAATTCTAGTAAATCCAAAACTCGTCTGAAATTCATGAAACTTGGCATGCTATCGGGAGCGGCATCAACATGCCGTGGTACAAAAATTCTCCCATTTGGGGCAAGTTTGGGTATAAGCTTCTCACAAACCAGAGCTTCTCACAACAAGCATGATGGTTTCGATAGGGAACGTCCCACCTTTGGGGACGAAACGATATCCATTGCCTCTTATTGCTTTCAAAAAATTTCTAGTGTCAACATAGAACAACATGAGTGTTGTGTTTAATCTTGGAATTTTTCGGGGTTCGTCTGGCCTTTTATATACATCAACTGGGTTTTCTAGGCATTTTATGTGCATAATTGAAATTTGAACTACAAGCACATGCTCCAGTGCACTAAAGTTTGTTGAAAAATCACATGTGTGTCCTTGGGTGAATTTCTAGGCCCCATGCAAGAGATGGAAATGAAATTAAAACACCAGGGCACTGTTGATTGCCGGCAAAACGTTGAGATGTCTGGTTTTTAAATTCTAGTAAATCCAAAACTCGGCTAAAATTCATGAAACTTGGCATGCTATCATGGAGCGGCATGAACATGACGTGGAAAAAAATTGTCCCATTTGGGGCAGGTTTGGGTATAAGCTTCTCACAAACCAAAGCTTCTCACAACAAGCATGATGGTTTCGATAGGGAATGTCCCACCTTTGGGGACAAAACAATATCCATTGCCTCTAATTGCTTTCAAATTTTTCTCGTGTCAACATAGAACAACAAGGAGTGTTGTGTCAATTTTGTGATTTGTCGGGGTTCGTTTGGACATTTTTATGCATTAACTGAGTTTTCAATGCATTTATGTGCATAATTCGAATTTGAACTACATGCACATGCTCCAGTGCATATAAATTGGTTGAAAAATCATATATGTGTCCTTGGGTGCATGCTTAGGTCCCATGCAAGAAATGGGAATGAATTTCAAACACCAGGGCGCCGTTGATTGCCGGCAAAACATTGAGATGCCTGGTTTTTAAATTATAGTAAATCCAAAACTCGCCTGAAATTCATGAAACTTGGCATGCTATCATGGAGCGCCATCAACATTCCGTGGTAAATTTTTTTGTCCCATTTGGGGCAGGTTTGGGTATATGCTTCTCACAAACAAAAGCTTCTCACAATAAGCATGATGGTTTCGGTAGGGAACGTCCCACCTTTGGGGACGAAATGATATCCATTGCCTCTTATTGCTTCCAAAATGTTTCTCGTGTCAACATAGAACAACAGGAGTGTTGTGTCAATTTTTGTGATTTTTCGGGATTCGTTTGGACATTTTTATGCATTAAGTGAGTTTTCAATGCATTTATGTGCATAATTCAAATTTGAACAACATGCACATGCTACATTGCATATAAATTGGTTGAAAAATCAAATCTGCTTCCTTAGGTGCATGCTTAGGTCCTATACAAGAAATGGTAATGAATTTCAATCACCAGGGCACCGTTGATTGCCAACAAAACATTGATATACCTGGTTTTTAAATTCTAGTAAATCCAAAACTCGTCGGAAATTCATGAAACTTGGCATGCTATCATGGAGCGGCATCAACCTGCCATGGTAAAAAAATTGTCCCATTTGGGGCAGGTTGGGTTATATGCTTCTCACAAATAAGGGCTTCTCACAACAAGCCCGATGGTTTCGGTAGGGAACTTCACACCTTTGGGGACGAAACTATATCCATTGCCTCTTATTGCTTTCCAATTTTTTCTCGTGTCCACATAGAACAACAGGAGTGTTGTGTCAAATTTTTTTGATTTTTTGGGGTTCGTTTGGACATTTTTATGCATCAGTTTAGTTTTCAATGCATTTATGTGCATAATTCAAATTTGAACTACACGCACATGCAACGGTGCATATAAGTTGGTTGAAAAATCAAATATGTTTCCTTGGGTGCATGCTTAGGTCCCATGCAAGAAATGGGAATGAATTTCAAACACCAGAGCCCCGTTGATTGCCGGCAAAACGTTGAGATACTTTATTTTTAAATTCTAGTATATCCAAAACTCGTGTGAAACTCATGAAACTTAGCGTTCTATCATGGAGTGGCATCAACATGCCGTGGTAAATTTATTGTCCCATTTAGGGCAGGTTTGGATATATGCTTCTCACAAACCAGAGCTTCTCAGAACAATCATGATGGTTTCGGTAGGGAACGTCCCACCTTTGGGGACAAAACGATATCCATTGCCTCTTATTGCTTCCAAAAATTTTCTCGTGCCAACATAGAACAACAGGAGTGTAGTGTCATTTTT
Organism: Aegilops umbellulata; assembly: GCA_032464435.1. Classification (NCBI taxonomy): domain Eukaryota; kingdom Viridiplantae; phylum Streptophyta; class Magnoliopsida; order Poales; family Poaceae; genus Aegilops; species Aegilops umbellulata. The sequence continues at coordinate 329,550,203 of CP136058.1, read as the reverse complement.
TTATTTTTTTGGGGTTCGTTTCGACATTTTTATGCATTAACTGAGTTTTCAATACATTTATGTGCATAATTAAAATTTGAACTACATGCACATGCTCCATGGCATATAAATTTGTTGAAAAATCAAATCTGTGTCCTTGGGTGCATGCTTAGGTCCCATGCAAGAAATGGGAATGAATTTCAAACACCAGGGCACTGTTGATTGCCGGCAAAACGTTGAGATGCCTGGTTTTCAAATTCTAGTAAATCCAAAACTCGTCTGAAATTCATGAAACTTGGCATGCTATCATGGAGCGGCCTCAACATGCCGTGGTAAATTTTTTGTCCCATTTGGGGCAGGTTTGGTTATATGCTTCTCACAAACTAGAGCTTCCCACGACAAGCATGATGGTTTCGGTAGGGAACTCGTACCACCTTTGGGGACGGGATGGTATCCGTTGCCTCTTATTGCTTTCAAAAAATTTCTAGTGTCAACGTAGAACAACAGGAGTGTTGTGTTTAGTCTTGGAATTTTTCGGGGTTCGTTTGGCCTTTTTTATACATTAACTGGGTTTTCTAGTCATTTTATGTGCATAATTGAAATTTGAACTACAAGCACAAGCTCCGGTGCACTAAAGTTGGTTGAAAAATCACGTGTGTGTCCTTGGGTGAATTTCTAGGTCCCATGCAAGAGAGGGAATGAAATTCAAACACTAGGGCGCTGTTGATTGCCGGCAAAACATCGAGATGCCTGGTTTTTAAATTCTAGTAAATCCAAAACTCGTCTGAAATTCATGAAACTTGGCCTGCTATCATGGAGCAGCATCAACATGCCGTGGTAAAAAAATTGTCACATTTGGGGCAGGTTTGGGTATAAGTTTCTCACAAACCAGAACTTCTCACATCAAGCATGATGGTTTCGATAGGGAACGTCCCACCTTTGGGGATGAAACGATATCCATTGCCTCTTATTGCTTCCAATTTTTTTCTCGTGTCAACATAGAACAACATGAGTGTTGTTCAATTTTTGTGATTTTTGGGGTTCGTTTGGACATTTTTATGCATCAACTTAGTTTTCAATGCATTTATGTGCATAATTCAAATTTGAACTACAGGCACATGCTCCAGTGCATATAAATTGGTTGAAAAATCAAATCAGTTTCCTTGGGTGCATGCTTAGGTCCCATGCAAAAATAGGAACGAATTTAAAACACTAGGGCGCCGTTGATTGCCAGCAAAACGGTGAGATACTTTATTTTTAAATTCTAGTAAATCCAAAACTCTTCTAAAATTCATTAAACTTGGCATTCTATCATGGAGTGGCATCAACATGTCGTGGTAAATTTATTGTCCCATTTGGGGCAGGTTTGGATATATGCTTCTCACAAACCAGAGCTTCTCAGAACAATCACGATGGTTTCGGTAGGGAACGTCCCACCTTTGGGGACGAAACGATATCCATTGCCTATTATTGCTTCCAAATTTTTTCTCGTGTCAACATAGAACAACAGGAGTGTTGTGTCAATTTTTGTTATTTTTCGGGGTTCGTTTGGACATTTTTTTGCATTAACTGAGTTTTCAATGCATTTATGTGCATAATTCAAATTTGAAGTACATGCACATGCTCCAATGCATATAAATTTGTTGAAAAATCAAATCTGTGTCCTTGGTTGCATGCTTAGGTCCCATGCAAGAAATGAGAATGAATTTCAAACACCAGGGTACTGTTGATTGCCGGCAAAAATTGAGATGCATTGTTTTTAAATTTTAGTAAATCCAAAACTCGTCTGAAATTCATGAAACTTGGCATGCTATCATGGAGCGGCATCAGCATGCCGTGGTAAATTTTTTGTCCCATTTGGGGCAGGTTTGGGTATATGCTTCTCACAAACTAGAGCTTCTCACGGCAAGCCTGATGGTTTCGGTAGGGAACGCGTACCACCTTTGGGGACGGGACGATATCCGTTGCCTCTTATTGCTTTCGAAAAATTTGTAGTGTCAACATAGAACAACAGGAGTGTTGTGTTTAATCTTGGAATTTTTCGGTCTTCGTTTGGCCTTTTTTTATACATTAACCAGGTTTTCTAGGCATTTTATATGCATAATTCAAATTTGAACTACAAGCACATGCTCCAGTGCACTAAAGTTTGTTGAAAAATTACATGTGTGTCCTTGGGTGAATTTCCAGGTCCCATGCATGAGATGGGAATGAATTTCAAACACCAGGGCACTGTTGATTGCCGGCAAAACGTTGAGATGCCTGGTTTTCAAATTCTAGTAAATCCAAAACTCGTCTGAAATTCATGAAACTTGGCATGCTATCGTGGAGCGGCATCAACATGCCGTGGTACAAAAATTCTCCCATTTGGGGCAAGTTTGGGTATAAGCTTCTCACAAACCAGAGCTTCTCACAACAAGCATGATGGTTTCGATAGGGAACGTCCCACCTTTGGGGACGAAACGATATCCATTGCCTCTTATTGCTTTCAAGAAATTTCTAGTGTCAACATAGAACAACATGAGTGTTGTGTTTAATCTTGGAATTTTTTGGGGTTCGTCTGGCCTTTTATATACATCAACTGGGTTTTCTAGGCATTTTATGTGCATAATTGAAATTTGAACTACAAGCACATGCTCCAGTGCACTAAAGTTCGTTGAAAAATCACATGTGTGTCCTTGGGTGAATTTCTAGGCCCCATGCAAGAGATGGAAATGAAATTAAAACACCAGGGCACTGTTGATTGCCGGCAAAACGTTGAGATGTCTGGTTTTTAAATTCTAGTAAATCCAAAACTCGGCTAAAATTCATGAAACTTGGCATGCTATCATGGAGCGGCATGAACATGACGTGGAAAAAATTTGTCCCATTTGGGGCAGGTTTGGGTATAAGCTTCTCACAAACCAAAGCTTCTCACAACAAGCATGATGGTTTCGATAGGGAATGTCCCACCTTTGGGGACAAAACAATATCCATTGCCTCTAATTGCTTTCAAATTTTTCTCGTGTCAACATAGAACAACAAGGAGTGTTGTGTCAATTTTTGTGATTTGTCGGGGTTCGTTTGGACATTTTTATGCATTAACTGAGTTTTCAATGCATTTATGTGCATAATTCGAATTTGAACTACATGCACATGCTCCAGTGCATATAAATTGGTTGAAAAATCATATATGTGTCCTTGGGTGCATGCTTAGGTCCCATGCAAGAAATGGGAATGAATTTCAAACACCAGGGCGCCGTTGATTGCCGGCAAAACATTGAGATGCCTGGTTTTTAAATTATAGTAAATCCAAAACTCGCCTGAAATTCATGAAACTTGGCATGCTATCATGGAGCGCCATCAACATTCCGTGGTAAATTTTTTTGTCCCATTTGGGGCAGGTTTGGGTATATGCTTCTCACAAACAAAAGCTTCTCACAATAAGCATGATGGTTTCGGTAGGGAACGTCCCACCTTTGGGGACGAAACGATATCCATTGCCTCTTATTGCTTCCAAAATGTTTCTCGTGTCAACATAGAACAACAGGAGTGTTGTGTCAATTTTTGTGATTTTTCGGGATTCGTTTGGACATTTTTATGCATTAAGTGAGTTTTCAATGCATTTATGTGCATAATTCAAATTTGAACAACATGCACATGCTACATTGCATATAAATTGGTTGAAAAATCAAATCTGCTTCCTTAGGTGCATGCTTAGGTCCTATACAAGAAATGGTAATGAATTTCAATCACCAGGGCACCGTTGATTGCCAACAAAACATTGATATACCTGGTTTTTAAATTCTAGTAAATCCAAAACTCGTCGGAAATTCATGAAACTTGGCATGCTATCATGGAGCGGCATCAACCTGCCATGGTAAAAAAATTGTCCCATTTGGGGCAGGTTGGGTTATATGCTTCTCACAAATAAGGGCTTCTCACAACAAGCCCGATGGTTTCGGTAGGGAACTTCACACCTTTGGGGACGAAACGATATCCATTGCCTCTTATTGCTTTCCAATTTTTTCTCGTGTCCACATAGAACAACAGGAGTGTTGTGTCAATTTTTTTTTGATTTTTTGGGGTTCGTTTGGACATTTTTATGCATCAGTTTAGTTTTCAATGCATTTATGTGCATAATTCAAATTTGAACTACACGCACATGCAACGGTGCATATAAGTTGGTTGAAAAATCAAATATGTTTCCTTGGGTGCATGCTTAGGTCCCATGCAAGAAATGGGAATGAATTTCAAACACCAGAGCCCCGTTGATTGCCGGCAAAACGTTGAGATACTTTATTTTTAAATTCTAGTATATCCAAAACTCGTGTGAAACTCATGAAACTTAGCGTTCTATCATGGAGTGGCATCAACATGCCGTGGTAAATTTATTGTCCCATTTAGGGCAGGTTTGGATATATGCTTCTCACAAACCAGAGCTTCTCAGAACAATCATGATGGTTTCGGTAGTGAACGTCCCACCTTTGGGGACAAAACGATATCCATTGCCTCTTATTGCTTCCAAAAATTTTCTCGTGCCAACATAGAACAACAGGAGTGTAGTGTCATTTTTTTTAATTTTTTGGGGTTCGTTTCGACATTTTTATGCATTAACTGAGTTTTCAATACATTTATGTGCATAATTAAAATTTGAACTACATGCACATGCTCCATGGCATATAAATTTGTTGAAAAATCAAATCTGTGTCCTTGGGTGCATGCTTAGGTCCCATGCAAGAAATGGGAATGAATTTCAAACACCAGGGCACTGTTGATTGCCGGGAAAACATTGGGATTCCTGGGTTGTAAATTCTAGTAAATCCAAAACTCGTCTGAAATTCATGAAACTTGGCATGCTATCATGGAGCGGCCTCAACATGCCGTGGTAAATTTTTTGTCCCATTTGGGGCAGGTTTGGTTATATGCTTCTCACAAACTAGAGCTTCCCACGACAAGCATGATGGTTTCGGTAGGGAACTCGTACCACCTTTGGGGACGGGATGGTATCCGTTGCCTCTTATTGCTTTCAAAAAATTTCTAGTGTCAACGTAGAACAACAGGAGTGTTGTGTTTAGTCTTGGAATTTTTCGGGGTTCGTTTGGCCTTTTTTATACATTAACTGGGTTTTCTAGTCATTTTATGTGCATAATTGAAATTTGAACTACAAGCACATGCTCCGGTGCACTAAAGTTGGTTGAAAAATCACGTGTGTGTCCTTGGGTGAATTTCTAGGTCCCATGCAAGAGAGGGAATGAAATTCAAACACTAGGGCGCTGTTGATTGCCGGCAAAACATCGAGATGCCTGGTTTTTAAATTCTAGTAAATCCAAAACTCGTCTGAAATTCATGAAACTTGGCCTGCTATCATGGAGCAGCATCAACATGCCGTGGTAAAAAAATTGTCACATTTGGGGCAGGTTTGGGTATAAGTTTCTCACAAACCAGAACTTCTCACATCAAGCATGATGGTTTCGATAGGGAACGTCCCACCTTTGGGGACGAAACGATATCCATTGCCTCTTATTGCTTCCAATTTTTTTCTCGTGTCAACATAGAACAACATGAGTGTTGTTCAATTTTTGTGATTTTTGGGGTTCGTTTGGACATTTTTATGCATCAACTTAGTTTTCAATGCATTTATGTGCATAATTCAAATTTGAACTACAGGCACATGCTCCAGTGCATATAAATTGGTTGAAAAATCAAATCAGTTTCCTTGGGTGCATGCTTAGGTCCCATGCAAAAATAGGAACGAATTTAAAACACTAGGGCGCCGTTGATTGCCAGCAAAACGGTGAGATACTTTATTTTTAAATTCTAGTAAATCCAAAACTCTTCTAAAATTCATGAAACTTGGCATTCTATCATGGAGTGGCATCAACATGTCGTGGTAAATTTATTGTCCCATTTGGGGCAGGTTTGGATATATGCTTCTCACAAACCAGAGCTTCTCAGAACAATCACGATGGTTTCGGTAGGGAACGTCCCACCTTTGGGGACGAAACGATATCCATTGCCTATTATTGCTTCCAAATTTTTTCTCGTGTCAACATAGAACAACAGGAGTGTTGTGTCAATTTTTGTTATTTTTCGGGGTTCGTTTGGACATTTTTTTTGCATTAACTGAGTTTTCAATGCATTTATGTGCATAATTCAAATTTGAAGTACATGCACATGCTCCAATGCATATAAATTTGTTGAAAAATCAAATCTGTGTCCTTGGTTGCATGCTTAGGTCCCATGCAAGAAATGAGAATGAATTTCAAACACCAGGGTACTGTTGATTGCCGGCAAAAATTGAGATGCATTGTTTTTAAATTTTAGTAAATCCAAAACTCGTCTGAAATTCATGAAACTTGGCATGCTATCATGGAGCGGCATCAGCATGCCGTGGTAAATTTTTTGTCCCATTTGGGGCAGGTTTGGGTATATGCTTCTCACAAACTAGAGCTTCTCACGGCAAGCCTGATGGTTTCGGTAGGGAACGCGTACCACCTTTGGGGACGGGACGATATCCGTTGCCTCTTATTGCTTTCGAAAAATTTCTAGTGTCAACATAGAACAACAGGAGTGTTGTGTTTAATCTTGGAATTTTTCGGTCTTCGTTTGGCCTTTTTTTATACATTAACCAGGTTTTCTAGGCATTTTATATGCATAATTCAAATTTGAACTACAAGCACATGCTCCAGTGCACTAAAGTTTGTTGAAAAATTACATGTGTGTCCTTGGGTGAATTTCCAGGTCCCATGCATGAGATGGGAATGAATTTCAAACACTACGGCACTGTTGATTGCCGGCAAAACATTGAGATGTCTGGTTTTTAAATTGTAGTAAATCCAAAACTCACCTGAAATTCATGAAACTTGGCATGCTATCATGGAGCGGCATCAACATGCCGTGGTAAAAAAATTGTCCCATTTGGGGCAGGTTTGAGTATAAGCTTCTCACAAACCAGAACTTCTCACAACAAGCATGATGGTTTCGATAGGGAACGTCCCACCTTTGGGGACGAAACGATATCCATTGCCTCTTATTGCTTCCATTTTTTTTCTCGTGTCAACAAAGAACAACATGAGTGTTGTGTCAATTTTTGTGATTTTTGGGGTTCGTTTGGACATTTTTATGCATCAGCTTAGTTTTCAATGCATTTATGTGCATAATTCAAATTTGAACTCCAGGCACATGCTCCAGTGCAGATAAATTGGTTGAAAAATCAAATCAGTTTCCTTGGGTGCATGCTTAGGTCCCATGCAAAAATGGGAATGAATTTAAAACACTAGGGCGCCGTTGATTGCCAGCAAAACGGTGAGATACTTTATTTTGAAATTCTAGTAAATCCAAAACTCTTCTGAAATTCATGAAACTTGGCATTCTATCATGGAGTGGCATCAACATGCCGTGGTAAATTTATTGTCCCATTTGGGGCAGGTTTGGATATATGCTTCTCACAAACCAGAGCTTCTCAGAACAATCATTATGGTTTCGGTAGGGAACGTCCCACCTTTGGGGACGAAATGATATCCATTGCCTCTTATTGCTTCCAAATTTTTTCTCGTGCGAAGGGTAAGGAAGCTAGCCGAGCCTAGGAGGATTCGCTTAGGTAGCTGGGACGTAGGGTCTCTGACAGGGAAGCTTCGGGAGCTAGTTGATGCATCGGTGAGGTGATGTGTTGATATCCTTTGCGTCCAAGAAACCAAATGGAGAGGACAGAAGGCGAAGGAGGTGGAGGATACCGGCTTCAAGCTGTTGTACACGGGGACAGCTGCAAACAGAAATGGCGTAGGCATCTTGATCAACAAGAGCCTCAGGTATGGTGTGATAGACGTCAAGAGACGTGGGGACCAGATTATTCTAGTCAAGCTAGTAGTTGAGGACTTGGTTCTCAATGTTATCAGCGCGTATGCCCCGCAAGTAGGCCACAATGAGAACACCAAGAGGGAGTTCTGGGAAGGCCTGGAAGACATGGTTAGGAGTGTACCGATTGGTGAGAAGCTCTTCATAGGAGGAGACTTCAATGGCCACGTGGGTACATCTAACACAGGTTTTGAAGGGGCGCATGGGGGCTTTGGCTATGGCATCACGAATCAAGAAGGAGAAGATGTCTTAAGCTTTGCTCTGGCCTACAACATGATTGTAGCTAACATCCTCTTTAGAAAGAGAGAATCACATCTGGTGACTTTTAGTAGTGGCCAACACTCTAGCCAGATTGATTTCATCCTCTCGAGAAGAGAAGATAGGCGTGTGTGCCTAGACTGTAAGGTGATACCTGGAGAGAGTGTTGTACCCCAGCATAAGCTGGTGGTTGCTGACTTACGCTTTCGGATTCGTGTCCAGCGGGATAAGCGTGCCAAAGTCGCTAGAACGAAGTGGTGGAAGCTCAAGGGGGAGGTAGCTCAGGTGTTCAAGGAGAGGGTCATTAAGGAGGGCCTTTGGGAGGAAGGAGGGGATGCGGACAATGTGTGGATGAAGATGGCGACTTGCATTCGTAAGGTGGCCTCGGAGGAGTTTGGAGTGTCCAAGGGAAGGAGAAGCGAAGATAAGGATACCTGGTGGTGGAATGATGACGTCCAGAAGGCGATTAAAGAGAAGAAAGATTGCTTCAGACGCCTATACCTGGATAGGAGTGCAGACAACATAGAGAAGTACAAGATGGTGAAGAAGGCCGCAAAGCGAGCTGTTGGTGAAGCAAGGGGTCGGGCATATGAGGACCTCTACCAACGGTTAGGCACGAAGGAAGGTGAAAGGGACATCTATAAAATGGCCAAGATCCGAGAGAGGAAGACGAGGGACATTGGCCAAGTCAAATGCATCAAGGACGGAGCAGGCCAACTCTTGGTGAAGGACGAGGAGATTAAGCATAGATGGCGGGAGTACTTCGACAAGCTGTTCAATGGGGAGAATGAGAGTTCTACCATTGAACTGGACGATTCCTTTGATGAGACCAGCATGCGTTTTGTGCGGCGAATCCAAGAGTCTGAGGTGAAGGAGGCTTTAAAAAGGATGAAAGGAGGCAAGGCGATGGGCCCTGATTGTGTCCCCATTGAGGTGTGGAAAGGCCTCGGGGACATAGCGATAGTATGGCTAACCAAGCTTTTCAACCTTATTTTTCGGGCAAACAAGATGCCAGAAGAATGGAGACGGAGTATATTAGTACCAATCTTCAAGAACAAGGGGGATGTTCAGAGTTGTACTAATTACCGTGGAATTAAGCTGATGAGCCATACAATGAAGCTATAGGAGAGAGTCATTGAGCACCGTTTAAGAAGAATGACAAGCGTGACCAAAAATCAGTTTGGTTTCATGCCTGGGAGGTCGACCATGGAAGCCATTTTCTTGGTACGACAACTTATGGAGAGATATAGGGAGCAAAAGAAGGACTTGCATATGGTGTTCATTGACTTGGAGAAGGCCTATGATAAGATACCGCGGAATGTCATGTGGTGGGCCTTGGAGAAACACAAAGTCCCAGCAAAGTACATTGCCCTCATCAAGGACATGTACGATAATGTTGTGACAAGTGTTCGAACAAGTGATGTCGACACCGATGACTTCCCGATTAAGATATGATTGCATCAGGGGTCAGCTTTGAGCCCTTATCTTTTTGCATTGGTGATGGATGAGGTCACAAGGGATATACAAGGATATATCCCATGGTGTATGCTCTTTGCGGATGATGTGGTGCTAGTTGACGATAGTCGAACGGGGGTAAATAGGAAGTTAGAGTTATGGAGACAAACCTTGGAATCGAAAGGGTTTAGGCTTAGTAGAACTAAAACCGAGTACATGATGTGCGGTTTCAGTACTACTAGGTGTGAGGAGGAGGAGGTTAGCCTTGATGGCCAGGTGGTACCTCGGAAGGACACCTTTCGGTATTTGGGGTCAATGTTGCAGGAGGATGGGGGTATTGATGAAGATGTGAACCATCGAATCAAAGCTGGATGGATGAAGTGGCGCCAAGCTTCTGGCATTCTCTGTGACAAGAGAGTGCCACAAAAGCTAAAAGGCAAGTTCTACAGGATGGCGGTTCGACCCGCAATGTTGTATGGCGCGGAGTGTTGGCCGACAAAAAGGCGACATGTTCAACAGTTAGGTGTGGCGGAGATGCGTATGTTGAGATGGATGTGTGGCCACACGAGGAAGGATCGAGTCCGGAATGATGATATACGAGATAGAGTTGGGGTAGCACCAATTGAGGAGAAGCTTGTCCAACATCGTCTGAGATGGTTTGGGCATATTCAGCGCAGGCCTCCAGAAGCTCCAGTGCATAGCGGACGGCTAAAGTGTGCGGAGAATGTCAAGAGAGGGCGGGGTAGACCGAATTTGACATGGGAGGAGTCCGTTAAGAGAGACCTGAAGGATTGGAGTATCACCAAAGAGCTAGCTATGGACAGGGGTGCGTGGAAGCTTGCTATCCATGTGCCAGAGCCATGAGTTGGTTGCGAGATCTTATGGGTTTCACCTCTAGCCTACCCCAACTTGTTTGGGACTAAAGGCTTTGTTGTTGTTGTTGTCAACATAGAACAACAGGAGTGTTGTGTCAATTTTTGTGATTTTTCGGGGTTCGTTTGGACATTTTTATGCATTAACTGAGTTTTCAATGCATTTATGTGCATAATTCAAATTTGAACTAAATGCACATGCTCCAATGCATATAAATTTGTTGAAAGATCAAATCTATGTCCTTGGCTGCATGCTTAGGTCCCATGCAAGAAATGAGAATGAATTTCAAACACCAGGGTACTGTTGATTGCCGGCAAAAATTGAGATGCCTGGTTTTTAAATTTTAGTAAATCCAAAACTCGTCTGAAATTCATGAAACTTGGCATGCTATCATGGAGCGGCATCAACATGCCGTGGTAAATTTTTTGTCCCATTTGGGGCAGGTTTGGATATATGCTTCTCACAAACTAGAGCTTCTCACGACAAGCATGATGGTTTCGGTAGGGAACGCGTACCACCTTTGGGGACGGGACGATATCCGTTGCCTCTTATTGCTTTCGAAAAATTTCTAGTGTCAACATTGAACAGCAGGAGTGTTGTGTTTAATCTTGGAATTTTTCGGGGTTCGTTTGGCCTTTTTTATACATTAACTGGGTTTTCTAGGCATTTTATGTGCATAATTCAAATTTGAACTACAAGCACATGCTCCAGTGCACTAAAGTTTGTTGAAAAATCACATGTGTGTCCTTGGGTGAATTTCTAGGTCCCATGCAAGAGATGGGAATGAATTTCAAACACTACGGCACCGTTGATTGCCGACAAAACATTGAGATGCCTGGATTTTAAATTCTATTAAATCCAAAACTCGTCTGAAATTCATTAAACTTGGCATGCTATCATTGAGCGACATCAACTTGCAGTGGTAATTTTTTTGTCCCACTTGGGGCAGGTTTGGGTATATGTTTCTCACAAACCAGAGCTTCTCACAACAATCATGATGGTTTCGGTAGGGAACGTCCCACCTTTGGGGACGAAACAATATCCATTGCCTCTTATTGCTTCCAATTTTTTTTTGTCGTGTCAACATAGAACAACAGGAGTGTTGTGTCAATTTTTGTGATTTTTCGGGGTTCGTTTGGACATTTTTATGCATTAACTGAGTTTTCAATGCATTTATGTGCATAATTCAAATTTGAACTACATGCACATGCTAGAGTGCATATAAATTGGTTGAAAAATCAAATATGTTTCCTTGGGTGCATGCTCAGGTCCCAGGCAAGAATGGTAATGAATTTCCATCACAAGGCTACCGTTGATTGCCAACAAAACATTAAGATACCTGGTTTTTAAATTCTCGTAAATCCAAAACTCTTCTAAAATTCATGAAACTTGGCATGCTATCATGGAGCGGCATCAACATGCCGTGGTAAAAAAATTGTCCCATTTTTGGCAGGTTTGGGTATATGCTTCTCACAAACCAGAGCTTCTCACAACAAGCCCAATGGTTTCAGTAGGGAACGTCCCACCTTTGGGGACGAAATGATTTCCATTGCCTCTTATTGCTTTGAATTTTTTTTCTCGTGTCAACATAGAACAATAGGAGTGTTGTGTCAATTTTTGTGATTTTTTGGGGTTTATTTGGACATTTTTATGCATCAACTTAGTTTTCAATGCATTTATGTGCATAATGCAAATTTGAACTACATGCACATGCTCTAGTGCATATATATTGGTTGAAAAATCAAATATGTTTCCTTGGGTGCATGCTTAGGTCCCATGCAAGAAATGGGAATGAATTTCAAGCACCAGGGCGCCATTGATTCTCGGGAAAACGTTTCAATAATTTATTTTTAAATTCTAGTAAGTACAAAACTCGTCTGAGATTCATAAAACTTGGCATTCTATCATGGACTGGCATCAACATGCTGTGGTAATTTTTTTGTCCCACTTGGGGCAGGTTTGGATATATGCTTCTCACAAACCAGAGCTTCTCAGAACAATCATGATGGTTTCGGTAGGGAACATTCCACCGTTAGGGACGAAACGATATCCATTGCCTCTTATTGCTTCCAGAATTTTTCTCGTGTCAACATAGAACAACAGGAGTGTTATGTCAATTTTTGTGATTTTTTGGGGTTTGTTTGGACAGTTTTATGCATTAACCGAGTTCCCAACGCATTTATGTGCATCATTCAAATTTGAACTACATGCACATGCTCCAGTGCATATAAATTTGTTGAAAAATCAAATCTGTGTCCTTGGGTGCATGCTTAGGTCCCATGCAATAAATGGGAATGAATTTCAAACACCAGGGCACTGTTGATTGCCGGCAAAACATTGAGATGCCTGGTTTTTAAATTCCAGTAAATCCAAAACTCGTCTGAAATTCATGAAACTTGGCATGCTATCATGGAGCGGCATCAACATGCAGTGGTAAATGTTTTGTCCCATTTGGGGCAGGTTTGGGTATATGCTTCTCACAAACTAGAGCTTCTCATAACAAGCATGATGGTTTCGGTAGGGAACGTCCCACCTTTGGGGACGAAATGATATCCATTGCCTCTTATTGCTTTCAAATTTTTTCTCATGTTAACATAGAACAACAGGAGTGTTGTGTCAATTTTTGTGATTTTTCGTGGTTCGTTTGGACATTTTTATGCATTAACTGAGTTTTCAATGCTTTTATGTGCATAATTCAAATTTGAACTACATGCACATGCTCCAGTGCATATAAATTGGTTGAAAAATCAAATTTGTGTCCTTGGGTGCATGCTTAGGCCCCATGCAAGAAATGGGAATGAATTTGAAACACCAGGGCACCGTTGATTGCCGGCAAAATGTTGAGATACTTTAATTTTAAATGTAGTAAATCCAAAAGTCGTCTGGAATTCATGAAACTCGGCATTCTATCATGGAATGGCACCCGACATGCTGTTGTATTTTTCGTGTCCATTTTGAGAGAAGGCACACTCAAATAATGACAGCCAACAAAGGCATTTTGAAAAAATAGCTGCCACTTTAATATCTCAAACGTTTGTATAACTGAAACTGTGTGCGTTCAGTTAACCATTCATTCACGTGACGCCACGTGTCTTGGTTTTAATGGTTGTAGGAGGTGCCTTGCGGACAGCTTCTTGACCTTGACTGAACAGGAGGCGTGCGAGCGTAGTCCGGAGCGCAGGATGACCGAGAGGCATGCAAGCTGTCCTCGAATGCGCGGGCTCACCGAGAAGCGTGCGAGTTGTATGCTGTGAAGGCTCACTCGGAAGCGAGCCCTTTGACTTCCATGGCCGCATGCCTTCCTATCCATTAATGGCGCCCGAGACGCTGTTTAATACGGGCGGCCTTACTATTCGCCCTCCCATTCCCCTCCCTCCCGCAGACTGCCACCAATGCCATTGCGCAGAATGATCATCTGCCACTAGTCTTCAAGTTTGGTGAAGTCGACTCCGAGCCGGGGGAGATAGAAAATAAGGAGGAATGGGGCCTCATGGACATGGCCCAGAACAAGCTGGCCGCGGCGGTTTCTGCCCCCGTTCCCGTCCCAGCTCCCATCCCCGCGCCCGCGCTAGCGACCATCCCCGTAGCATTGACGGGCTGGTTGCCGAGCACTATCGCAGAGCTAGAAGGCGCGGGCGTCACCGAGGTCTCCGCGGACCCGCGCGAGCTTGTGTACATGCCACGCCCGTGCCCGTGCGCGTCCCTCCACCCACCGTGGCGCCAGCCCCCGTGCGTTTGGCTGCACCCGCCGCGCCCGTGCCCCTGCCCGTGCGCGTCCCTCCACCCACCGCGGCACCGGTCCCCGTGGGTTTGGCTACACCCGCCGCGCCAGTGCCCGTGCCCATGCGCGCGCCCCCCTCAGCGGCATGGGACGATGTCGTCGACCGCTTCCTCTCAGCGGCGCCATTTGCCGTCCTCCCGCGCCCCGCCCGTCGATCGCGCGATGACATGATGTTTGATTTACAAGTGAAGAACATTTTGTGCTGCCTTGAAGACTTCAACAACAGCGTCCCGGAGGACGACAACGACGACGCGTCATGCTGCCTCCACCGCCGCTGGAAATAGTTTTTTGGGGTTTAATACTATATCTCGAATTCTCGATCATATGAATATAAATTCGCAGTGTGACTGAATGGAAGATATGGTTTGAACAAACTTGTGTTTTGCTCTCTTAATGTATAGACTTATCAAACTATTTTCTTTTGAAAAAACGTCAATGGTTTTTAAATATAAAACACTCCTCGCAAACGTTTTAGTTAGAACACCTGTATGTAAAACCGACAGCTTCCCAAGGAAGCCAAGGGAAAATGTGCCGAGCAGGATTTTTGCATCCCTTGATCATAAACGTTTTAGATAGAACACCCGTATGCAAAGTGAGAGCCTTGGTCTTCCCTCGTGCAGTGCAGGATTTGTGCATCTCTTCAGCGCAAACGGTTGTTTTGCCTGACCCGTGTGCAACCACGTACAAACAATTGGGTAATATTTGCATATCCGTCATTTTGGGTATGTTGCCATTTGTCAAACTGGAAAGATTGATATTTTTTTATCTCATAACATTGCTATTTTTCAACCTTGTAACACTGCGATTTGTGAAAATATGCAGCTAAAAATCACTAGCACTATCTAATTTTTGCAACTAAAATCACTAGCACTGTTCATATGGACACCACTAGCAGGCGTGAGTTGATGGATGCATATGCAAATGTACCATTGATGGACGCATATGTATCATTTCCAACAAAACATTCTAGTAAAGTAAAGTTTTTCTCACGCAACAAATAACGAAGCGATGAAATGAACTTCAGCTCAACCACTCGTCGGCGTTGGAAACGCTTGCTTTGAACTAGAAGTGATTCTCTGGGAAGGGCCAGCTATTGTCAATGTCGAGACCAACGCGGGGCTGATCATCCATGCTGAAGCGGCCTATGTCAGGACCCATATTGCGACGGTAGGGAAGCATAACAATGTCCGAGGTATAGATACAGTTGCTTCTCATAAATGGTAGTAATGTTGTGTCAACAGCAGCTGGATCGCCTTCCACCATCATTGGATAGTTTTGTCCAAGGAAGAGCGAGTTTCCTCCAAGACTTTCAATACTAAACCAGGGAGAAGGTGTTGGCGCTAGTACACTAGTATCCATCCCGAATACCCTACAACTGATGTTGGAATAGGTCCAGAGAGTGCCACCATGCGAGACAACACATGCTTCCTTAGTAACATCAGCAGTGCCCTATAGACAGACAAGAAGAGGTGATCCATCGGAATAAGTTGTCAGGCGCCACTGAGTATATGGGTCCTACTCGTCCTCATGCTCGTGATCATCAGCATCGTCATCTCCCCCTTGGTTATAAATTCTTTCAAATATAGGTGGTGGAATGTTCACATGACCTTGGAAACACAAGAAGGTTAATTAGTAAAGAGAAACTAGCTAACCCGCATGCATGTGGATGAAACAATTATAATTAAAGTAGAAGACAAACGTGCCGAAAGCATCAGGATTCCATGCAAAAACAGTACCACGAGTGGTGGCAGCAAACACTAGACCCTCGTATTGAATTGCATCGCAGTACTCATCCATGTACAGAAATTGTTTTTAAGCAATATACATCAAGGCGTGGAAGTAAGGACGACAACAAGCTTGTCGAAGATAGCAACAACTTCATAGTTCGTGTAATCCCAAGAGCGGTTGGGAACTCGACAAATTGCTATCTTCGATAGGCGACAGTCACCATGATAGTATTTGAACTCACGTAGAATATCGGTGTACTCAACCTCTGGGCAGTCTGAGATTTTTGGAAGTGGAACCCGGTAGTATACACATTCACAAGTTCCCACTCACAGTTGTACCCAATATAAACAACCCAATCTCCATTTGCGCCTGCCCAAGCCTTGCCCTCAAGCAATGGCATCTTAACATCATACGTATCATTATCAAGCGGCATCAACTTGCACAAGGCGAGGCTTCCCTCATGCCCGCGCCAGTCAGCAGGGTCACGGAGAAGAAGATAGGGGAGATCAAACCGCTCCTGGACCCTTTGGGTTCCTTGTAATGATGTTATTAGTTGAGTCGAGAATGGTCTTGCATGAACCTGCCATGCTAGCCGAGGTGATGACGTCGCACCGATCAATGAGTTCCTCCACCACGTCATCTTTCAGATCAGCGCAAGAATAACGGGGTCGTTGCTGGCCTGTTCCCTCCATGAAGAAGATGATCGAACAATGGCAGAAGGAAGGGTGAAGGAAAATGGAGGGAGGAAGAGCATGCGAAAACAGTTCCAGATCGAGAGGGAAAGGCAAAGAGGCATTGGACGGTTGCCACGGTACAAGAAGAGGCAAGTGGGGAGCGAATGGTTGCCACAGAGGTCACACACTGACGACAAGGCCGAGTGAACCGCATGTGTATATCGCACACACCTTGATCTGGCTGACCGTTTCTTTTGTGTTACCTAATCACAAACAGTTCATCCGAGTGAACCGTATGTTGTACATCGCACACACCTTATCTGGCTGCCCGTTTCTTTTGTGTTGCCTAATCACAAACAGTTCATCCGAGTGAACCGTATGATGTGTATCGCACACGCCTTCATCTGGCTGCCCGTTTCTTTTGTTCCTCCTCACCGCAAACAGTTAATTGAACTAAACCGTATGCCCTTCATCGCACATGCAACTAAAATCTGAACCGTGTTTGATGCACCCGCCATCGCAAATGTTTTATACATTTTTGACGGTTTTCATACACCACCGTTTGCGATTATTGCATCGCACACAGCTTCTCGAAATGTCTCCGATCATAGTGTCGCGTTAGCAGCATCCTGCAGTAGTGTCTAATTGGTTCTAATGTAGAAAACTAGCTAGCACATCTAAATTATTACACATAAAATAATTTATGAGGTCATTACGTAAGGTCAGGACACCTCATGAAGATTGATGAAAATAACATTTATTATGTAAACAAGGAATAGTAAAGTGAGTGTAAGGTCATTATAAATAATTTACGAACTGGTTGGAAATGCATTCCAGATATATTTAAGCAAGACACTAAAAGGGCAATATATACCTAGATACTGAATAGTGCAACTAAAAAATTATTATTAGATTAACGATGCCGGTATTATTCCCTAGCTGCGACCTCTCCCAGATCTAGTCCAAAGCTTCCTACTTCACACGGGCCTAAAAGCCAGAGAACAAGACTAGAACATGGGTAAAAAAGTGGAGCAAAAACAAGATAATGGTAATCTGAGCTGCGACCTAAGGGCAAATATATTTCGAGTCTCCCACTAATGAAAGTTTTATTTTCATTGCAGATGACATTGTGGATAGGTATATTGACCTTAAAAAATCTGCTAGTTTCTTTCTCTCTGGGGAAGGACACAACAATATTTACTGTCAACAAAAGAACTATGAGGAGCTTATTCACCATAATCTTCTCCATCTCTTCATCAACAAATATCCCTTGGGCCGTCATACTTCACAAGATCGAGCAAGAGAGCATGATGCCCTATACATGTTGTGCACCAATGGAGAAGGTTTTGAACATGCAGAAACATGTGTTCATCATGTAATATAAGGTATAAGCTAGGGATATGTGACTGATGAATATGTGTGATACACAGTAATGAGAAGCTTTTACAGGAAAATATAATATAATAAGACAAATAGCTTGACATTGTTATAGCATAAACTATCATATATATAGGCATGAACTATGTGTAGTCCAACCTCCATCCATGTATGTATTAGAAGATAATGCACCACATCCGACAATATTTCTTCGGCATATCCACACATCACAAAACGTTGGATAATTCCACCAAGACTGCAACATAAATATTATTATTCATCCGATATGGTTTCCTGCTTGTATGTTTCATTTGAAATCACCTTGAAGATGTGTGGTGAAATAATCAGGGCCCCCCTTATGGTTGTTGAGATTGTTGGAGCTGTGTGAGACGTTGGACTTCGGCTACTAGTGTTTCATTCAGACCTGTATATAGAAACATGAACATACCCAACTTAGTGACTAGACTAGGTAAAAAAGAATTTTTTTCTTATGATCCTTACAAACAAAATCACATGTTAACGTGGATTAAATAACTAGGGTGCCTAGCTAGGGCATGAAATAATAAAATTAATTACCATGTCTAAAAGTCATGCTAAAATTGTGGCAATCAAAGTTATCAAAATAATTCGATAAATTGTCAAGAGTTTTCAAATGAAAAAATTAATAGTTTTTATTACAAAATGGAAGTAACATATTACATGTGACTAGTAAATAGACTTCTGAATTGATTGATAATATGAATACTGTTATAAGCAAAATGGAAAAGACACATCAGAACGCACGACTTAATAGTTGACGCACATCACACATTCTAACCTTAGAAAAACAGAAAATGGAAACCTAGAACAAACATAATTGACATACTACTAATTAATAAAACAGGGAGAGAATCATGAATTTATAAAAGCAAACTATCCGATCACTAGGACACATAAACACACACGCTGAACCTTTCACAGAACATACAAATGTATAGGTCCAATTGAAAGTATGTAATTCTATGAATGGTTCAAATATAGAAAACTTCCTAGCATATCCAAGCTAGTACACACAAAACATTTGTAAGTCATTTATTATGTAAAGAGAAATAGCAAAGTCAGTCTAAGCTAGTTAGTAAATAATATATGAAGTGGTTAGCTAATGTACTGAAGATATAATTAAGCAAGTCACTAAAAATGCAATATATACCCAAAAAACGATTGATGCAACATATATTTATTATTAGAGAGGTCATAGTAACCCAAGCCTTCAATGATTAATCTCGACTTTGGAATCTACATACAAAGGTGTTTAAGAGACTTCCCTAAGCAAGCAAAATAGAACCAGTTTCAATATTTACTGCAGTATACGTCAGACATTGGCATGTGGGAGTATTATATATTTGCCAACAAATGTAGCTAAGTTCCGTCAAATGACTTTCCATGATGATCGTTTGGCGGTCAAAAACAGTACAATGGGAGAAAGATTTTTCTTGCCAAGTAGCCAAAGAAGGCACAAGAGAACTACCAGTGCATACTATTACATGTGCATAAACTATAATGTACCTTGCAGCTGACATCATGCAATCTAATTGTTCATAGTATCAATTGAATCTAGATATTTCTAAAATAAGCATGCCACTACAAAAATTTCCAACTTGGCTGAGAGCCCAGGGCACTAGGAAAAGGCTGAAAAACACTTGGACATGTGTTTGCCAAGTTCCACACTTAGGAAATAAGGCTCGACTAGTGTCTGGCCGACAAAATTTATCTTATTCTAACAAAACCACATGCACATGTAAGCACGTACTAGAACATGTAGTATACTTGTGTATTTCCAAAAACAACTAGTGTGTGCAAGTGCACACATTGGCCTTTTGAGAATAATTAGCTGTCAGAACTGATTGACAAAAGCCGCAAGAACTGAATGTTAAGGAAATTAATTGGATTAGTGATAACGCAACATTTATCGCAACTTGCATTAATTTGAACTGAATGTTCCTATCCAATTTATATCATTTTACTATAAGGTTTCTGGTGATTAGCGATATCCACATGTTTCATGAGAAAAGTTGATAGTAAAGACCAAGTTATACTAAATATAGCATTATTGATCCTAACATTGAAAAATGATATAATCGATGAGCATAAAACAGATTGTATAAATTCACAATAAAAAATCTCTATGTCATCATCCATCTCTAGTCATTTTGTGCATAAATAAGTTCTCGTGTGGTTTGTATTGAACATGGGTGATCACTGTTTTCTTTTGCCTCCATAAGAACACAAGATAAGTTACTTCAGATATAAGAAAAGAAAAAAACATACCATTCATCAATTGTATTTTTTCTACAATTCATGCAGCTTGATCTTCATCATCTTGTTTTCAGTTATAAGCCCATCAGTTATACTCTACAAACAACTATTTTAAAGAAATAATAAGAAGGTTGTATAAAACATCAATTTATGTAAATTCTAAGCATTCGGTTCTCAATCTTCGAGATCAAAAAGCTAGACTGCCGTCCATCTAGGCATGCGAGGAAATATTTGGGCGTAGGGAGAAAGAATGTGGGTGGATGAAAAAAGAGGAAGTGGGAAGATGAAGAAAAGAAGGGGGAAGAAGACGTGGGAAGGAATATATGCACCAATGGCTTTTTGGCTGATGGTTGACGTTGTAGATGTATGTCTAATAATGGTGGCCGTGCTCTTGACACTATAGCCTGAGACTGTGGTGGCACAATTGCAGGAAAGCCTAGCAATTGCGGCCACCTAAAGCCTAGCAGTGGCAGGCAAGGCTCTTAGAGGCGCCCCCACTACTAACATGGCATTAGTAGCGGGCGTGTCGGTGGTGGCCGCTGATTTAGGGACTGGAGCTGGGGGCAGCTAGAAACATGATGAGGA
Organism: Aegilops umbellulata; assembly: GCA_032464435.1. Lineage (NCBI taxonomy): Eukaryota > Viridiplantae > Streptophyta > Magnoliopsida > Poales > Poaceae > Aegilops > Aegilops umbellulata. Next base: position 329,529,365 of record CP136058.1, on the reverse strand, counting down.
GGATAGAGAGGAGGGGAGGTAAAGAGGATGACAAGGTGAGAGTGTTAGAGGAAGGAGGGGTGAGAACATTGGACTGGACAGGGTGAAGCAGACAAGTGTCAATGGAAAATGATGGGTTACCCCCTAAGGCTTACATCACGCAGTAGTAGATTTTTTGACTCAAAACTGTAGGAATTTTTCCAACAACAAATTTTTATAATTTTCAAAGAAATAAAATATGTATGAGGAGAAAAAATAGTCAAAGAATACATAATAAAAAATTGATCTAGAAGACAGCAAGGGAGGCTCAGCCAGCTGGACTATCTCAGCGACTACACCCAATCCGAGGGAGTGGCATAGCCTTGTGGACTAGCCACTGCATCTCCACTTGGATTTACCAAGGGATAGTTGTATTGACCTTGTAAAAATCCTGCTAGTTTACTTCTTTCCCGAGAAAGAAAAATAGTATTTTCCGTCAACAAAAACACAATGAGGAGATTATTCACCATGATCTTCTTGCTGTCTTCATCAACATATATCCCTTGGACCTACATACTTCACAAGATCAAAGCAGAGAGCACGGTGCCAATGGAGAAGGTACTGAGCATCCAGAAACATGTGTTCATTATGTATATAAGGATATAAGCTAGGGACATGTGACTGATGAATGTGTGTGATATACATTAACTGGAAGCTTTTAAAGAAAAATGCAATATAATAAGAGAATTAGCTTGACATTATTCGAGCACGAAGTATTATATATACATATAGGCATGAACTATGTGTAGTGCAACCTCCATCAAAGTATATATGAGCACATAATGCACCACATCCAATAATATTCCTTCGGCATATCCACACAACCACAAAAACGGTTTATAGTTTCACCAATGTTATCACAAAAATATATTTATACATCCCATATGGTTTCCTGCTTGTACTTTTCATTTGAAATCACCATGAATATGTCTAGTGAAATAATCAGTGCCCCCCTTGTGGTTGTTGAGATTGCTGGAGTTATGTCAGGCGTTGGACTTCAGCAAGCAGTGTTTCATTCAGACCTATATACAGAAATATGAACATATATACCCAACTTAGTGAATGGACTAGGTCAAAAGAAAAATTTCCTATATATGATCCATAGAAAAAATTACATGTTAATGTGGAGAAAATAAATAGGGGGCCTAGCTAGGGTTTGAAATCAGAAAGTTAATTACCATGTCAAAAATTCATTCTAAAATGATTGTGGGCAATGAAGTTATGAAATAAGCCGATACAATGTCAACATGTTTAAAATGAAAAAAGTTTTTCTTACCAAATTGAAGAGATATATTACACATGAATAATAAATAGACTTCTCAATTGATTCACAATGCAGATTTTAGAAGGAAAGTGCAAAATACACATCAGAACATGACTTAATGCACATAACACATTCTAAATTTACAAAAACTGAAAATGGTAACCTAGAATTGACATAATTGATCTACTGCTAATAAAACAAGGAGGAAATTATGAATTCATAAAAATAGCAAATCTTTTCGATCATTAGGACACATAACACACAAGCTCAATTTGTCACGAAACATATAAATTTACGGGACCAAGCCCAAGTATGTTTTTTTATTTCAATGGTCATAATATAGGAAACTTTCTAACATCGAAGCAAGCACAAATAAAATGTTGAAGTCCTTAAAAAAGGTCCGGAATACCTCCTGAAGATTGAGGAAAATAACATTTATTATGTAAAGAGAAATAGTAAGTGAGTCTGAAGTCGTTAGGAAATAATTTATGAAATGGTTAGCTAATGCATTGAAGATATATTTAACAGAGTCACTAAAGACACAATTTGTACCTAAATAACAATTTGGTGTGTCATGTTGTAATTCAACATCTATGTATCTTTTGGCCGTTTAATTTATGTTTACGAGAACATGCATGAGACTTGTGTGTCTTTGTATTAAGATTGGGAAAGCTATTACATATTTATATTATATTTGGAGCAACATGAGATCAATGACCTGTGTCCGCTCACTCCTCACAAGGACTTTATCAATTTAAAGTTAGGCGTTTTTGCCTTTTCTCCAAAAAAAACATGCTCAGACGCACGTGTAAGCATGTTCTAGATTTTGTAGTATCGTGTGTATTTTGCAAAATAGCTAGCATGTGAAAGCACATATGGGCCTTTTGAAAATAATTAATCTACCTATCGGAATTGATTGACAAAGGTCGCACGAACTGAATGCTGAGGAAACTAATCAAATTAGTGATAACACAACAATTCTCGTAACTTGCATTTGTGTTATGTGCATGCGATATGTTTTCAGTTCCTGTCCCATGTATATTATTTTTCTTTAACCAAGGTTTCTTGTGAGGCAAAATTAGCGATATATACGCATGTTTCATGAGAAAAGTTGATGGTAAAAAGCAATATATACTAAGTATAGCATATTGATCCCAACGTCCAAAAATGATACAACCAAGAAGGCAAGAACGATAAACATATGGTATAAGTTCACAATAAAAAATCTGTTTGTCATCATCCATCTCCAATCACTTCGTGCAGAAATAAGTTTCGTGTTGTGTTGTATTGCACAATGGTGATCACTATTTTCCTTTGCGCGCCACCACAAGAACATAAGATAAGTTACTTGAGATGCAAGGAAAGAGAAAAGAATACCATTCATCAGCTTGTATTGTTGCTCCAATCCCTGCAGCTTGAGCTTCATCATATTGTTTTCAGTTGCAAGCCCATTAGTTGTACTCTACAAACATATATTCTTAACATAAAGTACTTCTTCATCACGCTTTCGCCTTTGTATCAGCATCAAGTATCCTAGCTCTGGTTGATGGCTTCATTAATTTGAAGTTTGGCTTTTATGCCTTTTTCTCTAAAAAATCCTTTCTCAGCGAATTATATATGGATGATATAGCCATGAGATCAAGATTTTTTAATCTAATTTTGTACATTCATGAATCCTGAAGTCTAATAAAATGGTTCTCACTTAAAAAATTATAAAATAGAGAAATAGCAAAACAACTAAAACATGTGCTCATGGTCATGTAGTTAGTCAGCAGAATTACAAACATTCATCGACTGCACTTGTGTAGGTACTGGGATACTCTCCTGCTGTAGTAGCTCAGCCTTGCTTTCAAGGTCCGACAGGTACGCCTTCTTGCGCTGCTTACCTCTTGATGTAGTACTCCGGTTTCGAATGATCCTACAAAATAAATTTCACACAGAAGAGTGTACACATAAAATATTTTATGAGGTCATTAGGTAAGGTTCAGGACACCTACGAAGATTGATGAAAATACCGTTTATTATGTAGAAGAGAAATAGTAAAGTGAGTGTTACATAATTTATGAAATGGTTGGCAAATGCATTAGAGATATATTTAAGCAAGTCACTAAAAGAGCAATAAATACCTAGATAGCGATTGATGTAACTTCAAACTTTTGTTAGAAAATTGGTAAATATGTTAACAATGCCAATATTCCTCCCTAGCTAGCTGGGAACTCTCCCATATGTAGTCCAAAGCTTCCTACTTCACACTAGTACCCTACAAAAAGCCAGAGAACAAGAGCGACTTGATAGCGGGTAGAAAAGTGGAGCAAAAACAAGTTAATTGCGATCTGAGATGCGACCTAAGGGAAAATATATTCAAGGCCCCCACTGTGCCCCAACATGAATGTTGAATTTGCATTTGTACATGATCTTGTAGATAGGTGTTGACCTTGTAAAAAATCTACTAGTTTATTTCTTTCCCAGGAAAGAAACAACAATATTTTATGTTAACAAAAACACTAAGAGGAGCTTATTCACCATGATCTACTTCCTATCTTTATCAGCATATATCCCTTGAACCGGCATACTTCACAAGATTGAAACAGCGAGCACGGTGCCCTAGACATGTCGTGTACCAATGGAGAAGGTACTGTAGATTCAGAAACATGTATTCATCATGTAATATAAGGATATAATTAAGCTAGGACCTGTCACTTATAAATATGTGTGATACACAATAACTAGAAGCTTTTAAAGAAAAATATATCTAATAAGACAATTAGCTTGGCACTATTCTAGCATGAAGTATATATATATATATATATATATATATATATATATATATATATATATATATATATATATATATATATATATATATATATATATATAGGCATGAACTATATGTATCTGAACCTCCATCCAAGTATGGATGAGAACATAGTACACCACATGCAACAATATTTCTTCGGCATGTCCACACAACATAAAAAGGTGGATAATTTCGCCAATGTCACAACATATATATTATTATATTTCCCATATGGTTCCCTGCTTGTAAATTTTATTTGAAGTCACCTTATAGATGTATGGTGAAATAATCATGGCCCCCGTGTGATTGTTTAGATTGCTGGAGCAGTGTGAGGTGTTGGACTTTAGCAACTAGTTTTTAAGTTAGATCAGTATACACAAACATGAAAGTTTACTCAACTTTGTCACTGGAATCGGTAAAAAAGAATAATTTTGCATGATGATCCACAAAAATAGGACTACATGTTAATGTGGTGTAAATAATTAGGGGGCCTAGCTAGGGCATGGAATCGGAAAGTTAATTACCACGTCTAAAAGTTATGCTAAAATGATTGTGGGCAATCAAAGGTATCAAAACAAGCCGATAAAATATCAACAAGTTTTAAAATGAAAAAAATAGTTTTCGCACCAAATAGAAGAGATATATTACAAACAAGTAATAAATAGACTTCTGAATTGACTCACAATGTGAACTTTAGTAGCAAAATGCCAAATACACATTAGGACATGACTTAAAGCGCATAACACAATCTAAGCTTACAAAAACAGAAAATGGTAACCTAGAATTGTCATAATTGATTTACTGCTAATTAAACCGGGAGGTGCAAAATAGCTAGCATGTGCCAGTGCACATATTAGCGTTTCAAAAATAATTAATCTATACCTCCCGAAACTGATTGACAAGGGACACAAGTATTGAATGCTGAGGAAATTAATCGGGTTAGAGATAACACAACAATTATTCGAACTTGCATTTGTGCTATGTGCATGCGATGTGATTGATGTTCATATCCCATGTATATCGTTTTTCTTTAAGGTTTCTAGTGAGGCAAACTTAGTGTGACAAAAATTAATAGTAGAAAGCAAGATATATACTAAGTATAGCATAGTGATCCTAACGTCCACAATTTATATAATCAAGGAGGAAAAACATAAACATATGGTATAATTTCACAATAAAAAATATGTATGTCATCATCCATCTCCAACTCACTTCATGCATAAATAAGTTATGTGTGTTGGCTTGTATTGGACAATGGTGCCACCACAAGAACATAATATAAGTTACTTGAGATGTAAGGAAATAGAAAAGCATACCATTCATCAGCTTCTTTTGTTGCTCTAATCCCTGTAGCTTAAACTTCATCATATTGTTTTCAGTTGCAAGCCCATCAGCTGTAATGTACACACATGTATCCAAAAGAAATAATTAGAAGACTGTATAAAACGTCGATTTATTATGTAATTCTTAACATAAAGAAGTTTTTTCATCATGCTTTTGCCTTTGTGTTCAGCACCAAGTATCCTGCTCTGGTTCATGGCTTCATTAATTTTAAGTTCGACTTTTATGCCTTTTTCTCTTAAAAAACCTTTCTCAGCGAATTATATATGGATGATATAGCCACGAGATCAAGATTTTTTTAATCTAATTTTTACCTTCATGAATCCTGAAGTCTAATAAAATGGTTCTCACTTAAATAATTATAAAATATACAAATAGAAAATATAGTAAGTGCTCATGTTCATGTAATAAGTTTAGCAGAATCACAAACCTTCATCGATTGTAGTTGTGTAGGTAGTGAGAGGTAGTCTCCTGCTGCAGTACCTCAACCTTACTTTCAAGGTCCGATAGGTATGCCATCTTTCGTTGCTTACCTCTTAGTGCAGTACTCCGTTTTTTCTTGAAAGGGCGTATTTGCTAACTAAAAATGTAGCATAAAGACGATACAAAGCATGAGCAGTACTCTGATTTTGAATGGTCCTGCTACTAAATTTCAAACAAAAGACCATACACATAAAATACTTTATGAGGTCATTTGGTAATGTTCAGGATAACTGACGAAGAATCATGAAAATAAAATTTATTATGTAGAAGAGAAATACTAAAGTGAGTGTCAAATAATTTATGAAATGGTTCGCAAATGCATTAGAGATATATTTAATCAAGTCACCGAAAGCGCAATCAATACCTAGATAGCGATTGATGTAACATAAAACTTTTGTTAGAAAATGGGTCGATATTAACAAATGTCTATTCCTCCCTAGCTAGTTGGGAGCTCTCCCAGATGTAGTCCAAAGCTTCCTAGTTCACACTAGTGTCCTACTTCACACGGGCCTAAACGCCAGAGAACAAGAGCGACTAGATAGCGGGTAGAAAAGTGGAGCAAAAATAAGTTAATTGCGATATGAGCTGCAACCTAAGGGCAAATATATTCGAGGCTCCCGCTACGCCCCGACATGAAAGCTGAATTTGCATTTGTAGGTGATCTTGTGGATAGGTGTATTGTCCTTGTAAAAATCTACTAGTTTATTTCTTTCCCGGGAAAGAAACAACAATATTTTCTGTTAACAAAAACACTAAGAGGAGCTTATTCACCATGATCTACTTCCCGTCTTTATCAACATATATCCCTTGAACCATCATACTTCACATGATCGAACCAGAGAGCACGATGCCCTAGACATGCCGCGCACCAATGGAGAAGGTACTGTACATCCAGAAACTTGTATTCATCATGTAATATAAGGATATAATCTAGGACATGTCACTTATAAATATGGGTGATACCCAGTAACTAGAAGCTTTCAAAGAAAAATATAATATAATAAAAGAATTAGATTTGCGCTACTGTAGCACATGGTATTATATATAGGCATGAACTATACATATCCGAACCTCCATCCAAGTATGTATGAGAACATAGTACACCACATCCTACAATATTTCTTCGGCATATCCACACAACACAAAAAGGTGGATAATTCCAACAATGTTACAACATAAATATTATAATATTTCCCATATGGTTCCCAGCTTGTACTTTTTATTTGAAGTCACCTTGAAGATGTGTGGTGAAATCATCACGGCCCCCCCTTGTGATTGTTGAGATTGGTGGAGTAGGGTTAGCCGTTGCACTTCAGCAACTAGTGTTTCATTCATATCTGTATACAGAAACATGGACGTATACCCAACTTAGTCATCGTACTCTGTAAATAGGAACAATTTCGTACGTATGATCCAAAGAAACAAGATAACATGTTAATGTGGAATAAATAACTAGGGGGGCTAGCTAGGGTATCAAATCGTAAAGTTAATTACCACATCTAAATGTCATGCTAAAATGATTGTGGTCAATCAAAGGTATCAAAATTAGCCGATAAAATTTCAACAAGTTTTAAAATGAAAAAGAAATTCATTCCAAATGAAAGATACGTATTGCACACAAATAATAAATAGACTTCTGAATTGACTCACAATGTGAACTTTAGAAGCAAAATGCAAAATACACATCAGAACATGATTTAATGCACAAAACACATTCTAAGCTTACAAAAACAGAAAATCGTAACCTAGAATTGTCATAATTGATTTACTGCTAATAAAATCGGGAGGTGCAAAATAGCTAGCATGTGCGAGTGCACATATTGGGGTTTCAGAAATAATTAACCTATACCTCTCGAAACTGATTGACAACGGTCGCAAGAACTGAATGCTGAGGAAATTAATTGGATTAGTGATAACACAACAATTATCGGAGCTTGCATTTGTGTTTATAGCATGCGATACGATTGATGTTCCCATCCCATGTATATCATTTTTCTTTAAGGTTTCTAGTGAGGCAAGCTTAGTGATATACACATATTTCATGACAAAAATTAATAGTAAAAAGCAAGATATATAATATGTATAGCATATTGATCCTAGCATCCGAAATTCATATAACCAAGAAGGAAAAAACAAAAACATATCCTATAAGTTCACAATCAAAAACCTGTATGTCATCATCCATTTCCAGCTCAATTCATGCATAAATAAGTTATGTGTGTTGGCTTGTATTTGACAATGGAGCCACCACAAGAACATATAAGATAAGTTACTTGAGACGTAAGGAAAGAGAAAAGCATACCATTCATCATCTTGTATTGTTGCTCCATTCCCTGTAGCTTGGGCTTCATCATATTGTTTTCAGTTGCAAGCCCTTCAGTTGTACTCTACAAACATATAGTTGAAAGAAATAATGAGAAGATTCTATAAACCATCGATTTATTCGGTAAATTCGTAACATAAAGAAGTTTTTTAATCTAGCATTTGCCTTTGTATTCAGCACCAATGTATCCTAGTTCTAGTTGATGGCTTCATTAATTTGAAGTTGGGCAATTATGCCTTTTTCTTTAAAATAAAATACCTTTCTCAGCCAAATTACGGATGATCCACGAGATCAAGATTTTTTTAATTCTCATTTGTACTTTCATGAATCCTGTATTTTAATAAAATATTTCTGATCACTAATTAATTATAAAATATTTATTTCTTGGTCCCTAGTCCGGTGAGAAATATCAAAACCAGTAGAAGTGTAGAACACATCTTCTGATGATATTACAAACCTTGGTTGACTCCACTCATGCAGATAGTGAATTAATATCCTACTGCAATCGCTCAACCATGCTTTCAAGATATGATAGGTACGCCATCTTGGGCTGCTTACCTCTTTGTGCAGTACTCCGGTTTCAAATGATCCTACAAATACAATTCAAGAGAACATACACACATTTGTTAGCCCTAGTGCTAAAGTGTGTTAAACATTTTGTTTGATTATCAAATCGAAAAGAAGAAAGGAAGAACTACAGGATATGACACACACACACACACACACACACACACACACACACACACACACACACACACACACCACCGAACCCCTTTAGGATTTGTCAGCATAATCTCTGCTAGGGTCTTCTCCCCCTTGATCTTGGTAATCTCATCCTTAGTGAATAAGCAATCCACAAAACCCGCCACAAGGGGAGTGCCAGTGTCATCCTTGTTCCTAGGCCGGCCACGGCTGCTGCTTCTAGCACCTGATCCTCCCCAACACGGCCCCGGAGAAGGTAGCGGCGGCAGCATCGGCTTGCTTTCTACAAATATTGGCACCTTCTGCTTCTGCATCCAGGTCCATGAGCTACTGCTATCGGTATTCGTACCCAACTGAGAAAGGGTAGGGAGTGAGCTGAATGTGAGAGGTACTAGTGGGCAGGCGGCTTGGATGCCATTCGTGTTGCTGGAGAAATAGGGCCTGGGCATCGATGTCGATGAGCTCGGGTGCCTCCCCACCAAAAATGACCAGTCCAAAGGCTCGTTCTTCATCCTCGCGCCACCAGGGATGGGGAGCGAGCTCCAGGCGAGCCGTGGGCAGTGGACTCTTCTTTTGTTGTTGTTGTTGTTGCTGATGTCGCCAGTCAAGTTGAGGCTATCCAGATCCATGTGCTGGAGGCTGACGTTTTCATTGCCCACAAGCGAGATGCCCTGCAGAGCGGCACAGAGTGCATCTCCAAGTTCCCTCGTCGTCCCCGAAGGTGGGGGGCCGTAGGGCGGTAGGGTTAGTTCGTCATCAAAAGGCGGGATGTCCTCCGAAGCGGCATAGACGTCGTCTTCAAGTTCAACCATCATTGTCTACACAAGTGGTAGGGTGGGTGGTAGGGGTGGAAGCATATACTCATTCGATGATGCCTGACTGGCGGATGAACTCAATAGGTCATTTAGCCATTGTCGGGGGATATCGGCCTCCACGAGCACCTATGGGGACGGAGCCCCTTGTCGGTTCGGCGGGGGGCGGAGGTTGCACAAAGAGCAGATCGAGGCGACACACACACACACAACGATTTTACCCAGCTTCGGGCCGCATGGATGCGTAAAACCCTACTGCTGCTTGTCTGGTTGATTCGAGTTCTTGCTCTGGAGCGCAAGAAGCTACCACAAGTTGGAGCTGGACGTAGACGAGGGTCTACTGGGTGTCCTTCTTCCGGTCTGGATCCCTTCTATCCTTTCGTTCCCCTCCCCTACGTGCGCATGGGCCTCCTTTTATATGCTAAGGGGTTTTCCACAGGTAGCGACGCAGGTGAGGGTAAAAATGGCAAGGAACTGTGCGAACAGTGGCCGCACAGTGCTATCGCACCTAACTCTGACGGCGGGGAAAAAGGCATTAAATGCCCGTCTGGATCGCCTGAACAGTGCCGAGGCGGACCGTTAGGGGCGCCTCCGCTTGCCACGGGGGTGATTCCGCCAACGTCGCATGCCACGCGCGCGCCCCAGGCTGCGCGGCGCCCCGCCACGTGTTTCTGGGGAAGCTCCAGAGTGACGCGTGGGCAGGTGAGCTGGAGCGCACGCCTGAGGTGGTGGTTCGCCGCGGCAAGCGGCTTGCCGCGGTGGTTGTCTTGCCGCACCTGAGAGATTGCCGCTCGTCAGGCCTTGTTGGGGCACGCGGCGCGCCGCGGCGGGCTTCTCTTGGGGTGCCTTGGTTTGGCCGTCCCGGCGAGCTCCTCCCGCCGGGCCTTGGTGCTTCGGCTTAGTCGTCCCGGCATGCTCCTCTTGCCGGGGCCTTGTCGCCTTGGCCCGGCAAGCTCCTCTTGCCGGACCTCGCCTTCTTGGCCCGGCAAGCTCCTCTTGCCGGGGCTTGGTCTTCTAGGCTCGATCACTTGGCCTCCGTCCGGACCAGAAAGGGCCGTGGAGACTCTTGTCGCTCCCCTGGCGAGCCTTGCCGCGGGACGCTACTACTGCCCGTGCACAAGTTCGGGGTACTAAGGTACCCCTACTTTAGTACACCGACAGGAGCCCCTGGGTCTGGGCCATACACGGTGCCGAGCGTTGTTGGGCCAGGCCCTAACAGTGCACGGGCACGCGTGGCCTGGGTTGTGCTGCTCCTTAACTCCGTGCCCGTCGCGCCCTCCCCAAGTGGCGCGCGCTTATCGCGGCGTCGTGGGGGGGCGAGGCGTGCGAGGCGTGCGTGACGTGGGTGGCGTGCGTGGGGCCTGAGGCCCGCAGGCATGCGTCACGTCGGGCACGACCTCTTTATTTGGAAGGGCGAAACGTCCGCCCCCACTCCCCACCCCCTTTATAAGCGGAGGGGAACAGGGGCAGCTCGCCATTCCGTCGATTGCTGTTCCTCGAAAATCTCCGCCACTTCCTCCTTACTAGAGAAAGCAATGATTCGCCCTCGCAGCCCCCGGCGCCGCCAACACCGACAACTCCTCCTCCCCGTATCCGCCATGGCCCCGAAGAGCGACAAGGCGAAGGGGAAGGCCGTGAAGTCGGCCGAGGCGCTGCGGCTGGAAGCGCTTCGAAAGGAGACGTCGACGTTCCCCACTCAGCTCGATGCGCTGAGGCTGAAGAACGGATACCGCCTCTTCTGGTCGACGGCGACGTGAGCGCATCCGCGCACGCGAGTTCTTCCCGCCATCGCCCAGAAGCTGTACCCGACCGGGTACCCTTTCTTCGCCGTGTTCTTCTATTGCGGGCTCTGCCCGCCTTTTTCCGAGTTCTTCTGCAACATCATGCACACCTACAACCTCCACCTCCTTGACTTCACCCCCAACGCCGTTCGGACAATGGCGGTTTTCGCACACCTTTGCGAGAACTTTGTCGGAGTCCGCCCCAACGTAGCCCTCTTCCGCCACTTCTTTACTCCTCGGGTGGAGAAAGGAGAGCCGCTGTCCGGCGGAGTCGCCTGGGTCTCCAGGACCGGCAAGAAAGAGGTCTACTTGGAGGGGGAACTCCGTGGCAGATGGGAGGAGTGGAGGGCCGAGTGGTGCCTGATCGTCGAGGAGAATCCACCGCCGTTCACCGCCGTGCGCCGAACCCCAGTGGTGCGCGGACGTGACTGGAGCGACCTGGCCCCGGACGACGCCAAGCTGAAGATTGCCGCCACCCGAATCCTGCGCCTCAGGTTTGCCGGGCTCACCGTCGGCGCCGTCGGCGCGGATTTCCTTCGCCGGCGTATCGCCCCCCTGCAGGAGAGGGGGAAGCCGGCTTGGGAATTCCAAAACGCGGCGGACATCATGAGGCTGCGCCCGGGCCTTAACTACAACTTCACCGTTCTGGAGCTCGTCGGAGTGTTGAAGGAGCTGTTCAAGTACGACTCCGAGCACCCAGAATGGTTCAGGTTGCCGCCGGGCGTCGTCCCCCTGTGCAACAACTCGGCGCTCAGCCGCATCCTTGCGATGATGCCGCTGTGCGACTCGCACGGGATCGACGCGACCTGGCAGGAGCCGGCGGGCGATGTCGTGCAGGCCTTCTTCGACAACTTGGAGGAGGTGCCGGTCGACCCCGATGAGAAGAGGGGCCTCACGCGGGACACCACCCCCGAGGAGCTGGCCTACATCGCCTCCAGGATGGAGGAGGCGGCGGCCGCCGCGGCCGCGGGCGAGTCTGGCTTCACCCTGGCCGAAGCAGACGCGGCGGAGGCGGAGAGCCTCACCGACCAAATGGAGCTCGCCGGCGCGGAGGAACCAGCCGGGCACGGTGGCGCGGGCGAGCCTGCCCAGGACGCGAGCGGCTTGCCGGAGGTTGACGCGCCTTCCTTGCAGCTCCCGGGCAGCTCGTCGCAGGCGGAGCCCCCTGCCCAGCCGAGGAGGCGTCTCCACAGGGCCGGGGAGGTGGTGCGGCAGGCCGACCAGCAACCGCAGCCCCGCGTGACACGCGCCTCCGAAGCAGCGGGAGCGGGGTCCTCACGGGCCATGGCTTCTGCTCCTGCCGCTCCCCGTACCGCGGCGGCAACGGGGGCGGGGTCGTCCACCGTCCCCGCCAAGCGGTCCCGGGAACCCACTCCCCTATATCCTCGCGCCTGGAGCAAGCCGGTTTTTGACTATTCCGCGCTCAGCTCCGACGACGAAGAGGAGGACGAAGAGTAAGTTCCTGGTAGAGTTTGTATCTTCTTGATTTCTGTTGCTTCGTCTTGTTTCGCTGCCCACTCATCCTCCCCCGAAACCGTTCCTATTCAGGAGCCTGGCCCAGAGGAGGGCTAAGAGGGCCAAGGTCCCGCTGGTCGTCCTTGAGGGCGAATCTCCCTCGGCAACTGGGGAGGTGCCGGAGGCGACCTTGCCGGACATGGCAGCGGGTCCCCAGGGCAGCCCACAGCGCAGCCTCCAGGGTGAGTGCACGGCTAGTTCTTGCCGTTTGGCGCGCGCGTGAGCTCCCCTTCTCTTTGTGGTTGACATGTGGTTGTTGTTGTTGTCGTTGGGTAGGAGCAGAGCAGCCCCAGCAGGCGACCCCGGGGGGCACTCCTGCCGCGCCGTCTGCGTCGACCACCCCGCCTAGGGAGAAATCTCCGGCAAGGGAGGAGCCCCCGGCAGGGGAGACCTCCCCGGCAAGGGAGGAGCCCCCGGCAAGGAAGACCTCTCCGGCAAGGGAGGGATCTCTGGCGAGGGACGCGGCCAGCGATCCCCCGGCAGCGGGATCAGGCGGGTCGAGGGCGACCGCGCAGATTAGCCCGCCCACCTCTTTCTTTTCTTCTCTTGTCGCTGCTGAGCATGTCATAGAAACAGCTGATTAGAGCAGCGGCAAGTCATTTTGGAATATAACTTTTATCTTAGGCAGTTCATTGGGCTGTTATCTCCCTCGTTCGGCTTTGTGCTTCGTACGTTCACGCCCTACGCTCCTAGGAACTTGTCGGCGCAAGCCTCCGCCTTGCCACGGGTGCCGAGTGCGGGACATTAGCAACCCGCTGGCGGTGCCTCCACCGGCAAGAAACCTTGCCGCGGCTGGCGCAACTCACTTAAAATGTTGAGCAGGCTCAGGGCGAGGTAAGCGTGGCGACTGCAGTCGCGGCACACTCATGCTGCCGAGCAAGCTCGAAACAAAGTAAGGACGCCACTCTGGATGTAGCACACTTAAGTCGTTGAGCGGACTCGAAACGAAATAAGGGCGCAACCAACCACGAGCCGGGCCCTCCGCGCACAGGTTTCCCATACGAAGCTCGGCCGTTCGAGGAAGATAACTTAAGGATAAAAAGGAGCTTAATTGCTCAAACTTTGGCAACTTAGCTTTTCTGTTGTTTGCAGTCCGGCAAGGCGCAGCTTCCTCGGGCGACGCCCAGCCTATCCTGTCATCCCCCCTTCTCGAGGTAAGGGAATAACGAGGGCTCGGGGCTTCACGACCTGCCATCGCTTGCCGGAGTCGAGTGCTGCACAATCGTGTCAAATAATGCATGCGCCAAGCGGAGAGGCGCGAAATCGACAAGATGTGCGGGGCACATAAGCTATGCTTGGGATCTGCGCCTGTCTCTGTACCAAGGATTACATGCAACTGCGGCAAGACTTGGACAAAGAGGGTGGCCGACGGAACGGGTTCCGACGGCCGCGCTGGCAAGGTTCCTCCCACGGTCGGCGTCGACTCGTTTGGATCTTGGCGGCCTGGGCTCGCCGAAGAACGAGGTCGCCTTTCCCACAACTTCCGGCGCTAACTTCTGCGGCTACGGGAGCGGTGCAGAGTTTGCTGGAGGCGAGAAACTCGCTCAGCGGCCGGAAGGCGGTCCTCCTCAAGGAGCAGCTGCTCTTGCCCGGACTCTGCGTGAGTGGGTACTCGAGGAGGGCCGTGCACGAGTCCGTGAGGAGGAATGCCTCCGCTCCGCGGGTTGGAGCGGAAAGGTACCTAGCCATACCTGAGCTTACCTGTGGTCGCCAAATCTGGTTCGCACAACCTCGACGCAGCTCCCCTACCTGGCGCGCCAAAGATGTCGGGGGATATCGGCCTCCACGAGCACCTATGGGGACGGAGCCCCTTGTCGGTTCGGCGGGGGGCGGAGGTTGCACAAAGAGCAGATCGAGGCAACACACACACACACACAACGATTTTACCCAGCTTCGGGCCGCATGGATGCGTAAAACCCTACTGCTGCTTGTCTGGTTGATTCGAGTTCTTGCTCTGGAGCGCAAGAAGCTACCACAAGTTGGAGCTCGACATAGACGAGGGTCTACTGGGTGTCCTTCTTCCGGTCTGGATCCCTTCTATCCTTTCGTCCCCCTCCCCTACGTGCGCATGGGCCTCCTTTTATATGCTAAGGGGTTTTCCACAGGTAGCGATGCAGGTGAGTGTAAAAATGGCAAGGAACTGTGCGAACAGTGGCCGCACAGTGCTATCGCACCTAACTCTGACGGCGGGGAAAAAGGCATTAAATGTCGTCTGGATCGCCTGAACAGTGCCGAGGCGGACCGTTAGGGGCGCCTCCGCTTGCCACGGGGGTGATTCCGCCAACGTCGCATGCCACGCGCGCGCCCCAGGCTGCGCGGCGCCCCGCGACGTGTTTCTGGGGAAGCTCCAGAGTGTCGCGTGGGTAGGTGAGCTGGAGCGCACGCCTGAGGTGGTGGTTCGCCGCGGCAAGCGGCTTGCCGCGGTGGTTGTCTTGCCGCACCTGAGAGCTTGCCGCTCGTCAGGCCTTGCCGGGGCGCGCGGCGCGCCGCGGCGGGCTTCTCTTGGGGTGCCTTGGTTTGGCCGTCCCGGTGAGCTCCTCCCGCCGGGGCCTTGGTGCTTCGGCTTAGTCGTCCCGGCAAGCTCCTCTTGCCGGGGCCTTGTCGCCTTGGACCGGCAAGCTCCTCTTGCCGGACCTCGCCTTCTTGGCCCGGCAAGCTCCTCTTGCCGGGGCTTGGTCTTCTAGGCTCGAACACTTGTCCTCTGTCCGGCCCAGAAAGGGCCGTGAAGACTCTTGTCGCTCCCCTGGCGAGCCTTGCCGCGGGACGCTACTACTGCCTGTGCACAAGTTCGGGGTACTAAGGTATCCCTACTTTAGTACACCGACAGCCATGTTCAGGATACCTCACGAAGAATCATGAAAATAAATTTTATTATGTAGAAGAGAAATACTAAAGTGAGTGTTAAATAATTTATGAAATGGTTCGCAAATGTATTAGAGATATATTTAAGCAAGTCACCGAAAGCGCAATCAATACCTAGATAGCGATTGATGTAACGTAAAACTTTTGTTTAGAAAATAGGTCGATACTAACAAATGTTTATTCCTCCCTAGCTAGTTGGGACCTCTCCCAGATGTAGTCCAAAGCTTCCTACTACACACTAGCATCCTACTTCACACGGGCCTAAAAGCCAGAGAACAAGAGCGACTAGATAGCGGGTAGAAAAGTGGAGCAAAAATAAGTTAATTGTGATATGAGGTGCAACCTAAGGGCAAATATATTGGAGGCTCCCGCTGCACCCTGACATGAAAGCTGAATTTGCATTCGTAGATGATCTTGTGGATAGGTGTATTGACCATGTAAAAATCTACTAGTTTATTTATTTCCGGGGAAAGAAACAACACTATTTTTTGTTAATAAAAATACTAAGAGGAGCTTATTCACCATGATCTACTTCCCATCCTTATCAGCATATATCCCTTGAACCGTCATACTTCACAAGATCGAAGCAGAGAGCACGATGCCCTAGACATGCCGCGAACCAATGGAGAAGGTACTGTACGTCCAGAAACTTGTATTCATCATGTAATATAAGGATATAATCTAGGACATGTCACTTATAAATATGGGTGATACACAGTAACTAGAAGCTTTCAAAGAAAAATATAATATAATAAAAGAATTAGCTTGGCGCTATTGTAGCACTAGGCATTATATATATATAGGCATGAACTATACATATCCGAAACTCCATCCAAGTATGTATGAGAACATAGTACACCACATCCAACAATATTTCTTCGGCATATCCACACAACACAAAAAGGTGGATAATTCCAACAATGTTACAACATAAATATTATAATATTTCCCATATGGTTCCCAGCTTGTACTTTTCATTTGAAGTCACCTTGAAGATGTGTGGTGAAATCATCTGGGCCCCCGTGTGATTGTTGAGATTGCTGGAGCAGTGTTAGGCATTGGACTTCAGCAACTAGTGTTTCATTCATATCTCTATACAGTAACATGAACGCATACCCAACTTAGTCACCGAACTCGGTAAAAAGGCAATTTCGTACATATGATCCACAGAAACAAGATTACGTGTTAATGTGGAATAAATAACTCGGGTGGGGGGCTAGCTTGGGCATCGAATCGTAAAGTTAGGTACAATGTCTAAAATTTAGGCTAAAATGATTGTGGTGAATCAAAGGTATCAAAATAAGCCGATAAAATTTCAACAAGTTTTAAAATGAAAAAGAAATTCATACCAAATGAAAGAGATGTATTACACATAGATAATAAATGGACTTCTGAATTGACTCACAATGTGAACTTGAGAAGCAAAATGCAAAATACACATCAGAACATGACTTAATGCACATAACACATTCTAAGCTTACAAAAACAGAAAATGGTAACCTAGAATTATCATAATATATTTACTGCTAATAAAATCGGGAGGTGCAAAATAGCTAGCATGTGCCAGTGCACATATTGGCATTTCGAAAATAATTAACCTATACCTCTCGAAACTGATTCACAAGGGTCGTAAGAACGGAATGCTGAGGGAATTAATAAGATTAGTGATAACACAACAATTATCGGAACTTGCATTTGTGTTTTGTGCATACGATATGATTGATTTTCCTATCCCATGTATATCAGTTTTCTTTAAGGTTTCTAGTGAGGCAAACTTAGTGATATACACATATTTCATGACAAAAATTAATAGTAAAAAGCAAGATATACACCAAATATAGCATATTGACCATAGCATCCGAAATTCATATAACCAAGAAGGAAACAAACATAAACATATCGTATAAGTTCACAATCAAAAACATGTATGTCATCATCCATTTCCAGCTCAATTCATGCATAAATTGGTTATGTGTGTTGGCTTGTATTTGACAATGGAGCCACCACAAGAATATATAAGATAAGTTACTTGCTATGTAAGGAAAGAGAAAAGCATAACATTAATCAGCTTGTATTGTTGCTCCAATCCCTGCAGCTTGAGCTTCATCATATTGTTTTCAGTTGCAAGCCCTTCAGTTGTAGTCTACAAACATATAGTTGAAAGAAATAATGAGAAGATTGTATAAAACATTGATTTATTCGGTAAATTCATAACATAAAGAAGTTTTTTAATCATGCGTTTGCCTTTGTAATCAGCACCAATGTATCCTAGTTCTGGTTGATGGCTTCATTAATTTGAAGTTGGGCAATTATGCCTTTTTGTTTAAAAGAAAATACCTTTCTCGGCCAAATTATGGATGATCCAAGAGATCAAGATTTTTTTAATTCTCATTTGTACTTTCATGAATCCTGAATTGTAATAAAATGGTTCCAATCATTTAATTAATTATAAAATATTTACTTCTTGGTCCCTAGTCCGGTGAGGAATATCAAAACCAGTAGAAGTGTAGAACACATCTTCTGATGATATTACAAACCTTGGTCGACTCCACTCGTGTAGATAGTGAATTAATAACCTGTTGTAGTAGCTCAGCCTTGCTTTCAAGGTCTGATAGGTACGCAATCTTGCGCTTCTTACCTCTTTGTGCAGTACTCCGGTTTCGAATGATCCTGCAAATAAAATTCAAGAGAAAGTACACACATTTATTAGCCCTAGTGCTAAAGTGTGTTAAACATTTTCTTTGATGATCAAATATAAAAGAAGAAAGGAAAAACTGTGGGATATATATATATATACCTCTGGACCCCTTTAGGATTTGTCAGCACAATCTCTGCTAGGGTCTTCTCCCCCTTGATCCTGGTAATCTCATCCTTAGTTAATAAGTCATCCAGAAAACCCGCCCCAAGGGGAGCGTCGGCGTCATCCTTGTTCCTAGGCCGGCCACGGCTGGTGCTTCCAGCGGCTGATCCTCCCCAACCCAGCCCCAGAGAAGGCAGCAGCGGCCGCATCGGCTTGCTTTCTACAAATATTGGCTCCTTCTGCTTCTGCATCGAGGTCCATGAGCTACTTCTACCGGTATTCATACCCAACTGAGCAAGGGCACGGAGTGAGCTGAATGTGAGAGGTACTAGTGGGCAGGCGGCTTGGATGCCATTCTTGTTCCTGGAGAAATAGGGCCTGGGCATCCATGTCGATGAACTCGGGTGCCTCCCCACTAGAAACGACTAGTCCAAAGGCTCGTTCTTCATCCTCGCGTCATCAGGGATGGGGAGCAAGCTCCATGCTTGCAGTGGGCAGTGGACTCTTCTGTTGTCGACCGAGGAGTTGAGGTTGTCCAGATCCATGTGCTGGAGGATGACGTTTTCATTGCCCACAAGCGAGATGCCCAGCGGAGCGGCACCGAGGGCATCTCTAAGTTCCCTAGTTGTCTCCGAAGGTGGGGGGCGCAGGGTGGTAGGGTTAGTTCGTCGTCAAAAGGCGGGATGTCCTTCGGAGCGGCATAGACGTCGTCTTCAAGTTCAACTGTCGTTGTCTACACAGGTGGTAGGGTGGCATATACTCATTTGACAATGCCTAACTGGCGGATGAACTCGATAGGACATTTGGTAATGTTCAGGATACCTCACGAAGAATCATGAAAATAAATTTTATTATGTAGAAGAGAAATACTCAAGTGAGTGTTAAATAATTTATGAAATGGTTCACAACTGCATTAGAGATATATTTAAGCAAGTCACCGAAAGCGCAATCAATACCTAGATAGCGATTGATGTAACGTAAAACTTTTGTTAGAAAATAGGTCGATATTAACAAATGTTTATTCCTCCCTAGCTAATTGGGACCTCTCCCTGATGTAGTCCAAAGCTTCCTACTTCACACTAGCGTCCTACTTCACACGGGCCTAAAAGCCAGAGAACAAGAGCGACTAGATAGCGGGTAGAAAAGTGGAGCAAAAATAAGTTAATCGCGATATGAGCTGCAACCTAAGGGAAAATATATTTGAGGCTCCCGCTGCGCCCTGACATGAAAGCTGAATTTGCATTCGTAGATGATCTTGTGGATAGGTGTATTGACTATGTAAAAATCTACTAGTTTATTTCTTTCCCGGGAAAGAAACAACAATATTTTTTGTTAATAAAAACACTAAGAGGAGCTTATTCTCCATGATCTACTTCCCATCTTTATCATCATATATCCCTTGAATCGTCATACTTCACAAGATCGAAGCAGAGAGCACGATGCCCTGACATGCCGCGCACCAATGGAGAAGGTATTGTACATCCAGAAACTTGTATTCATCATGTAATATAAGGATATAAGCTAGGACATGTCACTTATAAATATGGGTGATACACAGTAACTAGAAGCTTTAAAGAAAAATATAATATAATAAAAGAATTAGCTTGGCGCTATTGTAGCACAAGGTATTATATATATATAGGCATGAACTATACATATCGGAACCTCCATCCAAGTATGTATGAGAACATAGTACACCACATCCTACAATATTTCTTCGGCATATCCACACAACACAAAAAGGTGGATAATTCCAACAATATTACAACATAAATATTATAATATTTCCCATATGGTTCCCAGCTTGTACTTTTCATTTGAAGTAACCTTGAAGATGTGTGGTGAAATCATCTGGGCCCCCGTGTGATTGTTGAGATTGATGGAGCAGTGTTAGGCATTGGACTTCAGCAACTAGTGTTTCATTCATATTTGTATACAGAAACATGAACGTATACCCAACTTATTCACCAAACTCGCTAAAAAGGAACAATTCCGTACATATGATCCACAGAAACAAGATTACATGTTAATGTGGAATAGTAACTAGGGGGGCTAGCTAGGGCATCGAATCGTAAAGTTAAGTACCACGTCTAAAATTCATGCTAAAATGATAGTGGTCAATCAAAGGTATCAAAATAAGCCGATAAAATTTCAACAAGTTTTAAAATGAAAAAGAAATCCATACCAAATGAAAGAGATGTATTACACACAAATATAAAATGGACTTCTGAACTGACTCACATTGTGAACTTTAGAATCGAAATGCAAAGTACACATCATAACATGACTTAATGCACATAACATATTCTATGCTTACAAAAACATAAAACGGTAACCTAGAATTGTCATAATTGATTTACTACTAATAAAATCAGGAGGTGCAAAATAGCTAGCATGTGCCAGTGCACATATTGGCGTTTCGAAAATAATTAACCTATACCTCTGGAAACCGATTGACAAGGGTCATAAGAAAGGAATGCTGAGGAAATTAATCAGATTAGTGATAACACAACAATTATTGGAACTTGCATTTGTGTTTTGTGCATACGTATGATATGATTGATGTTCCTATCCCATGTATATCATTTTCTCTAAGGTTTCTAGTGAGGCAAACTTAGTGATATACACATATTTCATGACAAAAATTAATAGTAAAAAGCAAGATATATAATAAGTATAGCATATTGATCCTAGCATCCGAAATTCATATAACCAAGAAGGAAAAAACATAAACATATCGTATAAGTTCACAATCAAAAACCTGTATGTCATCATCCATTTCCATCTCAATTCATGCATAAATAAGTTATGTGTGTTGGCTTGTATTTGACAATGGAGCCACCACGAGAACATATAAGATAAGTTACTTGAGATGTAAGGAAACAGAAAAGTATAACATTAATCATCTTGTATTGTTGCTCCAATCCCTGCAGCTTGAGCTTCATCATATTGTTTTCAGTTGCAAGCCCTTCAGTTGTAGTCTACAAACATATAGTTGAAAGAAATAATGAGAAGATTGTATAAAACATCGATTTATTCGGTAAATTCATAACATAAAGAAGTTTTTTATCACGCGTTTGCCTTTGTAATCAGCACCAATGTATCCTAATCCTGGTTGATGGCTTCATTAATTTTAAGTTGGGCAATTATGCCTTTCTCTTTAAAAGAAAATACCTTTCTCAGCCAAATTATGGATGATCCACGGGATAAAGATTTTTTAATTCTCATTCCTACTTTCATGAATCCTGAATTCTAATAAAATGGTTCTGATCATTTAATTAATTATAAAATATTTACTTCTTGGTCCCTAGTCCGGTGAGAAATATCAACACCAGTAGAAGTGTAGAACACATCTTCTGATGATATTACAAACCTTGGTCGACTCCACTCGTGTAGATAGTGAATTAATATCCTGCTGTAGTAGCTCAGCCTTGCTTTCAAGGTCTGATAGGTACGCAATCTTGCGCTACTTACCTCTTTGTGCAGTACTCCTGTTTCGAATGATCCTGCAAATAAAATTCAAGAGAACGTACACACATTTGTCAGCCCTAGTGCTAAAGTGTGTTAAACATTTTCTTTGATGATCAAATCTAAAAGAAGAAAGGAAAAACTGCGGGATATATATATATACCTCCGGACCCCTTTAAGATTTGTCAGCACAATCTCTGCTAGGGTCTTCTCCCCCTTGATCTTGATCCTGGTAATCTCATCCTTAGTGAATAAGCCATCCACAAAACCCACCACAAGGGGAGCGTCGGTGTCATCCTTGTTCCTAGGCCGGCCACGGCTGCTGCTTCCAGCACCTGATCCTCCCCAACCCAGCCCCAGAGAAGGCATCGGCGGCAGCATCGGCTTGCTTTCTACAAATATTGGCTCCTTCTGCTTCTGCATCTAGGTCGATGAGCTACTGCAGCCGGTATTCGTACCCAACTGAGCAAGTGCAGGGAGTGAGTTGAATGTGAGAGGTACTAGTGGGTAGGCGTCTTGGATGCCATTAGTGTTGCTGGAGAAATAGGGCCTAGGCATCCACGTCGATGAACTCGGGTGCCTCCCCACTAGAAACGACTAGTCCAAAGGCTCGTTCTTCAACCTCGCGTCACCAGGGATGGGGAGCGAGCTCCATGCTAGCAGTGGGCGGTGCACTCTTCTGTTGTTGTTGTTGTTGTTGTTGTTGTTGTTGTTGTTGTTGTTGTTGTTGTTGTTGTTGTTGTTGTTGTTGTTGTTGTTGTTGTTGTTGTTGTTGTTGTTGTTGTTGTTGTTGTTGTTGTTGTTGTTGTTGTTGTTGTTGTTGTTGTTGTTGTTGTTGTTGTTGTTGTTGTTGTTGTTGTTGTTGTTGTTGTTGTTGTTGTTGTTGTTGTTGTTGTTGTTGTTGTTGTTGTTGTTGTTGTTGTTGTTGTTGTTGTTGTTGTTGTTGTTGTTGTTGTTGTTGTTGTTGTTTTTGTTGTTGTTGTTGCCGATGTCGCTGGAGGAGTTGAGGCTATCCAGATCCATGTGCTGTAGGCTGACATTGTCATTTCCCACAAGCGAGATGCCCTATGGAGTGGCACCGAGGGCATCTTCAAGTCCCCTCGTCGTCTCTGAAGGTGGGGGGCCACAGGGTGGTAGGGTTAGTTCGTCGTCAAAAGGCGGGACGTCCTCCGGAGCGGCATAGACGTCGTCTTCAAGTTCCACCGTCGTTGTCCACACAGGTGGTAGGGTGGGTGGTAGGGGTGGAAGCATATACTCATTCGACGATGCCTGACTGGCGGATGAACTCGATAGGTCATTTGGTAATGTTCAGGATACCTCACGAAGAATCATGAAAATAATATTTATTTTGTAGAAGAGAAATACAAAAATGATTGTCAAATAATTTATGAAATGGTTCGCAAATGTGTTAGAGATATATTTAAGCAAGTCACCGGAAGCGCAACCAATTCCTAGATAGCGATTGATGTAACGTAAAACTTTTGTTAGAAAATAGGTCGATATTAACAAATGTTTATTCCTCCCTAGCTAGTTGGGACCTCTCCTAGATGTAGTCCAAATCTTCCTACTTCACACTAGCGTCCTACTTCACAAGGGCCTAAAAGCCAGTGAACAAGAGCGACTAGATAGCGGGTAGAAAAGTGGAGCAAAAATAATTAATGGCCATATGAGCTGCAACCTAAGGGCAAATATATTCGGGGCTCCCGCTGCGCCCTGACATGAAAGCTGAATTTACATTTGTAGATGATCTTGTGGATAAGTTTATTGACCATGTAGATATCTACTAGTTTATTTCTTTCCCAGGAAAGAAACAACAATATTTTCTATTAACAAAAAACACTAAGAGGAGCTTATTCACCATGATCTACTTCTCGTCTTTATCAGCATATATCCCTTGAACCGTCATACTTCACAAGATCGAAGCGGAGAGCATGATGCCCTAGACATGCCGCACACCAGTGGAGAAGGTACTGTGCATACAGAAACTTTTATTCATCATGTAATATAAGGATATAAGCTAGGACATGTCACTTATAAATATGGGTGATACACGGTAACTAGAAGCGGCGCGGGAGGAGTTGAGGCAGTGGACTCTTCTGTTGTTGTTGTTGTTGTTGTTGTTGTTGTTGTTGCCGATGTCGCTGGAGGAGTTGAGGCTGTCCAGATCCATGTGCTGGAGGCTGACGTTGTCTTTGCCCACAAGCTAGATGCCCTGCAGAGCGGTACCGAGGGCATCTTCAAGTTACCTCATCGACTTCAAAGGTGGGGGGCCGCAGGGCGGTAGGGTTAGTTCGTCGTCAAAAGGCGGGATGTCCTCCGGGGAGGCGTAGACATCGTCTTCAAGTTCCACCGTCATTGTCTACACTGGTGGTAGGGTGGGTGGTAGGGGTGGAAGCATATACTCATTCGATGATGCCTGACTGGTGGATGAACTCGATAGAGGCTGCATGCGGGTGGGCGCCATCACGCTAGCCGTGTCAAGCGAGGACACGAAGGTGCTGCCTCTGCTACTTCCGTCAACTCCACAGACCGATGTAAGATCCATGGCCAAAGGCTTCGATGGTTTTATTGATAAAGGGCGCTTTTATTATCTCAAAATGTAGCATCAATCGGATACAAAACATCATGAGTACCACCCGACCTCTGGATAACTAGGATGCACACAGCCAAACAATGAAATTCTGTCAAAAGGTAAAGTAACAAAAATGACAAGTCAACAAAAGTAGAGTCCTATAGACCGACACTATGCCTATGTCAAAAATGGAGGTAGATCGATTTGGAGGTTATGATGCCACCCATGTTGGGAAAAAACCTCCATAGTTGCCTGCTCCAACCGCGTACACACCACCTTGAACAACGGTTGGTGCTCCGGTAGTTGTAGCATAGACGACATACGAAGCAAGTGCGTACAACGGAAAATAACCTGTAGAGGAGAAGCATTTTTGTCCTTAAAAATTAAATCATTTCTACATAGCCAAAGCAACCAAAGTAAGGCATACACTCCCACCTTTATTAGCGTTTGAACTAATTTGAAATACCGTCCAACCAATGACCAAATATATTTGCAACACTTGTGGGCGGATGCAAATTTGACGCTATTTGGATGACTGACCATGTAGAACGTGCAAACTTGCATTGGAAAAAGAGGTGCTTGATTGTCTCGTCATGAGAACAAAAGCAACACTGCTTACTTCCTGGCCAGTTGCCTCGTGCAAGGTTGTATTTGGTTAGCACAACTCCCCTACGAAGATAGCACATGAAGATTTTAACTTTTAGTGGAATCTTCAACTTCCAAATTTTCTTGTTATTACTCACTGGTACCTTAGAATGCATTAGCGCATGATACATAGAGTCTACTGTGAAAGACCCTGGTGTAGTAAGGTTCCAGCGAAAAACATCCCGACCTTGTTCCAGGTTAATCAGATTCAGTCGGGATAGAATATTATGCCATGACATAAGTCGGGGGCCAATCAAAGTCCCGCCTGAACAAAATATTCGGCGGAGACGAACTGAGCACGTGTGCAAAAGTATTCTCCGAGACTGGAATTTCCTAGCCATATGTCTTCCTAGAAACGAATTCCTGACCCGTCCTTTATCGAGAAAGACCCAAAGCGAAAGAGATGTTTCTTTGCCGCCATTAGGCCAACCCAAAAGTGCGAGTCGCCAGGCTTCCAATAGGCCTAAACCACTAACTTTTGGTCTAGATACTTGTTGCGCAACATGGTTTGCCAACCACCATCCTTAGTAAGAAGTTTGAACATCCATTTACTAAGTAGGGACACATTCTTGACCTGCAGGTCATGAATTCCAAGGCCACCTTAGTCTTTTAGCCTACAAACCACGCTCCATTTGACCAGCCTGTACTTTTTCTTTTCACCATCTCCTTGTCAAAAGAATCTGGATCTAAAATAGTCCAGTCTTTGAAGCACCCCTTTTGGGAGTTGGAAAAAAGAAAGCATATAGAGAACCATATTTGTGAGGACAGAGTTAATCAAAACCAGTCGTCCTCCAACTGAGAGCATCTTGCCTATCCAACTGCTCAACCATTTCTGTAAATGCTCCTCTACATGTTTCCACTCCGCAATGGTGAGACGCCGATAGTGAATAGGTATTCCCAGATATTTAATCAGGAATTGCCCGTGTGCTCAACCAAACAGGTCGGCATAATCGGTAGCCGCCTCAGCAACATCTCCAAAGCAGAAAAGTTTGCTTTTATGGAAGTTAATTTTGAGACCCGACATTTGCTCAAACGCGAAAAGTAAGAGTTTCAGGTTTCGAGCCTTGTCCAGGTCATGTTCCATAAAAGGAATTATGTCATCGGCATATTGCAGAATAGAGAGGCCACCATCCACAAGGTGTGGCACTACTCCGGCAACCTGGCTATCCTGCTTGGCGCGCTCAATTAGAATAGCCAACATGTGAGCGACAATGTTACATAACATTGGAGACATGGAGTCACCCTGTCGTAGTCCTTTTTTTCTAAAAGTAATGGCCTACATCATCATTGACTTTGATGGCCACACTACCTCTAGTTACAAAATTTTGGATCCACTCGCGCTATTTCTCCGAGAAACCTTTCATGCTTAGTGCATGTTGGAGGAAAGGCCATTTGACCTTGTCATAGGCTTTTTCAAAGTCAATCTTGAATACTACCCCACTCATGTTTTTCCGATGCATCTCGTGAACGGTCTCATGCAAAATTACTACACCATCGAGTATATTTCTTCCTTGCATGAATGTCGTTTGAGATGGCTGGACAACATGGTCAGCTACCGAGTTTAATCTATTCGTAGCCACTTTGGTGAAAATCTTGAAGCTAACATTAAGGAGGCATATATGTCTAAACTATTGGATCCGTTGGCCTCCATAATCTTTGGCAACAAGACAATCTCGCCAAAATTAAGTCTGATTAGGTCTGGAGCTTTGTCGGTTGGCATGAAAACAATTGAAATACTCCAAAAGGCCAGTCTTGATGATATCTCAGAAATTCTGATAGAATTCTGCGGGGAAACCATCTAGGCCTGGAGCTTTGTTATGTTCCATTTGGAACGCAACCGCTCTCACCCCCTCTTCTGAGAATGGTGCCGTTAGGATATCATTTTATTTTGCCATGACTTGTGGAATATCATCTGTTCGGGTCTCGTCGAGGGTGAAGTTCCCTTCAGTCGGCGCTCAGAACAGAGATTTGTAGTATTTGGTGATATACTTTTTGAGCTCCTCTTGACCTCATCTTGTTGGAGACTGTAAATACATTTCTTCCTATACCGCCCATTGGCGATCAATTGGAAGTATCTTATATTACTATCACCCATCAAAATGAAATCAGCTTTGGATCTCTGGTAGTATTTGATCTCCTCTTCTCGCAAAAGACGGGCAACCTTCTCATTAGATTGATTCTTCAATTCAATCTCTTGATGAGATAAGGTGCGCGTCTCTGCAATCTTGTCAAGATCATCAATAATGGTACACAGACGATGGTGGCATCTGACAATAAGAGGACCCGAAGAATGTGCCCTGCGACTACAATAAGGCAGAATTCCCTCCTAGGTCGTCGGCGCCACCACCCGACACATGAGTTTGAGATACTGGTGACAGGGGCCGCTGGTTGGACGAACCCGCTGCTTTCCACCCGGATCCGGAGGGCTGCCTTGATATAAGTGCCACACTTGCAAGGCGGAGATTCCTCCGACACTGTTGGTGCCATGGCCCAACGCGCCCGTGTGAGATAGCGACGGCGACGGCATCTGGTGGTATGAGGACGAACCGGCTATCGCTCCGGATCCGGATCCATTGGGAGATGGCTGGGGGCCGAAATGGATGGCAGCTGGGTTGTACTGGAACGGGGGGCGCGAGGAGAGGAGGTGGTGGGAGGCGTGGCCGATGTTGGCGGAGCAAGGGTAGAGCAGCGGGAGGAGCTGGCGGCCGCTGGTGGAGTTGTCCTGCTTGTTCTCCATAGGGGAAGCCTGGCGGTGCTAGGGTAGTAGGGTGGGTTTTGCCGGCAGCTGCAAGATGAGATTCTGCTTGTGAGATGCCAGGCAACAGGAGCGAGGGAGTGCGGGGGCTTTTTCATGTCCCCATTTGGAAAGAAGCGGGAACGAAAAGATGAGAGTAGGGTTTCAGAGGCAAAGCACGCGCATTTTTGTTTCTCAAGTGACACGGATGGGCCGAGTCAGGTCAGGCCTCTCCGCGCTTCCAGCCCATGTCAGATCCTTGTACGGTATTCTTCTGCTTGTAAAACGAAAGGTCCTCTACGTTTCCAGAAATTTGTTGGTGCTTCCGGGAGCGCACGCTCCTTCACGCGAAAAAATATTAGAGTGTGAAAAAAATTTAAACGAAAATTTGGCGCATACATCTCAACATTATATCTGTGCACGTCAAGTTTCAGAGAAAATCGGCATTTTTATGGCTTGTGTAAAAAAGAAAAAAGAATGTCTTGTGAAAAGCATTTTTAACACCGGATTTTGTCTTTTTCACACGCGACACATAAGTTGTCGGTTTTTTGCGAAATGACTTTGTGAGCATGTACAATATGAAGATGTACATGCCAAGTTTTTGTTTTGATTTTTTTTTGACATTTCAAAATATGTTTAAAATACATTTTAAAAACCAGGAGCGCGTTCTCCCATGTGTCAAAACGCCACTCTCTCTACGTTTCATGCTAGCATATGGTAAGTTGTTAACTGGCCAGGAAAAAAATGGTAAGCTGTTAACACCCGGCCGGTTCCATTCTGGCGCCATCACTTACAATTGATAGCACCGTAACATGATTACACTCACACGCCCAAGTTTTTTTTGATAACCAGGGGCTCACCTCCTGAGCGCCGTAGCAACCCCCCCATTTGCACAGGGCCAAAAGGGTCCACCTCCCGTCCTCCTCCACCTCTCATCCGCCTCCCCTCCCCTCCAGATCCCGATCTCTTCCACCTCCTGTCTGCCTCTCGTACCCTCTGCCTTCCCTCCTGCCGCCGCCAGATCCTGGCTGGGCAGAGCCCGTGTGGGGGGTGATGGCACCGGGGGGCGTCCCTCCATCGCGGCTTGGAGGCGTGGCTATGACGGTGGATCTTGAGCGGGCGCCTCAGGATGACAAGTGTGTGGCCATGGCGCTGATCACGCAGTGATGTGACCTTCTCTACCTTTGGTTGTCTTCATCGTTGGTCCAAAGGGATCTGGTCGGTGGGTGTTGCCTCGTGGTGGTTTCCTGGTGGTGGATCAACTAGAGGAGGAGATGGTGGCCTAGCTGCTGAAGTGGGTGAGGATGCCACCATCGTCGATGATGACCGTGGGCATCGTTTTCCTTGTTGAAGGCGTTGGTGGGGTGTCCCTCACTCCATTTTTCAGGGGAAACCTCATATCTGAAGGAGGCTACCATTGACAGTGGCGCCTATGGGCGTCGTAGCCCTCGTTAGAGGCGTTGAGGGGCCTCCTGCATTGGATGATGGTGACGTCTTCATCGTCACCCCCGTGGGGGCGTCATCTTTGGAGACATTCATCGGTTGGATGGACATATGGACGACTTGGTGGTTGGGCGTCGGTAGGTGGTGAAGCCGTGCTTCATCCTACACATTGATGGTGGCAGATCTCGGCGACGTGGTGCAGTGGAGACTCGGTGTCCGATGGGTGGCGATGGACTCGCACAGGAGGATGGCCATGTCTAGCGTCGTGGTGGCGTTAATGGCAGAGAGGCTTGGCAAGGTCGATGCATCAGTATCTGATCTAAGGATGGATCGATGGATGAAGGAGGTGACGGCCCTTACAGCATGTGCATGTGGTGCCCACTGAAAATGCGCTGGATCGGTTTGTAACGTAGTCCAAGTATTATGGCTTGGATGGGGCATTCAGCATTAGATGTTAGGTGTTGGTATGATGTCTGTTTGGTATTAGACTCGAACATTCGGCACACCTTCTTCACGGGGATAGGAGTAGTGACAGGTGTTGCCAAGATGGTGGCTTCAGGCTTACTGATGTATTATCTTGTATGGACTTTGTGAATAATTAATAAAATGGCTGCAAGCATCGCCCAAATGCAGAGGCTGGGATACATCCTCCTCTTGAAAACAAAAACAAAACTAGATACAGCAGCCACATTTGTTCCAAAAGAGAAAAACATAAAGGTATCCAGCACCCTAAGACCTCATCAGGCGGCTCAACATCTGAGCTAGTCAAGACTAGTGCAATAACCTCAAAACACATACGTAAAAAAACAATCCAAGCCAGCTCCAATCCTAGGCACGTCATCAACCGCTTCTTTTTCCAGAACTTCAACCCTTGATGACATTTATTTTATCTGGATGCTCCTTCCAGAATTCCATGGTTGTGATGCCGCCCAACAAGGAGACGCTGGAGTTGCTCCAGGTTGAGATAGCATGTCTTTCCGTTCACTTGATCACTCCGGTTCCAACTCCAGGGGCATCTCAGTTTTTTAAAGACTAGAGCACTAAATTGAGTAGTCTCCCCAACTAGTGGTTGTTTCAGCAATTTCATCCTATCCCCTAGATAACATACTATCCGGTTCCACACCTGTTTGATAAATATCCAGGAACAACGGCTAGACACTAGTGCATTTCTAGCATTCCATACTCCCCACAGAACTATAGAAGTAACTAGATTTTAATGCAAAAGAATTTGTTGCACAACCATAGTGAAGTAAGAGAAGTGAAAACAACTATCCACCTAAAAAATATATGCTTCGCATCCCTCCACGCTAGCCTATCAACAATATATTCAAAGGACAGTTGATAGACTTACTCAATTTCTTTGCAAATGCACACATTCAAGAGGTTTTTGCAAACTTCCTCTCCTAAGGCTATCACATGTCATGATTTTATTTTGAGATAATAGCCATAAAGATCCCTGAACTTTAGGTGGATTTTGCAAATTCTACATAACAAGAAGAAAAGCAACTTGTATTCCCCTAAAATTCACAATATGAAGTGATCTAGATGAGTACACTCCCTTGGATGCATACTGCCAGATTACAGAGTCCTCCTAGTCAATGAAAGAAACACTTTTAGTTCTAATTTCTAATTCAAACCAATGAACAATCAGCTCACCTGAAAAGTTCTGTGAAAAGTAAACTTAAGTTTGTCACAATATCCCATAACTCATGAATTGTTTCATTTTTCTTGTTCAC
Source organism: Aegilops umbellulata (assembly GCA_032464435.1). Classification (NCBI taxonomy): domain Eukaryota; kingdom Viridiplantae; phylum Streptophyta; class Magnoliopsida; order Poales; family Poaceae; genus Aegilops; species Aegilops umbellulata. Next base: position 329,498,069 of record CP136058.1, on the reverse strand, counting down.
AATACAATACATATCCTAGAATTATGTTGTCGGGGGGGGGGGGGTTCCCAAACCAATCCCACATCACACATTTCAAAAACTTGAGAGATGTGGATCATAGCAGCAAAGTATCTTTGTACTCCTGGTGTTATACTTCTTATCTATCACTTTCCTCCATAAAGAATTTTTTCTGAAATATATCTCTTGACCGAAGACGCTAACAAACAAATATTAAGGTCCTGAAGGTTAACCCCCCACACCAATACTATTTTCTCATGCAAACTGTGGGTCAATTAGCTAAATGAATCTTATGGTCCCCTTCACTATCACTTCCTGGGAAATTAGAAAGTTGTGAGTTAAATAGGTACACAACCCACTTAGAGAATCTGAAAAAAAAACAACAACATGTAACTATGTATGCTTGCCAAGCAAGTATTAACCAAAGTAAGCCTGCCTAGCAAGGAGAGTAACTTTCATCTCTAGCCAACCATTGTAACTAGCTAACTATCAACCAAGCTTGTAAATCTTCTCTTCATAGTTTTTCAAAGTGCAAAGGATGTCCAAAATATTCTATATGGAAACTTCCTTGCAAGCATTGAAAAACTTGAAGGAAAGGACCAATTTCTAATTTCTCCATGTTAATCGGCACTAACTCACTCTTGTGGTAATTAATAGTCGTCCGGAGATGAATTCAAAGAAAGTGAGAATCCACTTTATGTTAAGAGCAACCCTAATGTCATTGCCCATAAACAACAAAGTGGCATATGCACATTCTAAGCATATGGCACCCCCTGGATTAAGGTTAGGGCAAAGACCTTTAGTAAAATTACTATTACTACCCATAAAAAGAGTCCTAGCAAAAACAATCACTGCCAAATTAAAGAGTGGTGGAGAGAAGGGATCACCTTGTCTCAAGCATCTATTAGTGATGATAAAATCACTCTCTTCTCCATTTACTTTGACTCCAACAGATCCCTCTTGAGTACTATTCTTAATCCATTGAATCCACCTACACTAACCTTGTTATAGGCCTTCACATAGTTTATTTTGAAGATCATGCCTTGGAGCTAGAGGTGTGGACTGTCGTGGTTCTAAGTCTGACAGTAGAATAGGGGGGCAGGAATGTAGAGGCAAGATCTCAGCTATGGAGGAGTTGTGCACGCAAGGTTTACGAGTTCAGGCCCTTCTCGGAGGAAGTAACAACCCTACGTCTCGGAGCCTGGAGGCGGTCGACTGGATTATGTGCGTGTGAGTTACAGGGGGTGCGAACCCTTGTCCCAGAGGAGGGGGGTGGCTTATATAGAGTACGCTAGGACCCCAGCTCCCCTCCGTTACACAGGGTTCAATGTACATTAAGAGGGGGGCGTTACAAGTAACGCATGTATTAAAGTGCTACAAATGATCATTAAGTATGTGTGGGTAAATGCCCGACCGTTGCTGCGCAGAGCGGCTTTAGGTCTTCTAATATGTCGAGTGTCACTGGTATGGATCTGCTCGAGGTGTTCCTCAGTCAGCGGATCCGACCCCTCCAAGCTCGCGATCATTCCATGTGGATGTACTCTGGGGCTGGCGACACTTCTCGGGTTCATCCGGAGGAGGTGGAGGACAAAACTATGGCCGAGTGGCTGGCGAGTATTACTGGGAACAAAGACAACCCCAGGGGTGCCAGGAGAGTCGACCCTTTCAGCAACAGCAACTTGCCAGACAAGGTCTAGTCGTCATAACTGAATTTTTGAACATATTTTCCGACTGATTGTGGTTCCGACTAACTTATGATCGGTCCCTTGTTTTGCAGATCTACACGGAGATGTATTCGACGCCCAATGGTGAACAAGCCCTGGAGCAAGACCAAGAGGGCGGGGACAGTGCCGAGGAGAGCGGCGAGTGGGAGTCTCTAGCTGGTGATGATGATGAGAGTGACGAGTCTGGCGATGAGGAGGTAGCTGACTCGCCGCCTCGCTCTGAACGTCGATCCAAGCAGCGGCATGATCCCGCGAACAGGCGCGGCAAAGCTGTGGCGTTGAGTGCTCCATCTCACAAGCGCGCTCGGTCCCCGACTCCAGAATTGACTGAGACCGTCCCCAAGCAGCCCAAAGCTAATCCTTCGAAGGCTCGGAAGACCTTGCCTAGAATCAAGATGGACGACCCTGTTGCCTCTGGGTAAATGTTCTTCTCATATTTTCTTGTTCCGATCGATTTTGTTGTTCTGACCGAGTGAATGATGAACCTGTTTAGCCCGACCTCAGCTGCGACTGATATGGATGTGGACAAGACCCCTACCGACGAGGAAGCTGATGACGCCGTCACCTCCAAAGCCAGTAAGTCTGCCCAACTCGAAGCTTGTCTGGTCGACTGGAATGTTTATCAGTTGTCTCTATGGCTCTCTCTGTTTATTGCAGCCCCACGAGACGTTGTTGTGCTCCCAGATGATGAAGAAAAAGTACCGCTAAGAGGAAGGAGGAGGAAGGACAAGGAGCCAGGCGGGAAGGTGTCTGAAGCCCAGGTCCCTCGGCGACTGTGACGCCTGGGGCGACGGTCGAGCGATCGACAGATCCGGCTCGTACCAACGTCACCTTCGCTATTCCTTTGTCGACTGATTACCCCTCAGGATCAGCTGCTCAGACTCCTGCAGCGCCAACGTCACTCCATGCTTCAGATCCAGCGGCTGCTTCAATTGCTCTACCTTCGTCACTTTTTACTGCATATCAAACTCCGGACGATCCACCGGCTGCTGCCAAAGAAGCTCTTCTTCAGCTGAACCTTGTGATGGGGCAGATGAAGGTGGTGCATGAGGCCAGTCAGGTGGCCTTCAACACCGGAGCTGCTATGCAAGCCAATGTCCAGGTTAGTTGATTTTTTGATTGACTGTTTTTCTTGTCTGATCACCCATTGGGGTGTGGCTGTTCGGAAATTGTATATCTCTTTGTGTCGATTAAAACTGATTCTTTGCACTAGTGGGGGCACGCTGAGTGCACCCACTGGGTGTATTCCCCGAGACCATAGTTGACTGCGAGCAGTCGACTGTGGTCTGAGAATAGGATCTCTCTCTCTTTTTTCTGTGAAAGTCAGATGACTGTCGACTGTGGTCTGAAAATCAGTGGGGGAACGCTAAGTGCACCCACTGGGTGTAGTCCCCGAGACTGCCGTTGAATGTTTGATTCGGTGGTAGTCTTAGAATAACTATCATTGTGGTGTCTTTTTATCTCTGTCAACTGATATGGCTGTAACTGAAGAAATCTTGTGATCTTGGGGCTCAACTTTCCGCCATGAACAAACAGCAAATCAGCCTCAACCGTGATCTGGAATTGGCCAAGAAGAATCTTAAGACCGCTCGCGATGAAGTACCTGCCATGGGAGGTAATCAATCGACCACTTTATATCCCAACGCTGGCACTTTTCCTTTCCATTTTTGAACCGAGTGGCTTCACTCGAGCAGATGTATGTAGTGAAAACCGCCAACTCCAAGCCCGTCTGTAGAGAAAATGAAGCAAGCTTTGGAGAAGAAGGATCTGGACCTTGCAGCAGCTCAGAAGGAGGCGCGCGAGAAGACAACGCTTGCTGACAAGAAGCTTGCTTTAGTCGGCAAGTTAGAAGAAGAAAACTCCAAGGTGAAGACTGCTGTATCTGACGCCAATCAGGAGGTCGAGCGACTGAAGAAGGACAAGGAGAAACTGACCGACGAACTTGGAAGCCTCAAGGCCAAGAATGGCGAGCTAGAGTCTTATCTGAGCCAACTTGCTGCGAAGCTAGTCTTGAAACTTGAAGGTACTGACTAATCTGTCTTATTTCTGTCGATTGACAAGTCTAATGGTGCCGTCGACTCATCATTCACTCGACTATGCAGAATTTTGCCAAGACTTTGAAGCAGAAACTGGGCGAGTCGAGACGGGTCTTGATCCCATCAACAGTCCAGTCAAAGACGATGTTGCAATGAATGTGTTGCGGTTGGAGTCTCGCATGGACAGCGCGGTTGCTTATCTGGCCCGCTTGAAAGCTGCAATGACTCGGGTTGATGCTGAACTTTGGCCTCAGGCGGAACTGTCTCAAGATCTCGAGTCTTTCATGGCTCGACTGAATCAAATCCCTGAGCGCGTGCAAGAATGGAAGAAGTCATCTGCTCGCTGTGGTGCTGACGTCGCTCTGTCTCTGGTTCGAGTGCACTGCAAGGATGTCAAAGAAGACAAGCTGGCGGAGCTCAAGGTTGCTAACACGAAGAGGCACACGTTCCAGTCTTTCATGGACACCTTCCTTGACGCCGCCACTCGCATTGCAGACAGCATTGACCTTGACAGTTTCTGCGACCCAGCCAGTCCCTCTCCTGATGCGCGACCGAAAAAAATTATGCTTCACTTCTATTTGCCTTGGAATGCCGAGTGATTGTGTAACCGTTAAACTTCTTCGGGCTTGATGCTCGAATACTTTTGATCTGCCGTCTGGAACTTTGGGATTTATCTGGACTTGGTTTATTTCCGAATAGGCTAGTGTTTGCTTTCGACTGTAATTTGTTTGTCGACTTGTACTTCATCCTCCTTGCTGATGGGGACGGAGTCCCCATTGTATTTGTGGCGTAGCTTCGAAGGAGAAGGTAGTAGTCAACCCGCACCTCATCATCCTTGTGGATCGGGATGTTTTTCTAACTTAGGCGAGTACATGGACTGCAGCTAAGCCCCCGAGTGGGAGGATTGCTCTCCACTCGGTAGGATTTTTTTTAAACTTAGGCGAGTGCTTGGACTGCAGCTAAGCCCCCGAGTGAGAGGATTGCTCTCCATTCGGTAGGATTATTAAACTTAGGCGAGTGCTTGGACTGCAGCTAAGCCTCCAAGTGGGAGGATCGCTCTACACTCGGTAGGATTTTTTAAACTTAGGCGAGTACTTCGACTGCAGCTAAGCCCCCGAGTGGGAGGATCGCTCTCCACCCAGTAGGATTTTTTAAACTTAGGCGAGTGCTTGGACTGCAGCTAAGCCCCCGAGTGCGAGGTTGGCTCACCACTTGGTAGGATTTTTTAAACTTAGGCGAGTACTTGGACTGCAGCTAAGCCCCCGAGTGGGAGGATCGCTCTCCACCCAGTAGGATTTTTTAAACTTAGGCGAGTGCTTGGACTGCAGCTAAGCCCCCGAGTGCGAGGTTGGCTCACCACTTGGTAGGATTTTTTAAACTTAGGCGAGTACTTGGACTGCAGCTAAGCCCCCGAGTGGGAGGCTGGCTCACCACTAGGTAGGATTTTTTAAACTTAGGAGAGTACTTGGACTGCAGCTAAGCCCCCGAGTGGGAGGCTCGCTCACCACTCGGTAGGATTTTTAAAACTTAGGCGAGTACTTGGACTGCAGCTAAGCCCCCGAGTGGGAGGCTGGCTCACTACTCGGTAGGATTTTTTAAACTTAGGCGAGTACTTGGACTGCAGCAAAGCCCCCGAGTGGGAGACTGGCTCACCACTCGGTAGGATTGTTAAAACTTAGGCGAGTACTTGGACTGCAGTTAAGCCCCCGAGTGGGAGGCTGGCTCGCCACTCGGTAGGATTTTTTAAACTTAGGCGAGTGCTTGGACTGCAGCTAAGCCCCCGAGTAGGAGGATTGCTCACCACTCGGTAGGATTTTTTAAACTTAGGCGAGTGCTTGGACTGCAGCTAAGTCCCCGAGTCGGAGGCTGGCTCACCACTCGGTAGGATTTTTTAAACTTAGGCGAGTGCTTGGACTGCAGCTAAGCCCCCGAGTAGGAGGATTGCTCACCACTCAGTAGGATTTTTTAAACTTAGGCGAGTGCTTGGACTGCAGCTAAGTCCCCGAGTCGGAGGCTGGCTCACCACTCGGTAGGATTTTTTAAACTTAGGCGAGTGCTTGGACTGCAGCTAAGCCCCCGAGTAGGGTTAGCCGTTGCACTTCAGCAACTAGTGTTTCATTCATATCTGTATATAGAAACATGGACGTATACCCAACTTAGTCATCGTACTCTGTAAATAGGAACAATTTCGTACGTATGATCCAAAGAAACAAGATAACATGTTAATGTGGAATAAATAACTAGGGGGGCTAGCTAGGGTATCAAATCGTAAAGTTAATTACCACATCTAAATGTCATGCTAAAATGATTGTGGTCAATCAAAGGTATCAAAATTAGCCGATAAAATTTCAACAAGTTTTAAAATGAAAAAGAAATTCATTCCAAATGAAAGATACGTATTGCACACAAATAATAAATAGACTTCTGAATTGACTCACAATGTGAACTTTAGAAGCAAAATGCAAAATACACATCAGAACATGATTTAATGCACAAAACACATTCTAAGCTTACAAAAACAGAAATCGTAACCTAGAATTGTCATAATTGATTTACTGCTAATAAAATCGGGAGGTGCAAAATAGCTAGCATGTGCGAGTGCACATATTGGGGTTTCAGAAATAATTAACCTATACCTCTCGAAACTGATTGACAACGGTCGCAAGAACTGAATGCTGAGGAAATTAATTGGATTAGTGATAACACAACAATTATCGGAGCTTGCATTTGTGTTTTTAGCATGTGATACGATTGATGTTCCCATCCCATGTATATCATTTTTCTTTAAGGTTTCTAGTGAGGCAAGCTTAGTGATATACACATATTTCATGACAAAAATTAATAGTAAAAAGCAAGATATATAATAAGTATAGCATATTGATCCTAGCATCCGAAATTCATATAACCAAGAAGGAAAAAACAAAAACATATCGTATAAGTTCACAATCAAAAACCTGTATGTCATCATCCATTTCCAGCTCAATTCATGCATAAATAAGTTATGTGTGTTGGCTTGTATTTGACAATGGAGCCACCACAAGAACATATAAGATAAGTTACTTGAGACGTAAGGAAAGAGAAAAGCATACCATTCATCATCTTGTATTGTTGCTCCATTCCCTGTAGCTTGGGCTTCATCATATTGTTTTCAGTTGCAAGCCCTTCAGTTGTACTCTACAAACATATAGTTGAAAGAAATAATGAGAAGATTCTATAAACCATCGATTTATTCGGTAAATTCGTAACATAAAGAAGTTTTTTAATCTAGCATTTGCCTTTGTATTCAGCACCAGTGTATCCTAGTTCTAGTTGATGGCTTCATTAATTTGAAGTTGGGCAATTATGCCTTTTTCTTTAAAATAAAATACCTTTCTCAGCCAAATTACGGATGATCCACGAGATCAAGATTTTTTTAATTCTCATTTGTACTTTCATGAATCCTGTATTTTAATAAAATAGTTCTGATCACTAATTAATTATAAAATATTTATTTCTTGGTCCCTAGTCCGGTGAGAAATATCAAAACCAGTAGAAGTGTAGAACACATCTTCTGATGATATTACAAACCTTGGTTGACTCCACTCATGCAGATAGTGAATTAATATCCTACTGCAATCGCTCAACCATGCTTTCAAGATATGATAGGTACGCCATCTTGGGCTGCTTACCTCTTTGTGCAGTACTCCGGTTTCAAATGATCCTACAAATACAATTCAAGAGAACATACACACATTTGTTAGCCCTAGTGCTAAAGTGTGTTAAACATTTTGTTTGATTATCAAATCGAAAAGAAGAAAGGAAGAACTACAGGATATGATACACACACACACACACACACACCACCACCGAACCCCTTTAGGATTTGTCAGCATAATCTCTGCTAGGGTCTTCTCCCCCTTGATCTTGGTAATCTCATCCTTAGTGAATAAGCAATCCACAAAACCCTCCACAAGGGGAGTGCCAGTGTCATCCTTGTTCCTAGGCCGGCCACGGCTGCTGCTTCTAGCACCTGATCCTCCCCAACACGGCCCCGGAGAAGGTAGCGGCGGCAGCATCGGCTTGCTTTCTACAAATATTGGCACCTTCTGCTTCTGCATCCAGGTCCATGAGCTACTGCTATCGGTATTCGTACCCAACTGAGCAAGGGTAGGGAGTGAGCTGAATGTGAGAGGTACTAGTGGGCAGGCGGCTTGGATGCCATTCGGGTTGCTGGAGAAATAGGGCCTGGGCATCGATGTCGATGAGCTCGGGTGCCTCCCCACCAAAAATGACCAGTCCAAAGGCTCGTTCTTCATCCTCGCGCCACCAGGGATGGGGAGCGAGCTCCAGGCGAGCCGTGGGCAGTGGACTCTTCTTTTGTTGTTGTTGTTGCTGATGTCGCCAGTCAAGTTGAGGCTATCCAGATCCATGTGCTGGAGGCTGACGTTTTCATTGCCCACAAGCGAGATGCCCTGCAGAGCGGCACAGAGTGCATCTCCAAGTTCCCTCGTCGTCCCCGAAGGTGGGGGGCCGTAGGGCGGTAGGGTTAGTTCGTCATCAAAAGGCGGGATGTCCTCCGAAGCGGCATAGACGTCGTCTTCAAGTTCAACCATCATTGTCTACACAAGTGGTAGGGTGGGTGGTAGGGGTGGAAGCATATACTCATTCGATGATGCCTGACTGGCGGATGAACTCAATAGGTCATTTAGCCATTGTCGGGGGATATCGTCCTCCACGAGCACCTATGGGGACGGAGCCCCTTGTCGGTTCGGCGGGGGGCGGAGGTTGCACAAAGAGCAGATCCAGGCGACACACACACACAACGATTTTACCCAGCTTCGGGCCGCATGGATGCGTAAAACCCTACTGCTGCTTGTCTGGTTGATTTGAGTTCTTGCTCTGGAGCGCAAGAAGCTACCACAAGTTGGAGCTGGACGTAGACGAGGTCTACTGGGTGTCCTTCTTCCGGTCTGGATCCCTTCTATCCTTTCGTCCCCCTCCCCTACGTGCGCATGGGCCTCCTTTTATATGCTAAGGGGTTTTCCACAGGTAGCGACGCAGGTGAGGGTAAAAATGGCAAGGAACTGTGCGAACAGTGGCCGCACAGTGCTATCGCACCTAACTCTGACGGCGGGGAAAAAGGCATTAAATGCCCGTCTGGATCGCCTGAACAGTGCCGAGGCGGACCGTTAGGGGCGCCTCCGCTTGCCACGGGGGTGATTCCGCCAACGTCGCATGCCACGCGCGCGCCCCAGGCTGTGCGGCGCCCCGCGACGTGTTTCTGGGGAAGCTCCAGAGTGACGCGTGGGCAGGTGAGCTGGAGCGCACGCCTGAGGTGGTGGTTCGCCGCGGCAAGCGGCTTGCCGCGGTGGTTGTCTTGCTGCACCTGAGAGCTTGCCGCTCGTCAGGCCTTGTCGGGGCACGCGGCGCGCCGCGGCGGGCTTCTCTTGGGGTGCCTTGGTTTGGCCGTCCCGGCGAGCTCCTCCCGCCGGGCCTTGGTGCTTCGGCTTAGTCGTCCCGGCAAGCTCCTCTTGCCGGGGCCTTGTCGCCTTGGCCCGGCAAGCTCCTCTTGCCGGACCTCGCCTTCTTGGCCCGGCAAGCTCCTCTTGACGGGGCTTGGTCTTCTAGGCTCGATCACTTGGCCTCCGTCCGGCCCAGAAAGGGCCGTGGAGACTCTTGTCGCTCCCCTGGCGAGCCTTGCCGCGGGACGCTACTACTGCCCGTGCACAAATTCGGTGTACTAAGGTACCCCTACTTTAGTACACCGACAGGAGCCCCTGGGTCTGGGCCATACACGGTGCCGAGCGTTGTTGGGCCAGGCCCTAACAGTGCATGGGCACGCGTGGCCTGGGTTGTGCTGCTCCTTAACTCCGTGCCCGTCGCGCCCTCCCCAAGTGGCGCGCGCTTATCGCGGCGTCGTGGGGGGGGGGGGCGAGGCGTGCGAGGCGTGCGTGACGTGGGTGGCGTGCGTGGGGCCTGAGGCCCGCAGGCATGCGTCACGTCGGGCACGACCTCTTTATTTGGAAGGGCGAAACGTCCGCCCCCACTCCCCACCCCCTTTATAAGCGGAGGGGAATAGGGGCAGCTCGCCATTCCGTCGATTGCTGTTCCTCGAAAATCTCCGCCACTTCCTCCTTACTAGAGAAAGTAGTGATTCGCCCTCGCAGCCCCCGGCGCCGCCAACGCCGACAACTCCTCCTCCCCGTATCCGCCATGGCCCCGAAGAGCGACAAGGCGAAGGGAAAGGCCGTGATGTCGGCCGAGGCGCTGCGGCTGGAAGCGCTTCGGAAGGAGACGTCGACATTCCCCCCTCAGCTCGATGCGCTGAGGCTAAAGAACGGATACCGCCTCTTTTGGTCGACGGCGACGCGAGCGCATCCGCGCACACGAGTTCTTCCCGCCATCGCCCAGAAGCTGTACCCGACCGGGTACCCTTTCTTCGCCGTGTTCTTCTATTGCGGGCTCTGCCCGCCTTTTTCCGAGTTCTTCTGCAACATCATGCACACCTACAACCTCCACCTCCTTGACTTCACCCCCAACGCCGTTCGGACAATGGCGGTTTTCGCACACCTTTGCGAGAACTTTGTCGGAGTCCGCCCCAACGTAGCCCTCTTCCGCCACTTCTTTACTCCTCGGGTGGAGAAAGGAGAGCCGCTGTCCGGCGGAGTCGCCTGGGTCTCCAGGACCGGCAAGAAAGAGGTCTACTTGGAGGGGGAACTCCGTGGCAGATGGGAGGAGTGGAGGGCCGAGTGGTGCCTGATCGTCGAGGAGAATCCACCGCCGTTCACCGCCGTGCGCCGAACCCCAGTGGTGCGCGGACGTGACTGGAGCGACCTGGCCCCGGACGACGCCAAGCTGAAGATTGCCGCCACCCGAATCCTGCGCCTCAGGTTTGCCGGGCTCACCGTCGGCGCCGTCGGCGCGGATTTCCTTCGCCGGCGTATCGCCCCCCTGCAGGAGAGGGGGAAGCCGGCTTGGGAATTCCAAAACGCGGCGGACATCATGAGGCTGCGCCCGGGCCTTAACTACAACTTCACCGTTCTGGAGCTCGTCGGAGTGTTGAAGGAGCTGTTCAAGTACGACTCCGAGCACCCAGAATGGTTCAGGTTGCCGCCGGGCGTCGTCCCCCTGTGCAACAACTCGGCACTCAGCCGCATCCTTGCGATGATGCCGCTGTGCGACTCGCACGGGATCGACGCGACCTGGCAGGAGCCGGCGGACGATGTCGTGCAGGCCTTCTTCGACAACTTGGAGGAGGTGCCGGTCGACCCCGACGAGAAGAGGGGCCTCACGCGGGACACCACCCCCGAGGAGCTGGCCTACATCGCCTCCAGGATGGAGGCGGCGGCGGCCGCCGCGGCCGCGGGCGAGTCTGGCTTCACCCTGGCCGAAGCAGACGCGGCGGAGGCAGAGAGCCTCACCGACCAAATGGAGCTCGCCGGCACGGAGGAACCAGCCGGGCACGGTGGCGCGGGCGAGCCTGCCCAGGACGCGAGCGGCTTGCCGGAGGTTGACGCGCCTTCCTTGCAGCTCCCGGGCAGCTCGTCGCAGGCGGAGCCCCCTGCCCAGCCGAGGAGGCGTCTCCGCAGGGCCGGGGAGGTGGTGCGGCAGGCCGACCAGCAACCGCAGCCCCGCGTGACACGCGCCTCCGAAGCAGCGGGAGCGGGGTCCTCACGGGCCATGGCTTCTGCTCCTGCCGCTCCCCGTACCGCGGCGGCAACGGGGGCGGGGTCGTCCACCGTCCCCGCCAAGCGGTCCCGGGAACCCACTCCCCTGTCTCCTCGCGCCTGGAGCAAGCCGGTTTTTGACTATTCCGCGCTCAGCTCCGACGACGAAGAGGAGGACGAAGAGTAAGTTCCTGGTAGAGTTTGTATCTTCTTGATTTCTGTTGCTTCGTCTTGTTTCGCTGCCCACTCATCCTCCCCCGAAACCGTTCCTATTCAGGAGCCTGGCCCAGAGGAGGGCTAAGAGGGCCAAGGTCCCGTTGGTCGTCCTTGAGGGCGAATCTCCCCCGGCAACTGGGGAGGTGCCGGAGGCGACCTTGCCGGACATGGCAGCGGGTCCCCAGGGCAGCCCACAGCGCAGCCTCCAGGGTGAGTGCACGGCTAGTTCTTGCCGTTTGGCGCGCGCGTGAGCTCCCCTTCTCTTTGTGGTTGACATGTGGCTGTTGTTGTTGTCGTTGGGTAGGAGCAGAGCAGCCCCAGCAGGCGACCCCGGGGGGCACTCCTGCCGCGCCGTCTGCGTCGACCACCCCGCCTAGGGAGAAATCTCCGGCAAGGGAGGAGCCCCCGGCAGGGGAGACCTCCCCGGCAAGGGAGGAGCCCCCGGCAAGGAAGACCTCTCCGGCAAGGGAGGGATCTCCGGCGAGGGACGCGGCCAGCGATCCCCCGGCAGCGGGATCAGGCGGGTCGAGGGCGACCGCGCAGATTAGCCCGCCCACCTCTTTCTTTTCTTCTCTTGTCGCTGCTGAGCATGTCATAGAAACAGCTGATTAGAGCAGCGGCAAGTCATTTTGGAATATAACTTTTATCTTAGGCAGTTCATTGGGCTGTTATCTCCCTCGTTCGGCTTTGTGCTTCGTACGTTCACGCCCTACGCTCCAAGGAACTTGTCGGCGCAAGCCTCCGCCTTGCCACGGGTGCCGAGTGCGGGACATCAGCAACCCGCTGGCGGTGCCTCCACCGGCAAGAAACCTTGCCGCGGCTGGCGCAACTCACTTAAAATGTTGAGCAGGCTCAGGGTGAGGTAAGCGTGGCGACTGCAGTCGCGGCACACTCAAGCTGCCGAGCAAGCTCGAAACAAAGTAAGGACGCCACTCTGGATGTAGCACACTTAAGTCGTTGAGCGGACTCGAAACGAAATAAGGGCGCAACCAGCCACGAGCCGGCCCCTCCGCACACAGGTTTCCCATACGAAGCTCGGCCGTTCGAGGAAGATAACTTAAGGATAAAAAGGAGCTTAATTGCTCAAACTTTGGCAACTTAGCTTTTCCGTTTTTTGCAGTCTGGCAAGGCGCAGCTTCCTCGGGCGACGCCCAGCCTATCCTGTCATCCCCCCTTCTCGAGGTAAGGGAATAACGAGGGCTCGGGGCTTCACGACCTGCCATCGCTTGCCGGAGTCGAGTGCTGCACAATCGTGGCAAATAATGCATGCGCCAAGCGGAGAGGCGCGAAATCGACAAGATGTGCGGGGCACATAAGCTATGCTTGGGATCTGCGCCTGTCTCTATACCAAGGATTACATGCAACTGCGGCAAGACTTGGACAGAGAGGGTGGCCGACGGAACGGGTTCCGACGGCCGCGCTGGCAAGGTTCCTCCCACGGTCGGCGTCGACTCGTTTGGATCTTGGCGGCCTGGGCTCGCCGAAGAACGAGGTCGCCTTTCCCACAACTTCCGGCGCTAACTTCTGCGGCTATGGGAGCGGTGCAGAGTTTGCTGGAGGCGAGAAACTCGCTCAGCGGCCGGAAGGCGGTCCTCCTCAAGGAGCAGCTGCTCTTGCCCGGACTCTGCGTGAGTGGGTACTCGAGGAGGGCCGTGCACGAGTCCGTGAGGAGGAATGCCTCCGCTCCGCGGGTTGGAGCGGAAAGGTACCTGGCCATACCTGAGCTTACCTGTGGTCACCAAATCTGGTTCGCACAACCTCGACGCAGCTCCCCTACCTGGCGCGCCAAAGATGTCGGGGGATATCGGCCTCCACGAGCACCTATGGGGACGGAGCCCCTTGTCGGTTCGGCGGGGGGCGGAGGTCGCACAAAGAGCAGATCGAGGCAACACACACACACACAACGATTTTACCCAGCTTCGGGCCGCATGGATGCGTAAAACCCTACTGCTGCTTGTCTGGTTGATTCGAGTTCTTGCTCTGGAGCGCAAGAAGCTACCACAAGTTGGAGCTGGACATAGACGAGGGTCTACTGGGTGTCCTTCTTCCGGTCTGGATCCCTTCTATCCTTTCGTCCCCCTCCCCTACGTGCGCATGGGCCTCCTTTTATATGCTAAGGGGTTTTCCACAGGTAGCGATGCAGGTGAGTGTAAAAATGGCAAGGAACTGTGCGAACAGTGGCCGCACAGTGCTATCGCACCTAACTCTGACGGCGGGGGAAAAAGGCATTAAATGCCCGTCTGGATCGCCTGAACAGTGCCGAGGCGGACCGTTAGGGGCGCCTCCGCTTGCCACGGGGGTGATTCCGCCAACGTCGCATGCCACACGCGCGCCCCAGGCTGCGCGGCGCCCCGCGACGTGTTTCTGGGGAAGATCCAGAGTGACGCGTGGGTAGGTGAGCTGGAGCGCACGCCTGAGGTGGTGGTTCGCCGCAGCAAGCGGCTTGCTGCGGTGGTTGTCTTGCCGCACCTGAGAGCTTGCCGCTCGTCAGGCCTTGCCGGGGCGCGCGGCGCGCCGCGGCGGGCTTCTCTTGGGGTGCCTTGGTTTGGCCGTCCCGGCGAGCTCCTCCCGCCGGGGCCTTGGTGCTTCGTCTTAGTCGTCCCGGCAAGCTCCTCTTGCCGGGGCCTTGTCGCCTTGGCCCGGCAAGATCCTCTTGCCGGACCTCGCCTTCTTGGCCCGGCAAGCTCCTCTTGCCGGGGCTTGGTCTTCTAGGCTCGATCACTTGTCCTCTGTCCGGCCCAGAAAGGGCCATGAAGACTCTTGTCGCTCCCCTGGCGAGCCTTGCCGCGGGACGCTACTACTGCCCGTGCACAAGTTCGGGGTACTAAGGTATCCCTACTTTAGTACACCGACAGCCATGTTCAGGATACCTCACGAAGAATCATGAAAATAAATTTTATTATGTAGAAGAGAAATACTAAAGTGAGTGTTAAATAATTTATGAAATGGTTCGCAAATGTATTAGAGATATATTTAAGCAAGTCACCGAAAGCGCAATCAATACCTAGATAGCGATTGATGTAACGTAAAACTTTTGTTTAGAAAATAGGTCGATACTAACAAATGTTTATTCCTCCCTAGCTAGTTGGGACCTCTCCCAGATGTAGTCCAAAGCTTCCTACTACACACTAGCATCCTACTTCACACGGGCCTAAAAGCCAGAGAACAAGAGCGACTAGATAGCGGGTAGAAAAGTGGAGCAAAAATAAGTTAATTGCGATATGAGGTGCAACCTAAGGGCAAATATATTGGAGGCTCCCGCTGCACCCTGACATGAAAGCTGAATTTGCATTCGTAGATGATCTTGTGGATAGGTGTATTGACCATGTAAAAATCTACTAGTTTATTTATTTCCGGGGAAAGAAACAACAGTATTTTTTGTTAATTAAAACACTAAGAGGAGCTTATTCACCATGATCTACTTCCCATCTTTATCAGCATATATCCCTTGAACCGTCATACTTCACAAGATCGAAGCAGAGAGCACGATGCCCTAGACATGCCGCGAACCAATGGAGAAGGTACTGTACGTCCAGAAACTTGTATTCATCATGTAATATAAGGATATAATCTAGGACATGTCACTTATAAATATGGGTGATACACAGTAACTAGAAGCTTTCAAAGAAAAATATAATATAATAAAAGAATTAGCTTGGCGCTATTGTAGCACTAGGCATTATATATATATAGGCATGAACTATACATATCCGAAACTCCATCCAAGTATGTATGAGAACATAGTACACCACATCCAACAATATTTCTTCGGCATATCCACACAACACAAAAAGGTGGATAATTCCAACAATGTTACAACATAAATATTATAATATTTCCCATATGGTTCCCAGCTTGTACTTTTCATTTGAAGTCACCTTGAAGATGTGTGGTGAAATCATCTGGGCCCCCGTGTGATTGTTGAGATTGCTGGAGCAGTGTTAGGCATTGGACTTCAGCAACTAGTGTTTCATTCATATCTCTATACAGTAACATGAACGTATACCCAACTTAGTCACCGAACTCGGTAAAAAGGCAATTTCGTACATATGATCCACAGAAACAAGATTACGTGTTAATGTGGAATAAATAACTCGGGTGGGGGGCTAGCTTGGGCATCGAATCGTAAAGTTAGGTACAATGTCTAAAATTTAGGCTAAAATGATTGTGGTGAATCAAAGGTATCAAAATAAGCCGATAAAATTTCAACAAGTTTTAAAATGAAAAAGAAATTCATACCAAATGAAAGAGATGTATTACACATAGATAATAAATGGACTTCTGAATTGACTCACAATGTGAACTTTAGAAGCAAAATGCAAAATACACATCAGAACATGACTTAATGCACATAACACATTCTAAGCTTACAAAAACAGAAAATGGTAACCTAGAATTATCATAATATATTTACTGCTAATAAAATCGGGAGGTGCAAAATAGCTAGCATGTGCCAGTGCACATATTGGCATTTCGAAAATAATTAACCTATACCTCTCGAAACTGATTCACAAGGGTCGTAAGAACGGAATGCTGAGGGAATTAATAAGATTAGTGATAACACAACAATTATCGGAACTTGCATTTGTGTTTTGTGCATACGATATGATTGATTTTCCTATCCCATGTATATCAGTTTTCTTTAAGGTTTCTAGTGAGGCAAACTTAGTGATATACACATATTTCATGACAAAAATTAATAGTAAAAAGCAAGATATACACCAAATATAGCATATTGACCATAGCATCCGAAATTCATATAACCAAGAAGGAAACAAACATAAACATATCGTATAAGTTCACAATCAAAAACATGTATGTCATCATCCATTTCCAGCTCAATTCATGCATAAATTGGTTATGTGTGTTGGCTTGTATTTGACAATGGAGCCACCACAAGAATATATAAGATAAGTTACTTGCTATGTAAGGAAAGAGAAAAGCATAACATTAATCAGCTTGTATTGTTGCTCCAATCCCTGCAGCTTGAGCTTCATCATATTGTTTTCAGTTGCAAGCCCTTCAGTTGTAGTCTACAAACATATAGTTGAAAGAAATAATGAGAAGATTGTATAAAACATTGATTTATTCGGTAAATTCATAACATAAAGAAGTTTTTTAATCATGCGTTTGCCTTTGTAATCAGAACCAATGTATCCTAGTTCTGGTTGATGGCTTCATTAATTTGAAGTTGGGTAATTATGCCTTTTTGTTTAAAAGAAAATACCTTTCTCAGCCAAATTATGGATGATCCAAGAGATCAAGATTTTTTTAATTCTCATTTGTACTTTCATGAATCCTGAATTGTAATAAAATGGTTCTAATCATTTAATTAATTATAAAATATTTACTTCTTGGTCCCTAGTCCGGTGAGGAATATCAAAACCAGTAGAAGTGTAGAACACATCTTCTGATGATATTACAAACCTTGGTCGACTCCACTCGTGTAGATAGTGAATTAATAACCTGTTGTAGTAGCTCAGCCTTGCTTTCAAGGTCTGATAGGTACGCAATCTTGCGCTTCTTACCTCTTTGTGCAGTACTCCGGTTTCGAATGATCCTGCAAATAAAATTCAAGAGAAAGTACACACATTTATTAGCCCTAGTGCTAAAGTGTGTTAAACATTTTCTTTGATGATCAAATATAAAAGAAGAAAGGAAAAATTGTGGGATATATATATATACCTCTGGACCCCTTTAGGATTTGTCAGCATAATCTCTGCTAGGGTCTTCTCCCCCTTGATCCTGGTAATCTCATCCTTAGTTAATAAGTCATCCAGAAAACCCGCCCCAAGGGGAGCGTCGGCGTCATCCTTGTTCCTAGGCCGGCCACGGCTGCTGCTTCCAGCGGCTGATCCTCCCCAACCCAGCCCCAGAGAAGGCAGCAGCGGCCGCATCGGCTTGCTTTCTACAAATATTGGCTCCTTCTGCTTCTGCATCGAGGTCCATGAGCTACTGCTGCCGGTATTCATACCCAACTGAGCAAGGGCACGGAGTGAGCTGAATGTAAGAGGTACTAGTGGGCAGGCGGCTTGGATGCCATTCTTGTTCCTGGAGAAATAGGGCCTGGGCATCCATGTCGATGAACTCGGGTGCCTCCCCACTAGAAACGACTAGTCCAAAGGCTCGTTCTTCATCCTCGCGTCATCAGGGATGGGGAGCAAGCTCCATGCTTGCAGTGGGCAGTGGACTCTTCTGTTGTTGTTGTTGTTGTTGTTGTTGTTGTTGTTGTTGTTGTTGTTGTTGTTGTTGTTGTTGTTGTTGTTGTTGTTGTTGTTGTTGTTGTTGTTGTTGTTGTTGTTGTTGTTGTTGTTGTTGTTGTTGTTGTTGTTGTTGTTGTTGTTGTTGTTGTTGTTGTTGTTGTTGTTGTTGTTGTTGTTGTTGTTGTTGTTGTTGTTGTTGTTGTTGTTGTTGTTGTTGTTGTTGTTGTTGTTGTTGTTGTTGTTGTTGTTGTTGTTGTTGTTGTTGTTGTTGTTGTTGTTGTTGTTGTTGTTGTTGTTGTTGTTGTTGTTGTTGTTGTTGTTGTTGTTGTTGTTGTTGTTGTTGTTGTTGTTGTTGTTGTTGTTGTTGTTGTTGTTGTTGTTGTTGTTGTTGTTGTTGTTGTTGTTGTTGTTGTTGTTGTTGTTGTTGTTGTTGTTGTTGTTGTTGTTGTTGTTGTTGTTGTTGTTGTTGTTGTTGTTGTTGTTGTTGTTGTTGTTGTTGTTGTTGTTGTTGTTGTTGTTGTTGTTGTTGTTGTTGTTGTTGTTGTTGTGGTTGTTGTTGTGGTCGTCGTCGTCGTCGTCGTCGTTGTTGTTGTTGTTGTTGTTGTTGTTGTTGTTGTTGTTGTTGTTGTTGTTGTTGTTGTTGTTGTTGTTGTTGTTGTTGTTGTTGTTGTTGTTGTTGTTGTTGTTGTAGTTGTTGTTGTTGTTGTCGACCGAGGAGTTGAGGTTGTCCAGATCCATGTGCTGGAGGATGATGTTTTCATTGCCCACAAGCGAGATGCCCAGCGGAGCGGCACCGAGGGCATCTCTAAGTTCCCTAGTTGTCTCCGAAGGTGGGGGGCGCAGGGTGGTAGGGTTAGTTCGTCGTCAAAAGGCGGGATGTCCTTCGGAGCGGCATAGACGTCGTCTTCAAGTTCAACTGTCGTTGTCTACACAGGTGGTAGGGTGGCATATACTCATTTGACAATGCCTAACTGGCGGATGAACTCGATAGGACATTTGGTAATGTTCAGGATACCTCACGAAGAATCATGAAAATAAATTTTATTATGTAGAAGAGAAATACTCAAGTGAGTGTTAAATAATTTATGAAATGGTTCACGACTGCATTAGAGATATATTTAAGCAAGTCACCGAAAGCGCAATCAATACCTAGATAGCGATTGATGTAACGTAAAACTTTTGTTAGAAAATAGGTCGATATTAACAAATGTTTATTCCTCCCTAGCTAATTGGGACCTCTCCCTGATGTAGTCCAAAGCTTCCTACTTCACACTAGCGTCCTACTTCACACGGGCCTAAAAGCCAGAGAACAAGAGCGACTAGATAGCGGGTAGAAAAGTGGAGCAAAAATAAGTTAATCGCGATATGAGCTGCAACCTAAGGGAAAATATATTTGAGGCTCCCGCTGCGCCCTGACATGAAAGCTGAATTTGCATTCGTAGATGATCTTGTGGATAGGTGTATTGACCATGTAAAAATCTACTAGTTTATTTCTTTCCCGGGAAAGAAACAACAATATTTTTTGTTAATAAAAACACTAAGAGGAGCTTATTCTCCATGATCTACTTCCCATCTTTATCATCATATATCCCTTGAATCGTCATACTTCACAAGATCGAAGCAGAGAGCACGATGCCCTGACATGCCGCGCACCAATGGAGAAGGTATTGTACATCCAGAAACTTGTATTCATCATGTAATATAAGGATATAAGCTAGGACATGTCACTTATAAATATGGGTGATACAAAGTAACTAGAAGCTTTAAAGAAAAATATAATATAATAAAAGAATTAGCTTGGCGCTATTGTAGCACAAGGTATTATATATATATAGGCATGAACTATACATATCCGAACCTCCATCCAAGTATGTATGAGAACATAGACCACATCCTACAATATTTCTTCGGCATATCCACACAACACAAAAAGGTGGATAATTCCAACAATATTACAACATAAATATTATAATATTTCCCATATGGTTCCCAGCTTGTACTTTTCATTTGAAGTAACCTTGAAGATGTGTGGTGAAATCATCTGGGCCCCCGTGTGATTGTTGAGATTGATGGAGCAGTGTTAGGCATTGGACTTCAGCAACTAGTGTTTCATTCATATTTGTATACAGAAACATGAACGTATACCCAACTTAGTCACCAAACTCGCTAAAAAGGAACAATTCCGTACATATGATCCACAGAAACAAGATTACATGTTAATGTGGAATAGTAACTAGGGGGGCTAGCTAGGGCATCGAATCGTAAAGTTAAGTACCACGTCTAAAATTCATGCTAAAATGATAGTGGTCAATCAAAGGTATCAAAATAAGCCGATAAAATTTCAACAAGTTTTAAAATAAAAAAGAAATCCATACCAAATGAAAGAGATGTATTACACACAAATATAAAATGGACTTCTGAACTGACTCACATTGTGAACTTTAGAATCAAAATGCAAAGTACACATCATAACATGACTTAATGCACATAACACATTCTATGCTTACAAAAACATAAAACGGTAACCTAGAATTGTCATAATTTATTTACTACTAATAAAATCAGGAGGTGCAAAATAGCTAGCATGTGCCAGTGCACATATTGGCGTTTCGAAAATAATTAACCTATACCTCTGGAAACCGATTGACAAGGGTCATAAGAAAGGAATGCTGAGGAAATTAATCAGATTAGTGATAACACAACAATTATTGGAACTTGCATTTGTGTTTTGTGCATACGTATGATATGATTGATGTTCCTATCCCATGTATATCATTTTCTCTAAGGTTTCTAGTGAGGCAAACTTAGTGATATACACATATTTCATGACAAAAATTAATAGTAAAAAGCAAGATATATAATAAGTATAGCATATTGATCCTAGCATCCGAAATTCATATAACCAAGAAGGAAAAAACATAAACATATCGTATAAGTTCACAATCAAAAACCTGTATGTCATCATCCATTTCCATCTCAATTCATGCATAAATAAGTTATGTGTGTTGGCTTGTATTTGACAATGGAGCCACCACGAGAACATATAAGATAAGTTACTTGAGATGTCAGGAAACAGAAAAATATAACATTAATCATCTTGTATTGTTGCTCCAATCCCTGCAGCTTGAGCTTCATCATATTGTTTTCAGTTGCAAGCCCTTCAGTTGTAGTCTACAAACATATAGTTGAAAGAAATAATGAGAAGATTGTATAAAACATCGATTTATTCGGTAAATTCATAACATAAAGAAGTTTTTTATCACGCGTTTGCCTTTGTAATCAGCACCAATGTATCCTAATCCTGGTTGATGGCTTCATTAATTTTAAGTTGGGCAATTATGCCTTTCTCTTTAAAAGAAAATACCTTTCTCAGCCAAATTATGGATGATCCACGGGATAAAGATTTTTTAATTCTCATTCCTACTTTCATGAATCCTGAATTCTAATAAAATGGTTCTGATCATTTAATTAATTATAAAATATTTATTTCTTGGTCCCTAGTCCGGTGAGAAATATCAACACCAGTAGAAGTGTAGAACACATCTTCTGATGATATTACAAACCTTGGTCGACTCCACTCGTGTAGATAGTGAATTAATATCCTGCTGTAGTAGCTCAGCCTTGCTTTCAAGGTCTGATAGGTACGCAATCTTGCGCTACTTACCTCTTTGTGCAGTACTCCTGTTCCGAATGATCCTGCAAATAAAATTCAAGAGAACGTACACACATTTGTCAGCCCTAGTGCTAAAGTGTGTTAAACATTTTCTTTGATGATCAAATCTAAAAGAAGAAAGGAAAAACTGCGGGATATATATATACCTCCGGACCCCTTTAAGATTTGTCAGCACAATCTCTGCTAGGGTCTTCTCCCCCTTGATCTTGATCCTGGTAATCTCATCCTTAGTGAATAAGCCATCCACAAAACCCACCACAAGGGGAGCGTCGGTGTCATCCTTGTTCCTAGGCCGGCCACGGCTGCTGCTTCCAGCACCTGATCCTCCCCAACCCAGCCCCGGAGAAGGCATCGGCGGCAGCATCGGCTTGCTTTCTTCAAATATTGGCTCCTTCTGCTTCTGCATCTAGGTCGATGAGCTACTGCAGCCGGTATTCGTACCCAACTGAGCAAGTGCAGGGAGTGAGTTGAATGTGAGAGGTACTAGTGGGTAGGCGTCTTGGATGCCATTAGTGTTGCTGGAGAAATAGGGCCTAGGCATCCACGTCGATGAACTCGGGTGCCTCCCCACTAGAAACGACCAGTCCAAAGGCTCGTTCTTCAACCTCGCGTCACCAGGGATGGGGAGCGAGCTCCATGCTAGCAGTGGCCGGTGGACTCTTCTGTTGTTGTTGTTGTTGTTGTTGTTGTTGTTGTTGTTGTTGTTGTTGTTGTTGTTGTTGTTGTTGTTGTTGTTGTTGTTGTTGTTGTTGTTGTTGTTGTTGTTGTTGTTGTTGTTGTTGTTGTTGTTGTTGTTGTTGTTGTTGTTGTTGTTGTTGTTGTTGTTGTTGTTGTTGTTGTTGTTGTTGTTGTTGTTGTTGCCGATGTCGCTGGAGGAGTTGAGGCTATCCAGATCCATGTGCTGTAGGCTGACATTGTCATTTCCCACAAGCGAGATGCCCTATGGAGTGGCACCGAGGGCATCTTCAAGTCCCCTCGTCGTCTCTGAAGGTGGGGGGCCACAGGGTGGTAGGGTTAGTTCATCGTCAAAAGGCGGGACGTCCTCCGGAGCGGCATAGACGTCGTCTTCAAGTTCCACCGTCGTTGTCTACAAAGGTGGTAGGGTGGGTGGTAGGGGTGGAAGCATATACTCATTCGACGATGCCTGACTGGCGGATGAACTCGATAGGTCATTTGGTAATGTTCAGGATACCTCACGAAGAATCATGAAAATAATATTTATTTTGTAGAAGAGAAATACTAAAATGATTGTCAAATAATTTATGAAATGGTTCGCAAATGTGTTAGAGATATATTTAAGCAAGTCACCGGAAGCGCAACCAATTCCTAGATAGCGATTGATGTAACGTAAAACTTTTGTTAGAAAATAGGTCAATATTAACAAATGTTTATTCCTCCCTAGCTAGTTGGGACCTCTCCTAGATGTAGTCCAAATCTTCCTACTTCACACTAGCATCCTACTTCACAAGGGCCTAAAAGCCAGTGAACAAGAGCGACTAGATAGCGGGTAGAAAAGTGGAGCAAAAATAATTAATGGCCATATGAGCTGCAACCTAAGGGCAAATATATTCGGGGCTCCCGCTGCGCCCTGACATGAAAGCTGAATTTACATTTGTAGATGATCTTGTGGATAAGTTTATTGACCATGTAGATATCTACTAGTTTATTTCTTTCCCAGGAAAGAAACAACAATATTTTCTATTAACAAAAAACACTAAGAGGAGCTTATTCACCATGATCTACTTCTCGTCTTTATCAGCACATATCCCTTGAACCGTCATACTTCACAAGATCGAAGCGGAGAGCATGATGCCCTAGACATGCCGCACACCAGTGGAGAAGGTACTGTGCATACAGAAACTTATATTCATCATGTAATATAAGGATATAAGCTAGGACATGTCACTTATAAATATGGGTGATACACGGTAACTAGAAGCGGCGCGGGAGGAGTTAAGGCAGTGGACTCTTCTGTTGTTGTTGTTGTTGTTGTTGCCGATGTCGCTGGAGGAGTTGAGGCTGTCCAGATCCATGTGCTGGAGGCTGACGTTGTCTTTGCCCACAAGCTAGATGCCCTGCAGAGCGGTACCTAGGGCATCTTCAAGTTACCTCATCGACTTCAAAGGTGGGGGGCCGCAGGGCGGTAGGGTTAGTTCGTCGTCATAAGGCGGGATGTCCTCCGGGGAGGCGTAGACATCGTCTTCAAGTTCCACCGTCATTGTCTACACTGGTGGTAGGGTGGGTGGTAGGGGTGGAAGCATATACTCATTCGATGATGCCTGACTGGTGGATGAACTCGATAGAGGCTGCATGCGGGTGGGCGCCATCACGCTAGCCGTGTCAAGCGAGGACACGAAGGTGCTGCCTCCGCTACTTCCGTCAACTCCACGGACCGATGTAAGATCCATGGCCAAAGGCTTCGATGGTTTTATCGATAAAGGGCGCTTTTATTATCTCAAAATGTAGCATCAATCGGATACAAAACATCATGAGTACCACCCGACCTCTGCATAACTAGGATGCACACAGCCAAACAATAAAATTCTGTCAAAAGGTAAAGTAACAAAAATGACAAGTCAACAAAAGTAGAGTCCTATAGACCGACACTATGCCTATGTCAAAAATGGAGGTAGATCGATTTGGAGGTTATGATGCCACCCATGTTGGGAAAAAACCTCCATAGTTGCCTGCTCCAACCGCGTACACACCACCTTGAACAACGGTTGGTGCTCCGGTAGTTGTAGCATAGACGACATACGAAGCAAGTGCGTACAACGGAAAATAACCTGTAGAGGAGAAGCATTTTTGTCCTTAAAAATTAAATCATTTCTACATAGCCAAAGCGACCAAAGTAAGGCATACACTCCCACCTTTATTAGCGTTTGAACTAATTTGAAATACCGTCCAACCAATGACCAAATATATTTGCAACACTTGTGGGCGGATGCAAATTTGACGCTATTTGGATGACTGACCATGTAGAACGTGCAAACTTGCATTGGAAAAAGAGGTGCTTGATTGTCTCGTCATGAGAACAAAAGCAACACTGCTTACTTCCTGGCCAGTTGCCTCGTGCAAGGTTGTATTTGGTTAGCACAACTCCCCTACGAAAATAGCACATGAAGATTTTAACTTTTAGTGGAATCTTCAACTTCCAAATTTTCTTGTTATTACTCACTGGTACCTTAGAATGCATTAGCGCATGATACATAGAGTCTACTGTGAAAGACCCTGGTGTAGTAAGGTTCCAGCGAAAAACATCCCGACCTTGTTCCAGGTTAATCAGATTCGGTCGGGATAGAATATTATGCCATGACATAAGTCGGGGGCCAATCAAAGTCCCGCCTGAACAAAATATTCGGCGGAGACGAACTGAGCACGTGCGCAAAAGTATTCTCCGAGACTGGAATTTCCTAGCCATATGTCTTCCTAGAAACGAATTCCTGACCCGTCCTTTATCGAGAAAGACCCAAAGCGAAAGAGATGTTTCTTTGCCGCCATTAGGCCAACCCAAAAGTGCGAGTCGCCAGGCTTCCAATAGGCCTAAACCACTAACTTTTGGTCTAGATACTTGTTGCGCAACATGGTTTGCCAACCACCATCCTTAGTAAGAAGTTTGAACATCCATTTACTAAGTAGGGACACATTCTTGACCTGCAGGTCATGAATTCCAAGGCCACCTTAGTATTTTAGCCTACAAACCACGCTCCATTTGACCAGCCTGTACTTTTTCTTTTCACCATCTCCTTGTCAAAAGAATCTGGATCTAAAATAGTCCAGTCTTTGAAGCACCCCTTTTGGGAGTTGGAAAAAAGAAAGCATATAGAGAACCATATTTGTGAGGACAGAGTTAATCAAAACCAGTCGTCCTCCAACTGAGAGCATCTTGCCTATCCAACTGCTCAACCATTTCTGTAAATGCTCCTCTACATGTTTCCACTCCGCAATGGTGAGACGCCGATAGTGAATAGGTATTCCCAGATATTTAATCAGGAATTGCCCGTGTGCTCAACCAAACAGGTCGGCATAATCGGTAGCCGCCTCAGCAACATCTCCAAAGCAGAAAAGTTTGCTTTTATGGAAGTTAATTTTGAGACCCGGCATTTGCTCAAACGCGAAAAGTAAGAGTTTCAGGTTTCGAGCCTTGTCCAGGTCATGTTCCATAAAAGGAATTATGTCATCGGCATATTGCAGAATAGAGAGGCCACCATCCACAAGGTGTGGCACTACTCCGGCAACCTGGCTATCCTGCTTGGCGCGCTCAATTAGAATAGCCAACATGTGAGCGACAATGTTACATAACATTGGAGACATGGAGTCACCCTGTCGTAGTCCTTTTTTTCTAAAAGTAATGGCCTACATCATCATTGACTTTGATGGCCACACTACCTCTAGTTACAAAATTTTGGATCCACTCGCGCTATTTCTCCGAGAAACCTTTCATGCTTAGTGCATGTTGGAGGAAAGGCCATTTGACCTTGTCATAGGCTTTTTCAAAGTCAATCTTGAATACTACCCCACTCATGTTTTTCCGATGCATCTCGTGAACGGTCTCATGCAAAATTACTACACCATCGAGTATATTTCTTCCTTGCATGAATGTCGTTTGAGATGGCTGGACAACATGGTCAGCTACCGAGTTTAATCTATTCGTAGCCACTTTGGTGAAAATCTTGAAGCTAACATTAAGGAGGCATATATGTCTAAACTATTGGATCCGTTGGCCTCCTTAATCTTTGGCAACAAGACAATCTCGCCAAAATTAAGTCTGATTAGGTCTGGAGCTTTGTCGGTTGGCATGAAAACAATTGAAATACTCCAAAAGGTCAGTCTTGATGATATCTCAGAAATTCTGATAGAATTCTGCGGGGAAACCATCTGGGCCTGGAGCTTTGTTATGTTCCATTTGGAACGCAACCGCTCTCACCTCCTCTTCTGAGAATGGTGCCGTTAGGATATCATTTTATTTTGCCATGACTTGTGGAATATCATCTGTTCGGGTCTCGTCGAGGGTGAAGTTCCCTTCAGTCGGCGCTCAGAACAGAGATTTGTAGTATTTGGTGATATACTTTTTGAGCTCCTCCTGACCTCATCTTGTTGGAGACTGTAAATACATTTCTTCCTATACCGCCCATTGGCGATCAATTGGAAGTATCTTATATTACTATCACCCATCAAAATGAAATCAGCTTTGGATCTCTGGTAGTATTTGATCTCCTCTTCTCGCAAAAGACGGGCAACCTTCTCATTAGATTGATTCTTCAATTCAATCTCTTGATGAGATAAGGTGCGCGTCTCTGCAATCTTGTCAAGGTCATCAATAATGGTACACAGACGATGGTGGCATCTGACAATAAGAGGACCCGAAGAATGTGCCCTGCGACTACAATAAGGCAGAATTCCCTCCTAGGTCGTCGGCGCCACCACCCGACACATGAGTTTGAGATACTGGTGACAGGGGCCGCTGGTTGGACGAACCCGCTGCTTTCCACCTGGATCCGGAGGGCTGCCTTGATATAAGTGCCACACTTGCAAGGCGGAGATTCCTCCGACACTGTTGGTGCCATGGCCCAACGCGCCCGTGTGAGATAGCGACGGCGACGGCATCTGGTGGTATGAGGACGAACCGGCTATCGCTCCGGATCCGGATCCATTGGGAGATGGCTGGGGGCCGAAATGGATGGCAGCTGGGTTGTACTGGAACGGGGGGCGAGAGGAGAGGAGGTGGTGGGAGGCATGGCCGATGTTGGCGGAGCAAGGGTAGAGCAGCGGGAGGAGCTGGCGGCCGCTGGTGGAGTTGTCCTGCTTGTTCTCCATAGGGGAAGCCTGGCGGTGCTAGGGTAGTAGGGTGGGTTTTGCCGGCAGCTGCAAGATGAGATTCTGCTCGTGAGATGCCAGGCAACAGGAGCGAGGGAGTGCGGGGGCTTTTTCATGTCCCCATTTGGAAAGAAGCGGGAACGAAAAGATGAGAGTAGGGTTTCAGAGGCAAAGCACGCGCATTTTTGTTTCTCAAGTGACACGGATGGGCCGAGTCAGGTCAGGCCTCTCCGCGCTTCCAGCCCATGTCAGATCCTTGTACGGTATTCTTCTGCTTGTAAAACGAAAGGTCCTCTACGTTTCCAGAAATTTGTTGGTGCTTCCGGGAGCGCACGCTCCTTCACGCGAAAAAATATTAGAGTGTGAAAAAAATTTAAACGAAAATTTGGCGCATACATCTCAACATTATATCTGTGCACGTCAAGTTTCAGAGAAAATCGGCATTTTTATGGCTTGTGTAAAAAAGACAAAAGAATGTCTTGTGAAAAGCATTTTTAACACCGGATTTTGTCTTTTTCACACGCGACACATAAGTTGTCGGTTTTTTGCGAAATGACTTTGTGAGCATATACAATATGAAGATGTACATGCCAAGTTTTTGTTTTGATTTTTTTTTGACATTTCAAAATATGTTTAAAATACATTTTAAAAACCAGGAGCGCGTTCTCCCATGTGTCAAAACGCCACTCTCTCTACGTTTCATGCTAGCATATGGTAAGTTGTTAACTGGCCAGGAAAAAAATGGTAAGCTGTTAACACCCGGCCGGTTCCATTCTGGCGCCATCACTTACAATTGATAGCACCGTAACATGATTACACTCACACGCCCAAGTTTTTTTTGATAACCAGGGGCTCACCTCCTGAGCGCCGTAGCAACCCCCCCATTTGCACAGGGCCAAAAGGGTCCACCTCCCATCCTCCTCCACCTCTCATCCGCCTCCCCTCCCCTCCAGATCCCGATCTCTTCCACCTCCTGTCTGCCTCCCGTACCCTCTGCCTTCCCTCCTGCCGCCGCCAGATCCTGGCTGGGCAGAGCCCGTGTGGGGGGTGATGGCACCGGGGGGCGTCCCTCCATCGCGGCTTGGAGGCGTGGCTATGACGGTGGATCTTGAGCGGGCGCCTCAGGATGACAAGTGTGTGGCCATGGCGCTGATCACGCAGTGATGTGACCTTCTCTACCTTTGGTTGTCTTCATCGTTGGTCCAAAGGGATCTGGTCGGTGGGTGTTGCCTCGTGGTGGTTTCCTGGTGGTGGATCAACTGGAGGAGGAGATGGTGGCCTAGCTGCTGAAGTGGGTGAGGATGCCACCATCGTCGATGATGACCGTGGGCATCGTTTTCCTTGTTGAAGGCGTTGGTCGGGTGTCCCTCACTCCATTTTTCAGGGGAAACCTCATATCTGAAGGAGGCTACCATTGACAGTGGCGCCTATGGGCGTCGTAGCCCTCGTTAGAGGCGTTGAGGGGCCTCCTGCATTGGATGATGGTGACGTCTTCATCGTCACCCCCGTGGGGGCGTCATCTTTGGAGACATTCATCGGTTGGATGGACATATGGACGACTTGGTGGTTGGGCGTCGGTAGGTGGTGAAGCCGTGCTTCATCCTACACATTGATGGTGGCAGATCTCGGCGACGTGGTGCAGTGGAGACTCGGTGTCCGATGGGTGGCGATGGACTCGCACAGGAGGATGGCCATGTCTGGCGTCGTGGTGGCGTCAATGGCAGAGAGGCTTGGCAAGGTCGATGCATCAGTATCTGATCTAAGGATGGATCGATGGATGAAGGAGGTGACGGCCCTTACAGCATGTGCATCTGGTGCCCACTGAAAATGCGCTGGATCGGTTTGTAACGTAGTCCAAGTATTATGGCTTGGATGGGGCATTCAGCATTAGATGTTAGGTGTTGGTATGATGTCTGTTTGGTATTAGACTCGAACATTCGGCACACCTTCTTCACGGGGATAGGAGTAGTGACAGGTGTTGCCAAGATGGTGGCTTCAGGCTTACTGATGTATTATCTTGTATGGACTTTGTGAATAATTAATAAAATGGCTGCAAGCATCGCCCAAATGCAGAGGCCGGGATACATCCTCCTCTTGAAAACAAAAACAAAACTAGATACAGCAGCCACATTTGTTCCAAAAGAGAAAAACATAAAGGTATCCAGCACCCTAAGACCTCATCAGGCGGCTCAACATCTGAGCTAGTCAAGACTAGTGCAATAACCTCAAAACACATACGTAAAAAAACAATCCAAGCCAGCTCCAATCCTAGGCACGTCATCAACCGCTTCTTTTTCCAGAACTTCAACCCTTGATGACATTTATTTTATCTGGATGCTCCTTCCAGAATTCCATGGTTGTGATGCCGCCCAACAAGGAGACGCTGGAGTTGCTCCAGGTTGAGATAGCATGTCTTTCCGTTCACTTGATCACTCCGGTTCCAACTCCAGGGGCATCTCAGTTTTTTAAAGACTAGAGCACTAAATTGAGTAGTCTCCCCACCTAGTGGTTGTTTCAGCAATTTCATCCTATCCCCTAGATAACATACTATCCGGTTCCACACCTGTTTGATAAATATCCAGGAACAACGGCTAGACACTAGTGCATTTCTAGCATTCCATACCCCCCACAGAACTATAGAAGTAACTAGATTTTAATGCAAAAGAATTTGTTGCACAACCATAGTGAAGTAAGAGAAGTGAAAACAACTATCCACCTAAAAAATATATGCTTCGCATCCCTCCACGCTAGCCTATCAACAATATATTCAAAGGACAGTTGATAGACTTACTCAATTTCTTTGCAAATGCACACATTCAAGAGGTTTTTGCAAACTTCCTCTCCTAAGGCTATCACATGTCATGATTTTATTTTGAGATAATAGCCATAAAGATCCCTGAACTTTAGGTGGATTTTGCAAATTCTACATAACAAGAAGAAAAGCAACTTGTATTCCCCTAAAATTCACAATATGAAGTGATCTAGATGAGTACACTCCCTTGGATGCATACTGCCAGATTACAGAGTCCTCCTAGTCAATGAAAGAAACACTTTTAGTTCTAATTTCTAATTCAAACCAATGAACAATCAGCTCACCTGAAAAGTTCTGTGAAAAGTAAACTTAAGTTTGTCACAATATCCCATAACTCATGAATTGTTTCATTTTTCTTGTTCACAATACAATACATATCCTAGAATTATGTTGTCGGGGGGGGGGGGGGGGGGGGTTCCCAAACCAATCCCACATCACACATTTCAAAAACTTGAGAGATGTGGATCATAGCAGCAAAGTATCTTTGTACTCCTGGTGTTATACTTCTTATCTATCACTTTCCTCCATAAAGAATTTTTTCTGAAATATATCTCTTGACCGAAGACGCTAACAAACAAATATTAAGGTCCTGAAGGTTAACCCCCCACACCAATACTATTTTCTCATGCAAACTGTGGGTCAATTAGCTAAATGAATCTTATGGTCCCCTTCACTATCACTTCCTGGGAAATTAGAAAGTTGTGAGTTAAATAGGTACACAACCCACTTAGAGAATCTGAAAAAAAAAACAACAACATGTAACTATGTATGCTTGCCAAGCAAGTATTAACCAAAGTAAGCCTGCCTAGCAAGGAGAGTAACTTTCATCTCTAGCCAACCATTGTAACTAGCTAACTATCAACCAAGCTTGTAAATCTTCTCTTCATAGTTTTTCAAAGTGCAAAGGATGTCCAAAATATTCTATATGGAAACTTCCTTGCAAGCATTGAAAAACTTGAAGGAAAGGACCAATTTCTAATTTCTCCATGTTAATCGGCACTAACTCACTCTTGTGGTAATTAATAGTCGTCCGGAGATGAATTCAAAGAAAGTGAGAATCCACTTTATGTTAAGAGCAACCCTAATGTCATTGCCCATAAACAACAAAGTGGCATATGCACATTCTAAGCATATGGCACCCCCTGGATTAAGGTTAGGGCAAAGACCTTTAGTAAAATTACTATTACTACCCATAAAAAGAGTCCTAGCAAAAACAATCACTGCCAAATTAAAGAGTGGTGGAGAGAAGGGATCACCTTGTCTCAAGCATCTATTAGTGATGATAAAATCACTCTCTTCTCCATTTACTTTGACTCCAACAGATCCCTCTTGAGTACTATTCTTAATCCATTGAATCCACCTACACTAACCTTGTTATAGGCCTTCACATAGTTTATTTTGAAGATCATGCCTTTGGAGCTAGAGGTGTGGACTGTCGTGGTTCTAAGTCTGACAGTAGAATAGGGGGGCAGGAATGTAGAGGCAAGATCTCAGCTATGGAGGAGTTGTACACGCAAGGTTTACGAGTTCAGGCCCTTCTCGGAGGAAGTAACAACCCTACGTCTCGGAGCCTGGAGGCGGTCGACTGGATTATGTGCGTGTGAGTTACAGGGGGTGCGAACCCTTGTCCCAGAGGAGGGGGGTGGCTTATATAGAGTACGCCAGGACCCCAGCTCCCCTCCGTTACACAGGGTTCAATGTACATTAAGAGGGGGGCGTTACAAGTAACGCATGTATTAAAGTGCTACAAATGATCATTAAGTATGTGGGTAAATGCCCGACCGTTGCTGCGCAGAGCGGCTTTAGGTCTTCTAATATGTCGAGTGGTTTTATGGTCGAGTGACCTGGGTAAGAGAGGTCTCCGAGTGATTGACAGGTCGAGTGGACTTTGCTCGATGCCTTTGCTGGACCTCTTCTTCTGATTCTTGAACTTGTTTGTTCTTAGGACAAGAACTCTAGGTAGGACGTATAGGTCAGGCCTATTACCCTACCCTAGGTCTGTGTCCACATCATTAGCCCCCGAATGGATCGAGGTTTGAGTGAAAAAGAAGGATGGTAGTTGACCTTGCTTTTGCTCTTGATCTGCCTTGTCTTCATCTCCAAGTGGAGGCCAGTTGCTAAAATTTTTGACTTCGTTTTAGTCGCCTTGATCGATTCAGAAATTACCGACTGGTTTATTCTGTGACATTTGTCAAGTGATATCTCTGATATGGAATCTTTGGCGTGATCGGTTACAGAGGATCCCGGACCTCACGGGATTCGAAATTTGGGTGGAAGCGCGCCAGGCGGAGCGTCCCGCGGTAAGTGGAGTAGATAAATCGGACGTTTCGATCTCCGCGCCACCTTTTTCGCCACGTATCACGTGCACAACTGTTGGGGGGATTTGACAGGATTGCTTGGGCCCACGCGTTAGCCACTCGGAAATAGGCTTTTAAAAGCGGCGATGCCGAGGCATTCGCACTGTGCGTGCTCATTCCCCTTCTTCTTCCTCTCGCGTCTCCACCTCGCCTAGCTCGACCACTCTCGACGCTGCTGTTCTGCCGCCATGGGGAAGGACAAAATGGCGGCGTTAGAGCGTGCGAAGAAGGCGACGGGGGTGGCGAAGAACAAGAAGATGAATCGGGGGTCTTCATCGCGCTCGGGGCTGCCGTCAGGTTGGATCCAGGGAGACTGGATCCGATCTTCGCTTCGGCAAGAGGACTTGGATGATATGGCCGAGTTAGGGCTGATCGTCCATAAGTCCGCGCGCCTGCCGAGGGGGGAATCGGAGCCGCAGCCACAACCGGGTGAGTGTGTCTTGCTCGCCACCCATGTTGACCGCGGTTTCTCGCTTCCTCCACATCCTTTCTTTCGGGGTTTCTTAAACTTTTTCGGCGCCCAACTCCATCATTTTACTCCCAATACCATCACGTATCTTGCTGCGTTCGTCTCTATGTGTGAGAATTTCTTGGGGTGCCGACCGCACTGGGCCTTTTCAAGCACATCTTTACCATCTGACCCCAAACCGTGAAGAAAACAAACTCGAAAGACGAGAAAACCCACGTTATCCAGATGTGTGGGGGCCTGGGCATTCATAAGAGGAAGAGGAGCTCTTTTACTCCGATGACTCTTCCTGAGTCGGTCAGGGGCTGGCAGTCGACCTGGTTCTACTGCCAGGATATCGCGACCCCAGGCCAATCGACCGAACTTTCCCCTTTTTCTTTTGACCGTGTCCAAACTCCATCTTCCTTACAAGTGACCGCTGCTGAGAAGGCGGAGACAGGCATGCTAGTTGAGAGAGTAGTCCAACTAATCAATCAAGGTGTCACTGGTATGGATCTGCTCGAGGTGTTCCTCAGTCAGCGGATCCAACCCCTCCAAGCTCGCGATCATTCCATGTGGATGTACTCTGGGGCTGGCGACACTTCTCGGGTTCATCCGGAGGAGGTGGAGGCCAAAACTGTGGCCGAGTGGCTGGCGAGTATTACTGGGAACAAAGACAACCCCAGGGGTGCCAGGAGAGTCGACCCTTTCAGCAACAGCAACTTGCCAGACAAGGTCTGGTCGTCATAACTGAATTTTTGAACATATTTTCCGACTGATTGTGGTTCCGACTAACTTATGATCGGTCCCTTGTTTTGCAGATCTACACGGAGATGTATTCGATGCCCAATGGTGAACAAGCCCTGGAGCAAGACCAAGAGGGTGCGGACAGTGCCGAGGAGAGCGGCGAGTGGGAGTCTCTAGCTGGTGATGATGATGAGAGTGACGAGTCTGGCGATGAGGAGGTAGCTGACTCGCCGCCTCGCTCTGAACGTCGATCCAAGCAGTGGCATGATCCCGCGAACAGGCGCGGCAAAGCTGTGGCGTTGAGTGCTCCATCTCACAAGCGCGCTCGGTCCCCGACTCCAGAATTGACTGAGACCGTCCCCAAGCAGCCCAAAGCTAATCCTTCGAAGGCTCGGAAGACCTTGCCTAGAATCAAGATGGACGACCCTGTTGCCTCTGGGTAAATGTTCTTCTCATATTTTCTTGTTCCGATCGATTTTGTTGTTCTGACCGAGTGGATGATGAACCTGTATAGCCCGACCTCAGCTGCGACTGATATGGATGTGGACAAGACCCCTGCCGACGAGGAAGCTGATGACGCCGTCACCTCCAAAGCCAGTAAGTCTGCCCAACTCGAAGCTTGTCTGGTCGACTGGAATGTTTATCAGTTGTCTCTATGGCTCTCTCTGTTTATTGCAGCCCCACGAGACGTTGTTCTGCTCCCAGATGATGAAGAAAAAGTACCGCTAAGAGGAAGGAGGAGGAAGGACAAGGAGCCAGGCGGGAAGGTGTCTGAAGCCCAGGTCCCTCGGCGACTGTGACGCCTGGGGCGACGGTCGAGCGATCGACAGATCCGGCTCGTACCAACGTCACCTTCGCTATTCCTTTGTCGACTGATTACCCCTCAGGATCAGCTGCTCAGACTCCTGCAGCGCCAACGTCACTCCATGCTTCAGATCCAGCGGCTGCTTCAATTGCTCTACCTTCGTCACTTTTTACTGCATATCAAACTCCGGATGATCCACCGGCTGCTGCCAAAGAAGCTCTTCTTCAGCTGAACCTTGTGATGGGGCAGATGAAGGTGGTGCATGAGGCCAGTCAGGTGGCCTTCAACACCGGAGCTGCTATGCAAGCCAATGTCCAGGTTAGTTGATTTTTTGATTGACTGTTTTTCTTGTCTGATCACCCATTGGGGTGTGGCTGTTTGGAAATTGTATATCTCTTTGTGTCGATTAAAACTGATTCTTTGCACTAGTGGGGGCACGCTGAGTGCACCCACTGGGTGTATTCCCCGAGACCATAGTTGACTGCGAGCAGTCGACTGTGGTCTGAGAATAGGATCTCTCTCTCTTTTTTCTGTGAAAGTCAGATGACTGTCGACTGTGGTCTGAAAATCAGTGGGGGCACGCTAAGTGCACCCACTGGGTGTAGTCCCCGAGACTGCCGTTGAATGTTTGATTCGGTGGTAGTCTTAGAATAACTATCATTGTGGTGTCTTTTTATCTCTGTCAACTGATATGGCTGTAACTGAAGAAATCTTGTGATCTTGGGGCTCAACTTTCCGCCATGAACAAACAGCAAATCAGCCTCAACCGTGATCTGGAATTGGCCAAGAAGAATCTTAAGACCGCTCGCGATGAAGTACCTGCCATGGGAGGTAATCAATCGACCACTTTATATCCCAACGCTGGCACTTTTCCTTTCCATTTTTGAACCGAGTGGCTTCACTCGAGCAGATGTATGTAGTGAAAACCGCCAACTCCAAGCCCGTCTGTAGAGAAAATGAAGCAAGCTTTGGAGAAGAAGGATCTGGACCTTGCAGCAGCTCAGAAGGAGGCGCGCGAGAAGACAACGCTTGCTGACAAGAAGCTTGCTTTAGTCGGCAAGTTAGAAGAAGAAAACTCCAAGGTGAAGACTGCTGTATCTGACGCCAATCAGGAGGTCGAGCGACTGAAGAAGGACAAGGAGAAACTGACCGACGAACTTGGAAGCCTCAAGGCCAAGAATGGCGAGCTAGAGTCTTATCTGAGCCAACTTGCTGCGAAGCTAGTCTTGAAACTTGAAGGTACTGACTAATCTGTCTTATTTCTGTCGATTGACAAGTCTAATGGTGCCGTCGACTCATCATTCACTCGACTATGCAGAATTTTGCCAAGACTTTGAAGCAGAAACTGGGCGAGTCGAGACGGGTCTTGATCCCATCAATAGTCCAGTCAAAGATGATGTTGCAATGAATGTGTTGCGGTTGGAGTCTCGCATGGACAGCGCGGTTGCTTATCTGGCCCGCTTGAAAGCTGCAATGACTCGGGTTGATGCTGAACTTTGGCCTCAGGTGGAACTGTCTCAAGATCTCGAGTCTTTCATGGCTCGACTGAATCAAATCCCTGAGCGCGTGCAAGAATGGAAGAAGTCATCTGCTCGCTGTGGTGCTGACGTCGCTCTGTCTCTGGTTCGAGTGCACTGCAAGGATGTCAAAGAAGACAAGCTGGTGGAGCTCAAGGTTGCTAACACGAAGAGGCACACGTTCCAGTCTTTCATGGACACCTTCCTTGACGCCGCCACTCGCATTGCAGACAGCATTGACCTTGACAGTTTCTGCGACCCAGCCAGTCCCTCTCCTGATGCGCGACCGAAAAAAATTATGCTTCACTTCTATTTGCCTTGGAATGCCGAGTGATTGTGTAACCGTTAAACTTCTTCGGGCTTGATGCTCGAATACTTTTGATCTGCCGTCTGGAACTTTGGGATTTATCTGGACTTGGTTTATTTCCGAATAGGCTGGTGTTTGCTTTCGACTGGAATTTGTTTGTCGACTTGTACTTCATCCTCCTTGCTGATGGGGACGGAGTCCCCATTGTATTTGTGGCGTAGCTTCGAAGGAGAAGGTAGTAGTCGACCCGCACCTCATCATCCTTGTGGATCGGGATGTTTTTCTAACTTAGGCGAGTACATGGACTGCAGCTAAGCCCCCGAGTGGGAGGATTGCTCTCCACTCGGTAGGATTTTTTTTTAAACTTAGGCGAGTGCTTGGACTGCAGCTAAGCCCCCGAGTGAGAGGATTGCTCTCCATTCGGTAGGATTATTAAACTTAGGCGAGTGCTTGGACTGCAGCTAAGCCTCCAAGTGGGAGGATCGCTCTACACTCGGTAGGATTTTTTAAACTTAGGCGAGTACTTGGACTGTAGCTAAGCCCCCGAGTGGGAGGATCGCTCTCCACCCAGTAGGATTTTTTAAACTTAGGCGAGTGCTTGGACTGCAGCTAAGCCCCCGAGTGCGAGGTTGGCTCACCACTTGGTAGGATTTTTTAAACTTAGGCGAGTACTTGGACTGCAGCTAAGCCCCCGAGTGGGACGTTCGCTCTCCACCCAGTAGGATTTTTTAAACTTAGGCGAGTGCTTGGACTGCAGCTAAGCCCCCGAGTGCGAGGTTGGCTCACCACTTGGTAGGATTTTTTAAACTTAGGCGAGTACTTGGACTGCAGCAAAGCCCCCGAGTGGGAGACTGGCTCACCACTCGGTAGGATTGTTAAAACTTAGGCGAGTACTTGGACTGCAGTTAAGCCCCCGAGTGGGAGGCTGGCTCGCCACTCCGTAGGATTTTTTAAACTTAGGCGAGTGCTTGGACTGCAGCTAAGCCCCCGAGTAGGAGGATTGCTCACCACTCGGTAGGATTTTTTAAACTTAGGCGAGTGCTTGGACTGCAGCTAAGTCCCCGAGTGGGAGGCTGGCTCACCACTCGGTAGGATTTTTTAAACTTAGGCGAGTGCTTGGACTGCAGCTAAGCCCCCGAGTAGGAGGATTGGTCACCACTCGGTAGGATTTTTTAAACTTAGGCGAGTGCTTGGACTGCAGCTAAGTCCCCGAGTCGGAGGCTGGCTCACCACTCGGTAGGATTTTTTAAACTTAGGCGAGTGCTTGGACTGCAGCTAAGCCCCCGAGTGGGAGGCTGGCTCACCACTCGGTAGGATTTTTTAAACTTAGGCGAGTCCTTGGACTGCAGCTAAGCCCCCGAGTGGGAGGCTGGCTCACCACTCGGTAGGATTTTTTAAACTTTGGCGAGTCCTTGGACTGCAGCTAAGCCCCCGAGTGGGAGGCTGGCTCACCACTCGGTAGGATTTTTTAAACTTAGGCGAGTGCTTGGACTGCAGCTAAGCCCCCGAGTAGGAGGATTGCTCACCACTCGGTAGGATTTTTTAAACTTAGGCGAGTGCTTGGACTGCAGCTAAGTCCCCGAGTCGGAGGCTGGCTCACCACTCGGTAGGATTTTTTAAACTTAGGCGAGTGCTTGGACTGCAGCTAAGCCCCCGAGTGGGAGGCTGGCTCACCACTCGGTAGGATTTTTTAAACTTAGGCGAGTCCTTGGACTGCAGCTAAGCCCCCGAGTGGGAGGCTGGCTCACCACTCGGTAGGATTTTTTAAACTTAGGCGAGTCCTTGGACTGCAGCTAAGCCCCCGAGTGGGAGGCTGGCTCACCACTCGGTAGGATTTTTTAAACTTAGGCGAAGCGGATTCGCATCTAAGCCTCCGAGTGAGAAGTAGGCTCTGCAGCTAAGTCGTGGTTCTAAGTCTGACAGTAGAATAGGGGGGTAGGAATGTAGAGGCAAGATCTCAGCTATGGAGGAGTTGTACACGCAAGGTTTATGAGTTCAGGCCCTTCTCGGAGGAAGTAATAGCCCTACGTCTCGGAGCCCGGAGGCGGTCGACTGGATTATGTGCGTGTGAGTTACAGGGGGTGCGAACCCTTGTCCCAGAGGAGGGGGGTGGCTTATATAGAGTATGCCAGGACCCCAGCTCCCCTCCGTTACACAGGGTTCAGTGTACATTAAGAGGGGGGCGTGACAAGTAACACCTATATTAAAGTGCTACAAATGATCATTAAGTATGTGGGTAAATGCCCGCCCGTTGCTGCACAGAGCGGTTTTAGGTCTTCTAATATGTCGAGTGGTTTTATGGTCGAGTGACCTGGGTAAGAGAGGTCTCTGAGTGATTGATAGGTCGAGTGGACTTCGCTCGACGCCTTTGCTGGACCTCTTCTTCTGATTCTTGAACTTCTCTGTTCTTAGGACAAGAACTCTAGGTAGGACGTATAGGTCAGGCCTATTACCCTACCCTAGGTCTGTGTCCACATCATGGACAACTTGAACTATTTCATGGGCGGTAACCACACTTTCCAGAATAAATCTAGCCCTAATAAAGCAAAATTATGTTCTGAAACTAACTAACCAATAATTCAAGAACGTCTATTGCTAAACCTTAGTAAAAAATAAAGTTGCAGTTAAGAAAACTAATTGGTCTAAAAAATCATATTCCTAGCATCATTTTCTTTTGGTAACAAAGTAATACTAGAAAATTTTAGTCTAAAGATGTCTGCACCATGTGCAAACCAGGGATCAAACATACCCATCAGGTCCTTCTTAACTATATCCTAGCAAGTTTAGTAGAACATAAAGGACATACCATTAGGGCCAGGTGCACCATTAGAGTAAGAGCAAAATACTGCATGTCTAACTTCCTATTTAATGAACCTAGCCTCAAGCCCAGCATTCTCCTCCACATAAACTTTATCATCTAAGGAAAATAAATTCATCTCTTAGGGATATATCATGGTAGGTTCTAATCAAAGCAAATTCTAATAGTAATCAACAACTATTTTCTTCATCCTTTTTTTATCATACACAGGTCCATTTGGTCCATCCAGGACAGTCATAATATAAGTTCCTCCCTCCTTTGATTGTCCCCAACATGAAATTATGTTGTATTTCTATCTTCTAATATGATATCTCTATCCCTCGAACTCTTCCTAGACTTAATTTCCTCAGTTGTCCATATCACGTTAAGCTCATCCAAGATAGAGTTACTTTCTCTACCTACTTCAGAGGGGGGGCTTGAGACTTGGATAAGATATCTAGTCTATCATATTCAAAAATCAACTATTTTTTGTTTCCTCAAAAAGGCTTCCATATTAACACTCCATCCTCTAGTTCATCTCCTAAAAGTGCTAATTTTACGTTGTCAAATATCTATTAGAGTGCTACTACTTCATCTGCTAAACCATACCTTGACTACCAAATATCTAAAGTTGGGTGTAGAAATCCACCATATCTCAAACTTGAAGCTGACCCTAATAAAAGGTTGTTCCTAGAAAGAATCCCAAACTACAGGAGTATGTCTACTCCCAATCCTAGGTAAAACTTTGGCACTATCTAGAGAATAGATAGCATCAAAGTCAGTACTACAGAAAATCACATCTACATGAAAATGACCAGATCATCCTAGTGATTGGCCCAAGTATAATATCTACCAGACATATCAATGTCCATCAGACATAAGAAGTCAACCTAAGTACTAAACCTATCTACACATTTGAAGTCAAATCTCCCATTTTTCTTATCCGCTTGTTTTCTAACTAAATGAAACCCACCTCCTATTATTGCAGGGCCATCCCAATTCAAGAAAAAATCTCATGTAATTCAGATATAAACTCTTGTTTACCATAATCACAAGCAGAGCCATAGATAATAGTTATCCTATAATTAATTTTGGTGAGTTTATCACAAATAACTACACTGACAAAGAACTTCTGACATTCCAACTCGAAACTTAAAAAAGATCTGTATCTACTCATGTTAGGTTTCCACCAGCATAGTCCATTGCATGTAAGTGTTCCCAAGAGAATATCCTATTACATGGGAAAATATTCAAAAATAAGTAGAACAAATGCATTTCTTAGTTCCTTGGAAGCCTACATAGCTAGGATTGAGAGGAATAATCATATCATCAATGGATCTTTTCCTACTAGAAGTAGTCAAACCTCTAACATTCCAAAAGATGTACCTCATTTGGAACATTGTTTATCAAGTTGCTTGACATGTCTACTATGAACCTGAGTCCAAAAAACCTCACCAGCATCTATTTTTATAAGACCCAGCCAACAACTAGTCCGAAGAAACAGTTTGCTCAAATTTATCTTTCCTACTCAAAACACTATCATTATGAGATAAATCGACAACACCAACAATATATGTCATATTTACAAGCACCAATAATACGTTTAACTTTCCTAGGGACCTAAGTTCTTCATCATCTTGAGCATGTTGATCTTCTCCATCCCTGATAGATGATCAGTGACCCTGGAGCTTTTCCTAGCTAGTTGAAATGGACCACAGGATTTCTGTTTCTTCCCTTTTTTTATAAGCATCTTGCTCCTAAACTTGTCCCCCACCCAACCCAAGCTTATCAAAGAATGGCATGAGATCATGAGACAAAGTAGCTTCAAAGTCCTACTTTTATAATACATCAGGAGTATACTCTTCAGTGTCTTCTTTATCCCCCTCACATGGCACCTTGCAACTAAATTTCACTTCCTATTCATTATAGCTATCTACTTGGTCTAACTTAGTCAGCAAAAACCTAATCACCTCTCTCCTAGGATTCTCAGTTGGCATAAAAGAGGAGTCATATTCACCTTGTTCACCACCATCCCTATCTACGGACTAAGTTTCTAAATTAAGCACACCTCTTGCTTAGACATTGGTGTTTCAAGCTCTCGAACACTCATCCTCTCAGGTCACCCAGACCTTTGTGAACCCATCCATGTTTAACCAAAACCATTAGTACTGTCCTTAGAAGCATTCTAGTGACATTTATCCTACTAACTCTGCCACTTCCCCTGCTCTCTTTTCCATTTCACCATCCTTAGAAGAATTACGTCCACCATTCCCATCCTAGTCATTAGCATCAGCTGTAACAACATCAATAATCCTCATGTTATATTTTGGGGGGGGGGGCGGACCTCTACAGATATCTTAATTTGCACAGTCTTATCACCCAGCTCAAATAATCTTTCATTTCGGATTAATTTCCAGCATCTCTACAACCTGATCGTAAAGGCCAAGACATACACACACAATCTCATGGTAGATCAACATGTACTCTGTACCCCCTCAATCCATACAATCAAAGAAGATGTAGAGTGTTATCTCTTCTAGAAAGCCCAAACCTATGTAAAATTTTGTGTCTCTATTACCATTGTGCCAAGGCTACTAGCTTGGGACCCCCTACCCTAGATCTGCTGGATTTGATTCCATCATTGGTGGCCCATGTAGGTCCCTTAGTGCAGTCAAAGAGGCTCGATGGCGTGCCTTCAGATAGACGGCCGCATTAGCTGCAGCATAACCTGACTACCAGGACAACTTTTTGTCTTCAGCGGTGTCATCCTTTATGCGGATTCAACTAGCCACCTCAGCCAGATTGAAAATTTTACCCCAGGAAAGATTGTTAGATTCGGGAACCTGGAATACGCCACGGACTCCCGTGGAGAACTTGCGGTTTTTGAGCTGGGTGTCAGACCAGATAGAAGACTGCACTAACGCGCCCGTCCATATCTCATAATTAATCCACCTCAGGACCACAACACGAGCCATACCTCGGTTCCGACCTTGATTCTGGTATCAAGCACTACCATCATGGATCAGGCATCTAGTTAGATCGTTGAAGACCCGGAGACCATGTCGGATCAGATCTCAAATAAATACCCATTGGACCAGACCTTCAATCAGCCATGGATGATAACCAGAAACCCTCCTAAACAAGACATTATATTGACTTCAGAATCTTGCAATCTCGGACGATCATAACTTCGTGTATGATCAAATCTAGGAGAAAATATGAGAGACTAGAATTTTTCAACCCACCTACCACCCACCGAGCCGCTATCGTCGAGGATTTAACCAGCGTTCTAGCTAGCGCCTACGAGGAGGCAACCGACATGGACGAAGGCATCGGCGAAACTCCAGATAGCAACCCACCATCCATAAACCACACCACCAAGTTGGTCGCAACCTCCACCTATGATGTCTACTTGGTAGACACCCCCCAAGAATTGAGGAGGGGGGGAACCCGAGGCTCATGCACAACGACCACCATAATGGTGGCAGGCAATGGCTACACCAGCAATGGTGGTATCGGCAATGACAAACCTGTAACGGTGAGGTAGCTAATGGTGGTGCCAGTAGTGGCAGCGATGACAACAATAACTACAACGATAAGGCCAACAGGGATGATGGTGATGATCCCAAAGACAAAGATTACAAGCCCAAAGCCGATGAGGAACAAAGCATCGGCCCCGGCAATTATGACACTTTCGGTGGGCCCTTGAAGGCCCTCAACTCAAGAACCTGCGTAAGGGGTTGACCAGTATGGTGAAAAGCACGAAGTACAAATTTTAGTGTAAAGATGATGAGGAATACCTAAATGATAGGTGGATCGAGCTCCTCTGAGCCGAACAGGCATTTGAGGATCAACTACAACAGACAGGTTCCAAATGACCTTAACTCCATAGAAAGTTGCTAGACCAAATGGGTGTGGAGGCCGATGATAGCGCTATATCTAAGCGTGAATGGGCCAAAGGCTTCGATCGCCCCGCTAGGGGCCGATCTCCTCGGGTTGACAATTAGAAGGGTGGAGCAAACAAGTATGCTCCCGAGGTACCTTGGGCATAGAGGTACAAATAATCCACCACAGATTACCTCAAGGCTCGACCTCAAGGACAAGACTCCTTTATGGCTCGAAACCCACCTCGGTCGACTTACAAATACAAGCAATGCCCGCCCGCTAGACAAGCAGGATACTTGGTTTGGCTGGCCAAGAATGGTGATGTGTACGACTACACCAGCGACCACAAATGTACGCCACGCAACTTCAAGGATCAGAGTAACTGCTCACCCCCAATGCTTTACAGTTGAGGTCATGCAGCACCAGTTCCCTGAAGGTTCCAAACCCATAAATATTGATCAGTACGATGGGACAACGGACCCCGCCGTATGGACGGAGAATTTCCTCATGGCGGTACATATGGAAGGCGGAGGCGACTTTCATTAATTAAATACTTACCATTAAAACTAATGGGTTCCACCATCCATTGTCTTAACGGTCTCCATGAGAATTCTATCAGTGTGTGGGATGACCTGGAGGACGAATTCGGGGCAAACTTTCAAGGCACCTACGTCAGGCCTAGGGATGCCGTTGACAAATTCCTGCTGATTCAACAGTAACTGGGTCAAATTTGAACTATAACTGCTTCATAGTTTAATATTTATTTTGTCCAAAAAACATATCTAGGTACACAAGAAATTATTCATCAGAGATCCAACAATTTTTTTGCAAGATTCCATCCTTAGCCATGAACGGACATGCCCG
The DNA here is from genome assembly GCA_032464435.1 of Aegilops umbellulata. Classification (NCBI taxonomy): domain Eukaryota; kingdom Viridiplantae; phylum Streptophyta; class Magnoliopsida; order Poales; family Poaceae; genus Aegilops; species Aegilops umbellulata. The sequence continues at coordinate 329,454,221 of CP136058.1, read as the reverse complement.
CCATTTTGACCACATTTTGAAATCGGCATTAGAAATTCAAGGAAAATCAAAAAAATTAGAAAACTTTTGCATTGTATCATTATATGTGACTAGTTTCCAGGAAAAATAACAAACTTGGAATATGGAAAATATCTTTAGAAAGTATTCTCTAAAGTAAGCTATCCTCTATGAAGATTGAGGACTTTCAAGCCAAATGGTCAATGTTATGCCCACATTCCTGACATAGTTTGCTCAAACTACCCAATATTTTGCACAAGTGTGCACCTTGGAATGAGAAACAATGTTTCTGTAGGGAGTTTCCATTTTCTTTGCAAAAAAGTCATATTCTATTTTTGGAGTGCCATTAATTTGTTTTTATGAAGAACCTACCAAATATTTGTTGCAAAATTGCACCACCACATTTTTCAAAAATATTAGACCATATTTTATGTACAAATAATCAAAAGATTATGTGTCCAAAGGTTTCCATCCACCTCTCGTCAAAAAGAAAAGTTTATGCTGATTCAACTGGAAGCGAGCCAAATTTAAACTACATGTTTTGCATAGTTTGCTCATGATTTTTTGCGAATAATATTTTTAGGTACACAAGTAGATATTTAATTAGAGATAAACCGAGATTTTTTAAGATTCAACCCCTACCTATGAACGGTCATGCCGTCAACTTTGACCGCGTTTTGAAACCGGCATAAGAATATTTTTTAAATAGAACCTTCGCATTGTGTCATTATGTGACATGGGTTCCAAGAAAATAACCAGCTTGGACTATTGCAAATATGTTCAAAAAGTGTTCTCACAAATGAACTATCATATAGAGGAACCCAATTCACCTCAAAGTTTTGGAACCAGTTGCATGAAACTTTGGGAACCAGACTAGAGTTCAGCACAGTTTTTCACCCACAGACGGATGGACAGACTGAGAGAGTCAATCAGATTTTGGAAGATATGCTGAGAGCTTGTGCACTAGATTATGGATCTAGTTGGGACGATAACTTGCCGTATGCGGAGTTTTCTTACAACAACAGTTACCAAACCAGTTTGAAGATGGCACCTTTCGAAGCCTTATATGGAAGGAGGTGCAGGACACCGTTGTCATGGGACGAAGTTGGAGACCGTCAGTTCTTTGGACCAGATCTGATCAAGGAGTCTGAACGGAAAGTTAAGTTGATTCGCGATAGGCTCAAGGTAGCCCAATCAAGGTAGAAGAGCTACGCAGATTCTAAACGCAAGGAGACCGTTTATGAAACCGGAGACAGAGTTTATCTCCGTGTATCCCCACTTCGAGGAGTTAAGCGCTTTGGAGTCAAGGGAAAGTTAGCACCGCGATTTGTTGGACCGTATAAGATTTTGCAACGTATGGGAGAAGTTGCTTATAAGTTGGAATTACCAGAGGGACTGTCAGGAGTTCATACTGTATTCCATGTTTCTCAGCTGAAGAAATGTCACGCCGAGATGGCAGAGGTACCGCTAAGAGATGCAGTGCCGCTTGAAGCGATTCAGTTGAAAGATGACTTAACCTATGAAGAAAAGCCAGTCAAGATTCTCGAATATGCCAGCAGAGTTACCCGCAGCAAGGTTATCAAGTTTTGCAAAGTTCAGTGGAACCACCACTCAAAGGATGAAGCCACCTGGGAGAGAGAAGAAGATTTGCTCAAGGACCACCCACACCTATTTTCTAGCCAACCCGAATCTTGAGGGCAAGATTCATCTTAAGGGGGGTAGGTTGTAACATCCCAACTTTTCAATTTGGAATGTTATACATTAGATCATCATGCATATCATATTTTCTTGCATTTTGGTCGATCCTAGAAATTTCACGCAACTCAAGGACCCTCGGAGAGAGTTGGAGATTTCGTTATTTTCTTATTTGAGTTTTCTCAAATTTTGAAAAGAGGATCATTTGATTTTATTTATTTTATCATCAATTATTTTTTCCAATAACAAAATTATGAGAAGGGAATAATATGACTTTCCCGAATTTAGGAAAAAAATTTGAAGATTTAATAAATAAATCAAATTTTGGATGTTTCGAAGTTTATTTGCATTTTTTTGAATTAGGAAAAAATGCGTGTTTTCAAAAAAATTGCATTTAGGCCCCAAGAAAAAGGTCATTTTGTTCGACTCATTTTTAGGAGTCGGGGAAAATTTACTTCGTAAATTTTGGAGCTCGTTAGATTTTATTTTTCTTTGTTTTTCTACTCGTGAAATTATTTAAAAAAAAAACCGCAGCGCCGACTGGGCCAAGGGCCCAGCCAGCCGGCCCGCCCCGCCGCCCTCTCGCAACGCGCACCGCGCCGTCGCCGTCGCCGAGTCCGACTCGGACTTCGTTTTCTTGCCCCCTCCCCCAAGCAACCCCCCTCCTCCTCTTTATATACCCCCCCTCTCCTCTCCTCCTCACCCCAAGCCCCCTCCCCGCCTCGCAGCAACAGCAGCAGCGCGCAGCCCCCGCCGCCGCCGCCGCTCGCCGTCGCCCCGCCGCCAAGCCGCCGCCCGCTGGAGCCCCGCCCCGACGAGGTAGCCGCGCCGCGCCACCCTCCCCTCGCCCGGTTCGGTTTCCTAATAAAACCGTTCCGGTTTATTTTTTTCGATGTTTCGGTTTTTTTCGAAACCCTAGATCGGTTTTTTTCGGTTTTGTTAATTAGCGAGCGTTCACCGGACCGTTCGTTTTAACGAACGCGATCACCGGTTAGTCTCTGTTAACGAACGTCCGTTCGTTTAACCGTTCGTCGTTTTTCTTTTTAGTCGGATTTATTCTGCGATTTTTCTGATCGCGATTTCAGATCCGATCTTCGTTTTAGTTTATCTTCTCGCTCGTTTATCGGAATCAGGTGATTCAAGCGCCTGGAGTTTCGTTTCGAAACCGCCGTTCCGACTAATCAACTTAAACAAGTTTTTGCTACTGTAAAATTTGACCTAGTTTCAAATTGCTAGAACCGTGTTGTTTTCTTCCGCCGTTTGATTTCCGTTGCTTTGTTCGAATTTGATTCTTCTTGCAACCGGCGTTCTTAAGTTGAACTTTCTGGTTCGAGTTTCCGTTCGAGTTTTACCTGTGCATTAGATGAGTACTTATTGTATGCTTGTTGTTTGTCTGCGATAGATCACCCGGAGTGCGCCGCCTGTTATTTCGAAGCTCTAGGTTTCGCGGATCCTCAGCAAGGCAAGTAACACTTTGATCATACCTTCTCATTGCCCAGTTTTTATTGCATTAGACCAATCCTCAAACACTGCATGATTAGGATCTAATCAAATTGTGGGATGGGAAGTAGTTGAGGTAGTACCTATTACCTGTTTTACTTATGAAACCTTTGGGAGTTACTTCTACGTTTGCTTATTATGCCATGCTATGCTAGTAGACGTGGATTGGGTGAGTGATATCCATGACAGATGTGAGTATTGTTAATTAATGGTTTTATTTAAGGTGGCAACTTAAACACACATCTGGGTGGATTGAGGCACCTGGTTCCTATCAGGACTTGTCTGTTTTTCTTTGGACCGCCACCCAGGCTCAAAGGGATCATAAGATCATTCATGCTAGTAACTTCCGTGTGCACCCACAAGCCATTATGGGCTCTGGCATAGTTGACTAAGTTGTGCGAACTCTTACAATGGTGGACTAGCAGATGTAGGGATGTAGGTTGGTACGGTCTATCACAACGTAAGGTGTGAGTGCTTCTGAAAGACTATGTCTCGGTCATCCGTTTCTCAAACACCCTGTAGTGCGAGAAACCAAACGGAGGCGATCGAGTCTTGTGGGGAAAAGTGCGCAAACCTCTGCAGAGTGTACAAACTAATCATGATTAGCCGTGTCCCCGGTTATGGACATCTTGAGTATCTAGTACTTGAATATCATGTGAATCTCATCATGTTACTTCTAATTAATATTGTTAGGTTTTAATTGTTCACTTAATTGGGATCGGAATGCTGTCAACCATTCTCGATGTTTCAACCACCATGATAGTTAAATAAAATCTATTCCTTTGCAGTAGGGAAAAATTGGCTTTACGCAAAAGTGTAACCATAGAGCTTTTCCACCAGCCATATATGCATGTAGTATAGGCTTATCATTCATTACTCTCTATGTGTTACCTTGCCAGCATATTTCATGTGCTGACCCATTTTCAGGCTGGAACTTTCATGTTGCAGACTTTTCAGACGACGAGTAAGGTGCTTTTAGGTCGTAGTTCTATACTCAGTGATACCGTTGGAGTTGATGGACTCACTTATCTTCCAAGTCTTCCGCTATTATCATTATTAGATGGCCTTAAGCCATATTTATAGTAATAAATTCTCTTTGAGACATCGATGTAATAAGTGTGTGATTGCTACTCTGCTATAAATCCTTCGAAGTACTGTGTGGTGTCAGCATTACTGATCCAGGGATGACACCGGAGCACAGAGACTTGACCATCTGAGGTCTGGTCGCTACATCCTTTTTGGTAAGTACGATGGAACCCCCGAAGAAAGGATGTCGACTTCATCATGATGACCTGAAGCAGAGAAATGAGGACCTCAAATGGATCAATCTCTTCGAGAAGAGCAACCAAGACCGAGAACACTCGCTAGAATTTCGTAACCAGAACCTTCCCCCTTTACTCCGCCTCTTAAATCTCGGGACGAGATTTCTTGTAGTGGAGGAGAATTGTGACGCCCAGCTAATTAAGCTACAATAACCCTCTACTAATGATGCCACGTCACCACTGTTACTGTTACTAAACTCACTCTGATTCAAAACCCGGTCGAATTCAAATTTAAAATCAAGTCAAACGGTAAAGGTTTTCAAATATTAAAAATAAAATGTTCGGATGGTGCTAAATAATGCATAGGTAATTATGATGGAGAAACCACACTTTTACAAAATGTTTAAATACTCTAAAATAAATAAAATAGTAGCTAAAACAATTAAATAAATGCCTTTTGAATTTTATAAAATACTAAACTGTTTTGTTGAGGGGTAAAGTTTTTGTGACAGTAGTTGGAATTGTAACTCTATTTTAGGTGTGAGTTTTACTTTTTGTAAAACTATAAAGTATTAAAGAAATAAAAGAAATCAGAAAGAAAAGGTACAAATAAAACAAAACAAAACAAAAACCAAACCCCTCTTTCCCCTCGGCCGTTCGGCCTAACCAGGCATCCAGGCCACCAGGCCCAGTCCAACTCCCCGTTGTCTTCCTTCCCTTTTCACAGAAGCGCCCTGGACGCTTGTGTCGCGTCCATGGCCAGGATCTCCACGCGTCGGCCATTTGCCGTCTCTTCGTGGTGGATAAGGAGGCCACCAACGCCCTGGACGGAAACCCTAGCCTTTTCCCCCTCTCCTTGCTCCCTGCCCTCGATCTGGTTGAACCCGAACGCCCTCGCCGCCATGGCCGACCTCGCCTGCGCGCTCCCCATCACTGCCACGCCCTGAGCTTGTGTCCATCATCTCCGCCGTGCTCCGCTCCTTCGCCTACAAGACCGTATTGACGACAAGGACCACGAACGCCGTCGCCTATGCCGTCTTCTTCCTCGGATGCCGCCGGTCATCGCCGTTCCATTCGCCTCCACCGAGCCTCCCCCGAGCCCTCCACGAGCATCCTTGTGAGCATCTCCCTCGATCCCCCTTGTTTTCTTTACCCTTCAAATCGGTGTTGTAGACCCGCGCCCACCCGAGGCCGCCATGGCCGGACCTCGCCGTGACCGCACCCGCGCTCCTGCGTGCGCCGGTCCCAGGCTCCCAGCCATCCCGCGCTCCCCCGGGCATCCCGTTCGCGCCCTAACTCCGCAGGCCCCGCACGCGCATCCCTTCCTAGCGCCGTCGCCGTCGCTGCCCTTTTGCTCCTGCTGTTGTTCTTGTTGCTGCTGCCGCTTGCAAGCTGCTGCTCCTGAGATAGCTGCTGCTGCACCGCGCCTGTGGCTCCCCGGCCGCACACAACCACCCCGCCCATGCCCTTCTGCAGGCCGTGGCGTCGCCCGCTGCCGCTCGCACCCCGGCGTGCCCCATATTGCTACTGCTGCTGCTCTGGTGTTGCTATTGCGCTGCTGCTCGCTTCTCTACTGCTGCTCCTCTGCTGCTCGTTACTGCTCCTGCTCTATGCTGTGCACTACTGGTGCTGCCCTTGCGTTGTTGCTGCTCTACTAGTGCCGCTAGTTGTTGCTGATGCTGCTTGGCCATGGCCACCAGCACCGTTTGTGTGTGCTTGTGCGTGGGCTTCACATACAGCCACACCATGGCTAGCTAGTGCCACGCCATACCTATGGGGCTGGGCTTAATTAGATTAAAGGCTAATCACTCTTAGAGCAAGTATAATAGATCCTACTCAGCAGGCTGTAAGCTGCGCCACATCAGCAAAATAACAGCTGGAGGAGAGAGGAGGCAGGAGAGAGACGGGAGCCGGCGCTCCATCTAGCGCCCGGCTGCAGCACAAGATACGAGCACATACAGCCAGCATGCAGCCTGTGTGAAGGCTAAAAGCCAACGTTTCCTCCCATCTACAAATCATGTGAGTCCCTTTTCCTTGGTCCACATGCAAGCATTGAATGCTATAGCCAGCCTAGTAATTAATCTACAGTCAGCCTATTGTATGAGTATGGTTTTAGGAAGACTATAAGGTGATGTGGCACTCGTATATAGCCCGTAGCGGGCTCTTCTATTAACCATGCTCTTAGTGCTATCCTACTACTAATAGTCACTGGCGCTGGGCCCTGCTGTCTAAACAAAATGGCTAAAATCGTCTAACTGATGTATAATACAATGACACACGGGACCCACTTATACTATTCATATGTTGACTAGTCAATCTTTGACTGGGTCAACCCAACCCCACTGGCCCCACTGTCATACATACATGCTAAGAGTAGCACTAGGTGACAAAAGTATTTACTGTTTTTAATTCGAATTGAATAATTAAAAGAATTCTAGAAAATTATTAAAACTTAGAAAATTAATATAAAATAAACCGTAACTCGGATGAAAATACTTTGTACATGAAAGTTGCTCAAAACGACGAGACGAATCAGGATACGCAGCCCGTTCGTCCACCACACATCCCTAGCATAGAAACCACGCAACTTTCCCCCTCTGGTTCACCGGTCCGAAAACGCGAAACATCGAGGATACTTTCCCAGATGTTTCCCCCCTTCACCTGTATCACCTCATACCGCGTTAGGGCATACCTAGCACCGCGTATTGCCTTGTTATGCTTTGTGATGCTTTTATTGCTCTGTTATTTATTGTGTTTCCCCTTTGTTACTTCTTTCCGGTAGACCCCGAGACTGCCGACGACCCCAGTTCGACTACGGTGTTGACAACATGTCCTTCTTGCCAGAGCAACCAGGCAAGCCCCCCCTTGATCGCCAGATATCGCCTATTCTTCTCTATACAGCTTGCATTAGAGTAGTGTAGCATGGTACTGCTTTCAGTTAATCCTATACTGCTGCATAGCCTGTCCTTGCTACTACTGTTGTTACCCTTACCTGCTATCCTACTGCTTAGTATAGGATGCTAGTGTTCCATCAGTGGCCCTACACTCTTGTCCGTCTGCCATGCTATACTACTGGGCCGTGATCACTTCGGGAGGTGATCACGGGCATATACTATATACTTTACACTGTTACATTACTGTGATACTGTTCGGAGATGGGGGCTGAAGGGCAGGTGGCTCTATCCCGGTAGAGGTGGGCCTGGGTTCCCGACGGCCCCCGACTGTTACTTTGAGGCGGAGCGACAGGGCAGGTTGAGACCACCTAGGAGAGAGGTGGCCTGGCCCTGGTCGGCGTTCGCGGATACTTAACACGCTTAACGAGATCTGGGTATTTGATCTGAGTCTTGCCATTTGGTCTATACGCACTAACCATCTACGCGGGAGTAGTTATGGGTATCCTGGCGTCGTGGTATCAGCCGAAGCCTTCGTAACGTCAGCGACTGAGCGGCGCGCGCCAGATTGGGCCGCGTAACGTGACTTCCGTTGTACTGGAGGTTGCTAGGTCTGCTTCCGGCCGCCCTCGCAACTTGCAGGTGTGCTCAGGGCGATGGGCCTAGACCCCTGCGCGCTTAGGTTTAGACCAGCGTGTTGACCTCTCTGTTATGCCTAGGTGGGGCTGCGACGTGTTGATCTTCCGAGGCCGGGCATGACCCAGGAAAGTGTGTCCGGCCAAATGGGATCAAGCGTGTTGGGTTATGTGGTGCACCCCTACAGGGAAGTTAATCTATTCGAATAGTCGTGTCCCTCGGTAAAAGGACGACCCGGAGTTGTACCTTGACCTTATGACAACTAGAACCAGATACTTAATAAAACACACCCTTCCAAGTGCCAGATACAACCCGGTGATCGCTCTCTAACAGGGCAACGAGGAGGGGATCGCCGGGTAGGATTATGCTATGCGTTGCTACTTGGAGGACTTCAGTCTACTCTCTTCTACATGCTGCAAGACGGAGGCTGCCAGAAGCATAGTCTTTGACATGATTAGTTACCCCCCTCTTATTCTGGCATTCTGCAGTTCGGTCCACTGATATGGCCCTTTACACATATATCCATGCATATGTAGTGTAGCTCCTTGCTTGCGAGTACTTTGGATGAGTACTCACGGTTGCCTTGTTCCCCTTTTTCCCTTTCTCTACCCGATTGCGGCGACCAGTCGATGGAGCCCAGGATCCAGACGCCACCGTCGACGACAACTCCTTCTACACTGGAGGTGCCTACTACTATGTTCAGCCCGCTGACAACGACCAGGAGTAGTTTAGGAGGATCCCAGGCAGGAGGCCTGCACCTCTTTTGATCTGTATCCCAGTTTGTGCTAGCCTTCTTAAGGCAAACTTGTTTAACTTATGTCTGTACTCAGATATTGTTGCTTCCGCTGACTCGTCTATGATCGAGCACTTGTATTCGAGCCCTCGAGGCCCCTGGCTTGTATTATGATGTTTGTATGACTTATTTATGTTTTAAAGTTGTGTTGTGATATCTTCCCGTGAGTCCCTGATTTTGATCATACACGTTTGCGTGCATGATTAGTGTATGATTGAATCGGGGGCGTCACAACTGGGCCGGATTTGTTGGGCAGGAGTGCGCGCGGCCCAATTGTAGAATTCTGGACAAACCTTTTTCTTTATAGCAGATAGATGCACAAAAATTTAGTACCACCTCGGATAGGAAAAAAACCTTTTCGGCGGTAAACGGATGAAAAAATTGAAGAAACGCACCTCGCTTTATTAGTAGGTATAGATTAAATTGGTTTTCCAGCCATTTTAGGTGCATAATTCAAAATTAAACTACATGCACATGCTCCGGTGCATATACATTTGTTAAAAAATTAAATCGGTTTCCTTCAGTGCATGCTCAGGTCCCATGCAAGAAATGGGAATGAATTTTCCGGAGTTCTTTTGGCCTTTTTATACATCAACTGAGTTTTCTAGGCATTTTATGTGCATAATTCAAATTTGAACTGCAAGCACATGCTCAAGTGCACTCAAGTTGGTTGAAAAATCACATGTGTGTCCTTGGGTGAATTTCTAGGTCCCATGCAAGAGATGGAATGAAATTCAAACACCAGGGCACTGTTGATTGCCGGCAAAATGTTGAGATGCCTGGTTTTCCAATTCTAGTAAACCCAAAACTCGTCTGAAATTCATGAAACTTGGCATGCTATCATGGAGCGGCATCAACATGCTGGGATAAAAAAATTGTCCCATTTGGGGCAGCTTTGGGTATAAGCTTATCACAAACCAGAGCTTCTCACAACAAGCATGATGGTTTCGATAGGGAACGTCCCACCTTTGGGGACGAAACGATATCCATTGCCTCTTATTGCTTTCAAAAATTTTCTATTGTCAACATAGAACAATATGAGTGTTGTGTTTAATCTTGGAATTTTTTGAGGTTCGTTTGGCCTTTTTTATACATTATCTGGCTTTTCTAGGCATTTTATGTGCATAATTCAAATTTGAAATACAAGCACATGCTCCAGTGCACTAAAGTTGGTTGAAAAATCGCATGTGTGTCCTTGGGTGAATTTGTAGGTCCCATGCAAGAGATGAGAATGAAATTCAAACACCAGGGCACTGTTGATTGCCGGCAAAACGTTGAGATGCCTGGTTTTCAAATTCTAGTAAATCCAAAACTCGTCTGAAATTCATGAAACTTGGCATGCTATCGTGGAGCGGCATCAACATGCCGTGGTACAAAAATTCTCCCATTTGGGGCAAGTTTGGGTATAAGCTTCTCACAAACCAGAGCTTCTCACAACAAGCATGATGGTTTCGATAGGGAACGTCCCACCTTTGGGGACGAAACGATATCCATTGCCTCTTATTGCTTTCAAAAAATTTCTGGTGTCAACATAGAACAACATGAGTGTTGTGTTTAATCTTGGAATTTTTCGGGGTTCGTCTGGCCTTTTATATACATCAACTGGGTTTTCTAGGCATTTTATGTGCATAATTGAAATTTGAACTACAAGCACATGCTCCAGTGCACTAAAGTTCGTTGAAAAATCACATGTGTGTCCTTGGGTGAATTTCTAGGCCCCATGCAAGAGATGGAAATGAAATTAAAACACCAGGGCACTGTTGATTACCGGCAAAACGTTGAGATGTCTAGTTTTTAAATTCTAGTAAATCCAAAACTCGGCTAAAATTCTTGAAACTTGGCATGCTATCATGGAGCGGCATGAACATGCCGTGGAAAAAAATTGTCCCATTTGGGGCAGGTTTGGGTATAAGCTTCTCACGAACCAAAGCTTCTCACAACAAGCATGATGGTTTCGATAGGGAATGTCCCACCTTTGGGGACAAAACAATATCCATTGCCTCTAATTGCTTTCAAATTTTTCTCGTGTCAACATAGAACAACATGAGTGTTGTGTCAATTTTTGTGATTTGTCGGGGTTCGTTTGGACATTTTTATGCATTAACTGAGTTTTCAATGCATTTATGTGCATAATTCGAATTTGAACTACATGCACATGCTCCAGTGCATATAAATTGGTTGAAAAATCATATATGTGTCCTTGGGTGCATGCTTAGGTCCCATGCAAGAAATGGGAATGAATTTCAAACACCAGGGCACCGTTGATTGCCGGCAAAACATTGAGATGCCTGGTTTTTAAATTATAGTAAATCCAAAACTCGCCTGAAATTCATGAAACTTGGCATGCTATCATGGAGCGCCATCAACATGCCGTGGTAAATTTGTTTGTCCCATTTGGGGCAGGTTTGGGTATATGCTTCTCACAAACAAAAGCTTCTCACAATAAGCATGATGGTTTCGGTAGGGAACGTCCCACCTTTGGGGACGAAACGATATCCATTGCCTCTTATTGCTTCCAAATGTTTCTCGTGTCAACATAGAACAACAGGAGTGTTGTGTCAAATTTTGTGATTTTTCGGGATTCGTTTGGACATTTTTATGCATTGACTGAGTTTTCAATGCATTTATGTGCATAATTCAAATTTGAACAACATGCACATGCTACATTGCATATAAATTGGTTGAAAAATCAAATCTGCTTCCTTAGGTGCATGCTTAGGTCCTATACAAGAAACGGTAATGAATTTCAATCACCAGGGCACCGTTGATTGCCAACAAAACATTGATATACCTGGTTTTTAAATTCTAGTAAATCCAAAACTCGTCGGAAATTCATGAAACTTGGCATGCTATCATGGAGCGGCATCAACATGCCGTGGTGAAAAAATTGTCCCATTTGGGGCAGGTTGGGTTATATGCTTCTCACAAATAAGGGCTTCTCACAACAAGCCCGATGGTTTCGGTAGGGAACTTCACACCTTTGGGGACGAAACGATATCCATTGCCTCTTATTGCTTTCCAATTTTTTCTCGTGTCCACATAGAACAACAGGAGTGTTGTGTCAAATTTTTTTGATTTTTTGGGGTTCGTTTGGACATTTTTATGCATCAGTTTAGTTTTCAATGCATTTATGTGCATAATTCAAATTTTAAATACACGCACATGCAACGGTGCATATAAGTTGGTTGAAAAATCAAATATGTTTCCTTGGGTGCATGCTTAGGTCCCATGCAAGAAATGGGAATGAATTTCAAACACCAGAGCGCCGTTGATTGCCGGCAAAAGGTTGAGATACTTTATTTTTAAATTCTAGTATATCCAAAACTCGTGTGAAACTCATGAAACTTAGCGTTCTATCAAGGAGTGGCATCAACATGCCGTGGTAAATTTATTGTCCCATTTGGGGCTGGTTTTGATATATGCTTCTCACAAACCAGAGCTTCTCAGAACAATCATGATGGTTTTGGTAGGGAACGTCCCACCTTTGGGGACAAAACGATATCCATTGCCTCTTATTGCTTCCAAAAATTTTCTCGTGCCAACATAGAACAACAGGAGTGTTGTGTCAATTTTTTTAATTTTTCGGGGTTCGTTTCGACATTTTTATGCATTAATTGAGTTTTCAATACATTTATGTGCATAATTAAAATTTGAACTACATGCACATGCTCCATGGCATATAAATTTGTTGAAAAATCAAATCTGTGTCCTTGGGTGCATGCTTAGGTCCCATGCAAGAAATGGGAATGAATTTCAAACACCAGGGCACTGTTTATTGCCGGCAAAACATTGGGATTCCTGGGTTGTAAATTCTAGTAAATCCAAAACTCGTCTGAAATTCTTGAAACTTGGCATGCTTTCATGGAGCGGCCTCAACATGCCGTGGTAAATTTTTTGTCCCATTTGGGGCAGGTTTGGTTATATGCTTCTCACAAACTAGAGCTTCTCACGACAAGCATGATGGTTTCGGTAGGGAACTCGTACCACCTTTGGGGACGGGACGGTATCCGTTGCCTCTTATTGCTTTCAAAAAATTTCTAGTGTCAATGTAGAACAACAGGAGTGTTGTGTTTAGTCTTGGAATTTTTCGGGGTTCGTTTGGCCTTTTTTATACATTAACTGGCTTTTCTAGGCATTTTATGTGCATAATTGAAATTTGAACTACAAGCACATGCTCCGGTGCACTAAAGTTGGTTGAAAAATCACATGTGTGTCCTTGGGTGAATTTCTAGGTCCCATGCAAGAGAGGGAATGAAATTCAAACACTAGGGCGCTGTTGATTGCCGGCAAAACATCGAGATGCCTGGTTTTTAAATTCTAGTAAATCCAAAACTCGTCTGAAATTCATGAAACTTGGCCTGCTATCATGGAGCAGCATCAACATGCCGTGGTAAAAAAATTGTCACATTTGGGGCAGGTTTGGGTATAAGTTTCTCACAAACCAGAACTTCTCACATCAAGCATGATGGTTTCGATAGGGAACGTCCCACCTTTGGGGACGAAATGATATCCATTGCCTCTTATTGCTTCCAATTTTTTTCTCGTGTCAACATAGAACAACATGAGTGTTGTTCAATTTTTGTGATTTTTGGGGTTCGTTTGGACATTTTTATGCATCAACTTAGTTTTCAATGCATTTATGTGCATAATTCAAATTTGAACTACAGGCACATGCTCCAGTGCATATAAATTGGTTGAAAAATCAAATCAGTTTCCTTGGGTGCATGCTTAGGTCCCATGCAAAAATAGGAATGAATTTAAAACACTAGGGCGCCGTTGATTGCCGGCAAAACGGTGAGATACTTTATATTTGAATTATAGTAAATCCAAAACTCTTCTAAAATTCGTGAAACTTGGCATTCTATCATGGAGTGGCATCAACATGTCGTGGTAAATTTATTGTCCCATTTGGGGCAGGTTTGGATATATGCTTCTCACAAACCAGAGCTTCTCAGAACAATCATGATGGTTTCGGTAGGGAACATCCCACCTTTGGGGACGAAACGATATCCATTGCCTATTATTGCTTACAAATTTTTTCTCATGTCAACATAGAACAACAGGAGTGTTGTGTCAATTTTTGTGATTTTTCGGGGTTCGTTTGGATATTTTTATGCATTAACTGAGCTTTCAATGCATTTATGTGCATAATTCAAATTTGAAGTACATGCACATGCTCCAATGCATATAAATTTGTTGAAAAATCAAATCTGTGTCCTTGGTTGCATGCTTAGGTCCCATGCAAGAAATGAGAATGAATTTCAAACACCAGGGTACTGTTGATTGCCGGCAAAAATTGAGATGCATGGTTTTTAAATTTTAGTAAATCCAAAACTCGTCTGAAATTCATGATACTTGGCATGCTATCATGGAGCAGCATCAGCATGCCGTGGTAAATTTTTTGTCCCATTTGGGGCAGGTTTGGGTATATGCTTCTCACAAACTAGAGCTTATCACGGCAAGCATGATGGTTTCGGTAGGGAACGCGTACCACCTTTGGGGACGGGACGATATCCGTTGCCTCTTATTGCTTTCGAAAAATTTCTAGTGTCAACATAGAACAACAGGAGTGTCTTGTTTAATCTTGGAATTTTTCGGTCTTCGTTTGGCCTTTTTTATACATTAACCGGGTTTTCTAGGCATTTTATGTGCATAATTCAAATTTGAACTACAAGCACATGCTCTAGTGCACTAAAGTTTGTTGAAAAATTACATGTGTGTCCTTGGGTGAATTTCCAGGTCCCATGCATGAGATGGGAATGAATTTCAAACACTACGGCACTGTTGATTGCCGGCAAAACATTGAGATGTCTGGTTTTTAAATTGTAGTAAATCCAAAACTCACCTGAAAGTCATGAAACTTGGCATGCTATCATGGAGCGGCATCAACATGCCGTGGTAAAAAAATTGTCCCATTTGGGGCAGGTTTGAGTATAAGCTTCTCACAAACCAGAACTTCTCACAACAAGCATGATGGTTTCGATAGGGAACGTCCCACCTTTGGGGACGAAACGATATCCATTGCCTCTTATTGCTTCCAATTTTTTTTCTCGTGTCAACAAAGAACAACATGAGTGTTGTGTCAATTTTTGTGATTTTTGGGGTTCGTTTGGACATTTTTATGCATCAGCTTAGTTTTCAATGCATTTATGTGCATAATTCAAATTTGAACTACAGGCACATGCTCCAGTGCATATAAATTGGTTGAAAAATCAAATCAGTTTCCTTCGGTGCATGCTTAGGTCCCATGCAAAAATGGGAATGAATTTAAAACACTAGGGTGCCGTTGATTGCCAGCAAAACGGTGAGATACTTTATTTTGAAATTCTAGTAAATCCAAAACTCTTCTGAAATTCATGAAACTTGGCATTCTATCATGGAGTGGCATCAACATGCCGTGGTAAATTTATTGTCCCATTTGGGGCAGGTTTGGATATATGCTTCTCACAAACCAGAGCTTCTCAGAACAATCATTATGGTTTCGGTAGGGAACGTCCCACCTTTGGGGACGAAACGATATACATTGCCTCTTATTGCTTCCAAATTTTTTCTCGTGCGAAGGGTAAGGAAGCTAGCCGAGCCTAGGAGGATTCGCTTAGGTAGCTGGGACGTAGGGTCTCTGAAAGGGAAGCTTCGGGAGCTAGTTGATGCATCGGTGAGGTGATGTGTTGATATCCTTTGCGTCCAAGAAACCAAATGGAGAGGATAGAAGGCGAAGGAGGTGGAGGATACCGGCTTCAAGCTGTTGTACACGGGGACAGCTGCAAACAGAAATGGCGTAGGCATCTTGATCAACAAGAGCCTCAGGTATGGTGTGGTAGACGTCAAGAGACGTGGGGACCAGATTATCCTAGTCAACCTGATAGTTGAGGACTTGGTTCTCAATGTTATCAGCGCGTATGCCCCGCAAGTAGGCCACAATGAGAACACCAAGAGGGAGTTCTGGGAAGGCCTGGAAGACATGGTTAGGAGTGTACCGATTGGTGAGAAGCTCTTCATAGGAGGAGACTTCAATGGCCACGTGGGTACATCTAACACAGGTTTTGAAGGGGCGCATGGGGGCTTTGGCTATGGCATCAGGAATCAAGAAGGAGAAGATGTCTTAAGCTTTGCTCTAGCCTACAACATGATTGTAGCTAACACCCTCTTTAGAAAGAGAGAATCACATCTGGTGACTTTTAGTAGTGGCCAACACTCTAGCCAGATTGATTTCATCCTCTCGAGAAGAGAAGATAGGCGTGTGTGCCTAGACTGTAAGGTGATACCTGGAGAGAGTGTTGTACCCCAGCATAAGCTGGTGGTTGCTGACTTCCGCTTTCGGATTCGTGTCCAGCGGAATAAGCGTGCCAAAGTCGCTAGAACGAAGTGGTGGAAGCTCAAGGGGGAGGTAGCTCAGGTGTTCAAGGAGAGGGTCATTAAGGAGGGCCCTTGGGAGGAAGGAGGGGATGCGGACAATGTGTGGATGAAGATGGCGACTTGCATTCGTAAGGTGGCCTCGGAGGAGTTTGGAGTGTCCAAGGGAAGGAGAAGCGAAGATAAGGATACCTGGTGGTGGAATGATGACGTCCAGAAGGCGATTAAAGAGAAGAAAGATTGCTTCAGACGCCTATACCTGGATAGGAGTGCAGACAACATAGAGAAGTACAAGATGGCGAAGAAGGCCGCAAAGCGAGCTGTTGGTGAAGCAAGGGGTCGGGCATATGAGGGCCTCTACCAACGGTTAGGCACGAAGGAAGGTGAAAGGGACATCTATAAGATGGCCAAGATCCGAGAGAGGAAGACGAGGGACATTGGCCAAGTCAAATGCATCAAGGACGGAGCAGGCCAACTCTTGGTGAAGGACGAGGAGATTAAGCATAGATGGCGGGAGTACTTCGACAAGCTGTTCAATGGGGAGAATGAGAGTTCTACCATTGAACTGGACGACTCCTTTGATGAGACCAGCATGCGTTTTGTGCGGCGAATCCAAGAGTCTGAGGTAAAGGAGGCTTTAAAAAGGATGAAAGGAGGCAAGGCGATGGGCCCTGATTGTGTCCCCATTGAGGTGTGGAAAGGCCTCGGGGACATAGCGATAGTATGGCTAACCAAGCTTTTCAACCTTATTTTTCGGGCAAACAAGATGCCAGAAGAATGGAGACGGAGTATATTAGTACCAATCTTCAAGAACAAGGGGGATGTTCAGAGTTGTACTGATTACCGTGGAATTAAGCTGATGAGCCATACAATGAAGCTATGGGAGAGAGTCATTGAGCACCGTTTAAGAAGAATGACAAGCGTGACCAAAAATCAGTTTGGTTTCATGCCTGGGAGGTCGACCATGGAAGCCATTTTCTTGGTACGACAACTTATGGAGAGATATAGGGAGCAAAAGAAGGACTTGCATATGGTGTTCATTGACTTGGAGAAGGCCTATGATAAGATACCGCGGAATTTCATGTGGTGGGCCTTGGAGAAACACAAAGTCCCAGCAAAGTACATTACCCTCATCAAGGACATGTACGATAATGTTGTGACAAGTGTTCGAACAAGTGATGTCGACACCGATGACTTCCCGATTAAGATAGGACTGCATCAGGGGTCAGCTTTGAGCCCTTATCTTTTTGCATTGGTGATGGATGAGGTCACAAGGGATATACAAGGATATATCCCATGGTGTATGCTCTTTGCGGATGATGTGGTGCTAGTTGACGATAGTCGGACGGGGGTAAATAGGAAGTTAGAGTTATGGAGACAAACCTTGGAATCGAAAGGGTTTAGGCTTAGTAGAACTAAAACCGAGTACATGATGTGCGGTTTCAGTACTACTAGGTGTGAGGAGGAGGAGGTTAGCCTTGATGGCCAGGTGGTACCTCGGAAGGACACCTTTCGGTATTTGGGGTCAATGTTGCAGGAGGATGGGGGTATTGATGAAGATGTGAACCATCAAATCAAAGCTGGATGGATGAAGTGGCGCCAAGCTTCTGGCATTCTCTGTGACAAGAGAGTGCCACAAAAGCTAAAAGGCAAGTTCTACAGGATGGCGGTTCGACCCGCAATGTTGTATGGCGCGGAGTGTTGGCCGACTAAAAGGCGACATGTTCAACAGTTAGGTGTGGCGGAGATGCGTATGTTGAGATGGATGTGTGGCCACACGAGGAAGGATCGAGTCCAGAATGATGATATACGAGATAGAGTTGGGGTAGCACCAATTGAGGAGAAGCTTGTCCAACATCGTCTGAGATGGTTTGGGCATATTCAGCGCAGGCCTCCAGAAGCTCCAGTGCATAGCGGACGGCTAAAGTGTGCGGAGAATGTCAAGAGAGGGCGGGGTAGACCGAATTTGACATGGAAGGAGTCCGTTAAGAGAGACCTGAAGGATTGGAGTATCACCAAAGAGCTAGCTATGGACAGGGGTGCGTGGAAGCTTGCTATCCATGTGCCAGAGCCATGAGTTGGTTGCGAGATCTTATGGGTTTCACCTCTAGCCTACCCCAACTTGTTTGGGACTAAAGGCTTTGTTGTTGTTGTTGTCAACATAGAACAACAGGAGTGTTGTGTCAATTTTTGTGATTTTTCGGGGTTCGTTTGGACATTTTTATGCATTAACTGAGTTTTCAATGCATTTATGTGCATAATTCAAATTTGAAGTACATGCACATGCTCCAATGCATATAAATTTGTTGAAAAATCAAATCTGTGTCCTTGGTTGCATGCTTAGGTCCCATGCAAGAAATGAGAATGAATTTCAAACACCATGCTACTGTTGATTGCCGGCAAAAATTGAGATGCATGGTTTTTAAATTTTAGTAAATCCAAAACTCGTCTGAAATTCATGAAACTTGGCATGCTATCATGGAGCGGCATCAGCATGCCGTGGTAAATTTTTTGTCCCATTTGGGGCAGGTTTGGGTATATGCTTCTCACAAACTAGAGCTTCTCATGGCAAGCATGATGGTTTCGGTAGGGAACGCGTACCACCTTTGGGGACGGGACGATATCCATTGCCTCTTATTGCTTTCGAAAATTTTCTAGTGTCAACATAGAACAACAGGAGTGTTGTGTTTAATCTTGGAATTTTTCGGTCTTCATTTGGCCTTTTTTATATATTAACCGGGTTTTCTAGGCATTTTATGTGCATAATTCAAATTTGAACTACAAGCACATGCTCCAGTGCACTAAAGTTTGTTGAAAAATTACATGTGTGTCCTTGGGTGAATTTCTAGGTCCCATGCATGAGATGGGAATGAATTTCAAACACTACGGCACTGTTGATTGCCGGCAAAACATTGAGATGTCTGGTTTTTAAATTGTAGTAAATCCAAAACTCACCTGAAATTCATGAAACTTGGCATGCTATCATGGAGCGGCATCAACATGCCGTGGTAAAAAAATTGTCCCATTTGGGGCAGGTTTGAGTATAAGCTTCTCACAAACCAGAACTTCTCACAACAAGCATGATGGTTTCGATAGGGAACGTCCCACCTTTGGGGACGAAACGATATCCATTGCCTCTTATTGCTTTCAAATTTTTTCTCGTGTCAACATAGAACAACAGGAGTGTTGTGTCAATTTTTGTGATTTTTTGGGGTTTGTTTGGACATTTTTATGCATTAACTGAGTTTTCAATGCATTTATGTGCATAATTCAAATTTGAACTACATGCACATGCTCCAGTGCATATAAATTGGTTGAAAAATCTAATATGTGTCCTTGTGTGCATTCTTAGGTCCCATGCAAGAAATGGGAATGAATTTCAAACACTAGGGCACCGTTGATTGCCGACAAAACATTGAGATGCCTGGATTTTAAATTCTATTAAATCCAAAACTTGTCTGTAATTCATTAAACTTGGCATGCTATCATGGAGTGTCGGTGTACTAAAGTAGGGGTACCTTAGTACCCCGAACTTGTGCACGGGCAGTAGTAGCGTCCCGCGGCAAGGCTTGCCAGGGGAGCGACAAGAGTCTCCACGGCCCTTTCTGGGCCGGACGAAGGCCAAGTGATCGAGCCAAGAAGACCAAGCCCCGACAAGAGGAGCTTGCCGGGCCAAGAAGGCGAGGTCCGGCAAGAGGAGCTTGCCGGGCCAAGGCGACAAGGCCCCGGCAAGAGGAGCTTGCCGGGACGACTAAGCCGAAGCACCAAGGCCCCGGCGGGAGGAGCTCGCCGGGATGGCCAAACCAAGGCCCCCCCAAGAGAAGCCCGCCGCGGCGCGCCGCGCGCCCCGGCAAGGCCTGACGAGCGGCAAGCTCTCAGGTGCGGCAAGACAACCACCGCGGCAAGCCACTTGCCGCGGCGAACCACCATCTCAGACGTGCGCTCCAGCTCACCTGCCCACGCGTCACTCTGGAGCTTCCCCAGAGACACGTGGCGGGGCGCCGCGCAGCCTGGGGCGCGCGCGTGGCATGCGACGTTGGCGGAGTCGCCCCCGTGGCAAGCGGAGGCGCCCCTAACGGTCCGCCTCGGCACTGTTCAGGCGATCCAGATGGGCATTTAATGCCTTTGTCCCCCGCCGTCAGAGTTAGGTGCGATAGCACTGTGCGGCCACTGTTCACACAGTTCCTTGCCATTTTTACCCTCACCTGCGTCGCTACCTGTGGAAAACCCCTTAGCATATAAAAGGAGGCCCATGCACACGTAGGGGGGGAACCCCAGAGGGGGAACCCTAGAGGGGGATCGAAGGCTAGGAGGAATCCAGACCGGAAGGAGGACACCCAGTAGACCCTCGTCTACGTCCAGCTCCAACTTACTGTAGTTTCTTGCGCTCCAGAGCAAGAACTCGAATCAACCAGACAAGCAGCAGTAGGGTTTTACGCATCCATGCGGCCCGAAGCTAGGTAAAATCGTTGTGTGTGTGTGCGTCGCCTCGATCTGCTCTTTGTGCAACCTCCGCCCCCCGTTGAACCGACAAGGGGCTCCGTCCCCATAGGTGATCGTGGAGGCCGATATCCCCCGACATGGAGCGACATCAACTTGCAGTGGTAATTTTTTTGTCCCATTTGGGGCAGGTTTGGGTATATGTTTCTCACAAACCAGAGCTTCTCACAACAATCATGATGGTTTCGGTAGGGAACGTCCCACCTTTGGGGACGAAACAATATCCATTGCCTCTTATTGCTTCCAAAATGTTTTTGTCGTGTCAACATAGAACAACAGGAGTGTTGTGTCAATTTTTGTGATTTTTCGGGGTTCGTTTGGACATTTTTATGCATTAACTGAGTTTTCAATGCATTTATGTGCATAATTCAAATTTGAACTACATGCACATGCTAGAGTGCATATAAATTGGTTGAAAAATCAAATATGTTTCCTTGGGTGCATGCTCAGGTCCCAGGCAAGAATGGTAATGAATTTCAATCACAAGGCTACCGTTGATTGCCAAAAAAAACATTAAGATACCTGGTTTTTAAATTCTCGTAAATCCAAAACTCTTCTAAAATTCATGAAACTTGGCATGCTATCATGGAGCGGCATCAACATGCCGTGGTAAAAAAATTGTCCCATTTTTGGCAGGTTTGGGTATATGCTTCTCACAAACCAGAGCTTCTCACAACAAGCCCGATGGTTTCAATAGGGAACGTCCCACCTTTGGGGACGAAACGATTTCCATTGCCTCTTATTGCTTTGAAATTTTTTTCTCGTGTCAATGTAGAACAATAGGAGTGTTGTGTCAATTTTTGTGATTTTTTGGGGTTCATTTGGACATTTTTATGCATCAACTTAGTTTTCAATGCATTTATGTGCATAATGCAAATTTGAACTACATGCACATGCTCTAGTGCATATATATTGGTTGAAAAATCAAATATGTTTCCTTGGGTGCATGCTTAGGTCCCATGCAAGAAATGGGAATGAATTTCAAGCACCAGGGCGCCATTGATTCTCGGGAAAACGTTTCAATAATTTATTTTTAAATTCTAGTAAGTACAAAACTCGTCTGAGATTCATAAAACTTGGCATTCTATCATGGACTGGCATCAACATGCTGTGGTAAAAAAAATCCCATTTGGGGCAGGTTTGGATATATGCTTCTCACAAACCAGAGCTTCTCAGAACAATCATGATGGTTTCGGTAGGGAACATTCCACCGTTAGGGACGAAACGATATCCATTGCCTCTTATTGCTTCCAGAATTTTTCTCGTGTCAACATAGAACAACAAGAGTGTTATGTCAATTTTTGTGATTTTTTGGGGTTTGTTTGGACAGTTTTATGCATTAACCGAGTTCTCAATGCATTTATGTGCATAATTCAAATTTGAACTACATGCACATGCTCCAGTGCATATAAATTTGTTGAAAAATCAAATCTGTGTCCTTGGGTGCATGCTTAGGTCCCATGCAATAAATGGGAATGAATTTCAAACACCAGGGCACTGTTGATTGCCGACAAAACATTGAGATGCCTGGTTTTTAAATTCCAGTAAATCCAAAACTCGTCTGAAATTCATGACACTTGGCATGCTATCATGGAGCGGCATCAACATGCAGTGGTAAATGTTTTGTCCCATTTGGGGCAGGTTTGGGTATATGCTTCTCACAAACTAGAGCTTCTCATAACAAGCATGATGGTTTCGGTAGGGAACGTCCCACCTTTGGGGACGAAATGATATCCATTGCCTCTTATTGCTTTCAAATTTTTTCTCATGTTAACATAGAACAACAGGAGTGTTGTGTCAATTTTTGTGATTTTTCGTGGTTCGTTTGGACATTTTTATGCATTAACTGAGTTTTCAATACATTTATGTGCATAATTCAAATTTGAACTACATGCACATGCTCCAGTGCATATAAATTGGTTGAAAAATCAAATTTGTGTCCTTGGGTGCATGCTTAGGCCCCATGCAAGAAATGGGAATGAATTTGAAACACCAGGGCACCGTTGATTGCCGGCAAAATGTTGAGCTACTTTAATTTTAAATGTAGTAAATCCAAAAGTCGTCTGGAATTCATGAAACTTGGCATTCTATCATGGAATGGCACCCGACATGCTGTTGTATTTTTCGTGTCCATTTTGAGAGAAGGCACACTCAAATAATGACAGCCAACAAAGGCATTTTGAAAAAATAGTTGCCACTTTAATATCTTGAACGTTTGTATAACTGAAACTGTGTGCATTCAGTTAACCATTCATTCACGTGACGCCACGTGTCTTGGTTTTAATGGTTGTAGGAGGTGCCGTGCGGACAGCTGCTTGACCTTGACTGAACAGGAGGCGTGCGAGCGCAGTCCGGAGCGTAGGATGACCGAGAGGCATGCAAGCTGTCCTTGAATGCGCGGGCTCACCGGGAAGCGTGCGAACTGTATGCTGTGAAGGCTCACTCGGAAGTGAGCCCTTTGACTTCCATGGCCGCATGCCTTCCTATCCATTAATGGCGCCCGAGATGCTGTTTAATACGGGCGGCCTTACTATTCGCCCTCCCATTCCCCTCCCTCCCGCAGACCGCCACCAACGCCATGGCGCAGAATGATCATCTGCCACTAGTCTTCAAGTTTGGTGAAGTCGACTCCGAGTCGGGGGAGATAGAAAATAAGGAGGAATGGGGCCTCATGGACATGGCCCAGAACAAGCTGGCCGCGGCGGTTTCTGCCCCTGTTCCCGTCCCAGCTCCCATCCCCACGCCCGCGCTAGCGACCATCCCCGTAGCATTGACGGGCTGGTTGCCGAGCACTATCGCAGAGCTGGAAGGCGCGGGCGTCACCGAGGTCTCCGCGGACCCGCGCGAGCTTGTGTACATGCCACGCCCGTGCCCGTGCGCGTCCCTCCACCCACCATGGCGCCAGCCCCCGTGCGTTTGGCTGCACCCGCCGCGCCCGTGCCCCTGCCCGTCACGCTGCCTCCGCCGCCGCCGGAAATAGTTTTTTGGGGTTTAATACTATATCTCGAATTCTCGATCATATGAATATAAATTTGCAGTGTGACTGAATGGAAGATATGGTTTGAACAAACTTGTGTTTTGCTCTCTTAATGTATAGACTTATCAAACTATTTTCTTTTGAAAAAACGTCAATGGTTTTTAAATATAAAACACTCCTCACAAACGTTTTAATTAGAACACCTGTATGTAAAACCGACAGCTTCCCAAGGAAGCCAAGGGAAAATGTGCCGAGCAGGATTTCTGCATCCCTTGATCATAAACGTTTTAGATAGAACACCCGTATGCAAAGTGAGAGCCATGGTCTTCCCTCGTGCAGTGCAGGATTTGTGCATCCCTTCAGCGCAAACGGTTGTTTTGCCTGACCCGTGTGCAACCACGTACAAACAATTGGGTAATATTTGCATATCCATCATTTTGGGTATGTTGCCATTTGTCAAACTGGAAAGATTGATATTTTTTTATCTCGTAACATTGCTATTTGTCAACCTTGTAACACTGCGATTTGTGAAAATATGCAGCTAAAAATCACTAGCACTATCTAATTTTTGCAACTAAAATCACTAGCACTGTTCATATGGACACCACTAGCAGGCGTGAGTTGATGGATGCATATGCAAATGTACCATTGATGGACGCATATGTATCATTTCCAACAAAACATTCTAGTAAAGTAAAGTTTTTCTCACGCAACAAATAACGAAGCGATGAAATGAACTTCAGCTCAACCACTCGTCGGCGTTGGAAACGCTTGCTTTGAACTAGAAGTGATTCTCTGGGAAGGGCCAGCTATTGTCAATGTCGAGACCAACGCGGGGCTGATCATCCATGCTGAAGCGGCCTATGTCAGGACCCATATTGCGACGGTAGGGAAGCATAGCAATGTCCGAGGTATAGATACAGTTGCTTCTCATAAATGGTAGTAATGTTGTGTCAACAGCAGCTGGATCGCCTTCCACCATCATTGGATAGTTTTGTCCAAGGAAGAGCGAGTTTCCTCCAAGACTTTCAATACTAAACCAGGGAGAAGGTGTTGGCGCTAGTACACTAGTATCCATCCCGAATACCCTACAACTGATGTTGGAATAGGTCCAGAGAGTGCCACCATGCGAGACAACACATGCTTCCTTAGTAACATCAGCAGTGCCCTATAGACAGACAAGAAGAGGTGATCCATCGGAATAAGTTGTCAGGCGCCACTGAGTATATGGGTCCTACTCGTCCTCATGCTCGTGATCATCAGCATCGTCATCTCCCCCTTGGTTATAAATTCTTTCAAATATAGGTGGTGGAATGTTCACATGACCTTGGAAACACAAGAAGGTTAATTAGTAAAGAGAAACTAGCTAACCCGCATGCATGTGGATGAAACAATTATAATTAAAGTAGAAGACAAACGTGCCGAAAGCATCAGGATTCCATGCAAAAACAGTACCACGAGTGGTGGCAGCAAACACTAGACCCTCGTATTGAATTGCATCGCAGTACTCATCCATGTACAGAAATTGTTTTTAAGCAATATACATCAAGGCGTGGAAGTAAGGACGACAACAAGCTTGTCGAAGATAGCAACAACTTCATAGTTCGTGTAATCCCAAGAGCGGTTGGGAACTCGACAAATTGCTATCTTCGATAGGCGACAGTCACCATGATAGTATTTGAACTCACGTAGAATATCGGTGTACTCAACCTCTGGGCAGTCTGAGATTTTTGGAAGTGGAACCCGGTAGTATACACATTCACAAGTTCCCACTCACAGTTGTACCCAATATAAACAACCCAATCTCCATTTGCGCCTGCCCAAGCCTTGCCCTCAAGCAATGGCATCTTAACATCATACGTATCATTATCAAGCGGCATCAACTTGCACAAGGCGAGGCTTCCCTCATGCCCGCGCCAGTCAGCAGGGTCACGGAGAAGAAGATAGGGGAGATCAAACCGCTCCTGGACCCTTTGGGTTCCTTGTAATGATGTTATTAGTTGAGTCGAGAATGGTCTTGCATGAACCTGCCATGCTAGCCGAGGTGATGACGTCGCACCGATCAATGAGTTCCTCCACCACGTCATCTTTCAGATCAGCGCAAGAATAACGGGGTCGTTGCTGGCCTGTTCCCTCCATGAAGAAGATGATCGAACAATGGCAGAAGGAAGGGTGAAGGAAAATGGAGGGAGGAAGAGCATGCGAAAACAGTTCCAGATCGAGAGGGAAAGGCAAAGAGGCATTGGACGGTTGCCACGGTACAAGAAGAGGCAAGTGGGGAGCGAATGGTTGCCACAGAGGTCACACACTGACGACAAGGCCGAGTGAACCGCATGTGTATATCGCACACACCTTGATCTGGCTGACCGTTTCTTTTGTGTTACCTAATCACAAACAGTTCATCCGAGTGAACCGTATGTTGTACATCGCACACACCTTATCTGGCTGCCCGTTTCTTTTGTGTTGCCTAATCACAAACAGTTCATCCGAGTGAACCGTATGATGTGTATCGCACACGCCTTCATCTGGCTGCCCGTTTCTTTTGTTCCTCCTCACCGCAAACAGTTAATTGAACTAAACCGTATGCCCTTCATCGCACATGCAACTAAAATCTGAACCGTGTTTGATGCACCCGCCATCGCAAATGTTTTATACATTTTTGACGGTTTTCATACACCACCGTTTGCGATTATTGCATCGCACACAGTTTCTCGAAATGTCTCTGATCATAGTGTCGCGTTAGCAGCATCCTGCAGTAGTGTCTAATTGGTTCTAATGTAGAAAACTAGCTAGCACATCTAAATTATTACACATAAAATAATTTATGAGGTCATTACGTAAGGTCAGGACACCTCATGAAGATTGATGAAAATAACATTTATTATGTAAACAAGGAATACTAAAGTGAGTGTAAGGTCATTATAAATAATTTACGAACTGGTTGGAAATGCATTCCAGATATATTTAAGCAAGACACTAAAAGGGCAATATATACCTAGATACTGAATAGTGCAACTAAAAAATTATTATTAGATTAACGATGCCGGTATTATTCCCTAGCTGCGACCTCTCCCAGATCTAGTCCAAAGCTTCCTACTTCACACGGGCCTAAAAGCCAGAGAACAAGACTAGAACATGGGTAAAAAAGTGGAGCAAAAACAAGATAATGGTAATCTGAGCTGCGACCTAAGGGCAAATATATTTCGAGTCTCCCACTAATGAAAGTTTTATTTTCATTGCAGATGACATTGTGGATAGGTATATTGACCTTGTAAAAAATCTGCTAGTTTCTTTCTCTCTGGGGAAGGACACAACAATATTTACTGTCAACAAAAGAACTATGAGGAGCGTATTCACCATAATCTTCTCCATCTCTTCATCAACAAATATCCCTTGGGCCGTCATACTTCACAAGATCGAACAAGAGAGCATGGTGCCCTATACATGTTGTGCACCAATGGAGAAGGTTTTGAACATGCAGAAACATGTGTTCATCATGTAATATAAGGTATAAGCTAGGGATATGTGACTGATGAATATGTGTGATACACAGTAATGAGAAGCTTTTACAGGAAAATATAATATAATAAGACAAATAGCTTGACATTGTTATAGCATAAACTATCATATATATAGGCATGAACTATGTGTAGTCCAACCTCCATCCATGTATGTATTAGAAGATAATGCACCACATCCGACAATATTTCTTCGGCATATCCACACATCACAAAACGTTGGATAATTCCACCAAGACTGCAACATAAATATTATTATTCATCCGATATGGTTTCCTGCTTGTATGTTTCATTTGAAATCACCTTGAAGATGTGTGGTGAAATAATCAGGGCCCCCCTTATGGTTGTTGAGATTGTTGGAGCTGTGTGAGACGTTGGACTTCGGCTACTAGTGTTTCATTCAGACCTGTATATAGAAACATGAACATACCCAACTTAGTGACTAGACTAGGTAAAAAAGATTTTTTTTCTTATGATCCTTACAAACAAAATCACATGTTAACGTGGATTAAATAACTAGGGTGCCTAGCTAGGGCATGAAATAATAAAATTAATTACCATGTCTAAAAGTCATGCTAAAATTGTGGCAATCAAAGTTATCAAAATAAGTCGATAAATTGTCAAGAGTTTTCAAATGAAAAAATTAATAGTTTTATTACAAAATGGAAGTAACATATTACATGTGACTAGTAAATAGACTTCTGAATTGATTGATAATATGAATACTGTTTGAAGCAAAATGGAAAAGACACATCAGAACGCACGACTTAATAGTTGACGCACATCACACATTCTAACCTTAGAAAAACAGAAAATGGAAACCTAGAACTAACATAATTGACATACTACTAATTAATAAAACAGGGAGAGAATCATGAATTTATAAAAGCAAACTATCTGATCACTAGGACACATAAACACACACGCTGAACCTTTCACAGAACATACAAATGTATAGGTCCAATTGAAAGTATGTAATTCTATGAATGGTTCAAATATAGAAAACTTCCTAGCATATCCAAGCTAGTACACACAAAACATTTGTAAGTCATTTATTATGTAAAGAGAAATAGCAAAGTCAGTCTAAGCTAGTTAGTAAATAATATATGAAGTGGTTAGCTAATGTACTGAAGATATAATTAAGCAAGTCACTAAAAATGCAATATATACCCAAAAAACGATTGATGCAACATATATTTATTATTAGAGAGGTCATAGTAACCCAAGCCTTCAATGATTAATCTCGACTTTGGAATCTACATACAAAGGTGTTTAAGAGACTTCCCTAAGCAAGCAAAATAGAACCAGTTTCAATATTTACTGCAGTATACGTCAGACATTGGCATGTGGGAGTATTATATATTTTCCAACAAATGTAGCTAAGTTCCGTCAAATGACTTTCCATGATGATCGTTTGGCGGTCAAAAACAGTACAATGGGAGAAAGATTTTTCTTGCCAAGTAGCCAAAGAAGGCACAAGAGAACTACCAGTGCATACTATTACATGTGCATAAACTATAATGTACCTTGCAGCTGACATCATGCAATCTAATTGTTCATAGTATCAATTGAATCTAGATATTTCTAAAATAAGCATGCCACTACAGAAATTTCCAACTTGGCTGAGAGCCCAGGGCACTAGGAAAAGGCTGAAAAACACTTGGACATGTGTTTGCCAAGTTCCACACTTAGGAAATAAGGCTCGGCTAGTGTCTGGCCGACAAAATTTATCTTATTCTAACAAAACCACATGCACATGTAAGCACGTACTAGAACATGTAGTATACTTGTGTATTTCCAAAAACAGCTAGTGTGTGCAAGTGCACACATTGGCCTTTTGAGAATAATTAGCTGTCAGAACTGATTGACAAAAGCCGCAAGAACTGAATGTTAAGGAAATTAATTGGATTAGTGATAACGCAACATTTATCGCAACTTGCATTAATTTGAACTGAATGTTCCTATCCAATTTATATCATTTTACTATAAGGTTTCTGGTGATTAGCGATATCCACATGTTTCATGAGAAAAGTTGATAGTAAAGACCAAGTTATACTAAATATAGCATTATTGATCCTAACATTGAAAAATGATATAATCGATGAGCATAAAACAGATTGTATAAATTCACAATAAAAAAATCTCTATGTCATCATCCATCTCTAGTCATTTTGTGCATAAATAAGTTCTGGTGTGGTTTGTATTGAACATGGGTGATCACTGTTTTCTTTTGCCTCCATAAGAACACAAGATAAGTTACTTCAGATATAAGAAAAGAAAAAAGCATACCATTCATCAATTGTATTGTTGCTACAATCCATGCAGCTTGATCTTCATCATCTTGTTTTCAGTTATAAGCCCATCAGTTATACTCTACAAACAACTATTTTAAAGAAATAATAAGAAGGTTGTATAAAACATCAATTTATGTAAATTCTAAGCATTCGGTTCTCAATCTTCGAGACCAAAAAGCTAGACTGCCGTCCATCTAGGCATGCGAGGAAATATTTGGGCGTAGGGAGAAAGAATGTGGGTGGATGAAAAAAGAGGAAGTGGGAAGATGAAGAAAAGAAGGGGGAAGAAGACGTGGGAAGGAATAGATGCACCAATGGCTTTTTGGCTGATGGTTGACGTCATAGATGGATGTCTAATAATGGTAGCCGTGCTCTTGACACTATAGCCTGAGACTGAGGTGGCACAATTGCAGGAAAGCCTAGCAATGGCGGCCACCTAAAGCCTAGCAGTGGCAGGCAAGGCTCTTAGAGGCGCCCCCACTACTAACATGGCATTAGTAGCGGGCGTGTCGGTGGTGGCGGCTGATTTAGGGACTGGAGCTGGGGGCAGCTAGAAACATGATGAGGAGGATAGAGAGGAGGGGAGGTAGAGAGGATGACAAGGTGAGAGTGTTAGAGGAAGGAGGGGTGAGAACATTGGACTGGACAGGGTGAAGCAGACAAGTGTCAATGGAAAATGATGGGTTACCCCCTAAGGCTTACATCACGCAGTAGTAGATTTTTTGACTCAAAACTGTAGGAATTTTTCCAACAACAAATTTTTATAATTTTCAAAGAAATAAAATATGTATGAGGAGAAAAAATAGTCAAAGAATACATAATAAAAAAATTGATCTAGAAGACAGCAAGGGAGGCTCAGCCAGCTGGACTATCTCAGCGAGTACACCCAATCCGAGGGAGTGGCATAGCCTTGTGGACTAGCCACTGCATCTCCACTTGGATTTACCAAGGGATAGTTGTATTGACCTTGTAAAAATCCTGCTAGTTTACTTCTTTCCCGAGAAAGAAAAATAGTATTTTCCGTCAACAAAAACACAATGAGGAGATTATTCACCAGGATCTTCTTTCTCTCTTCATCAGCATATATCCCTTGGACCTACATACTTCACAAGATCAAAGCAGAGAGCACCGTGCCAATGGAGAAGGTACTGAGCATCCAGAAACATGTGTTCATTATGTATATAAGGATATAAGCTAGGGACATGTGACTGATGAATGTGTGTGATATACATTAACTGGAAGCTTTTAAAGAAAAATGTAATATAATAAGAGAATTAGCTTGACATTATTCGAGCACGAAGTATTATATATACATATAGGCATGAACTATGTGTAGTGCAACCTCCATCAAAGTATATATGAGCACATAATGCACCACATCCAATAATATTCCTTCGGCATATCCACACAACCACAAAAACGGTTTATAGTTTCACCAATGTTATCACAAAAATATATTTATACATCCCATATGGTTTCCTGCTTGTACTTTTCATTTGAAATCACCATGAATATGTCTGGTGAAATAATCAGTGCCCCCCTTGTGGTTGTTGAGATTGCTGGAGTTATGTCAGGCGTTGGACTTCAGCAAGCAGTGTTTCATTCAGACCTATATACAGAAATATG
Source organism: Aegilops umbellulata (assembly GCA_032464435.1). Lineage (NCBI taxonomy): Eukaryota > Viridiplantae > Streptophyta > Magnoliopsida > Poales > Poaceae > Aegilops > Aegilops umbellulata. Next base: position 329,423,179 of record CP136058.1, on the reverse strand, counting down.
AACATATATACCCAACTTAGTGAATGGACTAGGTCAAAAGAAAAATTTCCTATACATGATCCATAGAAAAAAATTACATGTTAATGTGGAGAAAATAAATAGGGGGCCTAGCTAGGGTTTGAAATCAGAAAGTTAATTACCATGTCAAAAATTCATTCTAAAATGATTGTGGGCAATGAAGTTATGAAATAAGCCGATACAATGTCAACATGTTTAAAATGAAAAAAGTTTTTATTACCAAATTGAAGAGATATATTACACATGAATAATAAATAGACTTCTCAATTGATTCACAATGCAGATTTTAGAAGGAAAATGCAAAATACACATCAGAACATGACTTAATGCACATAACACATTCTAAGTTTACAAAAACTGAAAATGGTAACCTAGAATTGACATAATTGATCTACTGCTAATAAAACAAGGAGGAAATTATGAATTCATAAAAATAGCAAATCTTTTCGATCATTAGGACACATAACACACAAGCTCAATTTGTCATGAAACATATAAATTTACGGGACCAAGCCCAAGTATGTTTTTTTATTTCAATGGTCATAATATAGGAAACTTTCTAACATCGAAGCAAGCACAAATAAAATGTTGAAGTCCTTAAAAAAGGTCCGGAATACCTCCTGAAGATTGAGGAAAATAACATTTATTATGTAAAGAGAAATAGTAAGTGAGTCTGAAGTCGTTAGGAAATAATTTATGAAATGGTTAGCTAATGCATTGAAGATATATTTAACAGAGTCGCTAAAGACACAATTTGTACCTAAATAACAATTTGGTGTGTCATGTTGTAATTCAACATCTATGTATCTTTTGGCCGTTTAATTTATGTTTACAAGAACATGCATGAGACTTGTGTGTCTTTGTATTAAGATTGGGAAAGCTATTACATATTTATATTATATTTGGAGCAACATGAGATCAATGACCTGTGTCCGCTCACTCCTCACAAGGACTTTATCAATTTAAAGTTAGGCGTTTTTGCCTTTTCTCCAAAAAAAACATGCTCAGACGCACGTGTAAGCATGTTCTAGAATTTGTAGTATCGTGTGTATTTTGCAAAATAGCTAGCATGTGAAAGCACATATGGGCCTTTTGAAAATAATTAATCTACCTATCGGAATTGATTGACAAAGGTTGCACGAACTGAATGCTGAGGAAACTAATCAAATTAGTGATAACACAACAATTCTCGTAACTTGCATTTCTGTTATGTGCATGCGATATGTTTTCAGTTCCTGTCCCATGTATATTATTTTTCTTTAACCAAGGTTTCTTGTGAGGCAAAATTAGCGATATATACGCATGTTTCATGAGAAAAGTTGATGGTAAAAAGCAATATATACTAAGTATAGCATATTGATCCCAACGTCCAAAAATGATACAACCAAGAAGGCAAGAACGATAAACATATGGTATAAGTTCACAATAAAAAATCTGTTTGTCATCATCCATCTCCAATCACTTCGTGCAGAAATAAGTTTCGTGTTGTGTTGTATTGCACAATGGTGATCACTATTTTCCTTTGTGCGCCACCACAAGAACATAAGATAAGTTACTTGAGATGCAAGGAAAGAGAAAAGAATACCATTCATCAGCTTGTATTGTTGCTCCAATCCCTGCAGCTTGAGCTTCATCATATTGTTTTCAGTTGCAAGCCCATTAGTTGTACTCTACAAACATATATTCTTAACATAAAGTACTTTTTCATCACGCTTTCGCCTTTGTATCAGCATCAAGTATCCTAGCTCTGGTTGATGGCTTCATTAATTTGAAGTTTGGCTTTTATGCCTTTTTCTCTAAAAAAATCCTTTCTCAGCGAATTATATATGGATGATATAGCCATGAGATCAAGATTTTTTAATCTAATTTTGTACATTCATGAATCCTGAAGTCTAATAAAATGGTTCTCACTTAAAAAATTATAAAATAGAGAAATAGCAAAACAACTAAAACATGTGCTCATGGTCATGTAGTTAGTCAGCAGAATTACAAACATTCATCGACTGCACTTGTGTAGGTACTGGGATACTCTCCTGCTGTAGTAGCTCAGCCTTGCTTTCAAGGTCCGACAGGTACGCCTTATTGCGATGCTTACCTCTTGATGTAGTACTCCGGTTTCAAATGATCCTACAAAATAAATTTCACACAGAAGAGCGTACACATAAAATATTTTATGAGGTCATTAGGTAAGGTTCAGGACACCTACGAAGATTGATGAAAATACTGTTTATTATGTTGAAGAGAAATAGTAAAGTGAGTGTTACATAATTTATGAAATGGTTGGCAAATGCATTAGAGATATATTTAAGCAAGTCACTGAAAGAGCAATAAATACCTAGATAGCGATTGATGTAACTTCAAACTTTTGTTAGAAAATTGGTAAATATGTTAACAATGCCAATATTCCTCCCTAGCTAGCTGGGAACTCTCCCAGATGTAGTCCAAAGCTTCCTACTTCACACTAGTACCCTACAAAAAGCCAGAGAACAAGAGCGACTTGATAGCGGGTAGAAAACTGGAGCAAAAACAAGTTAATTGCGATATGAGATGCGACCTAAGGGAAAATATATTCGAGGCCCCCACTGTGCCCCAACATGAATGTTGAATTTGCATTTGTACATGATCTTGTAGATAGGTGTTGACCTTGTAAAAAATCTACTAGTTTATTTCTTTCCCAGGAAAGAAACAACAATATTTTATGTTAACAAAAACACTAAGAGGAGCTTATTCACCATGATCTACTTCCTATCTTTATCAGCATATATCCCTTGAACCGGCATACTTCACAAGATTGAAACAGCGAGCACGGTGCCCTAGACATGTCGTGTACCAATGGAGAAGGTACTGTAGATTCAAAAACATGTATTCATCATGTAATATAAGGATATAAGCTAGGACCTGTCACTTATAAATATGTGTGATACACAGTAACTAGAAGCTTTTAAAGAAAAATATATCTAATAAGACAATTAGCTTGGCACTATTCTAGCATGAAGTATTATATATATATATATATATATATATATATATATATATATATATATATATATATATATATATATATATATATATAGGCATGAACTATATGTATCCGAACCTCCATCCAAGTATGGATGAGAACATAGTACACCACATGCAACAATATTTCTTCGGCATGTCCACACAACATAAAAAGGTGGATAATTTCGCCAATGTCACAACATATATATTATTATATTTCCCATATGGTTCCCTGCTTGTAAATTTTATTTGAAGTCACCTTATAGGTGTATGGTGAAATAATCATGGCCCCCGTGTGATTGTTTAGATTGCTGGAGCAGTGTGAGGTGTTGGACTTTAGCAACTAGTTTTTAAGTTAGATCAGTATACACAAACATGAAAGTATACTCAACTTTGTCACTGGAATCAGTAAAAAAGAATAATTTTGTATGATGATCCACGAAAATAGGACTACATGTTAATGTGGTGTAAATAATTAGGGGGCCTAGCTAGGGCATGGAATCGGAAAGTTAATTACCACATCTAAAAGTTATGCTAAAATGATTGTGGGCAATCAAAGGTATCAAAACAAGCCGATAAAATATCAACAAGTTTTAAAATGAAAAAAATAGTTTTCACACCAAATAGAAGAGATATATTACAAACAAGTAATAAATAGACTTCTGAATTGACTCACAATGTGAACTTTAGTAGCAAAATGCCAAATACACATTAGGACATGACTTAATGCGCATAACACAATCTAAGCTTACAAAAACAGAAAATGGTAACCTAGAATTGTCATAATTGATTTACTGCTAATAAAACCGGGAGGTGCAAAATAGCTAGCATGTGCCAGTGCACATATTGGTGTTTCAAAAATAATTAATCTATACCTCCCGAAACTGATTGACAAGGGACACAAGTATTGAATGCTGAGGAAATTAATCGGGTTAGAGATAACACAACAATTATTCGAACTTGCATTTGTGCTATGTGCATGCGATGTGATTGATGTTCATATCCCATGTATATCGTTTTTCTTTAAGGTTTCTAGTGAGGCAAACTTAGTGTGACAAAAATTAATAGTAGAAAGCAAGATATATACTAAGTATAGCATAGTGATCTTAACGTCCACAATTTAGATAATCAAGGAGGAAAAACATAAACATATGGTATAATTTCACAATAAAAAATATGTATGTCATCATCCATCTCCAACTCACTTCATGCATAAATAAGTTATGTGTGTTGGCTTGTATTGGACAATGGTGCCACCACAAGAACATAAGATAAGTTACTTGAGATGTAAGGAAAGATAAAAGCATACCATTCATCAGCTTCTTTTGTTGCTCTAATCCCTGTAGCTTAAACTTCATCATATTGTTTTCAGTTGCAAGCCCATCAGCTGTAATGTACACACATGTATCCAAAAGAAATAATTAGAAGACTATATAAAACGTCGATTTATTATGTAATTCTTAACATAAAGAAGTTTTTTTCATCATGCTTTTGCCTTTGTGTTCAGCACCAAGTATCCTGCTCTGGTTCATGGCTTCATTAATTTTAAGTTCGACTTTTATGCCTTTTTCTCTTAAAAAACCTTTCTCAGCGAATTATATATGGATGATATAGCCACGAGATCAAGATTTTTTTAACCTAATTTTTACCTTCATGAATCCTGAAGTCTAATAAAATGGTTCTCACTTAAATAATTATAAAATATACAAATAGAAAATACAGTAAGTGCTCATGTTCATGTAATAAGTTTAGCAGAATCACAAACCTTCATCGACTGTAGTTGTGTAGGTAGTGAGAGGTAGTCTCCTACTGCAGTACCTCAACCTTACTTTCAAGGTCAGATAGGTATGCCATCTTTCGTTGCTTACCTCTTAGTGCAGTACTCCGTTTTTTTCTTGAAAGGGCGTATTTGCTAACTAAAAATGTAGCATCAAGACGATACAAAGCATGAGCAGTACTCTGATTTTGAATGGTCCTGCTACTAAATTTCAAACAAAAGAGCATACACATAAAATACTTTATGAGGTCATTTGGTAATGTTCAGGATAACTGACGAAGAATCATGAAAATAAAATTTATTATGTAGAAGAGAAATACTAAAGTGAGTGTCAAATAATTTATGAAATGGTTCTCAAATGCATTAGAGATATATTTAATCAAGTCACCGAAAGCGCAATCAATACCTAGATAGCGATTGATGTAACATAAAACTTTTGTTAGAAAATGGGTCGATATTAACAAATGTCTATTCCTCCCTAGCTAGTTGGGAGCTCTCCCAGATGTAGTCCAAAGCTTCCTAGTTCACACTAGTGTCCTACTTCACACGGGCCTAAACGCCAGAGAACAAGAGCGACTAGATAGCGGGTAGAAAAGTGGAGCAAAAATAAGTTAATTGCGATATGAGCTGCAACCTAAGGGCAAATATATTCGAGGCTCCCGCTGCGCCCCGACATGAAAGCTGAATTTGCATTTGTAGGTGATCTTGTGGATAGGTGTATTGTCCTTGTAAAAATCTACTAGTTTATTTCTTTCCCGGGAAAGAAACAACAATATTTTCTGTTAACAAAAACACTAAGAGGAGCTTATTCACCATGATCTACTTCCCGTCTTTATCAACATAGCCCTAGACATGCCGCGCACCAATGGAGAAGGTATTGTACATCCAGAAACTTGTATTCATCATGTAATATAAGGATATAAGCTAGGACATGTCACTTATAAATATGGGTGATACACAGTAACTAGAAGCTTTAAAGAAAAATATAATATAATAAAAGAATTAGCTTGGCGCTATTGTAGCACAAGGTATTATATATATATAGGCATGAACTATACATATCCGAACCTCCATCCAAGTATGTATGAGAACATAGAACACCACATCCTACAATATTTCTTCGGCATATCCACACAACACAAAAAGGTTGATAATTCCAACAATATTACAACATAAATATTATAATATTTCCCATATGGTTCCCAGCTTGTACTTTTCATTTGAAGTCACCTTGAAGATGTGTGGTGAAATCATCTGGGCCCCCGTGTGATTGTTGAGATTGAAGGAGCAGTGTTAGGCATTGGACTTCAGCAACTAGTGTTTCATTCATATTTGTATACAGAAACATGAACGTATACCCAACTTAGTCACCGAACTCGCTAAAAAGGAACAATTCCGTACATATGATCCACAGAAACAAGATTACATGTTAATGTGGAATAGTAACTAGGGGGGCTAGCTAGGGCATCGAATCGCAAAGTTAAGTACCACATCTAAAATTCATGCTAAAATGATTGTGGTCAATCAAAGGTATCAAAATAAGCCGATAAAATTTCAACAAGTTTTAAAATGAAAAAGAAATTCATACCAAATGAAAGAGATGTATTACACACAAATATAAAATGGACTTCTGAATTGACTCACATTGTGAACTTTAGCATCAAAATGCAAAGTACACATCATAACATGACTTAATGCACATAACACATTCTATGCTTACAAAAACATAAAACGGTAACCTAGAATTGTCATAATTGATTTACTACTAATAAAATCAGGAGGTGCAAAATAGCCAGCATGTGCCAGTGCACATAATGGCGTTTCGAAAATAATTAACCTATACCTCTCAAAACCGATTGACAAGGGTCATAAGAAAGGAATGCTGAGGAAATTAATCAGATTAGTGATAACACAACAATTATTGGAACTTGCATTTGTGTTTTGTGCATACGTATGATATGATTGATGTTCCTATCCCATGTATATCATTTTCTCTAAGGTTTCTAGTGAGGCAAACTTAGTGATATACACATATTTCATGACAAAAATTAATAGTAAAAAGCAAGATATATAATAAGTATAGCATATTGATCCTAGCATCCGAAATTCATATAACCAAGAAGGAAAAAACATAAACATATCGTATAAGTTCACAATCAAAAACCTGTATGTCATCATCCATTTCCAGCTCAATTCATGCATAAATAAGTTATGTGTGTTGGCTTGTATTTGACAATGGAGCCACCACGAGAACATATAAGATAAGTTACTTGAGATGTAAGGAAACAGAAAAGTATAACATTAATCATCTTGTATTGTTGCTCCAATCCCTGCAACTTGAGCTTCATCATATTGTTTTCAGTTGCAAGCCCTTCAGTTGTAGTCTACAAACATATAGTTGAAAGAAATAGTGAGAAGATTGTATAAAACATTGATTTATTCGGTAAATTCATAACATGAAGAAGTTTTTTATCACGCGTTTGCCTTTGTAATCAGCACCAATGTATCCTAATCCTGGTTGATGGCTTCATTAATTTTAAGTTGGGCAATTATGCCTTTCTCTTTAAAAGAAAATACCTTTCTCAGCCAAATTATGGATGATCCACGGGATAAAGATTTTTTAATTCTCATTCCTACTTTCATGAATCTTGAATTCTAATAAAATGGTTCTGATCATTTAATTAATTATAAAATATTTATTTCTTGGTCCCTAGTCCGGTGAGAAATATCAACACCAGTAGAAGTGTAGAACACATCTTCTGATGATATTACAAACCTTGGTCGACTCCACTCGTGTAGATAGTGAATTAATATCCTGCTGTAGTAGCTCAGCCTTGCTTTCAAGGTCTGATAGGTACGCAATCTTGCGCTACTTACCTCTTTGTGCAGTACTCCGGTTTTGAATGATCCTGCAAATAAAATTCAAGAGAACGTACACACATTTGTCAGCCCTAGTGCTAAAGTGTGTTAAACATTTTCTTTGATGATCAAATCTAAAAGAAGAAAGGAAAAACTGCGGGATATATATATACCTCCGGACCCCTTTAAGATTTGTCAGCACAATCTCTGCTAGGGTCTTCTCCCCCTTGATCTTGATCCTGGTAATCTCATCCTTAGTGAATAAGCCATCCACAAAACCCACCACAAGGGGAGCGTCGGTGTCATCCTTGTTCCTAGGCCGGCCACGGCTGCTGCTTCCAGCACCTGATCCTCCCCAACCTAGCCCCGGAGAAGGCATCGGCGGCAGCATCGGCTTGCTTGCTACAAATATTGGCTCCTTCTGCTTCTGCATCCAGGTCGATGAGCTACTGCAGCCGGTATTCGTACCCAACTGAGCAAGTGCAGGGAGTGAGTTGAATGTGAGAGGTACTAGTGGGTAGGCGTCTTGGATGTATTAGTGTTGCTGGAGAAATAGGGCCTAGGCATCCACGTCGATGAACTCGGGTGCCTCCCCACTAGAAACGACTAGTCCAAAGGCTCGTTCTTCAACCTCGCGTCACCAGGGATGGGGAGCGAGCTCCATGCTAGCAGTGGGCGGTGGACTCTTCTGTTGTTGTTGTTGTTGTTGTTGTTGTTGTTGTTGTTGTTGTTGTTGTTGTTGTTGTTGTTGTTGTTGTTGTTGTTGTTGCCGATGTCGCTGGAGGAGTTGAGGCTATCCAGATCCATGTGCTGGAGGCTGACATTGTCATTTCCCACAAGCGAGATGCCCTATGGAGTGGCACCGAGGGCATCTTCAAGTCCCCTCGTCGCCTCTGAAGGTGGGGGGCCACAGGGTGGTAGGGTTAGTTCGTCGTCAAAAGGCGGGACGTCCTCCGGAGCGGCATAGACGTTGTCTTCAAGTTCCACCGTCGTTGTCTACACAGGTGGTAGGGTGGGTGGTAGGGGTGGAAGCATATACTCATTCGATGATGCCTGACTGGCGGATGAACTCGATAGGTCATTTGGTAATGTTCAGGATACCTCACGAAGAATCATGAAAATAATATTTATTTTGTAGAAGAGAAATACTAAAATGATTGTTAAATAATTTATGAAATGGTTCGCAAATGTGTTAGAGATATATTTAAGCAAGTCACCGGAAGCGCAACCAATTCCTAGATAGCGATTGATGTAACGTAAAACTTTTGTTAGAAAATAGGTCGATATTAACAAATGTTTATTCCTCCCTAGCTAGTTGGGACCTCTCCTAGATGTAGTCCAAATCTTCCTACTTCACACTAGCGTCCTACTTCACAAGGGCCTAAAAGCCAGTGAACAAGAGCGACTAGATAGCGGGTAGAAAAGTGGAGCAAAAATAATTAATGGCCATATGAGCTGCAACCTAAGGGCAAATATATTCGGGGCTCCCGCTGCGCCCTGACATGAAAGCTGAATTTACATTTGTAAATGATCTTGTGGATAAGTGTATTGACCATGTAGATATCTACTAGTTTATTTCTTTCCCGGGAAAGAAACAACAATATTTTCTATTAACAAAAACACTAAGAGGAGCTTATTCACCATGATCTACTTCTCGTCTTTATCAGCATATATCCCTTGAACCGTCATACTTCACAAGATCGAAGCGGAGAGCATGATGCCCTAGACATGCCGCACACCAGTGGAGAAGGTACTGTGCATACAGAAACTTATATTCATCATGTAATATAAGGATATAAGCTAGGACATGTCACTTATAAATATGGGTGATACACGGTAACTAGAAGCGGCGCGGGAGGAGTTGAGGCAGTGGACTCTTATGTTGTTGTTGTTGTTGCCGATGTCGCTGGAGGAGTTGAGGCTGTCCAGATCCATGTGCTGGAGGCTGACGTTGTCTTTGCCCACAAGCTAGATGCCCTGCAGAGCGGTACCGAGGGCATCTTCAAGTTACCTCGTCGACTTCAAAGGTGGGGGGCCGCAGGGCGGTAGGGTTAGTTCGTCGTCAAAAGGCGGGATGTCCTCCGGAGAGGCGTAGACATCGTCTTCAAGTTCCACCGTCATTGTCTACACTGGTGGTAGGGTGGGTGGTAGGGGTGGAAGCATATACTCATTCGATGATGCCTGACTAGTGGATGAACTCGATAGAGGCTGCATGCGGGTGGGCGCCATCACGCTAGCCGTGTCAAGTGAGGACACGAAGGTGCTGCCTCCGCTGCTTCCGTCAACTCCACGGACCGATGTAAGATCCATGGCCAAAGGCTTCGATGGTTTTATCGATAAAGGGCGCTTTTATTATCTCAAAATGTAGCATCAATCGGATTCAAAACATCATGAGTACCACCCGACCTCTGCATAACTAGGATGCACACAGCCAAACAATAAAATTCTGTCAAAAGGTAAAGTAACAAAAATGACAAGTCAACAAAAGTAGAGTCCTATAGACCGACACTATGCCTATGTCAAAAATGGAGGTAGATCGATTTGGAGGTTATGATGCCACCCATGTTGGGAAAAAACCTCCATAGTCGCCTGCTCCAACCGCGTACACACCACCTTAAACAACGGTTGGTGCTCCGGTAGTTGTAGCATAGACGACATACGAAGCAAGTGCGTACAACGGAAAATAACCTGTAGAGGAGAAGCATTTTTGTCCTTAAAAATTAAATCATTTCTACATAGCCAAAGCGACCAAAGTAAGGCATACACTCCCACCTTTATTAGCGTTTGAACTAATTTGAAATACCGTCCAACCAATGACCAAATATATTTGCAACACTTGTGGGCGGATGCAAATTTGACGCTATTTGGATGACTGACCATGTAGAACGTGCAAACTTGCATTGGAAAAAGAGGTGCTTGATTGTCTCGTCATGAGAACAAAAGCAACACTGCTTACTTCCTGGCCAGTTGCCTCGTGCAAGGTTGTATTTGGTTAGCACAACTCCCCTACGAAGATACCACATGAAGATTTTAACTTTTAGTGGAATCTTCAACTTCCAAATTTTCTTGTTATTACTCACTGGTACCTTAGAATGCATTAGCGCATGATACATAGAGTCTACTGTGAAAGACCCCGATGTAGTAAGGTTCCAGCAAAAAACATCCCGACCTTGTTCCAGGTTAATCAGATTCAGTCGCGATAGAAGATTATGCCATGACATAAGTCGGGGGCCAATCAAAGTCCCGCCTGGACAAAATATTCGGCGGAGACGAACTGAGCATGTGCGCAAAAGTATTCTCCGAGACTGGAATTTCCTAGCCATATGTCTTCCTAGAAACGAATTCCTGACCCGTCCTTTATCGAGAAAGACCCAAAGTGAAAGAGATGTTTCTTTGCCGCCATTAGGCCAACCCAAAAGTGCGAGTCGCCAGGTTTCTAGTCTAGATACTTGTTGCGCAACATGGTTTGCCAACCACCATCCTTAGTAAGAAGTTTGAACATCCATTTACTAAGTAGGGACACATTCTTGACCTGCAGGTCATGAATTCCAAGGCCACCTTAGTCTTTTAGCCTACAAACCACGCTCCATTTGACCAGCCTGTACTTTTTCTTTTCACCATCTCCTTGTCAAAAGAATCTGGATCTAAAATAGTCTAGTATTTGAAGCACCCCTTTTGGGAGTTGGAAAAAAGAAAGCATATAGAGAACCATATTTGTGAGGACAGAGTTAATCAAAACCAGTCGTCCTCCAACTGAGAGCATCTTGCCTATCCAACTGCTCAACCATTTCTGTAAATGCTCCTCTACATGTTTCCACTCCGCCATGGTGAGACGCCGATAGTGAATAGGTATTCCCAGATATTTAATCAGGAATTGCCCGTGTGCTCAACCAAACAGGTCGGCATAATCGGTAGCCGCCTCAGCAACATCTCCAAAGCAGAAAAGTTTGCTTTTATGGAAGTTAATTTTGAGACCCAGCATTTGCTCAAACGCGAAAAGTAAGAGTTTCAGGTTTCGAGCCTTGTCCAGGTCATGTTCCATAAAAGGAATTATGTCATCGGCATATTGCAGAATAGAGAGGCCACCATCCACAAGGTGTGGCACTACTCCGGCAACCTGGCTATCCTGCTTGGCGCGCTCAATTAGAATAGCCAACATGTGAGCGAAAATGTTACATAACATTGGAGACATGGAGTCACCCTGTCGTAGTCCTTTTTTTCTAAAAGTAATGGCCTACATCATCATTGACTTTGATGGCCACACTACCTCGTGTTACAAAATTTTGGATCCACTCGCGCTATTTCTCCGAGAAACCTTTCATGCTTAGTGCATGTTGGAGGAAAGGCCATTTGACCTTGTCATAGGCTTTTTCAAAGTCAATCTTGAATACTACCCCACTCATGTTTTTCCGATGCATCTCGTGAACGGTCTCATGCAAAATTACTACACCATCGAGTATATTTCTTCCTTGCATGAATGTCGTTTGAGATGGCTGGACAACATGGTCAGCTACCGAGTTTAATCTATTCGTAGCCACTTTGGTGAAAATCTTGAAGCTAACATTAAGGAGGCATATAGGTCTAAACTATTGGATCCGTTGGCCTCCTTAATCTTTGGCAACAAGACAATCTCGCCAAAATTAAGTCTGATTAGGTCTGGAGCTTTGTCGGTTGGCATGAAAACAATTGAAATACTCCAAAAGGTCAGTCCTGATGATATCTCAGAAATTCTGATAGAATTCTGCGGGGAAACCATCTGGGCCTGGAGCTTTGTTATGTTCCATTTGGAACGCAACCGCTCTCACCTCCTCTTCTGAGAATGGTGCCGTTAGGATATCATTTTATTTTGCTGTGACTTGTGGAATATCATCTGTTCGGGTCTCGTCGAGGGTGAAGTTCCCTTCAGTCGGCACTCAGAACAGAGATTTGTAGTATTTGGTGATATACTTTTTGAGCTCCTCCTGACCTCATCTTGTTGGAGACTGTAAATACATTTCTTCCTATACCGCCCATTGGCGATCAATTGGAAGTATCTTGTATTACTATCACCCATCAAAATGAAATCAGCTTTGGATCTCTGGCAGTATTTGATCTCCTCTTTTCGCAAAAGACGGGCAACCTTCTCATTAGATTGATTCTTCAATTCAATCTCGTGATGAGATAAGGTGCGCGTCTCTGCAATCTTGTCAAGGTCATCAATAATGGTACACAGACGATGGTGGCATCTGACAATAAGAGGACCCGGAGAATGTGCCCTGCGACTACAATAAGGCAGAATTCCCTCCCAGGTCGTCGGCGCCACCACCCGACACATGAGTTTGAGATACTGGTGACAGGGGCCGCTGGTTGGACGCACCCGCTGCTTTCCACCCGGATCCGGAGGGCTGCCTTGATATAAGTGCCACACTTGCAAGGCGGAGATTCCTCCGACACTGTTGGTGCCATGGCCCAACGCGCCCGTGTGAGATAGCGACGGCGACGGCATCTGGTGGTATGAGGACGAACCGGCTATCGCTCCGGATCCGGATCCATTGGGAGATGGCTGGGGGCCGAAATGGATGGCAGCTGGGTTGTACTGGAATGGGGGGCGCGAGGAGAGGAGGTGGTGGGAGGCGTGGCCGATGTTGGCGGAGCAAGGGTAGAGCAGCGGGAGGAGCTGGCGGCCGCTGGTGGAGTTGTCCTGCTTGTTCTCCATAGGGGAAGCCTGGCGGTGCTAGGGTAGTAGGGTGGGTTTTGCCGGCAGCTGCAAGATGAGATTCTGCTCGTGAGATGCCAGGCAACAGGAGCGAGGGAGTGCGGGGGCTTTTTCATGTCCCCATTTGGAAAGAAGCGGGAACAAAAAGATGAGAGTAGGGTTTCAGAGGCAAAGCACGCGCATTTTTGTTTCTCAAGTGACACGGATGGGCCGAGTCAGGTCAGGCCTCTCCGCGCTTCCAGCCCATGTCAGGTCCTTGTACGGTATTCTTCTGCTTGTAAAACGAAAGGTCCTCTACGTTTCCAGAAATTCGTTGGTGCTTCCGGGAGCGCACGCTCCTTCACGTGAAAAAATATTAGAGTGTGAAAAAAATTTAAACGGAAATTTGGCGCATACATCTCAACCTTATATCTGTGCACGTCAAGTTTCAGAGAAAATCGGCATTTTTATGGCTTGTGTAAAAAAGACAAAAGAATGTCTTGTGAAAAGCATTTTTAACACCGGATTTTGTCTTTTTCACACGCGACACATAAGTTGTCGGTTTTTCGCGAAACGACTTTGTGAGCATGTACAATATGAAGATGTACATGCCAAGTTTTTGTTTTGATTTTTTTTTGACATTTCAAAATATGTTTAAAATAAATTTTAAAAACCAGGAGCGTGTTCTCCCATGTGTCAAAACGCCACTCTCTCTACGTTTCATGCTAGCATATGGTAAGTTGTTAACTGGCCAGGAAAAAATGGTAAGCTGTTAACACCCGGCCGGTTCCATTCTGGCGCCATCACTTACAATTGATAGCACCGTAACATGATTACACTCACACGCCCAAGTTTTTTTTGATAACCAGGGGCTCACCTCCTGAGCGCCGTAGCAACCCCCCATTTGCACAGGGCCAAAAGGGTCCACCTCCCGTCCTCCTCCACCTCTCATCCGCCTCCCCTCCCCTCCAGATCCCGATCTCTTCCACCTCCTGCCTGCCTCCCGTACCCTCTGCCTTCCCTCCTGCCGCCGCCAGATCATGGCTGGGCAAAGACCGTGTGGGGGGTGATGGCATCGGGGGGCGTCCCTCCATCGCGGCTTGGAGGCGTGGCTATGACGGTGGATCTTGAGCGGGCGCCTCAGGACGACAAGTGTGTGGCCATGGCGCCGATCACGCAGTGATGTGACCTTCTCTACCTTTGGTTGTCTTCATCGTCGGTCCAAAGGGATCTGGTCGGTGGGTGTTGCCTCGTGGTGGTTTCCCGGTGGTGGATCAACTGGAGGAGGAGATGGTGGCCTAGCTGCTGAAGTGGGTGAGGATGCCACCATCGTCGATGATGACCGTGGACATCGTTTTCCTTGTTGAAGGTGTTGGTGGGGTGTCCCTCACTCCATTTTTCATTGGAAACCTCATATCTGAAGGAGGCTACCATTGACAGTGGCGCCTATGGGCGTCGTAGCCCTCGTTGGAGGCGTTGAGGGGCCTCCTGCATTGGATGATGGTGACGTCTTCATCGTCACCCCCGTGGGGGCGTCATCTTTGGAGACATTCATCGGTTGGATGGACATATGGACGACTTGGTGGTTGGGCGTCGGTAGGTGGTGAAGCCGTGCTTCATCCTACACATCGATGGTGGCAGATCTCGGCGACGTGGTGCAGTGGAGACTCGGTGTCCGATGGGTGGCGATGGACTCGCACAGGAGGATGGCCATGTCTGGCGTCGTGGTGGCGTCAATGGGAGAGAGGCTTGGCAAGGTCGATGCATCAGTATCTGATCTAAGGATGGATCGATGGATGAAGGAGGTGACGGCCCTTACAGCATGTGCATGTGGTGCCCACTGAAAATGCGTTGGATCGGTTTGTAACGTAGTCCAAGTATTATGGCTTGGATGGGGCATTCAGCATTAGATGTTATGTGTTGGTATGATGTCTGTTTGGTATTAGACTCGAACATTCGGCACACCTTCTTCACGGGGATAGGAGTAGCGACAGGTATTGCCAAGATGGTGGCTTCAGGCTTACTGATGTATTTTCTTGTAAGGACTTTGTGAATAATTAATAAAATGGCTGCAAGCATCGCCCAAATGCAGAGGACGGGATACATCCTCCTCTTGAAAACAAAAACAAAACTATATACAGCAGCCACATTTGTTCCAAAATAGAAAAACATAAAGGTATCCAGCACCCTAAGACCTCATCAGGCGGCTCAACATCTGAGCTAGTCAAGACTAGTGCAATAACCTCAAAACACATAAGTAAAAAACAATCCGAGCCAGCTCCAATCCTAGGCACGTCATCTACCGCTTCTTTTTCCAGAACTTCAACCCTTGATGACATTTATTTTATCTGGATGCTCCTTCCAGAATTCCATGGTTGTGATGCCGCCCAACAAGGAGACGCTGGAGTTGCTCCAGGTTGAGATAGCATGTCTTTCCGTTCACTTGATCAGTCCGGTTCCAACTCCAGGGGCATCTCAGTTTTTTTAAAGACTAGAGCACTAAATTGAGTAGTCTCCCCAGCTAGTGGTTGTTTCAGCAATTTCATCCTATCCCCTAGATAACATACTATCCGGTTCCACACCTGTTTGATAAATATCCAGGAACAACGGCTAGACACTAGTGCATTTCTAGCATTCCATACTCGCCACAGAACTATAGAAGTAACTAGATTTTAATGCAAAAGAATTTGTTGCACAACCATAGTGAAGTAAGAGAAGTGAAAACAACTATCCACCTAAAAAATATATGCTTCGCATCCCTCCATGCTAGTCTATCAACAATATATTCAAAGGACAGTTGATAGACTTACTCAATTTCTTTGCAAATGCACACATTCAAGAGGTTTTTGCAAACTTCCTCTCCTAAGGCTATCACATGTCATGATTTTATTTTGAGATAATAGCCATAAAGATCCCTGAACTTTAGGTGGATTTTGCAAATTCTACATAACAAGAAGAAAAGCAACTTGTATTCCCCTAAAATTCACAATATGAAGTGATCTAGATGAGTACACTCCCTTGGATGCATACTGCCAGATTACAGAGTCCTCCTAGTCAATGAAAGAAACACTTTTAGTTCTAATTTCTAATTCAAACCAATGAACAATCAGCTCACCTGAAAAGTTCTGTGAAAAGTAAACTTAAGTTTGTCACAATATCCCATAACTCATGAATTGTTTCATTTTTCTTGTTCACAATACAATACATATCCTAGAATTATGTTGTCGGGGGGGGGGGTCCCAAACCAATCCCACATCACACATTTCAAAAACTTGAGAGATGTGGATCATAGCAGCAAAATATCTTTGTACTCCTGGTGTTATACTTCTTATCTATCACTTTCCTCCATAAAGAATTTTTTCTGAAATATATCTCTTGACCGAAGACGCTAACAAACAAATATTAAGGTCCTGAAGGTTAACCCCCCACACCAATACTATTTTCTCATGCAAACTGTGGGTCAATTAGCTAAATGAATCTTATGGTCCCCTTCACTATCACTTCCTGGGAAATTAGAAAGTTGTGAGTTAAATAGGTACACAACCCACTTAGAGAATCTGAAAAAAAAACAACAACATGTAACTATGTATGCTTGCCAAGCAAGTATTAACCAAAGTAAGCCTGCCTAGCAAGGAGAGTAACTTTCATCTCTAGCCAA
The DNA here is from genome assembly GCA_032464435.1 of Aegilops umbellulata. NCBI lineage: Eukaryota > Viridiplantae > Streptophyta > Magnoliopsida > Poales > Poaceae > Aegilops > Aegilops umbellulata. The sequence continues at coordinate 329,406,193 of CP136058.1, read as the reverse complement.
CCATTGTAACTAGCTAACTATCAACCAAGCTTGTAAATCTTCTCTTCATAGTTTTTCAAAGTGCAAAGGATGTCCAAAATATTCTATATGGAAACTTCCTTGCAAGCATTGAAAAACTTGAAGGAAAGGACCAATTTCTAATTTCTCCATGTTAATCGGCACTAACTCACTCTTGTGGTAATTAATAGTCGTCCGGAGATGAATTCAAAGAAAGTGAGAATCCACTTTTGTTAAGAGCAACCCTAATGTCATTGCCCATAAACAACAAAGTGGCATATGCACATTCTAAGCATATGGCACCCCCTGGATTAAGTTTAGGGCAAAGACCTTTAATAAAATTACTATTACTACCCATAATAAGAGTCCTAGCAAAAACATTCACTGCCAAATTAAAGAGTGGTGGAGAGAAGGGATCACCTTGTCTCAAGCATCTATTAGTGATGATAAAATCACTCTCTTCTCCATTTACTTTGACTCCAACAGATCCCTCTTGAGTACTATTCTTAATCCATTGAATCCACCTAGACTAACCTTGTTATAGGCCTTCACATAGTTTATTTTGAAGATCATTCCTTTGGAGCTAGAGGTGTGGACTGTCGTGGTTCTAAGTCTGACAGTAGAATAGGGGGGCAGGAATGTAGAGGCAAGATCTCAGCTATGGAGGAGTTGTACACGCAAGGTTTACGAGTTCAGGCCCTTCTCGGAGGAAGTAACAACCCTACGTCTCGGAGCCTGGAGGTGGTCGACTGGATTATGTGCGTGTGAGTTACAGGGGGTGCGAACCCTTGTCCCAGAGGAGGGGGGTGGCTTATATAGAGTACGCCAGGACCCCAGCTCCCCTCCGTTACACAGGTTTCAATGTACATTAAGAGGGGGGCGTTACAAGTAACGCATGTATTAAAGTGCTACAAATGATCATTAAGTATGTGGGTAAATGCCCGACCGTTGCTGCGCAGAGCGGCTTTAGGTCTTCTAATATGTCGAGTGGTTTTATGGTCGAGTGACCTGGGTAAGAGAGGTCTCCGAGTGATTGACAGGTCGAGTGGACTTTGCTCGATGCCTTTGCTGGACCTCTTCTTCTGATTCTTGAACTTCTTTGTTCTTAGGACAAGAACTCTAGGTAGGACGTATAGGTCAGGCCTATTACCCTAACCTAGGTCTGTGTCCACATCATTAGCCCCCGAATGGATCGAGGTTTGAGTGAAAAAGAAGGATGGTAGTTGACCTTGCTTTTGCTCTTGATCTGCCTTGTCTTCATCTCCAAGTAGAGGCCAGTTGCTAAAACTTTTGACTTCGTTTTAGTCGCCTTGATTGATTCAGAAATTACCGACTGGTTTATTCTATGACATTTGTCGAGTGATATCTCTGATATGGAATCTTTGGCGTGATCGGTTACAGAGGATCCCGGACCTCACGGGATTCGAAATTTGGGTGGAAGCGCGCCAGGCGGAGCGTCCCACCGTAAGTGGAGTAGATAAATCGGACGTTTTGATCTCCGCGCCACCTTTTTCGCCACGTATCACGTGCGCAACTGTTGGGGGGATTTGACAGGATTGCTTGGGCCCACGCGTTAGCCACTCGGAAATAGGCTTTTAAAAGCGGCGATGCCGAGGCATTCGCACTGTGCGTGCTCATTCCCCTTCTTCTTCCTCTCGCGTCTCCACCTCGCCTAGCTCGACCACTCTCGACGCTGCTGTTCTGCCGCCATGGGGAAGGACAAAACGGCGGCGTTAGAGCGTGCGAAGAAGGCGACGGGGGTGGCGAAGAACAAGAAGATGAATCGGGGGTCTTCATCGCGCTCGGGGCTGCCGTCAGGTTGGATCCAGGGAGAGTGGATCCGATCTTCGCTTCGGCAAGAGGACTTGGATGATATGGCCGAGTTAGGGCTGATCGTCCATAAGTCCGCGTGCCTGCCGAGGGGGGAATCGGAGCCGCAGCCACAACCGGGTGAGTGTGTCTTGCTCGCCACCCATGTTGACCATGGTTTCTCGCTTCCTCCACATCCTTTCTTTCGGGGTTTCTTAAAGTTTTTCGGCGCCCAACTCCATCATTTTACTCCCAATACCATCACGTATCTTGCTGCGTTCGTCTCTATGTGTGAGAATTTCTTGGGGTGCCGACCGCACTGGGCCTTTTCAAGCACCTCTTTACCATCTGACCCCAAACCGTGAAGAAAACAAACTCGAAAGACGAGAAAACCCACGTTATCCAGATGTGTGGGGGCCTGGGCATTCAGAAGAGGAAGAGGAGCTCTTTTACTCCGATGACTCTTCCTGAGTCGGTTAGGGGCTGGCAGTCGACCTGGTTCTACTGCCAGGATATCGCGACCCCAAGCCAATCGACCGAACTTTCCCCTTTTTTCTTTTGACCGTGTCCAAACTCCATCTTCCTTACAAGTGACCGCTGCTGAGAAGGCGGAGACAGGCATGCTAGTTGAGAGAGTAGTCCAACTAATCAATCAAGGTGTCACTGGTATGGATCTGCTCGAGGTGTTCCTCAGTCGGCGGATCCAACCCCTCCAAGCTCGCGATCATTCCATGTGGATGTACTCTGGGGCTGGCGACACTTCTCGGGTTCATCCGGAGGAGGTGGAGGCCAAAACTGTGGCCGAGTGGCTGGCGAGTATTACTGGGAACAAAGACAACCCCAGGGGTGCCAGGAGAGTCGACCCTTTCAGCAACAGCAACTTGCCAGACAAGGTCTGGTCGTCATAACTGAATTTTTGAACATATTTTCCGACTGATTGTGGTTCCGACTAACTTATGATCGGTCCCTTGTTTTGCAGATCTACACGGAGATGTATTCGATGCCCAATGGTGAACAAGCCCTGGAGCGAGACCAAGAGGGCGGGGACAGAGCCGAGGAGAGCGGTGAGTGGGAGTCTCTAGCTGGTGATGATGATGAGAGTGACGAGTCTGGCGATGAGGAGGTAGCTGACTCGCCGCCTCGCTCTGAACGTCGATCCAAGCAGCGGCATGATCCCGCGAACAGGCGCGGCAAAGCTGTGGCGTTGAGTGCTCCATCTCACAAGCGCGCTCGGTCCCCGACTCCAGAATTGACTGAGACCGTCCCCAAGCAGCCCAAAGCTAATCCTTCGAAGGCTCGGAAGACCTTGCCTAGAATCAAGATGGACGACCCTGTTGCCTCTGGGTAAATGTTCTTCTCATATTTTCTTGTTCCGATCGATTTTGTTGTTCTGACCGAGTGGATGATGAACCTGTATAGCCCGACCTCAGCTTCGACTGATATGGATGTGGACAAGACCCCTGCCGACGAGGAAGCTGATGACGCCGTCACCTCCAAAGCCAGTAAGTCTGCCCAACTCAAAGCTTGTCTGGTCAACTGGAATGTTTATCAGTTGTCTCTATGGCTCTCTCTGTTTATTGCAGTCCCACGAGACGTTGTTGTGCTCCCAGATGATGAAGAAGAAGTACCTCTAAGAGGAAGGAGGAGGAAGGACAAGGAGCCGGGCGGGAAGGCGTCTGAAGCCCAGGTCCCTCGGCGACTGTGACGCCTGGGGCGACGGTCGAGCGATCGACAGATCCGGCTCGTACCAACGTCACCTTCGCTATTCCTTTGTCGACTGATTACCCCTCAGGATCAGCTGCTCAGACTCCTGCTGCGCCAATGTCACTCCATGCTTCAGATCCAGCGGCTGCTTCAATTGCTCTACCTTCGTCACTTTTTACTGCATATCAAACTCCGGACGATCCACCGGCTGCTGCCAAAGAAGCTCTTCTTCAGCTGAACCTTGTGATGGGGCAGATGAAGGTGGTGCATGAGGCCAGTCAGGTGGCCTTCAACACCGGAGCTGCTATGCAAGCCAATGTCCAGGTTAGTTGATTTTTTGATTGACTGTTTTTCTTGTCTGATCACCCATTGGGGTGTGGCTGTTCGGAAATTGTATATCTCTTTGTGTCGATTAAAACTGATTCTTTGGACTAGTGGGGTCACGCTGAGTGCACCCACTGGGTGTATTCCCTGAGACCATAGTTGACTGCGAGAAGTCGACTGTGGTCTGAGAATAGGATCTCTCTCTCTTTTTTCTGTGAAAGTCAGATGACTGTCGACTGTGGTCTGAAAATCAGTGGGGGCACGCTAAGTGCACCCACTGGGTGTAGTCCCCGAGACTGCCGTTGAATGTTTGATTCGGTGGTAGTCTTAGAATAACTATCATTGTGGTGTCTTTTTATCTCTGTCAACTGATATGGCTGTAACTGAAGAAATCTTGTGATCTTGGGGCTCAACTTTCCGCCATGAACAAACAGCAAATCAGCCTCAACCGTGATCTGGAATTGGCCAAGAAGAATCTTAAGACCGCTCGCGATGAAGTAGCTGCCATGGGAGGTAATCAATCGACCACTTTATATCCCAACGCTGGCACTTTTCCTTTCCATTTTTGAACCGAGTGGCTTCACTCGAGCAGATGTATGTAGTGAAAACCGCCAACTCCAAGCCCGTATGTAGAGAAAATGAAGCAAGCTTTGGAGAAGAAGGATCTGGACCTTGCAGCAGCTCAGAAGGAGGCGCGCGAGAAGACAGCGCTTGCTGACAAGAAGCTTGCTTTAGTCGGCAAGTTAGAAGAAGAAAACTCCAAGCTGAAGACTGTTGTATCTGACGCCAATCAGGAGGTCGAGCGACTGAAGAAGGACAAGGAGAAACTGACCGACGAACTTGGAAGCCTCAAGGCCAAGAATGGCGAGCTAGAGTCTTATCTGAGCCAACTTGCTGTGAAGCTAGTCTTAAAACTTGAAGGTACTGACTAATCTGTCTTATTTCTGTCGATTGACAAGTCTAATGGTGCCGTCGACTCATCATTCACTCGACTATGCAGAATTTTGCCAAGACTTTGAAGCAGAAACTGGGCGAGTTGAGACGGGTCTTGATCCCATCAATAGTCCAGTCAAAGATGATGTTGCAATGAATGTGATGCGGTTGGAGTCTCGCATGGACATCGCGGTTGCTTATCTGGCCCGCTTGAAAGCTGCAATGACTCGGGTTCATGCTGAACTTTGGCCTCAGGCGGAACTGTCTCAAGATCTCGAGTCTTTCATGGCTCGACTGAATCAAATCCCTGAGCGCGTGCAAGAATGGAAGAAGTCATCTGCTCGCTGTGGTGCTGACGTCGCTCTGTCTCTGGTTCAAATGCACTGCAAGGATGTCAAAGAAGACAAGCTGGCGGAGCTCAAGGTTGCTAACACGAAGAGGCACACGTTCCAGTCTTTCATGGACACCTTCCTTGACGCTGCCACTCGCATTGCAGACAGCATTGACCTTGACAGTTTCTGCGACCCAGCCAGTCCCTCTCCTGATGCGCGACCGAAAAAAATTATGCTTCACTTCTATTTGCCTTGGAATGCCGAGTGATTGTGTAACCGTTAAACTTCTTCGGGCTTGATGCTCGAATACTTTTGATCTGCCGTCTGGAACTTTGGGATTTATCTGGACTTGGTTTATCTCCGAATATGCTGGTGTTTGCTTTCGACTGGAATTTGTTTGTTGACTTGTACTTCATCCTCCTTGCTGATGGGGACGGAGTCCCCATTGTATTTGTGGCGTAGCTTCGAAGGAGAAGGTAGTAGTCGACCCGCACCTCATCATCCTTGTGGATCAGGATGTTTTCTAACTTAGGCGAGTACATGGACTGCAGCTAAGCCCCCGAGTGGGAGGATTGCTCTCCACTCGGTAGGATTTTTTTAAACTTAGGCGAGTGCTTGGACTGCAGCTAAGCCCCCGAGTGAGAGGATTGCTCTCCATTCGGTAGGATTATTAAACTTAGGCGAGTGCTTGGACTGCAGCTAAGCCTCCGAGTGGGAGGATCGCTCTCCACTCGGTAGGATTTTTTAAACTTAGGCGAGTACTTGGACTGCAGCTAAGCCCCCGAGTGGGAGGATCGCTCTCCACCCAGTAGGATTTTTTAAACTTAGGCGAGTGCTTGGACTGCAGCTAAGCCCCCGAGTGCGAGGTTGGCTCACCACTTGGTAGGATTTTTTAAACTTAGGCGAGTACTTGGACTGCAGCTAAGCCCCCGAGTGGGAGGCTGGCTCACCACTAGGTAGGATTTTTTAAACTTAGGCGAGTACTTGGACTGAAGCTAAGCCCCCGAGTGGGAGGCTCGCTCACCACTCGGTAGGATTTTTAAAACTTAGGCGAGTACTTGGACTGCAGCTAAGCCCCCGAGTGGGAGGCTGGCTCACTACTCGGTAGGATTTTTTAAACTTAGCCGAGAACTTGGACTGCAGCAAATCCCCCGAGTGGGAGGCTGGCTCACCACTCGGTAGGATTGTTAAAACTTAGGCGAGTACTTGGACTGCAGTTAAGCCCCCGGGTGGGAGGCTGGCTCGACACTCGGTAGGATTTTTTAAACTTAGGCGAGTGCTTGGACTGCAGCTAAGCCCCCGAGTAGGAGGATTGCTCACCACTCGGTAGGATTTTTTAAACTTAGGCGAGTGCTTGGACTGCAGCTAAGCCCCCGAGTGGGAGGCTGGCTCACCACTTGGTAGGATTTTTTAAACTTAGGCGAGTGCTTGGACTGCAGCTAAGCCCCCGAGTGGGAGGCTGGCTCACCACTCGGTAGGATTTTTTAAACTTAGGCGAGTCCTTGGACTGCAGCTAAGCCCCCGAGTGGGAGGCTGGCTCACCACTCGGTAGGATTTTTTAAACTTAGGCGAGTACTTGGACTGTAGCTAAGCCCCCGAGTGGGAGGCTGGCTCACCACTCGGTAGGATTTTTTCAACTTAGGCGAAGCGGATTCGCATCTAAGCCTCTGAGTGAGAAGTAGGCTCTGCACTCAGTAGTATTTCAAAAACTTGGGCGAAACGGATTTGCAGCTAAGTCACCCACTTGGGGATTTCAAAGTGTTAACACAGGCGACAACAATTATTCCGAAAAATAAAAACTGCAAAGCCCTTGTTACTGATAAACTAAAAAGGTATTTCTTATTACATCTCATCCGAATGAGTGCTTAAGAATAAAAGGGGCGGAGCAGCTCTGCATTCCAAGCTCGTGGCTCATTAATCTGGCGATCGATATTGTAAAGATGGTACGCTCCATTGTGGAGAACTCTGGTGACGATGAAGGGACCTTCCCAAGTAGGAGCGAGCTTGTGTGGTTTCTGTTGATCCACTCGGAGGACCAAGTCTCCTTCTTGGAAAGCTCGACTCTTCACATTTCTGGCGTGGAATCGACGCAAATCTTGCTGATAGATAGTCGACCGGATCATGGCCATCTCTCTTTCTTCTTCTAGGAGGTCGATTGCGTCCTGGCGGGCTTGTTCTGCTTCATCTTCAAAGTAGAGCTCGACTCGAGGTGCATTGTGAAGCAAATCACTCGGCAGAACCGCTTCTGCTCTGTAGACCAAAAAGAATGGAGTTCGTCCAGTTAACCGATTGGGGGTGGTCCTCAATCCCCAAAGAACTGATGGAAGTTCGTCGACCCATGCACCTGCTGCGTGCTTGAGATCACGCATTAGTCGGGGCTTCAGTCCTTTGAGAATTAGGCCCTTTGCTCTTTCTACTTGTCCATTCGACTGGGGGTGAGCGGCTGAAGCATAGGCGACTCGTGTGCCTTGAGAGGCGCAAAAGGCTCTGAACTTGTCGGAGTCGAAGTTTGACCCATTATCCGTGATAATGCTATGCGGAACTCCATATCTGAATATCAATTCTCTGATGAAGCTGATAGCAGTGCAAGCGTCAAGATTCTTGATAGGCTTAGCTTCGATCCATTTAGTAAACTTGTCGACTGCCACTAGCACATGAGTGAAGCCGCTCCTGCCAGTTCTCAGTGGTCCAACCATATCCAATCCCCAAACAGCGAAGGGCCAGATGAGTGGAATGGTCTTCAGGGCTGACGCGGGTTTGTGCGACATATTGGAGTAGAACTGACATCCTTCACATTTATCAACTATCTCTTTCGCCATCTCATTTGCTCTTGGCCAGTAAAATCCCGCTCGGTATGCTTTAGCCACAATGGTCCGAGAGGACGCATGGTGACCACAGGTCCCCGAGTGGATATCGTCAAGAATTATTTGACCTTCTTCTGGCGTTATACATTTCTGACTGACTCCAGTCGCGCTTTCTCTGTATAACTGTCCCTTTATCATAGTAAAGGCCTTGGATCGACGGACGATCTGTCGAGCCTCTTCTTCATTCTCTAGGACCTCTTTCCTCTGGATGTACGTGATGTACGGTACCGTCCAGTCGGGAGTGATGACCAAAACTTCCATGACCAGGTCGACCACTGCTGGAACCTGAACTTCAGTCGGATCGGTGGCACTCTTTGGTTGCAGGGCTTCTTCGGTGAAAGGATCCTCTTGAACCGATGGTACGTGGATGTGTTCTAAAAACACATTGCTGGGAATAGCTTCTCTCTTGGAACCTATTTTAGCCAAATCATCAGCTGCTTGATTTTTCAGTCGGGGTGTATGATGAAGCTCTAACCCCTCGAATTTCTTTTCTAGCTTTCTTACTGCATTGCAGTAACCAGTCATGGCTGGGCTTCTGACATCCCAATCTTTCATCACTTGATTGACTACCAAATCTGAGTCGCCATAGACCATGAGGCGACGGACGCCGAGTGAAATGGCCATGCGCAACCCATACAAGAGTGCCTCATATTCTGCTTCATTATTGGAGGAATCAAAATGAATCTGGAATACATATCTGAGCTTGTCTCCTCGGGGGGATACAAGTACCACCCCAGCACCAGAACCATTCAGCATCTTGGAACCGTCAAAGAACATAGTCCAGTGCTCCGAGTGAACTTGAGTCGGCAGTTGCTGTTCAATCCACTCGGTGAGGAAATCAGCTATTGCTTGGGACATGATAGCTTTCTTTGCCTCAAACTTGATATCTAAGGGAAGGAGTTCAATCGCCCATTTTGCCACTCGACCAGTTGCATCTCTGTTGTGTAGAATCTCCGATAATGGAGCGTCGCTGACGACTGTGATAGAGTGGTCAGAGAAATAGTGTGCAACCTTTTTCGTGGTCATGTAAATCCCATAAACAAGCTTCTGATAGTGCGGGTATCTCTGTTTTGACGGAGTCAAAACTTCAGAAACATAGTAAACTGGGCGCTGAACTTTATAGGCTTTTCCTTCTTCTTCTCGCTCGACCGTAAGTACTGTACTGACGACTTGTCCAGTGGCTGCAATATAAAGCAGCAAAGGCTCTTTGCTGATTCGAGCAGCAAGCACCGGATGGGTGGAAAGAAGGGCTTTTAGCTCTACAAATGCTGCATCAGCTTCGGGAGTCCACTCGAACTTATCTGACTTCTTCATCAGTCGGTAGAGGGGGAGTGCCTTCTCACCGAGTCTGGAAATGAATCGACTTAAGGCGGCCAAGCAACCAGTAAGCTTCTGGACATCATGCACACGCACGGGGCGTTTCATCCGGAGTATGGTACCAACTTTCTCGGGATTAGCGTCGATCCCTCGTTCGGAAACGAGGAAACCGAGTAATTTTCCTCCTGGGACTCCGAATGTGCACTTTGATGGATTAAGCTTGATATCGTACCTTCAGAGGTTGGCAAAGGTTTCAGCAAGGTCAGTCAGTAGGTCAGAACCTTTACATGACTTGACCACAATGTCATCCATGTATGCCTCCACATTCCGACTGATTTGAGTGAGTAAACACTTCTGAATCATTCGCATGAACGTGGCTCCAGCATTCTTCAGACCGAATGGCATAGTGACATAACAGAAGCACCCGAATGGGGTGATGAAAGCTGTTTTAATTTCATCGGGTCCATACAGACGGATCTGGTGATACCCGGAATAAGCGTCCAAAAAGGACAAATGCTCACACCCCGCAGTCGAGTCAACTATTTGATCGATGCGGGGGAGAGGGAAGTGATCCTTCGGGCAGGCTCGATTGATATGCTTGAAGTCGATGCACATGCAAAGTGAATCGTCCTTCTTAGGGACCATGACGACATTAGCTAACCACTCGGAGTGGTAAATCTCTCGGATAAACTCAGCTGCAAGGAGTCGAGCCACTTCTTCACCGATTGCTTTTCTCTTCTGTATGGCGGACCGTCGAAGATGTTCCTTGACCGGTTTTGCCTTTGGGTCGACTCGCAAACGATGCTCAGCCAGTCCCCTGGGAACACCTGACATGTCAGAAGGTTTCCATGCGAAGATGTCCCAGTTCTCACGGAGGAACTAGATGAGCACTTCTTCCTATTTGGAGTCGAGTGTCATCGAAATGTGGGTCGGAGCAGCGTTGGAGTCGGTCGGGTGGATATGAATCGGTTTTGTTTCTCCGGATGACTGAAATGCTGAATAGGTTGCAGGTTTCTTAGCTCGCAGCAAATCACTCAGATCTGCACTTTTCTGATACTCCTGCAATTCCTCCACTGCCATCTGAGCATCGGCGATCTTCGAGCTTTTCTGGAAGCACTCTTCTGCCTTCTTCTGATTGCCACTAACAGTGATCACACCTCTAGGACCAGGCATCTTCAACTTGAGGTACACATAGCATGGTCGGGCCATGAAGCGCGCATAAGCTGGCCTGCGCAGAATAGCGTCATAAGCGCTCTGGAAATCCACAACTTCAAATGTCAACTTTTCTTTGCGGTAATTCTTGGAATCACTGAAAACCACATCAAGAGCAATCTGGCCGAGTGATTCAGCTTTCTTGCCTGGAATGACTCCATGGAAACTCATATTACTGGTACTGAGCCTGGACATCGGAATGCCCATCCCTTTCAACGTCTCTGCATACAGTATATTCAGGCCACTGCCACCATCCATCAAAACTTTAGTCAGTCGAGTGCCTTCGATAACTGGGTTGACCACCAAAGCTTGCCTCCCAGGGGTGGCTATGTGCGTCGGGTGATCGAACTGGTCGAATGTGATGGCAGTCTGAGACCATTTCAGATAACTTGGTGTCGCCGGAGCGACCATATTCACTTCTCTGTTGATAACTTTCAATCGACTTTTGCTTTCAACATCAGCAAAAATCATCAGGGTGGAATTGACCTGGGGGTATCCATCATCACTATCTTCTTTGTCATCAACTTTGTCCGACTCCTTTTCCTTATCTTTGGGTTGTTTCCCCTGGAACTGCTGGATCAAGAGTCGACATTGTCGAGTGGTATGTTTCGGGTAAATGAGTTTACCCTCTTCATCTTTCTTTGTGTGAATGTGGCACGGCAAATCCAACACATCATTTCCATCTTGGCCTTTCACTTTCTTGGGGTTCCAAGGCCCTTTGGGTTTTCCCTTAAACTTTCCTTGAGTTACGGCCAAGGCTTCTCCAGGAGCAACTGGCTCGGCTTTGCGCTTCTGCTTCCGACTGGAATTTCCTCCTCCGGTTTCATGGGCGACTCATTTGTGCTTGCCACTCCGAAGTCGATCCTCTTCTTCACCATTGGCATACTTGGTGGCAATCTCCATCATTCGACTCAGAGACATGTCTCCGGTCCGACCGAACTTCAGATTTAACTCTCTATACTTGACACCTTCCTTGAAGGCACAGACTGCCTGATGATCGGACATGTTCTCTACCGTGTGATGCAGTGTGATCCATCTCTGGATATAATCCCTCAAAGTGTCATTCGGCTTTGCACACAAGACTGCAACTCTGTCAACCCTGCTGGTCGCTTGCATGTTCCTTCGAAGGTTCTGACAAACACTCGGGCAAGATCTTCCCAGGTATAAATGCTGCTAGGTGCTAATTGGTTTAGCCATGCTCTAGTCGAGCCCTCTAACATCAGAGGCAAGTGTTTCATGGCCACTTCATCATTGTCGCCGCCAATCGGAACAGCCACTCGGTAGTCCTCGAGCCCAGTGTCAGGCTTGGACTCCCCAATGAACTTACTGACTCCAGTCGCCAACCTGAAGTTGGGAGGAATCACTGCGGACCTGATGGCTGTGCTGAAGCACTCTGGACCTGAGACATGCACTCTGCTGCTTGCTGGTAAATCTCTGTCAGGGCCTTCTCTGTGCGCCCTGTTCCTGTCGACCAAACCTTGAACGAGAATGGATCTCGCATCAAAGCCTGGTTCCCTGGGGTCGACTGGAATCCTTCGCCCAACACTGTGAGGGCGTCTGTCATCCTGTTGTCAAGGCACGTATGACCCACTCCTTGGGGAGGTGTGGGCACTCGATGAAGATCATCACGATCAAGTCGGTGATCATACTGCTCACGGTTTCTGTACTGGTCACGCCGGTCTCCACGTCCCTCACGCCTCGGGGGCGATCTTGGGCTGTGAGCCGACTAGACCGTATCTGCAACAACGGATCTGCTATGGATCCTATTTCGCGACTGCGATACAGCTATATTCTGCTCTCCCGCTGCTCGGAGTAAAGCTCTGATCTGCATTAGACCTTTGCCGGCCTCTGACTGGGAAGGATGAATTGACTCTGCTATTCGAGCCGCAGCTGTAAGATTTTGGATCGGAGTTCGATATACCTGGGTCAGAGGTGGAAAGAGCTGACGTCGACTGGATTCTGGAATCCGTTGTCGCACTCGCTCGTCGAGTGCTTGCTGGAGGTTCTCCAGTCGAGTGTTCTCAGCCAGATTGGCCAAGCGCACGTCTTCTAAGGCACGGGCCTCAGGGGTCTCTCCAACGATAGGAGTGTGAAGCGCATCCATGTTCCGGCGGCGAAGTTCTTCCCATTGCAGCGAAGTGAGGGGCTCGAGGAGGTACTCTTCATGGGCATGCGATGGATCGCCTCCGCCGTCGCCACCATCGGCGCGGGGAAACCCGGGAGGACTGCGTGGTCCATCGACCATCAAGACCTCCGCCGCAGGATCACTGCAGTCACACTCGGATGCAATCTCTGCGGAGCCAGTCGAACAGGCCGTAGAGAGATTCGTCGGGCTCGATCGCCGCGACTTGGGGGGAGGCCGATTGACGAGCCACCGCGTGCCTCACCCACCGCTGAAGCCTCGACCGACCGGAACGTTTGCGTCGGCGGGCCACAGGGAGGTAGGACGCCATAGGAGTCGATCAATATTGGGTCGACGGCTGCCGCAAGAGGACGCCATGGATGCACGCGCGAAAGTGCGTTGCCCCGCGGACGAGGAGCGCGTCGACGTCGAGTGGAGCGTCCTGAAGCCAAGCGGAGTCTTCGGCGACGAACACGAACGCGCCGAGACGGATCTCGCGGCCCTCGGCCAGAACTCCACCTGAAACCATGATGAAGGGGATCGGAAAAATTGCAACTTCTCCAACAAGTCGCTAAGACACCAGCCCCAAGGTGGGCGCCAACTGTCGTGGTTCTAAGTCTGACAGTAGAATAGGGGGGTAGGAATGTAGAGGCAAGATCTCAGCTATGGAGGAGTTGTACACGCAAGGTTTATGAGTTCAGGCCCTTCTCGGAGGAAGTAACAGCCCTACGTCTCGGAGCCCGGAGGCGGTCGACTGGATTATGTGCATGTGAGTTACAGGGGGTGCGAACCCTTATCCCAGAGGAGGGGGGTGGCTTATATAGAGTATGCCAGGACCCCAGCTCCCCTCCGTTACACAGGGTTCAGTGTACATTAAGAGGGGGCGTGACAAGTAACGCCTATATTAAAGTGCTACAAATGATCATTAAGTATGTGGGTAAATGCCCGACCGTTGCTGCGCATAGCGGTTTTAGGTCTTCTAATATGTCGAGTGGTTTTATGGTCGAGTGACCTGGGTAAGAGAGATCTCTGAGTGATTGACAGGTCGAGTGGACTTCGCTCGACGCCTTTGCTGGACCTCTTCTTCTGATTCTTGAACTTCTTTGTTCTTAGGACAAGAACTCTAGGTAGGACGTATAGGTCAGGCCTATTACCCTACCCTAGGTCTGTGTCCACATCATGGACAACTTGAACTATTTCATGGGCGGTAACCACACTTTCCAGAATAAATCTAGCCCTAATAAAGCAAAATTATGTTCTGAAACTAACTAACCAATAATTCAAGAACGTCTATTGCTAAACCTTAGTAAAAAATAAAGTTGCAGTTAAGAAAACTAATTGGTCTAAAAAATCATCTTCCTAGCATCATTTTCTTTTGGTAACAAAGTAATTTTGGAAAATTTTAGTCTAAAGATGTCTGCACCATGTGCAAACCAGGGATCAAACATACCCATCAGGTCCTTCTTAACTATATCCTAGCAAGTTTAGTAGAACATAAAGGACATACCATTAGGGCCAGGTGCACCATTAGAGTAAGAGCAAAATACTGCATGTCTAACTTCCTATTTAATGAACCTAGCCTCAAGCCCAGCATTCTCCTCCACATAAAATTTATCATCTAAGGAAAATAAATTCATCTCTTAGGGATATATCATGGTAGGTTCTAATCAAAGCAAATTCTAATAGTAATCAACAACTATTTTCTTCATCCTTTTTTTATCATACACAGGTCCATTTGGTCCATCCATGACAGTCATAATATAAGTTCCTCCCTCCTTTGATTGTCCCCAACATGAAATTATGTTGTATTTCTATCTTCTAATATGATATCTCTATCCCTCGAACTCTTCCTAGACTTAATTTCCTCAGTTGTCCATATCACGTTAAGCTCATCCAACATAGAGTTACTTTCTCTACCTACTTCAGAGGGGGGGCTTGAGACTTGGATAAGATATCTAGTCTATCATATTCAAAAATCAACTATTTTTTGTTTCCTCAAAAACGCTTCCATATTAACACTCCATCCTCTAGTTCATCTCCTAAAAGTCCTAATTTTACGTTGTCAAATATCTATTAGAGTGCTACTACTTCATCTGCTAAACCATACCTTGACTACCAAATATCTAAAGTTGGGTGTAGAAATCCACCATATCTCAAACTTGAAGCTGACCCTAATCCCAAACTACAGGAGTATGTCTACTCCCAATCCTAGGTAAAACTTTGGCACTATCTATAGAATAGATAGCATCAAAGTCAGTACTACAGAAAATCACATCTACTTGAAAATGACCAGATCATCCTAGTGATTGGCCCAAGTATAATATCTACCAGACATATCAATGTCCATCAGACATAAGAAGTCAACCTAAGTACTAAACCTATCTACACATTTGAAGTCAAATCTCCCATTGTTCTTATCCGCTTGTTTTCTAACTAAATGAAACCCACCTCCTATTATTGCAGGGCCATCCCAATTCAAGAAAAAATCTCATGTAATTCAGATATAAACTCTTGTTTACCATAATCACAAGCAGAGCCATAGATAATAGTTATCCTATAATTAATTTTGGTGAGTTTATCACAAATAACTACACTGACAAAGAACTTCTGACATTCCAACTAGAAACTTAAAAAGGATCTGTATCTACTCATGTTAGGTTTCCACCAGCATAGTCCATTGCATGTAAGTGTTCCCAAGAGAATATCCTATTACATGGGAAAATATTCAAAAATAAGTAGAACAAATGCATTTCTTAGTTCCTTGGAAGCTTACATAGCTAGGATTGAGAGGAATAATCATATCATCAATGGATCTTTTCCTACTAGAAGTAGTCAAACCTCTAACATTCCAAAAGATGTACCTCATTTGGAACATTGTTTATCAAGTTGCTTGACATGTCTACTATGAACCTGAGTCCAAAAAACCTCACCAGCATCTATTTTTATAAGACCCAGCCAACAACTAGTCCGAAGAAACAGTTTGCTCAAATTTATCTTTCCTACTCAAAACACTATCATTATGAGATAAATCGACAACACCAACAATATATGTCATATTTACAAGCACCAATAATACGTTTAACTTTCCTAGGGACCTAAGTTCTTCATCATCTTGAGCATGTTGATCTTCTCCATCCCTGATTGATGATCAGGGACCCTGGAGCTTTTCCTAGCTAGTTGAAATGGACCACAGGATTTCTGTTTCTTCCCTCTTTTTATAAGCATCTTGCTCCTAAACTTGTCCCCCACCCAACCCAAGCTTATCAAAGAATGGCATGAGATCATGAGACAAAGTAGCTTCAAAGTCCTACTTCTATAGTACATCAGGAGTATACTCTTCAGTGTCTTCTTTATCCCCCTCACATGGCACCTTGCAACTAAATTTCACTTCCTATTCATTATAGCTATCTACTTGGTCTAACTTAGTCAGCAAAAACCTAATCACCTCTCTCCTAGGATTCTCAGTTGGCATAAAAGAGGAGTCATATTCACCTTGTTCACCACCATCCCTATCTACAGACTAAGTTTCTAAATTAAGCACACCTCTTGCTTAGACATTGGTGTTTCAAGCTCTCGAACACTCATCCTCTCAGGTCACCCAGACCTTTGTGAACCCATCCATGTTTAACCAAAACCATTAGTACTGTCCTTAGAAGCATTCTAGTGACATTTATCCTACTAACTCTGCCACTTCCCCTGCTCTGTTTTCCATTTCACCATCCTTAGAAGAATTACGTCCACCATTCCCATCCTAGTCATTAGCATCAGCTGTAACAACATCAATAATCCTCATGTTATATTTGGGGGGGGGGGGGGACGGACCTCTACAGATATCTTAATTTGCACAGTCTTATCACCCAGCTCAAATAATCTTTCATTTCGGATTATTTTCCAGCATCTCTACACCCTGATCGTAGAGGCCAAGACATACACACACAATCTCATGGTAGATCAACATGTACTCTGTACCCCCTCAATCCATACAATCAAAGAAGACGTAGAGTGTTATCTCTTCTAGAAAGCCCAAACCTATGTAAAATTTTGTGTCTCTGTTACCATTGTGCCAAGGCTACTAGCTTGGGACCCCCTACCCTAGATCTGCTGGATTTGATTCCATCATTGGTGGCCCATGTAGGTCCCTCGGTGCAGTCAAAGAGGCTCGATGGCATGCCTTCAGATAGACGGCCGCATTAGCTGCATCATAACCTGACTACCAGGACAACTTTTTGTCTTCAGCGGTGTCATCCTTTATGCGGATTCAACTAGCCACCTCAGCCAGATTGAAAATTTTACCCCAGGAAAGGTTGTTAGATTCGGGAACCTGGAATACGCCACGGACTCCCGTGGAGAACTTGCGGTTTTTGAGCTGGGTGTCAGACCAGATAGAAGACTGCACTAACGCGCCCGTCCATATCTGATAATTAATCCACCTCAGGACCACAACACGAGCCATACCTCGGTTCCGAACTTGATTCTGGTATCAAGCACTACCATCACGGATCAGGCATCTAGTTAGATCGTTGAAGACCCGGAGACCATGTCGGATCAGATCTCAAATAAATACCCATTGGACCAGACCTTCAATCAGCCATGGATGATAACCAGAAACCCTCCTAAACAAGACATTATATTGACTTCAGAATCTTGCAATCTCGGACGATCATATCTAGGAGAAAATATGAGAGACTAGAATTTTTCAACCCACCTACCACCCACCGAGCCGCTATCGTCGAGGATTTAACCAACGTTCTAGCTAGCGCCTACGAGGAGGCAACCGACATGGACGAAGGCATCGGCGAAACTCCAGATAGCACCCCACCATCCATCAACCACACCACCAAGTTGGCCACAACCTCCACCTATGATGTCTACTTGGTAGACACCCCCCCCAAGAATTGAGGAGGGGGGGGGGAACCCGAGGCTCATGCGCAACGACCACCATAATGGTGGCAGGCAATGGCGACACCAGCAATGGTGGTATCGGCAATGACAAACCTGTAACGGTGCGGTAGCTAATGGTGGTGCCAGTAGTGGCAGCGATGACAACAATAACTACAACGATAAGGCCAACAGGGATGATGGTGATGATCCCAAAGACAAAGATTACAAGCCCGAAGCCGATGAGGAACAAAGCATCGGCCCCGGCAATTATGACACTTTTGGTGGGCCCTTGAAGGCCCTCAACTCAAGAACCTGCGTAAGGGGTTGACCAGTATGGTAAAAAGCATGAAGTACAAATTTTAGTGTAAAGATGATGAGGAATACCTAAATGATAGGTGGATCGAGCTCCTCTGAGCCGAACAGGCATTTGAGGATCAACTACAACAGACAGGTTCCAAATGACCTTAACTCCATAGAAAGTTGCTAGACCAAATGGGTGTGGAGGCCGATGATAGCGCTATATCTAAGCGTGAATGGGCCAAAGGCTTCGATCGCCCCGCTAGGGGCCGATCTCCTCGGGTTGACAATTAGAAGGGTGGAGCAAACAAGTATGCGCCCGAGGTACCTTGGGCATAGAGGTACAAATAATCCACCACAGATTACCTCAAGGCTCGACCTCAAGGACAAGACTCCTTTAAGGCTCGAAACCCACCTCAGTCGACTTACAAATACAAGCAATGCCCGCCCGCTAGACAAGCAGGATACTTGGTTTGGCTGGCCAAGAATGGTGATGTGTACGACTACACCAGCGACCACAAATGTGCGCCACGCAACTTCAAGGATCAGAGTAACTGCTCACCCCCAATGCTTTACAGTTGAGGTCATGCAGCACCAGTTCCCTGAAGGTTCCAAACCCATAAATATTATTCAGTACGATGGGACAACGGACCCCGCCGTATGGATGGAGAATTTCCTCATGGCGGTACATATGGAAGGCGGAGGCGACTTTCATTAATTAAATACTTACCATTAAAACTAATGGGTTCCACCATCCATTGTCTTAACGGTCTCCATGAGAATTCTATCAGTGTGTGGGATGACCTGGAGGACGAATTCGGGGCAAACTTTCAAGGCACCTACGTCAGGCCTAGGGATGCCGTTGACAAATTCCTGCTGATTCAACAGTAACTGGGTCAAATTTGAACTATAACTGCTTCATAGTTTAATATTTATTTTGTCCAAAAAACATATCTAGGTACACAAGAAATTATTTCATCAGAGATCCAACAAAGTTTTTGCAAGATTCCATCCTTAGCCATGAACGGACATGCCCGCCATTTTGACCACATTTTGAAATCGGCATTAGAAATTCAAGGAAAATCAAAAAAATTAGAAAACTTTTGCATTGTATCATTATATGTGACTAGTTTCCAGGAAAAATAACAAACTTGGAATATGGAAAATATCTTTAGAAAGTATTCTCTAAAGTAAGCTATCCTCTATGAAGATTGAGGACTTTCAAGCCAAATGGTCAATGTTATGCCCACATTCCTCACATAGTTTTCTCAAACTACCCAATATTTTGCACAAGTGTGCACCTTGGAATGAGAAATAATGTTTCCGTAGGGAGTTTCCATTTTCTTTGCAAAAAAATCATATTCTATTTTTGGAGTGCCATTAATTTGTTTTTATGAAGAACCTACCAAATATTTGTTGCAAAATTGCACCACCACATTTTTCAAAAATATTAGACCATATTTTATGTACAAATAATCAAAAGATTACGTGTCCAAAGGTTTCCATCCACCTCTCGTCAAAAAGAAAATTTTATGCTGATTCAACTGGAAGCGAGCCAAATTTAAACTACATGTTTTGCATAGTTTGCTCATGATTTTCTGCGAATAATATTTTTAGGTACACAAGTAGATATTTAATTAGAGATAAACCGAGATTTTTTAAGATTCAACCCCTACCTATGAACGGTCATGCCGTCAACTTTGACCGCGTTTTGAAACCGGCATAAGAATTTTTTTTTAAATAGAACCTTCGCATTGTGTCATTATGTGACCTGGGTTCCAAGAAAAATAACCAACTTGGACTATTGCAAATATGTTCAAAAAGTGTTCTCACAAATGAGCTATCATGTATGAATATTCATGGCTTTTAAGCCAAATGACCAATGTCACGGTCACATTCATGGCATAGTTTATCCAAATGATTTCATATTGTGCACAAGGGTACATGTTGGAATGGCAAACAATATTGTCATGGAGGTTTTCATTTTTTTTGCACAAAAAATGCATTTTCCATTTGTCAAGTGCCAGAAACAGGTTTTTTGTGAAGAACCTACCTAATATTTGTTGCAAAATTTGACCGTATCAATTTTCAAAAATATTAGACCATATTTAATTTACAATTTATTAAAGTTTGCATGTCAAAATGTTTCCATCCACCTCTTGTCAAATTGACATTTTTTTGTAGATTCAGCAGGTAGCGGGTTAAATTTGAACTATAGCTACCTCATACTTTGCTCATGATTTTTTAAAATCTATTTTTAGATACACAAGTATCTATTTCATCAGTGATCCACCAAGAGTTTCACAAGATTCCACCCCTAACTACAAACGGTGATGCCGACAATTTTGACCACATTTTGAAACACCATACGAAATTGAAAATAAAAAAATGTAAAACCTTCACATTGCATCATCATTGTGACCTAGTTACCAGAAAAAACAACAAACTTGGAATACGACAAATATCTTAAAAATAGAATTGTTCTCTGAAATGAGCAATCATGTGTTTACGAAGGAAGTTCTCATTTTCTTTGCACAAAAAAACCATTTTCCATTTTTCTAACGCCAAAAATAGGCTTTGTGAAAAAAAACTACCAAATTATGTTTTAAAATTAGACCGCACTAATTTAAAAAAATATTATATCACATTCTATGTATAATTAACCAAATAGTTGTTTGTCAAAAAGTTTCCAGCCACTTCTCATTAAAAAGACAATTTTTTGTCGATTCAGCTCAAAGTGGGTCAAAATTGAACTACACCTACCTCATAGTTTGCTCATGATTTTTTCCAAAAGTCATTTTTAGTCACGCAAATAGTAATTTAGATAGAGATTCACCGAAAGGCGAAAGTTTTGTAAGATTCCACCCCTAGCTACGAACAGTCATATGCCGGTAATAAACATTTTTTTACAGTACATGTGTTTGAACACTTTCTGTAATACATGGTAAAAAAAATTCCAAATACACCCTCAACATTTTTTAAATGGCAATATTTTTTTCAACGACACAAACATTCTTTTTACAATGTATAAACGTTTTTGCAAATTTCATGCATATTTTCTGGAAAACATGCGAATATTTCTTAAAATGTCACGATACACTTTTTAATGCAAAAATACAATTTTGAACATACCCTAACATTTTTTTACATTTGTATATGACTTATTTTTAATGTCAAAAACTTTTTTATTTTAAATGTGGGCATATTTCCATCAAATGTGATGTACATTTTTTAATGGCACGAAACATTTTTCGGTAACCTATGTGAATTTTAGACTTGTGCGAATTCCATATTTCCCACATATCCAGCATATCCATCTCAATCTAGGTCACACGGAAAATTGACTGTAAAATTATATTTTGGACTTTCCAAAAAAATCAACTCCCTCTATTTATGTGGACTCAAACTTGTGCGAAGCCCGTATTTCCCACATATGCACTTTCTTATGGCCTATGGGCCATTGGCCAACTCGGCACATCTAAGAATGGTTCAGAAAAAAAGGGTGGAGAGAAGGAGACCTCGTCCTACCGAGGCCCAGGCCCAAGAATGGACATAGTGTTTAATAGGGTTCAATGTGGCATTCTGGTGGTTCGCTTCGTGCGGCCACACACCACACACATAAATGGATATAGGGTTGTGGGTCATGCCCGTCAGCACTGGTGGGCTGTGTATTGACGAGATAAGCAAAAAAAAAGTCAACATGTCAATTGTGTTGCCTAAAAAAAGCAGGCCAATTGTGTGGGTTCCACTTGTAAGTGTGAGTTCAAATCTAGTGTTATCTAGATATGTAAGCGAAAATTGACACATGGACAGACACATAAATGATATTGTTGAGGCGGTCGTCCAATTATTTCAAGGCATCACAAATTAGCAAGTATGACCATTTAAATTGGTCGTAATCGGGTAATTATAGGGAATTAAACCAGTGATGTCTACTCTATGATCATTTCATGTAAGGAAATTACAACCTTTTTCACGCATCACGGCGCCCATCAGGGTTGATCGCTCCGCTTCTCGACATACTGGATGATGTAACCGTAGCACCTTGGATGAATCCAGATCTGGGTGAGCAATGCGATCCGAGCAACTATGCAGCTCGTCGATGTTGACACCGAGGAGATCTTGGTATCGTCGACCCCATCCAAGAGTTGGTTGAGCTTGGCGTGCAGCTTCACGGACGCCTGCAAGGTGGAGTCAATGCGGTACCACAGCCTCTTCTTGAGCGCCTGATCAAGGTCGGGATGAAGCAAATCATAGATCGCCTTCATTTCAGGTGAGATGTGCTCCATCTCCGACGTGTGCTGCTTCTCGGTGAATGGGGTGTGGCAGTGCTGGCTAGGAAAAATGTCGGGCTCAAATGGCTCTAATGTTAGATTGTGAACTCCTTTCTCGATATATGGATTTCTATATGAATTTGAATTATAATCCAAGCAACGACGTGGTGTTCATCCTCCTACATCATCTTTCTATTCCCCAACGAATGGTCCTAAACGTTCCTCTCCTAATCCTCCCAACAACTATCTAGGAAGGTTATATAGTCACAAGGCCATGGGCCCACTTTGGGCCTGCAAGTCGAGCCGGCAAGCGGGGCTTGCACTTGGGACTTTCATTTCAGATAACCGGGTCTTCACACGCCTTGCCTCTACTTCTATGACATTATGATTGTGGCGTAGTGAACTCAAACCATTCTCTAGACTTTTTGAGTGAATCTGGTGTAGCTTGATTCCTATAAATTGTAATAAAACTGAAAATTTCTCCTGATGACACGCCTGCGGCATGTTTAGGATGTTAGGCTCGCTACGATGGTTGTGGTGGGCGTGGACTTGTGCGGTTGTTGTGTTGGTTATGTGCTTTGTTGTCATTCTATAGGGAAGTCGAAGTTGTCAGTCCATGCTCGTGAGAGTGAAGACGGAAACATTTGGAAGAGGCATTGATATGTGGGACTCTACGGCGTTGTGTGAGTTTGAGTTCACTTTGATGCCATGTTTTTTAGTTTTAATCTTTCTTTTATCCCGATTATCATGTAATTGATAAGGCAACACTCTTCTGAATTAATGATGAGTTAAAGATTTTGTTTCACAACAGCAACATATCGCTATTTGCTGATGAGGTGGTCATGTTCTGCCACCTAGACCAATCCAACCTCACCGCCATTCAGGGCATCCTCCACACCTTCGGAGTGGCCTCGGGCTTGCGAACCAACTTTGGCAAATACTTGGTGACTCCCATCTAGTCCACGCCGGAGGTCGCGACTGCCATGGGCATGGTCCTCTCCTGCCCGGTTACCCCTTCTGGACAAGTATTTGGGATTCTCTCTTTCCATTCGCAAGCTTCATTCGTCCTCTCTCCTTCCTCTTATCAAGAGGCTTGCCAAGAAGCTCTCCTCATGGCGTGCCTACCTACTTTCATGTGGCGAGCGACTCTCCCTTGTGCGCCAAATTCTCAACGCCATGCTGGCACATCTTCTGCTTGCCATGGTGATCTGCCAACCAATCGTAAAGCAAGCCACCCACATCATGTTCCATTTCCTTTGGCATGTGAGGAAGGGGGGCATGTATGGAACTGCCCGGTCAATTGGAAGCGTGTGTGCCGCCCTTTGGAGCTTGGCGAGCTCGACATCCGCGACCTAACCGGCATCGCTTTGCATGTCCGTTGGCTATGACTGTAGGCACCTGACCTAGATCGACCTTCGAGCCATCTCAACTTGCTGTGCGAACCAGAGGTTAGGCAAATCTTCCGCGCTTCGACCTCATGGACTCTTGGGGACGACCGTCTCTACAAGTACTAGACTGATCATTGGCTCGACGGAGCTTCCATCACGGAGCTCGCCCCCACATTGGCTTCCCTCGTGCCTCGTCACCGGAGAAACCGACGTCTAGTCTGCGATGCCATTTCGCAGCGCGCCTAGATTCAAGACATACATGGTGCTCTTGGGCCTGCAACCATGGTCGAGTATGTAGACCTTTAGAGGCTCCTGTGCACCATCTCACACGGATCGGAGCCAGACAACATTTGGTGGCAATGGACATACAACGGGGTATATTCCACCAAGACCTGGTACCGGGCTCTATTCCAGGGATCCACGGACGCCCGGTACTGACAGTTGACATGGAAGGACTAGGCACCGACTGGTGTAGAGCTTTTCCTCTGGCTGGCTTGCCTAGACCGATGGTGTGCTGCTGCCCCCCTTGCCTGCCACGGACTGTCGCACAACCTCGAGAGCATCCTGTGCGACCAAGAGGATGAAACAATGCACCAACTCCTTGTCGGCTGTGTTGTCTCCCGCTCTATCTGGCATGACATCTTTCACTGGTGCCGCCTCACCATCTAGCCTCCTGACGGTACGATTGGTCTTCTCGAGTGGTGGTCCTATGCTCTTCATACATCCCAGACAATCAATCGCAAGGGACATGGATCTATCATTGCTCTTAATGCTTGGGCAATCTGGAAGCGCCAAAACGCCTGCATCTTTAATGGTGTGACCCCCTCTCATACCCAGATGTTGCACACTATATAGGAGGAAGCTCGCACCTAGGCCAAAGCAGGTGCTAGAGGGCTTAGCAGCATCATTCCTGTAACCCGATCCCTCTATACCCGGGGCTAAGCAACCCTTCTCTTGATGCTCACCAGCATCCTCGTAAGTGTCCTCTAGTGTACACTTTACAAGGTTTGCAACCATGTAATGCCCCCCCCCCCCCCCTATCAATAGAATGATACGCATCCTACGTATTCACGAAAAAAAGCTTTTGTTTCTGTTTCGAAAAAAGAAATCACCTCTAAGCAATTTTTATTGGAGGATACATAGTTGTATACTTTGCACCGGAGGGGGCAAGGAGATGGGTGTGTGTTGTATGAAATTTTGAGGTGTGAAGAAAAATCATATATATCAATTCAACTGTGATCATTGAAGGTTCTCACCTAACCTGGGAGCGCCAACTTGAAGGATTAAACAAGCTCGTAAGCTTTAACTTGTGCATCGCCTTCATAGATTACATTGATGCTCTTGCTAGTATATGTTCTCACTGACTTGTCGGAGCACTTATGCTCTTTGGGATAGACACCATACAACTGTTGGTCCCCCAACCATAGTTAAGCTAAGGAATTTTATAAAATTCCAATTTCATTTAACCAGCACAAATAAGGTTCTCTTTTCTAAATAATTGTAGGATCTTGAGCAATGACTAGCAAAAGGACCCGTGCATTGCAACGGGAGAAAAAATATCCTCTCATATCTCTAGCTAGGTCAGTTGAATAAATTGTGTATGGTCGGTTGGCAGGTTATGAGATCAAACCCTTCCATCGGCAATTTGGTTTGTTGCCAGTTCTCCGGACCTGGGCCACAATGCGCCACTGGGTGGGCTTCCTCCGTTGGGTCAAAATGGGTGGCAAGTAATGAAACCAAATAGCATACGTGAAATTAATTGAAGCGAGACCAAACGAAGCGTGCCGAAACCAAGAATAGCACCTCCCTTTAATAGTAGGTATAGAATAGATTGATACATGCTTTTTTAATGTTTAACTAGAATTCTTTTATGCAGATTAAAGTATATTTCAGCTTCATAAAAACGAAAGGATTATCAGGTTCTTAGAAAACAATATGAGAGGGGCAAATTGATGCATAGGCTAGAGCACGTGCAATCGTTGGTCGTCTATTCTTGAATTGGATGGTGTGGAAAGTGGGTCTAACACAACATCGTTTGGTTCTCAAAAAATATGTTATGAATGGAATACCAACAGACACAGTGAACTACGGTGGGCCATATTCGTAGAGCAGTTTGGCCATTCGAATTTACTCTGGAGCGCACCGTGACACGCGGTTCCCGTGCATTGGTATGAAACAAGAACCTTTTTTTTAGGGGAATATGAAACAAGAACCTAGGATACGCCAATTGCCAAAAGATATCATTCTTTTAATAGAACAGTCCGTTGCTGGCTATATGATGTTGTTATGGCATCTATTATCAACAGGGATGTACTTACGTTATACTATGGGGATGCACATGACACCGGGTCAAAAACATTTTGCTTTGTATATTCTATCCACATATAGTGTGTGACACCCGTAACTTCAGTGCAAAATATATATGATTGCATAGTGTGACACCAGATTGTTTTCGGTCTAGGTCCGCACCTGATTATCAAACTTATAGCCGGTATGTATAATAGTTGGATATAAATATGTACCACTTTGTTTATACGTGGTCACACCTCACTGTCTCAGAAAGTCTCTAGGAGCTTCTGTTGTAGCTAGTAGTCTGCTTCTCTTCCTTCTCCTTTTCTCTCTCTTTCAACTCAGTAAAAATATTTTATATATATATATATATATATATATATATATATATATATATATATATATAAAGTCTTACAGCCCTTTTACATCTCCGTACTTGCTCTAACTGGTGGGATTTAAATTATTTCGTGGGAACAAATCATTTTTGATCAGCTGCTGTATAGGAGTAGTTCGAAACCTAGGGGAATACTCCATGGATCCAAAGGATATGATCTGGCGAGAGCATTGCAAGTTGGAGTGGTCGATGGAATCGGATCCTTCATCAAAGTGACCGACCACTTACTCACTTATATTCGGTCAAGTCAATGTAAATATCAAGCATACATGCATACAGACGGAAGTAATGATCCTTAGCATCCAAGTTATAGGCTCACTAAGCCAAGCCGTGTACCTGCTTTCCTTTCCTATATAAACCCAGACGTACGTAAACATGTGGGCAGGTACTGAAATCTGCAAAAGATTAGCATATAGCTAGATAGGAGTGAGAGCAAGTGATCGAGCATGTCCGTATGTCCATCTCTTACCCTCTCATGCGACAACCTCTCCTGCAACATCTGGTTCTGCTGCGGCAGTGCCAAAGATCCTGAACCTTATCCGACGAAGCAGTCACATGTCGTGACGGCGCCGCCGCCTGCTGTGCCGTCAGAATTGGTGCCTCCTCATCAGGTGTCGCCGCCTGCTATGCAAGCGCCTTATGATGAGCAGCCGTCAGAATTGGTGCCTCCTCGTCATGTGTCACCGGCGGCGGCGGCGGCTCAGGCGGCGTCAACGGCAGCGATACCTCGTGCGCCGGTGCCACCCTGCAACAACAGGGCGCGTGAGCCGCCGGCGCCTGCGGCGACACCACTTCCTGCCGCCGTTCCATCCAAGAGATACGAGCCGCCTCAGCCGGCGCCGCCCAACGAGACGCCTGTGCAGCGGGTAATGCCATTGCCTGCCCGCCTGTCATCCAAGAAATACGAGCCGCCAACGCCGCAAGCGCCACCGCCTGTTACTGTCACGTCGCAACCGTCTGCACGGACAACATGGCCTCCCCGTGTAAAGTCCAAGACGTACGAGTACGACGACGCCGGCGTGCCACCGGCCGTGTCGTTGCCGCCTCCGTCGACACCAATAGCTCCTCGTGATCATGGGTCACGATACCCACCGGCGCCTCACCCTCATCCCGGCGACACGGAGCCCCGCGTCGAATCTTATTCGCAAGCGGCAAGCCTCCATCAAGAATACTATTAGGTTCGGGAACATGTCTGCGCGAGGGTGTGTGTGTACTGTGTACCATATCTGTTATTCGCACCATGCGTGGGCATCGTCGCATGGACCTTAATTTGACTCACGACTGCATTGATGTGTTAGATACCCTTCAAGAATATGGCCTTGTTTGGAATCTCTTCACTCCTCTCAACTCTGCGGAGCTCGGTTTGAGCTGCTCTGTAAAAAGCTGCAGCAGTCTACTCCGCTCCGGGAGCTGAGTCGCGGGAGTGAAGAGAAACTGAACAGACCCTATACATCCGATATTTTTAAAGAATATATATCTGACACTTGCTCAGTGTAGGAAGTTATAGAAGCACCTAGATCTTCATACATGAAGACCCACAGGTATATATTGATTGATAAGCGATTACAGAAGGAGGGTAGCCGTGGCTAACAACCAGAGAGACTACAGGAGTTGGGATAGAGAGGTTTAAACAGAAAAATCTCTAACTAGTCTAATCTCTCAACATCTTAACTTGATACTCAAGTCTGCGCCTATATGTTGTTACACGTGACAGTATAATATCTAACACCCTCTCTTAATCTAAGCTTCATAAGTTTAGATTACGTTTGAACTCTTCAAACGGTCCTGTAGCCAAGGCCTTTGTGAAACCATCTGCAACTTGATCTTTTGAAGGAACAAACCGGATCTCCAACTCCTTGCTTGCAACCCTTTCTCGAATAAAGTGATAATCAATCTCAATATGCTTGGTTCTTGCATGGAAGGCCGGATTAGCAGAGAGATATGTTGCACCAAGATTGTCACACCAAAGACATGGAGTTTGTATGTGACATATTCCAAGCTCCTTAAGCATAGTTCTGACCCATATAATTTCGGCTGTTGCATTGGCCAACGCCTTATATTCCGCCTCAGTACTTGACCTAGAGACAGTTCCCTGTTTCTTGGCACACCATAAGATGAAATTAGGTCCAAAGAAAACTGCAAAACCACCTGTGGACCTTCTGTCATCCAAACAGCCTGCCCAGTCAGAATCAGAAAATGCACTAACAATGTTGAGGATGACTTGCTGAAAGTGAGGCCAACACCCAAGGTGTGCTTTACATATCTCAAGATGCATTTGGTAGCAGTCCAATGGGCTGAAGTAGGTGCATGAAGAAACTGACACACTTTATTGACTGCAAAAGAAATATCAGGCCTGGTGAGTGTCAAGTACTGGAGTGCACCTACCAAACTCCTGTGCTTGGTGCCATCCTCTGGACTAAGAGGAACCCCTTCGGCAAGAGACAGTCTTTCTGAACTGGAGAGTGGTGTTGGAGATGGTTTACAGCCCTGCAAACCAGCCTTGTTCAAAAGATCAGATGCATATTTTCCTGAGAGAGATGAAGACCACCTTCTGCATTCCTTTTTACCTCAATACCAAGAAAATAGTGAAGATCTCCAAGATCCTTAAGAGCAAACTCTGAGTTCAAATCCTTCAAAAGAGCTGTGATTGCCTCATTTGATGAACTAGTGACAATGATATCGTCCACATAAATGAGTACAAAGATAGCTATCTGTGACTTATTGTAAATAAACATGGATGTATCAGACTTAGAGGGAGTAAAGCCAAGGGTGTGCAACTTAGAACTCAACCGAGAATACCAGGCACGTGGAGCTTGCTTGAGTCCATAAAGAGATTTGTCAAGTCTGCAAATGTGAGATGGTTTATGTTTGTCCTCAAACCTAGGAGGTTTCTTCATATACACTTCCTCTTCCAGAACACCATGAAGGAACGTGTTCTGCACATCTAGCTGTCGAAGACTCCATCCTCTGGACACAGTAATAGATAAAACAAGGCGAATGGTGGCAGCTTTAATAACAGGACTAAACGTATCCTCGTAGTCCAGTCCGGCCATACCTCTGCTTGAACCCCTTGGCAACAAGTCTAGCTTTATACCGATCAATAGTACCATCAGACCTGCGTTTGATTCTGTACACCCATTTGCAATCAATGATATTACTACCTGGACGGGAAGGAACAAGATGCCATGTATGATTTTTCTGAAGAGCATGAAACTCCTCTTCCATTGCCATCCGCCACTTAGGATCAGCCAAAGCCTCATTAATGGTGTAAGGTTCACCTGTGGAAACAAAAGAAACGAGGGCATACTTAGTTTTGTAGTTAACCTGTTGTATTGTGCCATCACGAAGACGTGTATGAGGAGGCATGGAGACAAGTGTTGGGTAACGTAGCAGAAATTCAAAATTTTCCTATGTGTCACCAAGATCTATCTATGGAGAAACCAGCAACGAGGGGAAGAAGAGTGCATCTACATACCCTTGTAGATCGCTAAGCGGAAGCGTTCAAGTGAACGGGGTTGATGGAGTCGTACTCGTCGTGATCCAAATCACCGATGACCAAGTGCCGAACGGACGGCACCTCCGCGTTCAACACACGTACAGCCCGGTGATGTCTCCCATGCCTTGATCCAGCAAGGAGAGAGGTAGAGGTTGAGGAAGACTCCGTCCAGCAGCAGCACTACGGCGTGGTGGTGGTGGAGGAGCGTGGCAATCCTGCAGGGCTTCGCCAAGCACCACGGGAGAGGAGAAGGACTTGGGAGAGGGGGAGGGCTGCGCCAGCACATTGGTACGGCTGCCCTCCCACCCCCCACATATATATAGGGGCAAGGGAGAGGGGGTCGGCCCCCTCAGATCCCATCTGAGGAGGGGGCGGCGTCCAGGAGGGGGTGCCTTGCCCCCCAAGGCAAGGGGGCGCCCCCCTTTAGGGTTCCCCAAACCCTTAGGCGCATGGGCCCTAGGGGGGAGGCGCCCGACCCACTAAGGGGCTGGTCCCTCTCCACATACAGCCCATAGGGCCCTCCAGGGCAAGTGGACCCTCCCGGTGGACCCCCGGAACCCCTTCGGTGGACCCGGTACAATACCGGCAACCCCTCGAATTATTCCGGTGACCGTATGATGACTTCCCATATATAAATCTTTACCTCCGGACTATTCCGAAACTCCTCGTGACGTCCGGGATCTCATCCGGGACTCCGAACAACATTCGGTAACCACATACAAACTTCCTTTATAACCCTAGCGTCATCGAACCTTAAGTGTGTAGACCCTACGGGTTCGGGAATAATGCAGACATGACCGAGACGTTCTCCGGTCAATAACCAACAGCGGGATCTGGATACCCATGTTGGTTCCCACACGTTCCACGATGATCTCATCGGATGAACCACGATGTCGAGGATTCGATCAATCCCGTATGCAATTCCCTTTGTCTAGCGATATTGTACTTGCCCGAGATTCGATCGTCGGTATCCCGATACCTTGTTCAATCTCGTTACTGGCAAGTCTCTTTACTCGTTCCGTAACACATCATCCCGTGATCAACTCCTTGATCACATTGTGCACATTATGATGATGTCCTACCGAGTGGGCCCAGAGATACCTCTCCGTCACACGGAGTGACAAATCCCAGTCTCGATTCGTGCCAACCCAACAGACACTTTCAGAGATACCCGTGGTGCACCTTTATAGCCATCAGTTACGTTGTGACGTTTGGTACACCCAAAGTATTCCTACGGTATCCGGGAGTTGCACAATCTCATGGTCTAAGGAAATGATACTTGACATTAGAAAAGCTTTAGCATACGAACTACACGATCTTTGTGCTAGGCTTAGGATTGGGTCTTGTCCATCACATCATTCTCCTAATGATGTGATCCCGTTATCAACGACATCCAATGTCCATGGTCAGGAAACCGTAACCATCTATTGATCAACGAGCTAGTTAACTAGAGGCTTACTAGGGACATGGTGTTGTCTATGTATCCACACATGTATCTGAGTTTCCTATCAATACAATTCTAGCATGGATAATAAACGATTATCATGAACAAGGAAATATAATAATAACTAATTTATTATAGGGCATATTTCCAACAGTCTCCCACTTGTACTAGAGTCAATAATCCAGTTCACATCGCCATGTGATTAACACTCACAGGTCACGTCGCTATGTGACCAACATCCAAAGAGTTTACTAGAGTCAATAATCTAGTTCACATCACTATGTGATTAACACTCAATGAGTTCTTGGTTTGATCATGTTATGTCTGTGAGAGAGGTTTTAGTCAACGGGTCTGCAACATTCAGATCCGTATGTACTTTGCAAATATCTATGTCATCTTGTAGATGTCGCTACTACGCTATATTTGGAACCGTTTCAAATAACGGTTCTACTTGGAGCTATTATAAATTGTTGCTCCATTATACGTATCCGGTATCTCTACTCAGAGCTATCCGGATAGGTGTTAAGCTTGCATCGACGTAACTCTTTACGTCGAACTCTTTATCACCTCCATAACCGAGAAACATATCCTTATTCCTCTAAGGATAATTTTGACCGCTATCCGGTGACCTACTCCTAGATCACCCTTGTACCCTCTTGCCAGACATGTGGCAAGGCACACATCAGGTGCGGTACTCAGCATGGCATACCGTATAGAGCCTATGACAAAAGCATAGGGGACGACCTTCATCCTTCCTCTTTCTTCTGCCGTGGTCGAGCTTTAAGTCTTAACTTCATACCTTACAAATCAGGCAAGAACTCCTTCTTTGACTGATTCATCTTGAACACCTTCAAGATCATGTCAAGGTATGTGCTCATTTGAAAGTACCATTAAGCGTTTAGATCTATCCTTATAGATCTTGATGCTCAATGTTCAAGTAGCTTAATTCAGGTTTTCCATTGAAAAACACTTTTCAAACAACCCTATATGCTTTCCAGAAATTCTACATCATTTCTGATTAACAATATGTCAACAACATATACTCATCAGAAATTCTATAGTGCTCCCACTCACTTCTTTGGGAATACAAGTTCCTCATAAACTTCGTATAAACCCAAAATCTTTGATTATCTTATCAAAGTGTACATTCCAACTCCGAGATGCTTACTCCAGTCCTTAGAAGGATTGCTGGAGCTTTGCATACTTATTAGCATCTTTCAGGATCGACAAAATCTTCTGGTTGTATCACATACAACCTTTCCTCAAGAAAATCATCAACGAAACAATATTTTGACATCCTATCTGCAAGATTTCATAAATAATGCAGTACCTGCTAATTCCAACACACTCTTAGCATCGCTACGAGTGAGAAAGTC
Organism: Aegilops umbellulata; assembly: GCA_032464435.1. NCBI lineage: Eukaryota > Viridiplantae > Streptophyta > Magnoliopsida > Poales > Poaceae > Aegilops > Aegilops umbellulata. Next base: position 329,373,740 of record CP136058.1, on the reverse strand, counting down.
TCATCGTAGTCAACTCCTTGAACTTGTCGGGAAACATCTTAACGACAAGTCGAGCTTTCTTAATGGTGACATTTACCATCATTGTCTGTCTTCCTTTTAAAATCCATTTGTACTCAACAGCCTCACGACCATCGAGCCGTTCTGCCAAAGTCTACACTTTGTTTTCATACATGGATCCTCTCTCGGATTTTATGGCCTCGAGCCATTCATCGGAATCCGGGCCCACCATCGCTTCTCCATAGCTCGTAGGTTCATTGTTGTCTAGCAACATGACTTCCAAGACAGGATTACGTACCACTCTGAAGTAGTACGCATCCTTGTCGTCCTACGAGGTTTGGGAGTGACTTGATCTGAAGTCTCATGATCAATATCATAAGCTTCCACTTCAATTGGTGTAGGTGCCATAGGAACAACTCTTTGTGCCCTGCTATACACTAGTTGAAGTGACGGCTCAATAACCTCATCAAGTCTCCACCATCCTCCCACTCAATTCTTTCGAGAGAAACTTTTCCTCGAGAAAGGACCCGATGCTAGAAACAATCCCTATTGCTTTTGGATCTGAATTGGGAGGTATACCCAACTGTTTTGGGTGTCCTATGAAGATGCATTTTATCTGCTTTGGGTTCGAGCTTATCAACCTGAAACTTTTTCACATAAGCGTCGTAGCCCCAAACCTTTTAAGAAACGACAGCTTAGGTTTCTCTAAACCATATGGTGTCATCTCAACGGAATTGTGTGGTGCCCTATTTAAAGTGAATGCGGTTGTCTCTAATGCCTAACCCATAAACTATCGTGGTAATTTGATAAGAGACATCATGGTATGCATCATATCCAATAGGGTGCAGTTATGATGTTCAAACACACCATCACACTATGGTGTTCCAGGCGGTACTAGCCGTGAAACAATTTCCACAATGTCTCAACTGTGTACCAAACTCGCAACTCAGATATTCATCTCTATGATCATATCATAGATATTTTATCCTCTTGTCACGACGATCTTCAACTTCATTCTGAAATTACTTGGACCATTCAATAATTCAGACTTGTGTTTCATCAAGTAAATATGCTCAGTATCTACTCAAATCATCTGTGAAGTAAGAGCATAACGATATCCACTGTGTGCCTCAGCACTCATTGGACTGCACACATCAAAATGTGTTACTTCCAACAAGTTGCTTTCTTGTTCCATTTTACTGAAACCGAAGCTTTCAGTCATCTTGCCCATGTGGTATGATTTGCATGTCTCAAGCGATTCAAAATCAAGTGAGTCCAAATGGTCCATCTGCATGGAGTTTCTTCATGCGTATATACCAATAGACATGGTTCACATGTCTCAATCCTTTTCAAAAATGAGTGAGTCCAAAGATCCATCAACATGGAGCTTCTTCATGCGTTTTATACCAATATGACTTACATGGCAGTGCCACAAGTAGGTGGTACTATCATTACTATCTTATATCTTTTGGCATGAACATGTGTATCACTATGATCGAGATTCAATAAACCATTCATTTTAGGTGCAAGACCATTGAAGGTATTATTCAAATAAATAGAGTAACCATTATTCCCCTTAAATGAATAACCGTATTGCGATAGACATAATCCAATCATGTCTATGCTCAACGCAAACACCAAATAACAATTATTTAGGTTTAACACCAATCTCGATGATAGAGGGAGCGTGCGATGCTTGATCATATCAACCTTGGAACCACTTCCAACACATCTCGTCAGCTCACCTTTAGCTAGTCTCCGTTTATTCCGTAGCTTTTATTTCGAGTTACTAACACTTAGCAACCGAACCGGTATCTAATACCCTGATGCTACTAGGAGTACTAGTAAAGTACACATTCACATAATGTATATCCAATATACTTCTATCGACAGCCTTCTCATCTACCAAGTATCTAGGGTAATTCTGCTCCAGTGGTTGTTCCCCTTATTACAGAAGCACTCAGTCTCGGGTTTGGGTTCAACCTTGGGTTTCTCCACTAGAGCAGCAGTTGATTTGCCATTTCATGAAGTATCCCTTCTTGCCCTTGCCCTTCTTGAAACTAGTGGTTTGACTAACCATCAACAATTGATGCTCCTTCTTGATTTCTACTTTCGCGGTGTCAAACATCGTGAATATTTCAAGGATCATCATATCTATCCCTGATATGTTATAGTTCATCACGAAGCTCTAGCAGCTTGGTGGCAATGACTTTGGAAAAACATCACTATCTTATCTGGAAGATCAACTCCCACTCGATTCAAGTGATTGTTGTACTCAGACAATCTGAGCACAAGCTCAACGATTGAGCTTTTCTCCCTTAGTTTGCAGGCTAAGAAAATTCGTCGGAGGTCTTATACCTCTTGACGTGGGCACGAGCCTGAAATCCCAATTTCAGCCCTCGAAACATCTCATATGTTCCGCGACATTTCAAAAATGTCTTCGGTGCCTCAATTCTAAACCATTTAACATTACCGAACTATCATGTAGTCATCAAAACGTGTATGTCAGATGTTCGCAACATCCACAGACCACGTTCGAGGTCCAGCACACCGAGCGTTGCATTAAGGACATAAGCCTTCTATTGTCCGCATAATTGCTACTATCAACTTTCAAGTACATTTTCTCTAGGAACATATCTAAAACAGTGAAACTAAAGCGCGAGCTTACGACATAATTTGCAAAGATCTTTTGACTATGTTCAGGATAATTAAGTTCATCTTATGAACTACCACTCAGATAGATATCCCTCTCGTCATCTAAGTGATTACATGATCCGAGTCAACTAGGCCGTGTCCGATCATCACGTGATACGGACTAGTCATCATCGGTGAACATCTCATGTTGATCGCATCTTCTATACGACTCATGTTTGACCTTTCGGTCCTCCGTGTTCCGAGGCCATGTCTGTACATGCTAGGCTCGTCAAGTTAACCTAAGTGTTTCGCATGTGTTCTGAGGCCATGTCTGTACATGCTAGGCTCGTCAACACCCGTTGTATTCGAATGAAAGAATCTATCACACCCGATCATCACGTGGTGCTTCGAAACGACGAACCTTCGCAACGGTGCACAGTTAGGGAGAACACTTTCTTGAAATTTTAATGAGGGATCATCTTATTTACTATTGTCGTTCTAAGCAAATAAGATGTAAAAACATGATAAACATCACATGCAATCAAATAGTGACATGATATGGCCATCATCACTTTGCTCCTTTTGATCTCCATCTTCGGGGCTCCATGATCATCATCGTCACCGGCATGACACCATGATCTCCATCATCGTGTCTTCATGAAGTTGTCTCGCCAACTATTACTTCTACTACTACAGCTAACGATTAGCAATAAAGTAAAGTAATTACATGACGTTTATGTTGACACGCAGGTCATAAATAAATTAAGACAACTCCTATGGGTTCTACCGGTTGTCATGCTCATCGACATGCAAGTCGTGATTCCTATTACAAGAACATGATCAATCTCATACATCACATATATCATTCATCACATCCTTTTGTCCATATCACATCACATGGCATACCCTGCAAAAACAAGTTAGACGTCCTCTAATTGTTGTTTGCATGTTTTACGTGGCTGCTATGGGTTTCTAGCAAGAACGTTTCTTACCTACGCAAAAAACCACAACGTGATATGCCAATTGCTATTTACCCTTCATAAGGACCCTTTTCATCGAATCCGATCCGACTAAAGTGGGAGAGACTGGCACCCGCTAGCCACCTTATGCAACTAGTGCATGTCAGTCGGTGGAACCTGTCTCACGTAAGTGTACGTGTAAGGTCGGTCCGGGCCGCTTCATCCCACAATGCCGCCCAATCAAGATTGGACTAGTAACGGTAAGCATATTGAACAAAATCAACGCCCACAACTATTTTGTGTTCTACTCGTGCATGGAATCTACGCAATAGACCTAGCTCATGATGCCACTGTTGGGTAACGTAGCAGAAATTCAAAATTTTCCTACGTGTCACCAAGATCTATCTATGGAGAAACCAGCAACGAGGGGAAGAAGAGTGCATCTACATACCCTTTTAGATCGCTAAGCGGAAGCATTCAAGTGAACGGGGTTGATGGAGTCGTACTCGCCGTGATCCAAATCACCGATGACCAAGTGCCGAACGGACGGCACCTCCGCGTTCAACACACGTACAGCCCGGTGACGTCTCCCATGCCTTGATCCAGCAAGGAGAGAGGGAGAGGTTGAGGAAGACTCCGTCCAGCAGCAGCACTACGGCGTGGTGGTGGTGGAGGAGCGTGGCAATCCTGCAGGGCTTCGCCAAGCACCACGGGAGAGGAGAAGGACTTGGGAGAGGGGGAGGGCTGCGCTAGCACATTGGTACGGCTGCCCTCCCACCCCCCACATATATATAGGGGCAAGGGAGAGGGGGACGGCCCCCTCATATCCCATCTGAGGAGGGGGCGGCGGCCAGGAGGGGGTGCCTTGCCCCCCAAGGCAAGGGGGCGCCCCCCCCCCCTTTAGGGTTCCCCAAACCCTTAGGCGCATGGGCCCTATGGGGGAGGCGCCCAGCCCACTAAGGGGCTGGTACCTCTCCACATACAGCCCATAGGGCCCTCCAGGGCAGGTGGACCCTCCCGGTGGACCCCCGGAACCCCTTCGGTGGACCCGGTACAATACCGGCAACCCCCCGAATTATTCCGGTGACCGTATGATGACTTCCCATATATAAATCTTTACCTCCGGACTATTCCGGAACTCGTCGTGACGTCCGGGATCTCATCCGGGACTCCGAACAACATTCGGTGACCACATACAAACTTCCTTTATAACCCTAGCGTCATCGAACCTTAAGTGTGTAGACCCTACGGGTTCGGGAATCATGCAGACATGACCGAGATGTTCTTCGGTCAATAACCAACAGCGTGATCTGGATACCCATGTTGGTTCCCACACGTTCCACGATGATCTCATCGGATGAACCACGATGTCGAGGATTCGATCAATCCCGTATGCAATTCCCTTTGTCTAGCGATATTGTACTTGCCCAAGATTCGATCGTCGGTATCCCGATACCTTGTTCAATCTCGTTACTGGCAAGTCTCTTTACTTGTTCCGTAACACATCATCCCGTGATCAACTCCTTGATCACATTGTGCACATTATGATGATGTCCTACCGAGTGGGCCCAGAGATACCTCTCCGTCACACGGAGTGACAAATCCTAGTCTCGATTCGTGCCAACCCAACAGACACTTTCGGAGATACCCGTAGTGCACCTTTATAGCCACCAGTTACGTTGTGACGTTTGGTACACCCAAAGTATTCCTACGGTATCCGGGAGTTGCACAATCTCATGGTCTAAGGAAATGATACTTGACATTAGAAAAGCTTTAGCATACGAACTACACGATCTTTGTGCTAGGCTTAGGATTGGGTCTTGTCCATCACATCATTCTCCTAATGATGTGATCCCGTTATCAACGACATCCAATGTCCATGGTCAGGAAACCATAACCATCTATTGATCAATGAGCTAGTTAACTAGAGGCTTACTAGGGACATGGTGTTGTCTATGTATCCACACATGTATCTGAGTTTCCTATCAATACAATTCTAGCATGGATAATAAACGATTATCATGAACAAGGAAATATAATAATAACTAATTTATTATAGGGCATATTTCCAACAGTCTCCCACTTGTACTAGAGTCAATAATCCAGTTCACATCGCCATGTGATTAACACTCACAGGTCACGTCGCTATGTGACCAACATCCAAAGAGTTTACTAGAGTCAATAATCTAGTTCACATCACTATGTGATTAACACTCAATGAGTTCTTGGTTTGATCATGTTATGTCCGTGAGAGAGGTTTTAGTCAACGGGTCTGCAACATTCAGATCCGTATGTACTTTGCAAATATCTATGTCATCTTGTAGATGTCGCTACTACGCTATATTTGGAACCGTTTCAAATAACGGTTCTACTTGGAGCTATTATAAATTGTTGCTCCATTATACGTATCCGGTATCTCTACTCAGAGCTATCCGGATAGGTGTTAAGCTTGCATCGACGTAACTCGACAGCAATCCCGAGGAGGATGCGGTCGGATCGGATTCGTCCAGCCGGGTCGATCCTAAGGTTGATTGCACCAGATCGCCTGCATGCACGCTGGAGCCCCCTGATGCACCATTTTACACGTCATTTTCTTCGTTGATTCTTCCTGAAACAGTAAACTCAGGGATAACAGGAGATATATTAGTCATATTTTGGTCAGCACAACTGTCATCACCCACACACGAAACACCGGAAAGATGAGATGGGAGAAGAAGGATTTCTTTCCTAAGGAGAGCGCCGGCATTGGGGTGTAGATGTGCAAAGGAAAAATGAGTCTCATCAAAAACGACGTCACGTGAGATATACACATGGCATGTAGAAACATCAAGCCACTTGACACCTTTGTGTTGCGCACTGTAGCCAAGAAAAACACACTATTTGGAACGATACATAAGTTTTCGAGTATTATATGGACGAAGGTTTGGCCAACATGCGGAACCAAAAACACGAAGGGCAGTGTAATCTGGTGTGATATGGAGAAGACGTTCAGTGGGAGTTTCATGAGAGATAGTGTGACTGGGCCACATGTTAATAAGATGAACAGCGGTGAGAAAAGTCTCATCCCAAAATTTGAGAGGCATGGAGGCAGAAGCTAATAGGGCCAAGCCTACTTCGACAATATGTCGATGCTTCCGTTCAGCAGAGCCATTCTGCTGATGTGCATGTGGGCATGAAACATGGTGAGAGATACCTATCTTTTGAAAAAAAAATAGTTTCTCATACTCACCACCCAAGTCGGACTGTACATCAATGATTTTACTATCGAATTTTCGCTCTACAAGAGCTTGAAAATTGTGGAACACTTGAAACACGTCAGAACGTTTATTAAGGAGATAAATCCACGTATATTTGCTAAAGTCATCAATAAGGCTTACATAGTATTGGTGTCTACCTACAGAGGTGGGTGCTAGACCCCATACATCAGAAAAGATAAGTTGCAAAGGTTTTGTAGAGACACTAATAGACACGGGATATGGTAATTGATGACTTTTAGCACGTTGACTGGAACCAAAAATTGTTTCTGAGTTTCTCTCACCAACAACTGGGAGATTATTATTACTAAGAATACGATGAAGAGTAGCAAACGAAGGATGTCCTAAGCGATTGTGCCACCGTTCAGTAGAAAGCTTGATGGCACCATAGGCTTGTTTATTGTATCGGCAATACTGCGGAAGTAAAGAGTAGAGGCCTTGCACACAAACGCCTCTATGAAGGACTTTCTTCGTGACCTGATCCTTGATAGCCCACAAGTATAGGGGATCGCAACAGTTTTCGAGGGTAGAGTATTCAACCCAAATTTATTGATTCGACATAAGGGGAGCCAAAGAATATTCTCAAGTATTAGCAGTTGAGTTGTCAATTCAACCACACCTGGATAACTTAATATCTGCAGCAAAGTATTTAGTAGGAGTCCTGGATTAGGGGGTATCCGGACATCCTTTGGCCGGACTGTTGGACTATGAAGACACCAGATTGAAGACTTTGTCCCGTGTCCGGATGGGACTCTCCTTAGCGTGGAAGGCAAGCTTCGCAATACGGATATGTAGATCTCCTTCCTTGTAACCGACTCTGTGTAACCCTAGCCCCCTCCGTGTCTATATAAGCTGGAGGGTTTAGTCCATAGGAGGACAACAATCATACCATAGGCTAGCTTCTAGGGTTTAGCCTCTATGATCTCGTGGTAGATCAACTCTTGTAATACTCATATCATCAAGATCAATCAAGCAGGAAGTAGGGTATTACCTCCATCGAGAGGGCCCGAACCTGGGAACACATCGTGTCCCCCGCCTCCTGTTACCATCCGCCTTAGACGCACAGTTCGGGACCCCCTACCCGAGATCCGTCGGTTTTGACACCGACAGTGGGCCCCCTGGCCTTGATTCTTTCGCCAGTATTTTTTATTATTTCCAAAAATAATCTCCGTTGATTTTCAGGTCATTCCGAGAACTTTTATTTCTGCACAAAAATAACACCATGGCAAGTCTGCTGAAAACAGCGTCAGTCCAGGTTAGTTCCATTCAAATCATGCAAGTTAGACTCCAAAACAAGGGCAAGAGTGTTTGGAAAAGTAGATACGTTGGAGACGTATCAACTCCTCCAAGCTTAAACCTTTGCTTGTACTTAAGCAATTCAGTTGACAAACTGAAAGTGATAAAGAAAAACTTTTACAAACTCTATTTGCTCTTGATGTTGTAAATATGTAAAGCCGGCATTCAAGTTTTTAGCAAAGATTATGACTAACCATATTCACAACAACATTTAGGTCTCATGTTTACTTATGTCAATGGCATAATCAACTAGCGAGCAATAATAATAATAATAAATCTCGGATGACAACACTTTCTCAAAACAATCATAATATGATATAACAAGATGGTATCTCGCTAGCCCTTTCTGAGACCGCAAAACATAAATACAGAGCACCTTTAAAGATCAAGGACTGACTAGGCATTGTAATTCATGGTAAAAGAGATCCAGTCATAGTCATACTCAATATAAATTAATAGTAATGGATGCAAATGACAGCGGTGCTCTCCAGCTGGTGCTTTTTAATGAGAGGTGATGACTCAACATAAAAGTAAAAAGATAGGCCCTTCGCAGAGGGAAGCAGGGATTTGTAGAGGTGCCAGAGCTCGATTTTAAAGCAGAGATAAATAATATTTTGAGCGGCATACTTTCATTGTCAACATAACAACCGAGAGATGGCAATATCTTCCATGCTACACACATTATAGGTGGTTCCCAAACAGAATGGTAAAGTTTATACTCCCCCTCCACCAACAAGCATCAATCCATGGCTTGCTCGAAACAACGAGTGCCTCCAACTAACAAGATCCCTGAGGGAGTTTTGTTTGCAATTATTTTGATTTGATTTCCATAAAGCATGGGACTGGGCATCCGGGTGACCAGCCATTTTCTCGTGAGTGAGGAGCGGAGTCCACTCCTCTTGAGAATAACCCACCTAGCATGGAAGATACATACAACCCTAGTTGATACATGAGCTATTCGAGCATACAAAACGGAATTTTATTTGAAGGTTTAGAGTTTGGCACATACAAATTTACTTGGAACGGCAGGTAGATACCGCATATATAGGAAGGTATAGTGGACTCATATGGAATAACTTTGGGGTTTAAGGGATTGGACGCACAAGCAGTATTCCCGCTTAGTACAAGATAAGGCTAGAAAAAGACTGGGAAGCGACCAACTAGAGAGTGACAACAGTCATGAACATGCATTAAAATTAATAAACATTGAGTGCAAGCATGAGTAGGATATAATCTACCATGAACATAAATATCGTGAAGGCTATGTTGATTTTGTTTCAACTACATGTGTGAACATGTGCCAAGTCAAGTCACTTGAATTATTCAAAGGAGGATACCACCCTATCATACAACATCACTACCATTTTAATAGCATGTTGGCACGCAAGGTAAACCATTATAAGCTCCTAGCTAATTAAGCATGGCATAAGCAACTATAATCTTTAATTGTTATTGCAAACATGTTTATTCATAATAGGCTGAATTAGGAACGATGAACTAATCATATTTATAAAAACAAGAGAGGTCGAGTTCATACCAGTTTTCTCATCTCAATCAGTCCATCATATATCGTCATTATTGCCTTTCACTTGCACGACCGGACGATGTGAATAATAATAATAGTGCACGTGCATTAGACTAAGCTAGAATCTCAAGCATCTGACACACAGGAGAAGACAAGATAATATGGGCTCTTTGTCCTACCCTCCCGTGGCAGCGGGGTCCTAATGGAAACTAAGGGATATTAAGGCCTCCTTTTAATAGAGTACAGATATGCCTCCATCGTATCTATAATTTTTTATTGTTCCATGCCAATATTCTACAAGTTTCATATACTTTTGGCAACTTTTTATACAATTTTTGGGACTACCATATTGATCCAGTGTCCAGTGCCAGTTCCTGTTTGTTGGATGTTTATGTTTCACAGAAACCCAATATCAAACGGAGTCCAAACGGGATAAAAACGGACGGAGAATTATTTTGGAATATTTATGATTTTTGGGAAGTAAACTCAACGCGAGACGGTGCCCGAGGGGGGCGCGCCCTGGACCCTCGTGGGCACCCCGTAAGGCGGTTGACACTCTTCTTTTGCCGCAAGAAAGCTAATTTTATGAGAAAGATCTGGGCGAAAGATTCAACCCAATAGGAGTTACGGATCTCCGGATATAAAAGAAACGGTGAAAGGGCAACAGAGTAGAACGCAGAGACAGAGAGAGACAGAGAGACAGATCCAATCTCGGAGGGGCTCTCGCCCCTCCCATGCCATGGAGACCAAGGACCAGAGGGGAAACCCTTCTCCCATCTAGGGAGGAGGTCAAGGAAGAATAATAAGAAGGGGAGACCTCTCCCCCTCTCTTTCGGTGGCGCCGGAACGTCGCCGGAGCCATCATCATCACCGCAATCTTCACCAACAACTTCACCACCAACATTACCAACTCTTCCCCCTCTATGCAGCGGTGTAACCTCTCTCTTACCCGCTGTAATCTCTACTTAAACATGGTCATCAATGCTATATATTATTTACCAATGATGTGGCTATCCTATGATGTTTGAGTAGATCCGTTTTGTCCTATGGGTTATTTGATGATCAAGATTGGTTTGAGTTGCATGTTTTATTATTGGTGATGTCCTATGGTGCTCTCTGTGTCGCGCAAGCGTGAGGGATTCCCGCTGTAGGGTTTGCAATATGTTCATGATTTGCTTATGGTGGGTGGCGTGAGTGACAGAAGCACAAACCCGAGTAAGTAGGTTGTTTGCGTATGGGATAAAGGGGACTTGATACTTTAACGCTATGGTTGGGTTTTACCTTAATGATCTTTAGTAGTTGCGGATGCTTGCTAGAGTTCCAATCATAAGTGCATATGATCCAAGTAGAGAAAGTATCTTAGCTTATGCCTCTCCCTCAAATAAAATTGCAATAATGATTACCGGTCTAGTTATCGATTGCCTAGGGACAAATAACTTTCTCATGACAAAAAGCTCCCTACTAAAACTAATTTAGTTGTGTCTTTATCTAAACAACCCCTACTTTTTATTTACTTGCTCTTTATATTCTTGCAAACCTATCCAAAAACACCTACAAAGTACTTCTAGTTTCATACTTGTTCTAGGTAAAGCGAACGTTAAGCGTGCGTAGAGTTGTATCGGTGGTCGATAGAAATTGAGGGAATATTTATTCTACTTTTAGCTCCTCATTGGGTTCGACACTCTTACTTATCGAAAGAGGCTACAATTGATCCCCTATACTTCTGGGTTATCAAGACCTTTTTCTGGCGCCGTTGCCGGGGAGCAATAGCGTGGGGTGAATATTCTCGTGTGTGCTTGTTTGCTTTATCACTAAGTAATTTTTATTTGCTGTTCATAGTTTTTCTTTATCTTTAGTTATGGATATGGAACACGAAATACCAAAAAAAATTAGGTGTACTTGCTACTCATGGAGATGGGGAACCTCCTAAAACCCTCGATGCTCATTATGTGAAAGATATTATGTACTACTTTGGTAATCCCGAGAAAACCCCGTTCAATTATGTAATGGGAGACACGTTGGATTAACGTGAATACTTTAGGGATTATCGCTTGCCTCAAAAAGGGAAACTATTATGGGATCAAATTCATATGCTGAAGTGGTATGCTATGCAACTATGCTTGAGATATGATTATACTTGTTGCTCTAGGATGTAGTCTCCACACCTTCCCTTTTCATGCAAATTTAATGATAATGAAACCTTGGCTTCTTATGCTAGAGGTATATATGATTACTATGATGTGGAACAAATAGAAGAATTTGTTGCTTTTATGGGTGCTTATCAAATTGAATCTATGTTCAAAGAATATGAAAATCTTTATGATGTTGTTTACAGACCTGAAAATTTATCTATCCTTAAATATTGTTATGAGAATTATGAATACAATTCTGATATTGATGCGTTTATTGAGAAAGTCTCCGCTGTCCCAGAAGAGACTAATATTTTGCAGGAATCTATGGAAGAAGAAATTGATGAAACTGTGAGCTCATTGGACGAAAAAGATGATGAGGAGAGCGAAGAACTAAAGGAGGAAGAGCGGATTAGCTATCCATGCCCACCTTCTAATGAGAGTAACTCTTCAACTCATACATTCTTTAATTTTCCTTCATGCTTACCGAAGGATGAATGCTATGATAATTGCTATGATCCCGTTGGTTATTTTGAAATATCCCTTTTTGAATTATGCTTGTGGCCAAGATGCCAATATGAATTATGCTTATGGAGATGAACTTTCTATAGTTCCTTATGTTAAACATGAAATTGTTGCTATTGCACCCACGCATGATAGTCCTATTATCTTTTTGAATTCTCCCGACTACACTATATCAGAGAAGTTTGTGCTTATTAAGGATTATATTGATGGGTTGCCTTTTACTACTACACATGATGATTTTGATGAATATAATATGCATGTGCTTGCTATTCCTACTTGCAATTATTATGAGAGAGGAACTATATCTCCACCTCTCTATGTTTCCAACATGATAAAATTGCAAGAAACTGTTTATACTATGCGTTGGCCTTTACTTTGTGTGCATGAATTGTTCTTTTATGACATGCCGATGCATAGGAAGAGAGTTAGACTTCGTTTTTGCATGATATATGTTACTTTGTGCTCACTACTAAATGCCAAATCATTGCTAATTAAAATTGGCTTTGATATACCTTGGGATCCTGGTGGATTCACTACTTGAGCACTATATGCCTAGCTTAATGGCTTTAAAGAAAGCACTGCCAGGGAGACAACCCGGAAGTTTTAGAGAGTCATTTATTTCTGTTGAGTGCTTTCATATAGTTTAAACACAACAAAAATAAAGAGGGGAACCCAAAACTTTTTCAAAAAGAAAAGCGAAAGTGAGAAAGACGAGCATTGTTGAAGTGGGAACTAGCCTTGAACTTTGTTCATGCTCACGGAAAATTTGTGAATCTTGATTACAGAAAATTTTCAATAAAAATAATTATCCCCTTGTACAATTCCATTTTATTATAAAAATAATGTGCCAAGGTTTGCCTTTAGGAGGTTTACAATGCTTGTTGGTTTGTACGGTGCAGGACAGAAACTTTGGCTGTAGTCCGCGGATTTTAATTTTTTACTGGAACGTAAAATGGTTCTGATTCTTCTTTAAATGTCTTTATATATAAACTATTTATTTTTCCTAGATTTGGCAGAATTTTTCAAGTATCATAAGTATGGTGAATGTTCCGATTATTACAGACTGTTCTGTTTTAGACAGATTCTGTTCTTGATGCTTTGCTTGTTTTGATGAAACTATCGATTTATATTAGTGGATTAAGCCATGAAAAAGCTATATTACAGTAGACACAATGCAAAAACAAAATGTGAATTGGTTTGCAACAGTACTTAGAGTAGTGGTTTGCTTTATTATACTAATGGATCTTACCGAGTTTTCTGTTGAAGTTTTGTGTGGATGAAATGTTCGATGATCGAGGAGGTATCGATGTAAGAAGAAGGAAGAGAGGCAAGAGCTCAAGCTTGGGGATTCCCAAGGCACCCCAAGTAAATATTCAAGGATACTCAAGCGTCTAAGCTTGGGGATGCCCCGGAATACATCCCCTGTTTCTTCAACAAGTACCGGTATGTTTTTGGATTTGTTTCGTTCATGCAATATGTGCAAATCTTGGAGCGTCTTTTGCATTTAGTTTTCATTTTTCTTTTATGCACCATGCTGGTATGATATAATCCTTGGTTGATTTATATAATGCTCATTGCACTTCACTTAAATCTTTTGAGTATGGCTTTATAGAATGCTTCATGTGCTTCACTTATATCATTTGAAGTTTGGATTGCCTGTTTCTCTTCACATAGAAAACCGCCATTTGTAGAATGCTCTTTTGCTTCACTTATACTTGTTAGAATGTGGTCATATCTTTTGTAGAAAGAATTAAAATCTCTTGCTTCACTTATATCTATTTAGAGAGATGACAGGAATTGGTCATTCACATGGTTAGTCATAAAATCCTACATAAAACTTGTAGATCACTGAATATGATATGTTTGATTCCTTGCAATAGTTTTGCGATATAAAGATGGTGATATTAGAGTCATGCTAGTGGGTAGTTGTGGATTCTAGAAATACTTGTGTTGAAGTTTGTGATTCCCGTAGCATGCACGTATGGTGAACCGTTATGTGATGAAGTCGGAGCATGATTTATTTATTGATTGTCTTCCTTATGAGTGGCGGTCGGGGACGAGCGATGGTCTTTTCCTACCAATCTACCCCCTAGGAGCATGCGCATAGTACTTTGTTTCGATGAATAATAGATTTTTGCAATAAGTATGTGAGTTCTTTATGACTAATGTTGATTCCATGGATTATACGCACTCTCACCCTTCCATCATTGCTAGCCCCATCGGTACCGTGCATTGCCCTTTCTCACCACGAGAGTTGGTGCAAACTTCGCCGGTGCATCCAAACCACGTGATACGATACGCTCTATCACACATAAACCTCATTATATCTTCCTCAAAATAGCCACCATACCTACCTATTATGGCATTTCCATAGCCATTTCGAGATATATTGCCATGCAACTTCCATCATCATCATATACATGACTTGAGCATTTATTGTCATATTGCTTTGCATGATCGTAAGATAGCTAGCATGATGTTTTCATGGCTTGTCCATTTTTTGATGTCATTGCTACGCTAGATCATTGCACATCCCGATACACTGCCAGAGGCATTCATATAGAGTCATATCTTTGTTCTAGTATCGAGTTGTAATATTGAGTTGTAAGTAAATAAAAGTGTGATGATCATCATTATTAGAGCATTGCCCCAGTGAGGAAAGGATGATGGAGACTATGATTCCCCCATAAGTCGGGATGAGACTCCGGACTTTACAAAAAAATAAAAGAGGCCAAAGAAGTCCAAATAAAAAATAGGCCAAAGAAGCCCATCAAAAAAAATAAAAAAAGGAAAAAATGAGAGAAAAAGAGAGAAGGCGCAATGCTACTATCCTTTTACCACACTTGTGCTTCAGAGTAGCAACATATTCTTCATATAGAGAGTCTCTTGAGTTATCACTTTCATATACTAGTGGGAATTTTCATTATAGAACTTGGCTTGTATATTCCAATGATGGGCTTCCTCAAATGCCCGAGGTCTTTATGAGCAAGCAAGTTGGATGCACACCCACTTAGTTTTTAGTTTGAGCTTTCATACACTTATAGCTCTTAGTGCATCCGTTGCATGGCAATCCCTACTCCTCACATTGACATCAATTGATGGGCATCTCCATAGCCTGTTAATTAGCCGCGTTGATGTGAGACTTTCTCCTTTTTGTCTTCTCCACACAACCTACACCATCATATTCTATTCCACCTATAGTGCTATGTCCATGGCTCATGCTCATGTATTGCGTGAAAGTTGAAAAGGTTTTAGAACATCAAAAGTATGAAACAATTGCTTGGCTTGTCATCGGGGTTGTGCATGATTTGAATATTTTGTGCGGTGAAGATGGAGCATAGCCACACTATATAATTTTGTAGGGATAACTTTCTTTGGCCCTGTTATTTTGAAAATACATAATTGCTTTATTAGTAGGCTTGAAGTATTATTATTTTTATGTCAAATGATAGACTATTGCTTTGAATCACTCGTGTCTTAATATTCATGCCATGATTAGATTATGTGATCAAGATTATGCTAGGTAGCATTCCACCTCAAAAATTATCTTTTTTATCATTTACCTACTCGAGGATGAGCAGGAATTAAGCTTGGGGATGCTGATACGTCTCCGTTGTATCTATAATTTTTTATTGTTCCATGCCAATATTCTACAACTTTCATATACTTTTGGCAACTTTTTATACTATTTTTGAGACTAACATGTTGATCCAGTGCCCAGTGCCAATTCATGTTTGTTGCATGTTTATGTTTCGCAGAAACCCAATATCAAACGGAGTCCAAACAGGATAAAAATGGACGGTGAATTATTTTGGAATATTTATGATTTTTGGGAAGTAAAATCAATGCGATACGGTGCCTGAGGGGGGCACGAGGCAGGGGGGCGCGCCCTGGACCCTCGTGGGCACCCCGTAAGGTGGTTGACGCTCTTATTTTGCCGCAAGAAAGCTAATTTTATGAGAAAGATCTGGGTGAAAGATTCAACCCAATCGGAGTTACGGATCTCTAGATATAAAAGAAACGGTGAAAGGGCAACAGAAGAGAACGCAGAGACAGAGAGAGACAGAGAGACAGATCCAATCTCGGAGGGGCTCTCGCCCCTCCCATGCCATGGAGATCAAGGACCAGAGGGGAAACCCTTCTCCAATCTAGGGAGGAGGTCAAGGAAGAAGAAGAAGAAGGGGAGACCTCTCCCCCTCTCTTCCGGTGGCGCCGGAACGTCGCTGGAGCCATCATCATCACCGCAATCTTCACCAACAACTTCACCGCCATCATTAACAACTCTTCCCCCTCTATGCAGCGGTGTAACCTCTCTCATACCCGCTGTAATCTCTACTTAAACATGGGTATCAACGCTATATATTATTTCCCAATGATGTATGGCTATCCTATGATGTTTGAGTAGATCCGTTTTGTCCTATGGGTTATTTGATGATCAAGATTGGTTTGAGTTGCATGGTTTATTATTGGTGCTGTCCTATGGTGCTCTCCGTGTCGCGCAAGCGTGAGGGATTCCCGCTGAGGGTTTGCAATATGTTCATGATTTGTTTATGGTGGGTGGCGTTCGTGACAGAAGCACATACCCGAGTAAGTAGGTTGTTTGCGTATGGGATAAAGGGGACTTGATACTTTAATGCTATGGTTGGGTTTTACCTAAATGATCTTTAGTAGTTGCGGATGCTTGCTAGAGTTCCAATCATAAGTGCATATGATCCAAGTAGAGAAAGTATCTTAGCTTATGCCTCTCCCTCAAATAAAATTGCAATAATGATTACTGGTCTAGTTATCGATTGCCTAGGGACAAATAACATTCTCGTGACAAAAAGCTCTCTACTAAAACTAATTTAGTTGTGTCTTTATCTAAACATCCCCTACTTTTTCTTTGTGTGCTCTTTATATTCTTTCAAACCTATCCAAAAACACCTACAGAGTACTTCTAGTTTCATACTTGTTCTAGGTAAAGCGAACGTTAAGTGTGCGTAGAGTTGTATCGGTGGTCGATAGAACTTGAGGGAATATTTGTTCTACCTTTAGATCCTCGTTGGGTTCGACACTCTTACTTATCGAAAGAGGCTACAATTGATACCCTATACTTGTGGGTTATCAAGTACTGGACCAAAGCATTAACACATAGTGAATACATGAACTCCTCAAACTAAGGTCATCACCGGGAGTGGTCCCGATTATTGTCACTTCGGGGTTGCCGGATCATAAAACATAGTAGGTGACTAATGACTTGCAAGATAGGATCAAGAACTCACATATATTCATGAAAACATAATAGGTTCAGATCTGAAATCATGGCACTCGGGCCCTAATGACAATCATTAAGCATAGCAAAGTCATAGCAACATCAATCTCAGAACATAATGGATACTAGGGATCAAACCCTAACAAAACTAACTCAATTACATGATAAATCGCATCCAACCCATCACCGTCCAGCAAGCCTACAATGGAATTACTCACGCATGGCGGTGAGCGTCATGAAATTGGTGATGGAGGATGGTTGATGATGACGATGGCGACGGATTCCCCTCTTCGGAGCCCCGAACGGACTCCAGACCAGCCCTCCCGAGAGAGATTAGGGCTTGGCGGCGGCTCCGTATCGTAAATCGTGATGAATCCTTCTCTCTGATTTTTTTCCTCCCCGAACGTGAATATATAGAGTCGGAGTTGAGGTCGGTGGAGCTCCAGGGGGCCCACGAGGCAGGGGGCGCGCCCCCCACCCTCGTGGATAGGGTGTGGGCCCCCTGGCCTTGATTCTTTCGCCAGTATTTTTTATTATTTCCAAAAATAATCTCCGTTGATTTTCAGGTCATTCCGAGAACTTTTATTTCTGCACAAAAATAACACTATGGCAATTCTGCTGAAAACAGCGTAAGTCCAGGTTAGTTCCATTCAAATCATGCAAGTTAGAGTCCAAAACAAGGGCAAAAGTGTTTGGAAAAGTAGATACATTGGAGAAGTATCAATCCTTGATCAAAAAAAAGAATGGGTGAAACTTTAGAAACACATTGTTGTCAAGAGCAATACGATGAACAAACAACAAAGTTTTGGAAGCATTGGGAACATGCAAGATTTCATTGAGCTCAAGATTTTTGTGTGGGGTTTTGATACATGAGTGACCAATATGACTTATCTCCATACCTGCACCATTTGCGGCGGTGTAGACTTGATCATGGCCACAGTATTTTTCATGCATTGTCAGCTTCTCCAATTCACCAGTGATATGATTTGTGTCGCCTGTGTCCATATACCAATTGGTATCGACACCATAGGACACATCAGCTGCAACTGCAATTTTCTTGCTTTAGGAGTTAGGATCATCGGCATAGCACCAATCACAGTCCTTTGCAAGATGATTTGTTTTCTTACAAATTTTGCAACGTCCCTCATAACCATCATACCCTTGGAAGTGATGCCCCGTGTTGTTGTTGTTGGGAGGGCGCCGAGTGTTGTTGCCGCCACCAGAGGGGTTCTGGTGATAGTGACCGCCACCACCACCACCATAGTGGCCTCCTCCTCCATTGTTCTGATGGGAGCCACCACCAGAACCGCCGCCTGGGTGGTAGCCACCGCCACCGATGCCGTTGTAGCCACCTCCGCTTGTGTTGTAGTTGCCGCTACCGGGAGCACCGTAGCCACCGATGTTTCCTCGGGAGCCACCGCAACTGCCGCCCTTCTGGTTGCGGTAGCCTCCCTTGCCGGCGTTTGGACAACCCTGGGAAGCAGCGTTTGCCGATGACTTGAAGCAACCAGCACCACCGCCATGGAACATCTCGATCCGCTGATCGAAGTTCGCCGCCAGGGAGAAGAGATTGTCGATGGTGACAGGTTCAGTGCACACGTCGAGGGGCGGAGATGATTGGCTTGTAGTCCATGTCCAAGCCCGCGACGATGAAGGAGATGAGCTCCCCCTCCCCGAGTGGTTTGCCCGCCGCCGCGAGCTCATTGGAGAGGGAGTGCATATGCCTGAAGTATGCCGAGGCCGACTGAGTACCTTTCTGCGCGTTGGTTAGCGCAGATCGGATGTTGTTGTCGCGGGACAACGAGACGGCAGAGAACATAGCCGTCAGTGCAGCCCATATCGCATGTGAGGATTCAAGCGAGGCAACTTAGACAAGAACTTCTTTGGACAGGTTGCGGAGGATATAGGTGACGATTTGTTGATCCTGGATCAGCCAGGGGGCATAGGCAGGGTTTGGAATCACCTGTTCCTTGCCATCTTTGTCTTCGGCGGTGATGGTTTTGGGAGGCTCCTCTAGGGTTTGATCT
The DNA here is from genome assembly GCA_032464435.1 of Aegilops umbellulata. Classification (NCBI taxonomy): domain Eukaryota; kingdom Viridiplantae; phylum Streptophyta; class Magnoliopsida; order Poales; family Poaceae; genus Aegilops; species Aegilops umbellulata. The sequence continues at coordinate 329,354,143 of CP136058.1, read as the reverse complement.
ATATAGCCAAACAAACCGGCACCCATTATCTGGGATCGCGCTTGAGCTCTCCAAAGAACATAGTTCGTCCGGGAGAGGGGCTTGGAGGTGTTGTAGTTGAGGCCGGAGGTGATGGGGACGGCGGAGGACGACATGATGGGAGGGAGGTGATGGGAGATTGATGGAAGCTAGCTAGATGTGATGGAAGGGCCTGCTCTGTATACCATGTAGGAAGTTATGGAAGCGTCTTGATCTCCATACATGGAGACCCGCACGTATGTATTGATTGATGAGCGATTACAGAGGGAGGCGCAGTCGTGGCTAACAGCCAGAGAGATTACAGAAGTTGGGATAGAGAGGTTTAAACAGAAAAATCTCTAACTAGTCTAATATCTCAACATCTTAACTTGAAACTCAAGTCTGCACCTATATGTTGTTACACGTGACAGTATAATGTCTATCACTCAGCATGTTTTCGTCAAAACTTTCGCACACATGATCCATATAATATTGTATAATCATGTAAATCAGTCTACAGAATCTCTTTGTTTATCAGTGAGAGCGAATGAGGGATAAAGACCTCCTTATAAATAATTGAGGGAAACGCCTAAAACTCATCTAGCTGAGACACAACGATGCCTCATCCACCTGATCGATGTTTGTTATCCCCGGCTCGTTGTCGCTGGAATTGCCAGGCCAAACTTGATGCTGAGCTCTGCCAAACTGCATGTTGGGCTTGCTGTTGGTTATTGTTATCCTCTTTTTTGATTGGCTTTATTCAAAATCATTTGGACCCGTACCAGACTTGAAAAGTCTGAAATGTGCACTGAGGACAAAAAATCCTTACCCATTTCATGTTCCTTGTTGTTGTTGTTGTTGTTGTTGGGATGCACAAAACTATAGAATAATAGTATAGACCAAAATAAGAGTTATTTCTATTTTTTACCCTCCCGATTCATACTTTTCATAGATTTTATCCTATTTTGAGGAAGACTCTCAATTTATACCCCCATCTATCACCTTTGAGCCATATTTTACACCCTTGTGTATTTTCCCCAATTTTATCCTTATTAGGCATGCCACGTAGGCTTTTGTTTTTTTGGTTGTTTTGCCTCTAGTGTATTTACTTGTGCGGTTTTCTTGTTCAGAGGAGTGGATCCTACCTGTCAGGATAAGAGAAAGAAATAAAAAAATATGCGACACATCCTTCTCCTGGCCTACTCGCACGCGCCACTCGAACTACAACACATTTGTGTCCGCTGAAAGTTTTTGTTGAAGGAAAATTACCTCCAACCTCTGCATCAAGTGATGCATACAACCATTTTATTAAACAAAGTAGCATTGAAGTACATAGTTAAGAAAAGAGAAGGCCAATTTGGCTCCCGGGCTCAGCTGCACCCGCTTCGACGAAAAAAATCAAAACAAATACTAGAAAAATTTAAAAAAATCCAAATTTTTTGTGTGGTAGTTAATTTGATGCGTGAGGTTCGCTGCAAATTTCAGCTCGTTTGGACATTTGAGCAGCTCTCTGCAAAAAAGACAAAATTGGGGTCTGTAAAAAAGTTTATTGTTCAAGAACTGTTTTGACCCAATTTGTTTTTTTTGCCGAGAGCTGCTCAGATATCCAAATGAGTTGAAATTTGGAGTAGACCTCACGCATCAAATTATCTACCACACACAAAAAATTGGAATTTTCTGAATTTTTCTAGTATTTGGTTTGAATTTGTTTCTGAGCGGGAGCATCTGAGCCCGGGCTCAGATGCGGATTTTCAGTTAAGAAAACTCAAATGAAAAGAGTAAAGTGCCATAACCAGCGAAAATAGGACCAGATGACTAAGCACCTATCATATTATTGGGCCATCATGCAAATCGTTTGTATGTATCCCGTGCTACTCTCTTCTAGTGGTTGCACCCATAGGCCGTATGCTCCCTGACATCCGTACGGCTGAGTAACGACCACCTACGGATCCATCCAGACGCTTGGAAGATGACCTACAAAAAATGTGTGATGTTGTTTAGGTTAAAAATAATGTCATTCCGACAGTTTCAAATAACCCAAAGTAATGCACACACTCTGACTCAAATATGTGCCACTATCTTAGGCTCTATCCCTTCTAATCATGTCCCAAATAAACCGAAGATTCTGTGAGGAGGACAGGCATTAAATGACACATGTATTGTATGCCACAATAACTCGGCTAGTGGGAATTTGAGAAAATGACGTTGGATTGATTCGTCCTGGTCACAGAAACAATATTGTTTACTACCCTCTCATCTATGATTTACCAAGTCGTTCTTAGTCAAGATCACTTCCTTGTGCATAAACCACATACAGATCTTTATTTTTAGTGGCACCTTAAATTTTCAAATATGAAGCAACTATGGGATTGGACTAGTGTTTATCAAATCCATATACATATATTTTACTGAGAATACGCCTGACACTGATAGCTTCCAGTGCAAGGTATTTGGCTCATCAGAGAGGTTGACCTCCACCAACCTATGCACAAGATGTAGCCATCTATCCCACTGAAGTGAATATTTAAGGGGACAAATCCTAGTATTGTACTTACAGAAGCATCTTTACATTATACAATGTTATATAGTGTTGGATACAGCAAGGCTAAGAGTGTCTCCCCTAGTTAGGTATCTTCCCATAATATTTTAGTTTTTCCGTTTCCCTACTATGAATTTATTTCTATTGAAGAAGGTCACCATTGTCTTCATCGGATGCGCCATGACATGCGTCAGGGTTTTGGACTGTAAATACTTGTTACACAATAACTGTATCCATACGTCATCCTCCTCTACAGGCAGCATATATAACCATTTACTGAGCAAGCACCTATCTTTTACTTCAAGGTTTTCGATACCTAAACCCCCTTAGTCTTCCGGCCTACAAAGTATGTCCCGCTTAGCTAGTATGTATTTTGATTTATTCTCATCACTTAGCCAAAAACATTTGATCGATAGAAGTCCAACCTTTTCCGTACTACTACGAGTACTTCAAAGAGGATAATAGGAACATCGGCATGCTTGTAAGCACGGAATTTATTAGAATCCGTCGACCCCCATAAGACATAAGATTGCCCTTCCAACAACTAAGCTTTTTCTCAAATAGATCTTCAATGCACTCATTCTTTGTTGGTTAATTTACGATGATAAATTGGAATACCCAGGTAAATAAATGGTAGAGATCCCAGCTCACAAATGAACAACTATTTATAATTATCTTGTTTCTCTAGATATTTTTCTGTTCCAAAGAAAAAACATTCGGCACTCCCCTCCCCTCCCGCGTCGCCCCGCGCGCGACTGGGAGGAATCCTAGCCGCCGCTGGTAGGGTCCCCCCTCCTTTTCCTCCTCTCCCCCGCCGCCGTCAGAGGGCACGGCCAGGCAAAGCTTGGTCCGTGCTGGCGGGGAGACCTCGTCCCCTTGCGCGTCGACCTCGAGGCAGGCCGGGGTTGACGGGTTGGGGTGTCATGCTTTTTTATACAACGGGCGCGACAGCGTGGCGGTGCACCAGAGCACCACGCGACGGTGGCGTGGTAGCGGGTGGCGGGCGACGTGCAGGGGGTGCACCTAGGGGAGGGATGTGGTTGTTGCTGGGCCATATCTAGCCCTCCGGGCAGCGTGGATAGCGGGTGGCAGCCTCTGACCATCCTGGCTGGTGGAGGTGATGGCACATGGTGGTCGTTTGACGCACTCGCTCTGCTGCCATGGGTCATAGCTCGGCGACTGGTGATGAGTTGGTGGCTAGCTGGTGGTAGCAAGGGTGCTTCCCGGCATTGTCGTCGTGCGCGACGGTGGCTCTGGTCCCCCATTATGCAGTATCCTGCCCTGATCGGGTCGGCTCGTCCTCGTTCTCGTCAAGGGGCTCGCTCTGGGGGTGGAAGGAGGGGCCTTCTGCCCCCTCATCGGTCCGGTAGTGGTTGTGGACCGTAGTGTCGAATGGGGTCGGCCCTGGATGACGGGCCGATGGCCTCGGCATGGGAGCCGTGGTGGCCTTGGACGGGGCTCGCGGCTTGCATGTTGGATGGAGTCCATGGCCATGAGGGCGGGGTGGAAGCTGGTGTTTGGAGTTCGGTGGTGGGCGCGTGCCTAATCTCTGCGCACACCTTGTTTCGGTGGCGGATAGTGCTAGACGGGGTGAGAACTTTGTTTGCCTTTTGACCAAACCGACATCGGCGGCGCATGTGTGCGTTGTACCCTTTTTCAAGGCTCTGTCATGGTTGTTCTCGATGCTATGGCACACTCCGGGTGAAGACCCCGATCCTTTGGATTGGGTGGTGGCGGTGCTCCAGTGTAGTGCCCTTTTTTAAGGCACCGCTTTGGAAGCCTCGGCTCATCAATGTTTGGTTGTGTCCCTGTTTACCCCAAGTGGTGCTTTGTTACTACCAGACACTAAACATGTCAATCATTAGAGAAGGGACAGAGTCCAAGATAAGACTATCTTACCTGTTCGGTAGAGAGAGTACTGGATATTCCGATGGTTAAAGATTCAAGTCTTAATGGCAAAGGATGACAACTTTGGCCTGCAATCATTTCCACTTTATGGCCTTTATCATTTGTGTGCCTTGTGGTGTCTGCGGTGTAGCTGATCTTCGGCATCTTTGTATCCAGCCTAGGGTGTGTGTGGTGTTGCTTCTGTATCTGGATAGTTTTATGTGGTCATTATTTTATATATAAAGCAGGGTGAGAGACTTTTTCGCCAATTATAGTGTTCCTCTTTGGCATGCCTAGAGCAGAACGGCCTATTGAAAGATATAATTGTATATATTTGGATGTGTTTAGGGCTCATCTAGATGTGACATAACTATATCATATCTAAGTTGATATCATTATTATTTTTCTTCGTTTTTTGTTTTCCTTTTTACGCTTGTCCAGGGGCTAACATCGAACGTGCTAGGTTACATACACTAGCTTCGTTCACCTTACGTACGCTCGCTTCATTCCTTCGCGTAGGTTATCTTCCATTCGTTTTCTTTTTCTTTCTTCTTTCCGTTTCATGGCCTGTTCTTTTCCTTCCCATGAATATTATTTTCTCATATAAACTATATATTTGTGTACAATTTAGAAATGCATGAAAACCTTGCATTTTGGTATGTTCATGTAACTTTTAGAAAAGTGTCCACATGTTTTAAAAATGTTCACTCCGAGCTTGAAAATTTAATGTAATTTAATTTTTTTTATCAGCATAATTTAAAACAAATGTTGATATTGTTCCTGAAAAAAAAGTTTGTGACATTTAAAAAATACTCGCGTTCAAAAAATGTATGTGACACTTAGAAAAAATGTTATACAGTGTAAAAATGGTCATGTAATTAAGAAAAAATATTTCCTACCACTCAAAATAATGTACGTGGCATTTACAAAAGAATATGTTTGTGCCATTTAAAAATATGTTTGTAATCTTAAAATTGTTCACATAATGTAAAAAATGTTTCGTATCATTCATACAAATGTTCAGTGTGTATTTAAAATATGTGATACACATAATGAAAAAAATGGTCAAAACATATATTACGACAAATGTTAATCGCGCATTTGGAAAATGTTCAACTTGTATAAAACAAATTCCAGATATATACATAAAATGTACAACATGTATTTAGAAAGAGTATATCTGAAACAGTATTTGAAAAAATATTAATCATGTATTTAAAAAATGTTAAACATGTATACGAATGTTAAAACAAACTTAAAACACAAATTAAAAATATCATGATTTTTAAAAGGTTCACCATTTTAAGAAAATGTTCATGTTTTCTTTAAAAAAATGAAATGAAAAACCATGAATATGTTTTAAAAATGGAGATGTAACTAGCCGATAACCCTCCTCCAACCTCTAATTGCAGTCTCCTTGCTAGAATGGAGTTTTTTCTCGAGAGTGGACTTCAACTGGGATAAAAAGAATGGGATAGGATCAGTTGCGTGTTGATGGTGGACTTGCAACTAGGACAAAAATGGATCAGGCCCCAGTTGCGTATCAAGGATAGAGTTGTAACTGGGACAAAATTGGCCACGCCCCCAACTGCCCATCGAGGGTGGACTTCCAATTGGGACAAAAAAAGGTGGGGCCCAATTGCATTTTGGGGTGTATTTGGATTTGCAACTAGGGCAAAAATGGGTTGGCCCCAGTTGCATGTCGAATGTGAACTTGCAACCGGGACAATAAAAGGCGGGGGGAAGGGAGGTTACATGTGGGGGGGAGGGGGTGAAGTTGCAACTGGAACGAAATTGATCACACCCCAAGTTGCATGTCAATGGTGGGCTTACGACGGGGAATAAAATGAGTTGGGCCCAGTTACGTATCAGGGGTGCACTTGCAACTGGGACAAAAAAGGCAGGCCCTCCAATTGCATGACAAGAGTGAAATTGCAATTGGGGACAAAATGGGCCGCCTCCCTCCCAGTTGTGTATCGAGGATGGAGTTGCAACTGAGAAAAAAAGGGATTCACCCCCACCCTCAATTGCATGTCGAGGGTGGACATGCAACTATGACAAAAAGGGGTCAGGTCCAGTTGCATGTCGAGGATGGACTTGCAACTAGGAAAAAATGGGTCGGGCCCTCAGTTGCGTATCGAGGGCAGAGTTGCAACTAGGACAATAAGCCCTCCCTCTAGTTGCGTGTCAAGGATGGATTTGCAACTAGGACAAAAAATTGTCGGCCCACCCAGTTGCATATCGACGGTGGACCTGCAAGTGACACGAAAAGGAGTTGCCCCCACCATAGTTGTTGATACATCTCCAACGTATCTATAATTTTTATTGTTCCATGCTATTATATTATCTATTCTGGATGTTTAATGGGCTTTAATATACCTTTTTATATTATTTTTGGGACTAACCAAGTAACCGAAGGCCCAGTGCAAATTGTTGTTTTTTTGCCTATTTCAGTGTTTCGCTGAAAAGGAATATCAAAAGGAATGAAACCTTCGCGAGGATCTTTTTTGGAATAAACGCAATCCAGGAGACTTGGAGTGGAGGTCAAGGAAGCCACGAGGTGGCCACGAGGCAGGAGGGCGCGCCCCCCACCCTCGTGGGCCCCTCATAGCTCCAACGATCTACTTCTTTCGCCTATATATACTCTTATACCCTGAAACCATCGGGGGGGAGCCACGAAACCACTTTTCCACCGCCGCAACCTTCTGTACCCGTGAGATCCCATCTTGGGGCGTTTTTCGGTGATCTGCCGGAGTGGATTCGATCATGGAGGGCTTCTACATCAACACCATAGCCTCTCCGATGATGTGTGAATAGTTTACCACAGACCTTCGGGTCCATAGTTATTAGCTAGATGGCTTCTTCTCTCTCTTTGGATCTCAATACAAAGTTCTCCTCGATCTTCTTGAATATCTATTTCATGTAATACTATTTGCGGTGTGTTTGCCGAGATCCGATGAATTGTGGGTTTATGATCAAGATTATCTATGAACAATATTTGATTCTTCTCTGAATTCTTTTATGCATGATTTAAATATCTTTGCAAGTCTCTTCGAATTATTGGTTTAGTTTGGCCTACTAGATTGATTTTTCTTGCAATGGGAGAAGTGCTTAGCTTTGGGTTCAATCTTGCGGTGCTCGATCCCAGTGACAGAAAGGGAAACGATACGTATTGTATTGTTGTCATCGAGGATAAAAAGATGGGGTTTATATCATATCCATTGAGTTTATCCCTCTACATCATGTCATCTTGCCTAATGTGTTACTCTGTTCTTATGAACTTAATACTCTAGATGCATGCTGGATAGCGGTCGATGTGTGGAGTAATAGTAGTAGATGCAGCATCGTTTCGGTCTACTTGTCACGGACGTGATGCCTATGTTCATGATCATGCCTAGATATTCTCATAACTATGCGCTTTTCTATCAATTGCTCAGCCGTAATTTGTTCACCCACTGTAATATATATGCTATCTTGAGAGAAGCCACTAGTGAAACCTATGGCCCCCGGGTCTACTTTACATCATATAAGTTTCCAATCTGCAATTATAATTTACTATTTATTTTGCAATCTTTACTTTTCAATCTATACAACAAAAATACCGAAAATATTTATCTTATTATCTTTATCAGATCGCACTTTTGCAAGTGGCTGTGAAGGGATTGACAACCCCTTTATCGTGTTGGTTGCAAGGTTCTTGATTGTTTGTGCAGGTACTAGGCAACTTGCGTGTAGTCTCCTACTGGATTGATACCTTGGTTCTCAAAAACTGAGGGAAATACTGACGCTACTTTGCTGCATCACCCTTTCCTCTTCAAGGGAAAACCAACGCATGCTCAAAAGGTAGCAGTTGTGTGTCGAGGGTGGACTTGCAAGTAAGACAAAAATGGCTGCAGTTGTGTGTGGAGGATGGACTTGCAAGTCAAACAAAAATGGGTTAGACCCTGAGTTGCACATCGAGGGTGGAGTTTCAACTGGGACAAATGACTCCCTCCCCTAGTTGCATATTGAGGGTGCACTTGTAACTGGGACAAAATGATTGGTCGACCCCGGTTGCATATCAAGGGTGGACTTGCAACTGGGATGAAAGCAAAACTATGGACCCAGTTGCGAGTTGAGGGTGAACTTACAACTGGGATAACTAAACAAAACTATGGGACCAGCTGCGAGTCTAGGGTGGACTTGCAACTGGGACAACTATGAGCCTAGTAGCGAGTCAAGGATGGACTTGCAACTGAGATGAAAACCAAACTATAATCCCAGTTGTGAGTTGATGGTGGACTTGTAACCCAGATGAGAATAAATTATGGGCTTAGTTGTGATTCGAGGGTGGACTTGTAGCTGAGATAACTACATAAAACTATGATACCAGTTGCGAGCCAAGGGTGGACTTGCAACTGGGATGAAAATAAACTATGTGCTCAATTGCGAGTCAGATGGTGTACTTGCAATTGGGACAAAAACAAAACTATGGTTCTAGTTGTGAGTCAAGGGTGGACTTGCAACTGGGAAAACTACGAAACTATGAGCCTAGTTACGAGTCAAGTGTGGACATGCAACTAGGGTGTAATAAACTACATACCTAATTTTCACTCCAGGGCGGACTTGTAGTTGGGATAACTACACAAAACTATGATACCATTTGCGAGTCGAGGGTGGACTTGCAACAAGAACAATAACAAACTACAATCTTAGTTGCGAGTCGATGTGGACTTGCAACTGGGATGACAACAAAACACATGCCCAAGGGTGAACTTGCAACTGACACAAATACGAGCCCATTGTGAGTCGAGGGTGTACTTGCAACTGGGACAACTACGAGCCCATTTGTGAGTCAAGGATGGACTTGCAACTAGAACATGGACTTGCAACTAGGACAACCACTAAACTACGAGCCCAGTTACGAGTCAAGGGTCGACTTACAACTGGGATGAAACAAATTATGGTCTCAATTGTGAGTCAAGGATGGAATAGCAACTGGGATGAAAAACAAAAACACAGGCTTCAATTGCGAGTCGAGGGTGGGCTTGCAACTCGGACTATTACGAGCCCAATTACTAGTGCAGGGTGGACTTGCAACTCGGACAACTACCAAAATACGAGGCCAGTTGCATGCAAGGGTCAACTTGCAACTGGAACAATAACAAAACTACGAGCCCAATTGCGAGCCAAATGTGGACATAAAACTAGGATGAAAAAGAATACACATGCCCAGTTGCTAGGCGTTGGTGGACTTGTAACTGGGACAACTACGAGCCCATTTGTGAGTCAAGGGTAGACTCTACAAATTCTCCACCAAGACACAAAAAGCACATAGCAAAAATGAACAAAAAGGAAATGGGCCCACGTACCCAAGATGACAACATATATGGGTCCATGTGAAAATAAATGCGAGAACAGTCCGACATTGAATAAATGGGACATGAGGACGCGTGAAAAAAAAGAACAAGCTGACATAGGCATGCATGATCGAGTTTATGCGAACATTAAAGCAAAAAAATCATACAGCTATAGTTAAGTGAGGCATCACTAAATCTATCTAGATGAGATTTGCTGCTAATCCGAAAGAAAAAAAAATTCTAGTTACGGTCTCCATGAACTACACAGTCACACCAAAATAAACAAAAGACGGGAATAAAAAGACACATGCTAATGAAATGTAGACCGACGCTTCCTTTCTTTGTCTACCGGGGTCCACCACTTGACCAAAGGGCACGGTCGACCAAAGCTTCGAAAAACTACAACCAACAAAATAAGCTCAATGCACAAAATATAGAAACGGCCACCTAAAAATAGTCACATCAGGCCTCGCTGCTTCACGAAGGACGAACAAAAAACACAACACAACGACAACAAGCACAACTAAAAAAGCACCTATATCTAACAGTATGTGAGTTAGACGAGACATTGTTAACTCTTATCCAAATGAGAATTAGCAAACCAATCCAAAACAAGACCCTCAGATCGCGTCGCGAAAACGGCAAAACAAAAGACGCATGCATGAGCAGGCTGACAAGTAGACACCAGACATATGGCGCGACAAGGGACACACGCAGCAAAACAACCCGATCAAGATTTTCACGGCATTTACAGCAAACAAATAAACAAGAAAAAAATAAGAAATGAAAAGGAGGAAATAGAGAAGATAAATAGAAAAGATCATGAATTTAAAATACTTCATAATTTAAACAAATAAGGAAATAAAAAAGAAAAATAAAACGGAGAATACATGCAACTTGGTCGTGACAAAAAAATTGAAACAAGTCGAGACATTAAAAGCTTGACTATTTCTCAATAATTCATGTTTTTACAGTGTAGTTTTTCAAAACAAAAGAAAAGGACACATCAGCCTGCTAGCATGACAACGGCCCGAGGCAGCAAGAGGACACAATCTAGAAAAAACAAATTCAGTCCAGGTAAAACACAAGCCCACACCGGGCACACAAAGGCAGGAAACGGCAATGCCCACGGCCACAGCCACGACATAAGAAAACAGCGTGACAAGGAGACACCAGTGGAACGCACGCGGGAAGAAAGATAATTTTTTAATGTGTGATGGATAACTTAGATGTGACATAACTAAAAAATATCTAGATGTGATTTAATCAAACCATATATGTTTTATAATATCTAGATGTGGCAGAAAGCTACGTCGCATCATGGAACTCCCAGGTGGTCTCTGATAACGACCGAAATACCTGCTTTAAATACCATTCCGCGGCTTGCCCTTGGAGTGGACATGTCAAATAGTCCTATTTTTTTCTTATCGCACTACTTGTACCATTCTGCTTCGACGCACCTTTTTGAATAAACAATGCATATCACTAGTCTATTACTGCAGTCTCTATTTTTTCCTTTTACATATATATATGTTCTTTCATGACATTCAGCACCCGTACACTCTGGTACGGCCAATACGCCAGGGGCTTAAGTACCCCATAATACGGCGTGAGAAGTCCGAACACTTTCGACAGTGCGGCACCTCGAACTTATATCATTATATGCATAAGCTCCGAATCATGTCTTGGGCAATAGTTGGGTTTGCCCGGCTCCCATGTTTTGGTACCTTACGTTCCGCTATATCGGCTAAGGCACTGGGAGAATTACTGCGATTGTGCCCCGGTTCATCTGGGCAAGCACCTCAGTAGAGAAAGCTAAAACTGACTGTCATGATAAGGCAAGAGCTGGTCGCTGTTCGAGAGGTCTCGAGTCCCTAAATACTTATGCCGCTTAGAGCGAGGAGTCGGCTTCGTCCGGCTTAGGCGTGTATAGCGCCCCGAATTCAGCCTTTCGAATACTAGGGTCTTTGCCAAAATTTAAAATTGTAGACTTCTATGGCTAAGTGAGAGTGATAAAGCATTATAGTCTGATTGCCTTGTTCGTTGCCCTGAGCACCTCCCTCGAAGGACCCAAGAATGGGAAAAAGAGTGCTCAGATTTGTCCCGAACACCCCATCACTCGTGGCATGGGGGCAGAAGCCGACGACTCGCCATCTCTCAGATTTGATAAACAGCCGCACAGAAGGTAATATTTTAAATTCAAACAAGCATTGCATAGCGCATATGAACAAGTTTTCATAATACAGGATCACACGAGCAAGTTCACTCAAAAATTACATCTTTGGAACACTCATCCGACAGAACACCTTCTCCGTCGAGCTCCCCTCCTCGGCTCGGTAGTTTTTTGCAGCATCCGACACGCTGCGGGGCAAATCTGCGAATGCTCCTGGAGAGCTCCGGACTCGGGTAAGTAACAAGTAATTTACTTTCACATGCTTGCTTTGCGTGATGAATGCCTTACCCGCCGCTATCTTCTTCATCGCCTCAATTTCCTGGAGGGCCTTTTGGGCTTCAGCCTTGGCATGCTTGGTGCTCTCAAGGGCCGCGGCAAGCTCGGACTCTCGCGTCTTCGAGTCAAGCTCCAAACTCTCGTGCTTCTTCACGAGAGCCTGGAGCTCTTGCTGCACCTCATCAACCCATGCCTCTTGTTTCTCCCGCTCGGTGCGCTCCGTGGCCGCTTTGTTTTCGGCCTCGGACAGCGCTTGCTTCAGGGTCGCCACCTCGGTCGTGGCCCCTGGCACATCCATGATGATCCTATCATTTTGCAACCACATCCTTTATTCGGCTTTTCTTTATGAACGCCAAACAGAGCATCAGGGGCCACTGTCGCATCATAGACAAGGTATTACTTACCTTTGTTCTCCTCGAGCTGCCTCTTGGCAAGGCCGGGCTCTTCCTCGGACCGCTCGAGGTTCTGCTTCAGTACGGCGACCTCCGCAATTAGTGCGGCAGAGGTCAGCACCGAAGCCTGCATACGCATATAGACATACTTGTATTAGACTCCTAAAAATGTTATTTTGATCCTCTATTCGGCTTTTCTTTGTGAACGCCAAACAGAGCATCAGGGGCTACTGTCTATGCGGTAATATTTTCTTATATTTTAAATACATACCTCAAAGCCTGTTAGAAGGCTAGCATAGGCTTCAGTGAGCCCGCTTTTGGCGGACTGAACCTTCTTGATCACCGCACTCATAATAGTGCGGTGCTCCTCGTTGATGGAAGCGCCGCTAAGCACTTCCAGCAAATTGCCTGGTGCCTCCGGATGGACGGAGGTCACCGGCACGGGCGGCTTGCTCCTCTTGGCAGGAGGCCGCCTGCCGGAGTCCGGAACCACTGGAGGTTCTGGTGCGGTGTTCGGCCTAGGGCCGAACTTGGATCCCTTGGGAGCCTTGCTCCCTTTGCGCCTGGAGTCCGAAAGGTTGCCTTGAGGCGCCTCCAGGACTACCTCCCCTCAGCTTGGTGCCCTTTGAGACAACACCTCGGCGTTGTCCGTAGGACGAGGGGTGGAGGCGGCCGGAGGTGATTCGCTACTCATAGCCGACGGTTCCAAAGAACCGCTCAACGAGGATACGTCGATACGAGCCCGGGACGGACTGCATAACCATGTTCGACGTTAGGAGAAGCTGTGCAATTAAACTGTGCCATGAGTTACTTTGGTATCCGAATACTTACGATTTCGCTAGGGGCTTGGCCCTGGGTGGCCACTCGTCTTCGCTATCGTCGGCGGTGGCGGAGCAGTCCGTAAGGAGAGTCCTTCCCTTCTTGGACCCTCCGGCCTCCCCGGTTGGGGCGGCCTTCCTTTTCTTGTCTTCCTCGGATGGAGGGGAAGAACCTTTATCTGCATCCTCCTCATTTTCATGGGAGGAGTGCGCCTCAGAGTTATCGGACGATGAGTCCGATACCACCTGGCGCCGGGAACTCTTTCGGGTTCCCGTGGCCTTCTTCTTGATCTTCTTCTCCGGCACCTCATAAGGGCCCGCAGTCAGCATCTCCGTTAGGAGAGTGTCTGCAGGGTCTTCGGGCAGAGGGGCCGGGTAGTCAATTTGCCCCGATGTCTCCACCCATTCCTGTCAAAGGCATGGGAGCTCAGATCCCGCACATAGTTAAACTATGGAAAATGAATACCCTATAAGTGATAAATAAAAGGGCTTACCGCGCCGGCTTGGCGCTTCGTGCTGAGTCCGCGATCCTCGGTGAGGGGAGGGGGAACCTCGGCACTCTTAAACAACACCTTCCAGACGTCCTCGTGCGTCGTGCCGAAGAGCTTGCTCAGAGTCTGGTGCTGGGCCGGGTCGAACTCCCACAAATTGAACACCCGTTGTTGACACGGGAGGATCCGGCGGATGAGCATGACCTGGACTATGTTAACAAGCTTGAGCTTCCTGTTTATCATATTCTGGATACAGGTCTGGAGTCTGATCAGCTCTACCGGATTACCCCAGGGCAGGCCCTTCTCTTTCCAGGAGGTGAGCCGCGTGGGGATTCCGGATCGGAATTCGGGGGCCGTCGCCCATTTGGCGTCGCACGGTTCGGTGATGTAGAACTACCCCGATTGCCACCCCTTTATGGTCTCCACGTAGGAGCCCTCGAGCCATGTGACGTTGGGCATTTTGCCCACCATGGCGCCTTCGCACTGCGCCTGCTGGCCGCCCACCACCTTCGGCTTGACATTGAAGGTTTTCAGCCATAGGCCGAAGTGGGGCTTGATGCGGAGGAAGGCCTCACACACGACGATAAACGCCGAGATGTTGAGGATGAAGTTCGGAGCCAGATCGTGAAAATCCAGGCCGTAGTAGAACATGAGCCCTCGGACGAATGGGTGGAGGGGAAATCCCAGTCCCCGGAGGAACTGGGTAAGGAATACTACTCTCTCATGGGGCCTGGGGGTGGGGATGAGCTGCCCCTCACTTGGGAGCCGGTGTGCGATATCCTCGTACAGGTATCCGAATCCCCTCAGCTTCTGGACGTCTCCCTCCATGACAGAGGAGACCGTCCACTTGCCTCCCACTCCGGACATTTTTGGAGGAGGTCGAGGAGAAGAATGCAGACTTGGGCGCTGGAGCTCGAGTGCGCAGGAATGGATGAGCAATGAGGAAGAAGGCATGGGTAGAAAAAGGTGAACCCTTATCCCTTTATAGGGGCGGACGAAACTATGCGCCCCCACCGACCTGGTAAAACTCGCTTATCCCCCAAGCACCGTAATTGATGGCGCGGTTGGGTTACCCACGTCTGTATTGATGGGAATCCCGCAATAAGGGGACACGATCTCTGCTTCAACATGACGTGCCAAGGAAACCGCCTCGTGAAACACGCTGAGGTTGGTTGTAAAAAACGATTCGAATAAAGACCTGGCTGTGGTGTGATGTCACACTACGGGGTACGTCAGCAGATTAGATTTTTGGAAATATTATTCTCTCTACGGTGGTATGTGGAACTTATTTTGCAGAGCCGGACACGTTCCTCGTGTTCAAAATCCTTTTATGAAGTATTCGGAGGAGGAACCCGCCTTGCAATGCCGAAGACAAATCTGCGCGCCAGACTCATCGTCATTAATTGAAGCCTGGTTCAGGGGCTACTGAGGTAGTCCAGGATTAGGGGGTATCCGGACAGCCGGACTATATCCTTTGGCCGGACTGTTGGACTATGAAGATACCAGATTGAAGACTTCGTCCCGTGTCCGGATGGGACTCTCCTTGGCGTGGAAGGCAAGCTTGGCAATACGGATATGTAGATCTCCTTCTTTGTAATCGACTCTGTGTAACCCTAGCCCCCTCTGGTGTCTATTTAAACTATAGGTTTTAGTCCGTAGGACAGACAATATACAACAATCATACCATAGGCTAGCTTCTAGGGTTTAGCCTCTTCGATCTCGTGATAGATCAACTCTTGTAATACCCATATCATCAATATCAATCAAGCAGGAGTACGGTTTTACCTCCATCGAGAGGGCCCAATCCTGGGTAAAAACATCATGTCCCCTGTCTCCTGTTACCATCCGCCTAGACGCACAGTTCGGGACCACCTACCCGAGATCCGCCGTTTTTGACACCGACAACGGTGGTGGTTTTATTTTATAGAAATTATTGATCTCTCATGCTTCACTTATATTATTTTGAGAGTCTTTTAGAACAGCATGGTAATTTGCTTTGGCTATATAATTAGTCCTAATATGATAGGCATCCAAGATGGGTATAATAAAAACTTTCATATAGAGTGAATTGAATACTATGATACTTGATAGTTATTTTGAGATATAAAGGTGGTAATGTTAGAGTCATGCTAGTTGGGTAATTGTGGAATTGAGGAATACTTGTGTTAAGGATTGCAAGTCCCGTAGCATGCATGTATGGTAAACGGTGTGTGACAAATTTGAAGCATGAGGTGTTCCTTGATTGCTTTCCTTATGAGTGGCAGTCGGGGACGAGCGATGGTATTTTCCTACCAAGCTATCCCTCTAGGGACATGCGTAGTAGTACTTTGCTTCGAGGGCTAATATACTTTTTGCAATAAGTATATGAGTTCTTTATGACTAATGTGAGTCCATGGATTATACGCACTCTTACCTTTCCGCAAATTGCTAGCCTCTACGGTATCGTGCATTGCCCTTTCTCACCTCGAGAGTTGGTGCAAACTTCACTGGTGCATCCAAACCCCGTGATATAATACGCTCTATCACACATAAGCCTCCTTATATCTTCCTCAAAATAGCCACCTACCTATTATGGCACTTCCATAGCCATTCCGAGATATATTGCCATGCAACTTTCCACCGTTCCGTTTATTATGACATGTTCCATCATTGTCATATTGATTTGCATGATCATGTAGCTGAGATCGTATGTGTGGCAAAGCCACCTTCATAATTTTTTCATACATGTTGCTCTTGATTCATCGCATATCCCGGTACACCGTCGGAGGCATTCACATAGAGTCATATCTTTGTTCTAGTATTGAGTTGTAGTCCTTGAGTTATGAATAAATAAAAGTGTGTTGATCATCATTATTAGAGTATTGTCCCATGTGAGGAAAGGATGATGGAGACTATGATTCCCCGACAAGTCGGGATGAGACTCCGGAAAAAAAAGAGAGGCCAAAGAAGCCCAAATAAAAAAAGCGGCCAAAGAAGCCCAAACAAAAAAATGAGAGAAAAAGAGAGAAGGTACAATGTTACTATCCTTTTTCCACACTTGTGCTTCAAAATAGCACCATGATCTTCATGATAGAGAGTTTCTTATTTTGTCACTTTCATATACTAGTGGGAATTTTTCATTATAAAACTTGGCTTGTATATTCAAATGATGGGCTTCCTTAAATGCCCTAGGTCTTCGTGAGCAAGCAAGTTGGATGGACACCCACTTAGTTTCTTTTGATGAGCTTTCATATATTTATAGCTCTAGTGCATCCATTGCATGGCGATCCCTACTCCTTGCATTCACATCAATTGATGGGCATCTCCATAGCTCGTTGATTAGCCGCATCAATGTGAGACTTTCTCCTTTTTGTCTTCTCATATAAACCCCATCATCATATGCTATTCCACCTATAGTGCTATATCCATGGCTTGCGCTCATGTACTGCGTGAGGGTTGAAAAGGCTAAAGCGCGTTAAAAAGTATGAACCAATTGCTCGGCTTGTCATCGGGGTTGTGCATGATGGAAGCATTTTGTGTGACGGAAATGAAGCATGGACAAACTATATGATTTTGTAGGGATGAGATGTCTTTGGCTATGTTATTTTAATAAGACATAATTGCTTGGTTAGCATGCTTGAAGTATTACTATTTTTATGTCAATATTAAAACTTTGTCTAGAATCTTTCGGATCAAAACACCCATGCCACAATAAAGAGAATTACATTGAAAATTTATGTTAGGTAGCATCCCACATCAAAAATTCTTTTTTATCATTTACCTACTAGAGGACGAGCAAAAATTAAGCTTGGGGATGCTTGATACGTCTCCAACGTATCTATAATTTTTTATTGTTCCATGCTATTATATTATCTGTTTTGGATGTTTAATGGGCTTTAATATACCTTTTTATATTATTTTTGGGACTAACCTATTAACCGAAGGCCCGGTGCAAATTGTTGTTTTATTGCCTATTTCAGTGTTTAGCAGAAAAGGAATATCAAATGGAATCCAAACGGAATGAAACCTTCGTGAGGATCTTTTTTCGAACAAACGCAATCCAGGAGACTTGGAGTGGAAGTCAAGGAAGCCACGAGGCGGCCACGAGGCAGGAGGGCGCGCCCCCACCCTCGTGGGCCCCTCATAGCTCCACCGACCTACTTCTTTCGCCTATATATACTCTTATACTCTGAAACCATCGGGGGGAGCCACGGAACCACTTTTCCACCACCGCAACCATCTGTACCTGTGAGATCCCATCTTGGGGCCTTTTCCGGCGATTTGCCGGATGGGGATTCGATCACAAAGGGCTTCTACATCAACACCATGGCCTCTCTGATGATGTGTGAGTAGTTTACCACAGACCTTCCGATCCATAGTTATTATCTAGATGGCTTCTTCTCTCTCTTTGGATCTCAATACAAAGTTCTCCTCGATCTTCTTGAAGATCTATTCGATGTAATACTATTTGCGATGTGTTTGCTGAGATCCGATGAATTGTGGGTTTATGATCAAGACTATCTATTAACAATATTTGATTCTTCTCTAAATTCTTTTATGCATGATTTAAATATCTTTGCAAGTCTCTTCGAATTATCGGTTTAGTTTGGCCTACTAGATTGATCTTTCTTGCAATGGGAGAAGTGCTTAGCTTTGGGTTCAATCTTGCGGTGCTCGATCCCGGTGATAGAAAGGGAAACGACACGTATTGTATTGTTGCCATCGAGGATAAAAAGCTGGTGTTTATATCATATAGCTTGAGTTTATCCCTCTACATCATGTCATCTTGCCTAATGCGTTACTCTGTTCTTATGAACTTAATACTCTAGATGCATGCTAGATAGCGGTCAATGTGTGGAGTAATAGTAGTGGATGCAGAATCGTTTCGGTCTACTTGTCACGGACGTGATGCCTATGTTCATGATCATGCCTAGATATTCTCATAACTATGCGCTTTTCTATCAATTGCTCAGCCGTAATTTGTTCACCCACTGTAATATATATGCTATCTTGAGAGAAGCCACTAGTGAAACCTATGGCCCCCGGGTCTACTTTACATCATATAAGTTTCCAATCTGCAATTATAATTTACTATTTATTTTGCAATCTTTACTTTTCAATCTATACAACAAAAATACCGAAAATATTTATCTTATTATCTTTATCAGATCGCACTTTTGCAAGTGGCTGTGAAGGGATTGACAACCCCTTTATCGTGTTGGTTGCAAGGTTCTTGATTGTTTGTGCAGGTACTAGGCAACTTGCGTGTAGTCTCCTACTGGATTGATACCTTGGTTCTCAAAAACTGAGGGAAATACTGACGCTACTTTGCTGCATCACCCTTTCCTCTTCAAGGGAAAACCAACGCATGCTCAAAAGGTAGCAGTTGTGTGTCGAGGGTGGACTTGCAAGTAAGACAAAAATGGCTGCAGTTGTGTGTGGAGGATGGACTTGCAAGTCAAACAAAAATGGGTTAGACCCTGAGTTGCACATCGAGGGTGGAGTTTCAACTGGGACAAATGACTCCCTCCCCTAGTTGCATATTGAGGGTGCACTTGTAACTGGGACAAAATGATTGGTCGACCCCGGTTGCATATCAAGGGTGGACTTGCAACTGGGATGAAAGCAAAACTATGGACCCAGTTGCGAGTTGAGGGTGAACTTACAACTGGGATAACTAAACAAAACTATGGGACCAGCTGCGAGTCTAGGGTGGACTTGCAACTGGGACAACTATGAGCCTAGTAGCGAGTCAAGGATGGACTTGCAACTGAGATGAAAACCAAACTATAATCCCAGTTGTGAGTTGATGGTGGACTTGTAACCCAGATGAGAATAAATTATGGGCTTAGTTGTGATTCGAGGGTGGACTTGTAGCTGAGATAACTACATAAAACTATGATACCAGTTGCGAGCCAAGGGTGGACTTGCAACTGGGATGAAAATAAACTATGTGCTCAATTGCGAGTCAGATGGTGTACTTGCAATTGGGACAAAAACAAAACTATGGTTCTAGTTGTGAGTCAAGGGTGGACTTGCAACTGGGAAAACTACGAAACTATGAGCCTAGTTACGAGTCAAGTGTGGACATGCAACTAGGGTGTAATAAACTACATACCTAATTTTCACTCCAGGGCGGACTTGTAGTTGGGATAACTACACAAAACTATGATACCATTTGCGAGTCGAGGGTGGACTTGCAACAAGAACAATAACAAACTACAATCTTAGTTGCGAGTCGATGTGGACTTGCAACTGGGATGACAACAAAACACATGCCCAAGGGTGAACTTGCAACTGACACAAATACGAGCCCATTGTGAGTCGAGGGTGTACTTGCAACTGGGACAACTACGAGCCCATTTGTGAGTCAAGGATGGACTTGCAACTAGAACATGGACTTGCAACTAGGACAACCACTAAACTACGAGCCCAGTTACGAGTCAAGGGTCGACTTACAACTGGGATGAAACAAATTATGGTCTCAATTGTGAGTCAAGGATGGAATAGCAACTGGGATGAAAAACAAAAACACAGGCTTCAATTGCGAGTCGAGGGTGGGCTTGCAACTCGGACTATTACGAGCCCAATTACTAGTGCAGGGTGGACTTGCAACTCGGACAACTACCAAAATACGAGGCCAGTTGCATGCAAGGGTCAACTTGCAACTGGAACAATAACAAAACTACGAGCCCAATTGCGAGCCAAATGTGGACATAAAACTAGGATGAAAAAGAATACACATGCCCAGTTGCTAGGCGTTGGTGGACTTGTAACTGGGACAACTACGAGCCCATTTGTGAGTCAAGGGTAGACTCTACAAATTCTCCACCAAGACACAAAAAGCACATAGCAAAAATGAACAAAAAGGAAATGGGCCCACGTACCCAAGATGACAACATATATGGGTCCATGTGAAAATAAATGCGAGAACAGTCCGACATTGAATAAATGGGACATGAGGACGCGTGAAAAAAAAGAACAAGCTGACATAGGCATGCATGATCGAGTTTATGCGAACATTAAAGCAAAAAAATCATACAGCTATAGTTAAGTGAGGCATCACTAAATCTATCTAGATGAGATTTGCTGCTAATCCGAAAGAAAAAAAAATTCTAGTTACGGTCTCCATGAACTACACAGTCACACCAAAATAAACAAAAGACGGGAATAAAAAGACACATGCTAATGAAATGTAGACCGACGCTTCCTTTCTTTGTCTACCGGGGTCCACCACTTGACCAAAGGGCACGGTCGACCAAAGCTTCGAAAAACTACAACCAACAAAATAAGCTCAATGCACAAAATATAGAAACGGCCACCTAAAAATAGTCACATCAGGCCTCGCTGCTTCACGAAGGACGAACAAAAAACACAACACAACGACAACAAGCACAACTAAAAAAGCACCTATATCTAACAGTATGTGAGTTAGACGAGACATTGTTAACTCTTATCCAAATGAGAATTAGCAAACCAATCCAAAACAAGACCCTCAGATCGCGTCGCGAAAACGGCAAAACAAAAGACGCATGCATGAGCAGGCTGACAAGTAGACACCAGACATATGGCGCGACAAGGGACACACGCAGCAAAACAACCCGATCAAGATTTTCACGGCATTTACAGCAAACAAATAAACAAGAAAAAAATAAGAAATGAAAAGGAGGAAATAGAGAAGATAAATAGAAAAGATCATGAATTTAAAATACTTCATAATTTAAACAAATAAGGAAATAAAAAAGAAAAATAAAACGGAGAATACATGCAACTTGGTCGTGACAAAAAAATTGAAACAAGTCGAGACATTAAAAGCTTGACTATTTCTCAATAATTCATGTTTTTACAGTGTAGTTTTTCAAAACAAAAGAAAAGGACACATCAGCCTGCTAGCATGACAACGGCCCGAGGCAGCAAGAGGACACAATCTAGAAAAAACAAATTCAGTCCAGGTAAAACACAAGCCCACACCGGGCACACAAAGGCAGGAAACGGCCATGCCCACGGCCACAGCCACGACATAAGAAAACAGCGTGACAAGGAGACACCAGTGGAACGCACGCGGGAAGAAAGATAATTTTTTAATGTGTGATGGATAACTTAGATGTGACATAACTAAAAAATATCTAGATGTGATTTAATCAAACCATATATGTTTTATAACTTCTGCCAGCCTCAATATGAAGTCATCGGGGAGCTGGCCGTCATCGTCAGCGGCCACGAGCACGATGCCATGCGTGCGCTCCTATCCGGGGCCGCCGTGACGGCCAGGTCCTCGTCGGGGCTCATCCTCAACACCTTCAGCGCAAGGAGGCCCGATGACCTCGCGATGATCCGGCGCAACCTCACCCTCGTGCCCATGGCACGCTCCACAAGCTCTCGCCGGAGGCATCCAACTGCCTCATGCATTAGGACCGCCGCTGCCTTGAGTGAATGGATGCGCAGACCCCGGTGTGTCCGTGTTCTATGTTAGCTTTGCTTGCCTGGCTAGAAGGAAAACGTCAATTTTAAACCCTAAATTTGTACGGGTTTGGTGAAACGAACCCTTAAATCGAAATCCCGATCGATTGCACCCTGAACTATATAATCCCGGTCTAAATCAAATCTTCACGTCGTTTGGATGGACGGGATTGAGAAATTTCGCAGAGGGCGCACACCAACTCCCTGCTGGGCCGGCCCACTTTAGTATTTTTCTGGGCACTACACTGCTCCCTGCTGGGCCGGCCCGCATAATTTTTCGTTAAAAAGCAAAAAAAAGTAGGCATCCGGTCTCGCTCGAAAACAAAAAAGTTCACAATTTAAAAAAAAGGTTCACGGATTTAGAAAAAGTTTAACAATTTTGAAAAGAAGTTCATGGATTTTCAAAAGAAAAGTCCACGGATTTGGGAAAATCCATAGATTTTGAAAAAGAAACTGTAAAATTGAAAAAGGCTTTGTGGATCTTTTTCTTTATTATTTATTTTCTATATTTTCTTTTTTCTTTTTTCATGTATATAAACAAAGTTCATTGCTTATATTAAGGAAATATTCACGGTAATTTCCAAAAAATTCACTCATTTATAAAAATGTTCATCTTGTATTAGAAATTTGTTCAGTGTATATCACACAATTGTTGAATATTTATTCGGAAATTGTTCAACATATATTACAAAAATGTTCATCTATTTATATTTTATTTAAAAATGATATCACATATTTGCCTTGAGTTTGAATTATGTTCCACGTACCTTTTTCATTTTTCTTGAATTCATGAAGTTGCATATTCTCAAAAAATATGCGTACAAATAAGAACCACGTGAACCAGATTTTGAAAAGAATATAAAGTTGTTCATGAACCAGATTATAAAATTCTTCAGAATGTTTTTGTTCCATATTTTTGACGACCTTTTAAAGAAATGTTTGCGATTTTAAAAATTGGTTCCGTTTCAAAAAAAATTGTGTGTTCTAATTTTGTTCCGGAGTTTCAAAAAATATTCCTATATGTCATAAAATTCTAAAAATGTATGTGTTTTCAATAAAAAAAATCTGGAGTTTGAAAAATGTTTCCGTTTCAAAATTGTTTGTGAATTTTTCTTCGGGAGTTTCCTATATTTCCGTCCGAAACTTGTCAAGTGTGTATTTTTTTAGCGTTTTTCGCCTGTGCGCGTGACAGAAAAATAAAGACACATTTTTTTAGCAAATAAAAAAACAAATGGGCTGGCCCAGCGCGGAGGGCGTGTGCACACACCGTGGTCAAGATGCCGCTCCTTGGCCCACCAGCTTGACAAATCCCAGTTGACTTTTGTCAGGGTTTGACTTAGACCGGGATTGCAGAGTTCAGGGTGCAATCGATCGTTATTTCGACTTGGGGGTTCATTCCGCCCGACCTCTACAAGTTCAAGGTTTAAAATAAACTTTTTCCTGGCTAGAATGAACAGTGTTGTGGAGCTTGCCGATGTGGTGTGGGACATTGCCAACTGCTGGCAACTGTTCATCTGGGTCCTCCAACCGGGCCTCGTCTGTGGTGTCCCGCAGTCCGCCCTCCCCGACGGTTTTTTTTAAACCAACCACGTCTTTATTTATTCATGAAAGTCAGGAATTTCTGCCGAAATAATATAAAGAATACAGTCTAGTGGTGCTTGCACCCAAACATTGCTAAGATTATTTGTTACTCCCTCTTTAGCTAGCCGGTACGCAGCGCCATTGGCCGTCCTCCTTGCCCAGGTCACCTTCCATCTTCCTCATGTCGTCAGCATGTTTTTCACCTCTTTGATCATCGGTCCCAGCACGGAGAGATCGGTTTCCTCACTCTGAAGTTTACGTACCACCTCCTGGCAATCCATCTCTATGTGCAGGCTGGTGATGTTCAACTCCCCCGCCCAGTTCGACCGCCCTTTTGCATGCCTGAAGCTCCATCTTTTCTGCATCACCTCCCGTCGAGTAGTAGTGACATGCACCTCCGATGAACGCTCCTGCATTGTTCCTGAATACCACCCCCCACAGCCCCTTTATCCCCTCCCTTACTGCTTGCCCTATCCACATTAGCTTTGACCCATCCTTCGTCTGGAACGCTCCATCTCTGAGCTGAAACCACTCGAGGGCTTTTGCTCACCTTGCCATGGACAGTCTGCCACTCCTCCATTAGCCTTCTAACCATCTCCGCTATGTCTGCCGCCTCCTCAATCTTCTTCCCTTCACATGTGTTATTCCTTGCCAACCATAAAGCATATAACCCCTGGACCATAATAGCTCGCTCATCCTCCGTCGCTTCAGCAAACCAGCTTAAGAGCCAATGAGATAATGCACTCCGGGAGCAGATTGTCTCCGGCCGGATCGCCACCGGTACTCCCAATTCCGAGTGCAAGACTTTCCAAAATGTTGCCGAATGAGGACAGCTCCAAAACCTGTATAAGTTCGTCTCTTCTCTTCCACAAACCACACAAAACACTCCTGGTTTGATCTTACGTCGATGTAGTTCAGCACCTACTGCAAGTCCATTGTGTATGAGTCGCCAGGTATGAACTTTAACTCAGCCCGGTGCCACCGTATCCCACAGATTCAGCCACGCTCTATGGTTCACAACCGACGAAGATGAACCCTGCATGCCCCTTCTTGCCCGCTTCTGCTCCATACACAGGTGGTAGGCCGATCGAACTCAGTCCACTCTTCGTATGATTCCATGCAAAGTAGTCCTCTACCGTCGGCCTCCCCACCGAAATTTGACGCCACAACCGGCTGGCAGGGCATGGTCGTGGTTTGCGCGCCGCTGCAAGTTGACCATCGACTCGCAACTGGGGGTGCGTGTGTGTGTTTTGTCGTGGCCCCCTGTTGCAAGCCGCCCATCGACTCACAACTAAGGATGTGTGTGTGTGTGTGTGTGTGTGTGTGTGTGTGTGTGTGGGTGTGGGTGTGTGGGTGTGTGGGCGTGGGCGTGTGGGTGTGCGTGTGCGTGTGCGTGTGCGTGTGTGTGTGTGTGTGCTCAGTTGCATGTCGATAACCGCCTCGCAACTAGGGAGGTGTGTGTTTTTTTTTGTCAAGCGTCCCCAGGTGTGTGTCTTTTTATAAAATTCACCTTGTTTGAAATTGTTCACCATGTTATGAAAAAAATGTTCTCCGTATTTTTGAAAAATGTTCACGTATATAAAAAGTTCACCATGTAATTAAAAATATTCATCATATTTTATAAAAATGTTCAGCTGGTTCTGAATGCCAAACATGACCATATGTCAATCAGTCAACATGAAGCTACAATCTGACCAGCCCAATGTGTATTGATACTCTGAAAACAAGACGCGGCAACCCTGCAACACCGTGCAATGGACCTACCTACAAATCCATGCATTATGCTACCTACTTAATTAATTTGGAAGCACGTACGTATGCCGACGTTGCTAGTATACACTGCCGCTTAAGCATGCGCCTGACAGTGGTACTAAACTAAATGCAACTTTATTAGGTTTGTGGGTGACTGGGGCGAGCAGACGATGCAGCATACGTGCGCGAACCCTGTGCTTGTCTACCTACGTGGCCACTGGTCGATCGAGACGGATAACCTCAAAAAACGAAACAAACAAACAAACAAGAAAACAAGTATTTGAACCACAAAACAGGTGATGAAGTCAACTTAGCTGTGACATAGCTAGTTATGTCAATCTAGATGTGTCTTAGACACACCCATTAATTTAATCATGATCTGTTAGCACTGATCCGTAAGAAATTAAACCATGACATTAGTTATTAAGTTAAACATGGTCTAATTAGAGATGTAAATGGAGATCAATTCATGATACCACCAATATTGATTAGTAGAATCATTAGGGCTAACACCATTGTTATGGTTAACATTGGTAGTATCATTTCCCCTTCCCCAAAGATCCTCCCCGGCCGCGGGCACCGCTTGGAGTGTCCAGACGCACGCGTGGGTGCGCTGGTTGTGCAAGCTAGGGGAAGGTCGATCATGGTCGCTCACGTCACGGCCAAGTTTGCGGCCACCTGCTCGTCCTTGTGCCGTCCTCAACCGCGAGAAGAAGTTCCATGTCCAACATCAACGCGTACGTACACGCCACACGGCAGAGTTTCCGTCCGTGCCTCGCCGCCGCCCGTCGCGCCCTACCGCCACCAGAGGAGAGAGCAGAAGGGGAAATGCAGCCCCCAAGATCATCGTCGTCGATCTCTAAACCACCGCCGCCGCCGCCACGGTCCAGGAGCGAGAAGGGGAGGGAAATATCGGGCGTTGGCGTTGTGTTCGGGTGGGGTGGGGCGAAAAAACGTTTCGCGGGTGGCGGGCCAGCGACGCGCACGGGGTGCATGGTTTGCGTCGCCCTCGTCCAGAGCATATTTCACACGGCCGGAATGAATATTTCTGCGTGGATTTTATCGGGCCGTTTATTCCGGTTGGACCTGGCACCCATGCATGGTTGATATAGCAGGAATCAGATCTGCCGCACTCTAGCTCCATCCCCAGTCAAAACCCAACCATTTCACACCGATTTTCCCTCTCCGCCATCCTCTCCTCAGCGAACGCGCGCGCCGCGGCTATAAACTCTCTCCGATCCAATCGCACGCCACCCTTCCTTGTACCCTAGAGCTGCAGCAGCAGCTCCAGTCCTCCCGCCGACGCCGGCCTCCTCCTCTCCTCACACCGCCCATAACCCCGGCCCTTCCCCTTCCTTCCCTGGCGTCTGTCTCTCCTCTCCCGTTGATCGACCGGTGCGCAATCAGTCAATCAATCTCTTGCACGTTTCGATCAGTCGGTATCGGAGGTACGAGGATTCCGCCATTGTACGTCGAGTGATCCGTGGTGATTACTTATTGGTTTTTTCTAGGGGCTCATGGTTGGTTACGTAGGGCGCTCCGATCCGATCCATGTCCAGGCGGCGGCAATGGAGCCCGCGGAGCTAGCCAAGATCATCTTCTCCAGGGTGCAGGAGGTGGAGCCGGACAACGTGAGCAAGATCGTCGGCTGCATCCTGCTGCGGGAGCCCGACGAGGATGAGCTGGTGCACCTCGCCTACGCCACCGACGCCGCGCTGCGCAACACCATCTACGAGGCCAAGGGCACGCTCGCCGCCATCTACGCCCGCTTCTCCGCCTCCCCCGTCCACCACTACCACCAGCCCAACGGCGTCGGCTACCAGCAGGTCTGCTCCCACCCCGCCGGCCTCCGCCATTTCTCCCCCGCCGTCCAGTACTGGCCGCCGGACTCCCCGCCGCCGGCGGAGAAGGAATACTCGTTCGTCGACGCCGCCGCGGCCGAGCCCCACTACGGACTGCGCGGCGGCCGGCACGGCGCGCTCGGTGACGGTGCCCTGGGCGGCGGCGGCGGGTACTACGCCGCCGCGGGCTTTCCTCCGGCGAACGGCCGGCGGTCGAACGGGGTGTCCTCGAGACGGCCCTGCCACTACTTCTTCAAGGGCATCTGCAAGAACGGCCAGAACTGCCACTACTCGCACCACCAGGTGTACACGGACGGGTTCGCCGTCGACCACCACATCCACGGCGGCGCCACGCCGGGTTCGCTGGAGAGCCTGGAGATAGAGATCACGGAGCTGCTCCACTCGCGGCGCGGGCAGCCGGTGTCCATCGCGTCGCTGCCCACGCTCTACGGCGAGAAGTACGGCAAGGGGCTCCAGGCCGACGGGTACCTGACCGAGAGCCAGCGCCACGGCAAGGCCGGCTTCAGCCTCACCAAGCTGCTCTCCCGCCTCAACAAGATCAGGGTCATCGAAAGGTGAGTGGACTCTGGAAGTAGCCGTACGTACGCGCATGATTATTAGTTAGCCGATGATGGATCCATTGTATATGTTGCTGGAACTTGCAAATGTTGTACGTAGGCCGCACGGGCAGCACTCGGTGGTTCTGGCCGAGGACGCCGCCAAGTACTCCGACTGCCGGAGCGACAGGGGAGGGGAGATCCCGGCGAGCTCGCATCAGATATACCTGACGTTTCCTTCCGACAGTAACTTCACCGAGGACGACGTCGCCAATTATTTCGGGTAATCGTTCGATCGTTCGATCGTTCGTTTCGTTCATTCATTCATCAGATTCTCGATATGCATGCTAGGAAGGCTTATGCAAGTTGTTCGTTGATTTGTACGGCGGGCAGGCAGTACGGGCCGGTGCGTGACGTTCGGATCCCATGCCAAGACCAGCGAATGTTCGGGTTCGTGAGCTTCCAGAACCCGGAGACTGTGACGGCCCTTCTCATGCGGCGCAACCCACATTTCATCTGCGGATCACGGGTCCTCGCCAAAGCCTACAGAGAGAAAACCAAATGCATCAATGAGAGGTAACATAGAAAATAGAAAGTACATAGTACTCTTCATCCTGGCTATCTTTTTTTACACAACAAAAGAAGCATTCATACAACTTAGTAATGCATCTGTGTGCGGTGTGGACAGGACCAACAACAAGTCGACGACGCATTGCTATCCTCCACGCTGGATCGAGACCGATCCAGAGTTCTATCCAGGTACTACTATCTACAGTGCTACAAACAACAATGCAGTTTTAACAGCGGATCAAAATCTGCTAGCTAACACTATCAGTTAACTAATCTGTGGGAGCAGACCAGTATGATTCTCCAAGGCTGGAGAGGAGGCAACTGGCGCGCGACAGGCAGCAGCTGCTCGAACTCGAGAGGAGGCACCTGGCCGGGCTCCGAGTAGTTGAGCCGCAGTGCGCCGCCTACTTCGATTGCAGCATCGGGGACGTCGCGCCCTTCAACTCCCACTCCCAGTCCCAATCCCAATCCGCAGGTTGGTTGCTGCAGCTGCTGCCAACTCCCAAGTCTTTTCTCTCCGTTTCTTATCTTTCTGATGATCATGTTTCGTGTTCAGGTTCAAAGGAAGTGGGGCGGACGATGGATCCCCTCTCCACGGCTGATCAACTCGATGATATCGTCTCAACCAGCCAGAGCCAGGCCCCTCCCATACAGGCCAACAACAACTACGATGACCAAGAGAGGTACGTCCTAGTACTACTAGTCTACTAGTCACTAGTTTCTCAAGTGTGTGTACATGTGAGAATACTTATTTGCATTGCCATTACCTGGTGTTTATCGAGCCAGTTCGTCCTTGTTCATCCTATGACTCCGTTTTATTATCGCAGTAACCAGATCGAACTCCTCCCGGAGAGCCCTTTCGCATCGTCGGCGCCTACTGGAAACGGCATATGAAGAGGCAGGCAAAGAAAAGAAACATGAACTACCACTCTGGACCTTGGGTTGGTATCTATGTTCAGGGTCCCGGCGATGGATGACAGTCAGACAGCATTGTAGTACACACAGGAATCAGCAAAGCAACCGTTTGTTTTTCTGTAGATAGAGGCGGACAGAGTGCAGAGGAGACACAGGACACAGTTTCGAAAGAACGAACAAAAAAAAAGGTGACACATGAAAGAGTGAGATCTTTTCATACTTTACTAGCACATTCAAAATGGTGAGGACAGTTGCAGGATAGACACAGATACAAATGTGTAGTCTGACCACAATGAATAGTCATATGCCAAATAGCTGTCCTGAAATAAGACAGGAGATGATGATACAGGTTATCTTTTAGTGTTTTTGCCATCATTTTGAAAGGGCATGAAAAATAAACAGGAACATTAGCTAGCATGTGGTGTTACTTCTGTAATAAATACAAACACAGGTGATCTGTTCAGCTTTATATGTTACAGTACTGTTGATACTTACAACACTCCTTTTTCTGTATCATGCTTTGGTTATATATAAGTTGTTTTTTCAAAAGAAAGAAAGTTATTTTGTTTAGAATGCACAACCATCTACAGCTGTTCAGTATCACAAATGGCTTATGACTGCAGTCTGTGTATAATGTATAGGCAGCTAGAAATGTGCATATAACTGGACCTAAAATTAATTAAAATAGCAAACATATAACAAACCAGAACTATCCTTTCGCTTCAATCATCTCGTGCAGTTTTCAACCGGTTCTTGCAATTGCAAGAAAACCAAATATTATCCAAGTCACCCAACAAGTTCCAAACAACGCCACATATTCATGTCAATCCAATTTAGACTGAACAAACCAACCGAGTCACTCACTGGATCTCCTCTGACCTTTACATCATGAGGTTACTTGAAACACCACCTTGTATATTACTCCCTCCGTTCCGAATTACTTGTCTTGGATTTGTCTAGATACGGATGTATCTAGACTCATTTTAGTGCTAAATGCATCCGTATCTAGACAAATTCAAGACAAGTATTTAGGAACGGAGGGAGTACTTATCATCATTTCAGCCAATGCAACCAACCATCTTGCCGATTCATACGAAATAGAAAGATATTCCTCACCAATGTTCTTATGATCTCACCCATGTTGTTCAAAACACCACCGCATAACCATCATGCCGGTCGAATTTGGACTGAACAGAAGAACTGAGTTAGTCATTTGAATATTTCTTGCCAACCCATGCAAGAAAACCAAACATTGCCAACTAAGAAGCCTTACATCATGTCAGTGTAATTGGGATGGACAGAAGCAATCGAGTCGGTCCATATTTTTGAAAGAGCACCTGTAGCTATATTGTCGACTGTCTTGGCACTCACAAGGACTCAACAGCAGGAGCCCTGAATCCACGGTTGCTGCAGCAGGTGCATGAGGGTTTGCACCGCGGGCACATGCACAGGTCCTCGTCGCTCAATCTGACGGTGCTATCATCATCATGCCGGAAGCAGCTCTGCAGTTATTAATAGCAGCACACGTTAGCTTGTAAGGTTGTAGCTAAGCATACATATGAATGCATTCCTCAAAAAAAAAAAAACTATGAATGCAAGCTTAACGAAGTATATCTGTATATACAAATATAAATTGGACTGGTTGAAAAATAAGGCAACGTACCAGAAGCCACAGGGCAGCATGAAGTGCAGTAGCCAGTCCCACAAGTGTCCAGAATAGGCCCAGGAGGTGAGGGAAGCATGCGTACATGGATAAACAGAAGAGGAGCGCTAAACCCATCATTCCAAGACGACTCAAGTGTTGAGCTGCTCGCTGCTCAAAGATGCTTTGGCCATACAAATTCATCATGGATCCCCCATTAACACACAACCAAGCAATTGCACTGCCTCCTCCTACCCAAGCTGCGACTTCGGCGGACATGACACTCTCCACCTTCATGGTGGTGAACAGCGCAATAGTGGTGCTCAACGTTAAACCAAAGATAAATGTCCTCTGATCAACTATCTTCGCCTGAAAAAAATGGTCAAAGTTACTTCTTCAGACGAAAGGCAACACATGCCAACAGGTCATACAGCAAGGGTCCAACAGCATAAGGAGCAAGAAGATAAACAAGTTCAGGCAATACAAATATGTTGCACCAACAGACACAGGCATGAAAGATCAGCCAAACACACACAAAAAAACTAGCAACGCCTAACTGATCTGGAAGAGGCCACATCCCTGTAGGCTGTAGCCCTATCCATCTATGGAGCATGAAAGTTATTCACATTGCATTGCAAGATTCAGAGTACTCCAAGATTCAACATGATTCAAGCTATAGAATGGGGAGGCATCTGCCGCAATCATACCTGGCGTTTAACCTGATGTCGATGCAGAGGGAGAACTGGAACTGCAGTGGGAGCTGGTGTTGCTTTTTGAGATAGCTTACGAGGCTTGACGCGTGGTGTAGTGGGAGCTGTTGAGAAGCAAGCTTGAAGGCAACGGAGGCAAGAGACGAGATCGACCCTCTTGGCCATGGAGGATGGTCGGCTTGGTGGTACGTCATCCACTTCCAGCAGCAGGATGCTGGACTCTCCCACGATCGCGATGGCTATCTTCGCCAGCTTCTTCTCAGCATCTGGTGCCATCCTTGCCATGTATTCCAAACATTTGGCCCATCCTGCACAATTCTGTATCTGCTACTTTCACCGAACGAAACTTGCCTGCGGCAAACGCATCAACGGCTCGGGCGAACAGCCTTGCGCCATCCTCCATTGACGATCCTTGCGCTGCGGTCACGAACTCATGGGTGGTGCGGACGAGGCACTCAGTTTCGGTCTCTTCTGGAATCACAACCAAACAGCTTGTGCACACCAGGAGATCCATCGACTAAACCGCGAACGGTGTACCCGTCGCGGCTTTCGACAAGGCATCCGCGGCTCGCACAAGATGGTCGGCGCTGCCGCGCGTGCCCGCGGCGAACGGGACAGCTGCTGCTGCGAGATCCTTTACCTCGGTGCCTGCCACTTCGCCCGCGAATTGGGCAGCGGCCGCGGCGAAGGTGTGGGCGTTGAGCGGGTTCAGCGTCCGCGACGGTGTGCGCGCCGCGGCTAATGCCGGCGTCGGAATCGTTGCTGGCCACGGGATATTCATGAGCCTCAACCAGCGGGGGGGGGGGGGGGGGCAAGGTGGGCGAACCTGCTGGCGAGACGCGGCTCCGCCTCCGCCACCTCTTCTTTTGTGTGGTGGTCGGCGGCGGCGGCGAGGGCATCT
Organism: Aegilops umbellulata; assembly: GCA_032464435.1. NCBI lineage: Eukaryota > Viridiplantae > Streptophyta > Magnoliopsida > Poales > Poaceae > Aegilops > Aegilops umbellulata. The sequence continues at coordinate 329,321,323 of CP136058.1, read as the reverse complement.
GCGTCGCCGGCACTGGAGGCGGCGGAGGACGAGGTGGGGGTAGTGGTCTTCTCCGCGCTGGGCCTGCTCGACCGCGGCGTCTTCGGGGCGCTCCGCTCCGACTCCGACTCCGACTTGACGATCAGAGGAGACTCCATTCTCGCCCAAGGAAGGAGAGGAGACGGCCGGTGTGTCAGATTCTGTTTTGGGAGATGGGGTGTGAGACGTGTGTAAACAAATGAGAACTATATTTTTTAGATGGAAATTGAGAATTAATTTTTTTGAAAAAGCTTTCAATCTATTTATCTTCAATCATGATAGTACAAAGAACACTAGAAAATAGAAATAATGAAATTACAATAAGTTTGGCAGGGAGGTAGCAAAGTAATCCAGGAGTGGATCGCTGGACAGCACGGTCAAAAACATCCTGAAGTACCTGAAAGGGACCAACGAATGTTTCTCGTTTATGGAGATGACGAAGAGCTCGTCGTAAATAGTTACATCGATGCTACCTTCGACATTGATCCGGATGACTCTAAGTCACAAATCGGATAAGTATTTATATTGAATGGTGGAGCTGTCAGTTGGTGCAGTTCCAACCAGAACGTCGTGACGGGATCTACGTGTGAAGCGGAGTACCTTCGGAAGCAACGCATGAAGGAATCTGGATGAAGGAGTTCATATCCGATCTGGGTGTAATACCCAATGCATCGGGTCCAATAAAAATCTTTTGTGACAACACTGGAGCAATTGCCTTAGCGAAGGAATCCAGGTTTCACAAGAGAACCAGACACATATCAAGAGACGCTTCAACTCTATTCGTGAAAAGGTCAAGGATACCGAAAAAGGCTTTTGCCCCACTTTATAAATAAAGCAAACCGCCACAAAGCACACATACATAGACTAGTTCACACGCACCCAAGTCTCACAAACAATATGAAGGTTCTGCTGAGGGCACAACTCAACAAGCCCAAAAAACTAAAAGAAAAGAGCCGGGGAGCCCAACAACCGTCTAGTCGGGTTCCGGCGGTGGCGGCGGGGGCGGTGGAGACAGGCGGACGGCCATCGAGCGTAGGTCGGCGATGAAGGCTGAGATGGCGTCCCGGTCCTGGGGGCGGCTAAGCGGCCGCCAAAGCTGCAAGAAACCAGACAGTTTGAAGATAGCGTCAGTAGCCCGTCGAAGAGGAGCGCGCTGGATCACAAGCTTATTGCGGATCGTCCAGAGGGTCCAAGCGAGGACACCAATCTCAAGCCACCTAATGTCGCGAGAAGACAAGGGGGAGGACTGGAGCTCGTCATATAGGTCGGGGAAGTTGGTGTGACACCAATTTCCACCCACCACGTCACGGAAGCAACTCCACACGAATTGCGCGGATACGCAAGAGAAGAAGATGTGATTCGAGTCCTCGGGAACGCCGCAAAGTGGGCAGAGGCCGGAGCCCAGGCCATTGCGCTTGCGGACCTCAACGCCAGACGGGAGTCGACCGCAAATCCACTGCCACATGAAGATCCGGATTTTCAGGGGCAGGCGGATGGACCACACCGTCGCAAGGGGGGAGGGGCGGAGGAGGGAGCTATGGCCTGGTACAGATAGAGACAATGAAATTTGCAAAATACATACGGATCTGAATGTAGCAGACCCGTTGGCTAAGCCTCTTCCGCGAGCAAAACATGATCAACATCAAGACTCCATGGATGTTAGATTCATTACAATGTAATCTAGATTATTGACTCTAGTGCAAGTGAGAAACTGATGGAAATATGCCCTAGAGGTAATAATAAAGTTATTATTATTATATTTCCTTATTCATGATAAAGGTTTATTACTCATGCTAGAATTGTATTAATCGAAAACTTAAATGCATGTGTGGATACATAAATAAAATACCGTGTCCCTAGTAAGCCTCTACTAGACTAGCTCGTTGATCAAAGATGGTTAAAGGTTTCCTAACCATAGACATGCGTTGTCACTTGATAACGGGATCACATCATTAGAAGAATGATGTGATGGACAAGAGTCATTTGTCAGATTAGAATATGATCGTTCAGTCTATTGCTATTGCTTTCTTAATGTCAAATACATATTTCTTCGACTATGAGATCATGCAATTCCCGGATACCGTAGGAATAGCTTGTCTGCTATCAAACGTCACAACGTAACTGAGTGATTATAAAGATGCTCTACAAGTATCTCTGAAGGTGTTTGTTGAGTTGGCATGGATCAAGATTAGGATTTGTCACTCCGTGTATCGGAGAGGTATCTCTGGACCCACTCGGTAATGCACATCACAAAAAGCTTGCAAGCAAAGTAACTAAGGAGTTAGTTACGAGATGATGTATTGCGGAACGAGTAAAGAGACTTGCTGGTAACAAGATTGAACTAGGTATGAAGATACCGACGATCGAATTTCAGGCAAGTAACATACCGATAGACAAAGGAAATTACGTATCTTATCATAAGGTTCGACCGATAAAGATCTTTGTAGAATATGTAGGAACCAATATGGGCATCCAGGTTCCGCTATTGGTTATTGACCGAAGAGGTGTCTCGGTCATGTCTACATAGTTTTCGAACCCGTAGGGTCCGCACGCTTAAACGTTCGTTGACGATATAGTGTTATATGAGTTATGTGATTTGGTGACCGAATATTGTTCGAAGTCCCGGATGAGATCACGGACATGACAAGGAGCTCCGAAATGGTCTGACTGTAAAGATTGATATATAGGGTGATGCTATTTGAACACCAGAAAGGTTTCGGGTTGTACTGGGTAACCATTGGATCACCAGAAGGGGTTCCGGGAGGCCCCGGGAGGTTTGTGGGCCTAATGGGCCAAGGGAAGGCACACACCAGCACAAAAGGGGGCTGTCACGCCCTCTCCCTGGCTGCCGGCCTAGGGGAAGGAAAGGGGGAGGGTTGGCCCCTCCTGCCTTTCCCTCCTCATGGGAGAAAGGAAAGGGGGGACGCCACCTCCCCCTGCCTTCCTCCCGTGCTCCAACAAGGAAGGGGGGCGGCCAGGGTAGGAGCCTAAGGGGGATTCGGCCACCCTTGGGGTGCCTCTTGGCTGCCTCTTGGCTGCCTTCCCTCTCCCCCCCCCCCCACCTATATATATGAGGGAGGGGGTGCCACACAAACCCACGACAATCTTTTAGCCGTGTGCGGCGCCCCTCTCCACAGTTTCGTCCATTGGTCATATTTTTGGAGTGCTTAGGTGAAGCCCTGCGGAGATAGCATCACCACCACCGTCATCATGTTGTCGTGCTGCCGGAACTCATCTACTACTTCGCCCGTCTTGCTGGATCAAGAAGGCGAGGACGTCACCGAGCTGAACGTGTGCTGAACGCGGAGGTGTCGTACGTTTGGTACTTGATCGGTTGGATCGCGAAGAAGTTCGACTACATCAACCGCGTTAATAAACGCTTCTGCTTACGTTCTACGAGGGTACATAGACACACACTCCCCTATCGTTGCTATGCATCTTCATGGATAGATATTGCGTGTGCGTAAATTTTTTTTTGTTTCCATGCAACGTTCCCCAACAGTGACATCCGAGCTAGGTCTATGCGCAGATGATACGCGCGAGTAGAACACAAAGGAGTTGTGGGTGGTGATGGTCATACTGCTTACCACCAACGTCTTATTTTGATTCGGCGGTATTGTGGGATGAGGCGGCCCATACCAACCTTACATGTCCACGCACATGAGACCGGTTTGTTGCCTCACTTGATGATTGAAAAATCCACTCCTTTGGAGGAGACAGAGAATTTAAACGACCAATTCTGAAGAAGTTTGACCTTAAAAAGTGTAGCTCTACCTCCGAAACAAGATAAGAGAATTGTGCTTACAGATTCTTTTGTGAGTCGGATTTGTGATCATGTGAATTCTGCTACCAGGAGGAACTCTTTCATGTCTTTGCCTTCCTCATAGTTGATGGGCACTCCCCATTTTCTCAAGACTTCAGCGGCGAAATCTTGACCAATGTCGAAGTTGAGATCGGCTAGGACCATGGTATGGGACAGTGGATCTAAAGGCTTGAGATCGGTGAAGGTGAAGCGATGGTGTGTGGACGCCGGGGCCGGAGTGGCCATCGACGGCTAGGAGGAGGGAGCGGCTAGGAGGAGGAGGGAGTGAACAGATAGTTTGGTTAGCATGCACTGTTTAGTGTACATACTTGATTGAGGCCCTGAAATGCACGTAAGGACAGGTTCTTACATACACAAAAATTTATGGAATGATATTGATCAACTCAAACTAAGAACTTGAGGTGGCGTGAACAAAACAACATCCGATATGATCTCTTTGCATTTTCTTTGTACAATGGGATTGCGGGAGAGGATGTGCTTAGATTTCAATGGGCGAATTTTTTCTTTGCATTTCCTTTTTCACTGGTTTCCTATTGTGGTTCATGCAGGGATAAAATAAATGATGGATGAGGAGAGATGGGACAAGAGGGGCCATGTATGTGATGGGGAGGTAAGCGATGTATGTGATGGTCGAGCGAGTTGATTCATTTTTAGTGGAGGATGAAAAACCCAGTGTGGAGGGGTGATAATATAAATAGATTATGTGTTATTTCATATTTAGTTTTAGTTTTGGGTCACGACTTGCAAAAAAAAAGCATGTCACGGGTTCTAGCCCATATACACACGTAACATTTTTACTTTTTATTTTTTGATACATCACTACATAATCTGTAAGGGGTTTTATTTTTACTTTTTTAGTTTAAGGACTGTGGATTCAAACACATAAACCGCGAGGCTTATCAGCGACATTCAATCATGTTTAGAGCCTCGCTAGCTCGGCAAACATGACCGACGTGGCTACAAAACGACAGGCAATGATTAGTCATTAGTCTGTGACTTTTCGTCACATGTACTCCCTCCGTCCGGAAATACTTGTCGTAAGAATGGATGTATCTAGAAACCAAAACCCAGCACCCGTCCCCCGTCCCCCGTGCCGCTCCCACGAGCGGCCCGGGCGGAACCCTAGATCGCCGCCGACGCTCCCTTCCTTCGCCCTCCTTCACCCTCGCCGCCGTCAGGGGACGCCGTCGGGCAAAGCCCGCGCGTGCGTCGGCGGCGGCGGGGCTCCCTCCCTCCTCGCGAGGCTCCTGGGCGGCGCGGGACGGCCGGCCCTCGCGGCGGCGCTCGGCTCGGTGGCAGGTTGGGTCGCCGGCAGATCTGCGGGGCTCCCCTTTGATGGCGCTGCGGCGATGGCGGCGGCGTGGTCTGCGCGGGGCGGCGAGGCGTGGGCTCCTCCTCCTCCCGATCTGATGGCGCCGCGGTGGCGCCGGCGCTCGGGCGTGCGGCGGGGTCCGCGAGGGTGGTCGGCGCGCGACGTCTCCCTCCCCGATCTGATGGCTCCACGGTGGCGCCAGTGCTCGGGCGGAGGTTGGCGTCGGCAAGCGGTGGCGGGCGCTGGGATCTCGGCGGCGCTCCGGCGTGTGCAGGCGGCGGCGGTCCCTGTGCGCGGTCGGCAGCTCCGTCTCTGACCCGGACGGCGCGGGGGATGGCGGCGGCCCGGCGTGGCCGGCGATCTGGATGCGGTGGTGCTGGTGGCTCGTTGATCTGCCGGTACTCCAGGGTCTGCTTGGTGGTGCTGGTGGTGACGGCGGCCCGTGCACGAGAGTTGGATTCCTTCGAACTGATCTGGGTAAAAACTTGCCTTCGGCTTCTGCTAAGGCCGGCGGTGGCGGCGCTATCTGCGTCGTTCTCTTCTTGAAGGTATCGCCGTGGAGAAGTTCAAGGCCACTCTCTGCTACCTCCGGGGGAAACCCTAGAATGGATGATCGGATGACGGCGGCTCTCTGGTGTCGTTCGTCCCTTGGGGGCGTCATTTTTGGAGTTACACACGTGATCGAGGGACCAGAGGACGGATTCTTTGGTGGAGTGGTGCTTCATCCTACACACTGATGGCGACGGATCTTGACAGCGTGGCGCAGTGCAGATTCGGAGTTCGCTGTGGGAGGATGGACTCGCGCAGAAGGACGACGCTGTCGGGCGTCGTGGTGGCGTCGATGGCAGAGAGACCTGGCACGGTGCATGCAACAGTATAGTTCTGAAGATGTATTTGTGGCAGGTGGCTGCGGCGGCCTCATACCCGGCAGGCGTCCTGGTTGAGGAGTGCGCCGGACTGGTAGGTGCCCCATACCCGGCAGGCGTCCTGGTCGGGACCTCGGGCCTTAGATGTTTAGGTTTGGCTGCGATGTCTGTTTGGTATTAGGCTCAGACTAACTGCGCCCCTTCATTAATTGGATAGGTGTAGCGACAGTTGTTGCTTAGAGGGTGGCTTTAGTCTTGCTGTTGTATGGTTTTGTAAGGTTTTGCGTTAATAATTAATAAAGTGGCTGTATGCATCGCCCAGATGCAGAGATCGGGGGTCATCCTCTTTTTCTAAAAAAATCTAGATATATTTTAGTTCTAGATACATCAATATTTATCGATTTCTCCGATAAGTATTTCCGGACGGAGGGAGTATTATGTTTGCGACCCAAAGCGTAGCCCCTCTAGAGTTTGCACCTGCACACAACATACGCTCAGGGTTTGTGACCTGCACAGGTTTTAACTGAAAGAACACGTGAGAACCAAACTAGGAGTTTAAGTCCTGGATTTGATATAAGTGCTCACATTTTTCTAAATCTTTTTTAGATGTTTTGATGATGTGCTTTCAATGGAGAAATGACGTTTCCGTCGACCACAAAAGCGTATGTAGCGACTTCATCAATCCCAAGATAACGTGTCGCCTGTCTCTTGAAGATACTCATAGGCATAAGATGTGCGGGTGTGTTCATAGAAATAAGGATGAGTGCACGTTTCTATGGACCAGTGTTACGTATTTACCGATAATACTACACTCACGGGCTCATTACAGGCCTTTTTACATGATAATCCTTCTAAACTCGCCACCACCCCTCTATTTTTCGGGTGGGCGCCTCATTCTAATCTCTTTCAATTAGACTAGCCCAGCTAATGTATTTACTATGTTTTTTTAACATAATACAGACACAAGCGCTCATATACACGGGCATACACTCACCCCGTATGAACGTACACACGTACATCCTGCCCCTATGAGTACCTTCGAGAAAATAAGTCGACATTTTCTTGTTGCGAGTGAAAGAGAGCTTTATTCAACTCTCAAGAGCTCCTACACGATCAGCCATGACGCTGGTCATGAGGAACCCAGGCGGTGAGTCCATCTAGCAGTCAGTCACCTTAAGTGTGCAAGCAAGTTTCGCACACAAGTGGGCCGAGTTGTTGTCATTTCTTGTTACATGTTGAATAACAAAAGAAATAAAAGATAAGGCTAGCCCTTCAATCTCAAGGAAAATAGGCGCTATAAAAAAGCGCGCGAAAGAGCGCGAGTTCCGCGCATCCACTAGTTCTAAGCAATCAACTTCCAGCAGAACTCGCGAGAAGCCTCGAAGCTGAGCAAAAATGACACCGTCACGGATAGCCAAAGCTTCTGCCACCAACGGATCGGTTACTCCCGGATACGGCTTGCTCCAGGCTGCAATGAACTTTGTAGGAGAGCGAGCGATCCCTCCTGCTCCACCCTTACGTACTTCTTCAGTTATACCAGCATCAGTATTGATTTTCACCCAATCATACTCTGGTGGTTTCCATCCAAAACCTAGCACAAACCTGGTGTGCTCCAGTGGCACTTCAAGAATTGCCAAATCTTCCTTGATCATCTTAATAGAATGGGTCGGGTTATATCCATTCTTATCATGTGTAATGTTGTTCCTTGAGTTCCAGATCGCCCAAATAATAGTTACAATTTTTGCCTGATCCGTCTCATCAAATCTTGGGTCACATAATATGTCCAGATAACCCACAAGTATAGGGGGTCGTTTGTAGCCTTGTTCGATAAATAAGAGTGTCGAACCCAACGAGGAGCTAAAGGTAGAACAAATATCCCCTAAAGTTCCATCGACCATCGATACAACTCTACGCACACTTTAATGTTTGCTTTACCTAGAACAAGCATGAAACTATTTTGTAGGAGTGATGCTAGAACTATTTTGCAAGAGTAAAACTAGAAGTACTTTGCAAGATAATAAAAGTTAGGTGTTTAGTAAAAGGGTTTGTGTCAACAAGAAATTTATTTGTCCCTAGGCAATCAATAACAAGTACCGGTAATCATACTTGTAATCTTATATGAGTGAGAGGCATGAGCTAACATACTTTCTCTACTTGGATCATATGCACTTATGATTGGACCCCTAGAAAGCATCCGCAACTACTAAAGATCATTAAGGTCGTGAAACCCAATCATAGCATTAAGTATCAAGTCCTCTTTACTACCATACGTCATACCCCAGTTACTCGGGTTTAAACTTCTGTCACTCTCGCAACCCACCATAAGCGAACCATGAACACATTGCAACACCCTACAACGGGCCCCCCTCACGTTTGCGCGAGAATGGAGGGCACCATAGGACAACACCATAAATAAAATATACAATCATACCAACCAAGATCACGATTAACCCACGGGACAAAACAGATCTACTCAAACATCATAGGATAACCATAGATCATTGGAAAATAATATATGGAGTTGAGCACCATGTTTAAGTAGATATTACAGCGGGGGGAAAAGGTGTTACACCGCTGCATAGAGGGGGAGAAAGTTGGTGTTGACGGTAGCAAGATTGTTGATGTAGATCGTCGTCTCAATCATTGCCTTGGCGGCACTCTGGCGCCATCGGGAGAGAGGGGGAGAGAGCCCCCTCCTTCTTCTTCTTCCTTGGCCTCCGCCCTAGATGGGAGGAGAGTTCCCCTCTGGTCCATGGTCTCCATGGCGGCGAAGGGGCGGGAGCCCCTCCGAGATTGGATCTCCCTCTCTGTTCTCTTCTGTTCCGCGTTTCCCTGATCTGGCCGAAAACCATTTCTTATATTCCGGGAGATCCGTAACTCCGATTGCGCTGAGATTTTAACACGATTTTTTGGATATAAGCTTCCTTGCTCCCGAAGTAGAGCTCCAACCGACGTTCGAGGAGGGCACAACCCACCACACGCACGAGGGGCCTGGGGCGCGCCCTGTGTCTTGTGGGTTGTGTGGGCCTCCGTTTGCAGTGATTCCAACTCCAAAAAATCACATATATTCCTAAATAATTACCCGTAAAATTTTATTGCATTCGGACTTCGTTTGATATGGATTTTCTGCGAGACAAAAAACATGCAAAAAAACAGGAACTGGCACTGGATCAATAGGTTAGTCCAATAAATCATATAAAAAGTTGCCAAAATATGTGAAAGTTGTATAATATTGGCATGAAACAATCAAAAATTATAGATATGACGGAGACGTATCAGCATCCCTAAGCTTATTCCTGCTCGTCCTCGAGCAGGTAAATGATAAAAAAGATAATTTTTGATGTGGAATGCTACCTAGCATAAACTTGATCATATGTCTAGTCATGGCGTGAATATTAAGACATAAATGATTCAAAGCAATAGTGTATAATTTGACATAAAGATATCAATACTCAAGCATCCCAACAAACAATCATGTCTTTCGAAATATCAACGCTAAAGAGAGCTATCCCTACAAAATCATATAGTCTTGTCATGCTCTGTCTTCTTAACACAAAGTATTTATCATGCACAACCCCGATGACAAGCCGAGCAATTGGTTCATACTTTTTAACGCGCTTCAGCTTTTTCAACTCTCACGCAATACATGAGCACAAGACATGGATATAGCACTACGGGTGGAATAGAGTATGATGATAGGGGTAAATATAGAGAAGACAAAAAGTAAGAAGGTCTCACATCGACGCGGCTAACCAACGGGCTATGGAGATGCCCATCAATTGATATCAACGCGAGGAGTAGGAATTGCCATGCAACGGATGCACTAAGAGCTATAAGTGTATGAAAGCTCAATATGATAACTAAGTGGGTGTGCATCTAATCCTATAATAAAAAATTCCCACTAGTATATGAAAGTGACAACATAGGAGACTCTGCATATGAAAAACATGGTGCTACTTTGAAGCACAAGTGTGGTAAAGGATACTAACAATGCCCCTTCTCTCTTTGTTTATTTTTTCTTTTTCTTTTTCTTTTTCCTTTTTTCCTTTTTCCTTTTTTCCTTTTTTTCTTTTTCTTTTTTTCTTTTTCTCTCATTGCCCGGAGTCTCATCCCGACTTGTGGGGGAATCATAGTCTCCATCATCCTTTCCTCACTAAGGCACTGCTCTAAAAATGAATAATGATGATCATCACACTTCTATTTACTTATAACTCAAAAGAAATAAAAATTACAACTCAATACCTATGACAAAGTATGACTCTATATGAATGCCTCTGGCATGTACCAGGATGTGCAATGATCTAGCGTAACATGTATGAAAAATGATGAATGGTGGTTGAGCCACAACTACTATGTCAGCTATATGATCGTGCAAAGCAATATGACACTGAATGCTCAAGTCATCAAACGGAAGCGGTGGAAGTTGCATGGCAATATATCTCGGAATGGCCATAGAAAATTCATAATAGGTAGGTATAGTGGCTATTTTGAGGAAGATATAATGAGGCTTATGTGTGATAGAGCGTATCATATCACGGGGTTTGGATGCACCTGCGAAGTTTGCACCGACTCTTGATGTGAGAAAGGGCAATGCACGGTACCGTAGAGGCTAGCAAATTGCGGAAAGGTAAGAGTGCGTATAATCCATGCACTCACATTAGTCATAAAGAACTCATATACTTATTGCAAAAGTTTATTAGCCCTCGAAGCAAAGTACTACTACGCATGCCCCTAGGGGGATAGATTGGTAGGAAAAGACCATCGCTCGTCCCCGGCCTCCACTCATAAGGAAGACAATCAATAATAAATCATGCTCCAAGTTTCATAGCATAACGAGAGACTATATGTGCATGCTTTGGGAATCACAAACCTTAACACCAATATTCCTACTGACCACAACCATTTACTGGTACCTCCCACATATTATCATCTCTATATCTCAAAACTATTGCAAGGAATCAAACATATCATATTCAGTGATCCATACGTTTTATGTAGGATATCGTGACTAACCATGCAATTGACCAATTCCTTTTGACTCTCTAAATAGATATAAGTGAATCATGAGAGTTTAATTCTTTCTACAAAATACCATGCTCTAATAAATATAAGTGAAGCAAAAGACCATTCTTCAAACAACTGTTTTCTATGTGAAGAGAAATAGGCTATCCAAACTTCAAATGATATAAGTGAAGCACATGAAACATTCTATAAAGCCATACTCAAAAGATATAAGCAAAGTGCAATGAGCATTCTATAAATCAACCATGGACTATCTCATACCAGCATGGTGCTTAAAAGAAAAGTGAAAACTAAAAGCATAAGACGCTCCAAGATTTGCACATATCACATGAACGAAACGAAGACGAAAACATACTGATACTTGTTGAAGAAAGATGGGATGCCTTCCGGGGCATCCCCAAGCTTAGACGCTTGAGTCTCCTTGAATATTTACTTGGGGTGCCTTGGGCATCCCCAAGCTTGAGCTCTTGCCTCTCTTCCTTCTCCTCATATCGAGACCTCCTCGATCTTTGATCACTTCATCCACACAAAACTCAACAGAAAGCTCGGTAAGATCCGTTAGTATAATAAAGCAAATCACTACTCTAAGTATTGTTGCAAACCAATTCATATCTTGTTTCTACATTGTAGCTACTGTAATATAACTTTTTCATGGCTTATTCCACTGATAGAATCAATAGTTTCATCAAAACAAGCAAAAAAATGCATCAAAAATGGAATATGTCTTAAACAGGACAGTCTGTAGCAATCTGAACATCTACCATACTTCTAGTACTCCAAAAATTCTGAAAACTTAGGACGACGTAAACAATTTGTATAGCAAGACTATGCAAAAAAATTCAGAAATGTTTTGCATTCCAGTAAAAAATGAAAATTCACATGCTACAGCCAAAGTTTCTATTTCTTCACCGCACAAACCAACAAGCAGTCTAATCATCCTAAAGGCAAATCTTGGCACATTATTTTTATAATACAATGGAATTGTACAAGGGGATAATTATTTTTGTTGAAAAGTTTCTTTAATTAAGATTCACAAAGTTTCCGTGAGCATGAACAAAGTTCAAGGAGCTCCCCCACTTCAACAATGCTCGTCTCTCTCACTTTCACTTTCCTTTTTGAAAAGTTTTAGGTTCCCCTCTATATTTTTTGTTTTTGAACTTTATAAAAGCACTCAACAGAAATAAATGACTCTCTAAAACTTCCGGGTTGTCTCCCTGGCAGCGCTTTCTTTAAAGCCATTAAGCTAGGCATAAAGTGCTCAAGTAATGAATCCACCCGGATCCCAATGTATATCAAAGCCGATTTGAATCGACAATGATTTGGCATTTAGTAATGAGCACAAAGCAACATATATCATGCAATGACGAAGTCTAACTCTCTTCCTATGCATCGGCATGTCATACAAGAACAATTCATGAACATCGTAAAGGCCAATACATAGCATAAGCAGTTTCTTGCAATTTTATCGTGTTGGAAACATAAAGAGGTGGAGATGTAGTTCCTCTCTCATAATAATTGCAAGTAGGAGCAGAAAGCGCATGCATATTATATTCATCAAAATAATCATGTGCAACGGTAAAAGGCAACCCATCAATATAATCCTTAACAAGAGCAAACTTCTCCGATATAGTGTAGTTGGGAGAATTAAAAAAGATAATAGGACTATCATGTGTGGGTGCAATAGTGATAACCCACAAGTATAGGGGATCGCAATAGTTTTCGAGGGTAAAGTATTCAACCCAAATTTATTGATTCGACACAAGGGGAGCCAAAGAATAGTCTTGAGTATTAGCAGTTGAGTTGTCAATTCAACCACACCTGGATAACTTAATATTTGCAACAAAGTATTTAGTAGCAAAGCAATATGGAAGTGACGGTAACGGTAGCAAAAGTAATATTTTTGGGTTTTGTAGTGATTATAACAGTAGCAACGGAAAAGTAAATAAGCGAAGAACAATATGTAAAAAGCTCGTAGGCATTGGATCGGTGATAGAGAATTATGCTGGATGCGGTTCATCATGTAACAATCATAACATAGGGTGGCACAGAACTAGCTCCAATTCATCAATGTAATGTAGGTATGTATTCCGAATATAGTCATACATGCTTATGGAAAAGAACTTGCATGAAATTTTTGTCCTACCCTCCCGTGGCAGCGGGGTCCTAGTGGAAACTAAGGGATATTAAGGCCTCCTTTTAATAGAGTACCGGACCAAAGTATTAACACATAGTGAATACATGAACTCCTCAAACTACAGTCATCACCGGGAGTGGTCCCGATTATTGTCACTTCGGGGTTGCCGGATCATAACACATAGTAGGCGACTATAGACTTGCAAGATAGGATCAAGAACTCACATATATTCATGAAAAGATAATAGGTTCAGATCTGAAATCATGGCACTCGGGCCCTAGTGACAAGCATTAAGCATAGCAAAGTCATAGCAACATCAATCTCAGAACATAGTGGATACTAGGGATCAAACCCTAACAAAACTAACTCGATTACATGATAAATCGCATCCAACCCATCACCGTCCAGCAAGCCTACGATGGAATTACTCAAGCACGGCGGTGAGCATCATGAAATTGGTGATGGAGGATGGTTGATGATGACGATGGTGACGGATTCCCCTCTCCGAAGCCGCGAACGACGCCAGATTAGCCCTCCCGAGAGAGTTTAGGGCTTGGCGGCGGCTCCGTATCGTAAAACACGATGAATCTTTCTCTCTGATTTTTTTCTCCCCGAACACGAATATATGGAGTTGGAGTTGAGGTCGGTGGAGCAACAGGGGGCCCACGAGGCAGGGGGCGCGCCCCCACCCTCGTGGACAGGTGGTGGGCCCCTGGCCTTGATTCTTTCGCCAATATTTTTAATATTTTCCAAAAATAAGTTCCGTGGAGTTTCAGGTCATTCCGAAAACTTTTGTTTCTGCACATAAATAACACCATGGAAAGTCTGCTGAAAACATCGTTAGTCCGGGTTAGTTCCATTCAAATCATGCAAGTTAGAGTCCAAAACAAGGGCAAAAATGTTTGGAAAAGTAGATACGACGGAGACGTATCAAATAGCAACAATTTCATGTTTAACATAAGGAACAATATCAAGTTCATCTCCATAAGCATAATTCATATTGGCATCTTGGCCACAAGCATCAAGTTCATCAAAAAGGGATATTTCAAACGAATCAACGGGATCAATTATCATAGCATTCATCCTTCGGTAAGAAGGAAGGGGCATTAAATAATGTATGAGTTGAAGAGTTACTCTCATTAGAAGGTGGGCATGGGTAGCTAATCCGCTCATCCTCTGTTTGTTCTTCGCTCTCCTCATCATCTTTTTCATCCAATGAGCTCGCAGATTCATCAATTTCTTCTTCCATAGACTCCTGCAAAATATTAGTCTCTTCTTGGACAACGGAGTTATTCTCAATAAATACATCAATATCATAATTGTATTTATAATTATCATAGCAATATTTAAGGATAGCAAGATTTTCAGGTCTATAAACTGAATCATCAAAATCTTCAAACTTTTCAAACAAAGATTCAATTTCATGTGCACCCTTAAAAGCAACAAATTCTTCTATTTGTTCCACATCATAGTAATCATATATACCTCTAACATAAGAAGCCAAGGTTTCATTATCATTAAATTTGCATGTAAAGGGAAGGTGTGGAGCATTCATCCTAGAGCAACAAGTATAATCATATCTCAAGCATAAATCCCGAGCATACCAATGCAACATATAAATTTTATCCCATAAAAGTTTCCCTTTTTGTGTCAAGCGATAATCCCTAAAGTATTCACGTTGATCCAACGTTACTCCCATTATATAGATGAATGGGGTTTTCTCAGGATTATCGAAGTAGTGCATAATATCTCTCACATAACGAGTATCGGGGGTTTTAGGAGGTTCCCCATCTCCATGAGTAGCAAGTACCACTAATTTTTTTGGTGTTTGGTGTTCCATATCCATAACTAAAGATAGAGAATAACTTAGAACAAGAAATAAAAACCACTTAGTGATAAAGCAAACAAGCACACACGAGAATATTCACCCCACGCTATTGCTCCCCGGCGACGGTGCCAGAAAAAGGTCTTGATAACCTACAAGTATAGGGAATCATTTGTAGCCTTCTTTGATAAATAAGAGTGTCGAACCCAATGAGGAGCTAAAGGTAGAACAAATATTCCCTCAAGTTCTATCGACCACCGATACAACTCTACGCACACTTTAACATTTTATTTACCTAGAACGAGTATGAAACTATTTTGTAGGAGTGATGCTAGAACTATTTCTCAAGAGTAAAACTAGAAGTACTTTGCAAGATAATAAAAGTTAGGTGTTTAGTAAAAGGGTTTGTGTCAACAAGAAAGTTATTTGTCCCTAGGCAATCGGTAACAAGTACCGGTAATCATACTTGTAATTTTATATGAGGGAGAGGCATGAGCTAACATACTTTCTCTACTTGGATCATATGCACTTATGATTGGACCCCTACCAAGCATCTGCAACTACTAAAGATCATTAAGGTCGTGAAACCCAACCATAGCATTAAGTATCAAGTCCTCTTTACTCCCATACGTCATACCCCACTTACTCGGGTTTAAGCTTATGTCACTCTCGCAACTCACCATAAGCGAACCATGAACATATTGCAACACCCTACAGCGGGGGCCCATCACGTTTGCACGAGAACGGAGGGCACCATAGGACAACACCATAAATAAAATATACAATCATACCAACCAAGATCATGATTAACCCACAGGATAAAACTGATCTACTCAAACATCATAGGATAACTATAGATCATTGGAAAATAATATATGGAGTTGAGCACCATGTTTAAGTAGAGATTATAGTGGGGGGAAGAGGTGTTACACCTCTGCATAGAGGGGAGAAAGTTGGTGTTGACGGTAGCAAGATTGTTGATGTAGATCGCCGTCTCGATCGTTGCCCCGGCGGCACTCCGGCGCCACCGGGAGAGAGGGGGAGAGAGGGCCCCCTCCTTCTTCTTCTTCCTTGCCCTCCCCCCTAGATGGGAGGAGAGTTCCCCCTCTGGTCCATGGTCTCCATGGCGGCGGAGGGGTGGGAGCCCCTCCAAGGTTGGATCTCCCTCTTTGTTCTCTTCTGTTTCACGTTTTCCTGATCTGGCCGAAAATCGTTTCTTATATTCCGGAAGATCCGTAACTCCGATTGCGCTGAGATTTTAACACGATTTTTTTTCTGGATATAAGCTTCCTTGTGCCCAAAGTAGAGCTCCAACTGGCGTTCGAGGAGGGCACAACCCACCACCACGCGCCAGGGGCCTGGGGCGCACCCTGGTGTCTTGTGGGCTGTGTGGGCCTCCGTTTGCGGTGATTCCAACTCCCAAAAATCACATATATTCCGAAATAATTCTCCGTAAAATTTTATTGCATTTGGACTTCGTTTGATATGGATTTTCTGCGAGACAAAAACATGCAAAAACAGGAACTGGCACTGGATCAATAGGTTAGTCCAATAAATCATATAAAAAGTTGCCAAAAATATGTGAAAGTTGTATAATATTGGCATGAAACAATCAAAAATTATAGATACGACGGAGACGTATCATGTCCCTAGACCACGGATCTGGGTGAAGTTCATGGAGCTTGACTTGTAGCCATTCTCGAGCTTCCACCGAGAATCTCTTTGCATGTGTGCACTTGATAAGTGCATGCACCAAATCCTCATCTGCAGCTTGGCAGATTTTGCATGTAGCCATGGTAGCAATGTGCCTATGTTGGAGAGTTTGTTCGACCGGCAGAATGCCTCTTAGAACCCTCCACCAGAACACCCGCACCTTGGGCACCACCTTCATCTTCCACAACTTCGCCCATAATTGTTTTTCACTCACTAAGGACTCCGTAGTCGTCCCTTCCTCTAGAGCTAGATGCTCGTTGCGAGTCATAAGAGCATGATACACTGATTTCATAGTATAGACACCCGTCTTCTCCCACTCCCATGCCTAGAAGTCATCTCCTCCCCCTTGCCTTAGCGGAATATTAAGTATTGCATCAACATCAGGAGCCATGAAGTTACTTCTGATCAGATCCATTTTCCACGACCAATTATCACTATCAGTGAGATCAAAAACTCTGCTTATAGGGGCAGTCCCAATCTGAGCAGAAGGCCTCATTGACAACTTTCCTTGTACCCAAATCCCAAATCGAGACGGAAGTTCCGTCTCCTATTCGCCAAATCATACCCACATTCAGCGCTTCTCTCCCTGCAATGATGGCCCGCCAGGTGGCTGACGCACCCCTCGGTACAGTAGCCTGCATGATATTGGAGGAGGGGAAGTACCTCCCTTTCAGCACGCGGGCACAGACAGAGCATGGACTTGTTGTCAGTCTCCAGCCATGTTTGCCTAGCATGGCCAAATTGAAGATCTCAAGGTTGCGAAAGTCCATGCCTCCCCCAACTTCAGCGATGCATAGTGTATCCCAGTCAACCCAGTGCATAGAGCGCCGATCAAGAGAGCTACTCCACCAATACTTTGAAGGAAATATGCCACAGAGGAAATAATAAAGTTGTTATTTATATTTCCTTATATCATGATACATGTTTATTATTCATGCTAGAATTGTACTAACTGGAAACTTGATACATGTGTGAATACATAGACAATACATATTGTCCCTAGTATGACTCTACTTGATTAGCTCATAAATCAAAGATGGTTAAGTTTCCTGACCATAGACATGTGTTGTCATTTGATGAACGGGATCACATCATTAGGAGAATGATGTGATGGACAAGACCCACCCGTTAGCTTAGCATAATGATCGTTGAGTTTTATTGCTATTGCTTTCTTCATGACTTATACATATTCCTTTGACTATGAGATTATGCAACTCCCGAATGCCGAAGGAACACCTTGTGTGCTATCAAAAGTCACAACGTAACTGGGTGATTATAAAGATGCTCTACAGGTGTCTTCGAAGGTGTTTGTTGGTTTGGCATAGATCGAGATTAGGATTTGTCACTCTGAGTATCGAAGAGGTATCTCTAGGCTCTCTCGGTAATGCACATCATGATAAGCCTTGCAAGCAATGTGACTAATGAGTTAGTTGCGGGATGATGTATTACATAATGAGTAAAGAGACTTTCCAGTAATGAGATTGAACTAGGTATGAGGATACCGACGATTGAATTTCGGGCAAGTAACATACCGATGACAAAGGGAATGACGTATGTTGTCATTGCGGTTTGACCGATAAAGATCTTCGTAGAGTATGTAGGAACCAATATGAGCATCTAGGTTCCGCTGTTGGTTATTGAACGGAGATGTGTCTCGGTCATGTCTACATAGTTCTCGAACCCGTAGGGTCCGCACGCTTAACATTCGATGACAATTTGTATTATAAGTTATGTGTTTTGGTGACCGAAGATTGTTCGGAGTCCCGGATGAGATCACGGACATGACGAGGAGTCTCTAAATGTTCGAGAGGTAAAGACTGATATATTGGACGATGATATTTGGACACCGGAATGGTTCCGGAGTGTTTCGAGTATTTATCGGAGTACCGGGAGGTTACCGGAACTCTCCGGGGAAAGTAATGGGCCAACATGGACCATAGGGGAGAGAGGGCAGCCCACAAGGGGTGGCGCCCCCCCATGGGCAGTTCGAATTGGACAAGGGGAAGGGGACGCCCGCCCCTCCCCCCCTTTCCTTCTCCCTCTCCCTCTCCTTCCCCCTTTCCCCCTCCGAAAGAAATGAAGGGGGCGACTAGGACTAGGAGTCCAAGTCGGTTTCCCCCCACCCCATGGCGCGCCCCTAGGGCCGTCCTCCTCCCTCTCCTCCTTTATATACGGGGGCAAGGGGGCACCCCAAAGCACATCAATTGTTCTCTTAGCCGTGTGTGGTGCCCCCTCCACAGTTTACTCCTCCAGTCATATTGTCGTAGTGCTTAGGCGAAGCCCTGCATGGATCACATCACCATCAACGTCACCACGCCGTCGTGCTGATGAAACTCTCCCTCAACACTTTGCAGGATCAAGAGTTCGAGGGACGTCATCGAGCTGAACATGTGCAGAACTCGAAGATGTCGTACGTTCGGTGCTTGATCGGTTGGATCGTGAAGACGTTCGACTACATCAACCGCGTTAAGCTAACGCTTCCGCTTTGGGTCTACGAGGGTACGTGGACACACTCTCCCCCTCTCTTTGTTATGCATGTCCTAGATAGATCTTGCGTGATCGTAGGAATTTTTTTGAAATTGCATGCTACGTTCCCCAACAGTTGCATCCGAGCTAGGTCTATGCGTAGATGATATGCATGAGTAGAACACAAAGAGTTGTGGGCGATCATAGTCATACTGCTTACCACCAACGTATTATTTTGATTTGGCGGTATTGTTGGATGAAGTGGCCCGGACCAACCTTACATGTCCACATTCATGAGACCGGTTCCACCGACAGACATGCAACTTGTTTTGCATAAAGGTGGCTGGCGGGTGTCTGTTTCTCCAACTATAGTTGAATCGAATTTGACTACGGCCGGTCCTTGTTGAAGGTTAAAACAGCAAACTTGACAAAACATCGTTATGGTTTTGATGCATAAGTAAGAACGGTTCTTACTAGAAGCCGGTAGCAGCCACGTAAAACTTGCAACAACAAATTAGAGGACGGCTAACTTGTTTTTGCAGGGCATGTTGTGATGTGATATGGTCAAGACATGATGTGATATACGTTATTGTATGAGATGATCATGTTTTGTAAAAGTTATCAGCAACTGGCAGGAGCCTTATGGTTGTCACTTTATTGTATGAAATGCAATCGCCATGTAATTGCTTTACTTTACTATGTGTTAGCGATAGTTGTAGAAGCAATAGTTGGCGAGACGACAACGATGCTACGATGGAGATCAAGGTGTCAAGACAGTGCCGATGGAAATCATGATGGTGCTTTGGAGATGGAGATCAAAGGCACAAGATGATGATGGCCATATCATGTCACATATTTTGAGTGCATGTGATGTTTATCTTTTATGCATCTTATTTTGCTTAGTACGGCGGTAGCATTATAAGATGATTCCTTAACTAAATTTCAAGGTATAAGTGTTCTCCCTGAGTATGCACCGTTGCGAAAGTTCTTCGTGCTAAGACACCACGCGATGATCGGGTGTGATAGGCTCTACGTTCACATATAATGGGTGCAAGACAGTTTTGCACATGCAGAATACTCGAGTTAAATTTGACGAGACTAGCATGTACAAACATGGCCTCGAAACACTGGAGACTGAAAGGTTGAACGTGAATCATATAGTAGATATGATCAACATAGAGATGTTCACCATTGAAGACTACTCCATCTCACGCGATGATCGGACATGGTTTAGTTGATTTGGATCATGTGATTATTTAGATGACTCGAGGGATGTCTATCTAAGTGGGAGTTCTTAAGTCATATGATTAATTGAACTTAATTTATCATGAACTTAGTCCTGATAGTATTTGCATATCTATGTTGTAGATCAATAGCTCGCGTATAGCTCCCCTGTTTTATTTTGATATGATCCTAGAGAAAACTAAGCTGAAAGATGATAGTAGCAATGATGCGTACTAGGTCCGTGATCTGAGGATTATCCTCATTGTTGCACAGAAGAATTATGTCCTTGATGCACCTCTAGGTGACAGACCTATTGCAGGAGCAGATGCAGACGTTATGAACGTTTGACAAGCTCGGTATGATGACTACTTGATAGTTAAGTGCACCATGCTTTATGGCTTAGAACTGGGACTTCAAAAATGTTTTGAACGCCATGGAGCATATGAGATGTTCCAAGAGCTAAAAATGATATTTCAGACTCATGCCCGTGTTAAGAGGTATGAGACCTCTGACAAGTACTTTGCCTACAAGATGGAGGAGAATAGCTCAACTAGTGAGCATGCACTCAAAATGTCTGGGTACTACAATCGCTTGAATCAAGTGGGAGTTAATCTTCCAGATAAGATAGTGCTTGACAGAGATCTCTAGTCACTATCACCAAGTTACAAGAACTTCGTGATGAACTATAATATGCAAGGGATGACGAAAATGATTCCCAAGCTCTTCGCGATGCTAAAATCGGCGAAAGTAGAAATCAAGAAAGAACATCAAGTGTTGATTAACAAGACCACTAGTTTCAAGAAAAAGGGCAAAGGGAGAGAAAGGGAACTTCAAGAAGAATGGCAAGCAAGTTTTCACTCTCAGGAAGAAGCTCAAAGCTGAACCCAAGCCTGAAACTGAGTGCTTCTACTGCAAAGGAAATGGTCACTGGAAGCGAAACTGCGCCAAATACTTGGCGGATAAGAAGGATGGCAAAGTGAACAAAGGTATATTTGATATACATGCTATTGATGTGTACTTTACTAGTGTTCATAGAAGCCACTGGGTATTTGATACCGGTTTAGTTGCTAAGATTAGTAACTCGAAAGAGAAGTTACAAAATGAACAAAGACTAGTTGAGGGCGAAGTGATGATGTGTGTTGGAAGAGATTCCAAGGTTGATAAGATCACCATCGCATACTCCCTATACCTTTGAGATTAGTGTTGGACCTAAATAAATGTTATTTGGTGTCTGCGTTGAGCATGAATATGATTGGATCATGTTTATTGCGATACGGTTATTCATTTAAGTCAGAAAATAATTGTTGTTCTATTTACATCAATAAAACCCTCTATGGTCATACACCCAATGTAAATGGTTTATTGAATCTCGATCGTAGTGATACACATATTCATAATATTGATGCCAAAAGATGCAAAGTTGAGAATGATAGTGCAACATATTTGTGGCACTGCCTTTTAGGTCATATTGGTGTAAAGCGCATGAAGAAACTCCATGCGGATGGACTTTTGGAATCACTTGATTATGAATCATTTGATACTTGCGAACCACGCCTCATGGGCAAGATGACTAAGACTCTGTTCTCCAGAAGAATGGAGCGAGCTAATGACTTATTGGAAATAAATACATACTGATGTATGCGGTCCGATGAGTGTTGAAGCTTGTGGCGGGTATCGTTATTTTCTGACCTTCACAGATGATTTGAGCAGATATGGGTATATCTACTTGATGAAACACAAGTCTGAAACATTTGAAAAGTTCAAAGAATTTCAGAGTGAAGTAGAGAATCATCGTAACAAGAACATAAAGTTTCTAAGATCTGATCGCGAAGGCGAATATTTGAGTTACGAGTTTGTCCTTCATTTAAAACAATGCGGAATAGTTTCACAACTCACGCACTTGGAACACCACAACGTAATGGTGTGTCCGAACGTCATAGCCGTACTTTATTAGGTATGGTGCGATCTATGATGTCTCTTACCGATTTGCCACTATAGTTTTGGGGTTATGCATTAGAGACAGCTACATTCACGTTAAATAGGGCACCATCTAAATCCATTGAGACGACACCGTGTGAACTATGGTTTGGCAAGAAACCTAAGTTGTCGTTTCTTAAAGTTTGGGGTTGCGATGTTTATGTGAAAAAGCTTCAACCTGATAAGCTCGAACCCAAATCGGAGAAATGTGTCTTCATAGGATACCCAAAAGAAATTGTTGGGTACATCTTCTATCACAGATCCGAAGGCAAGATCTTCGTTGCTAAGAATGGATCCTTTCTAGATAAGGAGTTTCTCTTGAAAGAAGTGAGTGGGATGAAAGTAGAACTTGATGAGGTAATTGTACCTTCTCTTGAATTAGAAAGTAGCACATCAGTGAAATCCATTCCCGTGATGCCTACACCAACTAGAGAGGAAGCTAATGATGATGATCATGAAACTTCAGATCAAGTTACTACCGAACCTCGTAGGTCAACCAGAGCATGTTCTGCACCAGAGTGGTACGGTAATCCTGTTCTGGAAGTCATGTTACTAGACCATGACGAACCTACAAACTATGAGGAAGCGATGATGAGCCCAAATTTCGCAAAATGGCTTGAGGACATGAAATCTGAGATAGGATCCATGTATGAGAACAAAGAATGGACTTTGGTTGACTTGCCCGATGATCGGCAAGCCATAGAGAATAAATGGATCTTCAAGAGGAAGACGGACGTTGATGGTAGTGTTACTATCTACAAAGCTCGAGTTGTCGCAAAAGGTTTTCAACAAGTTCAAGGTGTTGACTACGATGAGATTTTCTCACTCGTATCGATGCTTAAGTCTGTCCGAATCATGTTAGCAATTGCTGCATTTTATGAAATATGGCAAATGGATATCAAAACTGCATTCCTTAATGGACTTATTAAAGAAGAGTTGTATATCAAATCTGGCAAGTTTGGATCTGTACACTATCTGTTGTCTGGTCTACCAACTATTAACTCGATCTTAAGGCACACACTGCTACCCAAGTCAGGTGAACACAAGATGATCAGAGGACATGCCATCAACTTGCTGCACATATTTGATGTCCCATAGAAGTTCAAAGTCATGAGCCTGATTGTTGAAACAATCAAGAGGACTGCAGCTGCTCAGAAGAGAAGTTGTGGGTATGCCCCACACATTCAGGAGCTTATCAACTCAAAGATGGGCAAAGGCAAGTACATCTTGGATAAGGAGCACCTGCCCATCTATCCTGAATTTGAAGATAACACTGTTGTGATGAATGAAAATGAACCGTCTTCAGCTCAAGCACATGAAAAGAGAGAGAAGGCTAAGGCAGAGAAGGCTGCAAAGATGCCATCTGTGGAAGAGGCATCTCAGGTATTCTTGAAGAGCAAGCAAGACCAGCTTGGATATCTGATCCAATCCACCCTGAGGATTGAGAAGGGCTTGGCCACCCTGACCAAGAACCAGGAGAGCTTGGAAAGGATTATTGAGACAAAATTCTATGACCTTGATGTCAAGGTAATAGAAATCCAAACTGCAGTTGAGAAACTTCAGGAGGAAGCAGAGGAGAAGAAGGGCAAGTCTACCACAGATGCTTTTTCTAGAGTGCCCAGAGGACAAAGATCTGTTGCAGTGCCAGTGACAGACACTAGAGCCACAGCATTAGCACTAGCAGCTACAGCTCCAGTTCCACCTCCAGCAGCTACTCCACCAGCTCCAGCTACTTCATCAGAAGCCTTCATCCTTGGAGTTCTCTCAACACCTCCTACCGAAGATCAAGTCTGAGGGTCGTTTAGCACTATGCATTTTTGTACTTTTTGGTAACTTGTTGCCAAAGGGGGAGAAAAATGTATAGATAATAGGCTTCGAGAGAGAGAGAGTGTGTGTTGGTTTTTTCTCTCTTTGCACTTATTTGGTTTGGTTTGAAACTTTATTGTGTGCTTGTGATGCTACTTTATGTTCTTGTGAGATACTTGTTGATCATGTGTTTGATCATATGCTACCCTTAATGCTTGTTGGATGATATTATCTTTATAACCTCTTATGATCATTCACTTTGCTTGGTGATGAGTGCATGTGTTTTAACTTCTTTCATTTTGAGCTCTCCACCAAGATGTATGTGACTTGAAAGAGTAACCCATGATCCTAATCGATTGTGCATTTGCATTCAAAAGAAAATTCTAAATAATGCACAAATTTAGGGGGAGCTCTTGCTTATCACATACTTCTCAAAGCGACGATTTTTTTCAATATTTTTTATCATTTTTCGAAGCTTTCATCTATATGTTGTCATCAATTACCAAAAAGGGGGAGATTGAAAGTGCAACTAACCCTGGGTGGTTTTGGTAATTCCTAACAACATATAGCTCATTGAGCTAATGCTATTCCAAGATAGATATTTCAGGAAAGCTCAATGATTGGCATGGCATGGATTGGAAAGTGGACCCTTCAAAATGCTAAGGACAAAAGATTGGCTCAAGCTCAAAGCACAAGACTCTACATTTTCTATTTTAGTGATCCAAGATCGCATTGAGTCTATAGGAAAAGCCAATACTATTAAGATGGGATGAGGTGTTGCTTAATGAGGTGCTTGCTCAAAATGCTTAGTGATATGCTCCAAAACCTCCACTACTTTCTCATATCCACATATGTCCCAAACCAAAAGTCCAACTCAGGTCCATCGATTCTTTCTATCCGGCGCCACCGAGTTCACTTGACATAGCCACTGCCAGAAACCCTAGTCTTTTCGGCCTCATCGATAGGGATCTCGGTCTCACCGAGATGGGATTGTAATCTCTCTGTTTCCCTTTGTAACGTTTCGGTCCAACCGAGATGAGCGACCCGTCCCACCGAGATTGCAATGCAAACTCTCTGTTTCCTTTTCGTAACGTTTCGGTCCCACCGAGATGAGCGAATCGGTCCCACCGAGTTTGCCTGACCAACTCTCTGTTAGTCCATTACCAAAATCGGTCACACCGAGTTTGTGTAATCGGTCTCACCGAGATTACGTTATGCCCTAACCCTAATGATATCGGTCCCACCGGGTTGACATGTCGGTCCCATCGAAACACCTAACGGTCACATTATGAACCAAATCGGTCTGACCGAGTTCTCTGAATTGGTCCCATCGAGTTTGGTGATTTGTGTGTAACGGTTAGATTTTGTGTGGAGGCTATATATACCCCTCCACCCACTCTTCATTCGTGGAGAGAGCCATCAGAACATGCCTACACTTCCAATACATATTTTCTGAGAGAGAACCACCTACACTTGTGTTGAGGTCAAGATATTCCATTCCAACCACATAAATCTTGACCTCTAGCCTTCCCGAAGTTGCTTTCCACTCAAATCTTCTTTCCACCAAATCCAATCCTATGAGAGAGAGTTGAGTGTTGGGGATACTATCATTTGAAGCACAAGAGCAAGGAGTTCATCATCAACACACCATTTGTTACTTCTTGGAGAGTGGTGTCTCCTAGATTGGCTAGGTGTCACTTGGGAGCCTCCGACAAGATTGTGGAGTTGAAACAAGGAGTTTGTAAGGGCAAGGAGATCGCCTACTTCGTGAAGATCTACCCTAGTGAGGCAAGTCCTTCGTGGGCGACGGCCATGGTGGGATAGACAAGGTTGCTTCTTCGTGGACCCTTCGTGGGTGGAGCCCTCTCTGGACTCGCGCAACCGTTACCCTTCATGGGTTGAAGTCTCCATCAATGTGGATGTACGATAGCACCACCTATCGGAACCACGGATAAAAATCTTCGCGTCAACATTGCGTTTGCTCCCTCAAACTCCTTGATACGTCTCCAACGTACCTATAATTTTTTATTGCTCCATGCTATATTATCTACTGTTTTGGACTATATTGGGCTTTATTTTCCGCTTTTATATTATTCTTGGGACTAACCTATTAACCGGAGGCCCAACCCAGAATTGCGGTTTTTTTGCCTATTTTAGTGTTTCGAAGAAACGGAATATCAAACGGAGTCCAAACGGAATAAAACCTTCGGGAACGTGATTTTCTCACCGAACGTGATCCAGGAGACTTGGACCCTACGCCAAGGCATCAGAGAGGCGGTCACGAGGGTGCCCCCCTTAGGGCGCGCCCCCTGCCTCGTGGGCCCCTCGAAGCTCCACCGACGTACTTCTTCCTCCTATATATACCTACAAACCCCCAAACGAACAGATACGAAGCCAAAAACCTAATTCCACCGCCGCAACTTTCTGTATCCACGAGATCCCATCTTGGGGCCTGTTCCGGAGCTCCGCCGGAGAGGGCCGTCATCACGGAGGGCTTCTACATCATCATAGCACCTCCGATGAAGTGTGAGTAGTTTACCTCAGACCTTCGTGTCCATAGTTAGTAACTAGATGGCTTTTTCTCTCTTTTTGGATCTCAATACAAAGTTCTCCCCCTCTCTCGTGGAGATCTATTTGATGTAATCTTCTTTTTGCGGTGTGTTTGTTGAGACCGATGAATTGTGGGTTTATGATCAAGTATATCTATGAATAATATTTGAATCTTCTCTGAATTCTTTTATGTATGATTGGTTATCTTTGCAAGTCTCTTCGAATTATCAGTTTGGTTTGGCCTACTAGATTGGTTTTTCTTGCCATGGGAGAAGTGCTTAGCTTTGGGTTCGATCTTGCGGTGTCCTTTCCCAGTGACAGAAGGGTAAGCAAGGCACGTATTGCATCGTTGCCATCGAGGATAACAAGATGGGGTTTATTTCATATTGCATGAATTTATCTCTCTACATCATGTCATCTTGCTTAAGGCGTTACTTTGTTTTTAACTTAATACTCTAGATGCATGTTGGATAGCGGTCGATGAGTGGAGTAATAGTAGTAGATGTAGAATCGTTTCGGTCTACTTGTCTCGGACGTGATGCCTATATACATGATCATACCTAGATATTCTCATAACTATGCTCAATTCTGTCAATTGCTCAATAGTAGTTTGTTCACCCACCATAGAATATTTATGCTCTTGAGAGAAGCCACTAGTGAAATCTATGGCCCCCGGGTCTATTCTCATCATGTCAATTTCCACCACTTTAATATTGCTTTGCTTTTTTACTTTGCCTTTACTTTTCACTTTGCATCTCTATATCAAAAATACCAAAATTATTATCTCTATCAGATCTCACTCTCGTAAGTGACCATGAAGGGATTGACAACCCATAATCGCGTTGGTTGCGAGTAGCTATCGTTTTGTGCAGGTACGAGGGACTTGAGCGTGGCCTCCTACTGGATTGATACCTTGGTTCTCAAAAACTGAGGGAAATACTTACGCTACTCTGTTGTATCATCCTCTCCTCTTCCGGGGAGTCTACGCAAAAAGTCAACATACCAAGTACCCATCACAAATCCCTATCTCTCGCATTACATTAGTTGCCATTTGCCTCTCGTTTTCCTCTCCCCCACTCCACCGTTGCCGTTTTATTCGCCCTCTCTTTCCCAATCTCCTTCTCCTTCTCCTTCCCTTTTTTCCGTTTGCCTTTTTCTCGCTTGCCTTTTCTCTGCTCGTGTGTTGGATTTCTTGTTTGTCGCGATGGCTCTACCGAGATTTGGTGATCTTCACCTTAAAAGGTTAGAGGAGATCGAAAACAACGTCAGAAAGTTTATGGTTTTGCAATTTGAGCATAATAATTTATTTAGAAACGAGCTTAAGGAACAAAAAAGCTTTATGAGTTATATGAATAAAGAGCTTTATGATATGTCTAAAGAATTTGATGGTATAAGATCCCAAATTGCTCGTCTCGAAAAGACGACTGCTGAAATTTCGGATATGCAAGCTACCTTAGTCAATAAGATAGCCGCTAAACCGAATCCTTATAAAAATCAAGATGAAGATCTAAAAGTTATTGATGTGTCCCCTATGAAATCTTTGTTTTGCAATATGAATCTTGATGAAACTGAATATTATCTTCCTTTACCTAGAAGGCATTCTAAAAATTCGGAGTGTTTAGATCTTTATGATGAAATTGATGAAAGTGGGATTGAAAGAACTAAAACCCTAGATGTTGCTAAACCCACTATATTGGATTTCAAGGAATTTAATTATTAAAGTTGCTCTTTAATTGATTGTATTTCCTTGTTGCAATCTGTGCTAAATTCCCCTCATGCTTATAGTCAAAAGAAAGCCTTTACCAAACATATCATTGATGCCTTGATGCAATCTTATGAAGAAAAACTTGAATTGAAAGTCTCTATCCCTAGAAAAATCTATGATGAGTGGGAACCAAATATTAAAATTAAAATTAAAGATCATGAGTTTTATGCTTTGTGTGATTTGGGTGCTAGTGTTTCCACTATCCCCAAAACTTTGTGTGATTTGCTAGATTTCCGTGACTTTGATGATTGCTCTCTAAACTTGCATCTTGCGGATTACACTATTAAGAAACCTATGGGAAGAATTAATGATGTTATTATTGTTGCAAATAGGAATTATGTGCCCGTAGATTTTATCGTTCTTGATATAGATTGCAATCCTTCTTGCCCTATTATTCTTGGTAGACCTTTCCTTAGAATAGTTGCTGCGATTATTAATATGAAGGAAGGGAATGTTATATTTCAATTTCCATTAAAAAAGGGCATGGAACACTTTCCTAGAAAGAAAATAAAATTGCCATATGAAACTATCATGAGAGCCACTTATGTATTGCCTTCCAAAGATGGCAATACCTAGATCTATCCTCGCTTTTATGCCTAGCTAGGGGTGTTAAACGATAGCGCTTGTTGGGAGGCAACCCAATTTTATTTTTAGTTTTTTGTGTTTTTCTTTTGTTAGGGAATAAATAACCCATCTACCTTCTGTTTGGATGGGGTTTTGTGTTTTAATTAGTGTTTGTGCCAAGTTAGACCTATTGGATCTTCTTGGATGATAGTTATTTGATCTTGCTGTAATTTCCAGAAACTTTGCACTCAATGTCCGAATTATAAAAAATCACCAGAACATGATAAAATACTGATTCCAATTGCTTCTGATCAATAAAAAAATTCCTAGGTCTTCCAATTTTGGTAGATATTTTGTAGTTCCATAAGTTTGTGTTAGTTACAGATTACTACAGACTGTTCTGTTTTTGACAGATTATGTTTTTCGTGTGTTGTTTGCTTATTTTGATGAATCTATGGCTAGTAAAATAATTTATAATCCATAGAGAAGTTGGAATACAGTAGGTTTAACACCAATATAAATAAATAATGAGTTCATTACAGTACCTTGAGGCGGTCTTTTGTTTTCTTTCTCTAACGCAGCTCACGAGATTTCTATTGAGTTTTGTGTTGTGAAGTTTTCAAGTTTTGGGTGAATTCTTTTGATGGATTATGGAACAAGGAGTGGCAAGAGCCTAAGCTTGGGGATGCCCATGGCACCCCCAAGATAATCCAAGGACACCAAAAAGTCAAAGCTTGGGGATGCCCCGGAAGGCATCCCCTCTTTCGTTTACTTCCATCGGTAATTTTACTTGGAGCTATATTTTTATTCACCACATGATATGTGTTTTGCTTGGAGCATCTTGTATTATTTGTGTATTTGTTTGTTAGTGTGCCACAATCATCCTTGCTATACACACCTTTTGAGAGAGCTATACATGAATTGGAATTTGATAGAATACTCTATGTGCTTCACTTATATCTTTTGAGCTATGAAGTTTTGCTCTATGTGCTTCATTTATATATTTTGAGCGTTATAATTTTGCTCTATAAGCTTCACTTAGATCTTTTAGAGCATGGTGGTGGATTTGTTTTAAAGAAACTATTGATATATCATGCTTCACTTAGATTATTTTGAGAGTCTTAATAGCATGGTAATTTGCTTAATAATAATATGCTTGGTATTCAAGATTTGTGAAACTTCCTTTTGAGTGCGTTGAATACTAAGAAAACATTGATGCTTGATAATTGTTTTGAGACATGAGGATGGTGATATTAGAGTCATGCTAGTTGAGTAGTTGTGAATTTAAAGAATACTTGTGTTAAAGTTTGTGATTCCCGTAGCATGCACGTATGGTGAACCGTTATGTGATGAAATCAGAGCATGATTTATTTATTGATTGTCTTCCTTATGAGTGGCAGTCGGGGACGAGCGATGGTCTTTTCCTACCAATCTATCCCCCTAGAAGTATGCGCGTAATACTTTGCTTTGATAACTTCTAGATTTTTGCAATAAGTATATGAGTTCTTTATGACTAATGTTGATTCCATGGATTATACGCACTTTTCCCATCCTTCCACCATTGCTATCCTCTCTAATACCGCGCACTTTTCACCGGTATCATACACCCACCATATACCTTCCTCAAAACAGCCACCATACCTACCTATCATGGCATTTCCATAGCCATTCCGAGATATATTGCCATGCAACTTTCCACCGTTCCGTTTATTATGACACACTCCATCATTGTCATATTGCTAGCATGATCATGTAGTTGACATCGTATTTGTGGCAAAGCCACCATTCATAATTCTTTCATACATGTCACTCTTGATTCATTGCATATCCCGGTACACCGCCAGAGGCATTCATATAGAGTCATATTTTGTTCTAAGTATCGAGTTGTAATTGTTGAGTTGTAAGAAAAATAAAAGTGTGAGGATCATCATTTTTAGAGCATTGTCCCAAGTGAGGAAAGGATGATGGAGACTATGATTCCCCCATAAGTCAGGATGAGACTCCGGACGAAAAATAAAAAAATACAAAAAAAAGAGGCCAAAAAAAAGAGAAAAGGCTCAAATAAAAAAATGAGAGAAAATGAGAGAAGGGACAATGCTACTATCCTTTTACCACACTTGTGCTTCAAAGTAGCACCATCATCTTCATGATAGAGAGTCTCTCATTTTGTCACTTTCATATACTAGTGGGAATTTTTCATTATAAGAACTTGGCTTATATATTCCAATGATGGGCTTCCTCAAAATTGCCCTAGGTCTTCGTGAGCAAGCGAGTTGGTTGCACACCCACTTAGTTTCTTTTGTTGAGCTTCCATATACTTATAGCTCTAGTGCATCCGTTGCATGGCAATCCCTACTCACTCACATTGATATCTATTGATGGGCATCTCCATAGCCCGTTGATACGCCTAGTTGATGTGAGACTATCTTCTCCTCTTTTTTGTCTTCTCCACAACCACCATTCTATTCCACATATAGTGCTATATCCATGGCTCACGCTCATGTGTTGCGTGAGGATCGAAAAGGTTTTGAAAATGTTAAAGTATGAAACAATTGCTTGGCTTGTCATCGGGGTTGTGCATGATTTAAATACTTTGTGTGGTGAAGATAGAGCATAGCCACACTATATGATTTTGTAGGGATAACTTTCTTTGGCCATGTTATTTTGAGAAGACATAATTGCTTTGTTAGTATGCTTGAAGTATTATTATTTTGTATGTCAACATAAAATTTTGTCTTGAATCTTTCGAATCTGAATATTCATACCACAATTAAAAAGATTTGCATTGAAATTATGCCAAGTAGCACTCCGCATAAAAAATTCTCTTTTTATCATTTACCTACTCGAGGACGAGTAGGAATTAAGCTTGGGGATGCCTGATACGTCTCCAACGTATCTATAATTTTTGATTGCTCCATGCTATATTATCTACTGTTTTGGACTATATTGGGCTTTATTTTCCACTTCTATATTATTTTTGGGACTAACCTATTAACCGGAGGCCCAGCCCAGAATTGCTGTTTTTTTGCCTATTTCAGTGTTTCGAAGAAACGGAATATCAAACGGAGTCCAAACGGAATAAAACCTTCGGGAACGTGATTTTCTCACCGAACGTGATCCAGGAGACTTGGACCCTACGCCAAGGCATCAGAGAGGCGGTCACGAGGGTGGGGGCGCCCCCCCTTTAGGGCGCGCCCCGTGCCTCGTGGGCCCCTCGAAGCTCCACCGACGTACATCTTCCTCCTATATATACCTACGTACCCCCAAACGAACAGATACGGAGCCAAAAACCTAATTCCACCGCCGCAACTTTCTGTATCCACGAGATCGCATCTTGGGGCCTGTTTTGAAGCTCCGCCGGTGTAACGCCCCGGATCCGATGCGCCAGGTGTCCTCCCGTTATTCGCTGTTGTTGTTTTGTCATTTGCTTGCGTGTCGCATCTTGCCATGTCATCATCCGCATTGCATCATCATGTTTTCGAAACTTGCATCCGTCCGGGTTCTCCGAGTTCTCTCCCTTGTCCGTTCTGAGTCCAACCACACTTGCACGCGCCCGCGGCATGTCCGAAATAGTATTTTATAAGTGGCCAGAAAATGTTCTCGGAATGAGATGAAAGTTGGCGTGCGTTGCTGTTTTGGTGTCAGTAGACCGCCTGCCAAGTTTCATCGCATTAGGAGTCTGTTTGCCGCCCCAACGTATAAATATAGCGGCATTATAGCCGGTCTAACGTCGGACGTTTTCGGTCTCCGGAAACCGTGCCGGGCTGCATCTCTCCCCTCTTCTCTCAGACCAACCCGCTCTTCACAATCCGCCAGACCGAACCTAACCTCTCTCGTCAGCCCGCAGCCCTCCTCGCGCGCGCGTCCGAAAACTGTCCCGAACCCGACCCGGATAGTCATCCCGCCGACTGCCGTCGACGGGAGACGCCAGCGCCAAGCCCTGCTTCAAATCCCTGCCATGGCTGCTGCCCTTCTGCAGAACCTCGTCGCCAGGGAGTCGTCGCCCGCCAAGTCCTTGCGCCCCGGCCTCGTCCCTGCCTCCAGGTCGTCGCTCTGCCGCCGGAGCCCCAAGACCTCGCGCCCAAGTCCCACGTCGCCGGCAGCCGTTCTCGCTGTCCGTCTCCCTGAACCTGCTGTTGGTTCTGCTCTTCAGAAACAAGCAGCAGCAGCAGCTGCTCGCCCCTGTACCCCTCGCGCGTTGACCGCAGCTCCCCATAGCGCCGTGGGCCGCATCCCGCGTCAAAGCCCAGCGCGCCAGCCTCCTGGCCTCAAGGCCCAATGTGAGCAGCAGTCCCTTCTCTTATTCAGGCTAGCCAGTTTCGGCCCGCCTCTGTTTTTTTTTCAGATCTACAATTTATCTATTTCCCAGGATTTACCAGTTTCACAAAAAAAAACCCATGCATCATGCATTTAAAAACTCACAATTGGTGCATCGGATTAAAATGAATTATACATGAAACTTGCTTAAAATTATGTGTAGATTAATAGTATCCCACTTTCATCCATGTTTAAAATATTTAAAATTGCTGTTTGCATTAATTTGCTTAAATGACAAGTTAAAATGATTTAATTCATAACTAAATAACCGTAGCTCGGTTTTAAATAAACTTTATATGTAAATGGGGTAGAAAAATGCATAGAATAACTTGGCTCACTTTATTATGCTGTTTTACAACTTTAAAATATGGTTTAGGGCAGAACAGTACCAAACCTTAAATTATGCATATGAGGAGTTTCCGGAATTGTTGTTTGTTGTTACGGCCTCATTTAAACTTGTCTAGATAGGTAGTTTTGTTGTGCTTCATCCCTTGCCATGTTAATCAACATTTAATATTGTTGGGTACATAAACAAGATCGAACTAAATATTTGTTGTGGTGTTTTATCAATATGCAACTCATTGCATATTGAGCTCCACTTAATTTGTAGTATTGTTTGTTGCACTTTGCCATGCCATGCATATTTAAACCGGACATGCATCATCCTTGGTTGTGCATCATGCCATGTTCATGTGTTGGTTGTTTACTATGTTGTGTGCTTCTTTCCGGTGTTGCTTCTTTGGGTTGATTCCGTTATCATCGCGTTTGTGAGGACCCGTTCAACTACGTCCGTTTGTCTTCTTCATGGACTCGTTCTTCTTCCTTGCGGGATCTCAGGCAAGATGACCATACCCTCGAAATCACTTCTATCTTTGCTTGCTAGTTGCTCGCTCTTTTGCTATGCCTATGCTGCGATACCTACCACTTGCTTATCATGCCTCCCATATTGTTAAACCAAGCCTCTAACCCACCTTGACCTAGCAAACCGTTGTTTGGCTATGTTACCGCTTTGCTCAGCCCCCTCTTATAGCGTTGTTAGTTGCAGGTGAAGATGAAGTTTGTTCCTTGTTGGAACATGGAGATGTTGTTCCTTGTTGGAACGTGTTTTCTTGTTGGGCTATCACAATACCTTTTATTAAATTAATGCATCTATATACTTGGTAAAGGGTGGAAGGCTCGGCCTTATGCCTGGTGTTTTGTTCCACTCTTGCCGCCCTAGTTTCCGTCACATTGGTGTTATGTTCCCGGATTTTGCGTCCCTAACACGGTCGGGTGATTTATGGGACCCCCTTGACAGTTCGCTTTGAATAAGACTCTTCCAGCAAGGCCCAACCTTGGTTTTACCATTTGCCTACCACCTATCCCTTTCCCTTGGGTCTGATCAACCCGAGGGTCATCTTTATTTAGCCCCCCCGGGCCAATGCTTGTCTAAGTGTTGGTCTGAACCGAGCCGCCTGCGGGGCCACCCCGGGGAAACTCGAGGCCTGGTTTTACTCGTAGCCTGTCTCATCCGGTGTTGCCCTGAGAACGAGATATGTGCAGCTCCTATCAGGATGTCGGCGCATCGGGCGGCTTTGCTGGACTTGTTTTATTGCTGTCGAAATGTCTTGTAGCCGGGATTCCGAGACTGATCGGGTCTTCCAGGGGAGAAGGAATATCCTTTGTTGACCGCGAGAGCTTATCATGGGCTAAGTTGGGACACCCCTGCAGGGTTTTGAACTTTCGAAAGCCGTGCCCGCAGTTATGTGGCAGATGGGAATTTGTTAATGTCCGGTTGTAGAAAACCCGAAGTTGATCTTAATTAAAATACACCAACCGCGTGTGTAACCGTGATGGTCTCTTCTCGGCGGGGTCCGGGAAGTGAACACGGTTGTTGGAGTTATGCTTGGCGTAAGTAGTTCAGGATCACTTATTGATCATAGTTGTTCAACCGTGCTTTGCCTTCTCTTCTCGCTCTCATTTGCATATGTTAGCCACCATATATGCTAGTCGCTTGCTGCAGCTCCACCTCATACCTTTTACCCTACCTATAAGCTTAAATAGTCTTGATCTCGCGGGTTGTGAGATTGCTGAGTCCTCGTGACTCACCAGATACTTCCAAAACTAGTTTGCAGGTGCCGATGAGACCGTGCAGGTGACGCACCCGAGCTCAAAGAGGAGTTCGATGAAGATCTTATCCTTTATGTTGTTTCGTTCTAGTCGATCAGTAGTGGAGCCCGGTTGGGGTCGATCGTGGACCTTTTGTCGCTTTTGGGGTTTCTTCTTTTATTTTGGCTCCGTAGTCGGGCCCTGATTGTAACTGTATGATGTAATGTTTTATTCATGTATTTGTGTGAAGTGGCGATTGTAAGCCAACTATGTATCTCTTTCCCTTATGTATTAGATGGGTTGTGTGAAGATTACCTCACTTGCGACATTGCTTTCAATGCGGTTATGCCTCTAAGTCGTGCTTCGACACGTGGGAGATATAGCCGCATCGAGGGCGTTACAAGTTGGTATCAGAGCCTTCCCCGACCTTAGGAGCCCCCACTGATTGATCGTTTTTAGCGACCGAGTTGTGTCTAGAAAAATGTTTTGAGTCATTTAGGAATTATATATCGGAGAGTTTAGGAATTCTTTTTACTTCCCAGTCTCCTCATCGCTCTGGTAAGGCATCCTGACGTAGAGTTTTGACTCTTCTCTTCTCAATTTCACTAAAAAAAATTTAGGATCACGCGGGTATCTTAGAATCGTTCCGATGGTTTTATGATGACAACATTGTCTTGGTTGCCTCCCGTCAGCAGGGGTTTTAGTGGAGGTGTCCCGGGGAGTTGAGCTCCGAGGTGTTGTCGTCATAATTTTATCGTTACAGTTCTGGAATACCTGAGTTTAGTACGCCGACATGGAAAATCTCTTTTGTACAGTTGTTGGTGAGATAACCCTGATAGCCCAGTACTGAGGCGAGTGCGGGAGTATTGCCATGACTCGTATAACGAATGCTTTTCGAAGGTTGAGGTAGATGATTTCCGAAGGTTTCTTGGTTATGTGTTGAAGGATGGATACAGCTGGATCTAGGTATTGTTAGTTTGGGTGATATATTTTGTGTCCCCTGTATCCCCAACACCTGGTTGCATAACCAGAAAGTTTCGGGAGTTTATAAGTGGGAATTCAAGTATCTCGTAGGATATCTTTCCAACAGACACATGATACGATATGGGATCTATCATATGTTTGTTTCCGACTTATTTCCTGAGCCAATCCTTTGTTTTGTTTTATTTTGTGGTATTCGAGTTGCTTCAATGCTAAGTGTTGATTCCATACCTTTTCCTAAGCAGTGTTCTCATATTTCTATGTGGATGCTAATCCTTCTTGTTCATCAAGGTTGTCATGTCAATCCTTTTCAACCGGTGTGTCTCTCTTCAAGTGGATCTGATCACTTCAACATCCGCAAGATCAATTACAGTTCTTCTCAACGGTGTTTGCTTCATCCGTTCCAAGTTGTCTTTGTTTTTCCCGCCCTCCCACCCTTTTTCTTCAAGGACTCAGATTTCTCAATCAAGTATCTTTTTTTTATTGATGGAAGTTTCTCCATTCTTTCCTTCAATGTTCTCATCCGGTGATTATCATGAAGATTCTAACGGAGCTTCAAGTTATCATTCTTCATTTTTTCTTCTCCGGTGGATTTAAGTCAAGCTTTCAGTGTTGATCGTATTCTTTTCCTCGTTTCAAATGCTTTCTTATGCCGGTGTACCTCTTAATCATCTACTTCTCGCTATTCAATTGTTCCGGAGTGATGAAGATATAGCAGAAGATTCAAGTTTCCATTCTCAATTCACTCAAGTTCTTTTGAGGATGCTATCTCATTCAAGCCATTTAATTCTACCGGTGCAATCTTTATTTAAAGCAATCTTTTCAACGGTGTTTCTTTTGAGTGGGCCCTAACCCACAGGTCTTTTCCCAGCATCTTACCTGACTCTTCTAATCTTCCCGGAGCTATCCCAATTTTTTTTTCTTTTTTTTCCAATTTTGACGTAAGAATGAATTTTCATCAGTCACATGTCTTTCTCCAAGATCTTTCAAATTCTTTTCATTATTGGTTCAACCTTTCCAATTCTCATTCCGGAGTGCCTCAACAATTTGGTGGTGTTTCTCCTCGTTATTCTCAACATTTGGAGAACGAAGAAGAGTTTCTCTTAAATCTTGCTCCATTCTCTTCAAGATTCATGGTTCTAGCTTGATGCCATCCTCTCATAATTGTTTTCGGTTGTGAGAATTCTTTTCACCATCCGGAGCATTTCAGGAGTCTATTCAGTTTGATTCTCCGGAGCCATCATCTCTGAATTATTCATTCTCAGCTTGGTCTATCGTTCTCCAAATCTTACCGGTGCATCTTTCAATATTCTCTAATCAGTTCGTGATCTCTTCGTTCTCATGTATCTAAATCCTAGCAAGCATCTTCGTTCATTTGCTAATTCTTCCCGGTGTTTCTTTGTCTTTTGTTCGATCATTTTCAATTCTTACGGTGGTTCGTTCAAGATCCTTATTCCTTTGTTATCATATAGATTCATTCATTCTTTCCAATCCTACCGGTGGTTCGCTGAAGACCTTCTCAAGTTTACGCTATATCTATCTTAATCCTTTCTATGAGAATAGGTAGTATGCCAAATCCATTGCTCATCATTCTTTTTCGGAGTTCCAAGCTCTCGCAATTATATCACCACGAAGATCTATCTTATCATTGCAAGGCTTCAACCTTATTCTTTAAATCCTTCATTTCATCTAATCATCCTTTTATTTACCGGAGTTCTTCATGGAGGCTCTACATGATGGTTCATCAAGGATTTAATTCCTTCTCGAAGTGTTCATCGAGATTCTTTTCATAGGAGCTCGAGTATTCTTTATCTTGCATTTTTAAGTGCAATTCTTTCAACCGTATCATTCGAGGTGGTATTATGTCATTCTTGATAATTTGAGTTCACGTCTCATGATTCACATGTTGTCAAGAATGAGGTATTTTAAATCCATCAACCTCTTCATTGGAGTTATCTTGGGTTATATTTCACCTAAAGCCTTCCCTAAGGATTGTTGCTATTTATGGTGCGTATAAATGACCCAAGTTCTTCATTTGTCCTCCCGGTGAAATAAGTTTCTCGTCTCCTTGTTGATATCAGCCTAATCATTTGTTTCCGTTGGTGGCAGAAGCTCACCTCATAATTTTTGAGACGTTTTCCATAAGCCCGCTACAAGCTTATTCGTTTCATTGTTGGTTTTCCAACAACTTCGTTCTAACCTTCTTGGAAGGGTGTTCTCCAAGATCATTTCTGGCAGAAGTTGGCATTTTCTTCTCCATTCTGTTATTCCAATGATCTATTTTTCTATTCTTTCTTCCGGAGGCATTGTGATGTTGCTCCCTTCACTATTCTTCTCGAATGGTGAGGATCATGTTCTTTGCTTTTGCTTATCCATTCAACCGGAGTGTCGTGTCATTCATTCAAATTCTATCATCTTAACAAGTTTTGCCCCCCTTCTTAACCGGAGTGCCGTATGAAATCT
The DNA here is from genome assembly GCA_032464435.1 of Aegilops umbellulata. Lineage (NCBI taxonomy): Eukaryota > Viridiplantae > Streptophyta > Magnoliopsida > Poales > Poaceae > Aegilops > Aegilops umbellulata. The sequence goes on along the minus strand of CP136058.1, from coordinate 329,282,409 downwards.
TTCTTACCCATTGTGCCTTTCTTTCAATAGTTTCGGAGGCAGAGTGTTGTTGATCTCATCAAGTATCCTCGCATCTTGCCAAGTTCATATTTGGTCCCTTCCATTTTCCAACCGGAGCGTTATCGTAATTGATCATTATCGTTCTTTGTACATCTCGTTTCAACCGGAGTGTTTGCATGTATTTCTCGTCCATTGTTCTCGTCATTCATAGCTTTGCAAACTCCAAGGTTCACATGGTGTCCCTTGTTTCTCTTTTCTACCGGTGTGGTCATATTCTTTTGGTTCGTTAAGCCCTTGTTTCATGGCTTTCAACCCACAAGGTTCTTGTAATGTTCCTTGTTCCTCTTTGATAACGGAGTGTTTGCAATTCTCCTCATCTCCATGGTATTCTTTCTTTCATTTTGTTCAACCTCTCAAGGTTCTTTGGTTTCACTCGTTTGTCAAAGAAGCAACTTAGTTTTACCTCTTCTCTTTCTCTTCCGTTTTCCCCTCCGGTGCCATTCTAGATCTCGGGACGAGATCCTCTCGTAGTGGTGGAGTGTTGTAACGCCCCGGATCCGATGCGCCAGGTGTCCTCCTGTTATTCGCTGTTGTTGTTTTGTCATTTGCTTGCGTGTCGCATCTTGCCATGTCATCATCCGCATTGCATCATCATGTTTTCGAAACTTGCATCCGTCCGGGTTCTCCGAGTTCTCTCCCTTGTCCGTTCTGAGTCCAACCACACTTGCACGCGCCCGCGGCATGTCCGAAATAGTATTTTATAAGTGGCCGGAAAATGTTCTCGGAATGAGATGAAAGTTGGCGTGCGGTGCTGTTTTGGTGTCAGTAGACCGCCTGCCAAGTTTCATCGCATTCGGAGTCTGTTTGCCGCCCCAACGTATAAATATAGCGGCATTATAGCCGGTCTAACATCGGACGTTTTCGGTCTCCGGAAACCGTGCCGGGCTGCATCTCTCCCCTCTTCTCTCAGACCAACCCGCTCTTCACAATCCGCCAGACCGAACCTAACCTCTCTCGTCAGCCCGCAGCCCTCCTCGCGCGCGCGTCCGAAAACTGTCCCGAACCCGACCCGGATAGTCGTCCCGCCGACTGCCGTCGACGGGAGACGCCAGCGCCAAGCCCTGCTTCAAATCCTTGCCATGGCTGCTGCCCTTCTGCAGAACCTTGTCGCCAGGGAGTCGTCGCCCGCCAAGTCCCTGCGCCCCGGCCTCGTCCCTGCCTCCAGGTCGTCGCTCTGCCGCCGGAGCCCCAAGACCTCGCGCCCAAGTCCCACGTCACCGGCAGCCGTTCTTGCCGTCCGTCTCCCTGAACCTGCTGTTGGTTCTGCTCTTCAGAAACAAGCAGCAGCAGCCGCTCGCCCCTGTACCCCTCGCGCGTTGACCGCAGCTCCCCATAGCGCCGTGGGCCGCATCCCGCGTCAGAGCCCAGCGCGCCAGCCTCCTGGCCTCAAGGCCCAATGTGAGCAGCAGTCCCTTCTCTTATTCAGGCTAGCCAGTTTCGGCCCGCCTCTGGTTTTTTTTTCAGATCTACAATTTATCTATTTCCCAGGATTTACCAGTTTCACAAAAAAAAACCCATGCATCATGCATTTAAAAACTCATAATTGGTGCATCGGATTAAAATGAATTATACATGAAACTTGCTTAAAATTATGTGTAGATTAATAGTATCCCACTTTCATCCATGTTTAAAATATTTAAAATTGCTATTTGCATTAATTTGCTTAAATGACATGTTAAAATGATTTAATTCATAACTAAATAACCGTAGCTCGGTTTTAAATAAACTTTATATGTAAATGGGGTAGAAAAATGCATAGAATAACTTGGCTCACTTTATTATGTTGTTTTACAACTTTAAAATATGGTTTAGGGCAGAACAGTACCAAACCTTAAATTATGCATATGAGGAGTTTCCGGAATTGTTGTTTGTTGTTCCGGCCTCATTTAAACTTGTCTAGATAGGTAGTTTTGTTGTGCTTCATCCCTTGCCATGTTAATCAACATTTAATATTGTTGGGTACATAAACAAGATTGAACTAAATATTTGTTGTGGTGTTTTATCAATATGCAACTCGTTGCATATTGAGCTCCACTTAATTTGTAGTATTGTTTGTTGCACTTTGCCATGCCATGCATATTTAAACCGGACATGCATCATCCTTGGTTGTGCATCATGCCATGTTCATGTGTTGGTTGTTTACTATGTTGTGTGCTTCTTTCCGGTGTTGCTTCTTCGGGTTGATTCCGTTATCATCGCGTTTGTGAGGACCCGTTCGACTACGTCCGTTTGTCTTCTTCATGGACTCGTTCTTCTTCCTTGCGGGATCTCAGGCAAGATGACCATATCCTCGAAATCACTTCTATCTTTGCTTGCTAGTTGCTCGCTCTTTTGCTATGTCTATGCTGCGATACCTACCACTTGCTTATCATGCCTCCCATATTGTTAAACCAAGCCTCTAACCCACCTTGACCTAGCAAACTATTGTTTGGCTATGTTACCGCTTTGCTCAGCCCCCTCTTATAGCGTTGTTAGTTGCAGGTGAAGATGAAGTTTGTTCCTTGTTGGAACATGGAGATGTTGTTCCTTGTTGGAACGTGTTTTCTTGTTGGGATATCACAATACCTTTTATTAAATTAATGCATCTATATACTTGGTAAAGGGTGGAAGGCTCGGCCTTATGCCTGGTGTTTTGTTCCACTCTTGCCGCCCTAGTTTCCGTCACATCGGTGTTATGTTCCCGGATTTTGCGTCCCTAACGCGGTCGGGTGATTTATGGGACCCCCTTGACAGTTCGCTTTGAATAAGACTCTTCCAGCAAGGCCCAACCTTGGTTTTACCATTTGCCTACCACCTATCCCTTTCCCTTGGGTCTGATCAACCCGAGGGTCATCTTTATTTAGCCCCCCCCCCGGGCCAATGCTTGTCTAAGTGTTGGTCTGAACCGAGCCGCCTGCGGGGCCACCCCGGGGAAACTCGAGGCCTGGTTTTACTCGTAGCCTGTCTCATCCGGTGTTGCCCTGAGAACGAGATATGTGTAGCTCCTATCAGGATGTCGGCGCATCGGGCGGCTTTGCTGGACTTGTTTTATTGCTGTCGAAATGTGTTGTAGCCGGGATTCCGAGACTGATCGGGTCTTCCCGGGGAGAAGGAATATCCTTTGTTGATCGCGAGAGCTTATCATGGGCTAAGTTGGGACACCCCTGCAGGGTTTTGAACTTTCGAAAGCCGTGCCCGCGGTTATGTGGCAGATGGGAATTTGTTAATGTCCGGTTGTAGAAAACCCGAAGTTGATCTTAATTAAAATACACCAACCGCGTGTGTAACCGTGATGGTCTCTTCTCGGCGGGGTCCGGGAAGTGAACACGGTTGTTGGAGTTATGCTTGGCGCAAGTAGTTCAGGATCACTTATTGATCATAGTTGTTCAACCGTGCTTTGCCTTCTCTTCTCGCTCTCATTTGCGTATGTTAGCCACCATATATGCTAGTCGCTTGCTGCAGCTCCACCTCATACCTTTTACACTACCTATAAGCTTAAATAGTCTTGATCTCGCGGGTGTGAGATTGCTGAGTCCTCGTGACTCACCAGATACTTCCAAAACCAGTTTGCAGGTGCCGATGAGACCGTGCAGGTGACGCACCCGAGCTCAAAGAGGAGTTCGATGAAGATCTTATCCTTTATGTTGTTTCGTTCTAGTTGATCAGTAGTGGAGCCCAGTTGGGGTCGATCGTGGACCTTTTGTCGCTTTTGGGGTTTCTTCTTTTATTTTGGCTCCGTAGTCGGGCCCTGATTGTAACTGTATGATGTAATGTTTTATTCATGTATTTGTGTGAAGTGGCGATTGTAAGCCAACTATGTATCTCTTTCCCTTATGTATTAGATGGGTTGTGTGAAGATTACCTCACTTGCGACATTGCTTTCAATGCGGTTATGCCTCTAAGTCGTGCTTCGACACGTGGGAGATATAGCCGCATCGAGGGCGTTACAGCCGGAGAGGGCCGTCATTACGGAGGGCTTCTACATCATCATAGCCCCTCCGATGAAGTATGAGTAGTTTACCTCAGACCTTCGGGTCCATAGTTAGTAGCTAGATGGCTTATTCTCTCTTTTTGGATCTCAATACAAAGTTCTCCCCCTCTCTCGTGGAGATCTATTTGACGTGATCTTCTTTTTGCGATGTGTTTGTTGAGACCGATGAATTGTGGGTTTATGATCAAGTCTATCTATGAATAATATTTGAATCTTCTCTGAATTCTTTTATGTATGATTGGTTATCTTTGCAAGTCTCTTCGAATTATCAGTTTGGTTTGGCCTACTAGATTGGTTTTTCTTGCCATGGGAGAAGTGCTTAGCTTTGGGTTCGATCTTGCGGTGTCCTTTCCCAGTGACAGAAGGGGCAGCAAGGCACGTATTGCATCGTTGCCATCGAGGATAACAAGATGGGGTTTATTTCATATTACATGAATTTATCTCTCTACATCATGTCATCTTGCTTAAGGCGTTACTCTGTTTTTAACTTAATACTCTAGATGCATGCTGGATAGCGGTCGATGAGTGGAGTAATAGTAGTAGATGTAGAATCGTTTCGGTCTATTTGTCTCGGACGTGATGCCTATATACATGATCATACCTAGATATTCTCATAACTATGCTCAATTCTGTCAATTGCTCAACAGTAATTTGTTCACCCATCGTAGAATATTTATGCTCTTGAGAGAAGCCACTAGTGAAACCTATGGCCCTCGGGTCTATTCTCATCATATCAATCTCCATCACTTTAATCTTTCTTTGCTTTTTACTTTGCCTTTTACTTTTCACTTTGCATCTCTATATCAAAAATATTATCTCTATCAGATCTCACTCTCGTAAGTGACCGTGAAGGGATTGACAACCCCTAACCGCGTTGGTTGCGAGTAGCTATCGTTTTGTGCAGGTACGAGGGACTTGAGCGTGGCCTCCTACTGGATTGATACCTTGGTTCTCAAAAACTGAGGGAAATACTTACGCTACTCTGCTGCATCATCCTCTCCTCTTCGGGGAAAACCAACGCAAGCTCAAGAGGTAGCACTCCTCCCTTTACCTTCATATGCAATTGTTTTACATTCCGCTGCTATACTCTTAGAATTGCATGTGTAGGTTGATTGCTTGACTTGTGCTAAGTTGTTAAAATCTGCCAAGAACTAAAATTGGGAAAAGGCTAGATTTTTATTTGGTCAAGTAGTCTAATCACCCCCCCTCTAGACATACTTTCAATCCTACAAGTGGTATCAGAGCATTGGTCTCCATTTGCTTTGATTTCCATAGCTTTTGGTGGTCGTAGCCTTGGTTTCACAACCTAGGAGAGTATGGCGTCTAGCGAGGGAAATTACCACCATAGAGGTCCTTACTTTGATGGTACAAATTTTGCTAGGCTGAAGCATAAGATGAAAATGCATATTCTTGGGCATAACCCCGCCGTTTGGGCTATTCTATGTATTGGGTTGCAAGGTGAATTCTTTGATGGGAGAGAGCCAAACTGTGAAGCTACCGTAGAATATTTGAAGATGCTACAATACAATGCTCAAGCTTGTGATATTCTCTTCAATGGATTGTGCCCCAAAGAATTCAACAAAATCATCCGTCTTGAGAATGCAAAGGAAATTTGGGATACTTTGATCGATATGCATGAAGGTACAGACTCCGCCAAGGAATCCAAATTGGATGTGCTTCAAAGTCAACTTGACAAGTTCAAAATGAAGGATGGTGAAGGTGTCGCCGAAATGTACTCTAGGCTTGCTCTCATCACAAATGAGATTGCCGGCTTAGGAAGTGAAGAGATGACTGACAAATTCATCATCAAGAAGATCCTAAGAGCCTTGGATGGAAAATATGATACCATGTGCACATTGATCCAAATGATGCCCAATTACAAAGATCTCAAGCCAATGGAAGTCATTGGAAGAATTGTTGCTCATGAGATGTCACTCAAGGATAAGGAAGAGCTTCACAACAAGTCTAGTGGTGCTTACAAAGCTTCGTGCGATGCTCCCACATCATCAAGTGAGAAGAAAACCTTCAATGAAGAATTGAGCCTAATAGTGAAGAACTTCAACAAGTTCTACAAGAGTAGAAGCAAACAAAGAAGTTCCAAGTCAAGGTCCTACAATGACAAAAGATCTTCTAGTCGTGAGCGCAATTGCTACAATTGTGGAAGACCTGGACACTACTCCAATAAGTGTACGGCCCCCTACAAAAGAAGAGAAGATTCTCCTAAAAGAAGAAGTAGAAGAGAGGAATCACCACCACGAGAAAGGAGGAGTAGAGATGATCGTTATGAACGAGAACCCTCTCGGAGAAGCAAGGACTCGGAAAGGAAGGAAAAATCATCAAGGAGCTACACAAAAAAAGACATCAAGCTCATGTTGGTGAATGGGTATCCGGCTCCGACTCTAACAATCACTCCGAAAGAAGTTATCACTCCGACTCCGAATATACTCAAGATGAAGGTGTTGCCGGTCTAGTACTTGTGTCAACCAACTCCTACGACATATTTGACTCACCAAATGAAGGAATTGGAAGATGCTTCATGGCCAAAGGTCCAAATGTAACACATCCCGAGTATGTTGATTTCAATAGTGATGAAGATGATTTGCTAGGTGATGATGATTTACTTGTTGACAACTCTAGTGATGACGACTATGATGAAACGTCAATAAATCATGCTCATCTAGATAAAATGAATGATGATGATAAGAAGGAGATTGAGCATCTAACTAAAGAACTAAACACTCTTAAATTAGGTCATGAAACTATCTTGGAAAATCATCGAGAACTTTTAAAGACTCATGATAAGCTACGCTTTGAAAAGCTCAACCTTGAGCAAGAGCATGAGTTTTTAAAGGCAATCAATGATGATCTTCGCAAGAAAAGTTCTTCTTACATTGCCAAGCGTTTACTCTTGTCTACTTACATACCACAAGCTAAATCTAGCAACAAGAACAAGAAAGATGCTTCATTTAGTAGTAACAACAATCATGCTAAATCCAATATTGTTGCTTCTAGTAATTCTCTTGATTCCACTAATGATTCTCTTAGCCAAGTTACACTTGAGCAAGAAAATAGCTTATTGAAGGGAATTATATAGAAAGGTGTTTACAAGAGCCTTGTCGGAAGTAAGCAATTTGAGGAAATTGTGCGCAAGCAAGGAAGACACCGGAAGAATCAAGGTGTTGGTTTTGAACGAAAGTTCAATGCCAATGGAGTTGAGTGGGAATAAGATCAATACCCCAAGACGAAGTTTGTTCCTCAACAAGAGAAGTATGATCCTACTTCTTTCAGAGGGATACAAGCTCAAGATGATCTTCCACCACATGACCACAAGCAAAAAGGCAAGTACAAGCTTCAAGAGGAAATTGATGCATTTGAAGAAGCACCTGAGGCCTTGGTCAAATGGGTTCCCAAGACTACATCAAGTTCTACTTCATCAAGTACAACTACAACTCCAAGGATTCCCATCAAGATGGTGTGGATCCAGAAGAAGAAGAACTAGAGAGTTCTTGAGGGTGACTCCGCCAACATACTTCACTCTTATTATTTTGGCAAGAACAAGTGCAAACAACTTCCATATCTTGCACTAGTTCAAGGAGTCACAAACCATCTTGTTGGTAAGACAAGGGACAAGGTAACCTAATGCTTTTATGGACATCATCTTGTGTATGCATCACTATATATCTATGGATATCCTTGTTTGTTCCGTGTGGGACTAACCCGTGTAGGTATTGAAAGTGCAACTCACTCCAAAGGATTGCTCCAAATGATCTACATCAACATTGAGCATCTACATCTTCAACACCTACATGAAGTCATCATCGACAAAACCCAAGGTTAATTTATCCCTCTAAGGGGGGATATCACATCTAGGGGGAGCTTTACTCTAATCAATTGAGTCAAAGCAACTCTAATGGTGTGAACACATCAATGCTTTATGTAAAAGTGGTAACCCCACTTGAGCTTAAACGATGAGTATGACCTATGATCAAATGTTCTCATTTGACTCCTAAGTCAATATACTTATATATAGATGACCCAGTCATCGCCAAATTGCTTGATAGATGCTAGAGTGTTTGTGCATGCTTTGTCACATATTTCATTTGCCATTTTATTGTGTGAGCATGTTGGTTGCATATTTCACTCATTCGAGGACATCCATTTGTTGTTTTGATTGTTTGGATCTTTCTCTTTTGCCAAATGGATAGACAAGAATGCCTAAGAACTCCCTCTAGCTATCTATGCTTTTCTCGTCTCAAACTCTATTCATGCTACATCACAAAGTTTGATCAAGTCAGGTTCGAACCACTCTGTGTGAGGAGCACTCGGAGTTCTTGATTCGTCATAGACTTAAACCTCCAAAACCTCTTTGTGCATCTCGGTCTGACCAATTCATTATTTTCGGTCCTACCGAGTCACTAAGTTGATCTAGGGTTTTCAATCTCGGCGCAACCGATTAGAAATTTTCGGTCACACCGAGTTGCAGTAATCGCTTGCAGTTTTGCATCTCGGTGCCACCGAGTCGTTCCACTCGGTCACACTGATAGGGTCGGGTTATATATACCGACGGGCCAAATTTTGGAAAAAAAATCGAACCCTCTCACTCGCGCATAACCTGCTCTACCTCTTCGGGTCTCCGGATCGTCCTCTCGTCGCCAGCGACCTCCCGCCGCTGGTCTCCGCCGCCGTCAACGGAAATCCTTACCGCCGTTGCCGCTGTAGCAAGTTCTTCGCTGAACTAGGGTACGAACTTGACCTTTGTGCTAATCCCTAACTCCAATTCTTAGCACATTGCTTTGCCATGATCTTTGCCACGGTTGAAATCATCCTGTCCAGCGAAAACGTCCCGTAGATTCGTTTGATTTGAAAATTTAGGGTTAGGTCTCTGCCGAATTCATCTCAGACTGACCGAGTTGTAGAAATCGGTCTCACCGATTTTGGCCTAGGCCAAAGCACACGCGTTTTCGGTCTGACCGAAAACGGCAAATTGGTGTGACTGAGTTCGATTCTTTGTGAAACCCTAGCAGTCTCGGTACCACCGAACTCTGACTCGGTCTGATCGAGTTCACTAGTTTCGGTTCCAAAAGCTGCTTCGGTATCACCGAGTTTACGAATCGATAGATCCGAAATGCTTTCTATGAAGAACTAAAACTAAGTTTTTAAGTCATCCTTTTTGCAAAACTCATGTACTTTGTGATGCTCATCCACTCTACTTCATCTATAACCTATTCACAGGGTCTGCTGTCAGAGTATTTGCAGAGATGTCAGACCAAAGTGACAGCCAGAACAAGTCAGAAGAGCAAGTTCAGTTGAGTGAGGGCACTAGTCCCTCTAGCAGCTATGATGAGGGCAGCAGGAGCACACCAAGCAATCTGCCAAAGGCTGCCACAAGGACAAGGAAGAAGAGAAACTGAGGGAGTCCTGGATTAGGGGGTGTTCGGATAGCCGGACAATACCTTCAGCCGGACTCCAAGACTATGAAGATACAAGATTGAAGACTTCGTCCCGTGTCCGGATGGGACTTTCCTTGGCGTGGAAGGCAAGCTTGGCGATGCGGATATTCAAGATCTCCTACCATTGTAACCGACTTTGTGTAACCCTAACCCTATCCGGTGTCTATATAAACCGGAGGGTTCTAGTCCGTAGGACAACTTCATCATACAACCATCATACCATAGGCTAGCTTCTAGGGTTTAGCCTCCTTGATCTCGTGGTAGATCTACTCTTGTACTACCCATATAATCAATATTAATCAAGCAGGAGTAGGGTTTTACCTCCATCGAGAGGGCCCGAACCTGGGTAAACTTCGTGTCCCTTGTCTCCTGTTACCATCCGGCCTAGACGCACAGTTCGGGACCCCCTACCCGAGATCCGCCGGTTTTGACACCGACATTGGTGCTTTCATTGAGAGTTCCACTGTGCCGTCGCAATCAGGAAGGATGCCTCCTCCCGTCTTTAAAGACGGTGCCGTCACTAAGGGAGCCTTGGCTGTCGGCCAAACTCTCCGGCTAGGTGGTTTCCTCATGACCGCCTGTTCGGCCGTTGCGCCGACGGTGACCTCTTGGGTCATCAAAAGCAACCTTCACGTCAGTTCAGAACTTGTCGAGCAGCTAGATCCGATAGAGCTCTCTTCCGTAAACGAGCCCTTGGATCGCATCGCCGCCCTGGGGGTCGCCATGGATTACGACCAGGTTGGGCTTAAACCCGATCTAAGAGAAATTAACTCTCCCTAGGTCACCCACCATGTCGCCGTGGTAGAGGCGCAGTGCGGCGACCCTTCATCTATTTTAAGGACTAGCTACGTCCGAATTCCCGACCCTTCCAAGCCGGATACCCGCGGAGGGGAGGATGTAACTCAAGACCTGGGCATAGAATCAGGCAACGGGCTGGACTCATTGGACAACATCCAAGAATCCGAACTTCAGAAGCTCTTCTGCCTCCGAAATTACACCTTCAGCCCACGTAATAATGGCAGTCATCGCCCCGTGGACAGAACCATTCCTAGCCTACCTTACTAGGCAGGAACTCCCAGAGGACCAAAACAAGGCACGCTGCATAGTGCGGCAATCTAAAGCCTATAAAGTCCACGAGGGAGAGCTTTATAAGAAAAGCACTACCGGAGTCCTTCAAAGGTGCATCTCTGAAGAGGAAGGGTGGAACCTGTTGGCTGAAATTCATGCCGGACTCGGTGGCCACCACGCTGTAGCTCGGTCCCTTGTAAGCAAGGCTTTCCGTACGGGCTTTTATTGGCCGACGGCCCGAGCGGACGCTCAGGACTTGGTCCAACGATGCGTCGGTTGCCAGCTTTTTGCAAACCAAAGCCATATGCCACCCACCGCCCTCCGAACTATCCCCATCACTTGGCCTTTCGTGGTCTGGGGGCTTGACATGGTTGGACCCCTGAAAGGCGGAACCCACAAGCAAAAATACTTATTGGTCATGGTGGATAAGTTCACCAAATGGATAGAAGCCAAGCCTGTTAAGACGGCCGAATCCGGACCTGTGATAGACTTCATATCCGGGGTTGTACACCGTTACGGCGTCCCCCACAGCATCATCACTGATAACGGCACAAACTTCACCGCCGACGAGGTAAAACTCTGGTGCAAAAACATGGGCATCAAGCTCGACTATGCTTCCGTCTATCACCCACAAACTAACGGCCAGGTCGAACGTGCAAATGGTCTTATCATGAGCGGCATTAAACCCAGACTAGTGCGGTCCCTCAAGGAATCTAACACGCACTGGGTAGAGGAGCTCGACTCCGTACTCTGGGGGCTGCGGACCACGCCGAATCGTACCACCGGATACACACCATTCTTTATGGTGTACGGCGCAGAGGCAGTTCTGCCTTGCTACATAATTCATTACTCACCTCGCGTGCGCATGTACGAAGAAAGAGAAGCCGAGCTCGATCGGCAGGACAACTTGGACGCCTTGGAGGAGGAGCGTGACGTGGCAAAAGCCCGTTCTCCATTTTATCAATAGCAAGCTCGAAGATATCAAAGCAGAGAAGTACGGGCCAAAAATTACAATGTTGGCAAACTAGTTCTATGCCTACCGGATAAGAAAAAGGACAAACTCAAGCCCAAGTGGGAAGGTCCCTTCATAATCGACCAAGTCCTGACCGGTGGAGCGTACCGCCTGCGAGATGCGTCGGATAACCGACTCGAGCCGAACCCATGGAACGCCGCCCGTCTCCGAAGATTCTATGCCTAGCGCCGGACTCTGCGTTTGTCTCCTTCCTCTGTCCATTTTTTACATTTTCTGTCTTACATTTCTCTTCTTCCCCTCTTTTCTCTTATAGCCCTTAAAGGCTCATTAAGTGATACGCTACCGCGCTCGTTAAACCTGGGGGCTTCTTTAACAGAAGCTTATTTATATGGGCTTCACGCCCAACACATGCGTCAAACTTCCGCATGTACCTTTTCTTCACCATTATATGCATCGATATGACTTAAGTTTTGGCCAAGCTGGGTTGCCTGGCTCCTGTGCTTACCCCTACGTTCACGATTGTTCGGCTAGGCGGTAAAGGGAGCACCTCTGCGATTGTTACTGCCGGATTAGCCGGATGTGTACCTCAGACTAGGTGAAGCCGAAAGCTAGCGTTCTTAAGGGAATATTCGGTCGGTGAACTAAAATACGACCTTTTTTACTTATTTATATACATGCCCCCAGATGATTTTCCTGCATTTGCAGTCCGGACATGCACTTTAGGGCATGCCTCCCAGAGAAAGGAAGCCTTAACGGAACTATTCTCTCTAGAAGATGTTTCTTACTAACCATGTAATATAACATAACTAGTTGGGCACTTGTCTGATAAAGCACTAATGACCCCTACGCCTGGTCTCCATGCATACCCCGGTTCCTACATAACCGGTAGGGTATTCGGACACACTCCGGACCGTCAGGTCCCGAGGTAGAAGCGAAAAGGTCGGCAATGACAAACGATCTACAATCCGGCTAGAAGGCATTACACATGTCAATTAAAAATTACATAGTCACTCTGACTGATTGTATTCCTCTTCTATACCATCTAACAGGCTGTCTAATTTACAGTCCTGTTGGGAATACTTTGCGGCCAATTCTACTTGGCCGTATACTAAGCTTACAGGGATCTCCTTCCCATAAGGCCCCACAGGTCTGACCTCGGCCATGTGGTTTGGGTCAGACTTCGTAAACCGGGTCTTCACCATGGCCCAGGCCTCCCTAGCGCCTTGTCGGCAGGCCGATATCTTCCACAACCGGAAGCACCGCCGAGCTCCCTTAAGCTTCTTCGCAAGCTCTCCAAGGCCCTCGGGCATGGAGTGGGAAGGCCATAAGGCTTGGGCAACGCCTCGCATCGCCTGCCGAACTCGCTCGTGCAGTTGCGAGAGCTCGGGAAGAAGGTCACCCGTAGAACTGGGCATCTCCTCTGCAGGAGGACCTGTTAGCATCCCTACAGACATTACTCTGTTAGTCGACTTCCTCGCCGAACTTTTTTTCAAAGTTCGTTTAAGCACTTACTAAATATGCCGCGTCGAAGCCGCTGATTCTCCTTCATGGAGTCCGACAGCTGGCCACGAACATCTTTAAGTTCAACGTCCAGCTTGGTGTTGGCATCCTGAAGATCATTCTTCTCCTGCCTCACCCTTGTCAGCATACTCTCAACGGCCTTTAGCCGGCGAAAGAGTTGTTGCCTCTCCGGATCAATTCCGATGCCATCTGCAATATGATTTGTCAGATTTACACCCACGCCGCACTTCGCAACACATTTATCTTTCGAAGCATGGATTACCAGAGGGGGTCTCTTTGGGCTCCCCTGCCGCGGCTAGTGCGGCCTCAAGTTGGGCTTTGCACTCTTCCAGCTCCTGGGACAGTAGGGTATTCTTTTCTGTAAGAACCTGCATAACAAATGATCCTTAAATCAGTTGTTCTAACTGTTTCAAGTCTCGGGGGCTACTGGTATATACATATATTTACCAAAATTTTCTTACCCGTATGTCTTTTACATATTGCTCCGTGGCTCTGGCTAAACCATTTTGAGCGGCACGGAGGTACGCATCTCCCGAATTGAAGGCATTCAATGCCTCTTGGGAGAAACAAGCGTCGCGAAGAACTGTCCGGCAACGCCTGTGGTTCATGGCACTCTCCACTTGGGAATTGGTGGCAGACAGCCTCTCCGCATCCTCTGTCGGAGGAGCATCCGGTGCGCGCCTTGTGTTCGCCGCCGCTTCCGGGCCAGGCGTCGAAGCCTGGCTGGTGGAGGCGCAATTGGCAACCTCCCCGGATATAGTCCGGCGAGGTCTCTTCGTCCTAAAGAGAGCACGAGCATTAGTATGCCCTGAAGGGATAACGCCAGAGATATAGATGGTGTGCTATACCTTTGCATCGACGTCTCAGTCCGGACTACGTTTCTTTTTACCCCGCGGCCCCTCGTTGGCTATCCGCCGCAGGTTTGGCCTCCCGCCTCGGAAACCTTCCCTGCAAAACACGGTTATCGTCAAAAAAAACTGAAATGCGTGAGAATGGAATCCTTCTCAAGGGAATGAGGCTTCGGTCTTTGTCACCTGGGAGGCCGGGATTAACCCTGGGTAATCGGCCATAATGGCCACCAAGGTATTATCCTTGCTTAGCTGATGAAACACCCCGTCAATTAGCTCCACCGATATGTCCGGATCTTCTTCAGAGTCTGGATCGAGGGATCGTTCTGGATCCTCGGGCTGTGGAGGACGGCTGCTTATATCCTTTACTTCCTGACGCAGTTCCTGCATCAAAGTCGTTAGACTACATATTTAATCATGGGAGTATAGAGCGGATGGGCGAGCAAAATCGTCCACTTACCCAACTCGGAGGGTTATACATAGTAAATCCGCCCTGCGGGTCGACGCGGAGGAATTCCTCCTCTTCTCCCTTGTACAAAGAGGATAAGATCTTTACTAGAGCGGCAGCCGAGGCCGGCCCCTTACGACCGTAATGGGTGGCATCGTCCTCCCCGTTAAAATCCCACATGGGGTGGCTTCTATATTGAAGCGGATGCACCCCCCGCATAATGCATGTGGCCATGACTCCAATCATGGTTAGTCCGGAATGAGCCAATAGTCTTATCCGGCCTATCAGGTAAAGGACGTCCATGTCGCTTTCCCTTTGAGAGCTCCGCGGACGCCAGCTTAGGCATTTCTTTAATGGGGCACTGTTGAACTCGGGGAGACCGATCCGGACAGGGTCCGGTAGCGGGACATCATCTATATAAAACCATTCCAAAGGCCAGTCCTCGGACGCCTTCTTTGGGGTTCCGGATAGGTATCCGGTCCCGGCGATGCACCACACTTCGGCTCCGCCCACTTGATATATAGACCCCTCTTGAGAACGGGGCACCAGGCAGAATATCCTCTTCCACAGCGCGAAATGAGCCTCAACACCCAAAAATAACTCGCAAAGGGCGACGAAGCTCGCGATATGCAATATAGAGGCGGGCGTGAGATTGTGCAGCTGGAGGCCATAGAACTTCAGAAGCCCACGAAGAAATGGATGAATTGGAAATCCCAGTCCCCTTGTTAGATAAGGGACGAGGCACACCCACTCTCCTTTGGAGGGATTGGGGGAGCTCTCCGCTTGTTTTCCACCATTATAGGTGGCGAGTCCGGCTCGGACCGGGACCATATAGGCCTGAGGGAGAAATCCCTTGGCCTGAAGCGACACTAACTCGCTGTGCGGGATGGAGCAACTCTCCCAGTCTCCAGGTTTAGGACTCGAAGGGCGAGAGGAGGAGCTGCGACGGCTGGCCATGTTGGAATGGACCTTTGCTGGAGGCGCTCTGATGATTACTCGCGAAGAGGAGAAGGTGTGGTTTGGATCTTGATCCCCATCCCATTAAATAGGTGGCTCGTTTATGCGGCTACGGGTGTGGATGTAAAAACGCCCCGGCTTTTCGCATTCGTTTGACACGTGGAAGACGGCCATTATTGGGCGTAGTGTTGGGTAACGTAGTAATTTAAAAAAATTCCTACGCACACGCAAGATCATGGTGATGCAAAGCAACGAGAGGGGAGAGTATTGTCTACGTACCCTCGTAGACCGAAGCGGAAGCGTTGACACAACATAGAGGAAATAGTCATACGTCCTCCTCGCGATCCGACCGATCCCAGCGCCGTTACTCCGGCGCCTCCGAGTTCTTGACACACGTACAGCACGATGACGTCCCCGGGTCTCGATCCAGCAAAACCTCCTGGGATGAGTTCCGTCAGCACGACGGCGTGGTGACGATCTTGATGAACTATTAACGCAGGGCTTCGCCTAAGCACTGCGACAATACTACCGAGGTGGAATATGGTGGAGGGGGGCACCGCACACGGCTGAGAAACGATCTCAAGGATCAACTTGTGTGTCTTGGGGTGCCCCCCTGCCCCCGTATATAAAGGAGCAAGGGGGGAGGGCCGGCCAGCCCTAGAGGCGCGCCAAGGGAGGGGGAGTCCTCCTCCTAGTGGGAGTAGGACTCCCCTTTCCTAGTCCAACTAGGAGGAGGAAGGGGGGAAGGAAGGAAAGGGAGAGGGAGAGGGAAAGGGGGGCCGCCCCCCCCCTCCTTGTCCAATTCGGACTCCTCATGGGGGGGCGCGCCACCTCCTGGCGCAACCCTCTCTCTCCCCTCGTGGCCCAATAGGCCCATTACTTCCCCGGGGGGTTCCGGTAACCCCTCCGGCACTCCGGTAATATCCGAAACCACTCGGAACCATTCCGATGTCCGAACATAGCTGTCCAATATATCAATCTTTACGTCTCGACCATTCTGAGACTCCCCGTCATGTCCTTGATCACATCCGAGACTCCGAACTCCTTCGGTACATCAAAATGCATAAACTCATAATAACTGTCATCGTAACCTTAAGCGTGCAGACCCTACGGTTCGAGAACAATGTAGACATGACCGAGACATGTCTCCGGTCAATAACCAATAGCGGGACCTAGATGCCCATATTGGTTCCTACATATTCTACGAAGATCTTTATCGGTCAGACCGCATAACAACATACGTCGTTCCCTTTGTCCATCGGTATGTTACTTGCCCGAGATTCGATCGTCGGTATCCAATACCTAGTTCAATCTCGTTACCGGCAAGTCTCTTTACTCGTTCCGTAATACATCATCCCGCAACTAACTCATTAGTTTCATTGCTTGCAAGGCTTATGTGATGTGCATTACTGAGAAGGCCCTTCACTTGAGCAGCAACTTGCTTGCCGTTCTTCTTGAAGTTCCCCTTCTTCCCTTTGCCCTTTTCTTGAAACTAGTGGTCTTTTCAACCATCAACACTTGATGTTTTTCTTGATTTCTACCTTCGTTGATTTCAGCATCACGAAGAGCTTGGGAGTCGTTTCCGTTATCCCTTGCATATTATAGTTCATCACAAAGTTCTACTAACTTGGTGATGGTGACTAGAGAGTTCTGTTAATCACTATCTTATCTAGAAGATTAACTCCCACTTGATTCAAGCGATTGTAGTACCCAGACAATCTGAGCACATGCTCACTGCTTGAGTTATTCTCCTCCATCTTTGAGCTATAGAACTTGTTGGAGACTTCATATCTCTCAACTCGGGTATTTGCTTGAAATATTAACTTCAACTCCTGGAACATCTCATATGGTCCATGACGTTCAAAACGTCTTTGAAGTCCCGATTCTAAGCCGTTTAGCATGGTGCACTAAACTATCAAGTAGTCATCATATTGAGTTAGCCAAACGTTCATAACGTCTGCATCTGCTCCTGCAATAGGTCTGTCACCTAGCGGTGCATCAAGGACATAATTCTTCAGTGCAGCAATGAGGATAGTCCTCAGATCACGGATCCAATCCACATCATTGCTACTAACATCTTTCAACTCAGTTTTCTCTAGGAACATATCAAAAATAAAACAGGGGAGCTAAACGCGAGCTATTGATCTACAACATAGATATGCTAATACTACCAGGACTAAGTTCATGATAAATTAAAGTTCAATTAATCATATTACTGAAGAACTCCCACTTAGATAGACATCCCTCTAATCCTCTAAGTGATCACGTGATCCAAATCAACTAAACCATAACCGATCATCACGTGAAATGGAGTAGCTTTCAATGGTGAACATCATTATGTTGATCATATCTACTATATGATTCACGCTCGACCTTTCGGTCTCCGTGTTCCGAGGCCATATCTGCATATGCTAGGCTCGTCAAGTTTAACCTGAGTATTCTGCGTGTGCAAAACTGGCTTGCACCCGATGTAGATGGACGTAGAGCTTATCACACCCGATCATCACGTGGTGTCTGGGCACGACGAACTTTGGCAATGGTGCATACTCAGGGAGAACACTTCTTGATAATTAGTGAGAGATCATCTTAAAATGCTACCGTCAAACAAAGCAAGATAAGATGCATAAAAGATAAACATCACATGCAATCATAATATGTGACATGATATGGCCATCATCATCTGGTGCCTTTGATCTCCATCTCCAAAGCATCGTCATGATCTCCATCGTCACCGGCATGACACCATGATCTCCATCATCTTGATCTATATCAATGTGTCGTCACATGGTCGTCTCGCCAGCAATTGCTCTTGCAACTATTGCTATCGCATAGCGATAAAGTAAAGCAATTATTTGGCACTTGCATCTTATGCATAGAGAGACAACCATAAGGCTTTTTCCAGTTGCCGATAACTTCAAAAAAACATGATCATCTCATACAACAACTTATATCTCATCACGTCTTGACCATATCACATCACAACATGCCCTGCAAAAACAAGTTAGACGTCCTCTACTTAGTTTGTTGCAAGTTTTACGTGGCTGCTACGGGCTTAAGCAAGAACCAATCTCACCTACGCATCAAAACCACAACGATAGTTTGTCAAATAGACTCCGTTTTAACCTTCTCGAGGACCGGGCGTAGCCATACTCGGTTCAACTAAAGTTGGAGAAACTGACACCCGCCAGCCACCTGTGTGCAAAGCACGGCGGTAGAACCAGTCTCGCGTAAGCGTACGCGTAATGTCGGTCCGGGCCGCTTCATCCAACAATACCGCCGAACCAAAGTATGACATGTTGGTAGGCAGTATGACTTGTATCGTCCACAACTCACTTGTGTTCTACTCATGCAAAACATCAAACCATAAAAACCTAGGCTCGGATGCCACTGTTGGGTAACGTAGTAATTTAAAAAATTTCCTACGCACACGCAAGATCATGGTGATGCAAAGCAACGAGAGGGGAGAGTATTGTCTACGTACCCTTGTAGACCGAAGCGGAAGCGTTGACACAACATAGAGGAAGTAGTCGTATGTCCTCCTCGCGATCCGACCGATCCCAGCGCCGTTACTCCGGCGCCTCCGAGTTCTTAACACACGTACAACACGATGAAGTCCCCGGGTCTCGATCCAGCAAAACCTCCGGGGATGAGTTCCGTCAGCACGACGGCGTGGTGACGATCTTGATGAACTATTGACGCAGGGCTTCGCCTAAGCACTGCGACAATACTACCGAGGTGGAATATGGTGGAGGGGGCACCGCACACGGCTGAGGAACGATCTCAAGGATCAACTTGTGTGTCTTGGGGTGCCCCCTGCCCCCGTATATAAAGGAGCAAGGGGGGAGGGCCGGCCGGCCCTAGAGGCGCGCCAAGGGAGGGGGAGTCCTCCTCCTAGTGGGAGTAGGACTCCCCTTTCCTAGTCCAACTAGGAGGGGAAAGGGGGGAAGGAAGGAAAGGGAGAGGGAGAGGGAAAGGGGGGCCGCGCCCCCCCCCCCTCCTTGTCCAATTCGGACTCCTCATGGGGGGGGCGCCACCTCCTGGCGCAGCCCTCTCTCTCCCCTCATGGCCCAATAGGCCCATTACTTCCCCAGGGGGTTCCGGTAACCCCTCCGGCACTCCGGTAATATCCGAAACCACTCGGAACCATTCTGATGTCCAAACATAGCCGTCCAATATATCAATCTTTACGTCTTGACCATTCCGAGACTCCTCGTCATGTCCGTGACCACATCCGGGACTCCGAACTCCTTCGGTACATCAAAATGCATAAACTCATAATAACTGTCATCGTAACCTTAAGCGTGCGGACCCTACGGTTCGAGAACAATGTAGACATGACCGAGACACGTCTCCGGTCAATAACCAATAGCGGGACCTGGATGCCCATATTGGTTCCTACATATTCTACGAAGATCTTTATCGGTCAGACCGCATAACAACATACGTCGGTCCCTTTGTCCATCGGTATGTTACTTGCCCGAGATTCGATTGTCGGTATCCAATACCTAGTTCAATCTCGTTACCGGCAAGTCTCTTTACTCGTTCCGTAATACATCATCCCGCAACTAACTCATTAGTTGCATTGCTTGCAAGGCTTATGTGATGTGCATTACCGAGAAGGCCCTGAGATACCTCTCCGACATTCGGAGTGACAAATCCTAATCTCGAAATACGCCAACCCAACAAATACTTTCAGAGACACCTGTAGAGCACCTTTATAATCACCCAGTTACGTTGTGACGTTTGGTAGCACACAAAGTGTTCCTACGGTAAACGGGAGTTGCATAATCTCATAGTCAAAGGAACATGTATAAGTCATGGATAAAAGCAATAGCAACATACTAAACGATCGGGTGCTAAGCTAATGAAATGGGTCATGTCAATCAGATCATTCAACTAATGATGTGACCTTGTTAATCAAATGATAACTCCTTTGTCCATGGTTAGGAAACTTAACCATCTTTGATTAACAAGCTAGTCAAGTAGAGGCATACTAGTGACACTCTGTTTGTCTATGTATCCACACATGTATTATGTTTCCAGTTAATACAATTCTAGCATGAATAATAAACATTTATCATGATATGTAAGGAAATAAATAATAACTTTATTATTGCCTCTAGGGCATATTTCCTTCAGTCTCCCACTTGCACTAGAGTCAATAATCTAGGTCACATCACCATGTGATTAACTCACATCACCATGTGATTAACATCGATAGTTCACATCATCATGTGATTAACACCCATAGTTCACATCGCCATGTGACCAACACCCAAAGGGTTTACTAGATTCAGTAATCTAGTTCACATCGCTATGTGATTAACACCCAAAGAGTACTAAGGTGTGATCATGTTTTGCTTGTGAGAGAAGTTTAGTCAATGGGTCTGCCACATTCAGATCCGTTATGTATTTTGCAATTTTCTATGTCTACAATGCTCTGCACGGAGCTACTCTAGCTAATTGCTCCCACTTTCAATATGTATCTAGATCGAGACTTAGAGTCATCCAGATCGGTGTCAAAACTTGCATCGACGTAACCCTTTACGACGAACCTTTTGTCACTTCCATAATCGAGAAACATATCCTTATTCCACTAAGGATAATTTTGACCGCTGTCCAGTGATCTACTCCTAGATCACTATTGTACTCCCTTGCCAAACTCAGTGTAGAGGAAGCTAAAGCCCAAGATCCCTGACCACACTGATGCACACCCAGTTGCAGAGAATATGAAAATCAGGAAGGATGCAGGATCGAGACTATGGAGAGAGTCTGATCCCTATGCTATCAGGAGAAGTACCGTTGTGGACTACAGATTCCACACTAAGGAACAACAGGACTTCTATGAGACTATTCTGCTTGACAAGAAGCCCATTGTGTGTGACATGAGATGGGTTGACTGGGAGTTCATCAAGGAGAATGAAGATCACTTCCCTGGTGTGCTTGATAGCTTCAAGGCATGTGGAGTGGACACTTTTGTTGCCCAGAAGCTCACCAAGTGGAATGATGAGCTCATCATGCAGTTTTACTCCACTGCCCACTTCTATCCAGATGGAAGAACAGTGTGGATGTCTGAAGGTACTAGGTACCAATCTACAGTTGATGAGTGGGCCAAGCTCATAAATGCTCCTGAAGAACTTGAGGATGACTTGGACATTTATGCAGAGAAGAAGAAAGGCCACAACAGTATGTCCAATATTTACAAGGAGATCCCAGATGCTGCTTTGGATACACACAAGTTTGGATCTGTACACTATTTGTTGTCTGGTTTGCCAACTATTAACTGGATCTTAAGGCACACACTGCTACCCAAGTCAGGTGATCACAAGATGATCAGAGGACATGCCATCAACTTGCTGCACATATTTGATGTCCCATAGAAGTTCAAAGTCATGAGCCTGATTGTTGAAACAATCAAGAGGACTGCAGCTGATCAGAAGAGAAGTTGTGGGTATGCCCCACACATTCAGGAGCTTATCAACTCAAAGATGGGCAAAGGCAAGTACATCTTGGATAAGGAGCACCTGCCCATCTATCCTAAATTTGAAGATAACACTGTTGTGATGAATGAAAATGAACCGTCTTCAGCTCAAGCACATGAAAAGAGAGAGAAGGCTAAGGCAGAGAAGGCTGCAAAGATGCCATCTGTGGAAGAGGCATCTCAGGTATTCTTGAAGAGCAAGCAAGACCAGCTTGGATATCTGATCCAATCCACCCTGAGGATTGAGAAGGGCTTGGCCACCCTGACCAAGAACTACGAGAGCTTGGAAAGGATTATTGAGACAAAATTCTATGACCTTGATGTCAAGGTAACAGAAATCCAAACTGCATTTGAGCAACTTCAGGAGGAAGCAGAGGAGAAGAAGGGAAAGTCTACCACAGATGCTTTTGCCAGAGTGCCCAAAGGACAGAGATCTGCTACAGTGCCAGTGACAGACAGGGCTGGTCCTGAGTTTTTGGGGGCCCGGGGCGAAACTAAAACTCGGGGGCCTCAATATACACATCATAATAATAACAATCAGTATACAAATATATATGTAGATAGTATTGTCGATAACAAATAAATAAATTCGAAATCAGTAGGCGTATCAAATAATTATACATATTACCTTAAATTTTCTTCTAACATTTCTTGATCAAAAGTCACTTATGATGGGGTCGATGTCAATCTCAACCAATAACTTCTGCGTGCATAATATAACCAAATCAATTAACCTCTCTTGATTCATTGTTGGCCACAAATAATTCTTCAATAATCCCAACTTCGAAAATCTTCTATCAGTAGATGCGACCGTCACAGGCACAGTAAATGCAATAAACAATAGAGATATTGGGATAACAATTAACTTCTCTGACAGGCCTGAAAATCTCCATAGCAGACATTACGTCATGCAAAATAAGTATCATGATATTCGATACAGAATAAAATCATATACCTCAATATCATATGAATCATCAAGAGAGAAAGTTTTTGAAAATTTTTGTGCAACATTCTTCTAGTTACTTAATGACTTCAAGGTGCATGGGCTCAATAAAAATCCAAATATATCTTTAAACACCATGAGTTCTATTAATTGTACCAATTTATCCACAACCTTTTTCTTTTATCGCTACTCGATCCATATGTCTTGTTTTCTTGAAGAGATGATAACACACAGTGTTGGAAAAAAAACTCTTGCATCAATTGTTAAACAATACCAGCTATGTATGAAGGAACGACAATATGATATACCTAATGATTGAATCAGTTACGAGCATCAGTGCGTGCGCCCACACAGAATTACAGAGGGGGGCTGGAATCAATTGAAATCAGCGGCGAATTGGATTAGCGTTGGGGGCCCCGGGAATTGAAATCAACGGAGAATTATGAAGGAAATTAGCAGGAATCAGGAGGGAGGGCGGCAGTACCAGTACGGACGTCGGGCATTGGCGGCCTAGGGTTGGAATAGCTGTTCCTACGGGCCTGGGTCTGCGTGATGTCGTGATGGAATAGGAAGGGCTCGGCGGGATCGCTCCTTTTTCACATGAGGGACTCGCTCGCTCATGAAACGAATCGATCATTGGGTTGTTGCTTGCGCTTGCGCATCTGCATGAAAGCCCAATGCCCAGCCCTTCTTTTTTTGACATTGGCCCATAGGCCTGCATACCTCGGTGGGGGCCCCAGGTTTCGGGGGGCCCGGGGCGGCCGCCCCCTTCCCCTCCCCAGGGTCGGCCCTGGTGATAGACACTAGAGCCACAACATCAGCACCGGCAGCTACAGCTCCAGTTCCACCTCCAGCAGCTACTCCACCAGCTCCAGCTACTTCATCTGAAGCCTTCGTCCTTGGAGTTCTCTCAACACCTCCTACCGAAGATCAAGCCTGAGGGTCATTTAGCACTATGCATTTTTGAACTTTTTGGTAACTTGTTGCCAAACGGGGAGAAAAATGTATAGATCATAGGCTTCGAGAGAGAGAGAGAGAGAGAGTGTGTGTGTTGGTTTTTATCTCTGTTTGCACTTATTTGGTTTGGTTTGAAACTTTATTGTGTGCTTGTGATGCTACTTTATGTTCTTGTGAGATACTTGTTGATCATGTGTTTGATCATATGCTACCCTTAATGCTTGCTGTATGATATTATCTTTATATCCTCTTATGATCATTCACTTTGCTTGGAGATGAGTGCATGTGTTTTAACTTCTTTCATTTTGAGTGCTCCACCAAGATGTATGTGACTTGAAAGAGTAACCCATGATCCTAATCGATTGTGCATTTGCATTCAAAAGCAAATTTTAAATAATGCACAAATTTAGGGGGAGCTCTTGCTTATCACATACTTCTCAAAGCAACGATGTTTTTCTTTTTATCATTTGTTGAAGCTTTTATCTATATGTTGTCATCAATTACCAAAAAGGGGGAGATTGGAAGTGCAACTATCCCTGGGTGGTTTTGGTAATTCCTAACAACATATAGCTCATTGAGCTAATGCTATTCCAAGATAGATATTTCAGGAAAGCTCAATGATTGGCATGGCATGGATTGGAAAGTGGACCCTTCAAAATGCTAAGGACAAAAGATTGGCTCAAGCTCAAAGCACAAGACTCTACATTTTCTATTTTAGTGATCCAAGATCGCATTGAGTCTATAGGAAAAGCCAATACTATTAAGAAGGGATGAGGTGTAGCTTAATGAGGTGCTTGCTCAAAATGCTTAGTGATATGCTCCAAAACCCTCCACTACTTTCTCATATCCACATATGTCCCAAACCAAAAGTCCAACTCGGACCCACCGATTCTTTCTATCCGGCGCCACCGAGTTCACTTGACATAGCCACTGCCAGAAACAATAGTCTTTTCGGTCTCACCGATAGGGATCTCGGTCTCACCGAGATGGGATTGTAATCTCTCTGTTTCCCTTCGTAACGTTTCGGTCCAACCGAGATGAGCGACCCGTCCCACCGAGATTGCAATGCAAACTCTCTGTTTCCTTTTCGTAACGTTTTGGTCCCACCGAGATGAGCGAATCGGTCCCACCGAGTTTGCCTAACCAACTCTTTGTTAGTCCATTACCAAAATCGATCACAACGAGTTTGTGTAATCGGTCTCACCGAGATTACGTTATGCCCTAACCCTAATGATATCGGACCCACCAGGTTGACATGTTGGTCCCACTGAAACACCTAACGCTCACATTATGAACCAAATCGGTCTGACCAAGTTCTCTGAATTGGTCCCACCGAGTTTGGTGATTTGTGTGTAACGGTTAGAATTTGTGTGGAGGCTATATATACCCCCCCACCCACTCTTCATTCGTGGAGAGAGCCATCAGAACATGCCTACACTTCCAATACATATTTTCTGAGAGAGAACCACCTACACTTGTGTTGAGGTCAAGATATTCCATTCCAACCACATAAATCTTGATCTCTAGCCTTCCCCAAGTTGCTTTCCACTCAAATCTTCTTTCCACCAAATCCAATCCAATGAGAGAGAGTTGAGTGTTGGGGAGACTATCATTTGAAGCACAAGAGCAAGGAGTTCATCATCAACACACCATTTGTTACTTCTTGGAGAGTGGTGTCTCCTAGATTGGCTAGGTGTCACTTGGGAGCCTCCGACAAGATTGTGGAGTTGAACCAAGGAGTTTGTAAGGGCAAGGAGATCGCCTACTTCGTGAAGATCTACCCTAGTGAGGCAAGTCCTTCGTGGGCGACGACCATGGTGGGATAGACATGGTTTCTTCTGAAGTCTACTACACAACCTTCTTCTTGTAGACGTTGTTGGGCCTCCAAGTGCAGAGGTTTGTAGGACAGTAGCAAATTTCCCTCAAGTGGATGACCTAAGGTTTATTAATCCGTGGGAGGCGTAGGATGAAGATGGTCTCTCTCAAACAACCCTGCAACCAAATAACAAAGAGTCTCTTGTGTCCCCAACACACTCAATACAATGGTAAATTGTATAGGTGCACTAGTTTGGCGAAGAGATGGTGATACAAGTGCAATATGGATGGTAGATATAGGTTTTTGTAAACTGAAATATGAAAACAGCAAGGTAACAAGTGGTAAAAGTGAGCGTAAACGGTATTGCAATGTGTTGAAACAAGGCCTAGGGTTCATACTTTCACTAGTGCAAGTTCTCTCAACAATAATAAGATAATTGGATCATATAACTATCCTTCAACATGCAACAAAGAGTCACTACAAAGTCACTAATAGCGGAGAACAAACGAAGAGATTATGGTAGGGTACGGAACCACCTCAAAGTTATTCTTTCCAATCAATCCGTTGGGCTATTCCTATAAGTGTCACAAACAGCCCTAGAGTTCGTACTAGAATAACACCTTAAGACACAAATCAACCAAAACCCTAATGTCACCTAGATACTCCAATGTCACCTCAAGTATCTGTGGTTATGATTATACGATATGCATCACACAATCTCAATTCATCTATTCAAACCAACACATAGAACCTCAAAGAGTGCCCAGAGTTTCTACCGGAGAATCACGACGAAAACGTGTGCCAACCCCTATGCATAGGTTCCCAATGTCACGAAACCCGCAAGTTGATCACCAAAACATACATCAAGTGGATCAATAGAATAACCCATTGTCACCACAGTTATCCCATGCAGGACATACATCAAGTGTTCTCAAATCTTTAAAGACTCAATCCGATAAGATTACTTCAAGGGGAAAACTCAATCCATTACAAGAGAGAAGAGGGGGAGAAGAAACATAAGATCAAACTATAATAGCAAAGCTCGCGATACATCAAGATCGTGCCAAATCAAGAACACGAGAGAGAGAGAGAGAGAGAGAGAGAGAGATCAAACACATAGCTACTGGTACATACCCTCAGCCCCGAGGGTGAACTACTCCCTCCTCGTCATGGAGAGCGCTGGGATGATGAAGAAGGCCACCGGTGAGGGATCCCCCCTTCGGTAGGGTGCTGGAACAGGGTCCCGAGAGGTTTTTGGTGGCTATAGAGGCTTGCGGAGGCGGAACTCCCGATCTAATCTCTGCTCTGGAAGTTTTAGGGTACGTGGGGTTATATAGGTGGAAGAAGTACGTCAGGGGAGCCACGAGGGCCCCACGAGGTAGGGGCGTGCCCTATGGGGGTGGGCGCGCCCCCACCCTCGTGGCTTCCTCGTTCCTTCCTCGACATGGGGTCCAAGTCCATCGGGTGGCTTTTGTTCCAAAAATAACTTCTCTAGTTGATTTCGTTCCGTTTCGACTCCGTCTGATATTCCTTTTCTTCAAAACACTGAAATAGGCATAAAACAACAAATCTGGGCTGGGCCTCCGGTTAATAGGTTAGTCCCAAAAATAATATAAAAGTGGATAATAAAGCCCAGTATTGCCCAAAACAATAGATAATATAGCATGGAGCAATCAAAAATTATAGATATGTTGGAGACGTATCAAGCATCCCCAAGCTTAATTCCTGCTCGTCGTCGAGTAGGTAAATGATAAAAAAGAATTTTTGATGCGGAGTGCTACTTGGCACAATTTTAATGTAATTCTTCTTAATTGTGGTATGAATATTCAGATCCGAAAAATTCAAGACAAAAGTTCATATTGACATAAAAAAAATAATACTTCAAGCATACTAAGAAAGCAATTATGTCTTCTCAAAATAACATGGCCAAAGAAAGTTATCCCTACAAAATCATATAGTCTGGCTATGCTCTATCTTTACCACACAAAATATTTAAATCATGCACAACCCCGATGACAAGCCAAGCAATTGTTTCATACTTTAACATTTTCAAAGCTTTTTCGATCCTCACGCAATACATGAGCGTGAGCCATGGATATAGCACTATATGTGAAATAGAATGGTGGTTGTGGAGAAGACAAAAAGAGGGGAAGATAGTCTCACATCAACTAGGCGTATCAACGGGCTATGGAGATGCCCATCAATAGATATCAATGTGAGTGAGTAGGGATTGCCATGCACCGGATGCACTAGAGCTATAAGTATATGAAAGCTCAACAAAAGAAACTAAGTGGGTGCGCATCCAACTCGCTTGCTCACGAAGACCTAGGGCAATTTTGAGGAAGCCCATCATTGGAATATACAAGCGAAGTTCTATAATGAAAATTCCCACTAGTATATGAAAGTGACAAAATGAGAGACTATCTATCATGAAGATCATGGTGCTACTTTGAAACACAAGTGTGGTAAAAGGATAGTAACATTGTCCCTTCTCACTTTTTCTCTCATTTTTTTATTTGGGCATTTTCTCTTTTCTTTATGGCCTCTTTTCTTTTCTTTTTTTTATTTTTCGTCCGGAGTCTCATCCCGACTTATGGGGGAATCATAGTCTCCATTATTCTTTCCTCACTTGGGACAATGCTCTAAAAATGATGATCATCACACTTTTATTTTTCTTACAACTCAACAATTACAACTCGATACTTAGAACAAGAATTGACTCTATATGAATGCCTCCGGCGGTGTACCGGGATATGCAAAGAATCAAGAGTGACATGTATGAAAGAATTATGAACGGTGGTTTTGCCACAAATACGATGTTAACTACATGATCATGCTAGCAATATGACAATGGTGGAGCGTGTCATAATAGATGGAACGGTGGAAAGTTGCATGGCAATATATCTCGGAATGGTTGTGGAAATGCCATGATAGGTAGGTATGGTGGCTGCTTTGAGGAAGGTATATGGTGGGTGTATGATACCGGCAAAAGGTGTGCGGTATTAGAGAGGCTAGCAATGGTGGAAGGATGGGAAAAAGTGCGTATAATCCATGGACTCAACATTAGTCATAAAGAAATCATATGCTTATTGCAAAAATCTAGAAGTTATCAAAGCAAAGTATTACGCGCATGCTCCTAGGGGGATAGATTGGTAGGAAAAGACCATCGCTCATCCCCGACTGCCACTCATAAGGAAGACAATCAATAAATAAATCATGCTACGACTTCATCACATAACGGTTCACCATACGTGCATGCTACGGGAATCACAAACTTTAACACAAGTATTTCTCAAATTCACAACTACTCAACTAGCATGACCCTAATATCACCATCTTTATATCTCAAAACAATTATCAAGCATCAAACTTTTCTTAGTATTCAACACACTCATAAGAATTTTTACAAATCATTTATGCTTAGCATATTATTATTATTAAGCAAATTACCATGCTATTTAAGACTATCAAAATAATCTAAGTGAAGCATGAGATATCAATAGTTTCTATAAAACAAATACACCACCGTGCTCTAAAAGATATAAGTGAAGTACTAGAGCAAAAACTGACTACTCCGAAAGATATAAGTGAAGATCAATGAGTAGTCGGATAATTATGAAACTATGTGAAGACTCTCCCATTTAATAATTTCATATTTTGGTACTTTATTCAAACAGCAAGCAAAGCTAAATAAAATAAAATGACGCTCCAAGCAAAACACATATCATGTGGTGAATAAAAATATAGCTCCAAGTAAAGTTACCGATGAACGAAGACGAAAGAGGGGATGCCTTCCGGGGCATCCCCAAGATTAGACGCTTGGTTATACTTGAATATTACCTTGGGGTGCCTTGGTCATCCCCAATCTTAGGCTCCTTCCACTCCTTATTCCATAATCCATCGGATCTTTACCCAAAACTTGAAAACTTCACAACACAAAACTTAACAGAAAACTCGTGAGCTCCGTTAGCGAAATAAAACAAAACACCACTTCATGGTACTGCAATGTACTCATTCTTTATTTATATTGGTGTTAAACCTACTGTATTCCAACTTCTCTATGGTTTATAAACTATTTACTAGCCATAGATTCATCAAAATAAGCAAACAACACACGAAAAACAGAATCTGTCAAAAACAGAACAGTCTGTAGTAATCTGTAACTAACGCAAACTTATGGGACTCCAAAAATTCTAAAATAAATTGGTGGACCTGAGGAATTTGTCTAGTAATCATCTGCAAAAAGAATCAACTAAATAGCACTCTCCAGTAAAACATTCTAGCTAATCTCATGAGCGCTAAAGTTTCTGTTTTTTACAGCATGATCATAAAGACTTCACCCAAGTCTTCCCAAAGGTTATACTTGGCACAAACACTAACTAAAACACAAAACCACATCTAAACAGAAGCTAGATGGACTATTTGTTACTAAACAGAACCAAAAAGCAAGAAACTAAAATAAAATTGGGTTGCCTCCCAACAAGCGCTAACGTTTAACGCCCCTAGCTAGGCATGACGATTTCAATGATGCTCACATAAAAGATAAGAATTGAAACATAAAGAGAGCATCATGAAGAACATGACTAGCACATTTAATTCTAACCCACTTCCTATGCATAGGGATTTTGTGAGCAAACAACTTAAGGGAACAAGAATCATCTAGCATAGGAAGGAAAAACATGCATAGCTTCAAAATTTTAAGCACATAGAGATGAAACTTGATATTATTGCAATTCCTACAAGCATATATTCCTCCCTCATAATAATTTTCAGTAGCATCATGAATGAATTCAACAATATAACCAGCACCTAAATCATTCTTTTCATGATCTACTTGCATAGAAATTTTACTACTCTCCACATAAGCAAAATTCTTCTCATTCGGGATAGTGGGAGTATCATAAGAGATTTGAATACAATAAATTGTTTCCACATTAAAAGAGTAATGTTCAGATAAAGGGTACTCATAATCATGACAAGTTTTATAAATATAATCATCACTACTCTTTATAGCATAAGTTTTATCACAATAATCATCATAAGTAGCAACTTTGTTCTCATCATAATCGATTGAAACCTCTTCCGAAATAGTGGATACATCACTAAATAAAGTCATGACCTCTGAGGGAGTCCTGGATTAGGGGGTGTTCGGATAGCCGAACTATATCTTCAGCCGGACTCCAGGACTATGAAGATACAAGATTGAAGACTTCGTCCCGTGTCTGGAAGGTTCTTTCCTTGGCGTGGAAGGCAAGCTAGGCGTGCGGATATTCAAGATCTCCTACCAATGTAACCGACTCTGTGTAACCCTAACCCTATCCGGTGCCTATATAAACCGGAGGGTTGTAGTCCGTAGGACGAACACATCATAACCATCATCATACCCATAGGCTAGCTTCTAGGGTTTAGCCTCCTTGATCTCGTGGTAGATCTACTCTTGTACTACCCATATCATCAATATTAATCTAGCAGGAGTAGGGTTTTACCTCCATCGAGAGGGCCCGAACCTGGGTAAAATAAAGTGTCCCTTGTCTCCTGTTACCATCCGACCTTGACGCACAGATCGGGACCCCCTACCCGAGATCCGCCGGTTTTGACACCGACATTGGTGCTTTCATTGAGAGTTCCTCGGTGTCGTCGCCTTTAGGCCCGATGGCTCCTTTGATCATCAACAACGATGAGGTCCAGGGTGAGACTTTTCTCCTCGGACAGATCTTCGTCTTCGGCGGCTTCGCTCTGCGGGCCAACTCGCTTGGTTATCTGGAGCAGATCGAGAGCTACGCCCCTAGCCATCAAGTCAGGTTTGGAAGCCTAAACTACATGGCAGATATCCGTGGAGACTTGATCTTCGACGGATTCGAGCCACAGCCAAGCGCGCCGCACTATCTCGAGGGGCATGATATAGCTCTACCTCCGAACAGTGTCCTGGAGGCCGCATACGCTCCGGCCCCGATCCTCGATTCGGAGCCCGCTGCGTTCTTTGAAGATGAACGGTTGGACGTCACCTCGGAGGCTGCGATCTTAAAAGCCATTGAGCCGAACGCGAGCCCCGAGCTCCGCATGTCCTGTGACTCCAAGGAGCCGGACTCTTCTCCGAACTTCGGGTCGTCCGTGCCCCCGCCGATCGAATCAGATTGGGCGCCTGTAATGGAGTTCACCGCCGCGGACATCTTTCAGTATTCACCTTTTGGTGATATTCTGAATTCTCTCAAGTCTCTCTCTTTGTCAGGAGAGCCCGGTCCGAACTATGTCCTGCGAGGTTGGGATTCGGACGACGAAGAAATTCAAAGCCCACCCACCGCCCACTTAATAGCCATTGTCGACGATATATCCGACATGCTCGACTTCGGCTCCGAAGACTTCGACGGTATGGACGACGAAGGAGGAGACGAGCAAGAACCAGCACCTGTAGGGCGCTGGACCGCCACCTCGTCATACGACATATACATGGTGGATGCTCCAAAAGATGGAGATGGCGATGGAACAGTGGAGGATGGCACTTCGAAAAAGCCTCCAAAACGCCGACGTCAGCGGCGCCGCTCCAAATCCCGCCACAGCAGAAACGGTGATTCCCGCACGGGAGATAATACTACCCCGGACAGCGCCGAAGGACACCAAAACCAGCAGGATTCGGCATAGGAAGATGGAGAAGTCCGCCCTCATGAGAGAGCGGCAGAGCGAGAGGTCGAGGACGATAACTACATGCCTCCCTCCGAAGACGAGGAAAGCCTCGGCGACGATGAATTCATCGTACCATCAGACCCCGCCGAACAAGAGCGCTTTCAACGCAGGCTTTTAGCCACGGCGAACAGCCTAAAGAAAAAGCAGCAACAGCTTAGAGATGATCAAGATTTGCTAGCTGACAGATGGACTGAAGTCCTTGCGGCCGAAGAGCACGAGCTCGGACGCCCCTCCAAAAACTATCCTAAGCGCAGGCCGCTACCCCAATCAGAGGAGGAAGCCCAAGACATGGCAGATCGGCCACCTCGTGGCCGCGACAGAGAAGCCTGTCGAACATCCAAACAAGCCATGCCCCGCAGCCGCTTTACCAAGGCACGGGAACACGAACCAGACCTGCGAGACGTCCTGGAGGACAAAGCAAGGCAAACAAGATCGATCTATGGATTGCGCGGACGCCCGACGACACGTGATAGTTTTCACTCCGGACACAATAAATCCAGTCGGGCCGAACACAACAGGCACAGCTCCTCCGAACTGCGTCGAGACATAGCCCAGTACAGGGGCGCCGCACACCCACTATGCTTCACAGACGAAGTAATGGATCATAGAATCCCAGAGGGTTTTAAACCCGTCAACATCGAGTCGTACGATGGTACGACAGATCCGGCAGTATGGATTGAGGACTATCTCCTCCACATCCACATGGCATGTGGCGATGATTTGCACGCCATCAAATATTTACCCCTTAAGCTTAAGGGACCAGCCCGGCACTGGCTTAACAGCCTCCCCGCAGATTCGATCGGCTCTTGGGAGGACCTGGAGGCCGCATTCCTCGACAACTTCCAGGGGACCTACGTACGGCCACCGGACGCCGACGACCTAAGCCACATAATCCAGCAGCCAGAAGAATCGGCCAGACAATTCTGGACACGGTTCCTAACAAAGAAAAATCAGATAGTCGATTGTCCGGAAGCAAAGGCCTTAGCAGCCTTCAAGCATAACATCCGTGACGAGTGGCTTGCCCTGCACCTGGGACAGGAAAAGCCGAAATCCATGGCAGCCCTCATGACACTCATGACCCGCTTTTGCACGGGCGAAGATAGCTGGCTAGCTCGCAGCAACAACTTATCGAAGAAGCAAGGTAATTCAGATACCAAGGACAAAAGTGGCAGGTCGCGACAGAATAAACAGAAACGCCGCGTCAGCAGCGACAGCAATGAAGATACAGCAGTAAACGCCGGATTCAGAGGCCATAAATCCAGTCAGCGGAAAAAGCCATTCAAAAAGAATACCCAGGGCCCGTCTAGTTTGGACCGAATACTCGACCGCTCGTGCCAGATTCACGGCACCCCCGAAAGGCCAGCCAATCACACCAACAGGGATTGTTGGGTGTTCAAGCAGGCAGGCAAGTTAAGAGCCGAAAACAAAAACAAGGGGCTAGACAGCGATGACGAAGTGGAGCCCAGGCCGCCGAACAACAACGGACAGAAGGGGTTTCCCCCACAAGTGCGGATGGTGAACATGATATACGCGACTCATATTCCCAAGCGGGAGAGGAAGCGTGCGCTACGGGACGTTTACGCGATGGAGCCAGTCGCCCCAAAGTTCAACCCATGGTCCTCTTGCCCGATCACCTTCGATCGAAGGGACCACCCCACTAGCATCCGTCACGGCGGTTTCACCGCATTGGTTCTTGACCCAATCGTTGACGGATTTCACCTTACAAGAGTCCTCATGGACGGTGGCAGTAGCATGAACCTGCTCTACCAGGATACAGTGCGGAAAATGGGCATAGATCCATCAAGGATCAAGCCCACAAGGACGACCTTTAAAGGCGTCATCCCAGGTGTAGAGGCCAATTGCATAGACTCCATAACACTTGATGTGGTCTTCGGATCTCCGGACAACTTCCGAAGTGAAGAGTTAATCTTCGACATAGTTCCGTTCCGCAGTGGCTATCATGCTCTGCTTGGACGCACCGCATTCGCTAAATTCAATGCGGTGCCGCACTACGCATATCTCAAGCTCAAGATGCCAGGCCCTCGAGGTGTAATCACGATCAGTGGAAACACCGAACGCTCCATCCGTACGGAGGAACACACAGCGGCCCTCGTAGCAGAGGTACAAAGCAGCCTGTTAAGGCAGCTCTCGAGTCCAGCCGCTACAAAGCAGGACAAAGCAAAACGCGCCCGGAGTAACCCGCAGCAAGACCGACTGGCGCGTTCAGAGCACGCGTAGCAATACGGCCCCAACCCCAGCCATCGCTACATAGCGGAGCTAGTACCTCGAGTACACAATTACGCCCTTACAATTCCATGGGCATAGGGGAAGGGGCAGATAAAACGGCATGCCAACAATACGGCGTCAAACGTACTAGGGGTTGCCGGGTTCTTCCTTTCTTTCAGGACTCCATACTCTGGATACAGTGTTCGGCCTCGCTGCCGCACAGACAATACAGGACCCAGGAAAGCAGACAAAACAACGCCGCATCATGGAACTCTCAGGTGGTCTCTATTTCGAGCAATATATCGGTTTCTAAATTCTGCGGCCTGCGCCTGGTCAGGACATGTTAAATAGTCTAAAAAAAATTCGCACTACTTGTATCGTCCGGCTTGAATAAACAGCCTCCTCATAAATAATGCATAGCTTTTCGTCTATTTTTTGCATTATCTTCTTTTAATATACATATGTTTACTCAAATAACATGATCGCACCCGTACACCATGGTACGGCAAACCACGCCAGGGGCTTTATTACCCTTCTATCTGGTGTGAGAAGTCCGTCCACTTTCACAAGTGCGGCACCCCGAACTTATAGCATTATATGCATCGGCTCCGAGTCATGATTTTGGTCATATGTTGGGTTTGCCCGGCTCCTATGTTTTGGTGCCTTACGTTCCGCTCTATCGGCTAAGTAGCACTAGGAGAACCACTGCGATTGTACCCCAGATCAGGTGGGTGAGCACCTCAGTGGAGAAAGCTAAAACAGATTGTCATGATAAGGCGCGAGACCGGTCGCTGTTCGAGAGGTTTTTCGAGTCCCTAAAGGCTTATGCCGCTTCGAGCGGAGAGCTGGTTAAGTCCGGATAAAGGCGTGGATAGTGCCCCGAATTCGGCCTTTCGAACTAGGGGCTTCGCCGAAATTTAAAATTATAACGTTCTATGGCTAAGTGAGAGTGTTCAAGCATTATAGTCCGATTGCCTGGTTCGCTGTGCTGAGCGCCTCCCTCGAAGGACCCAACTATGGGAACAAGAGCCCTCAGGTTTATCCCGAACACCCCAGCACTAGTTGCATGGGGGCAGAAGCTGACGACTCGCCATCTCTCAGTTATTGATAAACGGCCGCACAGAAAATAATATTTTAAATTCATAAAGCATTGCTTAAGTGCATATGAACAAGTTTTCAGCGCACAGGATACAAACGAGCGAGTTCATTGAAATATTACATCTTTGGCACACTCATCCGCGACAAGGCGAGCTCCAGCGAGAACTTCCTTGTAGTAGTTCTCGGGCTTGCAATGCTCCTTCCCCTGCGGCGGCCCGTCCTTCACCAGCTTCTCTCCGTCCAGCTTGCCCCAGTGCACCCTTACACGGGCAGGGCCCTCTGGGCACCTTCTATGCAGACGGAGCGCTTGATGACCTCAAGCCGTGGACAGGCCTCCACCAGCCACCGCACCAGCCCAAAGTAGCTCCCAGGCAGGGCCTCTCCAGGCCACAGCCGAACTAGTAAGCCCTTCATGGCCTGTTCGGCCGCCTTGTGGAGCTCGGCCAGCTGCTTCAGCTGACCGCTTAAGGGCAAAGGGTGTCCGGCCTCAGAATACTGAGACCAGAACACACTCTCCGTCGAGCTGTCCTCTTCAGCTCGGTAGAATGCGGCGGCGTCGGATGCGCTGCGGGGAAGATCGAAGAACGCCCCTGGAGAACTCCGGATTCGGGTAAGTAATAGGTATTTCACCTTTATATTCCTACTTTGCATTAAGAATGCCTTACCCGCTGCTATCTTTTTCACATCCTCCAACTCTTGGAGGGCCTTTTGGGCTTCGGCCTTGGCAATCTTGGTGGTCTCAACAGCCAACGCGAGCTCGGATGCTTGCGTTTTTGCCTCAAGCTCCAAACCCTCATGTTTCTTCATGAGAGCTTGCAGCTCTTGCTGCACCTCGCCGACTTGGACCCCAAGCTTTTCTCGCTCGGCGCGCTCCTCGGCCGCTTTCTTCTCGGCCTCAGCCAGCGCCTGCTTCAGGGTTGCCACCTCGGTTGTGGCCCCTACAATAAGCAGTACAATCCTGTTATTTCTTTTTGCAATGAAGCCTCTCTATAGGCACCTTTTTTTCCTTTCTTTTTTCTTCTAAGGGGTATTTCTTACCTTCCTTTTCCACGAGCTGCCTTTTGGCAAGGCCGAGCTCTTGCTCGGACCGCTCGAGGTCCTTTTTCAGGACTTCCACCTGCGCAGTCAGTGCGGCGGTGGACAGCAGGGAAGCCTGCATACGCATATTAGACTTTTTATTAGACTCCTACGAAAATTGTTGGATCCTCTATTCGGCTTTTCTTTCCGAACACCGAACAGAGCATCAGGGGCTACTGTCTATGCGGTAATGAATTTAGCATATTTTTTGCTTACCTGGAAGCCTGTTAGAAGGCTAGCGCAAGCTTCATTCAGTCCGCACTTGGCGGACTGAACCCTTTGGACCACCGCACTCATAACAGTACGGTGCTCCTCGTCGGTGGTGGCGCCTTCAAGCGCCTCCAACAGACTATCCGGCGCCTCTGGTTGGACAGAGGTCGCCGGCTCAGACAGCTTACTCCTCTTGGAAGGAGTTCGCCCACCGCAAGCCAGGACGGTTGAGTCCGGCATGGTGTCCGGCACAAAGCCGGACTGGGAGCCCTGGGGGGTTTCATCCCCTTTACTCCTGGGGTCCTGAGGATTGCCTTGCGGCTCCTCCAAGACCACCTCCTCCTGCCCTGTTCGGCGGGACGCCGCTTCGGCATCGTCCGCCCCGCTGGGGGAGACTGCGGGCGGGACAGAGTTCATGTCCGACTAATCCAGGGAGCCGCTCGATGAATCATTGAGTGCGGCTCGGGGCGGGCTGCCCAAATAGCATTCGACATTAGGGTAAGCTGCGCACTTGAAGATACTATGAGTCATTCTGGTATGTGAATACTTATGATGTCGCCGGACGCTTGGTTCTGTCCGGCCACTCCTTTCCGCCCTCTTCGGCGTTGGGGGAGTAGTCCGGCGGAGGGGTCTTCCTTTTCCTCGACCCCTCGGCCTCCCCTGTTGGGGCGACCTTTTTCTTTTTCGCTCCCCTCGCTGGAGGGGGAGAGCTTCCTTGTTCCTCCTCCTCGTTTTCACGAGAGGAGGGCGTTGCAGACTCGCCAGATGACGAGCTCGACACCACCACATTGCGGGCACTCTTTCGAGTCCCGGTGGTCTTCTTCTTATTGACCTTCTTCTCCGGCACCACATAGGGCGCCGGAGCCAGCAGCTTCTCTAAGAGAGCTGGGGCTGGGTCTTCGGGCAGAGGAGCCGGGCAGTTGATTGATCCGGCTATCTTCAGCCACGCCTGTCAAAGGCAAAGGGAGTTTTTAGATCCCACATAGAGTTAATCTATGTAGAAAAGCTTAACGAACCTGTGAAAGGTATAAATAGCCTACCTCGCCAGCGTTGCGCTGCGAGCTGTATCCGTGGTCCTCGGAAGCGGATGTGGGGCACTCGGCGCCTTTGGTTAGCACCTTCCAGATGTCTTCATACGTCGTGTCAAAGAGCCTATTGAGGGTTTGGTGCTGCGCCGGGTCGAATTCCCACAAAGTGAACTCCCGTTCTTGGCACGGGAGGATCCGGCGAACGAACATGACATGGATGATGTTGACATGCCGGATGGGCTTGTTCATCAGGGACCGGATGCAAGTTTGCAGTCCGGTCACTTCTTCTTCGTTGCCCCATGATAGGCCCGTATCTTTCCAGGACATGAGCTGCGTGGGGGGTCCGGATCGGAACTTAGGGGCCGCGACCCATTTCGAGTCGCGTGGCTCGGTGATGTAAAACCACCCTGCCTGCCACCCCTTTAAGGACTCCACAAAGGAGCCATCGAACCAGAGTGCGTTGGCCATTTTGCCGGCCATAGCACCTCCGCACTCTGCCTGGGTGCCGGACACCACCTTGGGCTTGACGTTGAAGGTCTGGAGCCAGAGGCCGAAGTGGGGGCGGATGCGGAGAAAGGCCTCACACACGATAATAAACGCCGAGATATTGAGGATAAAGTTCGGGGCCAGATCGTGGAAGTCCAGGCCGTAGTAGAACATGAGCCCCCGGACAAAAGGGTGAAGTGGAAAACCCAGTCCGCGGAGGAAATGGGGGAGAAAAACTACCCTCTCATGCGGCCTTGGGGTGGGAAGAAGCTGCCCCGCCTCGGGAAGCCGGTGCGGGATGTCCTTGGACAGATATCCGGCCTTCCTAAGCTTTTTGATTTGACCCTCCGTAACGGAGGAAGCCATCCACTTGCCACCCGCTCCGGACATCGCTGGAGCAGGTTGGGGAAGAAAGAGCAAACTTGGGCGTTGGAGCTTGAGTGCGCAGGAGATGGATGGGCAAAGGAGGAAGAAGGCGTAGGTGAAAGAGGTGGATCTTTATCCCCTTGTATAGGCTGATGCCGTTATGCGTCCCCACCTACCTAATAAAACTCGCTTGCCGCTCACACGCCGTGGTAAATGGCGCGGTTGGGTTACCCACGTCCGTATTAATGAGAATCCCGTTAAAGGGGGCACACGATCTCTGCTTCGACAAGACGTGCCATGGAAACCGCCTCGTTGACCATGCCGCGGTGGAACAACAAAAAATAATCCATACAGAAGGCTTGGTCGCAGTGTTATGACGCACTGCGGAATACGTCAGCAGATTTGATTTGTGTTTGTATTATTCTCTATATGGCAATACGTGGAAACTTGTTTTGCAGAGCCGGACACTATTTTTTGGTGTTTATTATCTTCTTGAAGAATTTGGAGGAGGAACCCGCCTTGCAATGCCGAAGACAATTTGCGCGCCGGACTCGTCGTCATTGAAGCCTGGTTCATGGGCTACTGAGGGAGTCCTGGATTAGGGGGTGTTCGGATAGCCGAACTATATCTTCAGCCGGACTCCAGGACTATGAAGATACAAGATTGAAGACTTCGTCCCGTGTCCGGAAGGTTCTTTCCTTGGCGTGGAAGGCAAGCTAGGCGTGCAGATATTCAAGATCTCCTACCAATGTAACCGACTCTGTGTAACCCTAACCCTATCCGGTGCCTATATAAACTGGAGGGTTGTAGTCCGTAGGACGAACACATCATACCCATAGGCTAGCTTCTAGGGTTTAGCCTCCTTGATCTCGTGGTAGATCTACTCTTGTACTACCCATATCATCAATATTAATCTAGCAGGAGTAGGGTTTTACCTCCATCGAGAGGGCCCGAACCTGGGTAAAATAAAGTGTCCCTTGTCTCCTGTTACCATCCGACCTTGACGCACAGATCGGGACCCCCTACCCGAGATCCGCCGGTTTTGACACCGACAACCTCTCCAAATCCACTTTCATAAATATTATAATATTCAACATCCTCCAGTATTGTGGGATCACTACTTCCTAAAGTTGACACTCTTCCAAACCCACTTTCATCAATATAATCATCATAGGTAGAAGGCATGCTATCATCATAACAACTTTGCATATCAAAACTTGGGAGGCTAAAAATATTATCATTATTAATCATTGCATCCCCAAGCTTGGGACAAACATAATTACAGCAAATATATTCTCAAATATGTCATCCTCATCAAACATAGCTTCCCCAAGCTTGGGCCTTTTCATATCATAAGCATAATCACTCTCATCATTAATAGTATGGATAGCACCAATAGTATAGCAATTATTATATTATTCCAAGAAAGTGCCAAAAAGATTTTCAAGATCATAAGAAGTATCATTATCTTCCCAATCATAATCATCACAACAAGCAATAGGCATAACGAGATCATCATCAAGTGCATCATCTTCATTTTCATGAGGCACAACAATAATAGGAGCAACCTTATTTTGGGGAGATAACTTTTTACCTCTCTTCCTTTTTCTTTTCTTCTTCTTCACCACATCATTTGTGGGTTCAATCCTCTTTTTGGAGCTCCTTATTAATGGGATTGGTTGAATAGTAGGCTCCTCCTCGTTACCTGATTCATCATAAGAAATAATAGGAGGATATTGGGAAGTCTCTTCCCTTCATTAGTATTCTCTTCATCCTCTATTTGTTTTCTTTTCTTTATGTAATTGGCAATATAAGGATTCTCAATGCAATTCACCGCACAATACATATAAATATTCTCTAGATCAAAATCAAGAAATCTATCAAGATTAAATTTTGGAATACCCTCAGTTATACGTTTCATTTCTTCATAACCCAAAAGAAGGCTAAGCTCTTTATGATGCTCAAGGGTAATCAAATTATCACAATGTTTGGACACGACTTGATCATGAAAGAAATAGCATTGGAGATTTAAATGACCATGTTCATTGCAAAGTTCGCAAGGGGTACTATAAATATTGAATCTTTCAGCGCAATCATCAAGACTTTCTTGCAACAATTTGGTTTCTAAGTACTTATGCCTCTTGCAATATCTATCTTCCCTATTTGGTGTGTACTTGCAAACCCAATGCACTCCACAAAAATTGACATGTTTATAGGAGACATTTTCATCATAACTAGTGCAATCATCATTAGTACTATGATATTCAAGGAGTTCATACTAACAACATTGCAATCATGCTCATCATTCAAATATTTAGTGCCAAACATTTTAATGCATTCTTCTTCTAACACTTTGGCACAATTTTCTTT
Source organism: Aegilops umbellulata (assembly GCA_032464435.1). Taxonomy (NCBI): domain Eukaryota; kingdom Viridiplantae; phylum Streptophyta; class Magnoliopsida; order Poales; family Poaceae; genus Aegilops; species Aegilops umbellulata. The sequence goes on along the minus strand of CP136058.1, from coordinate 329,241,375 downwards.
TCCATCATACTCACGAATTATATTAAAAAGATGAAGCGTATGAGGCAAACTCAATTCCATTTTTTTTGTAATTTTCTTTTATAAACTAAACTAGTGCTAAAACAAGAAACAAAAAGATTCGATTGCAAGATCTAAATATATACCTTCAAGCATTAACCTCCCCGGCAACAGCGCCAGAAAAGAGCTTGATGTCTACTACACAGCCTTCTTCTTGTAGACGTTGTTGGGCCTCCAAGTGCAGAGGTTTGTAGCACAGTAGCAAATTTCCCTCAAGTGGATGACCTAAGGTTTATCAATCCGTGGGAGGCGTAGGATGAAGATGGTCTCTCCCAAACAACCCTGCAACCAAATAACAAAGAGTCTCTTGTGTCCCCAACACACCCAATACAATGGTAAATTGTATAGGTGAACTAGTTCGGCGAAGAGATGGTGATACAAGTGCAATATGGATGGTAGATATAGGTTTTTGTAAACTGAAAATATAAAAACAGCAAGGTAACAAGTGGTAAAAGTGAGCCTAAACGGTATTGCAATGTGTTGAAACAAGGCCTAGGGTTCATACTTTCACTAGTGCAAGTTCTCTCAACAATAATAACATAATTGGATCATATAACTATCCCTCAACATGCAACAAAGAGTCACTCCAAAGTCACTAATAGCGGAGAACAAACGAAGAGATTATGGTAGGATACGGAACCACCTCAAAGTTATTCTTTCCAATCAATCCGTTGGGCTATTCCTATAAGTGTCACAAACAGCCCTAGAGTTCGTACTAGAATAACACCTTAAGACACAAATCAACCAAAACCCTAATGTCACCTAGATACTCCAATGTCACCTCAAGTATCTGTGGTTATGATTATACGATATGCATCACACAATCTCAATTCATCTACTCAAACCAACACATAGAACCTCAAAGAGTGCCCAAAGTTTCTACCGGAGAATCACGACGAAAACGTCTGCCAACCCCTATGCATAGGTTCCCAATGTCACGAAACCCGCAAGTTGATCACCAAAACATACATCAAGTGGATCAATAGAATAACCCATTGTCACCATGGTTGTCCCACGCAAGACATACATCAAGTGTTCTCAAATCTTTAAAGACTCAATCCGATAAGATTACTTCAAGGGGAAAACTCAATCCATTACAAGAGAGAAGAGGGGGAGAAGAAACATAAGATCCAACTATAATAGCAAAGCTCGCGATACATCAAGATCGTGCCAAATCAAGAACACGAGAGAGAGAGATCAAACACATAGCTACTGGTACATACCCTCAGCCCCGAGGGTGAACTACTCCCTCCTAGTCATGGAGAGCGCTGGGATGATGAAGAAGGCCACTGGTGAGGGATCCCCCCTCCGGCAGGGTGCTGGAACAGGGTCCCGAGAGGATTTTGGTGGCTACAGAGGCTTGCAGCGGTGGAACTCCCGATCTAATCTCTATTCTGGAAGTTTTAGGGTACATGGAGTTATATAGGCGGAAGAAGTACGTCACGGGAGCCACGAGGGCCCCACGAGGCAGGAGCGCGCCCTAGGGGGGTGGGCGCGCCCCCCACCCTAGTGGCTTCCTCGTTCCTTCCTTGACGTGGGGTCCAAGTCCATCGGGTGGCTTTCGTTCCAAAAATAACTTCTCTAATTGATTTCGTTCCGTTTCGACTCCGTCTGATATTCCTTTTCTTCAAAACACTGAAATATGCATAAAGCAGCAAATCTGGGCTGGGCCTCCGGTTAATAGGTTAGTCCCAAAAATAATATAAAAGTGGATAATAAAGCCCAATATTGCCCAAAACAATAGATAATATAGCATGGAGCAATCAAAAATTATAGATACGTTGGAGACGTATCAGCTTCTTCGTGGGCCCTTCATGGACTCGCGCAACCGTTACCCTTCATGGGTTGAAGTCTCCATCAACGTGGATGTACGATAGCACCACCTATCAGAACCACGGATAAAAATCTTCATGTCAACATTGCGTTTGCTCCCTCAAACTCCTCCCTTTATCTTCGTATGCAATTGTTGTACATTCCGCTGCTATACTCTTAGAATTGCATGTGTAGGTTGATTGCTTGACTTGTGCTAAGTTGTTAAAATCTGCCAAGAACTAAAATTGGGAAAAGGCTAGATTTTTATTTTGTCAAGTAGTCAAATCACCCCCCCCCCTCTAGACATACATTCGATCCTACAGTATGCTATGCTGTGTACCAGACCTATTGTGTACCTTGACATGAGTTTGGCAAGAGGATACGATAGTGATCTAGGAGTGGATCACTGGACAGCGGTCAAAGTTATCGTTAGTTACCTAAAGAGGACTAAGGAAATATTTCTCGGTTATGGAGGTGATAAAGAGTTCGTCGTAAAGAGTTACGTCGATGCAAGCTTTTACACCGATCTAGATGACTCTGAGTATGAATCTGGATACATATTGAAAGTGGGAGCAATTAGTTAGAGTAGCTCTATGCAGAGCATTGTAGACATAGAAATTTGCGAAATGCATACGGATCTGAATGTGGTAGACCTGTTGACTAAACTTCTCTCACAAGCAAAACATGATCACACCTTAGTACTCCTTGGGTGTTAATCACATAGCGATGTGAACTAGATTAGTAAACCCTTTGGGTGTTGTTCACATGGAGATGTGAACTATTGGTGTTAAATCACATGGCGATGTGAACTACACTATTGACTCTAGTGCAAGTGGGAGACTGAAGGAAATATGCCCTAGAGGCAAAAATAAAGTTGTTATTTATATTTCCTTATATCATGATAAATGTTTATTATTCATGCTAGAATTGTATTAACCGGAAACTTGATACATGTGTGAATACATAGACAATACATAGTGTCCCTAGTATGCCTCTACTTGATTAGCTCGTTAATCAAAGATGGTTAAGTTTCCTGACCATAGACATGTGTTGTCATTTGATGAACAGGATCACATCATTAGGAGAATGATGTGATGGACAAGACCCACCCGTTAGCTTAGCATAATGATCGTTAAGTTTTATTGCTATTGCTTTCTTCATGACTTATACATATTCCTTTTACTATGAGATTATGCAACTCCCGAATACCGGAGGAACACCTTGTGTGCTATCAAATGCCATAACGTAACTGGGTGATTATAAATATTCTCTACAGGTGTCTCTGAAAGTGTTTTTTGGGTTGGCATAGATCGAGATTAGGATTTGTCACTCCGAGTATCGGAAAGGTATCTCTGGGCCCTCTCGGTAATGCGCATCATGATAAGCCTTGCAAGTAATGTGACTAATGAGTTAGTTGCAGGATGATGTATTACGGAAAGAGTAAAGAGACTTGCCGGCAACGAGATTGAACTAGGTATGAGGATATCGACGATCGAATCTCGGGCAAGTAACATACCGGTGACAAAGGGAATGACATATGTTGTCGTTGCGGTTTGATCAATAAAGATCTTCGTAGAATATGTAGGAACCAATATGAGCATCCAGGTTATGATGTTGGTTATTGATCGGAGATGTGTCTTGGTCATGTCTACATAGTTCTCGAACCCGTAGGGTCCGCACGCTTAACGTTCGATGACGATTTGTATTATGAGTTATGTGTTTTGGTGACCGAAGATTGTTCAGAGTCCCGGATGAGATCACAGACATGACGAGGAGTCTCGAAATGTTTGAGAGGTAAAGATTGATATATTGGACGATGATATTCGGACACCGGAATGGTTCCGGAGTGTTTCGGGTATTTATCGGAGTACCGGGAGGTTACCGGAACCCCCCGGGAAAGTAATGGGCCAACAAGGGCCATAGGGGACAGAGAGGGGGCAGCCCACAAGGAGTGGCGCGTGCCCCCCCATGGGAAGTCCGAATTGGACAAGGGGAAGGGGGTGTGGCCGCCCTTTCCTCCTCCCTCTCACTCTCCTTCCCCCTTTCCCCCTCCGAAAGAAAGGAAGGGGTGACTAGGACTAGGAGTCCAAGTCGGTTTCCGCCCCCCCCCATGGTGCGCCCCTAGGGCCGGCCTCCTCCCTCTCCTCCTTTATATACGGGGGCAAGGGGTCACCCCAAAGCACATCAATTGTTCTCTAAGCCGTGTGTGGTGCCCCCTGCTACCTCTTAAGCACTGCGTTGGTTTTCCCTTGAAGAGGAAAGGGTGATTCAGTAAAGTAGTGTAAGTATTTCCCTCAGTTTTTGAGAACCAAGGTATCAATCCAGTAGGAGACCATGCTCAAGTCCCACACACCTACACAAACAAATAAGAACCTTGCAACCAACGCCATAAAGGGGTTGTCAATCCCTTCACGGCCACTTGCAAAAGTGAGATCTGATAGAGATGATAAGATAATATTTTTGGTATTTTTATGATAAAGACTAAAAGTAAAGAACGCAAAGAAAAATAGATGTAAACTTATATGATGGAGAATAGACCCGGGGGCCATAGGTTTCACTAGTGGCTTCTCTCAAGATAGCATAAGTATTACGGTGGGTAAACGAATTACTGTCGAGCAATTGATAGAATTGAGCATAGTTATGAGAATATCTAGGTATGATCATGTATATAGGCATCACGTCTGTGACAAGTAGACCGACTCCTACCTACATCTACTACTATTACTCCACACATCGACCGCTATCCAGCATGCATCTAGAGTATTAAGTTCATAAGAACGGAGTAACGCTTTAAGCAAGATGACATGATGTAGAGGGATAAACTCATGCAATATGATATAAACCCCATCTTTTTATCCTCGATGGCAACAATACAATACGTGTCGTTTCCCCTACTGTCACTGGGATCAAGCACCGCAAGATTGAACCCAAAGCTAAGCACTTCTCCCATTGCAAGGAAGATCAATCTAGTAGGCCAAACCAAACTAATAATTCGAAGAGACTTGCAAAGATAACCAATCATACATTAAAGAATTCAGAGGAGATTCAAATATTGTTCAAAGATAATCTTGATCATAAACCCACAATTCATCGGATCTCGACAAACACGCCGCAAAAGAAGAGTTACATCAGATAGATCTCCAAGAGAACCGAGGAGAACTTTGTATTGAGATTCAAAGAGAGAGAAGAAGCCATCTAGCTAATAACTATGGACCCGAAGGTCTGAGGTAAACTACTCACACATCATCGGAGAGGCTATGGTGTTGATGTAGAAGCCCTCCGTGATCAATGCCCCCTCCGGCAGAGCGCCGGAAAAGGCCCCAAGATGGGATCTCACGAGTATAGAAGGTTGCGGCGGTGGAAATAGGGTTTTGGCTCCGTATATGATGTTTCCAGGGTATATGAGTATATATAGGCAAAAGAGGTCAGCCAAGAGAGCTTTGAGGGCCCCACAAGAGTGGGGGGCGCGCCTCCCTGCCTCGTGGGGAGCTTTGATTGCTTGACGTCCACTCCAAGTCCTCTGGATCACGTTTGTTCCGAAAATCACGTTCCTGAAGGTTTCATTCCGTTTGGACTCCGTTTGATATCCTTTTCCTTCGAAACACTGAAATTGGCAAAAAAATAGCAATTTGGGTTGGGCCTCCAGTTAATAGGTTAGTCCCAAAAATAATATAAAAGTGTATAATAAAGCCCATTAAACATCCAAAACAGAATATATATAATAGCATGGAACAATAAAAAATTATAGATACGTTCGAGACGTATCAAGCATCCCAAGCTTAATTCCTGTTCGTCCTCGAGTAGGTAAATGATAAAAACAGATTTTTTGATGTGGAATGCTACTTAGCATAATTATCAATGTAATTATCTTATTTGTGGCATGAATATTCAGATCCGAAAGATTCAAGATAAAAGTTTAATATTGACATAAAAGTAATAATACTTTAAGCATACTAACTAAGCAATTATGTCTTGTCAAAATAACATGGCCAAAGAAAGTTCATCCCTACAAAATCATATAGTTTGGTCATGCTCCAATTTCGTCACACAAGAATGCTCTCATCATGCATAACCCCAATGACAAGCCAAGCAATTGTTTCATACTTTAGTAATCTCAAACTTTTTTCAACTTTCACGCAATATATGAGCGTGAGCCATGGATATAGCACTACGAGTGGAATAGAATATGATGATGGGGGTTATGTGGAGAAGACAAAAAGGGAGAAAGTCTCACATTGACGCGACTAATCAACGAGCTAGGGAGATGCCCATCGATTGATGTCAATGCAAGGAGTAGGGATTGCCATGCAACGGACGCACTAGAGCTATAAATGTATGAAAGCTCAACAAAAGAAACTAAGTGGGTGTGCATCCAACTTGCTTGCTCACGAATACCTAGGGCATTTGAGGAAGTCCATTGTTGGAATATACAAGCCAAGTTCTATAATGAAAAATTCCCACTAGTATATGAAAGTGACAAAACAAGAGACTCTCTATCATAAAGATCATGGTGCTACTTTGAAGCACAAGTGTGGAAAAAAGATAGTAGCATTGCCCCTTTTTTTTGGCCTTTCTTTTGTTTTGGCCTTTCTCTTTTTTGGGGACAATGCTCTATGAATGATGATCATCACACTTCTGTTTATTTACAACTCAATGATTACAACTCGATACTAGAACAAAGTATGACTCATATGAATGCCTCCAGCGGTGTACCGGGATGGGCAATGAATCAAGAGTGACATGTATGAAATAATATGCATGGTGGCTTTGCCACAAATAGGATGTCAACTACATGATCATGCAAGGCAATATGACAATGATGAAGCGTGTCATGATAAACGGAACGGTGGAAACTTGCATGGCAATATATCTCGGAATGGCTATGAAAATGCCATAATAGGTAGGTATGGTGGCTGTTTTGAGGAAGATATAAGGAGGTTTATGTGCGATAGAGCGTATCGTATCACGGGGTTTGGATGCACCGTCGAAGTTTGCACCAACTCTCAAGGTGAGAAAGGGCAATGCACGGTACCGAAGAGGCTAGCAATGATGGAAGGATGAGAGTGCGTATAATCCATGGACTCAACATTAGTCATAAAAAAACTCACATACTTATTGCAAAAATCTACAAGTCATCAAAAACCAAGCACTACGCGCATGCTACTAGGGGGGTAGATTGGTAGGAAAAGACCATCGCTCGTCCCCGACCGCCACTCATAAGAGGACAATCAAAGAACACCTCATGTTTCAAATTTGTTACACAACGTTTACCACACGTGCATGCTACGAGACTTGCAAACTTCAACACAAGTATTTCTCAAATTCACAATTACTCAACTAGCACAACTTTAATATCACTACCTCCATATCTCAAAACAGTCATCAAGCATCAAACTTTTCTTAGTATTCAACGCACTTATAAGAATTTTTTTACTAATCTTGTACGCCTATCATATTAGGACTAATTTGATAATTGAAGCAAATTACCATGCTGTTTTGTAGGACTCTCAACATCATATAGGTGAAGCATGAGAGAACAATAATTTCTATAAAACCAAACCACCACCGTGCTCTAAAAGATATAAGTGAAGCACTAGAGCAAAAACTATGTAGCTCAAAAGATATAAGTGAAGCACATAGAGTATTTTAATAAATTCTGAATCATGTGTGTCTCTCTCAAAAGTGTATTAAGTGAGGATGATTGTGGTAAACTAAAAAGCAAAGACTCAAATCATACAAGACGCTCCAAGCAAAACACATATCATGTGGTGAATAAAAAAATATAGCATCAAGTAAAGTTACGGATGGACGAAGAAGAAAGAGGGGATGCCTTCCGGGGCATCCCCAAGCATAGGCTTTTGCCAATATTTGTTCCATAATTCATCAAATCCTTACCCAAAACTTGAAAACTTCACAACACAAAACTCAATAGGAAATCTCATGAGCTCCGTTAGCGGAAGAAAACAAAACACCACTTCAAGGTACTGTATTGAACTCATTCTTTATTTATATTGGTGTTAAACCTACTGTATTCCAACTTTTCTATGGTTTATAAACTCTTTTACTAACCATAGACTCATCAAAATAAGCAAGCAACACACGAAAAACAGAATCTGTCAAAAACAGAACAGTCTGTATTAATCAGATTTGTTCGAAAACTTCTGGAACTCCAAAAATCCTAAAAAACTAGGACAACCTGGAAAATTTGCTTACTGATCTACTGCAAAAAGAATCAATAATTTATCACGTTCTGGTGAGTTTAAACAATTATATTAGTGAACGCAAAGTTTCTGTCTTTTTCAGCAAGATCAAATAACTATCATCCAAGAAGGTCCTATTGGTTCTACTTGACACAAACACTAATTAAAATACAAAAACAAATCTAACCAGAGGCTAGATCAAAGATTTATTTCTAAACAGGAGCAAAAAGCAAAAAAAACTAAAATAAAATTGGGTTGCCTCCCAACAAGCGCTATCGTTTAACGCCCCTAGCTAGGCATAAAAGATAAGGATAGATCTAGGTATTGCCATCTTTGGGAGGCAACTCTTCAATAAAACACTTATAACCCTTAGGAGTTTCCTTATTATTATTAATGATTAAACCCCTAGGCAAGAAATCAAGAAAATCATTTGTAGCAAAAGGTTCCTTAATGATAGCAAGAAAGTTGGGGTGAACACTTATGGATTTGAGATCCACGTTTTCCTTACTAGAAGTTTCACCCTTATTTTTAGGAACATACATCAGTTTGACAATTTTAGTAGCAGGTTTTGGAGTATTTTTCGCGGAAGAAAAGGCTGACCCTAAGTTGATAATAATATCCTCAATTTTATCAATTGTAGTGGAATCTTGATCTATCTTTTCATTAACCATGGGTTCCTTTTCTTTGAAATTTTTAAGAGCAACTCCTACCTTAGATCCATATTGGGTAATTTGGTTGTGGATCTTTTTATCCAAATTTTCAATCAACTCTACTGTGGCAACTTTATTTTCAATAATTTCAAGCCTTTGCATCACATGTTCCAAAGTTAAAATAGTTCCATTAACCAAGAGAGGTGGTGGCCCAGACAAATCTATCATAGCATTATAAGAATCAAAAGTATGGCTACCCAAAAAATTCCCTCCGGTAATGGTATCAAGAATATATCTATTCCAGGGAGTGATGCCTACATAAAAATTGCGAAGAAGAATGGAAGTAGATTGCTTCCTAGTAGATCTATTTTACGCATTGCAAATTCTGTACCAATCATCTTTTAGAATTTCTCCCTCCCTTTGTTTAAAATTAAGAACTTCATTCTCGGGAGACAAAGGAGTAGATAAAGGACTAGCCATAATGATGAGGCAAGCAAAAAGAGGCGAACAGAAAAAGAGGGCGAATAAAACGGCAAGGGTGAAGTGGGGGAGAGAAAACGAGAGGCAAATGGCAAATAATGTAAAGCGAGAGATAAGAGTTTGTGATGGGTACTTGGTATGTCTTGACTTGTGCGTAGACTCTCCGGCAACGGCGCCAGAAATCCTTCTTGCTACCTCTTGAGCACTGCGTTGGTTTTCCCTTAAAGAGGAAAGGGTGATGCAATAAAGTAGCGTAACTATTTTCCTCAGTTTTTGGGAACCAAGGTATCAATCCAGTAGGAGACCACGCTCAAGTCCCACACACCTACACAAACAAATAAGAACCTTGCAACCAAAGCTATAAAGGGGTTCTCAATCCCTTCACGGCCACTTGCAAAAGTGAGATATGATAGAGATGATAAGATAATATTTTTGGTATTTTTATGATAAAGACTAAAAGTAAAGAACGCAAAGAAAAATAGATGTAAACTTATATGATGGAGAATAGACCCGGGGGCCATAGGTTTCACTAGTGGCTTCTCTCAAGATAGCATAAGTATTACGGTGGGTAAACGAATTACTGTCAAGCAATTGATAGAATTGAGCATAGTTATGAGAATATCTAGGTATGATCATGTATATAGGCATCACGTCCGTGACAAGTAGACCGACTCCTACCTGCATCTACTACTATTACTCCACACATCGACCGCTATCCAGCATACATCTAGAGTATTAAGTTCATAAGAACAGAGTAACGCTTTAAGCAAGATGACATGATGTAGAGGGATAAACTCATGCAATATGATATAAACCCCATCTTTTTATCCTCGATGGCAACAATACAATATGTGTCGTTTCCCCTACTGTCACTGGGATCGAGCACCGCAAGATTGAACCCAAAGCTAAGCACTTCTCCCATTGCAAGAAAGATCAATCTAGTAGGCCAAACCAAACTGATAATTCGAAGAGACTTGCAAAGATAACCAATCATACATAAAAGAATTCAGAGGAGATTCAAATATTGTTCAAAGATAATCTTGATCATAAATCCACAATTCATCAGATCTTAACAAACACACCGCAAAAGAAGAGTTACATCAAATAGATCTCCAAGAGAATCGAGGAGAACTTTGTATTGAGATCCAAAGAGAGAGAAGAAGCTATCTAGCTAATAACTATGGACCCGAAGGTCTGAGATAAACTACTCACACATCATTGGAGAGGCTATGGTGTTGATGTAGAAGCCCTCTGTGATCAATGCCCCCTCCGGCGGAGCGCCGGAAAAGGCCCCAAGATGGGATCTCACGGGTACAGAATGTTGCGGCAGTGGAAATAGGGTTTTGGCTCCGTATATGATGTTTCCAGGGTATATGAGTATATATAGGCGAAAGAGGTCGGTCAGGAGAGCTACGAGGGGTCCACAAGGGTGGGCGCGCGCCTAGGGGGGATAGGCGCGCCTCCCTGCCTCGTGGCCTCCTCGTTAATTGCTTGACGTCCACTCCAAGTCCTCTGGATCACGTTTGTTCCAAAAATCACGTTCCCAAAGGTTTCATTCCGTTTGGATTCAGTTTGATATCCTTTTCCTTCGAAACACTGAAATAGGGAAAAAGAACAGCAATTTGGGCCGGGCCTCCGGTTAATAGGTTAGTCCCAAAAATAATATAAAAGTGTATAATAAAGCCCATTAATCATCCAAAACAGAATATATAATAGCATGGAACAATCAAAAATTATAGATACGTTGGAGACGTATCACCCCCTCCACGGTTTACTGCTCCGGTCATATTGTCGTAGTGCTTAGGCGAAGCCCTGCATGGATCACATCACCATCACCATCACCACACCGTCGTGCTGATGAAACTCTCCCGCGACACTTTGCTGGATCAAGCGTTCGAGGGACGTCATCGAGCTGAACGTGTGCAGAACTCGGAGGTGCCATACGTTCGGTGCTTGATCGGTTGGATCGCAGAGACGTTCGACTACATCAACCGTGTTAAGCTAACGCTTCCGCTTTCGGTCTACGAGGGTACGTGGACACACTCTCCCCTCTCGTTGCTATGCATCTCCTAGATAGATCTTGCGTGATCGTAGGAATTTTTTTGAAATTGCATGCTATGTTCCCCAACATACTTCGCCATACTCGAGGAAATACCCTTGCAAACTTTTCGTGTCAGTTTAAAACAACTCATTGAGAACGTTGGTATAGCCTGAATAACTGACTTCAGTCGGACTTCCCTAGCGGCACATGACGCCAGTCTTTCACATCCACTATTCAGCTTGCTTCGGATTCTTTTGCCAATATGATCAAATGCGCCACTCGTTATGCGTCCAACTACAATGGGAAGACCTTGGTACCTCTCACTGAATGCTTCCACGGAAATGCCCATCAAATTTTTTAGAGCAACCTGAGTAGTTTCTGGAGTGTTGGAATTGAAGTATATTGAGCTTTTGTCTCTGTTCACACACTGTCCAGAATAGTCCCCATAAATTCTTAGAATTTGTTTCAATCTCCTACCACTGTCATCCTTTGCTTGCATGAAGATCAAACTATCATCCGGAAAAAGCAAATGGTTGATCCAAGGTGATTGGGCACTCACCCTAATCCCTTTGTCCGCATAAACTCCACCAAATTTATTCAGCAAACTTGTGAAGCCCTCTCCACACAGCAGAAAAAGATAAGGTGACACGGGGTCCCTTTGTCTTAAACCCCTTGATGGGTCAAAGAACGGGAGCAACTCTCCATTCACTCGGACAGAGAACCTGACCGAGGAAACACACTTTAAAATAAGGCGGATAAAAGATGTGCAGAACCCAAGAATAGACATGATTGCCTCAATATAATGCCATTCAACGTGGTTGTATGCCTTCATCATGTCGAGTTTCACCGCGCACGCACTATTCTTTCCTTTCCTTCTTCTTCTCATCACATGAACACTCTCATAAGCAATGAGAATGTTATCCGTGATCAAGCGATCGGGGACAAAAGCACTTTGCTCCTTCCCAATAATATCCTCCAAAAAAGGCCTGATTCTATTGGCAATACATTTGGCTGCAATTTTGTAGAGAACCGGGCACAATGAAATAGGTCGATATTGATTAATACGCCGAGGATGCCTCACCTTGGGAATAAGTGTTATAGTGGTGTCATTCATTGATGAGGACATCTCTGCCGCAGTTACACCTGTCGCCACTCCAATAGCAGTTATGCCATCCGGACCTATAACTAGAGCGCGCGCGAGACAAATAAATGGCCAGGTACTATCGCTCCTTTATAAATATGATATGGCTAATGAGGATATAATATTACGCTCATATTCGGATTTATTTGTACTTAGGAATAAAGGAGAGATAAAAGATGAAGACAGTGTGCATTCAGATCAAATGGAGCAACATTCTTGCATGCATGTCACGTACCATCCATGTACATGCATGAAGTGCACCAAGGGACTTGGATTAACGGGCCAACATCACCACGTGGGTGGGCCTCTGGCTTTCGGCCACGCCACCAGGTGCTTGGCACAACTTCCAGGAAGGCCAGCTACATACGACGCGCAGCCCGATTCGTGGACAGCACATACCGCCTTCGACCGGAAGCAGTAGCGAAACGTTTCGGCCGCATCATTGCCTTTTAATAAATAGCTAGTCTAGGTTAGGGTTTAGACTCGGGTTTTATTGTATTGTTTAGCCATCGCTACAATTCGCATCTTTGAGACGTGTAGGACTACCGCCTTGTCAGATCCACAGTGGAACCCCAACTTTTCATCTAGTTCGTGTGCTCAGTTTATTATCCGCAATTTCAGTTGCAATTTATCTTTGTGTTTTTGCCGGTTCTTCGGTTGCTTGCAGGAACTCGAACCTCGTTGTTGAGGTTGATCGTGCCTACGGCAAGGTCAATAACCATCGGAGATTGGTTTAGCGATTGTCGAGGCGTATCGTCGGGTACGGTATAGCCGGATCGTCAAGGTCAAAATCCACCAAATCGATAGTTATCCCCACTCTCATCGAAAGATCGGGCCGCCGTCACATCAAGTGGTATCAGTTTTCAGGTTCATCGGTGAGAGATTTACAATTTTCATAGATTAGTTTCTTTTCTGTCCTATAATCCAGAAAAAGCCAAAAAAAAATAAAGAGATTAGTTCATCCATTACACCTATCTTTTTAGCCTTTAGCAATTTTCGCATCTAGTACTTGCTTAGTTGAGTTTTTGGTTGCATCCATCCTAGAATTAGTGCTGGTTTAGATTAGTTTGAGGCAAAAAAATTCTAGTAGATCGAACTTGTTTTTGTCCGTATGAGAAAATCCGTCGCAAGTTCGTTCCTGCTCTCGTAGCTGTGCGCCGCTTTTCACGGATACAAAATCTGAGCCAGTTGCACATATCTTTTCGTCACGCAGAACCAAACACAGAAAAAATAGCAGTAGATTGTCAGGGTCCACCCAATCCATCTGCATGCCGCCTGTCCGCCTCACGCGTCTGCCTTGCGCGCGTCACCAGACATCTCATCATATGTGTGTGCCTTCACGCGCCACTTTCCATCAGGCTGATCCTTTGCACTAGTACTAGTGCTAGCTAATCTCAACGCCGAACGTACATCTAGCTAGCTCTCGTTGCAACTTGTTCAGTAGCTCTGCATCTTTCTTTTCTTGGGATTTAACATCTGTCCGTGATTTCTGCTACAACCGGCCTGAGGAAAAATAGCAAAAAAAATCAAGAGAAAAAAAAGAAAAAAAAGAGAGAAAAAAGAAAAGAAAAAGACAAGAAAAGTATAGATAAAAAAAAGGTTACAAAGTTCAGGCCGGCTAGCACTTTTTGTGCAATTTCTTTGGACGATCAGAATCATCTCTGCTATACAGGGCATCTTCTACTATTGAGTGTCATACGCTGTATTTATACTTCACTTATACCTAGCTACTCAGAGCTATTACCTTTTCATCGGTTTCCTTTCACGTGTTTCAGTACCTAGGCTTAGATTGTTTTCTCTCTTGCTAGTCAACTGACAGCACTAGTTAGGAGTTTGAGCAATTATTCAGCTTGCATTGCTTTTTGCTTAATTGTGCCACTGATATTGTGAGTTGAGGAAACCATCACCAAGCTCCACTACCTATATTGTATCCTGTTCGGTCACTTGGTAATCGCTATATCAATCTTCTGATAACTATTGACATCGCCAACGGCCAACAACCACTGCAGCACGGTAAGAACTGGTAAGAGCTTGGTAATTGCTTGAGAGTTGAGAGACATTTTCCACCGCCTCACTGTAGTTACTGTAGGAGCCATATACTTGTGATTTTGTTCTTGTTCCATCCTAACCATGGCAGGTGACGAAGACAACATGAAAGCCATGGTGGCACGCCTTGAGGAGGATGTGCATGCATACACCGAGCGGTTCACATCGTTCGAGGGCGCACTTGATAAGCGTCTCAAGTCGATCGAGGATAGCAATGAGACGTTCACCCAAACACTTGCATCTATTATGAAACGTCTTGATGCCCAGGACGCCCGTCTAGGTGCCGCCTCCACTTCCGCTCCGCATCTTCCAGCCACCAACACAGGTCTACAACGAGCTCGTCGGGTACCCCCAGGAGACCCGAGGCACCCTCTTTCACACACCGATGCCGTCGAGCAGCCCCGTCCTCGCAACGCCACCTCGATAGCCGGCGACATCCAAGATGACAACTATGATGGTGATTCCGAGGATCCTGATGCAGTTAATGATAACAATGATCGTGATCATCGTCGACTACGCAATAATCAACAAGGTATGGGACGACCCCAGCGTCCTCAGGTACGTGGCCATGACGATTCTTTGGGTCGAATTAAATTTGTCATGCCTCCTTTTGATGGGAAATATGATCCAGATGTTTATCTTGACTGGGAATTACTAGTTGATCAAAAATTTGCTTGCCATGATTTTCCTAATGATAAAAGAGTTAGGGCTGCAACTAGTGAGTTTAGTGATTTTGCTTCTGTTTGGTGGAGAGAACATTGTCGTAAACATCCTAATAATATTCCTGCCACTTGGGAAGCTTTGAAATTAGTAATGCGTCACCGTTTTGTTCCGGGATATTATGAACGTGACTTGCTAAATAAACTACAACGCTTGAACCAAGGATCTAAATCTGTGGAAGACTATTATCAAGAATTGCAAATGGGCATGTTACGTTGTGGTTTAGTTGAGACTGAGGAAGCCTCTATGGCTAGGTTCTTGGGTGGATTGAATAGAGAAATTTATGACATACTTGCTTATAAGGATTATCATTCAATGACCCGTTTATTCCATCTTGCTATACATGTTGAACATGAAGTGCAGGGTCGTTCGAGAATGCATCCTAATTTTTCTGCAGGTCGTACTTCCACATGGGCGTCGCGCACCCCTGCTGCCCCGTCCACTCGCACCTCTACAACAGCACCTGCAACCTCTCGACTGGGGCCTTCTTCATCAACTTCAGCATCACACACTTCGGCACCACTGAAAAGTACTACACAAATTCCAACAAAAAGTTCGTCGTCATCGTCCGCTTCCTCCAAAAGAACAAAGGATATCCAATGCCACACTTGCAAGGGATTTGGCCATGTCATGAAGGAGTGTCCTAATAAGCGTGTATTGATCATTCGTGAAGACGGCGAGTACGACTCCGCTAGTGATTTTGATAAAGACACATATGCCTTGCTTGCTACACATGAAGACGATGACACAAGACCGGAGCAAGAGGAAGAACATGTGACCGCTAACGACGCCGATAAGTACATGAGTCTTATATCACATCGTGTACTTAGTGCTCAGATTGTCAAAGCAAAGAAGGATCAACGTCACAACCTATTCCACATCAAAGGATTCGTCAAGGAGCGTTCCGTTCGCATAATCATTGATGGAGGGAGTTGTAACAATTTAGCAAGCATTGACATGGTGGAGAAGCTCTCCCTACCTTCACGACAACATCCACAACCGTACTACATTCAATGGTTTAATGATGGTGGAAAGGTAAAGGTAACACGCATGGTGAGAGTTCCTTTTTCTTTAGGTTCATACCATGACACTATTGATTGCGATATTGTGCCTATGCAAGCTTGTTCTATGTTACTAGGAAGGCCATGGCAATATGATAAACAATGTTTACATGATGGTAGAACTAATCAGTACACTCTCACACATAAAGGAAAGAAAATCATTCTACACCCTATGTCTCCTGAGCAAATTTTAAAAGATGATCTTGCTAGGGCTAGTAAAAACACAAATATTGAGCGTACTAAATATGAAAATCAGAAAGTTGTTGATGAGTTAGAACAATTTAATAAGATGCACAAATCTGATCCTAGCACATCTAAAGAAATTAAATTGAAAGGTGCTTCTTTCTTAGCTACACATGCTGAAATTTTTGAGTTAGATGCTCATACTGATGAATGTTATGCTCTTATTTGCAAAGAAGTTTTGTTTTCATTTGAGGATATGCCTTCTTCTTTGCCTCCTGTTGTCGCTAACCTTTTGCAGGAGTATCATGATGTTTTCCCAAAGGAAGTACCACCGGGGCTGCCACCTATGAGAGGAATTGAACATCAAATTGACTTGATACCTGGCGCCTCATTACCCAACCGTGCGCCGTACCGGACTAATCCAGAAGAGACCAAGGAGATTCAGCGACAAGTTCAAGAACTACTCGACAAAGGTTACATTCGTGAATCCCTTAGTCCATGTGCTGTACCAATTTTACTTGTTCCTAAAAAAGACGGTACTTCGCGTATGTGTGTTGATTGTAGAGCCATCAATAATATTACAATTCGATATCGTCATCATATTCCTAGATTAGATGACATGCTTGATGAACTCAGTGGCTCAGTTGTGTTTTCTAAAGTGGACTTGCGTAGTGGATACCATCAAATTCGTATGAAACTAGGTGATGAATGGAAAACTGCTTTCAAAACTAAATTTGGTTTATATGAGTGGTTAGTTATGCCTTTTGGATTGACTAATGCACCTAGTACTTTCATGAGACTAATGAATGAAGTCTTGCGAGCTTTCATTGGACGATTTGTGGTAGTGTACTTCGATGATATTCTGATTTATAGTAAGTCACTAGAGGAACACTTGGACCATTTGCGTGCTGTTTTTTCTGCTCTACGTGATGCACGTTTATTTGGTAACATTGAGAAGTGCACTTTTTGCACGGATCGAGTTGCTTTTCTTGGCTATGTTGTGACAGCACAGGGAATTGAAGTTGATAAAGCCAAGGTTGAAGCGATCCAGAGTTGGCCGACCCCTAACTCGCTCACACAGGTACGAAGTTTTCTCGGACTTGCTGGGTTCTACCGCAGGTTCGTGAAGGATTTTAGTACCATCGCAGCGCCGCTCAGCGAGCTCACAAAGAAAAATGTGCCATTTGTTTGGAGCGACGCACAAGAGGAAGCCTTCACTATTCTTAAAGATAAGCTTACACACGCCCCTTTGCTGCAATTACCTGATTTTAATAAGATGTTTGAATTAGAATGTGATGCTAGCGGCATTGGTTTAGGCGGTGTTTTATTGCAAGAAGGCAAACCGGTAGCATATTTTAGTGAAAAACTCAGTGGGCCTAGTTTGAATTATTCAACATATGATAAAGAACTTTATGCACTAGTTCGGACTTTGGAGACATGGCAACATTATTTATGGCCTAAGGAGTTTGTCATACATTCTGATCATGAATCACTCAAGCATATTAGAAGTCAAAGCAAACTAAACCGTAGACATGCAAAATGGGTTGAATTTATTGAGTCTTTTCCTTATGTTATTAAGCACAAGAAAGGGAAGGAGAATGTTATTGCCGATGCTTTGTCTAGGCGCTATACCATGTTATCACAACTTGACTTCAAAATTTTTGGACTTGAAACTATAAAAGAGCAATATGCTAATGATGTCGACTTTAAAGATATTTTGCTCAATTGCAGAGAGGGTAGAACTTGGAACAAGTTCGTCGTTAATGACGGATTTGTTTTTCGTGCTAATAAGCTATGCATCCCAGATAGCTCTGTTCGTCTTTTGTTGTTACAGGAGGCACATGGCGGAGGACTTATGGGACATTTCGGTGTTAAAAAGACAGAAGACATCCTTGCTGGTCATTTCTTCTGGCCAAAATGAGAAGGGATGTCGAGAGATATGTTGCACGCTGCACGACATTCCAAAAAGCTAAGTCACGATTGAATCCACATGGTTTATATATGCCTCTTCCTATTCCTAGCACTCCTTGGGAAGATATATCTATGGACTTTGTATTAGGGCTGCCTAGAACACGACGGGGGAGGGATAGTTTATTTGTTGTTGTCGATAGATTCTCTAAGATGGCACATTTTATACCTTGTCATAAAAGTGACGATGCTACTCACATTGCCGATTTGTTCTTTCACGAAGTAGTTCGTTTGCATGGTGTGCCAAATACAATTGTTTCTGATCGTGACACAAAATTTCTTAGCCACTTTTGGAGGGTGTTGTGGACAAAATTGGGGACTAAGCTTTTATTTAGTACTACATGTCATCCTCAAACAGATGGTCAAACTGAAGTGGTTAATCGAACATTGTCTACTATGCTTAGGGCTGTTTTGAAGAAGAACTTAAGAATGTGGGAAGAATGTTTACCTCATGTAGAGTTTGCTTATAATCGTTCAGTTCATTCTACCACAAAGTTATGCCCTTTTGAGATTGTTTATGGATTTATACCTCGTGCACCAATTGATTTATTACCTATTCCATCTTCGGAGAAGGTAAACCTTGATGCTAAAGAACGTGCTGAATTAGTATTGAAAATGCATGAGACGACTAAGAAAAATATTGAACGCATGAATGCCAAGTATAAACTTGCTGGCAGTCAGGGTAGGAAAAGTATTGTCTTTGAACCAGGTGATTTAGTATGGTTACATTTGCGGAAAGACCGCTTCCCTGATTTACGAAAGTCAAAGTTAATGCCTCGTGCGGATGGACCTTTTAAGGTCATAGAAAAAATTAATGAGAATGCGTATAAGCTTGATTTGCCTGCAGAATTTCGGGTTAGTCCCACATTTAATGTTGCAGATTTAAAGCCTTATTTGGATGAGGACGAAGAAATACCGTCGAGGACGACTTCGATTCAAGAAGGGGGGGATGATGAGGACATCTCTGCCGCAGTTACACCTGTCGCCACTCCTATAGCAGTTATACCATCCGGACCTATAACTAGAGCGCGCGCGAGACAAATAAATGGCCAGGTACTATCGCTCCTTTATAAATATGATCTGGCTAATGAGGATATAATATTACGCTCATATTCGAATTTACTTGTACTTAGGAATAAAGGAGAGATAAAAGATGAAGACAGTGTGCATTCAGATCAAATGGAGCAACATTCTTGCATGCATGTCACGTACCATCCATGTACATGCATGAAGTGCACCAAGGGACTTGGATTAACGGGCCAACATCACCACGTGGGTGGGCCTCTGGCTTTCGGCCACGCCACCAGGTGCTTGGCACAACTTCCAGGAAGGCCAGCTACATACGACGCGCAGTCCGATTCGTGGGCGGCACATACCGCCTTCGACCGGAAGCAGTAGCGAAACGTTTCGGCCGCATCATTGCCTTTTAATAAATAGCTAGTCTAGTTTAGGGTTTAGACTCGGGTTTTATTGTATTGTCTAGCCATCGCTACAATTCGCATCTTTGAGACGTGTAGGACTACCGCCTTGTCAGATCCACAGTGGAACCCCAACTTTTCATCTAGTTCGTGTGCTCAGTTTATTATCCGCAATTTCAGTTGCAATTCATCTTTGTGTTTTTGCCGGTTCTTCGGTTGCTTGCAGGAACTCGAACCTCGTTGTTGAGGTTGATCGTGCCTACGGCAAGGTCAATAACCATCGGAGATTGGTTTAGCGATTGTCGAGGCGTATCGTCGGGTACGGTATAGCCGGATCGTCAAGGTCAAAATCCACCAAATCGATAGTTATCCCCACTCTCATCGAAAGATCGGGCCGCCGTCACATCATTCATCCCTGTGGGTAGCTCACCTCCATTCAGGAATCCCAACACGGCTGGAACTATGTCATCTTTCAGTAAATTCCAGACCGCTGAAAAAAGCCAATAGTAAAACCGTCCACCCCCGACGCCTTCGATGGAGCCATTTGGAACATTGCTACGTGCACCTCCTCTGCCGTAAAAGGCCTAGCCAGAGCTTCATTCATCTCAGGTGTCACACGTGGGGTTACTAGCTGAGTCAAATCCTCCATAGGCATGTACCCTTGGGTAGTATATAAAGTTTGGTAGAAGTTTTGTACAACAACACAAGTCTCTTCTACAGTACGACATATGGAGCCATCTTCCCTCTCTAAATTCTGAATTTTATTCGATCTCTTCCTTTGTGTAGCTTGTGCCTGAAAACACTTCGTGTTACGGTCGCCATGTCTCAGACACAACACTCTAGAACGCTTCCGAAGAAAGATTTCTTCCTGCCGAAGGGCCTCCTTAAGTTTGTTTGCAACAACTTTTTCTTCGTTAGATGGCCCCCGATCAACAGATTGGCTACGCAATCGATCTAGTTGAGAACGAATCTTACGATATTTGCATGCCAAACAGCCAAATTCCTTTGCACCCCACACACTTAACGAATCATGCACCGTGGTTAGTGCTTGAAGAACACCCTTTAGTCCCTGCCGACCAGCTCCTTTCTGCCAATTGTCAATCACTACTTGATCATAGTCGACATGACACTGCCACATATCCTCGTAACGAAAGGGTTTAGGCCCCCTCGGGCGACCATCGGCCACACTTTCACGCAGATCAACTTTGACAAAGCAGTGATCTGATTCTGTCGTGCTAATGTGTCGAACATGAGCATAAGCAAACATACCGAGAAGCTTTGCATTTCCAAAGGCTCGATCAATCCTGGCTTTCACGTTTGATACACCATCTTGACCATTATCCCAGGTATACTCTGTCCCGGACCAACCAAGATCTTGAAACAAACAATCCTCAGTCATCTCTCGAAACGCTTTCATCTGCCATTCGGGTCTAGCCGTACACGAGAAATGTTCTGACGCAAATAAAGTTTCATTAAAGTCGCCAACACAGATCCATGCAGAATGTTGCATTGCGAACAAAGTTCAGAGAAAACGCCAACTATGGTATCTTTCCTCCTTTTTTGTTCACCATAAAAACCACTAAACCGCCACTTATCCGATCTGCCATTCACCTTCTGCACCACACAATCAATGTGGCTAGAACTATAATTCTTTAACTTGCACATCCGCCGACCAAAACAAACCAATCCCGCCACTTAGTCCATTACTATCAACCGCAAAACACCCAGCAAAGCCTAAAGTTTTATGAAGTAGTTCCACGCGCTTTGCTGCAATCTTTGTCTTCATAACAACCAAGAGACAGGGCGCTTCTTGCTTCACAACATTGCGAAGCTCTCGAACTGTCGACGGGTTCCCAAGCCCCTGACAGTTCCAGCTAAGGCAACTCATTGTGACTGACAGCGCTGCGACACAGCCGCTGCCAAATCTCCGAAGTTCACCGGCGTGGGTTTCTTCTTCTTTGGTTCCCTGTGACCGTCACTATTCTGCTTTGAATCTCCTCTTAATTCATCTACATGACCATCACTCACAGTCGTCGCCAGCAACACTAGATATGTGCGGATCATTAGTCAGTAAGGGCGTTGCTACCCTCCTATACACCATTTGATTATCCGGTGGTCCTTCCTTGCGTTTAAACTGATGACGCGTCTTCACTGGGGAGGTAACTTCCGGGTTCTTGTCTGCAGCAGCTAGCAGTACTCGAGTTTCTCGTTTCGCCGGCATATAAGCACTAGGACTTGAACCCTGATGGGCTGAAATATGACTGTCCATCTAACTATCCAACCACAGATTAGTTCACCGTGTATTTACTATGTTAAAATTAAAAAAACTGAAAGAACACGTCAAAATCAGAAAAGAAAAACTCGAAACCACGGTTTACTTCAATCTTGCTCACGAGTCACGCCGTCTCTCCCTACTGTTCCCCGTGCGGCTGCATCGCCCGCCGGCCGCCGGCTGCCGCCTCTGCTGCACGCGGCACGCCTGCCCCGCCGCCGCCCTCCCCTGTTCCCCTCTCCCCACCTACTGGTTGCTCCGCCTCCACGTGACCGCGTCGTTCCGCCTCGGCCTAGGCAGTGCTCCCCCCCCCCCCCCCCCTCCGGCCAGTTCCCGCCTCCGCTTCGACCGGCGGACTCCTGCCGCCGCCGACCTCGTGTAACGCTGGGTCGAGATCGATGCTCGCCGACTCACGCAGCGACGCAGGTGC
The DNA here is from genome assembly GCA_032464435.1 of Aegilops umbellulata. Lineage (NCBI taxonomy): Eukaryota > Viridiplantae > Streptophyta > Magnoliopsida > Poales > Poaceae > Aegilops > Aegilops umbellulata. The sequence goes on along the minus strand of CP136058.1, from coordinate 329,218,896 downwards.
AACTGCTTCCTGCTCTCGCAGCCCGCCTACTCGTGGCTCCTGGGTAATTTCTAAATTTGATGCACTGAACTAAATAGAAGATGCTTATGTCAGTATGTTTATTCCTAATTCCGGTGCTGGTTCTCTAAAAGAGTTCCGGTGTTGGCAAGGTCAGATTTCTAAATAAATAGATGAGATGAGCTTCCCCGCAAAAAAAAAGAAAAAAAAAGAAAAAAAAGATGAGATGAGCTTAAATTGATGCATTTTGTTATCAATTTCATTTCATGTTATAGAAATAGCAGATGAAGATTATTTCATTGTGCAATCGAGCCATATTTTTTTTTGAGGTAGTTATAAGCGCTTAGCTTTTGGCCCGGGGTTTGCTCCAACCCCACTGGTTGTACCTGCATTAGCGTTTCCACACAGCTTACGTGCCGATCATATTTATGGTAGAATTTCCTTGATTCTAGCTTATGTTCAGTCTAGCATAAACATAGAGTAAAATGCCCTGTCAGTTCCTGAAGTTGTGTGGTGCACTCAGTTTAGCTGTTACTCTAAATTCACATATTTGGATCCCCTAAACTTGCTAAAGGGGTGTGCCTTGGCCCAAAACTGCTTACAATAACACTGACCATGGCCAATCACGTGGGGGGTTGACCGTGCCAACTTGGTTATGTGCTCACTAGCCACGGCGGCGTAGCCTCTTCTTGTCTCTCATTTTGCAAATTTTCACTGGAACAGTGAACCCCGTGTCCATGCATGTGTGTCCGTGACTCCGTGTGCAACATAAGTGATTTGTGCCTGCCCTCGAACGGTGCTTCTCAGAACTATTCTCCATCACACTGTCATCATGTTGCTACAAACTGTATTTTTCCCTTTTTTACAGTATAGACAAGGGTCGAGCCAGGATATATGCATGGGGTGTGTTGGGAGGGGGTGTTAGGGGTCAGCTGGTCCTGGCTACTGTAAGGCTTAAACAGTCGCCACAAACTGTCAGATTTGAAAATTTACAAGCCATTAAAATTCAGGTTGAACAAATTCAAAGAGAGAAATTCTAGTGATATTATCATCAATATTTGTTGTGCAGGGCCCCGAGCGTGTGTTTGATGAATTGACTAAGGCGCTGAAAGATCCTGCAGATTTTGTAGATTTTGATCTGCCATCTGCGTTGAAAGAATGGAAGCTAGGCTATTATATACCAATTAAGCGGAGTATCCTTGCCTATCATTTCTTGAAACCTATGTACTTAAGTTCTCAGAGCAGCAATCATGTGCACCATTGCATGATTTAATTTAGTAAAATGTCGGGGTTGAAGTTTTCATATTCTGCTATGTTGTGAAGTACGATTCATCATATCTTTCAATGTATTTCACCTGGCAATCTGGATTTGTGATACACGTATAACTGTAATGTAACATGTGAGGAAATCTGATACCGTAGTCTTTGAAGTAGAAAGCAACATGGCACGGGAAAGTGAGTGTTTTTATGTTTTGCAATAATGTGCTTACGAGGATGCATTTCAAAAGGCTTAATGTGCCTATCTAATAAAGTTCGGCCATTGTCCCTTCGATCAAAAGGCTTAATGTGTTGTAGTTCTCTCATTTGCCCCCCTATGAGTAGGAATACAAAGTTTTCATTGCCCATTCACTCTCATGATGTGACTCTGCACACAATAATCATATTTTTCACATTATTGATGTCCTTAATTCTGCAAAGATGTTTATCTTACTAAGAAGCGGGTTGAAGATGATGGCATTTTTTGTTCTTGCTCCCTTTCTTCTGAATCATCAGTTACTTGTGGAAAAGATTGCCAATGCGGGTACTCTCTCTCTCTCTCTCTCTCTCTCTCTCTCTCTCTCTGGCATGTACACACAATTGCGCATATTATAATTGCTTTGTACTCTGTAAGAAAAATGAAGAAAACATACAAATTGTTCTTAGCTATTTGATTAATTGACCTGTAAAATTCAGTATTGTTGAGAAAAGAACAATTCTGAACCGCTATTTTATTGGTGCAGGATGCTGTTCTCTTGTTGTTCATCAAACTGTAAATGTGAGAACAACTGTGCCAATAAATCATTCCAGCTCCGACCTTTGTTTAAAACAAAATTGATTAAGGTATGACCTATTCAAGTTTTCATAATTCACAATTAGCTAGTTTGGAAGAATTGTCCATTTAAGGGGAAAAGTGAGGACTGAGGAGGAACACTGCCATTGCTATATATGGTTCTATAATGCAATATCTGAATATAATATATTTTTACTGCACGGGCCTTGAATAGAATGTGTTCTACTACCTCTGTACCAAAATATAACGTCTTATATTTGGATACGGAGGGAGTAGTTTTTTTGTTGTATCGTAAGGGGACTGTGGGTTCCTTATTTCATAAAATTAGAGGAGCCATATTCATTAAGAGTATTCTTCCAGGTTCTCTAATCTTCAACAATGCAAAGTGTATAGAGCTGAAACCAACCTACAAACTTCTTCTCACCATCAAAAGCCCAGCAAGGACCTCTACCATCAACTTCATAGAAATACACAGCTTTGGTCTACCCACAACTAAATCCTGCATAGGTAAAAATGAACAAAATAAGGTTTGCATTGGAGCAATATAAAATCCTAACAGCAAATATGCAAGGAAAACACAGGTTGGAATGTAATAATTTGAGTGACTGGCCGCAGATTAAAAATAGTAGCTAAAATTTCCTAAATTTTGTGGACTTATTTAGTTTCAGTGACCAGGGTGGAGATCTTGTAGAGTTTTTTTAGTAGCAGAATAGCGACTGTGCAGAACAACTATACTGTATCAAGAGCCCATTTCGTCAATGCCCATCAATTACCTCAGAATTGTTTCTTGCCACGGCCCACAGGGGATGGTGCTAGGTCACGCAGTTTACCCCAAGTCATGTGTAATATATATATGCCCCATGGGCTATGTAATAGAGATAAGTTGCATCATAACATGGTATTGGAGCCTAGGTTTAGATCTACGGACGCCGCAACTCGTCCTTACGATCCACTAGATTTTTTTTCTCGATCGATCTGTTCTTCTTTGGGTTGATCTCGTCTTCCCCCGTTGTTCCCATCTGGCGGGCCGCCGCTGCTCCACGACACCACCACCACCGCGATCCGCCCGGCGCGTGACAACCACGTGGGCGCGTCGACTGCTCGCCCAGCTGCTTCGGCGTGGGCACCTGCTGCCCAGCTGCTCTGTTTGTGCAGCTGCTGATGCTCGTAAAGTGTGTCTGTTATGCCTGTGCCGCCCGTATGCGCCTACCCAGCCGTTCCTGCTGCTACGACTACGTGGTGCTCCTCTTGGCCGCCGCTGCCTCTGCTCCGTACGTGCTGCTTGCTGCTGCGTGCTCCCTTGGCCGCAGCGTGTGCTGCTCTGCTCCCACACGTCCATCTGCGTGCTGCTGCTGTTCCCGCTGCCCTTTGTTGCTGTGTTCTTGCTATCTGCTGTGCTGGTTGCTCTACTGTGACTTCTCTAGTGACCTTCGCACATGGTGATTATCGCTCTACATCGACTACTCTCATTGTCTGGTGATTTTCGATGGTGGTCGGGTCGACTTCGTCTCGCACATGCGCCTTCCTTCGATGTTGCGTGCTCTTGCTCTGCCATTGCATCCAGTCTACTATGTGCTTTCTAGTTTTCTTCGTTTTCCGCAGCGTCCACTAAATCCGTTGATATTTTGTATTTCTCATGCCATGCGAGTCCACCATACCTTTGTTTCAGCCTTTCTCTCGTCCTGGTCCTTTCTATGTAGCCCAAGTCATGTGTAATATTTATATGCCCATAGCCTGTGTAATAGAGATAAGTTGCATCATAACAGTTAGTTGCCGATAGCCTGTGTTAGAGATCGTATTCTTTAGAACAATTAGCCTTCTCTTAGCTTTCCCTGTAGTGAAACACGTTTCTTTCTTTCTCCTCTCTTGCTTCATAGATAACTAAATATAATGACGAAGATCACCTCATTGTACATGCCCTAGCTAGCAATCTTCCATATGGCAACAGTATCATCTGCTCTTGGAGCTATTCAATTCACTCATTCCGCCCATTTAATGAGCTTACGGACCACACTAATTTTACACCTCCAGACAGCCATTCATGATCTGTTAAGTTTGCTTCGGCATTGCTTCATGCATTATTGGTCTGATTGAAATGGGCACAGTTGGTCATTCCTTTGTTGTTGACTGATAAGCACTCACGAATCTGAAAGTTGCTTTGGGAACAGAGATCATAACATACACACACAAAAAGGAAAAAAACAGATATTGCCCCATGAAGAATTAGCCATTTTTCCGGAGAGACGTGGCAGCTAGCCCTGTACATTACATCCATAAAAATGGATAATTACTCCCTCTGTAAAGAAATATAAGGGCATTTAGATCGCTACTCTAGTGATCTAAATGCTCTTATATTTCTTTACGAAGGGAGTACAAGGTAATAAGAATCATAAGTACTCCCTATATTGGTTGTAATAACATCTTATATTATAGGACAGAGGGAGTATATTACTGAGAAGCTAAGAAGCACGGATACGGAGACACAATACGGTGATACGCATACGGGGACATGGGATAAGGCATTTTCTAAAAACACGCCATTCGGGGATACGACAAGTATATATAAAAGGATAAAAAAAATACCATGTAATATACATAGAGTTAAAAATAAAAATAATACATCAAATAGCAAATGCTAGTATTTGTGTATTACTGAGTAGCGACCAGGCTGCCCTTCATGCTCACCCACGGAAAATTGGCTGCTGGCGGTGGCGCTCCCAAATGCCATGCTCCCTGATAGCAAACACCGATCAAAACAGCAGCACCAGCATTCAAGTGAGCGGCAGCTCAACAGCAAGTAGCAACGGTGTGGGCGCATGGGGAAGCAAGCAGCAGCAACTCAACATCAAGAAATCGAGCAAAGAGATGAAAAGGTTGAGGAGAGGCTGCTGGGTTACCCGCTCGAGCGTGGTTGCCATCGGGAGGCCAAGTCCAGGTGGCAGTGGCGGTCGAGTCTGCGGTCCTGTCCAGGTGGCAGTAGCGTTGAGTCCAGGTAGCAGTAGCATCAAGTTGAGGCGGCGGTGCGTTTGCTGGAGCGTGGAGCAACGTTCCTTTGTGGCGCTGTATTGGGCCGAGGCCGTTATTGAGCTTCCCGTGTCCCTAACGTATTCCATACATGTCCCAGGCGTGCCTTTCCTTTTTTTTTTTCTAATTCGGAAATCAGGGGAAACTGGGGGATACGCGAATCCCGGCGTATCCAGCCGTATTGCCGTGTCCCGCCGAACTAGGACGGCAATTTGGCTGTTTTGGCCGTGTCCATGCTTTGTAGCTGAGAAGGATGGAATAAGGCCATACAATCTTACCACTCAAGTACTCCATGGCAATCCTCAAAAATATAGCATATACGATTGTCACTGAACAGAGTCTGCATCGAAACTGAATAGCCCGATTATGTAGCGAAGCTTCTATCACCAGCATCTCCCAAACCTGGAATTATGTACCTGTGGGTACAAATCAATGACGTTAGTCACTGCTCCGTTTGATCGGTCGCCTGACCTACAGGCCAGATGCATTATATTGAAGAACGGAAATGTTATGTATACATTTTACAGTATAAGCATTGAACAGCAAGAAGTTTAAGACAGTACCCTCTCTCATCTACTTTAAAATCGATCATCCCTGTGTACATATGGAGCCTGAAGACCAAAAACAGAGTAAACAACGGGAACCTGCTATATACATATGACATGGTTTATCTAATCTTACCCAGGGAACTTGTTGCTGAGCTTTTGTAGCACTGGAGGTGCTGCAACAGCTGATACCTACATCCAGGTGTTAGGTTGATTGAAAGAATAATTGAGAAATAAATACAGAAAAGTTCCATGAACTTAGAACTTTAATTTGCTTGCTTGTAACTCCACGACCAATCAAAAGTCAATAGCAGCAACGATGATCCAACCTAAAGGAATATAAATTAAATACATTATCATCATATTTATGTGTTAGTATACTGGCCATTCTGCTTTCGTAGACCAATCTATAACTTTTATTTCTCTCTTTCATTACTGAAAATAAGCATATTTGAACTCTCAAACTGCAATTTCCTCACATAAACTGCTCAGGTACAATGACTTCTATTCTTTCTTTTGTGAGGATACTAGTAAGTAAACGAAATGATTGGTAGCAACATAAAATGAAATATAAAAAAATACAGCTTGAAGAAATAAAATCTCCCAATGTTTGAAGTTAGTAATTTTGACAGTACAACTTGAATGAATCAAACCCCTTTCTTGAGGCAGGTGTTTGTGACCTGATCTGCCATACATGGTGCAATTCTGTCTAACCACAACTATATGTGAAGACTTCCCATTTTAGGTACGCCAATCGGGCTCCCCTGTTTCCCGGTAGAAAATTCCTCTAGTAGGCTTTATTGGTTGGCTGGAATTCTTCCCACAGATTTTTTTTCATACGGTCTATTTCAACCACAGTAGGGTAACCATGTATTGGGGTATGAACCCTGTGAAGCAGGGGCAGGGATGTTCCTCTCCCTGTTCCCTATCTGGCTTTCCGGGGCCTGTAGTTTGACATAATTAAAAACTCACAGCCATTGGTGTGAGCTCCCAACGCCAAGCCGCCTCAGTTTCCTTGACATCAAATTTGCGTGTCCTTGACTCGTCCGGCCATCCTTTTTGTCCTATGTGACTCTGCTGAAGTGATGCTGGCATGGCAGCCCAAATCCACCACAGCAAGGCCTATTTCACCCTGCAGGTGCCTTCTGGCCCCTGCTATTCTCCCCTCCCAAAACTTGCTGCTGTCAGCACCTCCAACAGCGGCCATGGCCTCCTCTGACTTCCAATTCTTTCCACCGCAAGTTCTTGATTCTGGTGAATCGTCATGTTAGTCTGTGCAGCTAAACAGTTGCCTGTCCTTACACGACCTAATTTTTGTTTAGTTGTTAATCTTAGGGGATACAAATATAGGAAAAATACGCTTGACCTACCATTTTTGGCTATATTCTATACATACATGTCGAATCTATGTGCAGACAACTTCTGCTATATTTGCCTTGTCCACCAGGACCAACTTAACTAAATTTGCGTCATTTTCTTGGTTATACGTATCCTGATAATTTTACCATTCAAGACATTAGTTTCTATAGTCAATTTCACCGTTGCCCTAGGTCAACTTATGAACTGTGTTGTCTGGTATTGTTTTCCTTTATGATGTTATGTTACATATAATGTTTTCCTACCTACAAGTTATTTTGTGTTTCTTTATGGAACTATATAGAATTCAGAGATTTCTTAGGAGCCACATTACTTATCCCTGTACTCCATATTTGAGCTGGCCCTTATATCTGCATGTTTCATAGACATTATATGTATGTTAGCAAAATATCAACATATAGTCGCATTCTGTGCACAACTGACCCTGCACCTTAAACCATGGCAAATCCCTTAACGAAACTTTCTTTATCTTGAGGCAGCATATTCATTCTTCACAATTTGCAAAAATAAATGTGAGGAGGAAAGTATGCTCTTATGTGTTAATAAGTCTACATCGATTCTAAGCAAGTTGTTTCATGTTTTATATTTTTTGAAGTGTAGCCAAACATTATTATTTGATGACCGTTTTCTAAGTTTTGATGGAAGCGGTGCATAAATTTAACTGTTGTATATACATTTTTTTCACTTCCTAATAGTTCCCTAAAAGACTGTTATATTATTCTAGACAGAGAAATGTGGCTTTGGATTGATAGCCGAGGACGAAATAAAGAAAGGAGAATTTGTTATAGAATATGTAGGAGAAGGTAAGGGCTTGTTGAAATCTATTTTGAGCAAGTAAATTAAATGCAGACAAATGCAAGTATTATATATTATGATGGTTACCCACATTGTACACTGGGCGATCAAACTAATATCCATATATCTTGCATCGATTTTGTAGTCATTGATGACAGAACTTGTGAGGAAAGACTATGGAAAATGAAGAGACAACGTTACACTAACTTCTATCTTTGTGAGGTCAGTAGTAATATGGTCATTGATGCAACAAACAAGGGGAACAAGTCCAGGTTCATCAATCATAGTTGTGAACCAAACACAGAGATGCAGAAATGGTTAGTTATATTGTGCTGCTTATTCTATATCCATGCTGATGACCCTGATATTTGCTACTGGTATCATGTTATTTCAGGACTGTAGATGGAGAGACCAGAGTTGGAATTTTTGCTCTTCGTGACATAGAGAGAGGGGAGGAGCTGACCTATGACTATAAGTATGTTCATTCAGGTTCCTGGTTACTTTATAAGTTTTATTTTTCATTATAAAAAATTTGTTTCACCCACCTTGCTTTATCGCATCGTGTACACAAAACTGTTGCTGTTTCTAATCTCTGTCCTTTTTTACAGATTTGTCCAGTTTGGAGCAGATCAAGATTGTCATTGTGGATCTTCAAACTGCAGAAAAATGGTTGGCACGTCTAAGTCGGTCAACTCATTTATTCTCCACAATGGCAACTCAGCAAGCTCACAAGATCAGCACGACATGAAGAAAAGAAAGACAACCTCAGATAATTGTATTGGGGAGATCATCCGTTTATGGGATCGACGGGACAAAATGTATGCCTTCATAGCTTCAAATCTGGTTGATGGTGTTAGATATGCTTTTATCTGTCGTTTTCAGTTCCCGGTCTGGTTTAACCCCTTGTCTTTCAATATTCTGCCTTTCAGGTATGTCCCAGCAGTTGTACATGACTATGATGAGTACACTGGAATGCATACCGTGAGTATTTTAACAGATGATTTTTACATGATATCTAATGAGCAATTTATATATTATTTGTTTTGGTTCAGTTACTGCTTGATGAAGAAACTACTGAAAATTTTGATATGAGAGAGGAAGACTGGGACTTCCTACCGGTACGACATTCGTAGTCACTAAACTGGTTGGTTTGGTTTGTCTTTTGAAGCTTTTGGGTTCTGTCATACCTTACTTGCTAGCTTCTGCTTCACATTTGCTACCAAAGTCAGTAAAACATGATTGGATTTTTTCTTTGATGTTTAAATAACAGTCTGATTACTCATATTTACATAGGCATATCACCTTTCAATCCTAGAACTGCATTGAAGGTCGATACCGAGCATTTTCAACTCACTTTATTGCATATAGCATTGTTACCAAACCTGTTTTGGATGGGCTTGTCTCATTTGCTCCAGAGAAGGCCCCCTGCTCATTTGATCTTATCTTTTTACAGCGCCCAGAAGATCCAGAAGAAGACTGAATATTGAAGGTTACACTGATGACTAACTACTTATAACATAGTGCTATTTCATGTTCGGACCCTTCTTTTGTACTTCTGGCTGTTGTTAAAATTTGCATTTTTATTATTCATCCTGTTAATTTCTTTTCTATTTCAGTTATTTTTACATGTTTTATAAGTGCACTGAGAATATGTATTCATACGGTGCAATAGGATATTGTTTTACTTCTGTAGGGGTGCATGTGCTGTTTGGAACTATTAAGATGTAGTGTGTGTTTGGTTTGAGCCAAAGTCAAGCCCACTAAAAACTTGGCTAGCCAAAATATTGACCAAGGTTTTCGTCGCCTTCCGGCCGATGCTGGTCAAAAAAGTGAACTGGAGTAGGCAAAGTGGTTTGGGCATGCAAATTTTGAACTGTCTTAAAATACCCGTTGTTGAGATTTGAACTAACTAGATGATACCCTGCACGTTGCTGCGGGAACCGGTTGCAATATATTTCGATGAGATTTGATTGTGTGGAATATAAATATTTAGATTAGTAACACGTGAACCAAAATAAAATGACGACTTAGTTGTAAAATATTTATTGGATATAAAAAAGGGCAGACCGGTGCATGTAGCTCCCGCTTGCGCAGGGTCCGACCACTTTGGGTCTATTGTACGCAGCCTTTCCCTACATTTCTGTAAGAGGCTGTTTTCAGGACTTGAACCCGTGACCTCATGGTCACAAGACAACAGCTTTATCACTGCGCCAAGGCTCCCCTTCAAAATATTTATTGGATATAAGTAGAAAATAGAATGAAAAATATTTCCCATACATGGTTGCATGTAGTGGTTGGTCTTTTCCCATGCATGGTTGCATGTTGAGGTGGTTCTTATCCCATTCATAAGTGTATGGTGATGTGACATGCTTGCATGTTGAGATAAATAAGTTAGTGCGGATGAATCTCTTAAGTATATAAGATTCTGATGGAAAGATCACTTGATTTCCCAAAGTAGGCTATGTTTGGATAAGGGTGATTTTATATGGATTTAGTTTTGGACTCATAAGGATTTGAGACAAAAATACCACTATCAGACCTTCTCTTTTTTCTTAGTTGGATGCCTTGTCTGACGGATGTTTCTCTGTCGTGTGCAGGATCCTTATGTTTCTGTGTACTAAAAGGATACATCCAGTTGATTCCCATCTCAGCAGAACCTGTCACTACCATTGTAGAAAAATCATCACTTGGCAAGTGCTTGGTGCAACCATCCACCCTCAAACCAGAATTTTTTTCAGTGTGCTCCCACCTTGTAAATTAGATTTCCGTCCTCAAATTAGATTTTTTTTTCCCCTGCGCTCTCCGGCCTCAGAGTTCCACTCTCAAAACATATTATTTTCCCTGCATTATCAAGCCTTCTCAAATGAGACTTATTCTACTGGTCACAGCTTTGTTGTGTTGTCCTGCATGTGTTAGTGTTGGCTTGTTGCTTTGGGAGTGAATTTTACAACAGATGTGCTATCGGTAATTGTCGAAGAAGTACCTGTCCCTGAAAACACTGTCTTCCTAGAATCGGCAGTTTTACCTTATGTGACATGCTCTGGCGCGGTGAATAAGCATGGCCGCTGCCATTTTGCCACTCAAGATCTAGGCTTTGTTCGGTTACACCTCTTCCCACAGGGATTGGAGGGGATTTGGGGGGGATTTGACTTGTAGGAGATCTAATCCCCCTTAATCCCTGCCAAACCTCTAAAATTCCCTGTGAACCGAACGCAGCCTAAGCGAAAACATATGTAGAACCTTTTCCGTCCTTAGGCGCCTGAACACGCAGAGAACATTGTCCGTCTCAAGCAAATACCGTTATTTGCACCATAAGGCTTTTTTTTACCTAGCCGCCCAGATACATGTAGAAGAAATCGTCACAATCCGTGCGTCTCCATGTCGTGATGATGTGCTGGCATGGGAGCCGGAGCGCCATGGTGTTCTTGGTCTGGAGTGCGTGTCCCCTAGGGCTTGACGAAGTATTTGACCATCTCCTGTCGTGGTGTGTCGCGGTGAGCCTGGCACCCGACAACCGTCTGGGCTTTTATATGGACGTGCCTAGCTCTTGCTAGGGTGAATATATTTGTGTGGCGCCTTATAACCTATCCCTTGCCTACAAAAAGGGTCAACATCTTAGGTTTCTGACTTATGTCCTCGTGTGCGACCGAGCGGGAGGAGACGTTTCATGCATTTTGTAGGTTTACATGTGTGGTGATGCTTTAGCAAGAAATGGCGGTTCACTGGAAACTACCAGGCATCCTCAAGATGGTGCCTACGGGACCGGAATGGTTTCCCCGCCACAAAAAAGGGACCGGAATAGTTGCTCCATAGCCTCTGCGATCTCTCGGAGAGGCTCGGACTCATCATGACTCCGTGGCGCTGTTGGCACGTGAGGGATGAAATCGTGCCCGACAAGCGACCACCAGACGTGGAATCCTCGAAGTGGTTTCTAGTTTCTTACCGAGCTAAAGCATACAACTACATCAAGGTATTGACCGCCGCCTAGTTGCACCATGAGGCTGACCAAGTGAAAGGCAAAATGGAAGTTGCGGCTACACGTCCTTCAAAAAGAAAAAGTTGCGGCTACACCCGGGTGCCTTGCACCCTCGATGAACGGTAAAACAAAGCAAATAGCTAATTTTTTCTGAAACTTTGTTGCTTCGATTATGACTAAATGTTGTAGCTTCTTGCAAAATTTGGTGGCCAAATAATGACATCCAATCCAAGGAACTCCATACGAAAATAGTTGGTGCTTACACAGAATAGATGTTCTAGCTATGGGACTAGCAAGCCTCGAGTCCATCATTTAACATAGCGCAAATAGCAGCAAAACAACCTAATAGTGTTTTCCAACAGCATTGGCAGCTAACGGACATGTCTCTTTACGTAGACACGAGCACCAGAAGTAAGGGCACTGCCCCCACATAATTAGGCCGTCAAGTTCACCGTGCAAAATCCAGCTTCAGTCTACACTCAAGTAAGTATTGATTTCACCAGTTAGAAGTGTCCAAATGACCCCTCAAAAAAAAAAGTGTCCAAATGACAGAAGCTATTTACTACTAGTTATGAAATGTGTGAATCCAGCAGAAAAAAACTGCGGTGCTTTTACTGAGCCCAAAAAAGATGAGTAACTTCAGTTTTTATCCCATTTTACCACTTTTCCCCCTCAATTTTGATGCTGACTGCACGTGCTCGGCATAAAAATTGAGAAAAATAAAGGGGTAAAATGTGGCACAAGTTTGGCTAAATTGAGATTTTTTGCTAAATCGGGTAGTATTTGTCACAAGCGTCAATTTTGAGGGTAAACAAATGGAATTCACTCAGTTCAAAATATAAACCTGAATTTGCAGCTGAAGAGAAACAAAAATGTTTAGTAGCCTGTCCCGTGAAGGTAGCAGCACCTGAAACGAGCTTTGCAGTTAGCAATGACAGCAGGTAGACAAGCTGAGTGTTCAACTAATTACATTACCTGCATTCGTCACCGATGAGGTCCCAATGTTGTTATCAGGATATGCCAAGGTACCATACGTGGTTTGCAAGAGTGTAGCGCCAGGAGCACCTTAAACCCGTACGGTAGTTTGAAGTACATTAGTTAGCCAGGCACTTATTAAATGGAACGCACAACATAAGGAGTTCATTTATGAAGGACTTCACTACAAATCTGCCGTCAGATTTTTTCCATCATGGCAAATCGAACGTTTTTCATGAAAAAATTTGTTCGCCGAGGATGACAAGTTTAGTGGGCGAGCATGACTGACCAGAAAATTATCGTGCTTGCAAACTAAATTTGCATCATCGTGTCAATATAAATTGCCAAGAAAAACATCAGATGTTCCATGCCTAAAAGTCCGACATCAGATTTTTAGCCTTTGCGTTTATGGATGATCATGAACTATGAACCCAATCCCCCTCCCCCCCCCCCCCGCGTCGCCCTCTCTGGCGACTCGGGGGAAACCCTAGTCGCGCCGCCGCTAGGCCCTACCGCTCCTCCTCCCCCCGCATCGCCGCCGCTGGAGGGGACGCCGGCGAAGCCCGTGCGTGCCCAGTGAAGGTGGCGGCGGGGCTTTCGTTCTGCACTCGATTGCGCCGCGACCCAGGAGGATCGGCCACCCGTGGGGGCGGGGCGCGGTCTTCCCATCCGGGCGGCGGCTTCTCCCGGCGTCGGCCTTCTGCTCGTCTCCGGCAGCTTCGTGCGTCTCGTGGTGGAGGGCGTGCAGCGGCGGGCGTGTATGGGCGGCTGGGAGGACCAGATCTGGCTGGCCTGCTCCCTACGCGCTCAGGTGGGGGCGGCACCTGGGGCTCTCTCCGGCTGCAGGGGCGCGGTGCCGGGCTGGCGACCTCCGATGGTGCTGTCCAGGGTGAGCGTCGGAGGCGCTCGGCTCGTTGGCTCTGGTTCGTGTGGGCTGGTTCCCAGTCCGGTGAGTTAGGCTGAGGAGGTGGATCTGGGGTTGGAAGTTGGTGGTGGAGTTGTGGCGGCCAGGCTAGATCTCCCCTCCTGTCGGCGCCGGTGCTCGAGGTGAGCAGTTGTGTCAATGGAGGTGTACCCCGCAGTCGGCGGTGAGGACGCTCGCCGCGGTTGCTGGATGTTGGGAGGTCTCGCGCTCCTATGCTTGCCGGACAAAGCGACCAACGTATGCGGAGAGGTCAGGCCTGTGATGCTTGAGGCGAAAGCCTTGTGCCGGCCTTGCCGGCATCAATGATGGCGACGCCTTCCGGCGCCGTTTTCCTCCTTGGAGGCGTCATTGTCAAACTCCGCCTTGTGTCCTCTAATGTGCCCCGGGCGAAAGCCTAGATCCATCCGTGGATTGGACATCGACGAGGTATTTGACATCGTTACCCCCTTGGGGGCGTTGTCTTTGGAGCCATTGAGCTGCTATGGTTTGTTTGTCGTCTCGGCTCGAGTGCGGTTGGTCTGTTGGTGTGTGGTTGGGCTGATGGATTTTGGTGGTGGTTGTGGAAGTGAATTGTGGCGGCGTTCTTTGCCTTGGTCATCCTGGTGCTATTGGTCGATCTCTCTCTTGGGGGCTTGTGGCGGCGGTGAGGTCTCGGATTTTGGTGCCCTTCGACGATGCTTGAGGTTTGGTTCCCTCGCATAGTGCTCTGGTTCCCTCTATTTGTGATGGTGGCCGTGGTGTGGCCCAGAGGAGGTGCGGGGCTGTCTCGGCGGAACATTGCCCTTCGTCACGGTCTGTGGCTCTCTCCGTCGCGACGTGGCTAGGCATTGGGAAGCCCTTCGACGGTGGTTGCGACTCTCCTAGTTCTTCAAGGTGCTGAGTGATCGCAGGGTAGCAGGCGGCCTCTTCTCTTGGTCTTCTCGGTGTTGATTCTCCTTTCGACTGATCCAACAATGCTAGTTTCCGCTCTTCTTGGTCTGACTAGTGGTGATGGGTGCTAAGTTCTTGGTTTTGGCTGCTTGTCGTAGCTCATTTTCTGGTTCTTCTCTGTTGTACCTCGGTCCTTCTTGTGTGTGTGTTGGGTGCTGCAGTTGTGTAGCCGTTGTGTTGTATCTCAGTCTTATGATAATGAAAATGGTTCAGGCTGGCGTAAGCCCGCCGTAGCTCCGTAAAAAAAAACTATGAACCCAACAGAAGAATGACAAAGGAAACATGGTGAACGAAATATTTATTAGCAATGATGCATATAGCCCCCTAACGAAGTAGTGCGTGTTCGCAAACAAGCTAGAAATGACAACAGGCAGCTCGGCATGATAAAGTGCAAATGACATAATGAGCAGCTACAAAGCTCAGAGAGTAAGCAAGCACGGAGAATGACAAGTGGCAATAAAGGATAAAACAAGCGTGATTTAATTACCTTCCTTACAAATCGACTGAAGTATTCGTCCTTGATGGAGCTTTGGGCGTTTACCACTTCTTAAACATTGATCTGTAACAAAAATCACGAGTTTATCAGTAGATAGGTGTTGGGATATCCTCCTCATGTGGGGTGTGAGGAGATGACCATTTGAGGCCTTTTAGACAGCCCAAAGAGGTGCAGAAGCCCACTACCCATTAGGGTTATGACCTAGGGTCATTTTGGACTTTGCACATGAGTGGATGGGGATGCTTTACCCTCCATCCAGCAGCCAGCACCAAGTGTGACGAAAATTTGTTCATCCTCCAAAAGAGAAGAAGAGAGAAAACCAAGAGAGCAAGGGAAGAAGAGGAAGATTGAAGGAAGAAGCAAAGGGAGCTCCTCCCCAAGGTTGTGATGGTCCAGATCCACTACCTTGTCTCCTTCAAGCTTCGGTTCCATCATCTTTGGTGAGATTGTTCCAATCCCTAGTTCTTGAGCCCCAAATCTTGTTGTGTTCATCCAAGATTCAGAAATCTTGATGTATGAGATCCTCTAGTGCTGTCTAGAGAAGAACTTGTTGTATCCCACATTTGATAATAGTGGAAGAGGATTTGGGTGGCTTCGGCCCGTGGTTTTTCCCTCAAGTTGAGGGGTTTTCCACGTAAAAAATCTGGCGTCTCTTTGTTGATGCTTGGTGCTGTCCAGAAACTTACTCCTACCACAAGACACTAGGCTGAGGAGTGTCTTGCCTGCTGAGTAACATTTTCTGCCTCCATATATGACGATGCATGTGATTTCTTCCGTGATAAGCAACGATCCTTGAGTTAGTACATGATGTGGTGCTGAGATTACTTGTTTCCGCTGTAGTTTTCAGTTAATTAGAAGTGCGTTTGTGTGCTAATTCCCAACAGAGTGACATCAGAGCCTTGGTTGCTTAGAAGGTTGCAAATCCCAGTTGCTTGATTGTTGCTGGAAGTGTTGCTCACAATGGCTTTGGAAGAAAGCGCTACTACAAGTGGCATGATAAAACTTGATTCTTCCAATTACTCATTATGGAAGCCCATGATGGAAGACATCCTTTATTGCAAGGATTTGTATGAGCCAATTGTGAAAGACAAGATACCCACCGGTGTCACGGAAGAAGAATGGAGAGTGTTGCACAGAAAGGCAGTAGGTATGATTTGGTTGTATATCAACCATAATATTTTCCACCATGTTGCAAATGACACAAATGCTTATGAGATGTGGCAGAAGTTGGAGTCTATGTATGAGAGGAAGACATCAATGAACAAGGTCTCGATGTACAAAAGACTTGCAAAGCTTGAGTAGCGAGATGGCACAAGTGTGATTGAGCATTTGAATGTCTTCCAATGCCATATAAATCAACTTTCAGCCATGAAGATCAACTTTGAGGATGAGGTGCAAGCATTGTTGCTGCTGAGTTCCATGCCTGATAGTTGGAACACGCTTGTTGTGTCACTTAGCAATTCAGCTCCGGATGGGAAGCTGACTTTGGAGATGTTGAAGAATAGTATGCTGAATGAAGAAGCTAGAAAGAAGGAAAAGGGTGATGCCTCTTCTTCTGATGCGTATGTGGCTGAAACCCATGGGAAGAATGAGAACCGTGGACGCAGCAATACAAGATTTCAGCAAGGCAAAAGCAAATCCAGGGGGAGAGGAGATCAAAGTCAAAACAGAGAAAAGATATTACTTGCTTTCATTGTGGCAATCCGGGACACATAAAGAGCGAGTGGAGGAAGTACAAGAGAGAGCTTGCAGAGGGGAAACTCACAAAGAAAACCGAGCAAAAGGCTGAGAGCAGTTCAACCATGACTGCAATAGATGAGTACTATCTAGTCATTGAAGATGAAAATTGCTATAGTGTTGTTCGTGATGATGCCATGAGTTGGGTTGTGGATTCAGGTGCGTCCTTCCACATCACATCACACAAGGAGTATTTCACATCTTACACTAGTGGTGTTGCTGGCCAAGTGAGGATGGGAAATAGTGGTTCGTCAGCAATTGTTGGCAAGGGCTCTATATGCATTGAAACAAACACAGGTTGCAGATTGGTGCTCGATGATGTGAGGCATGCCGACATAAGGCTGAATTTGTTGTCAGTGGGCAAGCTTGATGATATAAAACATCCTATTTATTTTGGTGAAGGAAAATGGAAGCTCACAAAAGGCTCTTTGATTGTGGCTCGACGAAGTAAGCAAGGTAATCTCTATGTGACTAAAACCAAGTTGTGCAATGAGGTGTTGAACATTGCTGAAAAAGACACTTTGGTTGAGTTGTGGCACAAGAGGCTTGGGCATATGAGTGACAAGGGCATGCACGCTCTTGCTCGCATGGAGTACCTCCCTGAGTTGAAAGGTATATCCTTGAAACCCTGTGCACATTGTTTTGCTGGCAAACAACATAGGGCTGCATTTCGTACACTCCCTCCACATCGTGCAGAAAATGTTCTTGATATTGTGCACACTGATGTTTGCTCCATGACTGAAAAATCTCATGGTGGAGCATTATACTTTGTGACTTTTATTGATGACCATTCCAGAAAGGTTTTTGTGTATGTGTTGAAACACAAATACCATACGCTTGAAGCCTTCAAGGAGTTCCATGCCAAAGTTGAAAGAGAAATTGGCATGAAATTAAAGTGCATGAGATCAGACAATGGTGGTGAATACAGAGGTCCTTTTGAAAGGTATTGCAGAAATGTTGGTATCAGGCTTGAGAAGAGTCCACCAAAGACACCTCAGCTCAATGGTCTTGCTGAGAGAATGAACAGGACACTCACAGAGAGGGTCACAGCTATGCTCTCTCATGCTCATTTACCTAATTCATTTTGGGCTGAAGCATTGATGAATGCTATGTATGTGGTTAACCTATCTCCCTCAGTTCCTCTTGTAGGTGATATTCCTCAGAGAGTTTGGTCAGGGAAGGAGGTATCATACAAGCACTGAAGGTCTTTGGTTGCAGGGCATTTGTACATGTTCCAAGGGACGAGAGATCCAAGCTTGATAGCAAGACAAAGAAGTGCATCTACCTCAGCCAACCAAGTGAAGAGTTTGGCTACAGGTTGTGGGATTCAGCAAATAGGAAGATTGTGAGAAGCCGAGATGTGGTGTTCATTGAAGATGAAACAATAAAAGATATTGGGAAACCAGAGAAGCCAATGACCAGCACGCCTCAGGTTGATATGGATCCAATTTGTCCTCCTCTCGTGCATGACAATCATGGGGGAGATGATGACACTGAAGACAGTGGAGATGCAACTGATGAAGGCAGTACAAGTCAAGGTGATGAGCAGCCATCAAGTGATGATGATGATGAAGTTGGTAATGATGATGCCAACAAAAATCCACCTGATTCATCACCAGTGCAGCAGCAAAGAAGAAGTGAAAGAGGTCACATTCCTCTTCTAAATATCCACCACATCAATATGTGTTGATGACAGATGCAGGTGAGCCCTCATGCTATGAGGAGGCAATGTCTGATGAGAACAAAGAAGAATGGTCAGAAGCCATGCAGGATGAGATGAATTCCCTGTATGAGAATGATACTTTTGAGTTGGTGAATCTGCCAAAAGGCAAGAAAGCACTCAAGAACAAATGGGTGTACAGAGTGAAGACTGAAGAAAACACCTCACATCCAAGGTACAAGGCCAGATTGGTTGTGAAAGGATTCAGTCAGAAAAACGGCATTGATTATGGCGAGATTTTCTCTCCAGTGGTCAAGATGTCTTCGATCCGAGTTGTGCTTGGCATGGCTGCCACCATGGACTTGGAAATTGAACAACTTGATGTGAAGACAACTGAAGGAAATATGCCCTAGAGGCAGTAATAAAGTTATTATTTATTTCCTTATATCATGATAAATGTTTATTATTCATGCTAGAATTGTATTAACCGAAAACATAATACATGTGTGAATACATAGACAAACATAGTGTCACTAGTATGCCTCTACTTGACTAGCTCGTTAATCAAAGATGGTTAAGTTTCCTAACCATAGACATGAGTTGTCATTTGATTAACGGGATCACATCATTAGGAGAATGATGTGATTGACTTGACCCATTCCGTTAGCTTAGCACCCAATCGTTTAGTATGTTGCTATTGCTTTTTTCATGACTTATACATGTTCCTATGACTATGAGATTATGCAACTCCCATTTATCGGAGGAACACTTTGTGTGCTACCAAACATCACAACGTAACTGGGTGATTATAAAGGTGCTCTACAGGTGTCTCCGAAGGTACTTGTTGGGTTGGCATATTTCGAGATTAGGATTTGTCATTCCGATTGTCGGAGAGGTATCTCTGGGCCCTCTCGGTAATACACATCACTTAAGCCTTGCAAGCATTGCAACTAATGAGTTAGTTGCGGGATGATGTATTACGGAATGAGTAAAGAGACTTGTTGGTAATGAGATTGAACTAGGTATTAAGATACCGACGATCGAATCTCGGACAAGTAATATACCGATGACAAAGGGAACAACGTATGTTGTTATGCGGTCTGACCGATAAAGATCTTCGTAGAATATGTAGGAGCCAATATGAGCATCCAGGTTCCGCTATTGGTTATTAACCGGAGACGTGTCTCGGTCATGTCTACATTGTTCTCGAACCCGTAGGGTCCGCACGCTTAACGTTACGATGACAGTTTCATTATGAGTTTATATGTTTTGATGTACCGAAGGTTGTTCGGAGTCCCGGATGTGATCACGGACATGAATAGGAGTCTCGAAATGGTCGAGACATGAAGATTGATATATTGGAAGCCTATGTTTGGACATCGGAGGTGTTCCGGGTGAAATAGTGATTTTACCGGAGTACCGGAGGGGTTACCGGAACCCCCGGTAAGCTAATAGGCCTTAATGGGCCTAGTGGAGGAAGAGGAGAGGAGGCCAAGGGGCAGACGCGCGCCCCTCCCCCCAAGTCCGAATTGGACAAGGAGGGGGGGCGGCGCCCCCCTTTCCTTTCCCCTCTCTCTCTCTTTCCCCCAAGTCCTAGTCCAACATGGAAAAGGGGGAGTCCTACTCCTGGTAGGAGTAGGACTCCTCCTGGCGCACCCCTTGCCTAGCCGCACCTCCTCCCCCTTGCTCCTTTATATACGGGGGCAGGGGGCACCCTAGAGACACAAAAATTGATCATTGATCTCTTAGCCGTGAGCGGTGCCCCCCTCCACCATAATCCTCGATAATATTGTAGCGGTGCTTAGGCGAAGCCCTGCGACGGTAGAACATCAAGATCGTCACCACGCCGTCGTGCTGACGGAACTCTTCCCCGACATTCTGCTGGACCGGAGTCCGGGGATCATCATCGAGCTGAACGTGTGCTAGAATTCGGAGGTCGCGTAGTTTCGGTGCTTGATCGGTCGGGCCGTGAAGACGTACGACTACATCAACCGCGTTGTTATAACGCTTCCGCTTTCGGTCTACGAGGGTACGTGGACAACACTCTCCCCTCTCGTTGCTATGCATCACCATGATCTTGCGTGTGCGTAGGAAAATTTTGAAATTACTACGTTTCCCAGCAGTGGCATCCGAGCCTGGTTTTATGCGTTGATGTTATATGCACGAGTAGAACACAAGTGGGTTGTGGGCGATATAAGTCATACTGCTTACCAGCATGTCATACTTTGGTTCGGCGGTATTGTTGGATGAAGCGGCCCGGACCGACATTACGCGTACGCTTACGCGAGACTGGTTCTACCGACGTGCTTTGCACACAGGTGGCTGGCGGGTGTCAGTTTCTCCAACTTTAGTTGAACCGAGTGTGGCTACGCCCGGTCCTTGCGAAGATTAAAACAGCACCAACTTGACAAACTATCGTTGTGGTTTTGATGCGTAGGTAAGAACGGTTCTTGCTAAGCCCGTAGCAGCCACGTAAAACTTGCAACAACAAAGTAGAGGACGTCTAACTTGTTTTTGCAGGGCATGTTGTGATGTGATATGGTCAAGACATGATGCTAAATTTTATTGTATGAGATGATCATGTTTTGTAACCGAGTTATCGGCAACTGGCAGGAGCCATATGGTTGTCTCTCTATTGTATACAATGCAATCGCCCTGTAATGCTTTACTTTATCACTAAGCGGTGGCGATAGTCGTAGAAGCATAAGATTGGCGAGACGACAACGATGCTACGATGGAGATCAAGGTGTCGCGCCAATGATGATGGTGATCATGACGGTGCTTCGGAGATGGAGATCACAAGCACAAGATGATGATGGCCATATCATATCACTTATATTGATTGCATGTGATGTTTATCTTTTATGCATCTTATCTTGCTTTGATTGACGGTAGCATTATAAGATGATCTCTCACTAAATTTCAAGATAAAAGTGTTCTCCCTGAGTATGCACCGTTGCCAAAATTCATCGTGCCCAGACACCACGTGATGATCGGGTGTGATAAGCTCTACGTCCATCTACAACGGGTGCAAGCCAGTTTTGCACACGCAGAATACTCAGGTGAAACTTGACGAGCCTAGCATATGCAGATATGGCCTCGGAACACTGAGACCGAAAGGTCGAGCGTGAATCATATAGTAGATATGATCAACATAGTGATGTTCACCATTGAAAACTACTCCATTTCACGTGATGATCGGTTATGGTTTAGTTGATTTGGATCACGTGATCACTTAGATGATTAGAGGGATGTCTATCTAAGTGGGAGTTTTTAAGTAATATGATTAATTGAACTTTAATTTATCATGAACTTAGTCCTGGTAGTATTAGCATATCTATGTTGTAGATCAATAGCTCGCGTTTAGCTCCCCTGTTTTATTTTTGATATGTTCCTAGAGAAAACTGAGTTGAAAGATGTTAGTAGCAATGATGCGGATTGGATCCGTGATCTGAGGACTATCCTCATTGCTGCACTGAAGAATTATGTCCTTGATGCACCGCTAGGTGACAGACCTATTGCAGGAGCAGATGCAGACGTTATGAACGTTTGGCTAGCTCAATATGATGACTACTTGATAGTTTAGTGCACCATGCTAAACGGCTTAGAATCGGGACTTCAAAGACGTTTTGAACGTCATGGACCATATGAGATGTTCCAGGAGTTGAAGTTAATATTTCAAGCAAATACCCGAGTTGAGAGATATGAAGTCTCCAACAAGTTCTATAGCTCAAAGATGGAGGAGAATAGCTCAAGCAGTGAGCATGTGCTCAGATTGTCTGGGTACTACAATCGCTTGAATCAAGTGGGAGTTAATCTTCCAGATAAGATAGTGATTAACAGAACTCTCTAGTCACCATCACCAAGTTAGTAGAACTTTGTGATGAACTATAATATGCAAGGGATAACGGAAACGACTCCCAAGCTCTTCGTGATGCTGAAATCAACGAAGGTAGAAATCAAGAAAAACATCAAGTGTTGATGGTTGAAAAGACCACTAGTTTCAAGAAAAGGGCAAAGGGAAGAAGGGGAACTTCAAGAAGAACGGCAAGCAATTTGCTGCTCAAGTGAAGAAGCCCAAGTCTGGTCCTAAGCCTGAGACTAAGTGCTTCTACTACAAAGGTACTGGTCACTGGAAGTGGAACTGCCCCAAGTATTTGGCGGATAAGAAGGATGGCAAAAGTGAACAAAGGTATATTGGATATACATGTTATTGATGTGTACTTTACTAGTGTTTATAGCAACCCCTTGGCATTTGGTACTGGTTCAGTTGCTAAGAGTAGTAACTCGAAACGGGAGTTGCAGAATAAACAGAAACTAGTTAAGGGCGAGGTGACGATGTGTGTTGGAAGTAGTTCCAAGATTGATATGATCATCATCGCACACTCCCTATACTTTCGGGATTAGTGTTGAACCTAAATAAGAGTTATTTGGTGTTTGCGTTGAGCATGAATATGATATGATCATGTTTATTGCAATACGGTTATTCATTTAAGTTAGAGAACAATTGTTGTTCTGTTTACATGAATAAAACCTTTCTATGGTCATACACACCAACAAAAATGGTTTGTTGGATCTCGATTGTAGTGATACACATATTCATAATATTGAAGCCAAAAGATGCAAAGCTAATAATGATAGTGCAACTTATTTATGGCACTGCCGTTTAGATCATATTGGTGTAAAACGCATGAAGAAACTCCATGTTGATGGAATTTTGGAATCACTTGATTATGAATCACTTGATGCTTGCGGACCATGCCTTATGGGCAAGATGACTAAAACTCCATTCTCCGGAATGATGGAGCGAGCAACTGACTTATTGGAAATAATACATACTCATGTATGCGTTCCGATGAGTGTTAAGGCTCACGGCGGGTATCGTTATTTTTCTGACCTTCACAGATGATTTGAGCAAGATATGGGTATATCTACTTGATGAAACATAAGTCTGAAACATTTGAAAAGTTCAAAGAATTTCAGAGTGAAGTGGAAAATCATCGTGACAAGAAAATAAAGTTTCTACGATCAGACCGCGAAGACGAATATTTGAGTTACGAGTTTGGTCTTCAATTAAAACAATGTGGAATAATTTCACAAACTCATGCTGTTGGAAATATGCCCTAGAGGCAATAATAAAATGGTTATTATTATATTTCCATGTTCATGATAATTGTCTATTGTTCATGCTATAATTGTGTTATCTGGAAATCGTAATACATGTGTGAATACATAGACCACAACATGTCCCTAGTGAGCCTCTAGTTGACTAGCTCGTTGATCAACAGATAGTCATGGTTTCCTGACTATGGACATTAGATGTCATTGATAACGGGATCACATCATTAGGAGAATGATGTGATGGACAAGACCCAATCCTAAGCCTAGCACAAGATCATGTAGTTCGTTTGCTAAAGCTTTTCCAATGTTAAGTATCATTTCCTTAGACCATGAGATAGTGTAACTCCCGGATGCCGTAGGAGTTCTTTGGGTGTGCCAAATGTCACAACGTAACTGGGTGACTATAAAGGTATACTACAGGTATCCCTGAAAGTATCTGTTGGGTTGACACGGATCGAGACTGGGATTTGTCACTCCGTATGACGAAGAGGTATCTCTGGGCCCACTCGGTAATGCATCATCATAATGAGCTCAATGTGACCAAGTGTTTGGTCACGGGATCATGCATTACGGTACCAGTAAAGTGACTTGCCGGTAACGAGATTGAACGAGGTATTGGGATACCGACGATCGAATCTCGGGTAAGTAACGTACCGATTGACAAAGGGAATTGTATACGGGATTACTTGAATCCTCGACATCGTGGTTCATCCGATGAGATCATCGAGGAGCATGTGGGAGCCAACATGGGTATCCAGATCCCGCTGTTGGTTATTGACCGGAGAGTCGTCTCGATCATGTCTGCATGTCTCCCGAACCCATAGGGTCTACACACTTAAGGTTCAGTGACGCTAGGGTTGTAGAGATATTAGTATGCAGTAACCCGAAAGTTGTTCGGAGTGCTGAATGAGATCCCGGACATCACGAGGAGTTCCGGAGTAGTCCGGAGGTAAAGATTTATATACAGGAAGTCAAGTTTCGGCCATCAGGAAGGTTTTGGGGGTAATCGATATTGTACCGGGACCACCGGAAGGGTCCTGTGGGTCCACCGGGTGGGGCCACCTATCCCGGAGGGCCCCATGGGCTGAAGTGGGAGGGGAATCAGCCCCTGGTGGGCTGGTGCGCCCCCCTTGGGCCTCCCCTGCACCTAGGGTTCGGAAACCCTAGGGGTGGGGGCGCCCCAGTTGGCTTGGGGGGCAAGCCACCCCCCTTGGCTGCCGCCCCCCCCTTGGAGATGCATCTCCTAGGGCCGGCGCCCCCCTAGGTGCCTATATAAAGAGGGGGGAGGGAGGGCAGCCACACCCTAGCCCCTGGCGCCTCCGTCTCCCTCCCGTAACACCTTTCTCTCTCGCTGAGCTTGGCGAAGCCCTGCCGAGATCCTCGCTGCATCCACCACCACGCCGTCGTGCTGCTGGATCTCCATCAACCTCTCCTTCCCCCTTGCTGGATCAAGAAGGAGGAGACGTCTTCCCCAACCGTACTTGTGTTAAACGCGGAGGTGTTGTCCGTTCGGCACTTGGTCATCGGTGATTTGGATCACGGCGAGTACGACTCCATCATCCCCGTTCTCTTGAACGCTTCCGATCGCGATCTACAAGGGTATGTAGATGCACTCCTCTCTATCGTTGCTAGATAACTCCATAGATTGATCTTGGTGAAGCATAGAAATTTTTTATTTTCTGCAACGTTCCCCAACAGTGGCATCATGAGCTAGGTCTATGCGTAGTTTCTATGCACGAGTAGAACACAAGATGTTGTGGGCGTAGATTTTGTCAATTTACTTGCCGTTACTAGTCTTATGTTGATTCAGCGGCATTGTGGGATGAAGCGGCCCGGACCAACCTTACACGTACACTTACGTGAGACAGGTTCCACCGACTGACATGCACTAGTTGCATAAGGTGGCTAGCGGGTGTCTGTCTCTCCAACTTTAGTCGGATCGGATTCGATGAAAAGGGTCCTTATGAAGGGTAAATAGAAATTGGCATATCAAGTTGTGGTTTTGACGTAGGTAAGAAACGTTCTTGCTAGAACCCTAATGCAGCCACGTAAAAACATGCAACAACAATTAGAGGACGTCTAACTTGTTTTTGCAGCATGTGCCGTGTGATGTGATATGGCCAAAGGATGTGATGAATGATGTATGTGATGTATGAGATTGATCATGTTCTT
Source organism: Aegilops umbellulata (assembly GCA_032464435.1). Taxonomy (NCBI): domain Eukaryota; kingdom Viridiplantae; phylum Streptophyta; class Magnoliopsida; order Poales; family Poaceae; genus Aegilops; species Aegilops umbellulata. The sequence goes on along the minus strand of CP136058.1, from coordinate 329,193,116 downwards.
GTAATAGGAATCACGACTTGCATGTCGATGAGTATGACAACCGGCAGGAGCCATAGGAGTTGTCTTTATTTATTGTATGACCTGCGTGTCATTGCATAACGCCATGTAATTACTTTACTTCTTTGCTAAACCGTTAGTTATAGTAGTAGAAGTAATAGTTGGCGAGCAACTTCACGGAGACACGATGAAGGAGATCATGATGATGGAGATCATGGTGTCATGCCGGTGACGAAGATGATCATGGCGCCCCGAAGATGGAGATCAAAGGAGCAATATGATATTGGCCATATCATGTCACTATTTGATTGCATGTGATGTTTATCATGTTTATGCTTCTTATTTGCTTAGAACAACGGTAGTAAATAAGATGATCCCTCACAATAATTTCAAGAAAGTGTTCCCCCTAACTGTGCGCCGTTGTGAAAGTTCGTTGTCTCGAAGCACCACGTGATGATCGGGTGTGATAGATTCTAACGTTCACATACAACGGGTGTAAGCTAGATTTACACATGCAAAACACTTAGGTTGACTTGACGAGCCTAGCATGTACAGACATGGCCTCGGAACACAAAAGACCGAAAGGTCGAACATGAGTCGTATGGAAGATACGATCAACATGGAGATGTTCACCGATGATGACTAGTCCGTCTCACGTGATGATCGGACACGGTCTAGTTGAGTCGGATCATGTATCACTTAGATGACGAGAGGGATGTCTAATCTGAGTGGGAGTTCATTAAATAATTTCATTAGATGAACTTAATTATCATGAACTTAGTCTAAATAAACTTTGCAATATGTCTTGTAGATCAAATGGCCCACGCTAATGTCAACCTAAACTTCAACGCGTTCCTAGAGAAAACCAAGATGAAAGATGATGGCAGCAACTATACGGACTGGGTCCGGAACCTGAGGATCATCCTCATAGCTGCCAGGAAACAATATGTCCTAGAAGCACCGCTAGGTGAAGCACCCATCCCAGAGAACCAAGACGTTATGAACGCTTGGCAGCAACGTGCTGATGATTACTCTCTCGTTTAGTGCGGCATGCTTTACAACTTAGAACCGAGGCTCCAAAAGCGTTTTGAGCAACACGGAGCATATGAGATGTTCGAAGAGCTGAAAATGGTTTTCCAAGCTCATGCTCGGGTCAAGAGATATGAATTCTCCAACAAGTTCTACAGTTGTAAGATGGAGGAAAATAGTTCTGTCAGTGAGCACATACTCAAAATGTCTGGGTTGCACAACCGCTTGACTCAGCTGGGAGTTAATCTCCCGGATGACGCGGTCGTTGACAGAATCCTTCAGCCGCTCCCACCAAGCTACAAGAGCTTTGTGATGAACTTAAATATGCAGGGGATGGAAAAGACCATTCCTGAGGTATATTCAATGCTGAAATCAGCAGAGGTGGAGACCAAAAAGGAACATCAAGTGTTAATGGTGAATAAAACCACTAAGTTCAAGAAAGGCAAGGGTAAGAAGAAGGACGACAAGGGAGTTGCCGCGCCCGGTAAGCCAGTTGCCGGGAAGAATCCAAAGAATGGACCCAAGCCTGAGACCGAGTGCTTTTATTGCAAGGGAAAGGGACACTGGAAGCGGAACTGCCCCAAATACTTAGCGGACAAGAAGGCTGGCAACACTAAAGGTATATGTGATATACATGTAATTGATGTGTACATTACCAGTAGTCGTAGTAGCTCCTGGGTATTTGATACCGGTGTGGTTGCTCATATTTGTAACTCAAAATAGGAGCTGCGGAATAAAGGGAGACTGGCGAAGGACGAGGTGACGATGCGCGTCGGGAATGGTTCCAAGGTCGATGTGATCGCCGTCGGCACGCTGCCTCTACATTTACCTACGGGATTAGTTTTAAACCTCAATAATTGTTATTTAGTGCCAGCTTTGAGCATGAACATTGTATCTGGATCTCGTCTAATGCAAGATGGCTACTCATTTAATTCCGATAATAATGGTTGTTCTATTTATATGAGAGATATATTTTATGGTCATGCCCCGCTGGTGAATGGTTTATTCTTAATGAATCTCGAACGTAATGTTACACATATTCATAGTGTGAATACCAAAAGATGTAAGGTTGATAATGATAGTCCCACATACTTGTGGCACTACCGCCTTGGTCACATAGGTGTCAAACGCATGAAGAAGCTCCATACAGATGGACTTTTGGAGTATCTTGATTTCGAATCATTTGACACGTGCAAACCATGCCTCATGGGGAAGATGACCAAGACTCCGTTCTCCGGAACAATGGAGCGAGCAACCAACTTATTGGAAATTATACATACTGGTGTGTGCGGTCCAATGAGCGTTGAGGCTCGCGGTGGCTATCGTTATGTTCTCACTCTCAATGATGACTTAAGTAGATATGGGTATGTCTATTTGATGAAACACAAGTCTGAGACCTTTGAAAAGTTCAAGGAATTTCAGAATGAGGTAGAGAATCAACGTGACCGGAAGATAAAATTCTTACTATCAGATCGTGGAGGAGAATATTTAAGTCACGAATTTGGTACACACTTAAGGAAATGTGGAATCGTTTCACAATTCACGCCGCCTAGAACACCTCAGCGTAACGGTGTGTCCGAACGTCGTAATCGCACTCTATTGGATATGGTGTGATCTATGATGTCACTCACTGATTTACCGCTATCATTTTGGGGATACGCTCGAGACAGCTACATTCACTTTAGGGCACCGTCTAAATCCGTTGAGACGACACCGTATGAATTATGGTTTGGGAAGAAACCTAAGCTGTCGTTTCTAAAAGTTTGGGGATGTGATGCTTATGTCAAGAAACTTCAACCTGAAAAGCTCGAACCCAAGTCGGAAAAATGCGTCTTCATAGGATACCCTAAGGAAACCATTGGGTATACCTTCTACCTCAGATCCAAAGGCAAGATCTTTGTTGCCAAGAACGGGTCCTTTCTGGAGAAAGAGTTTCTCTCGAAAGAAGTAAGTGGGAGGAAAGTGGAACTTGATGAAGTATTGCCTCTTGAACCGGAGAGTAGCGCAGCTCAAGAAAATGTTTCTGTGGTGCCTCCACTGACTAGAGAGGAGGTTAATGATGATGATCATGAAACTTCAGATCAAGTTGCTACTGAACTTCGTAGGTCCACAAGGACACGTTCCGCACCAGAGTGGTACGGCAACCCTGTCCTGGAAATCATGTTGTTAGACAACGGTGAACCTTCGAACTATGAAGAAGCAATGGCGGGCCCAGATTCCAACAAATGGCTTGAAGCCATGCAATCCGAGATAGGATCCATGTATGAAAACAAAGTATGGACTTTGACAGACTTGCCCGATGATCGGCGAGCGATAGAGAATAAATGGATCTTTAAGAAGAAGACAGACGCGGATGGTAATGTTACCATCTATAAGGCTTGACTTGTCGCTAAGGGTTATCGACAAGTTCAAGGGGTTGACTATGATGAGACCTTCTCACCCGTAGCGAAGTTGAAGTCCGTCCGGATCTTGTTAGCAATTGCCGCATACTATGATTATGAGATATGGCAAATGGACGTCAAAACGGCATTCCTCAACAGCTTTCTTAAGGAAGAATTGTATATGATGCAGTCGGAAGGTTTTGTCGATCCTAAGAATGCTAACAAGGTATGCAAGCTCCAGCGCTCCATCTATGGGCTGGTGCAAGCATCTCGGAGTTGGAACATTCGCTTTGATGAAATGATCAAAGCGTTTGGGTTTATGCAGACTTATGGAGAAGCCTGCGTTTACAAGAAAGTGAGTGGGAGCTCTGCAGCATTTCTCATATTATATGTGGATGACATACTTTTGATGGGAAATGATATAGAACTTTTGGACAGCATTAAGGCCTATTTGAATAAGTGTTTTTCAATGAAGGACCTTGGAGAAGCTGCTTACATATTAGGCATCAAGATCTATAGAGATAGATAGAGACGCCTCATAGGTCTTTCACAAAGCACATACCTTGATAAGATATTGAAGAAGTTCAATATGGATCAGTCTAAGAAAGGGTTCTTGCCTGTGTTGCAAGGTGTGAAATTGAGCTCAGCTCAATGTCCGACCTCGGCAGAAGATAGAGAAAAGATGAGTGTCGTCCCCTATGCCTCAGCCATAGGGTCTATCATGTACGCCATGTTGTGTACCAGACCTGATGTAAACCTTGCCGTAAGTTTGGTAGGAAGGTACCAAAGTAATCCCGGCATGGAACACTGGACAGCGGCCAAGAATATCCTGAAGTACCTGAAAAGGACTAAGGACATGTTTTCTCGTATATGGAGGTGACGAAGAGCTCGTCGTAAAGGGTTACGTCGACGCTAGCTTCGACACAGATCTGGATGACTCCAAGTCACAAACCGGATACGTGTTTATTTTGAATGGTGGGGCAGTAAGCTGGTGCAGTTGCAAGCAAAGCGTCTTGGCGGGATCTACATGTGAAGCGGAGTACATGGCAGCCTCGGAGGCAGCGCATGAAGCAATCTGAATGAAGGAGTTCATCACCGACCTAGGAGTCATACCCATTGCGTCGGGGCCAATCGCTCTCTTCTGTGACAACACTGGAGCTATTGCATTTGCCAAGGGGCCCAGCTTTCACAAGAAGACCAGGCACATCAAGCGTCGCTTCAACTCCATTCGTGAAAATGTTCAATATGGAGACATAGATATTTGCAAAGTACATACGGATCTGAATGTCGCAGATCTGTTGACTAAACCTCTTCCGCGAGCAAAACATGATCAACACCAGAACTCTATGGGTGTTCAATTCATCACAATATAACTAGATTATTGACTCTAGTGCAAGTGGGAGACTGTTGGAAATATGCCCTAGAGGCAATAATAAAATGGTTATTATTATATTTCCATGTTCATGATAATTGTCCATTGTTCATGCTATAATTGTGTTATCTGGAAATCGTAATACATGTGTGAATACATAGACCACAACATGTCCCTAGTGAGCCTCTAGTTGACTAGCTCGTTGATCAACAGATAGTCATGGTTTCCTGACTATGGACATTAGATGTCATTGATAATGGGATCACATCATTAGGAGAATGATGTGATGGACAAGACCCAATCCTAAGCCTAGCACAAGATCGTGTAGTTCATTTGCTAAAGCTTTTCCAATGTTAAGTATCATTTCCTTAGACCATGAGATCGTGTAACTCCCGGATGTCGTAGGAGTGCTTTGGGTGTGCCAAACATCACAACATAACTGGGTGACTATAAAGGTATACTACAGGTATCCCCGAAAGTATCTGTTGGGTTGACACGGATCGAGACTGGGATTTGTCACTCCGTATGACGGAGAGGTATCTCTGGGCCCACTCGGTAATGCATCATCATAATGAGCTCAATGTGACCAAGTGTTTGGTCACGGGATCATGCATTACGGTACGAGTAAAGTGACTTGTCGGTAACGAGATTGAACGAGGTATTGGGGTACCGACGATCGAATCTCGGGTAAGTAACGTACCGATTGACAAAGGGAATTGTATACGAGATTACTTGAATCCTCGACATCGTGGTTCATCCGATGAGATCATCGAGGAGCATGTGGGAGCCAACATGGGTATCCAGATCCCGCTGTTGGTTATTGACCGGAGAGTCGTCTCAGTCATGTCTGCATGTCTCCCGAACCCTTAGGGTCTACACACTTAAGGTTCGGTGACGCTAGGGTTGTACAGATATTAGTATGCAGTAACCCGAAAGTTGTTCGGAGTCCCGGATGAGATCCCGGATGTCACGAGGAGTTCCGGAGTAGTCCGGAGGTAAAGATTTATATATAGGAAGTCAAGTTTCCGCCATCAGGAAGGTTTCGGGGGTAATCGGTATTGTACCGGGACCACTGGAAGGGTCATGTGGGTACACCGGGTGGGGCCACCTATCCCGGAGGGCCCCATGGGCTGAAGTGGGAGGAGAATCAGCCCCTGGTGGGCTGGTGCGCCCCCTTGGGCCTCCCCTGCACCTAGGGTTGGGAAACCCTAGGGGTGGGGGCGCCCCACTTGGCTTGGGGGGCAAGCCACCCCCTTGGCCGCCCCCCCTTGGAGATGCATCTCCTAGGGCCGGCGTCCCTCCCCTAGGGGCCTATATAAAGAGGGGGAAGGGAGGGCAGACACACCCTAGCCCCTGGCGCCTCCCTCTCCCTCCCATAACACCTCTCTCTCTCTCGCTGAGCTTGGCGAAGCCCTGCCGAGATCCTCGCTGCATCCACCACCACGCCGTCGTGTTGCTGGATCTCGATCAACCTCTCCTTCCCCCTTGCTGGATCAAGGAGGAGACGTCTTCCCCAACCGTATGTGTGTTGAACGTGGAGGTGTTGTCCGTTCGACACTTGGTCATCGGTGATTTGGATCACGGCGAGTACGACTCCATCATCCCCGTTCTCTTGAACACTTCCGCTCGCGATCTACAAGGGTATGTAGATGCACTCCTCTCTCTCGTTGCTAGATAACTCCATAGATTGATCTTGGTGAAGCGTAGAATTTTTTTGTTTTCTGCAACGTTCCCCAACACATGCCACCTGGAACACCACAACATAATGGTGTGTCCGAGCGTCATAACCGTAATTTATTGGATATAGTGCAATCTATGATGTTTCTTACCGATTTACCACTATCGTTTTGGGGTTATGCATTAGAGACAGCTGCATTCATGTTAAAAGGGCACCATGTAAATCTGTTGAGACGACACCGTATGAACTATGGTTTGGCAAGAAACCAAAGTTGTCGTTTCTTAAAGTTTGGGACTGCGATGCTTATGTGAAAAAGTTTCAACATGATAAGCTCAAACCCAAATCAGAGAAATGTGTCTTCATAGGATACCCAAAGAGTCAGTTTGGTACACCTTCTATCACAGATCCGAAGGCAAGACATTCGTTGCTAAGAATGGATCCTTTCTAGAGAAGGAGTTTCTCTAGAAAGAAGTGAGTGGGAGGAAAGTAGAACTTGATGAGGTAATTGTACCTGCTCCCTTATTGGAAAGTAGTTCATCATAGAAATATGTTCCTGTGACTCCTACACAAATTAGTGAGGAAGCTAATGATGATGATCATGTAACTTCAGATCAAGTTACTACCGAACCTCGTAGGTCAACCAGAGTGAGATCCACACCTGAGTGGTACGGTAATCCTATTCTGGAGGTCATGTTACTTGACCATGATGAACCTGCGAACTATGAGGAAGCAATGATGAGCCCAGATTCCGCGAAATGGCTTGAGGCCATGAAATCTGAGGTGGGATCCATGTATAAGAACAAAGTATGGACTTTGGTTGACTTTCCCGATGATCGGGAAGCCATAGAAAATAAATGGATCTTCAAGAGGAAGACGGACGCTGATAGTAGTGTTACTATCTACAAAGCTAGACTTGTCGAAAAAGGTTTTTGACAAAGTTCAAGGTGTTGACTACGATGAGATTTTCTCACTCGTATCGATGCTTAAAGTCTGCCCGAATCATGTTAGCAATTGCCCTATTTTATGAAATCTGGAAAATGGATAACAAAACTGCAATCCTTAATGGATTTCTTAAAGAAGAGTTATATATGATGCAACCAGAAGGTTTTGTCAATCCTAAAGGTGTTAACAAAATGTGCAAGCTCCAGCGATCAATCTATGGACTGGTGCAAGCATCTCGGAGTTGGAATATACGCTTTGATAAGTTGATCAAAGGATATAGTTTTATACATACTTGCAGTGAAACCTGTATTTACAAGAAAGTGAGTGGGAGCACTACAACATTTCTGATAAGTATATGTGAATGACATATTGTTGATCAGAAATAATGTAGAATTATTCTGCAAAGCATAAAGGAGTGTTTGAAAGGAGTTTTTCAAAGAAAGATCTCGGTGAAGCTGCTTACATATTGAGCATCAAGATCTATAGAGATAGATCAAGACGCTTGATAAGGTTTTTCAATGAGTACATACCTTGACAAGATTTTGAAGTAGTTCAAAATGGAACAGTCAAAGAAAGAGTTGAGTTCTTGCCTGTGTTACAAGGTGTGAAATTGAGTAAGACTCAAAACCCGAGCACGGCAGAAGATAGAAAGAGAATGAAAGTCATTCCCTATGCCTTGGCCATAGCCTATAAAGTATGCCATGTTGTGTAACAGATCTATTGTATACCCTACACTGATTTTGGCAAGGGAGTACAATAGTGATCTAGGAGTAGATCACTGTACAACGGTCAAAATTATCCTTAGTGGAATAAGGATATGTTTCTCGATTATGGAAGTGACAAAAGGTTCATCGTAAAGGGTTACGTCGGTGCAAGTTTTGACACTAATCTAGATGACTCTAAGTCTCGGTCTAGATACATATTGAAAGTGGGAGCAATTAGCTAGAGTAGCTTCGTGCAGAGCATTGTAGACATAGAAATTTGCAAAATACATACGGATCTGAATGTGGCAGACCCGTAGACTAAACTTCTCTCACAAGCAAAACATGATCACACCTTAGTACTCTTTGGGTGTTAATCACATAGTGATGTGAACTAGATTATTGACTCTAGTAAACCCTTTGGGTGTTGGTCACATGACGATGTGAACTATGGGTGTTAATCACATGGTGATGTGAACTATTAGTGTTAAATCACATGGTGATGTGAACTACATTATTGACTCTAGTGCAAGTGGGAGATTGAAGGAAATATGCCCTAGAGGCAATAATAAAGTTATTATTTATTTCATTATATCATGATAAATGTTTATTATTCATGCTAGAATTGTATTAACCGGAAACATAATACATGTGCGAATACATAGACAAACATAGTGTCACTAGTATGCCTCTACTTGACTAGCCCGTTAATCAAAGTTGGTTAAGTTTCCTAACCATAGACATGAGTTGTCATTTGATTAACGGGATCACATCATTAGAAGAATGATGTGATTGACTTGACCCATTCGTTAGCTTAGCACCCGATCGTTTAGTATGTTGCTATTGCTTTCTTCATGACTTATACATGTTCCTATGACTATGAGATTATGCAACTCCCGTTTACCGGAGGAACACTTTGTGTGGTACCAAACGTCACAACGTAACTGGGTGATTATAAAGGTGCTCTACAGGTGTCTCCGAAGGTACTTGTTGGGTTGGCGTATTTCAAGATTAGGATTTGTCACTCCGATTGTCGGAGAGGTATCTCTGGGCCCTCTCGGTAATACACATCACTTAAGCCTTGCAAGCATTGCAACTAAATGAGTCAGTTGCGGGATGATGTATTACAGAACGAGTAAAGAGACTTGCCGGTAACGAGATTGAACTAGGTATTAAGATACCGACGATCGAATCTCGGGCAAGTAACATACCGATGACAAAGGGAACAACGTATGTTGTTATGCGGTCTGACCGATAAAGATCTTCGTAGAATATGTAGGAGCCAATATGAGCATCCAGGTTCCGCTATTGGTTATTGACCGGAGACGTGTCTCGGTCATGTCTACATTGTTCTCGAACCCGTAGGGTCCGCACGCTTAACGTTACGATGACAGTTTCATTATGAGTTTATATGTTTTGATGTACCGAAGTTTGTTCGGAGTCCCGGATGTGATCACAGACATGACGAGGAGTCTCGAAATGGTCGAGACATGAAGATTGATATATTGGAAGCCTATGTTTGGACATCAGAGGTGTTCCGGGTGAAATAGTGATTTTACCGGAGTACCGGAGGGGTTACCGGAACCCCCGGTAACCTAATGGGACTTAATGGGCCTAGTGGAGGAAGAGGAGAGGAGGCCAAGGGGCAGCCGCGCGCCCCTCCCCCCAAGTCCAAATTGGAGAAGGAGGGAGGGGCGGCACCCCCCCTTTCCTTTCCCCCCTCTCTCTCTCTTTCCCCCCAAGTCCTAGTCCAACATGGAAAAGGGGGGAGTCCCTCCCGGTAGGAGTAGGACTCCTCCTGGCGCTCCCCTTGCCTGGCCGCACCTCCTCCCCCTTGCTCCTTAAATACGGGGGCAGGGGGGCACCCTAGAGACACAACAATTGATCATTGATCTCTTAGCCGTGTGCGGTGCCCCCCTCCACCATAATCCTCGATAATATTGTAGCGGTGCTTAGGCGAAGCCCTGCGACGGTAGAACATCAAGATCATCACCACGCCGTCGTGCTGACGGAAGTCTTCCCCGACATTCTGCTGGATCGGAGTTCAGGGATCGTCATCGAGCTGAACATGTGCTAGAACTCGGAGGTGTCGTAGTTTCGGTGCTTAATCGGTCGGGCCGTGAAGACGTACGACTACATCAACCGCGTTGTTATAATGCTTCCGCTTTTGATCTACGAGGGTACGTGGACAACACTCTCCCCTCTCGTTGCTATGCATCACCATGATCTTGCGTGTGCGTAGGAAATTTTTGAAATTACTACGTTTCCCAACAACAACATTCTTACATGGTGACCTAGAGGAGGAGATATACATGGAGCAGCCAGAGGGATTCATGGTTGCAGGCAAGGAGCACTTAGTTTGCAAATTGAAGAAGAGCTTGTATGGCTTGAAGCAAGCTCCTTGGCAGTGGTACAAGAAGTTTGAGTCTTTTATGACTGGGCTTGGTTACCATAAAGCACAACCTGACTATTGTGTCTTTAAGAAGAGGTACGCCGAGGGTGACTTCATTATTCTCTTGTTGTATGTTGATGATATGCTGATTGTTGGAAATGGAACAAAGAGGATTGCTCTCCTCAAGAAGGCATTGAGTAAATCATTTGCCATGAAGGATTTAGGACCAGCTAAGCAAATACTTGGCATGAAGATCTTCCGTGATAGATCAAAGAAGCTGCTTTGGCTTTCACAGGAAAGATACATTGAGAAGGTACTTGAAAGGTTTAATATGAAAGATGCAAAATTTGTTATCTCTCCGCTTGCAGGCCATCGCAAACTGAATTCTAAACAATGTCCTACAAGCAAGAAGGAGAAAGAAGAAATGACGAAAGTACCTTACCAATCTGCTGTGGGCAGTTTGATGTATGCCATAGTATGCACTAGGCCTGACATTGCCTATGCGGTTGGAGTTGTTAGCTGGTTCATGACAAATCTAGGTAAAACTCACTGGGAAGCAGTGAAGTGGATTCTCAGGTATCTCAAGGGTACTTCTACATCTTGTCTATGCTTTGGAAGTGGTGATCCTATATTACAGGGCTATACAGATGCAGATTACGCAGGTGACAAGGATCGTAGGAAGTACACATCCGGATACTTGATGACTTATGCAGGGGGAGCGGTGTCATGGCAGTCAAGATTGCAGAAATGTGTTTCTTGAGTACATTGGCAGCAGTTGATGCTGGCAAGGAAGTTTTGTGGATGAAGAACTTCTTGCAAGAGTTCAGCATGAAGCAAGAGAAGTATGTTCTGTTTTGTGACAGTCAGAGTGCTATTCATCTTGCCAAGAATTCAAGCTATCACTCTCGAACCAAGCATATTGATGTGAGGTACCATTGGATTCGAGATGTTGTGAGTTCCAGGTTGCTGAAAGTTGAGAAGATCCATACCGACGACAATGGTTCGGATATGATGACCAAGATATTGCCAAATGAGAAGCTACAAGCATGTTGCAAGGTAGCGGGCATGGCGGTGCCCCCCTCATGAGTCGGAGAGGGAGATTTGTTGGGATATCCTCCTCATGTGGGCTGTGAGGAGATGGCCATTTGAGGCCTTTTAGGCAGCCCAAAAAGGTGCAGAATCCCACTACCCATTAGGGTTATGACCTAGGGTCATTTTGGACTTTGCACATGAGTGGATGGGGATGCTTTACCCTCAATCCAGCAGCCACCACCAAGTGTGACGAAAATCAGTTCATCCTCCAAGAGAGAAGAAGAGAGAAAACCAAGAGAGCAAGGGAAGAAGAGGAAGATTGAAGGAAGAAGCAAAGGGAGCTCCTCCCCAAGGTTGTGATGGTCCAAATCCACTACCTTGTCTCCTTCAAGCTTCGGTTCCACCATCTTTGGTGAGATTGTTCCAATCCCTAGTTTTTGAGCCCCAAATCTTGTTGTGTTCATCCAAGATTCGGAAATCTTGATGTATGAGATCCTCTAGTGCTGTCTAGAGAAGAACTTGTTGTATCCCACATTTGATAATAGTGGAACAGGATTTGGGTGGCTTCGGCCCGTGGTTTTTCCCCTCAAGTTGAGGGGTTTTCCACGTAAAAAATCTGGTGTCTTTTTATTGATGTTTGGTGTTGTCCAGAAACTTACTCCTACCACAAGACACTAGGCTGAGGAGTGTCTTCCTGCTGAGTAACATTTTCTGCCTCCATATATGCTGCTGCATATGTTTCCTTCCGTGCTAAGCAACGATCCTTGAGTTAGTACATGATGTGGTGCTGAGATTACTTGTTTCCGCTGCAGTTTTCAGTTAACCACAAGTGCATTTATGTGCTAATTCCCAACAATAGGAACTCATATTGCTTGCAGAGAAAAAAGATAGGATGTAGCATAGTGAAGTGATTTCCCCACTAAGGAACAATAGGAAAAACATCAGATAGTTTATGCGTGCCATGGAAAACCAAATGCTACGAACATGTTAAATATTCGTATACAAATTGGAATGTTGAGTGTCGTGGAATTGTCACGTCAGATGTCCTAGTGTGAGGACTTAGTCGTGAGGCCAACGCATCTATGTAGTAGCTTGAGAGGGGTTGAGCGGAATTGAGAAACACAACACAAGACAAGGATTTAGATAGCTTCGGGCCCCGGGAAACATCATCCGGTAAGAACCCTAGATGCTGTTTGTGGCTAGGTCTCATTATGCTCATGAGGGAGACACCGTAAATCCGGATCTCCTCTAGTTGTGTCTAGCCCTAGAGATTGTTTCTTGCCTCCCCTCTTGGGGTGCCCCGCCCCTCCTTATATAAGCTGAAGGGGCAGGTTACATGTAGAGTCCAAATAGGATTAGGACTAGTCTATCTTCTACTACAAGCCGGATACAAGTCCGGTTCTTGATTCCTTGTAAGGGAGATATTCCTCACGCCTTTCCTCTTAAACCGGCCTACCATAACATAAGCCGGCCTTCTGGGCCTTGAGCCTCCTGGGCCCCCGGGTCTTGTCGCTCCTCTGATCCGCTTGCCAGGTCACCCATAAGTCGCCAGAATCGGTCAGGTCACTTAGTATGTCGTCCAGTCAGGGCGGGTCATTAGTGAGTCGCCAAGTCCGACCGGGCTATACTTTCGGCCGGGTCATACCGCGGGGTATATCCCCGACATTAGCCCCCAACTTTAATTTAGATTTATCCATGTTAAACTGATCTGCAACATAAACACAAGAACAATTTTGACAGGTTATACTCTGGGTTAAATATTCTTGTAAGCCGACACTTGATCATCCTTAAGTCCTTGTCATCTCCTTCTGCTAGAAAGTCTGGGTCAATAGGCCAGCTTCATATTCAATTTGCTGACATTGGTCTCTTGTTGAGAAATATTGTAAAAGATAATCCACTTGAGTCGGCTTTCAATGCTCTGACTTGACAAAAAATATTGGTCTTCAAATATTCAACTTATATTCAGCCGGCTTGAAGATATAAAACTTGCCGGTTTATGATTACCAAAACTGTCGGGTTATAAATAGATGATGCCGAGTCATAATTGTCGCCGACGCCGTTTATGAATTTTGCAGACACCGGGTCAATCTGGTTAGCTCAAAACTGAAAATTGGAAGATATTTCTCCCTATATGCATATTACCTGTAGCCCCCAAGTCTTGAGCAGAACAAAGTGATGGTTTAAGACTTGCTTCAATATGAATACTGCCACTTTTGAAGAAATCCATGTTGTTCATCCCAGTCACGAGTAAAAACTGAACACTCCATATTATGTAGCCCCCAAGTGTCGGGTTGTCATGATTGCAGCAACCTGGGACTTGTAATTGCCTGATGCTCAAAAAACTTCAACCAGTGTAGCCCCCAAGGGCCGGGTCATTATGCAATAATGAGCAGGGACTTTATAAATATGATCATGCTTCATTGAAAATAACATCATATGATGTAACTCCACCATTGGGCTTGAACCCACGTCCATAAGGTTGAGAGCTTTGTGCTTTACCACCTGAGCAATGGATCCTTCAATATAATGGAATAAGGCTTGTGTATCTTGAATTTTAACAGGAGCAATTGGTAGCCTCCAAGGGCCAACTCATTTAGAATGTGATGAGTCGGGTCTTCAATAAGTATAGCAAAAAATGACTTTGCATTAGCCCCCAAGTGTCATGGTGCATGCTGGCAGTGACATGGGACTTGCATATTTGATATAATCCCAATCTGAATAATGTAGCCCCCAAGTGTCGGGTCGTAAGCCTGCAGCGACTCGGGACTATTTCCTTCATTGTAAAATAAATCATGCCCATTGATACAGATAAGGGCTTATTCCATCTGTGCCCCCAATTCCTTAGTTGTGCTCAGTTTTCCCCACGCTTCAAACTTTTGCTCACTTTTCCCCATTCCCTTAGCTAAAACTCTCACAAATGTTCATAACAGACGTTTGCCGTCTTGGCCGTTAATTGACTTGTGGGGCCACGTTGGACTTTGTTTTTTTAGGGGCTCGTTGGACTCTGTTTTTTTTTCTGTTGACTGTGGCTGTGGCTTCGCTGGTTGGGCCATGTTTGTGTTCATAGGACGGGCCCGTTAGTTTGTTGGTAATAAATTAAAAAAGCCTGCTATCGATGGATGCAGCCTGCTATGCATGCCCGGCTTTGGCATCGATGTAGCCTGCTATGCATGCGAACACCGCCACGCACGCATCTAGTGACCTAGACCTAATCGCATGCATGCACGCCGACACGCACGCATCGATCCTTGCCGCACGGTTGCCGGTGGATTAAGTCGCTCGGCATCGTCGTTTCAAGCATCGCGGGCATACGTGCCGGTGGCAGAAGGGGCAGGCTGCACGCATGGTCACGTCCATATGTCGAGGCATTGGTTCACGCCGCAGGCTGCACGCACGCTCGTGAACGGGAGGCAGGCAGCCGCCAACGCAGAGCACGCAGAAGGGGGAGGCAGGCAGCCGCCAACGCAGAGCACGCAAAGCACGCTTGCATCGATTCTCGTTTACACATTGATGATTGCATCGGTTCACGCACGCACTGAGTCACGATCTACGCCGGCCGTTTGTGCGTGTACCCACTTCGTCTCCCCCGGCTATTTAAACTGCCCTCCATTGCCTCTTCTTCTACAGATCCATCTGCGCCTCCAACTTCTTCTCTTCTTTCCCCAAAAGCCAAAGCCATTCCACTCAGCGAAGCGAGCAAGATGCAGTACAACGGGCCGACGTTCCAAGCGCCGCCCACCGTGCCGGAACGGCGGTACCCCGCCCACGTCATCGTCGAGGAATCCCTCCGCGTGTGGGCGTTCTCCCGCTGGAGGGGAAGCACTGAGCTTGCACGGGGGTTCCTCCGTGCGGGCTTCCACACCTCCCGGCGGGCTCGCCGCCCATGTTCAACCTCGTGGAGCAGCGTCCCCATGCCAACGCTCCAGTGGTAGGGCTCGTCGTCCACTTCACCAACAGGTTCGATGCCTACTACCTGCTCGGCAAGGTGTATTGGTGTGGGTGCGACTTCATCGCATTCATGACCTATAACATCTTCACCGACTTCGAGAGCGTCTTCCCCGCTCGCAACCGCATGCACAGCCTCCCGTACTACCTCGGTGACAACGGCCGTGAGGAGGAGGAGTACTGAAGCCGGCGGCGGAGAAGACGGTGAAGCCGGCGGTTAAGGTGAAGACATGGCGGTGTTGCCCTAGCTACCCTATCTATCTATCTAGTATGTAGTGTTAGTTTGGTGTGTGTGTTGCCCGAGCTATCTATGTAAGGTTAACTATTATCTATGGTGTCTATGTAAGAACTTATGTTGCCCTAGCAACCGTACCCTATCTAAGTTAAGTTATGTGTGTTATATTAATGCTTTGTTATGTTTGTATTTTGTTTGTCCCAAGTTTAGACACGGCTAATTGGCGTGGGAAAAATTAACCAAACAAACTAAAAATGATGTGTTTATAGATGCCTTCTAAAAATAAGAACATATTGTACATTTGTACACGGCTTTGGTTTGAGAGCTCTGTATTTTTTAGGTATTCAAAGAATACTTTGGTTTTCAAAAATATTGAAGTATCCATGCAAAAAAAAATTGAAGTATCAAATACTTTGAGATATTTGGCTTTAGTCAAAAGTGTAGTTTTAGCTACACTATGTTTGAAGTAAAGGAAAGCCAATAAAATTCTTCCCCATGGCCTATGTAAATAATTTTCTTCTAAAACCCACCTCCCTACTTTGGGTCAAGCCAGGCAACAATTTCCAGCAAGTTTCAACTGTCCCTAAATTTTATTTCTATTTATTTTATCTCAAAATCTTTTCTGTTATTTATTTTGGACATTAGAGTTTCCAAAGGAACTGCCAGATTTCCTTTGAGTTTTGACTCCAAGTAAATTCCTCTGACTAGTCCTTAGCACCCTCAACCAAGATCCATCAAGATCCACTAGTCCACAATTCAAATTTTTCAAAATGTGCTTGCTGCAAGTTTGGACCAGATTTGCCATTTTTGGTGAAATTCATTTGTTTTCTTTTCCTAAAAATCTGAGAAAAATCAGGCAGCCTTTGGATGCATCAAAAGACCACCTCACCAAAGATCAGCTCCAGAAAAATTTTCCACATGCCAAAATCATTTCGTCGAACAGTTGGTGTGCACTGTTTCTGTTAGTTTCAGAGTTCAGTGTTCAGTTGCAGTCGGCAGTGTCGTTTTCTTCAGAGCACGGCGTCGATCTCGCGAGTAACTACAGTGGCGCCTTGCTCCCTGTTGCCCCTCCTTGTCTAGTGCGCCGTATGATCCAATACTCGAGGTTATTAGCTAACAAAATAATCCTATCACTGAACTAGTAGTTGTTTTCTGCCAAAACTGAAAGTGTCGAAACTTAACAGTAAACTGCATACATTCAGTGCTCGACAGTTGCACAAACATCTCTAACGAGAGATGGCCATCAAGTAAAAAATTCCTAGAGCAAGTATTCCTAAAGCTATCAGATTGGATTCCTTCTTCAACTCAATCAGATGCTTGAAGTTCTTGTTCATCTTCTTCAATTCCGTCTTCAGTTCAACATCTACCACCGTCGGGTATTCTGGACGCGCTGCTGCTGCCGGAGCGGCACTGTCATGGGGCAGGTTGGACTCGCTGATTGCATTCCCCCTCGAATCCAGCAAGCCCGACCCTTGAAGCCTCTGGATGTAATCATCCATCAACTCGAAATGGTGGCATTTCTTCACGATCTGAAAACGAAATCATGTAACCTAAATCCAAATCTGACAGATTTTTTGAGAAATTAGAGATAAAGGATGCGAGGAAAACTCAGATCTAACCTGCCTCTCCGGCTTGCTCTCGCATTTGACGAACTCGCGCCCAAAGTTCCCATTCTTCTCCTCCTTCGAAGTCAACCGCTTCAGTGGCGCAGTCCGTGGGCAGTCAGTGCATCGAGTCATCGGCACTGGACCATACATCGGCCACGTGGAACGGGGGGCTGACGAGGAGGTCGACATATCGCCCGAGAGGAAGAAACAGAGGAATTGCTCGAGAGGAAGAAGAACGAGAAGATGGGGAAAGAAACAGAGGAATTGCTCGATCTGCTCGATGCCTTTGTTTGTCAGATGGAGAAGAGGAGAAGGGGAAGATATATTGACGATTTGCCACATTGTATTTTGCAGTTTCAATATTTGAACCAACTCTTAACACTGACATGTGGTGGTCATGTGCGAAAAATACAATTTCATTTGTAAAGTGGGGCAGATCTTAAAAAACCCGAGAAGGACAGTGCAGTAGCCAATCAGGATGCATCACGCGGATCGTGCATGCCTGCCCCACATCTGACGGGTGGTGTTTGGCGCTTGGTAGGATCCGACGATGCACGTTCGACGCTAGGGTTTGGAGCATTTCTGCGGGGTTATGAGCGAGTCAACGGGGTTATTAGGGTTTGACCAGATTTCAAATGGCCATAACTAAATTAGAAAAAATCGCAAAAATATAAAACAAACGTAGTTCGTCCGTTTATGAGACCTAGTTACCATAAAAAAATATAAACTCGGTATAGGGGCGTTTTTTTGAAAAATCATTTTTTGAAGTGATTTGTCCAAATCAAGTTCAAATGTTTTTAAAAAATTCAAAAAAAATCAAAATTTTGTAATTCTTGCGCACATAGCCATCATATGTGACAAGGTTATGAGAAAAAATATAAACTTGGTGTAGGTTATTTTCATGAAAAAAGTCTTCACACAAATGAGCTATCACCTATGAACATTTTCAGAGTTCGTAGAATAGGGAGAGAGGGTTTAGGGTTTGAAAAAATATCAAAATAATTAAAAAAACAGAAAAATCTCCATAGCTTCATTTTGGAGTGAGTAAGAAGGATCTGAACTTACTTTTTCATTTTCATATCTAAAACGTGTTATTTGACGGTTTTGAATTAAAAGCATATTCTTTTCAAAAAAATGTAGTAATATGAATATTAATCAATAAATAGTGAGACTTCGTTTTTACCCTATATATATGGAACAAGTGTTAATAAAAAAATATATGCCTCATTTAGGCAAGGTCAAAAAAAACTTGATTTCAAATAGGGCTGTTTGCCCTTGTTTTCGAGCTCGTTTCTAGCACATTTCTCATTGGGACTGTTCACCTACGAATATTGGACTTCAAATGCTCGATCAAATACACCGCATAGAGCAATGAACCTCCAATGTTTAACTTCAACTTTGACTCGAATCCAAATTTTGGCCCAAATTCAAATATTGATTTAAATTCAAATTTTGATGGAAATTTGAATTCTGACTCAAATAAGAAACCAAAGTAGAAGCAACATTATTACAACTGATAAGTTTTCAAAGTAGCTCAAATCTACCAAGTTTTAAGATGCCAACATCTTAATACAAATCTACCAAGTTTTAAGCGATCCACTCGCCCTCAAATTGACAACACAAACATTTCCCAACAACTTAATTCAAATTTTCGACTTGCTCCTTGTGTTTGCAGCTGGCTTCACCGTCTTGCTCCTGGTTTCCCTAGTTGAGATGCTCTTTTCTTTCAGACTCTTGTTCCTTTTGATCTTGGGCTTTACTTGGGGTTTTCCTCGTGGAGGTGCTGATGGAGTAGTTGCACTCGCCGAGCACTTGACGACCATTTGACGGTCATCTATGGGTTTAGTAATCTTTAAAGGCACAATTGGAAAAATTACGCCCTCCTCTTCCTCTCTTATAGATTCAAAACCATCAAAGGCCATGGTTTCAAAATCTTCTGCTTCTTCATCTCTTGGCCTTTTCTCCCTAGAGTTGGTAAATAAAATTATAAGCCATAGGCAAAAAAGAGAACAAATGCAAACAAGATGGTAGCTGCATTCTACAAAGGGGCCCTTCAACAAAGGGTGCAAACACATACCAAGATGCTTCATTTGCTGCTGCATTCTCCACTGCTTCATTTGCTGCTGCATTCTCCACTGCATCTTTAGTCTCCATTGCTGCTGCATTCTCCTCAGCATTGGCTGCTGTCCATCTTTCCTCCTCTCCAAATGATGCATCCACTGCATTGGTACAAAGCCTAGCAATATGCCCCAGAACTCCACATTTTTTGCAAGCACGCTTCTTTGGTAGACGACCCTCCTCACCTGCTCTAATCCTCTGGTTCCTTGGTCTTCCTGGTGGTCTAGTAATGACAGGAGCGTGGAGTTTGAACCCTGGATCTACTATGTTCCATTGATCTTTCCCCAATAGTGCAGGCACATTGTCAGCATAAGCAACCATAAATTTGGCAATAGAGAAATACTCAGAGCAATATTGATCAACTTCACCATCTGCACCCCCGATAATGGTCATCAGATGTAGGGCATGTATGCATGGCTTCCCACGGATCTGCCATTGCCTACAAGTACATTCTCTAGTACTTAGGTTCACAGGATACCTCCATACCCTACTTTTAGTGTCAGTATAGGTAACCTCTCCCTCATATGTACCAGATCGAATACATTTCATCTTCATTCCTCTTGCCTTCAAGTGCAATGCCTTAATAAGTGATGGGAGCATTTGATGACCAACATATTGTGTTTCTGCAATTCTTTTGCAAAGAGCCATCTTTATCATGATCATTTGCCTCATCTTGTCAAATGCTTGCCACAACAAGAGCCCTTTCACTGACTTGAACTTTGAATTGAAGCATTCTGCAAGGTTACTGGTCACATAATCTACTTTGCAGATTTCGTTGAATTTGCTTCTTGACCACACCTTGCCATGATGTGCATCCATGTACTCCTTCACAAGAGGATTTTGAGCATACAACACTCTCAAATGGTGTTCATGCTTCCTTTTGCTGCATGTGTATGATGCTGGCCATAAGTTCTCATCATAAACTTTACCTTTGAACTTCTTTTTGAAATTATGCGCTAGGTGTCGCATACATTCCCTATGCTCCACTCCAGGGAATACAATTTCCACTGCACTCTCTAAACCCTTGCAAGCATCTGTGTGTATAGCTAAACCTGGGGGTGTGCCTATAATGTTGCGCAACTGCTGCAGAAACCAGACCCAACTTTCCTCAGACTCTGCCTCCACCACACCAAATGCAACTGGGAATAGCCAGTTGTGTCCATCAACTGCAGAAGCTGCTACCAGTTGTCCTCTCCATCTTCCAGTCAAATGTGTAGCATCTACGGCCAAATAGGGCCTGCAACCATCTAGAAACCCCTGCCAGCAAGCCTTGAAACAAACAAAGCCCTTCTGAAGCACTCCTTCTGAAATGACTTCCCTTTTATTTTGAATGGAACTATATGCTTGTCAATCTCTACAACACTCCCTGGACTTGCCATCTCCACTTCAGCTTTGAAAGTGTAAAGCAGCTGAAAACTGTCATTCCATTGACCATTAATTCTGTCAAGAGCCTTTTCCCTAGCATTGAAAATTCTCATGTAAGGAATTTCTATCTTGTACTTCTCAAAAAGCTTCCCATGGAGTGCTGTTGGACCAAGTCCAGGTTCTTCTCTCAGCCAATCCAATATAGCATCTGCCACCCACCTAGTTTTTGCTAGCTTGGTTTTGGCCTTCCCCCTCCCCCTCCAGGTGGACAGGTGTGCTTGTGTGGGTTTTTCTTTATCTGAAACAAAACAAAAGGGTAAAGAACAGTTAAGAAACCTTACTCAATGATCTGAAACTAAATTACTAACTGAACTTGGATTACCTGAATATATTTGCTCTTTCTCATATGAGATGCATGCAACTTCCACCTACACCTAGGATATGGACAAAAAACTGTGAACCTTGCTGGCTCACTCCTTTTAATCCTATAGGTGTTTTCAGATATAATGCACCATGTTGTCACTGCATTCCGACAGTCCACCATTGATTGGAAAATGGTACCTACACTAAGCTCAGGTTTTTCCCTGTTCCACTCAATTGTTGGCATGTCATCACCATCGTATTCATCCTCAATTAAGCTGTCCGTGTTCTCCACCTTCTCTTCATCGTCAGTGTCATCAAACCTAGCTTGGCTAATGGGCTCCTCCATATATTCGTCATCCACTGCTTGTTGACTGGCTACATCGACCAGTTCAGGAAACATCATCTCATCTTCATCATCATTTGTAGGCACTGCCTCGTCAAGTTCTGCATCTTCTTCTACACCAACTGCAGAAGGTACACGAGAAGCAGCAGCTGGATCGGAACCAGAATTGGCAGCAGGCATGTTGTGGCTCCATGAACCACTTGCTTTACTTGGTGTCGACCTACAAGGAGTGCCGGGGTGCTGGCTATTAGCACAGAAAGATGATGTCTGAACTCCCTTCCCCTTCGCCCGTTCTGCGCGTGGCTGAAGCACATCGATTTGGAGTTTACCGAATCGGCAGCCAGCAATCCCAGAAAAAAGCAATGGCATATGATCGTCGCAAGTTAGTGGGAGAAATCTTTGCTCGTCACTGCTGAAGTAATTCAGCTCAACAGCATCGGCATCACTCCAGGGATAGGTGTTTCGGAGCTCAGCTCGCAAATCTTTGAAAGATATGCTGGTTTCTACCACTTTGGGATAGAAAAATGATGAAATCAAATGCGGTTTAGTACCATGCAGCACACTAGTTTCCATTCTAATCGCCAGCCGGAAAGCCAGCGCGGGATCAATCCTACAATACGACTTCAGTTAGCTGGGTAAAATCGAGCACAAATTCGAACGATTCAAGCAAACAGAAGTCAAATACGGCCTACAATACGACTTAGAACGTCAATTTGAGAGGAAACAATGCTTACCCAGGTTTAATCCATGAATTATCTCCCGCGGATTCGACCCAATCCTCTCCACGATCGACTGCATTCCGGGCGTCCTCACTCAACATCGCTATGTAATCTCAGATGGGGGGGTGGGCTATATCTGGCGGAGACCCGGCGTCACCGACGAACGGACAAGGGCATAGGGTGGAGGAAACAACTGCGGTGGACGCGGCAAGACACCGGCGGAGGGGGCGGGGCAACGTTGTGCAGTGCGACCTGTCTAGATCTGTTTCAGATTCAGACAAGCTGCCCAATACGTGTCTCCTTGCGGTCCCACCCGGCAGCAAGCAACAGTCAGACAAAGACTCGGCCCCACTCGTCAGCAGTTAACGGTCAAGACGGCAAACGCCCGCTATGAGCATTTGTGAGAGTTTCAGCTAAGGAAGAGGGGAAAAGTGAGCAAATGTTTGGAGCCTGGGGAAAAGTGAGCACAACTAAGGAACCAGGGGCACTAATTTAAATATCCCTAAAGATAATAGTTGTTGCGCTAAAGCGACTTTGAAAACCTCAATCATAATACTGGTTATTGATAATCATAATAGAAATCCAGCCATGTTGGCTATTCAAGATTTGAATAATATAATACGGTATGAAAACCTCAGTCATTCAATATCATCATGAAAATCCAGCCATGTTGGCTATTAAAGATTTGAATAATATAATCCGGTATGAAAACCTCAATCATTCAATATCATCATGAAAATCCAGCCATGTTGGCTATTAAAGATTTGAATAACCCGGTTTGAAAACCTCAATCATTCAATATCATAACGAAAATCCAGCCAAGTTTGGCTATTTAAAGATTTCAAATACCTTATCTGTTGACAAGTAAATCCGGAGTTTAAATACCCGGCGGCTCTTGGCCGATGGCGATTCAATACGCCTTCATTGTAAACCGGAATTTTCATGACCCGGCGGCTTATAGCCTTTTGAGAAAAATCCAGAACGGATAATCATTTTGAAGCATCAACTTTGGTAATGAGCTTGAACTTAATCATTTATATGTCATATTTCTGCAAATCCTGCAGAGAGTTTAAACAACATATACCCTGGCGACTTAACGTCAAAACCAGGGCGGGTCATAATATCTCACATATAACTACTGTGATATTGAATTTGTACTGTCGGCTTACATAACCTGTGCAGTAAGGGTGATAACCCAATTCTGTAAAAGCCGGCACATATGATGTTTGTTATGTGCTGAAAACTTTATTGACCAAGGTTAAGCCAGTGGAATCAAAGCCACTCCCTAGATGCTTTCAAATATGATCAAAAAAGTCTCAAGACAAAGTCAATTAACTTCGATTGCAAAAAACTATACAAGAAACAGATGAAATTTTGAGGCTTCTGATTCGAATACGATCAGTAAACCGTTCCAAAGGGGTTAAGCTAAGATTCGAATACGATCATATAGCCCCCAGTGGCTTTGGCAATGCCGATCAAGAGGGTATCGACAGATATGTTCTCTTTGGTTCGAATACGACCTATGTTTGAACAGGAAGCCCCCAAATGACCTTAAGAGTTGTTTAGCAACGCTGATTCGAATACGATCCACGTCGATTCCTAAAGGGGTTGAGCTATGATTCGGATACGATCAAGAAGCCCCCAAGTGGGTTCGGCAGTTTGCCAATCAAAAGGGTTTCGACAGCTATGTTCTCTTTGGTTCGAATACGACCTATGTTTGAACAGGAAGCCCCCAGGTGACCATATAAATTTTGGCATTGCGCCGATCAAGAGGGTACTGATAGCTATGCTCGATGAGCAGGAAGCCCCCAAGTGATCATAATAAGATAAGCCGTAAAGCAGGATATCCAAGTTTGAACCGCACATCATGGCAGCAAGTTCTTTTGGCAACCTTTAATTTTTCTGAGAACTCGAACTTGCGAGAGATTAAATATTTTTGAACCAAAACTTTAAACCGGATTCAAAACTTTGTGAGAGACAAATTTACCTTGAGCCGGATTTTGAACCGGATTTGATAGCTTCAAAGCTTTGCGGGGGAGAGATGTCTCTTGAGCTATATTTTAAACCGGAATCTTCATTTTGAGCCGGAAATTTTTCTGACGGCCTTTAAATATTCGCCAATAAAGAGTAGCCTCTGGGGACGGGTTATCTTCCCTTAAATGACCCGGAGTTCCTGAATTCATTGAAACCGGCTAATTTTGCCGAGCCATACCATTGTAGCCCCCGAGTCTCAAGATGACTCGAAGAGTTGGCTTGAGATTCTCCATATTTGACCATAGCAGAAGGTGTATATCATTGGCGTTGATAACGCGATGTGAATCCACAGAAGGTTGAGGTGACTGCGGCGGGTTATAAATGATCCCGTATGAGCCGTGTCAGCAACTCGGCCAATAATTCCTTCCAATTGGTTGTTTGAAGCTTAACCAAACTGTAGTGGCGGCGATTTGTGCGCCTGCCCATTGAACCATCCAGTGCAGACGGCGGCTAATGATAATTTGCCTCCAATTTGTTGGAAAAAAAAACGGGCTTCCCAAGTAGTGACTTGCTCCTACTCAATAAACAGCTCATCCACACAAGTGCGGCCCGGTGTGTTAATGTAGACCAGCCCGCGAGAGACGGATGGTAACGACGACCGTTGCATCAGAGGCGGCACAGACAGATGAGCCGGCCGTGGCGTTGTAAGCTGGTGCGGACGAGCGAGTCGATCGCAGGCACGGTAAACCGCGTGGAAGGGTAAGTCGGCCGAATTGTGTTGATATAGAATGGACCGCGGGGGCGGCGACTTGCACACGTATCCGTCGGGCAGCGTAACACGCGCAGACATCAATGCAGATGTCGCCGGCTCTTACTCCGTACTCGGGGTCTTGGCGTCACTTCTATAGTGAGTAATTGTCATGCGTATAATAACACTGTAGGACAGAGTAATTATTCTCACAAGAATTAATAAGTACAATAAAAATAATTTAGACAGATATCACCTGATATATTTGGACGATAGATGATTTCCATGTGATGCATTGTCCATCAAAATGTCTGTGAGCGTATACCAATGAAATTGATACTGTGTGGGAATCTGGCATAACAGGTTGTTCTTTGACATGCGTACGGCAATTAGTATTAAATAGCACAAATTGATGATCACGTGCTTGCTCCTTGACTGATACGACTGGTTATACTGTTTGATCAACCAGTAGTACTGGCTGCACTGGCCCTTTTCTTTTATGAGGAAAATTAGCACGGGATTGGAAACCAGCAATCAAATAAACTGACAGAACCTGGCCCCTTCATTGCACTCCGCTCGGGGCATGTCAAAAATTTCCTGTCAGCAGTCTCACTCAATGACTTCTCCACCGTCTCATCCATCTCAACAATAATCTTGCTTTGAGGCCACACCCACGCACGGTAGAAATCAAGGATAGGGCCTGTTGGAGTTGTGTCGAATATAGTGTACAAGATAGGTTACAGTTGGACTTGTAGTTGTATTGTGTTTAGATAGGATATGGAGTCGTGTCCTAATAGGACACTTGTATCCTAGGCCTCTCATATATAGCGGGGCTAGACACACGGTGTAACCTATGCCAACATAATAGCACCGGAACGCAGGGGAAGCCGGCGGCATGTGCCGGTGTCCAGGGCGACCGGGTGCGGTATTGTGACGGTGTCACGGGGAGGAGCGCCCGTAGTCAGACCCCGGGGATGTAGCCATATCGATGAACCTCGTTAACAAATCTCGGTGTCGTGCTCGTGTGATTGCTTGATCCTCGGATGATCGACGGAATGCCTCGGATTTATTCTAACAAGTGGTATCATGAGCTAGGTTGTTCGGAGGTTGCTGGATTGTTGATTGGAGGAAGCGATCGGGAGGCGCGTGTGGGTGTGATAACAGCAGACGTGCGGCGATCGATTGATATGGATCTGTCAGGTGAGCGTATAGCTCAACAGCGCGTACATGAAGCGACGGCGGCGGCACGTGTAGTAGGCGAGTTTGTGACACAATCGGTTTGATCGGAATCGATCGATCTGCGCGTGGGGTGGGCAGGTCCAGCAGGCAAAGTGCAAGCCGAAGCAAGCTGAGGCCCATTGTGGGCTGTGGCAGTTGTGTGGTGGCTGGGCGGTGCAGGCAGGCTGGCGGTCCTGGCCCAGTGTGTCGCTGCAGGTGCGTCGCGTGCGAGGGAGCTGTCCAGACCGTGATGTGCCTTGGTGCATGGTGATGTACGCAGGAGGGCTGGAGAGATGCTGCTATTACATACGTGACGGAGATTTGTTTGAGACAAAAAAAAAGGAAGGACCGAGTCCTCATGTGACACAGAAAGGTAGTAGACAGATCAATTTGGCCATGGAAAAAAATCATCACGTTGGGATCCATCGAATTTAGCAGAGGACATTGACAAAGCAACAGCCAGCATTGGAGGTTGAGCTAGAGCTACTACACATGAAGATCAAAAGTTTTTTGGTTGCAATTGCTAGTAGTACACGCATGTTCTGTCATGTACTTGTGCATCACAGGGAGATTGCTCACGTATTTTTCACAAAGTCAGCCGTACAAAGAACCAGGGCCTCAATGGGTGTCAGGTTTGAGGTGGAGAAGTTCGTGGAACTGAAAACCTTGGGTTATGGCAGACATGGGAGAAAGATTGTTGGCGCGACATGGATGCTTGAAGGAGTTGCAGGAAGTCATGTCAGCTAAGATAGAATTGTCATGTGATGGATGGAAATTCTTGAAAGACGATCTGGGAGCCTCGAGCGTGTCATGCAGTCGGATAAGTTCGGCTGGGTCGGATTGGACAGTCTGACAGATCGACGTGAGTCGGTTGGTACAGAAGACGGTGGTGGGATCGGCGACGACGACCTAGGAGCGTGATGTTGATGGTGACCGACTTCTGGGGTGTGGAAACACGTGACGCAGGCCCCGAGGGCTTGTGTGGCTTCGACAAAACTATGGCACGGGGTTGATTCAACGTGGTGTATACATGGAGCTTGAAGTCGACGGGGCGCGAGGGTGGACTGCTCATCTACCATGGAGTCGTGTTGAAGGTGGAGCTAAATTGAGGGCTACGGTGTAAGGATCTAGAGAATCGAAGCCTATTCAGCGGGATGGAAGAGCGAGGGACACATAGTTTGGACTGGATCCCAGTGGTCTGATGGAAGCGTGAAACTCGTCATCGATCGGTAATGACCGGTGGTACTCTGCAGTGGGGGTTGAGTGGTGTGGGTTCGCGACCCTTGAGACTCGACCGGGACAGCGGAGGCTCGACACGGTAATAGCGGCGAGGTGTGCGGTGCGCACGGGACATGGAGACGGGTCAGGGCTCTGGTGGTCATACATGTGGTAAGACAACTGCGAATTTGACTCGGCATGACTACAAGCAACAGTGAAATTTCTTCAAGTTTCAGACAGGCGGTCAAGAAAGGAGCGGTGATGTTGAGTTTAGGTAACTCTTATGTGTGACACCCAATATGTGAGTTGTTCACTTTCACGCAGGCCAGTGATCAGTGTGTGATGGCGTTGGACTGATACTTTGAAAGTTGGGAGCGCAAACTAGAGTAATGTGGAACTTGCTTTTGCTCAAGTGTTGACTGTGATCAAGAAAAGAATGGATTACAAGTTGCAGGTGGAGTCACATGGAGTCATGAAGTAGCAGTGGTGCTCATGGGATAAGCTCAAGTCCAATGTACATGAAAGTTTGACACATGGAAGAACACAAGGTGGTGGAGAATATTCGCCAAGATGGAGTTTGTTGAAATTATGTCGAATATAGTGTACAAGATAGGTTACAGTTGGACTTGTAGTTGTATTGTGTTTAGATAGGATATGGAGTCGTGTCCTAATAGGACAATTATATCCTAGGCCTCTCATATATAGCGGGGCTAGACACATGATGTAACCTATGCCAACATAATAGCACCGGAACGCAGGGGAAGCCGGCGGCATGTGCCGGTATCCAGGGCGACCGGGTGCGGTATTGTGACGGTGTCACCGTGAGGAGCGCCCGTAGTCAGGCCACGGAGATGTAGCCATATCGGTGAACCTTGTTAACAAATCTCGGTGTCGTGCTCGTGTGATTGCTTGATCCTCGAAAGATCGATTTCAGGCAGGAGCACAGCGTGTGTTCCACCAAATGGAGCTGGCACCCAGTTGTAAAAGGAGTAGAAAGACACCACTCAGGGATAAGAGCACGCAATGTCCGGTGTTTACGACGGTAAGTTGTTCTGTATCTGCAAGACAAACGGGGGCGGGGCGACGGGAGGGAGGGTTCAT